>OX244283.1:12998772-14228151 GCA_945867215.1 Epinotia demarniana
AAAAGCCCTGAGACATGTGAAGATTGCAAAAGTTACAGTCAGCATCAAACAAAATATCAAAAGGCGAGAACATCTTATCAAGAGGATGTAGAGTTAGCAAAAAGTATAGAAGATAAGACCGAGAAAATCTTTTATTCCGCTGATTTACAGAAAGTGATAATATTACCTAGAATTGAGATGTTCAAAGCAGTGATGTTCTGTCCTCGTATTATAGCATTTAATGAAAGTTTTGTGCCTTTAGGTCAAACTAGACAAGTTTTTCAACCTTATGCTGCTGTATGGCATGAAGCTGTAGGTGGGCGTAAACAAGAAGATATTATAAGTACTTTCAAAGCATTTTTATTCAGCAAACGTGACTGTAACAATGTTGTTATATGGGCAGACAACTGTTCGAGTCAGAACAAAAACTGGGCCTTATTTACATTTCTCGTTCAAATTGTAAATAGTTCTGAAATTGCTGCAAAATCTATCACTGTAAAATATTTGGAACCTGGGCATACTTTTATGTCGGCTGACAATTTCCACCACCAAGTTGAGAAGCAACTGCAAAAATTAGGTAAGGTGTATGATTTTTCTGACTTTATTGACTGTGTGCAGTTATCCAACTCGAGCAAAGTCACAGTAAAGCCAATGGAAGTGTCTGATTTCTACAATTACCTCGACCATTCATCACAATACAAACTTAAAAAGTCTATGAACAGAATATATTTGAAAGACGTGGTCATTGTAGAAGTGCACAGAGAAAAATATAACTTGTTTGTGAAAACTGAGTATGATGGACCAATTCATGAAATCGATTTTCTCAAAATGAAATACTCAAAAGCAAGCGCATTGCCGGAACCAATTCAAAAAACTATTCCAAGAGGCATAACACAAGCAAGAAAAAATAACATTCTCAAAACACTTTCTAATATAATGCCTGAAAACAGATTGGGATTTTGGAAAAACCTCGCAACAAATGATAATTCAGCGGACCTCGTGACTGTTTTGGACGTAGAAGACTGAATTACAATAAACTTGTTGATTAACTAGGCGACCAGACAAATACCTAATCATTTTGTGTTGGCTTTGCCTTAGTTGTATAAAAATGAACCTACATACATTAGTATTAAGATAGTGATATAGTTATTTAATGTACTCTGGATGAATAAAACATCAATATAAATATACATTTAGTAATATATTTTTCTATTTACATGATCATATTTTTTTTCTTAGTACATAATGTAGAAAATATCACTATAATACCTATATTATTTTGACCAAGAATTTATAATTTATTTTAGTAGTAAATTACATTTCTAAATGATGTCTGTCTTATGTGTTTGCTGCATTTCAACCATAAATATTAATAATATTAAAATCATCTTACTTAAATGAAATGCAGTTTTATAGGAAACCAAGATATAAATGCAGTATTCAACACATGTACTGCATTCATAATATGTCTTTTTAGCATCCTCTTTATACCAATATACAAGGATATACTGCAGTACTCGACTTTAAAACCAAATTGTCACAGAGATTGTAATCAATAACTAAACAGTATGATGGAAAGTACTAATTCAGGTTTTTATAAAAATATAATTTTTATAATTTTATCTCCTTTACTAAAAAAAAACTCAAAAAACCTTCAATCACCTTTTTCTCGAAACTCTATTTATGCAATTACTGCATTCTTCACTACGAGGGCAGTGTGGTGACCTTTGCATCGAACTAAATCGCTCATAGGCTCTATCTATAGGTAGGTTATCTGTGGCTTCAACACATGAATAGACCTAGTAGGTCCAAAAACTATTAGGATGCCAAATATTGAGCATATATAAATATAGAAATGATCCATCCTTCTAGCGTCTCCCCTGGTTGTGCCCTAAAGGACACCGTGAGAACACACTATAATACGTGCTCCTACTAGCCATAGAACTGCAACGACTCCCACGTATTGTCCTGGGCTGTTATTCGCTACGCGCTAATGCGGCTCACCCCGCCGGTCACCCGTCACGAAACTTGATCCTACCTACGCTTAGGTACTACGCATCGCGGTGTCAAGATATATTTCTGGGTGTGCGTTGAGGTGAGCTTAAAACAAGTTGAGCTACAAACAAGAGAAAAGGGGGGCTGACGTTATGTTTGCCTGCAGGGTGGCGTCGCTGACGGGCTACGAGCCGCAGGACCTGATCGAGAAGACGCTGTACCACTACATCCATGGCACGGACGTGCTGCACATGCGGTACTCGCACTGCACACGTGAGTACTCTCTTGAACCATCATCTTCCTAGCGTCAACAGCTCATTAGAGCACCTGGCGCCCGACCCGCACTGCCTCGCCTCGAGCGGATTCTTTATATGGATTTGTACGGGCATGCGCTCACTGCATCAACTCCGTAATTAGTACATTTACGAGGCGAGGCGCCGGGTGGCTCTAATGAACTGCACACTCACCTTTATCCGGGTTGTAAACTATAGGACCCCGCTTTCATAAACCCGTCTCCCTGTCCTTGAATCTCCTACAGAAGGATTTACTCAAGCGTGAACCCTTCGAATACCTAGCTGGAACCATTTTACTCGCTAATCTATTAAACTTGATGATGAAACTTAGTTTGTTGTTAAACTAACAGGGAGTCCCCTGTTGTTCATAACTTAAAAGTGGTCACAACCGGTGTGTTCCTAAATTCCTAATTATGAGTGTCATAGTAGAAGAACGACTTGGCCGACCGTACCTAATGTTGCGTTTCTGTCCGCAGTGCTGACGAAAGGGCAGGTGACGTCCCGCTACTACCGGTTCCTGACGAAGGCGGGCGGCTGGGTGTGGATGCAGTCGTACGCCACCATCGTGCACAACTCGCGCTCCTCGCGGCCGCACTGCATCGTCTCCGTCAACTACGTGCTCAGGTACAGACCTGACACCTTGAGTAACATGACACATAGCAGTTGTAGCAGGAACAGTCCTCAGGTACAGACCTGACCCCTATTTCAACAACTTGACAATTGTCATCTGACACTGACAATTCGCCATACATTGTTTGTTCTTGAAGTTAAGGTCGCTAGGTTACTTGTGGATACAGCAATGTACGGAGAATGGTCGTGGTGAGGTGACAATTGTCAAGTTTGTGAAATAGGGGCGCGAGGACTGTTCCTGCTACAACGGTGTCATGATACTCACCGGGCAGTGCGGTTAGAACGCTGCAGAGCCCTTAATTTCCAACTACCTTATCGCTCTTTGTTGTCATGCTGTCCGTAGTTATCGACCGTTATGTCGTTACTCTTGAGTTTTCTGGACGTCTGATGAGAATTCACTTAATCCAAAGGGTAGGGTAGGGAGTTCTTACACGAGTTTCAGCTAAACATGAAAGAAGAGCAAAGTTGAGGAATTTTATCGCTGTTTCTAACGCTTTGCGCTGTTCTAAAGAATGTTGGTGAATATCCCTGTTGGGTTGGCTAATCGAGATGAGTTTTATTTAACCATCCATCTGACCAGACGACGTCGTCTCGTCCCTGAATGTTTCCAGATTGTCTAACATCAAGTTTTATTTCCAGTGACATCGAAGAGAAGCACCTGATCCTGAACACCGAGCAGGGCGCGGCCAAGCAGCTCGCGGAGCCCCCCGCGGCCCCCGCGCCCGCCCCGCACGCGCCCAAGCTGGCGCACGTGCACTTAGAGAACGAGTTCAACGGCGACTCCGGCGGCGGCTACCAATACTCGGAGTACCTGCCCGTGCTGCCGCCGTACGAGGATGAGTATCAGCAAAACGGTGCGTACCACGACCTGTTCTACGAGAGCTACGTGGAGCCCGAGGTCGCCCCCAACTACATGCTCCCCCAGAACCAGAGGCCGTACTCCGCCAGCTCGTCCTCGTGCTCCTCCATGGAGAGTTCCACGGAAGTCGCGAATCAGCAGTACAATTATACCAATCTAATATCGTTCTACCCGAACGGGCAGCCGCAAAATGGCCGGCCGCTCGACGGTTTTGGCGGGAACTTCAGCAAGATGGCGGCGAGTCCGGCCGCGCAGGAACAGTACACCAGCGTCATCGTCGACAACACGCAGCAGTTCCACCACCACGGCGGCGGGGTCAACGAGTTCGTGCACTGAGCTATAACCACGAACTTCCAATGTCGAAGTTCGGATATCTCTATCTCTGTCGCACTTACTGTACTCAAGTGGCAGGGAATGCAAGTACACGAACTTCGAGATTCGATTTTCGTGGTAGCGCCGCTGATGCCCGGCGCACGAGTACCTGTGTGCTTTGACAGTTCGAGGTTGAGGTTAGAGAAGTTTTGAGGTTACGTAACACGGAGACACTTCTCGTGATATTTGAGGCTATCAGCGCCGTCTACAGGCCGGCGATATAATTATAATTATGAATATTGTACAGTCTTCTAATCTTGCCAAATTGTATTCTTAGTTTTCATATATATTTTCGACGAAAACTTCGAAGTCAGGCTTGTTTTAGTTGTGAAATTTGTTGGCAGGTGCTAGGTACTGTCGGGTTGAAAGTTGAAACTGCCTATAAATTCTGATTATATAAATATGTATAACTTATACTCGAAAACTGTATTTGCGTAAATTAAGCTTTACTATACTTACCACATAAACGGTTGAAACTTTTGTCTTGCCTGATATTGTTTTATATGTAAACAAAGTGTAAATAGTGTTGTAAATAGATTTTAGTCTTAAAAGTAATTAGCATAAGTTACATAGATTATGTACTTAATCTCAAAAAATATATAGAAAAGGGAGATTTTTTTACAGAAATAGCAGTGCTTCGAATTTCTATAAATCCTATTTATTCTTTATTTTTATATCGTTAGGATTTAGCTCGGGACCTTCAATGGTAACGTAGGTAACGTTTCTATCTACTCCCAACGTAGATATTGTTCCAATGTTTTACGGAATATAGAACTTTGTTAGAACGTCTTAAGGGGCATTTTTACTTGCCGGTAATCGGATCTAGCTTTAAAGGCAGATCAAACTAAATTTTAAAAGTAATTCATACCCTGGGCCTACTTCCAGTATTGTCAACTACTTATTCAACGCAATGGCATAGAACAAAGCGGCAGTTTTTTCAATTGATTCCCACTCTAGGCCAAATATAAAACTACTTATAGACAATAATAGTGTATTTATCGTAGTGTATATAAATATACAATATCAGTAGAAAACCATCGCCGTCTGCCGTCGAACGCTTCAATTTGTATGAGACTATAAATTCGCCGATATTTGTATTTTCTATGAGACGACTTATTTGAAAAGGCTCGCCAAGAATTATGAGAATAGAGCAGTCTTGGCCTGGAACTCTGTTCAACACTCACCGCCAAACGGCTTATTAGAAAATCCGTTAGGATATACGAGTACCTATCCTACCATCTTCAGCAATGTAATCATTGAATTATTTTTGAAGTTATAATGAAAAGTACTAAGCTTCTAAAGAAGAGTTTCGTTCGCTAATCGAAAAGAAAATGTTTATTATTTGTATTGTAAGTACGTAACTGCATCGGATTTTGCGTTGCATGCGAAAAAGCGGAGAGTAGAGAGTTATAATGGGTGTTACCTACTACAAGATATCGTGCCATATGGTAGCTGTGGGTAGAACTAGAAAACTAGAGGCTATACCAATCGAGGGGCATTTGATTCAACGTGACTTGCGAATTTGATTTATTAGACTTGTATATATTCTTATAGGACGTTTCTGTTAACCCACAGATTTGGATGATACTGTGTTCCTCTCTGTCTCTGGAAGGAGTGCCACGAGCGGGTCCTTTCATTGTCACTATGTGCGCCTGTTAATTACTGTTAGCGATCTAATAGGTTTTTATTTTTGAACTTTCTCAAAAAGTTATCCCCACGACTAATCAAGTGTAATTACTATGCGCGTGACAAAGGAAAGATGGAGCACCTCTTTATATCAAATAAACGAATGATGTCTTGCCACTCGATAAAAGCGAGCCACAATATAGGCCATAACAACGGTTACCCATTATATTTATAAAATTTTACTTTTATCACATCAAGAGTATAAGTAGTGGTGGAACGTCCATACAAACGCATTCCCCCCGGCTTGCCAAAAATTTCTTAACGTCACACCTGGCCATAATGCGAGTATTACTGCACGCTGCGCGTACGGGAAAACTCTCATTGTGGCCAGGTGAAGACGTAAAATTTTGTACGCAACACGGGCGGTAATTCGTAAAGCCCCAGAGCGCATATTTATGGCCTTCACCTTCGGTTCGGGCCAGAAACACCTGCGATCTGGGGCATTTACGAATTCACCGCTCTAGTTACGTAATGTACTATTACAGGCAAGTCCAGCTAATATAAGTATGCTATAAACTCTTTCATGACTTTTTTGTTCTGGGTTGCTCATCGAAAAGTTTCACGCGCCGCCACTGATAAGTACACCTACCATTGGCTTACAAAAATGTTAAATATAGAGACGTCAAAGTTGCTGCCGTAAGTATTGTGTTAACCTTTTTAAGAAATGACCCTTTATGTAAGTACGCCTGAACTTTAGAGGTTGTTGCAGACAAAGAAAAGGCAACTTTTTTCAAATTTCATTGTATGCAAGCATAGTTTTTTAAGATTTTTATAGACCTCTATGTAAACGGTAGCAACTTATTTTAGTTAATTTTCCTTATCTATAATTAAAATGTATTTAAGTACATATGTATTTCGGCAAGTAAAGAACAAACAAATTGTGATATACCAAACATATTATTTATGATACGAAATAATAATAAAGTGCATTAAATGAACATAATACAATAACAAACGTGTTTAATTACGCATTCATGCTCCGAACTGAACCATAACATTATTGAGGTGAAGGTGAGACGCGGCAGGCACGTGGGTGTGTTACAATAAGTATCGATCGGCTCATACGTTTCAGTTGGTAAGTACCTAAGTTAATCCCAAGGGCCACTTCTAAATTATTTTTGAATATCCCAAGTCAAGTTCTAAAATATATGCACTGACAAAGTGATGAAAACATACAATCTTAGTAGTTTGATAAAACACATTAAGTACCTACATTTCTTATTAGTTTAATGATTTTTTTTATAAGGCTTAAAGATCTGAATCTAAAGATTTAGATTATGTGAACACGACTTTATTGTTAAGAGAATAAGGTTGCTCAGATATATTTGAAAATTTGGGAATGTACATTTATTTATTGATTGACCCTACTATTTTTATATAAGTATTTGTTTGCAAGGGTTCTCGAAAACGGCTAACTATTTCCAGTACCTACTCCCAGGTCAGGTACTTGCCCACACTTTATATTGCAATCACCTGCAACGAAATATCAAAACTGAAAGTGCTAAAACAAATAAGAAATAGACCCATTTTTTGAGAAGCTAATATGAAAATTATCACATAGAAAGAGTTTTTACAATTTACTTTATGTTGTACAAAATCTTGTTAAAATGGTTCAAAATGCTTACGCGATATTTGAATGGTCATTGAACAAAAACGCCATTCTATGACATTCTCCTACAGCGCCATCTATTGTGGAGTGGTTAATGAAAACTTTTTTATATTGTACCTGTTAATAAAAACGCTATCTGTCGACAAGTAGCTGTACTAAGCAGTAGATATTGCAAGTGTTGAGTTTCTTATGTTAACAAAAGCGTCATCTGTTGGCTAATATGTGTACTACGTAGAGGTCATTGTATGTAAATTACTGTGTCTTAGTAGTTAGTTGTTTACTCACTAGAGGGTAGCTTTATCAAAATTGTCTGCTCGACTTTAGTTACGCATGTTTCCGATAGATGGCGTCCGACAAGGAAATTGAAATTATTTGTAAGTATTAAGTAAGCCAAATGTTATACGTTGTTTGATAAGGTAACATGCGTTACAGTTCGTTATTATGCTAATACTTGCACTTGAGTCGTAAAGAATTTTAGATACTTGTAGTTACACTTACTTTCGGTAGATGGCGGCATCATTTTAATATCTCGATGTAATAAATCCGCTTTTTGGAAGCGCGAAAAGGAAAACTGATGAAACTCGCCATCATCATCGTCATTTCAGAATAAAAACCAAGACTATCTGATGCGGATGATTCGAATGGAATTGAATGATGTGGCCTGGCGCCGCCAGTTTCTCAACTTTTAGAGTTCACTAGCTCGTTCTATCTTGTTTTCAATTTATCGCATACGCGAAAACATTCATTGCTTTTCAGAATTTCCAAACCAAGTTATAGGTACCCCGTTATGTTTGAGCTCATCAGGACTCGTTACGAGTAGTTGATGAATGTGCAAAAAAATACTCTGCCAGCAGTAAATGCTTGTACAGTCGAGTTCTCCAATATCTATACAGACCTTTCAAAAATATCTACACATGTGTCTCGTCAGTAACAATAAAATCTCCGTATAGATATTTTTGAAGGGTTGTCTGTATATTGCAGAACTCTACTAAGACACAAAAAGGATTTATTTTTCGAGGAAAACTTATAGCGTAGTAGTGAGTTCAAATGCAATTTTTCAAGACTGTTTTAGAAGATAACTACACTTTAAACTCGGACTTAGCCGCCCGGGCAGGCCTTTTCGGGCTCGCACTCTCCGGGGAGTGAATTCACTCGAACGCGGCTCACGCCACCGGAGACGGCGGCATGTAGGCGCGGGGCCGACGTAGTCACGAGTAAATAAAATAATACTCTGCTTCTGATTGCAATATTTGTGGGCAGAGTTGGGCACTCAAGAGTAAAATCATTATTTGAATAAGAATTCGCATGAATAAAATCATGTTGATTTTATTCACGTCAAAGTTATTCCAATAATTTTGCCGTGAATAATTCTCATGTGAGAAAATTGAATGAAGATAACATATTCTTATTCAAATAAATCTAATCATGATTTTTTATTTAAAATAATACTTTTGAATAAGAATGTAGTTCGGATATTCGGAACGGAAATAAACACGACGCATTTGGTATTGGTATAGAGGCACTAGTAGACGCTCGAATCTTGTCTAATTTAAACCTATCGTATATAAAATAGTTCAGTTCTACTATCCACCTCCTGATGCCATCATCAGACCATCGTCACAAACTAACCAAATGAACCCAAACTTGAGGGATATAGTCATTGAGGAGTTCCACCATCCACCACCTGATTCCATCATCAGACAATCGGCACTAAGTGTAATGTATAATCGGTACTAAGTGTAATGTATAAAACTCGTCAAAACGACCCAAATTAACCCGAAATCAAGGGGTATACATGTAGACATTGAAGAGTTCCACTATTCCCCCTCCTGATTCCATCATCAGACCATCGTCATCAAGTGTGATTTATAGAACTCGTCAAAACAAACCAAATGAACCCTAACTCAAGGGATATACAAGTAGCGATAGAGGAGTTCCACTATCCACCTCCTGACTCCATCATCAGACCATCATCACCAAGTGTAATTTACCGACGATACCACAAAATTAACTTTATGTGAATAAAATTTTATTGAAATAAAGTGTTAGTTAGAATAACCCCATTTGTGGAATCATTATTCCGTATTTAATTACTTATTTAAAATGAAAGTAGTATTATTTATTCACCCTCATGTTATTTTAAATAACGGGCGCAAGAATTATTCTTATTCAAATCGATTTGAATAAGAATAAAACTTCAGTTCTTATTTAAATAATTTTTTGCCCAACTCTGTTTGTGTCGATTTACACGTGATTCGACACAACGAGCGTCCACGGCGCGTGTAAAAAACACGGTGTGTATTTCCTTTAACTCTCATATACTAAGGGTGGTTCCACTTTTTTAAGATCTTTGTCCAATAAACACTGCGTCTCACGTTTTTTAAAACAAAATGTGAGGGGCAAATACATCGGATAGTCCAGTCCAGTGTATTTGCATCTCACATTTTGCTGAGCGGGATATCATTTTCGGTACAGATGTAAAATCGCCGTCAATAGAATTTGCTAACTATGTAAATAAACCGACATAGTGAAAGACAATTTCAATTTAGCGGTTTGTTTACATAGTTAGCAAACTCTATTGACGGCGACTTTAGTGCATTTATAATGGTTTCCTATCGTTTTTTCTCGGAAGCGTTCATATTTGTCATGCTACTTCAATCAGCCTCAGTACTTTTTGTACCGAGACTGACTGAAATAAGTAAGGCACGCTTGTACGTGTCCGTGAAAAAACGATGGCAAACTATTATACCCCAGGAAAATTGCGTTATTTTTAAACATTAATTTATAACAGCGTTTTTTTTGTTTGTTTAATTTTCAAATATTATTCTAAGATGCCTTATCCAAGAATCCACCAAAATTTTCATCGGGAACTATATATAAAAATAAATGACACATCCATTATGTTTTTGTGTGATTTATTTATTATTCTTGAAGAGCTCCTGTGAATTAACTAAAACAAAAATTAAAATATCTATTAATATTTTTCCTCTTTTTTCAGGAATTGGTTAAATATCGATTTTATTGATGACTAATTATTGGTGGATTTTGAGTCTACGTAATTACTAAAATGATAATATATCAGTTACACACAAAAAAACTGCTGTTATGAATTATTTCCAATTTTTATTTTTTCCATACTAATGAAAATAAAGTGCTTGGGCTATTATGCACTACATCTGTACTTTCTAGCTGTCAAACTTCGGTTTCGAGATGGAGCGCCATCTATACGTAAGTACCAAGAACTAGTACTGTGGTAGGTGTGTGCGGTGAATGAAAGTCTTGTGTGAACTGATCAACACGTGTACTGGCGGGCGCTAGTCGAGCTCGAACTGGATGATGTCGTCGAGCCGCACGTCGTCGTCGTCGCTGTCGCTGCTGCGCGCTTCCGTCTGAGGACAACCAGTATGACACGCTTTACAACTTGTACTCATTCAATGAGACCGGTAGCGCCATCTAGCGGGGAGTAGGCGAGGCGAGTCGACACTAGATGGCGCTAGTAGTGTGCCAAATATAAAATGAAGATGAAGATGCCGAAGTAGATGGCGAAATAAATGATACTGCACGTCTATCATGAGACGGCCGCAACATACTCTCGATTTTTTTCGCACTATCCCTCTTGTTCTAAGTGTTCTAATAAAAGAGAGACGGATAGTGCGAGAAACATCGAGAGCTCGCGCGCCGTCCCGTGATAGCCGTGCTGAATTGGTTAAGAATTAACGCGATAGCAATGGATATCCAACCACACACATTCTTGCTTCTCTAAAAACATGATGGTTGAGGCCGAGCGTTCGAGACCATTTGGTGACTCTCGCATGTTTTTTTTTTAATTTTTCAGTCCGACTCTCGTGAAACTGGACTTTCGGCCCTACGGCTCAGCCTACAATTCTATTTTACGGCCTCCAACTACGTAGCTTGAAGTGTGTATATTGTGTACAAAGGAAGAGACGTTGTCGCTGGAATATCAACTAGTAGACTAAGGGCGGGCATGATCCCAGCTCGGCTATTACAAGACGCGCGCGAGCCCTGTCGGTTTTTCTCGCACTATACCTCTCTTTCTAAGTTTTGTAATAAGCGAGTCGGACAATGCGAGAAAAATAGAGTGGTGGTGGTGGTGGTGGGGGTGGTGGTGGTGGTGGTGGTGGTGGTGGTGGTGGGGGTGGTGGTGGTGGTGGTGGTGGTGGTGGTGGTGGTGGGGGGGGGTGGTGGTGGTGGTGGTGGTGGTGGTGGTGGTGGTGGGGGTGGTGGTGGTGGTACTGACGGGTCTCCGGCGGCGGCGCGGGCTGCTGTCCCCGGAGCTGCCGCCCGCGAGCTCCAGCACCGCGTTCCGCAGCAGGTTGGACGCTGGGAACATACAACACTTCGTTACTCACTTAACCCTTGTCAAATAAAACGCCCAATCCGAAGGCAAGGGCGATAAATATGCGATTTGAGGCTTTCTTTAATACTACCCGTGGTGAGTAAAAAATTTACGTTTCTTTCTGGCCAGGAAGTGGGATTTTCCGCACGCGACGTGCAGCAATTGCTGCTTTATGGCCAGATAGAACGTAATTAGTACATTACGTAACTAGGGCGGTGAATTCGTGAATGCCCCAGATCGCAGGTGTTTGTGGCCCGAACCGAAGGTGAGGGTCATAAATATGCGCTCTGGGGCTTTAAGAATTACCCCCCGTGTTGAGTACAAAATTTTACGTCTTCACCTGGCCACAATGCGAGTTTTCCCGTACGCGCAGAGTTCAGTAAAACTCGCATTATGGCCAGGTATGACGTAAAAATATTTACACCGTTCCTGCCCGTTGCCTGTAGTCCATGTAAACTCTAATACAAAAATATGTATATACGACTTAACATTAAGGTCGTTCATACATATTTTTGTAACTTTAGCCGTATCGATCTTTTTGTACTCGACAGTACATCGTGTAGGCGCGTCAGATGTTTATGCGCGCTTTATTGAGGCAAATATTAACAAAAGTATACACACACTCATCTGTAACGAGCCGTGTTTGACACGTGTCGATGTCGCGATAATGTAAAGCCGGGGTTACACTAGAGCCACGCCGCGTAACGCAACGCTTACTTTGTATATTTCAACGTGGCCACACGCGGGACTGAGCTAATGTAACCACGTTCATACAAAATGTATGTAACCGTGGGTGTAACCCCGGCTTCAGTAATAGTAATGGTGGTCACCGTCGTCGTCGCCGGAGCCCGAGTCGGAGCCGTCGTCGTTCTCGGAGCCGCCCGCCATCTCCTCCTCGTCCTCCTCCTCCTGCGACATACAGACAAACAAACACCAGTTATAACACTCAGATAACACTCTCCAACACTTTAGTCACTTCAGATGTCATAAAAGTCAATCGAAACTGGACAAATCATGCCAAGTAGTACCACAATATAAGTTACAACGATGTGCCTGCGCAGAAAGCATTTTTTGAAAACATTTTAACCAATCATAAGGCAGCGCGTTTGCGCGGGCAAAATGTTCAACGCCCATTGGCCAAAATTTTGCGCGCGACGCCGGCAGCTCCGGCGCCCGCCATCTTGTCTGGCGCCATGAGCGGGACAGCACGAGCTCACCTGTCATTGCATATTGTACTTTACGTATAGTGCAACAAGGTCTTTATCGAAATGGTCATATGTACGATTCCATTCGGTACTTGTCAGCACTCGTCGGCGTGGACGAAGATTGTCGATGTAACTTAACTTATATTTGTGGTATGAACCGTGGTTTGATGCACGTCTATCATGGGAGGGCCGCGACATACTCTCGATTTTTCTCGCACTATATCTCTTGTTAGTGTTCTAATAAGTGAGAGTCGGATAGTGCGAGAAAAATCGAGAGAGCACGCGCGCCGTCGCGTGATAGCCGTGCAGTATTGAAGTAAGTGTAGTGTGGAGGCTGTGGGCAGGTGTGGAGGCTGTGGGCAGGTGTGGAGCGTGTGAGCAGGTGTGTGCCGCACTAACCGCGTCGTCGTCGTGGTCCCGCTTGCGGCCCACGTCGTAGATCTTGACGGCGCTCTCCTGCATCTGGTCGAACTCGCCCATGTTCTCCACCACGCTGATCTGCGTGCCCCAGCGGTTCACGCCCAGCGCGTAGATGTTGCGCTTCACGTCGATCGTTGCTGCCCACACAACACAAACATTCATCAAAAGTGGGCTTTACCAACAACAACTCGATAGCAGAAAGCTGCTTCTGAGCAGAGAAGAGATGCATCGTTAGTGACGTCACCGAGTATAAGTTGATAATGTTCCATTTTGTAACCTAAATACTCTTTGTGACAAATGAAAGTTACAAAATGGAACACTTTTAACTTATACTCGGTGACGTCACTAACGATGCATCTCTTCTCGCGAAAATTCCCTTTTATGTCATCCCATGTCTTAAGACCAACTAACTTCACTGGCTCACTGGCCCTAAGCGAGCCTTGGCGTCCGACACGAGTAGTTCCGATCCAGCGCCATTTCCCATCAGTTCATGGCTTTAAGATGGGTCGTCGCCCTACTGGGTTCCCTAATGGGCATCCCAATCTCAAGTCATAAGAAACCGTACGTATAAATACGTTTTTGGAACTCAAAAACACGAAAAATGAATGTTTACGCAAGGAATTGAAGTGACATGAGAGTGCCAATAGTTGGAAGTAAAACGACGTAGGCCGGCGACATTTTAAAGTACCAGGCCTCCATAGCTCACAGAGTGGTCCGAGCGCTCGCACATCACAGCTACTAGTGGCCGCACATTAACCCCCTTATTCATAAAACTTAAAATGCCTCTGTTAAACAAATTTTGCTTTGTCCCTTTCTTACGAACACAAATGTCAAAGTGACATATAAGGACAGACGAATATTAACGCCATTTTAGTTAAAACAGGCTGGTTAGGCAGGGTAGGAAGTTTATGAATACGGCCGTAAGCCACGAGACGCGGCCACTTAGTCTTCAGCCGTCACCGTGTGTCACAGTATGTCAAGAGAATATTGTTCGGACGCGCGTATCTTTACTTTCGATATCATTGGCCGATGCTATACAACATGTATTTGACGACCGCTTTAGCCTAGTTGGTAGTGACCCTGCCTACGAAGCAAGAGGTCCTGGGTTCAAATCCCGGTTATTAATAAATTTGTGTGATGAGCATGAATATTTGTTTCTGAGTCATGGATGTTTTCTATGTATTTAAGTATTTATATCTATTATATATATCGTCGTCTAGTACCCATAACACAAGCCTTACTGAGCTTACTATGGGACTAGGTCGATTTGTGTAAGATTGTCCCCTTATATTTATTTATTTATTTAAAAAAAAAATGTATGAAAGGGGCGAGACAGTACTCGGCCTAATAGGTACTCCAGGCAAAATACGGTTTTGAAAAATATTAATTTATATTTATAATAGCGTTTTTTGGTTAATTTCATTTTGAAATGTTATTCTAAAATGCTTTAATCAAGAATCCGGCAAACTTTCCACCCGGAAGTAATTAAGTAGATTTAAATAAAGCGTGCATTGTCTTTTTTTGTATGATTTATCTTGAATACAATAGAGCAAATGTAAATGAACCAAAATAAAGACAAAATATTTATTAATATATTTTCTGAACAATTTATAATTTTTTTGATGTCTCAAATTTTGTCGGATTCTGTCGCTGGGTGACTATTTAATTGATAATATATC
Organism: Epinotia demarniana; assembly: GCA_945867215.1. NCBI lineage: Eukaryota > Metazoa > Arthropoda > Insecta > Lepidoptera > Tortricidae > Epinotia > Epinotia demarniana. Next base: position 13,013,857 of record OX244283.1, read on the forward strand.
CGTTACACATAAAACATAAACTATTATAAATTTCCAAAATTGACATTTTTTCCATACAAGTTGTCAGTTCATTGCCAGGACTATAGTAGACAGAAAGGGAGCCGAGCTACTGTCTCGCCGGGTAGCACTGTCTCGGCGTTTTGGTCGGTACGTGTGATCAAGGCATTATATTTATAATATCAGGAGGGAGGAATACCTATGCTGGAGTAGTCAAAGGGGTCGAGCGTCTTGAAGCTGGTGTCGAACTGGCTGCGCTCCTCCGAGTCCTGGTCCGAGCACACCGCGTACAGCGCCGACACCGACGGGTTAAAGATCACCTGCACACACAATACTACATTACTACAGAGGCCGGGAAGCTACCCTTTTCACGCCGAGGTATGTATAGTGCTTTTCTCAAACATGCAATGTAATAAATAAACAAAACTCCAAGAAATCAAACTTTAATTCTCATGGCTGAATGCTGTGCCACAAATTGTGGAATGAAAATTGAAAAAGACCATCTTGCCCGCCTAGGCCTCCAATTTTGTATGAAATGCAATTACGGATCTCTCGTCTCGCTGCGCTCGAAACGTGACACTTAGAAGCCCATTATGAAGAACTCAACGTCAATTTTTCATTGCATGTTTGAGAAAAGTATATTATTAATTATTATAATCCTTAAGCATTAAGAACATTTGACATAAAACATCGAGCTACAGTTTTTAATTTCGGATTTTGTAAGGAATTGACATTGCTTGTACCTCTTCACCTTAGCCAGTCTCAAAGATTCTTGAGAGAACTGTTCGAATTAACTAGCATATTAGTGTGGCTCACCTCTGATTTGTCTAAAGTTGGCACTGTTCTAAGTAGATGGAATGTTCTCAAGTCCCATACTTCTGTGTTTGATATAACCTGGAAGCATTAAACATAAATTAAGTTGTGCACTGAACTGAGATGAAACTTCAACGTTTAGCTCGTCCTGACGCTCTTCCAGGGCTTGGAAAATGATATATAAGTGAAAACTTCTTTAGGGGCGCTGTGCATTTTTTGTGATGGGGATTTTTTTTTAACTCTCAACAGGTCACGTGACCGTAAGATTCGACAGATTGAAAATTCGTAAGACGGACACGTGGCCTGATCGAAAAACTGTTACAATGTCATTGAGTTTTCACTTCTGCCGGCACGCCCGGAGTGCAAACCGGTCTTTTTTTACATTGGGGAGAGACGTGATATGCCCCGACGGGTGGGAAGGTTGAGTGGAGGTCAGCGCTTACTTCTAGCGAGTTGGGGTGGAAGACGCCGCTGTGCGTCTGGTTGAGTTTGTCGAACTTGTGGATCTCGCGGCCCGAGTTCACGTCCCACAGCACGCCGTCTGCCGACACACAAACACACACACTGATACACTGTACAAACACATACATGTACGATACGTCCTGTTCATCTAGTGTTCATAAATAAAATTAATAATAGAAGCCCGTGACAAGCTCGTGCACCAACATGGCGACATTCGCGCAGTTTCACCAGTGTTCCGTACCCACGACTTCTAGATTGAGAGTCGCGTCTCCGCTCGGCCACATTAGCGAGGACAGGTTATAACACTATTCTGAACAGGCCGTAGGCCGAACTCAGTGTAGGGCCGTAGGCCCGAAGCGTCCCTTCAGAGCGCGCACTCGGATACTCCCTTCCTCAGTGTCTTACAAGTGAACCTGGGGGCTGAAGGTTGAAGGTGAGCGGCAAGGCACACGAAGCCGTAGGCAAAGCTTCGCGTCCTTTAGAGCGCCCTCTTTGCGAGCCCAAGGGTCGAAGGCCCGAAGGGCGAGCCCTGACCCAACGACCCTCTCCCGTTTTACAAGCAGGACCAACGATTGCAACTCTAGAGTTACGGAATGTAACTTTTGTTCTTCGCTTCTTATCCGATGATGGAAGGTATCGGGTGGGTACATGATGGAAGGTATCGGGTGGGTACCTGAGAGCACGAGCTCGTCGGTGGGGTTGAAGGTGGCGCGGTTCTTAGCGTACTGGTTGCTGATGGACGGGCTCAGCGTGAGCAGCTCGCGGCCCGTGCGTGTGTCGAAGATGGTGGCCGTCTCGCCCTTCGTGCCGATGATGCGATCGTCGGACATTTTCGAGAACTCCACGTACTCTTCGTTGTCTAGTTGGAACCTGGAACGGAACAATACGTTGATATGTTGCACACTTTTTCCATTAACTAAAACCAAGAGCGGTTCGACACGGCCACTTTGAGCAGCGATTCAAACGGCAAAATGACCTTGTGACGTCTCGGCCTCCATTCCGAGGTATCCCAATTCCCCTGGCCGGTTGAGTCCGGATTGTGCCGAGAACTCCTCCGCTCCCACCGCCCCTGCGCGAACCCTTGGTTCCCGAGTCAGCCCGAGGAGCGAGACAGTCCGACATCCGCGTTACTTTGCGGCCGCTCGGTTCCCAAGTACCACACAACTCGCTCTTCCCGTATCTCACCACTGTAGATAAGATCCATAGGCAACCGTGCGCCGTATGGTTGCCCAGCAAAACCCAGACCGTTGTTATTATTTATTTATTTTCCAACTAACATGTATGGATCCTCGGTGAAATACGACGTGTAAATTGAATTTTCTCAGTGTCTCGTCAGCTCCGTGCTGCCCGACACACTCTACCAGAAATCTACTACAGGAATAGACGCGAGAGCGAAGCCAGCAATGTTATTGGTTGATATTTTTCGTCGCACACCGCTCCACTACCTCGTCCAGCTAAGGGTGTTTCAGCCGTGCGTTAGTTTTGTACGTAGTTCGTAGGCCGCGACCTTCACTAGTATAGTAAGTGTATGAAGGGTCCTTACATTTGCTCGAAGTCCTTCATGTTCCAGAGCGCGGAGAGCGGGCGCCACGTGGTGGTGGCGGAGGCCAGCAGCAGCAGCCCGTCGCGGCTCGCCTGCGGGGAAACATGCTCCGTCAATACGAGCATTTGACCTTTATAAACCTTTATACTTATACACCGTGTTCCCGGGAATTTCCGTTAACTTGATTGAGTACATTCACGGACCTCAATTAGCATAATTATTTTAATTATTTCTTGAAAAAAATATTCTAAAATTATTTAATGTAGCATTAACAGTGCTTAAACCTGCAAATCTGATTAAATTAACATATTAAATATCTTGATAGCAGTAAGAGTCTATATACTACTGTCTTGGAGATATTAACTTTATTTGATCTAACCTATGCCCCCTTGCAATTAACACAAATTGACAAAAGTATGTATGCGCAAGTGCTTAGTGTGGTGTATATTATAGTATGATTAATATCTACGCGACCCCATCGAGTTTGGGCTCGTTATAATCATCTCAATGGGTACAGAAAAGTACATTCGGCAATAAAAGCTTGTACCAAAACTGACATTTTTGACAGAAACTTGTTTATACAGAAATACGTAACAGGAAACCGTGGGGCGATGGCGGGACGTACGGAGAGCTACGTCCGCGTCTACCCCTAACGTGGGATGCCCAGCGGTGGGCCAGCACAGCGAGGGCAGTCGGTACAGACCTGCATGTGGTAGATGTAGGACTCGTGCACCTGGTAGGTGCTCTCCTCGGCGCCGCTGAACAGGTTGAAGATGCGGATGTCGCCCGACGAGGTCGCCGCCAGCAGGTGCTGCTGTGTCGGCTGCAACACACACAAACACATGTTTCAGATACAGATTCAAGTAGGTTTGTCTCCAACGATGGTGGATCGTCCGCCATGTTGGATATTGATTAGTTGTCAGCGCGCACGTGCTGCGCAGGCGACGTTAGGGCAAGAGGTGAGAACCCCATGAACCATTCGCACTGCTGACACACTGGTACGAAGTAGCTGCGAACCATTATAGCTACCTTCACATCAAACTACACCGCCATCTAGCGGCGCCACATAAACATCGGCAATAGTTTGACTTACCGTCCGCAAATGCCAGACTATTGACAACACTCAGTGCAACCACAACCAGCCAGAATCTAGCCCGTTTTACGTATTCTCCGACATACAGTAGATAAGAGATAATATCTTGTGACGATGAGTGGTGAAACCGACTACCACATATCGTCCTTGGGCAGAGGTTTCCAGACTAACTCAGATGTGGGGAGAATACGGATGGGGGATGAAATATGAACAGATATACGGGTCGTGTACGCCCTTTATTAACCTAAATACCTAGCAAATGTAAATACAGTAAGTTTAGCAAATAGCGACTGAGAGCGAGAGGCGGAGGGCTGCGCTCGCTGCAGGCTGCGCCGCCGTGGGCCGCTGGCGACTCGGGTCATGTCGTCACAATCTATTTATCTATTGGCCCACTTACATTTACAACTAAACCAAACATGCAAATTAAAGGCTATACAAGAGATTACTACAGTGCTTAAGCTTCATGAATAGTTGTGGGAGTGGAGGTTGCTCCAAGATACGTGCCCCTGCAGCCGGGAATCTCGGTTCCGTCTCCGAGAGCAACTAAGCTAATCCGACTTGAAGGCATAAATGATCATCGTAATTCCTTATTTTTTAGTCATCTACTGTAGGAGGCTTACGATTGCCAGTTCATGCAAGATGTCTCGCGTTTTACGTAAATGATTTCTCGGTTTATCGCATGGATTTGTAATCCTTTTTCATACTCACATGGAAGATGGTGTGCGTGAAGTAGGCCTCGTCGTCCTGCAGGCGCAGCGTGCGCGCCACCGCGAAGTGCGAGTGCGCGAGCTTGGCGTCGGCGCGGCGCGGACATACTCACATGGAAGATGGTGTGCGTGAAGTAGGCCTCGTCGTCCTGCAGGCGCAGCGTGCGCGCCACCGCGAAGTGCGAGTGCGCGAGCTTGGCGTCGGCGCGGCGCGGACATACTCACATGGAAGATGGTGTGCGTGAAGTAGGCCTCGTCGTCCTGCAGGCGCAGCGTGCGCGCCACCGCGAAGTGCGAGTGCGCGAGCTTGGCGTCGGCGCGGCGCGGACATACTCACATGGAAGATGGTGTGCGTGAAGTAGGCCTCGTCGTCCTGCAGGCGCAGCGTGCGCGCCACCGCGAAGTGCGAGTGCGCGAGCTTGGCGTCGGCGCGGCGCGGACATACTCACATGGAAGATGGTGTGCGTGAAGTAGGCCTCGTCGTCCTGCAGGCGCAGCGTGCGCGCCAGCGCGAAGTGCGAGTGCGCGAGCTTGGCGTCGGCGCGGCGCGGACATACTCACATGGAAGATGGTGTGCGTGAAGTAGGCCTCGTCGTCCTGCAGGCGCAGCGTGCGCGCCACCGCGAAGTGCGAGTGCGCGAGCTTGGCGTCGGCGCGGCGCGGACATACTCACATGGAAGATGGTGTGCGTGAAGTAGGCCTCGTCGTCCTGCTGGCGCAGCGTGCGCGCCACCGCGAAGTGCGAGTGCGCGAGCTTGGCGTCGGCGCGGCGCGGACATACTCACATGGAAGATGGTGTGCGTGAAGTAGGCCTCGTCGTCCTGCAGGCGCAGCGTGCGCGCCACCGCGAAGTGCGAGTGCGCGAGCTTGGCGTCGGCGCGGCGCGGACATACTCACATGGAAGATGGTGTGCGTGAAGTAGGCCTCGTCGTCCTGCAGGCGCAGCGTGCGCGCCACCGCGAAGTGCGAGTGCGCGAGCTTGGCGTCGGCGCGGCGCGGACATACTCACATGGAAGATGGTGTGCGTGAAGTAGGCCTCGTCGTCCTGCAGGCGCAGCGTGCGCGCCACCGCGAAGTGCGAGTGCGCGAGCTTGGCGTCGGCGCGGCGCGGACATACTCACATGGAAGATGGTGTGCGTGAAGTAGGCCTCGTCGTCCTGCAGGCGCAGCGTGCGCGCCACCGCGAAGTACGAGTGCGCGAGCTTGGCGTCGGCGCGGCGCGGACATACTCACATGGAAGATGGTGTGCGTGAAGTAGGCCTCGTCGTCCTGCAGGCGCAGCGTGCGCGCCACCGCGAAGTACGAGTGCGCGAGCTTGGCGTCGGCGCGGCGCGGACATACTCACATGGAAGATGGTGTGCGTGAAGTAGGCCTCGTCGTCCTGCAGGCGCAGCGTGCGCGCCACCGCGAAGTACGAGTGCGCGAGCTTGGCGTCGGCGCGGCGCGGACATACTCACATGGAAGATGGTGTGCGTGAAGTAGGCCTCGTCGTCCTGCAGGCGCAGCGTGCGCGCCACCGCGAAGTACGAGTGCGCGAGCTTGGCGTCGGCGCGGCGCGGACATACTCACATGGAAGATGGTGTGCGTGAAGTAGGCCTCGTCGTCCTGCAGGCGCAGCGTGCGCGCCACCGCGAAGTACGAGTGCGCGAGCTTGGCGTCGGCGCGGCGCGGACATACTCACATGGAAGATGGTGTGCGTGAAGTAGGCCTCGTCGTCCTGCAGGCGCAGCGTGCGCGCCACCGCGAAGTGCGAGTGCGCGAGCTTGGCGTCGGCGCGGCGCGGACATACTCACATGGAAGATGGTGTGCGTGAAGTAGGCCTCGTCGTCCTGCAGGCGCAGCGTGCGCGCCACCGCGAAGTGCGAGTGCGCGAGCTTGGCGTCGGCGCGGCGCGGACATACTCACATGGAAGATGGTGTGCGTGAAGTAGGCCTCGTCGTCCTGCAGGCGCAGCGTGCGCGCCACCGCGAAGTGCGAGTGCGCGAGCTTGGCGTCGGCGCGGCGCGGACATACTCACATGGAAGATGGTGTGCGTGAAGTAGGCCTCGTCGTCCTGCAGGCGCAGCGTGCGCGCCACCGCGAAGTACGAGTGCGCGAGCTTGGCGTCGGCGCGGCGCGGACATACTCACATGGAAGATGGTGTGCGTGAAGTAGGCCTCGTCGTCCTGCAGGCGCAGCGTGCGCGCCACCGCGAAGTGCGAGTGCGCGAGCTTGGCGTCGGCGCGGCGCGGACATACTCACATGGAAGATGGTGTGCGTGAAGTAGGCCTCGTCGTCCTGCAGGCGCAGCGTGCGCGCCACCGCGAAGTGCGAGTGCGCGAGCTTGGCGTCGGCGCGGCGCGGACATACTCACATGGAAGATGGTGTGCGTGAAGTAGGCCTCGTCGTCCTGCAGGCGCAGCGTGCGCGCCACCGCGAAGTGCGAGTGCGCGAGCTTGGCGTCGGCGCGGCGCGGACATACTCACATGGAAGATGGTGTGCGTGAAGTAGGCCTCGTCGTCCTGCAGGCGCAGCGTGCGCGCCACCGCGAAGTGCGAGTGCGCGAGCTTGGCGTCGGCGCGGCGCGGACATACTCACATGGAAGATGGTGTGCGTGAAGTAGGCCTCGTCGTCCTGCAGGCGCAGCGTGCGCGCCACCGCGAAGTGCGAGTGCGCGAGCTTGGCGTCGGCGCGGCGCGGACATACTCACATGGAAGATGGTGTGCGTGAAGTAGGCCTCGTCGTCCTGCAGGCGCAGCGTGCGCGCCACCGCGAAGTACGAGTGCGCGAGCTTGGCGTCGGCGCGGCGCGGACATACTCACATGGAAGATGGTGTGCGTGAAGTAGGCCTCGTCGTCCTGCAGGCGCAGCGTGCGCGCCACCGCGAAGTACGAGTGCGCGAGCTTGGCGTCGGCGCGGCGCGGACATACTCACATGGAAGATGGTGTGCGTGAAGTAGGCCTCGTCGTCCTGCAGGCGCAGCGTGCGCGCCACCGCGAAGTGCGAGTGCGCGAGCTTGGCGTCGGCGCGGCGCGGACATACTCACATGGAAGATGGTGTGCGTGAAGTAGGCCTCGTCGTCCTGCAGGCGCAGCGTGCGCGCCACCGCGAAGTGCGAGTGCGCGAGCTTGGCGTCGGCGCGGCGCGGACATACTCACATGGAAGATGGTGTGCGTGAAGTAGGCCTCGTCGTCCTGCAGGCGCAGCGTGCGCGCCACCGCGAAGTGCGAGTGCGCGAGCTTGGCGTCGGCGCGGCGCGGACATACTCACATGGAAGATGGTGTGCGTGAAGTAGGCCTCGTCGTCCTGCAGGCGCAGCGTGCGCGCCACCGCGAAGTACGAGTGCGCGAGCTTGGCGTCGGCGCGGCGCGGACATACTCACATGGAAGATGGTGTGCGTGAAGTAGGCCTCGTCGTCCTGCAGGCGCAGCGTGCGCGCCACCGCGAAGTGCGAGTGCGCGAGCTTGGCGTCGGCGCGGCGCGGACATACTCACATGGAAGATGGTGTGCGTGAAGTAGGCCTCGTCGTCCTGCAGGCGCAGCGTGCGCGCCACCGCGAAGTGCGAGTGCGCGAGCTTGGCGTCGGCGCGGCGCGGACATACTCACATGGAAGATGGTGTGCGTGAAGTAGGCCTCGTCGTCCTGCAGGCGCAGCGTGCGCGCCACCGCGAAGTGCGAGTGCGCGAGCTTGGCGTCGGCGCGGCGCGGACATACTCACATGGAAGATGGTGTGCGTGAAGTAGGCCTCGTCGTCCTGCAGGCGCAGCGTGCGCGCCACCGCGAAGTGCGAGTGCGCGAGCTTGGCGTCGGCGCGGCGCGGACATACTCACATGGAAGATGGTGTGCGTGAAGTAGGCCTCGTCGTCCTGCAGGCGCAGCGTGCGCGCCACCGCGAAGTGCGAGTGCGCGAGCTTGGCGTCGGCGCGGCGCGGACATACTCACATGGAAGATGGTGTGCGTGAAGTAGGCCTCGTCGTCCTGCAGGCGCAGCGTGCGCGCCACCGCGAAGTGCGAGTGCGCGAGCTTGGCGTCGGCGCGGCGCGGACATACTCACATGGAAGATGGTGTGCGTGAAGTAGGCCTCGTCGTCCTGCAGGCGCAGCGTGCGCGCCACCGCGAAGTGCGAGTGCGCGAGCTTGGCGTCGGCGCGGCGCGGACATACTCACATGGAAGATGGTGTGCGTGAAGTAGGCCTCGTCGTCCTGCAGGCGCAGCGTGCGCGCCACCGCGAAGTGCGAGTGCGCGAGCTTGGCGTCGGCGCGGCGCGGACATACTCACATGGAAGATGGTGTGCGTGAAGTAGGCCTCGTCGTCCTGCAGGCGCAGCGTGCGCGCCACCGCGAAGTGCGAGTGCGCGAGCTTGGCGTCGGCGCGGCGCGGACATACTCACATGGAAGATGGTGTGCGTGAAGTAGGCCTCGTCGTCCTGCAGGCGCAGCGTGCGCGCCACCGCGAAGTGCGAGTGCGCGAGCTTGGCGTCGGCGCGGCGGGAGGCGGCGCAGGGCGCGCCGAGCTCGCGGCGCAGCGTGCGCGCGCACACGTTGGGCGCCGGCACCGACATCAGCGAGGACGCGCCGCGCGGGTCCGGGCACTTGTGCGGCCTGGGAACACACACACTCTACTGATACACAATTAGAAAATAAGCTGAAAAACGGCCGCCGTTTTAAACTTTGTAGATTATATCAATAAAATCAAAATTATAATAGGTTGTTACCCTGGTTATATTGAAGATGTTCTTGTCGTTTGGTCGGAGTCAGTTGTAGTCGGTACTCACTCGAACAGGTTGAACTGCGGACAGGTGACGACGGGGTTCTTGCAGAGCGCGTGCTGGTTGTAGAGGTACTCGGTGATGATGGAGTGGAGCGTGACGCGGTGCGAGGTGAGCGCGGGGTCCCCGGCGAGCGCGCTTAGCTGCTTTTGTAGCGAGCGTCTGTGTTCTCCGGGGGCGCCTACTGTTCCAGGTGATATGGATTGGCTTTGGACTTTTCTGGAATAAACAACTATATCAGAACACGCACGCGCACAATGCTCCTACAGATCCATTCACTCTCAGAGGTTCGACTCTCTCCTTGAAATTGTGTCCTTATTTGACAGAGTAGAGGGTGACGAGGCGTGAAGGTGCCTTAGTGAGTAAGTGAATCTATCACATCTACGTTCCATTTTGGTGCCGTGACCAGGATATTTCTTTACAAAATATAGAAGCTAGTAAGCAAATAAAAATACATAATTAAAAACCTAATTGTAGTTGTATGAAAAATTCAACGCCTCCGAGAAATTGTTTCGTTTTATTTTATGTCTCTATCTTCTATTATCACGAACATTATGACAGTTTTGTAAAGATATGTCAATGCCTACCTTAGCTTGATGACCTGCGGCACCGGGCTGTCCTCCGTGGCGCTGCTGTTGAACAGGTCGTGGTGGTCGCGCGCCAGCAGCCCGACGCCGCTCGCCCGCGCTCCCGATAGCCGCGACTGTGGATAACACACAGGTTCGATTAGTTGCTCGGTGTGCAAACTATGGCGAGTATCGGTTGACCTTATTCAACTATTGTTCGATGTGTGGCGTACAGCGGACGCTCTCTGTTGTGTTCGGGTGATGGTGTAGCAATTGTAGAGATTTAATTCCAAGTCTAAACCAGCAACTTATAGTAACAGAACGAAACGGCGAGTTAACATTGGGTGTAGAGAGCACAATAGAAGCAAGTGCGTTATCTTTTAGTGAACATAATTTGCCGAACAATCGTATCAGGAGAGAAGTTTTAGAATGATTAACCTTATTTCTTCACGTCCATTGCTGTGGTGCTAAAAAAAGAGAATATTATCAGGTTCTTTAGTCCTGAGGCGGAGTATCCTACCGACTGCGCCAGTGTTTTCCCCGACTTACCCTGTGTTGAGCGGAGACGGGTGTGTTGGGCGCGGCGGGGGTGTAGACGGGCGGCGGGGGCGGCGCGTGCGCGGGCGCGGGCGCGGGTGCGGGCAGCGCGGCCTCCCGCTGCAGCGTGGCCGCGCTCTCCGCCAGCCCGCGGGCGGCCAAGTGCGCGGCCACTAGTTGCAGGAGCTGCCGCTCGTTGTAGTTGATCCTGGTTTGTGCTACTACGTTTGCCTGGAGGATGAATTATATGTTTATAGTTAGAAAACAACTCGGGTTCCTCAAACATGATTACTAGTGAAGTGACTGTCTTCTCAAAGTTAGTGTAGACGACACTCGCTGCTTAGCGGCGTCGGCGGGGTGGTGCGAATTACACCATGCAGCCACCTTACAGTCACCTAAGACGTGAACGCTCCGAGACAGAGCTCGGAAAGCCCACCAATGACGACCTACGGGCACGACTATCGAGTTGTTAGCTCGTAGCTCTATCGTACCCGCGAATACTTGGATAAAACTTAGGTTACCTATAAATGATAAGAAACTGTAACTGAATAAAGAAATATTTATTTAAATGAATTATTACAACTTTTTTGTACAATACTACTCTATCTCTACTGCCTATCACTGCCCTAATTAATTTAATTCCTATGTTTGATTGACTTATACTAGTTCACATTAGTTGTTCCTTCTGGAAGACTCGTCTGACACAAATTTCACCGGGCGAGGGCCCGGTATTTATAATAAATTGTCAAAATTTCAAAATATGTAATGATGCCTAAATCGCAAAACATTTCGGTAATTATCTTATCTGAACGTAATAAAGTGGTTTTCCCATTTTTATTCTTACTCGTTTCGGAGAAAATCACTTAAATCAGTGTAATTTACTTTACGTCACACCTGACCATAATGCGAGTTTTACTGCACGCTGCGCGTACGGGAAAACTCGCATTGTGGCCAGGTGAAGACGTAAAATTTTGTACTCAACACGGGCGGTAATTCGTAAAGCCCCAGAGCGCATATTTATGACCCTCACCTTCGGTTCGGGCCACAAACACCTGCGATCTGGGGCATTCACGAATTCACCGCCCTAGTTACGACATGTACTATTTATTACCTACCTATGATTTCTATATGAGATTTAAGCTATGAGGTTGAATAAATAGACGCCAACTCGGAATCTTATTTATTTACATGTACATTTTAATGGCTTATATGCTAGACAGTAGTTTGGTTAACCTTATGCGTGAGTTTGGAGTCCTGTCGTCCCACCCACCGCGTTCGTTCAATTTTTTTTTTGCTATCCTTTTGGAGTGTACCACTGCTGGGCAAAGGCCTTCCCTCTGGATTTCCACTCGTCCCTGTCCGCCGCAATCCTTGGCCAATCACTTGAAACTGCGTCCAAGTCATCTCGCCATCTCCGCCTTGGCCTACCTCGCCGCCTGTGTCCGTCTTCTGGCAACCACCAAGTAGCCGCATGAGCCCACCTTTGTGGGTGCATACGGCAAACATGACCGGCCCAGTTCCACTTAAGCAAGGCAGTCTTCTTGCTCACATCTGCTATTCTAGTTCTAGAGCGCAGTGTGGTATTTCGGACTCGATCAATTCTCTTGATGCCTAGGACACTGCGCTCCATGGCGCGCTGGCAAACCTTGAGTTTGGAGTTTTGAGTTTCAGTCGACGACCAAGACTGAGCTCCATAGGTTAAAATGGGCAGGATACACATGTCGATAAGCTTCCGTTTTAGACATCGTGGAAGGTTTCCCTTCAACAGATCTTTCATGGACCAGTAGCTCTTCCAGGAATGGTCAATGCGTCTCTGGATCTCGTGCAATATATAATTTATTTTTTCGTACCGCTTTCTGTGGGATTACTGGGTGCTTCTGTTGTGGTGGTGGTGGTGGTGGTGGTGGCGGGTTCTTGTTGAGCTGGGCTGCCGTTGGTGGGTGGTTGAGGCACCCTAGGCGCCACGCCGCCCATGCTGATTTTGCAGATTCTTTCTGGCTGGTGGGGGCTCGCTTGGCTGGGGGCTGCCGCGGCATTGGCTCCTCCCGCTGCTATTGTTGTTGTATGGTATGCCCAGGCCTCCTTCGTTGCTCTGGGCGCTGCCACGGTGCATTTTTGTGGCGCCGACGGCGCCCTATTCATGTAGAGTGGGATCGTATGCGCTGCCGCTACGCGGCCGCGTAATCCGGGACTGGCCCGTCAAACGGCGTTTTTGCCTCGTCTTTTGGTGAACCTCACGGGTCGATTCTTTTTTCTTCATCATTAATATAATAATTTATAAAAAAATAAAATAAAATATCTTTATTTCAGAACTTTGAAATTCCATACAAAAACATAAAAAAGCAACTCAACTTAAATTAAACAATTATTAATTAATATTTACTAAATGTCATACAAGTTATAAAAAGCATACAATAAAAATAAAATTTAAAATGTCAATCGTCAATTTATAAGTTTAACCCATGTACCCAGGATGGAACCGTCCGTTCTATCAGCAATGACCTTCAGAATCCCGTTGTCGCTGCGTCGGATGCGGTTTAAAATAGATGCAACCCGCTTTCGCCTAATCGCGTAAAAGTCATCGATACGAGCCTCGGCAAACATCCCCGACGCGCTACAGAACCGTGGCAACCTCATCAGGATTCTGAAGGCATCATTATACTGGACACGAAGAGCATTATAGGCTCTCAGCGTGTAGTTGACCCATAGGCTACCCGCGTAAAATACTTGACAGTATGCCTTAAAAAGGGTGACTTTAACTGGTTTCGAACATCGGGCAAACCTACGAGCCAACATATTGCTTCTGACCGCTAATGCTCTCCGTTCCCTTTCCAAATCGAGATCGTCCTTTAGGTCTTCCGTCACATAGTGCCCAAGGTATTTAAACTGTGTAACCCTCTCTAATTTGTCTCCTTATTTCTTCTATTCTTCTTTTCCGGTCCTCCTTCTTCGCTGTTACCTCTATCTCCATTTTTTCTCTCTCTTGAATGATTGATTGCATTTCTCTTTGCAACCTCTGCACCGTGCCTTCCTCCAGGTCCTTCCATGGAGTTCGCTCTTGAGGTGGGGCCCGGCAGTGGGTCCCGTAGAAATGGAGGGACCCGGAGGTTGAATTACTGATATTTGTTGTTCCGTAGCCGCTTTCAAATCGGACCTCCTGACGAATCTTATTTATTTATATGTACATTTTAACGGCTTATATGCTAGACAGTAGTTTGGTGAACCTTATGCGTGAGTTTGGAGTCCTGTCGTCCACAGTTAGTAAAGCCAAATACTCTCGCAAATACCATTCATTTTCATCATTTTTTTTATCACATTCTCGCCTCGTTAAATCACACATAATCAAGTACGAGTATCACAGATGAATAAAGCAGTCACATCTACATTCTTAACTACCAGAGCCACCGAAGCCTGTAAAAAACGCGCCTTCCTATTTTAATCTGCAAATCGTGAATGCGAACCCCGGCTTGCACCATTGGATTTATCTACAACTTAACAATAGCCTTTCGATGAAAGAAAACATCGTGACGAAATCGGTCTAATCCTAACTGTCTACTTTTCCCTCTGGGCTGCAAGGTTAGATGACAGTCGATTTCCAAATCTTTCGTACAAATACCTAGTGCCTACGCCAAATCTTGGGATTAGGTGCCAAAGTGAACCCCGAGCTCCTTCAGGCTACAATCGAGAAGAAAACTAGGCGGACGATGGACTGCATTTGTCAACGACAGGAGCAAGAATGAGCATGAAAACAAAACAGAACCTAATGTCGTGTACGTACGTAAGCATAGAGTGTCTAAGTAAATAAAGAGAAACCCCATATAGGACCCCAAGTATATTATGGTTAAAATAATATTGTAACTCGCAATATATAATAGGAAACATTGTTGTTTAGGGCAGTGTTAGGAGTTTAAATAAGTTGTAAAGTCATTAAAGTTCAAATATACATTTTTATTAGCATCTCAGTTTCTTTCAACTTCCCTTGATTTATGAACACAAGTGCCTCGAACTTACAACTCGGGAGTTGCGCCCGTGGACTTTCGTGGGCCGCCAGGGTTCTGACCCGGGTCCCTCCAGCGGGTACTCTGTAAGGTGACTGTTGAGTGGCATACGTCTCTGCTTTAGGCGTATGGCGCAGCACTCAGTCGGCGCGAAGTCGCCCTAGCGCGAGGGCGGAGCGTCAGCCACAACATTCTTAAGCCCGCTCCACATTCTCGACAAAACTACACGGGACTGGTCTCGCCGAAAACCGAGAGCCGAGAGGGAAACCGAGAGCGGCCCTCTACATTCTCGCCTTGCGCAGTTGTAATTAGACTTTCATACAAGATGGACGCTTCCTACGGTTGCCGTCGGTAGAATGACGGAAGCGCAGCGAGAATGAGGAGAAGTTTCGTGCAAACACGAAACTTCACGAGACCTCTTTGATGTTTCGCCATTTTACCGACACGAAACGGAGACTACACGAATTTACGCAAAACAAGAATACTCACTCCACACTCTCGTATTCGGCAAGTCTCGTGTAGTTTTGTCGAGAATGTGGAGCGGGCTTTAGCCACAAACTCACCCTATGTATATTAGCTAGTGAGGTCTCGAACTCGGCGCCCATGTGCTTGGTCTTCCCGGACACCCGCTCCAGCAGCTCCAGCGCGTACTTCTGGAACATCACGTGCTCCTGTCGCTTCTCTTGCAGGATCGGGTCGCGCATTAACACTGAACGGAAACACTTATTAAATGGGAAGGAAGATACTTCTTGTGAGTCAGAAAGCGCTAGAACTGACCTAGAACCCGTCCCTCAGTCTAAGAGTGGTTCCACTTATTTAAGATCTTTGTCCAATAATCATTGCGTCTCACGTTTTTTTAAACAACAAAGATCTTGGAGTAGTGGAATACCATTTTTTTCTGAATCACTCAATAGCAAAAACAAACAGTACACTTTGTGAAGAATTTCTACCAACGCGAGTACGTTTTTACAAGTTTTTTTACAAGCTTTTAACTAACTTGCCCTGTTAGTATGGCACAAATCTTGCAAGTTAAATTTGACCCAATTCCCGGTCCTCCAGTCCCGGTGAAATTTTGGGTGTAAGTATAGTTTGGATGACTATTCAATATTATGGTACCATCGAGCTGATTTGATGATGGAGACAGAAGGTGGCCATGGGAATTCAGTACTTAACCCACGTAACCCCGTTGAGTTTGGGCGTTAGAATCGTCTCAATGAGTAGTTTATGATGGTATACAGAAAAGTAAAAGCTTGTACCAAAAATGAAATTTATGCCAGAAACTTATTTACACTTTGTACAACGCCGATCCTGGTACGATGAGTGTCACTATCAACAGTGTGAACCGCGTTCGGGTGAGTTGCAACCCGGTGGTGCGCGGAGCTCACCTTGTATCTGCGAGGTGGTGAAGAGCGGCAGCTTGCTGATGATCTGTCGCACCGTGGAGCAGCGCGCCAGGCCGGCCAGCGCGCGGCACGCCAGCCCGCGCAGCCGGTCCGCGTCCGTGATCGGCAGCTTCACCATCATCAGCGACAGCAGCACCTGGAGGCAAGCTCACACGTCAAGCTATGTCCACACCAGTGCGCTTTCAATTTCACTTTCATGTTCAACTTGCGTTTCACCTTTCAGTTCGTCTTGCGTCAAGCGCTGCGCCATAATTCAAGAAATAAACAGTTCAAATTTTTAATTTTAATTTTGAAGTGAAAACTTCTTTAGCGGCGCCGAGCACTTTTTGGGATGGGCAAAAATTGTTAAACTCGCGACAGATTTTATGTGAGAGATTCGGGACGAGGCTTGGGGGCGGGGGGAAACGGGGGTTTGACTAGGGGCACATAGTTCTAATTTGTACTTTATTGTTAACAGTATAAGGTCGTAACACATTTTCCGTAAATGCAAATTCCATATTGTTTTATCAAACTTTTATATTTTGCTGTTAGACGATTCAACTTCATTCAAAACTGAACACTATTCGTAAGAGTATACAGCCGTTAAATACTTTTTGAAATTGCATATTCTGCAAATAAATTTGTAATTTTGTCCATGCGTCCTTTAGTTTTGCTATTGAGCAAATACGAATAGTTTGAAATTGGACGTTATTCATAAAGAGATAAAGCTTTGAAAAATACTTGGCAATGGAAAAAACAAATTGGCATTTTATTTCATCGTCTCCTTCATCAATTTTGCTGAGTTAAGTTGAACTATAGCGTACTACTAATAAGGTTGTTATTAGATATATTGGCACGTAGGGGGAGGAGGGGGAAGGGATTTTTTTTGCAAAATAAAATTATTCAAGTTTTCACTTCTGCCGGCACTCCCGGAGTGCAACCCGTTTTTTTTTTGTATAAGACGCATGCAGCTGCACGTCCGCACCAATGCGCTTGTCGCATGCAACTCGCCTGTTTCTTCGTAACTTCGCGCTAACTAAGATGGACGGGGCGCGGCACTATTATCAGTAGGCATATTTAGTGTTAAGTGCAAGGAAAAACCGCAAAAAAAGGAGAATCTGGATGAAAGATTAATTTTTGGCTCAATGAAATCCACGCGTCGTTTCTTTTTGTTTTATTTGTGTAACCTTTGTGCTTGTGGTGCCACAATACTGCACATGTTCGATATTCATCGATAAATTCTAACGTTTTCGCTTTGTCTTCCGCTATTTTCTATAATAAAACGCACGAAAGTTGCACGCCGATCCACCGGCGTTGGATAGACACGCGCTGCTGTTCAACAAATTTTGAGGCATGCGCTACGGTTGCTCGCGCATGCGTCACATGCAAGTAAACGTGAAAGCGCACTGGTGTACATAACTAATGTGAGTCTTTATCCCTTCTGACGCTCTAGTATAAGTTTTACCGAAACAAAACTTTACGATCGCGTTTGCGTTTTACCCTCAATTTGTATGGGACTTGACAGCTAAACGCGACCGCGGTCGTAACGTTTTGTTGCGGTAAAACTTGTACTAGAGCCTCTGGAGAACGGTGGACATGGTACGAGGGAAAGCCAACGTTTTTTGACCCGAGTGGCCCATTCAATACCGACCGTAAATCGACCCCAGGCCCTTATTTGACGAACTTGTCAATTGTCACCCGACAACGACAATTCTCCGTACATCGCTGGTTCCACATGCAACCTAGCAACCACCGTAACTTCTAGAACAGAAATGCATGGCGAACTGTCAGGTTTAGGTGACAATTGTGAAGTTGGTGAAATAGGGACCAGGCCCCTATACCACAAAACTTTACAAGTCTACAATTCGACAAAATTGTACAATTTTCCAAAGAAAAAGTTGAAAAAATTGTTAAATTGTACGCTTGTAAAGTTTTGTGGCATAGGCCCCTTGTCGCGCGATTTGCCAAAGCCGTACATACGGAAGGTAAAATAAAAAAGTCTTGCACTTTCTATTAGCCATACGCTGCGCTTCTATGACTTTGAGTCTTGAATGGGGACAGTCAAACAAAAAAGTGGTCTACCACTTTTGAATCTTATCTGAAAACTGGGTGACCGTACAAGTGAAGACACAGCTCAAACTACGAGTAACTAAATTGAGTAACATCATGTTCCACTGCACTCGCGGATTCAAAAAGAGCTGCGCGACTTTGAACTTTACTGCAATGACAAAAGCGGTCATAATTCCGTGACTCACCATGATCCCGTTGTTGGAGCGCACGCTCTCCCACACCTTCTGTATCACGTCCTCGTACGACTTGAGCGCAGTTTTCTTTTTACTCGACCCCGATATTGAAAAGCGCGTTGTCGACGAGCCTGCCTGAGAATCACATACTTTTCACAAAAATGTTCACTCTAAAGGTCACAGACCCGCACCGCCTCGCCTCGTAAATGTACTAACTATGGAGTTGATGCAGTGAGCGCATGCCCGTACAAATCCATATGAAGAATACTAACCGCTCGAGGCGAGGCGGCGCGGGTCGGGCGCCGGGTGGCTCTAATGAGCTGTTACCTTTAGGACGGGACCAACTTAGCGTTAAATATGTCGCCGGCAGGTGTCATTTCATAGAAACTTGTCAAACTTTTCATTCATTGCGATTTCTACAAACACCGCTTACCATTACAGACGGTTCGGTGCAACCCATCCGCAACCATAATAGTACATTCCGTAACCATGGAGGTGAATTCGTGGATGCCCCAGATCGCAGGTGTTTGTGGCCCGAACCGAAGGTGAGGGGCATAAATATGCGCACTGGGGCTTTACGAATTACCGCTCATGTTGAGTACAAAATTTTACGTCTTCACCTGGCCACAAGGGATATATGTATACTGAGTACCAGCAGGGCATGGATGTTACCTTTAACTATCTATGATAATTGATAAGGTCGTCGGAACAACACAAAATGTCAAAATGTGTGAATTACGAGAACGCTGTACACTGTAAACGAATTCCTAGATGCCAAATATCTTTATATTAATCATGTTATCCCATACCTATTGTACCTTTGACATTTTTAATATTAGTTGTGTAGATAATAATAACAATTATATAATTGAATGAATACGCCAACAACCACCGCATTGTGGTTTGGCAGAAGAAAATGTTAATAGAAATAAGTTTACTTCGTGAATAAATAAATTATTATTATTATTTATGTATATTGGTGAAGATCAAAAAATATGCTACGTAGTTAAGGCCTTAATTTAATCTACGCTTTAACTTTCTCATTTTCGTAACGACAATTATAAAAATAAAATAAATAAATATAAGGGGACAATCTTACACAAATCGACCTTAGTCCCATAGTAAGCCAATAATAAGTCCCATAGTAAGCCAGTAGTAATTATCCATAAGTATATAATGTAAGGGTAATTGTCGTTACGAAAATGAGAAAGTTAAAGCGTAGATTAAATTAAGGCCATATGTAGCATATTTTTTGATCTTCACCCATATATTGCTTTATAAATAATAATAGTTAATACATATAAATATGATAATTCTTATTGTACATTTTGACGATCTCAGTATGTGTATGTTCTGTTTTCTGTGTATTGAAACCATGTCATATGACTATTGAGAAATAAATAATGTGAATCTGTCATGATTCATGATGTATTGTGAGTAGTTACTCACCCGGTGCACGGGCGCGCAGACGCAGTTGACGAGCACGCTGAGCGCCGCCTTCTGCACCTCGGGCTCCGGCGCGATCTCGCCGTCCGCCGCGCCTGCCACACCACACACCTTGTAATGTTGGGGCCACACTAGCGGGAAACGTCGATGCCCAAAATCGCGATAATTGTTGCTTTACGAGGGGTGATCAATAAGTTTTGAGAATCGGCATAAAAAAACAGAAGTTATCCGTTATACGTATCATTTTTAATTATCAAATATACTCTTTATTACTTTACTTACCTAAATAATATTTTAAAAATATTATAATTTTGCTTCATATAAAAAATACTTTGGATAGACGAAATGACTACTGCCCTTTCCCTCTCATACATGAGAGGAGGCCTGTGCCCACCAGTGGGACGTATATAGGCTGATGATGATGTGAGACGAAATGAAGACTAGTTTTTACATCGACGCAATTGCAGCGATTTTATTGAGTTTTCAATATCTTAGAGTAAGAAGTAATAGTAAAAGAGTTGGTCTAGATTACACTGTAAGTAACTAGTTTTATAGAATTTACAAGCCTGAAAAACAGCGCTGGTAATCGGCAAGCTCGGCCAAGAAAGTAACTCATACAATTGGTTTTTTTTTCTTTGGTTTTTTATGAGACGGCCTCACTTAATTGCCATAGACTTATGATGTATCACTCTCTCTTCGTATTTATATTCATATATTTGTCACATAAGTTCACCCTGTTTAAAAAAATATACATACGAGCATATTGATGGCCAGAAAAACCTATCTTTCGTTACATGAGCTGTGCTAAAAAAATGATTTCACGAGTTTAATTTTAAAAATTCGTTGCATCAAAATAAATAAACTTTAAATTTTATTTTTATTTTCTATTACCGCACCAGAATTTTGCCAACACCGCCCCAAACATGTAACAAAATGAAATATCCTCCCAGTTTACTGACGTCAGAATATATTCCATACCATCATATTTATTTAGCTATTAAAAAGAAAACAAAAGAATGAAATCTTTAAGTTTTTAGTGTATTATTGAATAATGGCACAATAGAAATGACAATCACAAATTATCATCACGAGACCAAATCATGCTGATTCTCAAAACTTATTGCACACCTCTCGTAATTATGACGACGTGATGTGGCCAATTTAACGCAATAATTCTAGAGAAAATAATCTCTTTGATGTACCGCCACATGAGCTATCGCCTAACGTCAAACGGCAATATCGATGCCGTTGTCGAATTATCACGTGCAGTCGTGGCTACACTTACGTTAAACGCCATTATTGACGGCATTTTACGCTAGTGTGTCCCGAGCATAACCGTCGCACATTCACACACTATACTACTTTTCACATCACCCCAAGGTTATTACCTCTTTTACCATTTACATATTTATTAATTTATACAGGGTAACATAAGTAGTAAACAGAATTATGTGGTTCTATCACAATATTTTATGGCAAATTCATTGCATTAACTCTAGAAGCAAACAATTAAATTTTATTAATAATAATTTTAAATAGCAAAAACCCCAACCTGGTCAACGTATTAAACAAGACTTGGTCTGTAGCTTAAAGTGACAGTTTAAAGTAGCAAATAAGGTATTTTTTTTAACGAATTAACAAACAACGTTTACATATTTCAGATAGATCAGATAGATTAATCCTGTATAGAAAGATCATAAGCTTCCATACTACACAGCTTAAAACAGTAGAGACAATGAGGATAGTATTTAAGGATTATAAATCATAGATTATTGGGATGACAGTAAAATAACATGTGTCACTCTCCCCAGCTATCTGAAAAGCTCTATAGCGGCCGCCATAAGCTGCTGACGAGTTCTTCCATACATATTGTAAAGCTTACGCGCATAACGGGCGTTTAATTTGGGCGTCTGAGCCACAAGCTGCGGGAGTGGCTCGCGCTCGCCACTAGTGGCCCCTTAGCTGGAATGTGCGCGCACTCTATTAAGCTGGGAACAAACTATCGGACGCGGCTGACGGACGCGGCTGATAAATGTGCACAGACAAAAACATCCAGCGCGCCAGATTTCTATCGGACGTCCGAACGCTCAAGGTCAGCACAAGGTTGCGTCCACGGCTTACCTCCGATAGTTTGCACAATTCAGTGTATATTCATTATCTAGATACCTATAAGTCGCGGCTGTATGTCCGATAATTTGTTCCCAGCTTTACTCCGTAGCAGATGGCGTTGGATGGAAGAAAATTGAAAATCCACTAGGTACACTTAAGATCGCCGCGTAACCGAAAGTATGCCGCGACACGCAATCGGCTCCGTTCGCTTGTCGTCGTGTGCGATCGGCACCTTTCGGCTGTCGATGCAGAACGAAACTACATATTCGACTGGGTGCGGATATGTTCGCAAGCAACCGTACGGTGCCGTACGTGTGCGTCGACATCCTTTCGGCCGCGAACGGCTGTTACCGCTGGATCGTATGCGTCGACATGCTGCCGGACACGATCGTTTGTCGCCGCATCCGTTCGTATTCTTTCCGATCCAATCCAATGCGGGCCGTTCGGTGGAAATAGTGCTACAGGATTAGACAGCTCTTACCGAGAACTATGTTGACGCCCGTGGTCATGTCGGCGTCGCGCATGTCCACCTTCTCCGTGAGCAGCAGCTGCACGCGCGGCGCCACGCAGCACACGGACACCACGTCCAGCGCCGACCGGACCGTCTCCGACCTAACACACACACATATACGGCTCATTTTACATTGACATTTTCGGTTGACGGAAAGTGTACCAAGTGATATAGTAGGTGCAATTTGAACTGGCAGAGATCAGTCCGTTTGTAACGCAAAACAATGAGTAGCGTATGGAGCGGTTTATCATAGAAGTACCAGGAGGTCACGTACTAGCTGGAGTTGGGACGTACGTGTTACGAACAGTGACGCAGCCGTTGAAGCTCTACTACAAGACCAAAGGCAAGGCAATGACGTCTGCCTGATCCGGATAAAGCCGGATTCGTACTTATCTGACGTGTCGTGTCGTGACGGGACAAAACTATGTCGATTTCATACTTTTGGTGCGGTTAAATCCACAGTCATCTGATGTGCTCTAATGTGTTGGCGGCCTTTGCGTCCGAGCTCATCAGAGAACGTTACGTCAGTATCAATCCAAGTTAAGAGTACTAGGACAACGCGACACAGGAGGGGTGATTGATAGTTACGTTTGATTGTGACTAAAGTACCAGGAGCGCATGGCACAGTGGGAGGTGTCCCGGAGTGCGAGTGTACCTGCCGTTGAAGTTCCACTCGTAGGCGAGCCCGACCACCTGCAGCAGTAGCGAGATGCCGCCCGGCTCCCCCGGCTTGTGCACCGAGCACGCCGCTGACTGTACTAGTACCAGGAGCGCATGGCACAGTGGGAGGTGTCCCGGAGTGCGAGTGTACCTGCCGTTGAAGTTCCACTCGTAGGCGAGCCCGACCACCTGCAGCAGTAGCGAGATGCCGCCCGGCTCCCCCGGCTTGTGCACCGAGCACGCCGCTGACTGTACTAGTACCAGGAGCGCATGGCACAGTGGGAGGTGTCCCGGAGTGCGAGTGTACCTGCCGTTGAAGTTCCACTCGTAGGCGAGCCCGACCACCTGCAGCAGTAGCGAGATGCCGCCCGGCTCCCCCGGCTTGTGCACCGAGCACGCCGCTGACTGTACTAGTACCAGGAGCGCATGGCACAGTGGGAGGTGTCCCGGAGTGCGAGTGTACCTGCCGTTGAAGTTCCACTCGTAGGCGAGCCCGACCACCTGCAGCAGTAGCGAGATGCCGCCCGGCTCCCCCGGCTTGTGCACCGAGCACGCCGCTGACTGTACTAGTACCAGGAGCGCATGGCACAGTGGGAGGTGTCCCGGAGTGCGAGTGTACCTGCCGTTGAAGTTCCACTCGTAGGCGAGCCCGACCACCTGCAGCAGTAGCGAGATGCCGCCCGGCTCCCCCGGCTTGTGCACCGAGCACGCCGCTGACTGTACTAGTACCAGGAGCGCATGGCACAGTGGGAGGTGTCCCGGAGTGCGAGTGTACCTGCCGTTGAAGTTCCACTCGTAGGCGAGCCCGACCACCTGCAGCAGTAGCGAGATGCCGCCGAGTTCCACGAGTTCATCGACCGGCGACCACCGGGACCACGCCACTGACTGTAGAAGCTCAATTTGTTCTTGGATCTCTTCGGGAGATGACTTTGATGCCTGCAAAAAAACAACATGTAA
Organism: Epinotia demarniana; assembly: GCA_945867215.1. NCBI lineage: Eukaryota > Metazoa > Arthropoda > Insecta > Lepidoptera > Tortricidae > Epinotia > Epinotia demarniana. Next base: position 13,037,628 of record OX244283.1, read on the forward strand.
ATTGACAATGTCCTCCTCTACACTTAGTGTTTTTTCTAAGAAATAATTCTTGGTACGAGTAGAAATGGGCCAAGAATTTCTTAGGAGAAAATATATAATTTAAGAGTGTTTTTGAAGTAAAACCTTCTTTAGCGGCGCTGTGCACTTTTTGGGATGGGGAAAAATTGTTAAACTCACCACAGGTGTAGGAGCGTCGGAGGTCACGTGACTGTAGGATTTAGTGTTGCCAATTGCCGGAATACAAAAAGTGGGAGTTGCGCTTCAAAACGCGGATTTTTAAACGAAAATGCGGATTTGCGGATTACGATTATAAGTTTTTTTGATGTAAGAAAGGGGGGGTTGGGTAGGAGGGGGGGATGGTTTGGAGGGGGGAAGGGTTGTTGGAGGGAGGGAGGATTTGCAAAATATAAATTATTAAAGTTTTCACTTCTGCCGGCACTCCCGGAGTGCAACCCGGTCTTTGTTAAATAATATTAGATGGCTGACCTTGTAGGGCGGCGGCTCGGGCACGCTGTCGCCCTGCGCGCGCGCCACGGCCGCCGCGCGCAGCCGCAGGTGCGCCTCCAGGTACCTGCACAACGTCAACACACGTCGCATCAATACCACTTTCTACAAGCCTAATACTACGTTTCTCAAACTTCCTCACAAAATGTGACCTTTCGGTTCGCAAAAATACAATTGGTGGTGAATTTACAGGTCGGTAATGGGAAGTTGATGGCGAGTTTAGAAACACTCGCACGCTCGCTCCCATCCGCGGCACCGCCCCGCGGCGCAGGGCGCGGCGAAATTGACTGTTTTCTTCTTATAATCTAAATATATAAAAGAAGAAGCCGACTGACTGACTCACTGACTGACTGACATATCAACGCACAGCCCAAACCGCTGGGTCTACGGATTCCAAATTTGGTACGTAGGTTCCTTATAAGGTGTAGGGGAGCACTAAGAAAGGATTTTTCAAAACTCACCCCCTAAGGGGGTAAAACGGGGGTCCAAAGTTTGTATGGGGGAAGCATTATTTTTTGAACTAGAGACCTAAAACTTTGTAGGAAGATTACTTACTAAGATACAAAAAAAGCACTTTCAGCGTTTTACAAAATTCCACCCCTAAGGGGTTTTGAATAGGGGTGCAAAGTTTGTATTCAAAACTACTGGGACTACAAACTTGAAATTTACACCAGACCTTCCTTTTATGACGTAGGCAAGGGAAAAGACGGGATTTTTGGAAATTCTATCCCTAAGGGTGTTAAATAGGGGTGCAAAGTTTGTATGGGTGAAACATTATTTTTTGAACTAGAGACTTGAAACTTTGTAGGGATATTACTTATTAAGATACAAAAAAAGTTCTTTCAGCGTTTTAGAAAATTCCACCCCTAAGCGGATTAAATAGGGGTGCAAATTTTGTATTCAAAACTACTGGGACTAGGAACTTGAAAATTACACCAGAACTTCTTTTTATGACGTAGGCAGGGGATAGAACAGGATTTTTGGAAATGCTATCCCTAAGGGGGTGAAATGGGGGTCCAAAGTTTGTATGGGGGAACATTATTTATTGAACAGGAGACTTAAAACTTTGTAGGGATATTACTTATTAAGATACAAAAAAAGTTCTTACAGCGTTTTAGAAAATTCTACCTCTAAGGGGGTCAAATAGGGGTGCAATGTTTGTATGAGGTAAACATTATTTATTGAACTAGAGACTTGAAACCTTGTAGGAAGATTACTTATTAGGATACAAATAAAAATATCCTTAGCGTTTTTAAAATTCCACCCCTAAGGAGATTAAATAGGGGTGCAAAGTTTGTATTCAAAACTACTGGGACTACAAACTTGAAGTTTACACCAGAACTTCCTTTTATGACGTAGGCAAGGGATAAGACGGGACTTTTGGAAATCCTATCCCAAAGGGGGTTAAAAAGGGGTGCAAAGTTTGTATGGCAGAAATATGTTTTTTTGAACTAGAGACTTGAAACTTTGTAGGGATATTACTTATAAAGATACAAAAAAGTTCTTTCAGCATTTTAGAAAATTCTACCCCTAAGGGGGTTTATTAGGGATGCAATGTTTGTATAAGGGAAACATTATTTATTGAACTAGAGACTTGAAACTTGGTAGGAATTTTACTTATTGGATACAAAAAAAGTGTTTTCAGCGTTATATAAAATTCCACCCCTAAGGGGGTAAAATAAGGGTGCAAAGTTCGTATTCAAAGCTACTGGGACTAGAAACTTGAAATTTACACCAGTACTTAATTTTATGACGTAGACAAGGGATAAGACGGGATTTTTTGAAATTCTATCTCTAAGGGGTTTAAGTAGGGGTGCAAAGTTTGTATGGGAGAAACATATTTTATTGTACTAGAGACTTGAAACTTTGTAGGAATATTATTATTAAGATACAAAAAAGTACTTTCAGCGTTATATAAAATTCTTCCCCTAAGGGGGTTAAATAGGGATGCAACGTTTGTGGGGGGGAAACATTATTTATTGAACTAGAGACTTGAGACTTTGTAGGAAGATAACTTATTAGGATACAAAAATTGTAATTTCAGCCTTTTATAAAATTCCACCCCTAAGGGGGTTAAATGAGGGTCCAAATTTTGTATAAGGGAAACTTATTTTTAGCTACTACGTACTTAAAACTTTGTGGACAGATTACTTATTCATTTACAAATAAAGTGCTTTCAGTGTTTGGAAATAATTACACCTAAAGGGGTTAAAAAGGAGGTCCAAAGTTTGTATGGAGAAAAAAGATTAGTTAGTCAAGTTTATTCTAAACTTCACAGGATAATTCCTAACGATAAATGAGTAAACAAGTGTTTCCGGTTTTTTGAGAATTCAACCCCTAGAAGGAGACATGCGGTGGCAAAATCTGAAAATCAACATCGGCATCTATTGTTTCTATGGTTTATCGGGTCTCTGATTAGGAAAACAACAACGATTTTACATTCCAACGTGGCGTCTAAATATCAATATGGGCGTTGTTATTACGGTTTTTTGGGACGTTAATAACGAAAATCACATAGATTTTGAAATGTAATGTTGTGGACATGAAAATTCATGAAAATATTTGTGCCAAATTGCAATTCAATCGGTCCAGATTTTTTCGTAGCAAATCGGTTGTAACAGACGGACTGACAGACAGCCACACGTGATCCTATAAATAATGGTTCTATTTTTGCTTTTGAGGTATGGAACGAGACCCGCGTTATATAGGGTTATAGGTTTTAAAGTTTGTATTTGGTGCCATCTCGATCGTCAGCAATCGGTACCTAGGCGAGTGCGGGCGGCGCGGCGGGACGGGAGGGTAGGAGACATTGGGAAAGTGCCTGCATCCGTAATAAGTACATTCAAGGTGCTGCACGAAGATCTGCTTACTTTTTATAAGTTAAGCATTTTGGCCGCCGTTAAATTAAAACAAATTTTTGGGTATTTATGTTATATACTGGTTCGAAAAGCATGGAAAAAAAATCTTAGGAAACAAGCCTATAGCAATGTCCAGGCCACAAATTTAACTTGATATTTTGGTATTACAACATTATCATGAACATAAAAAGTAGCTTTTATTCCAGAGGACAGATTCTCATTAATCATGATTGTAAATTTAATAATAGAAATACGTACATACATACATACATTCACGCCTTTATTCCCAAAAGGGGCAGGCAGAGCACATGAACTTTATGTTCCAGCGCCACTTTTAGCATAAATGTGGGTATAAAAGATCAACAAAAAGTGATATTGCTTAGGTTGTTAGAGTGATTAGATCAGTTCCCCAAACGCGTTAGTTCCGCGTAGCAGAATTTCCATTCGCGTTTGCCCCCACTCGAATTTGTTTTCGTTCATGAATGTCACCATTGGCATAGTTCCCCAAACGCGTTAGTTCCGCTTAACACCATTTTCCAGTCGCATTTTTCCCCACTTCTTATTTTTCTTAGTCGATTTAATTCATATACGCAATTCGTCTCTAAGGCAGGTCGGTGTAGGTACGACGACGAGCGAAGCGAGGAGGAGTGTTAGTTGTACCGCGACCCTAAGCGCGCGAGCCGAGCGAGCGAAGCGAGCGTGCCGCGGCAGCGGCCGGCGAAGCGCCAGAACCGAAAATGTGTTTTTTTACTTCCTCATATTAAATGTTCGTCATTGTCGTCGTACCGACACCGACCTGCCTTGGAGACGAATTGCGTATATGAATTAAATCGACTAAGAAAAATAAGAAGTGGGGAAAAATGCGACTGGAAATGGTGTTAAGCGGAACTAACGCGTTTGGGGAACTATGCCAATGGTGACATAAATGAACGAAAACAAATTCGAGTGGGGGCAAACGCGAATGGAAATTCTGCTACGCGGAACTAACGCGTTTGGGGAACTGATCTAATCACTCGGTTGTTAGCCCATCACCCACAACACACTTCAACCCTGCTCTCTTAATCGACTTTTACGACACACACGGGAAGAAAGAGGGTGGTGAAATTCTAACCCGCCACCACACGGGCATAAAAATAATAGTAAATAAAAATTAATTTACCATAATGGGTTATGACGAAGGGTTATTCGTAGGGGAAGTTAGTAGTAGTAGGTTAGTAGGCGGCGTAGCAATTCAACAATTATTGGAAAATTACTTTTACTACGCGGGCGAAGTCGCGGGCAAAAGCTAGTATTCCATATTCCGAGCATTATTTGATAAAATCACTATACATGCTGTAACGTTATACGTACATTTTTTAGTAATTTAACATAATATCATTACAATAACAACATCTTAAATATAATATTTACACTTTTAAAATCATCCATTTACGTTAAATATACATTATTAAAATATAAATTAAAACTAGGTACAACAAAATGAACACAATTGGTAAAAATGCAATATAAATTCATCAGCGCAATCTTAGTGGCCCAGCGGTGTATTGCGGATGCAACATTTTAGCGCTCCTCGTAACCATTCCTTGTTGTTATCTCGTTGCGCGGCGCAGGCGCACAATGCATTCCCGCCGAGATCACTCCTGGTGATCGATCGAATTCGGACGCACGTCACATTTAGTCTGCGGTCCTTAATACGTTGTAATTTTAATTAGCACGTAACCGAGACGCTGTTTTGTGTTCGTCACTGAGCGTTCCGCAAGTCGACATGTAGTAATGTAAATAGTGATTGTATAAGTGCTGTTAACCCCAGATATTGGGTAAGTGGTATATTTTATTTTGCACAGGGCTTTGCTATAGTTTAAGTAATGCTTGGATTTCGATTCTTATCCATTGCTATATATTTGAATGTTGAAATAAAGCATTATAATTGTAATTTAGCACAATTAGTTCATGCAAATTGGCCGAGTCATTTTAGTTCCACCCTCATTTTCCATTTTTATTACTAACGTAATTACTTCGGCTTATTATAGTAATTTTGTAATCTCCGCTTCTGATTGTGACATCCACGGCATCATCACTACACATAGGTGCTTTCCTTTTTACCGCCGTTGCGTGGATGGCCACAAAAAGGAGAACCGGACCATTTCTAATGCTCTCGGATGACGCGTTACAGGGTCCAAGGTCCGGGCAGGTGACCCGGCTGTTTTATAAGCCCGTTTTCTTCGTGGCGAGCACACCACCTTTGGCCTGTCGCTGACCCCCAGCTCCTGAGCGCGCGCACCACCAAAGGCCCACTGTCCAGGAGAGTACCGGACTGTTGAAAACCGTTAGGCCTACCTAGTGCGAATAAATTTAAATAGAAACCACGCCCTTTTGCTCGTTATCTGATTTTTTTAAAAATAAATATTTCTTATGCACGGATTCCTGCCTTCTTTATTTTTATCTTTTAAAACCTAAGATAGGAGTGCAGGACCTACCCCGTGACAATGCCTCGGCCGGAACTAATGATTGGCTGTCTCGTATATTATAAGTATTATAAGACACTTGGCAGGTAATAAAAAAAAAAAAAAATTGTTCTTTATTTAGGTATCAACCCATTAAATTTACAATGACAAATTAAAATTAAAAGTTAAAATAAAAAAATTAAAATTACAGGCAACAGTTTTATAGACGAGGCGTAGACACCTTACTCGTAAGGTAGCATGCCGTGTACACTACCTTGACAATACTGTTGGTCGATTCGCTCACTCTCCCGACAAAGGACCAGTGTCTTTTACGTATAATTGCGTAAAAGTCATCCACTCTGTTCACGGCGAACATCCCAGACGCACTACACCGCCACGGCAGCCGTAGCATCGCACGAAACGCGTTGTTGTACTGTACTCTGAGTCTGTTGAACGACCGTTTCGTGTAATGATACCACAGATGACTAGTGTAGAACGCCTGGCAATAGGCCCCGAACAGAGTAATTTTGACTTGGTCAGAGCAGTGAGCGAACCGACGTGCCAACATATTGCTTCGCATAGCAATGGCCCGTCTTTGTCTCTCGAGATCGTCGTCGTCTTTTAGTTTGTCTGTCAGTATATGTCCTAGATACCTAAAACTAGTTACATTTTTTAGCTCTGTCCCGTTCAGTCTGACGGGCGGCACAACTTCAGGTCCCCTGCCGTATTTAAATACCATTATCTCTGACTTTTTCACATTGTACTTAAGTCCGTGTAGTGCGGCATAACGCTCGCATATGGATATCAGCATTCTCAGTCCCATGATAGAGGGGCTCAGCAGAACCATGTCGTCAGCGTAGCTAAGGTTATTGGCGCATACGCCTGCTACGTGACACCCGACTGCGGCCCTGCTGAGCTCCTCTATCAGTTCATTCATGTAAAGATTAAACAGTAATGGCGATGTCAGCCCACCCTGTCTAACCCCACAATTCAATTTATATGGGTCCGAATTGCTACTTCCCCATTTAACGCTATTCGTTTGGTTTCCGTACCAGAATCCCAACAGACCGGCTACTCTTCGCGGCACACCGGCTTTTGATAACTTTTCCCACAGTAAACTATAGTCAATGGTATCAAAAGCTCGGCTAAGATCTAGGAAGCAAGCGTAAACCGACGTCTTTTTTTTAAGATACCGACCTACGGTGTTTTTGAGACAAAAAATAGCCATATCTGTCGACAAACCTGGACGGAACCCAAACTGTGCATCATTTAAATGTATATGCTCGGTTAGTATCGGGTTAATCAGCCTTTCAAGCACCTTAGAAAACACTGTGGCTAACGAAATAGGCCTGTAGTTAGACGGGTCACTGAGATCGCCCGTCCTGTTTTTTACAATCGGCACCACATTTGTTGTCATAAACTCGTCAGGCAAGAATCCGTGCGCTAAACATAAGTTAAAAAACTGTGCCATTTTTATATGTAACAATGGGCCTCCGTACAAAATGTGTTCAATGCTTAAACCGTCGTGACCCGGCGACTTCCCTCGTTTCATCTTTCTAACACATTGCCATATCATATCTTGCGTAATAAGCAACTCGGGACCGGTCGTCGGGTCACCACGGTCCCGCACGCTGTCCGGCGGGTGAGATGATTGTGAGTTTTGAGGCGAGCTATCTACTTTAAATTGCCTACTGAACATATTAGCTATATCTTTTTCATTATGTAATCCATTTACTGACATCGGTCTACTTTGTTTATAACTTAATTTATTAGTTTCTTTCCAAAACTGAGGAAAGTTCCCTGCAGATCTATGCGATGCTATAATATCCATTTTAATATTTTCTTGGTTTCGTTGACACCAACTTAACTTATTCTTAAATAACTTTCGCTTACTAGTCATTTCATCATACACGGGACCCGATGTTGGCGAACCATGCAACAACCATGCTTTATGCGCTTCGCGTGCGTTATTGTACAATGGTAGCACATGATAATTCCAACCGGTAACTTTGTTATTGTGCATTTTACTTGCAGACGTCAGTTTCGCAGCTGTTTGGATGGATTTGATTATGTCGTTATAAAACTTACTAATTAGTGACAAATGCGTTAAGTTGCTGCATGTTTCGCCACAGTCTTCGATACATACATTTATAGCGCTCAAATAATCAGAACATAATAAGTGATACCGTTTTATTTGCTCGTTATACCTGTTACCCCATAAGACTTTATTTATAACAATGGGACAAGGAATACTTTTTATTTCTATGAGGTTCATATCACACTCAATTTGTAGGGGGTAGTGATCTGACCAGTATGCATCGTACAGTACACGGGCACCAGTGCACAGTTTGCATGCAGACTCCGTAGCAACGCAATGATCAAGCCAGCTTTTGGATCCTTGCACGTCACTTTTGAAAGTAAATGTGTCACGTAACTCACCCAGCAGTTCAATGTCCGCACATACCCATTTTTGGTCTTTACAATATGTCATCAGTTCCTTTCCGAATGAAGCACGTATGTCGGCATTAAAGTCACCCAGTGCCAGCATACACTCACTATCGCTGTCTTCTGTTATTGCACTTATAACTCCTAAACACTCGGTAAACAGCGGTAAATTATCCGTGCAGTCCGTCGGCATGTAAACAGACATAACAATAATACTCCGATTCCCCGGCAACTCGGCACGGACTGCCGCGATCCGTTTTGAGCCAGTTTCAACTATAGACACCTTAGTGAACAAACTTTTTCTCCATAGCACCGCCACACCGCCATATGGCCTGCCCTTCAAAGGCCCTTCCGATGTATCAACCGCTGATATTCCATGGTAGCAAAAGTCTGGACTAATCTGGCTCAAAAAATCTAGGTCGTCTGGCAGAAGCCATAATTCCTGAAGCGCAATAATGTCATTTTCTTTGCTTAGTTCTTGTACGTTAGGGAGTGAACGTTTGACACCCTTACAGTTAAATGATATAAGCTTTGTTTTTGTCTTATCCATTATTTAATTACGAATATGCGCAGCATTATTATATCGTTTTATCGTTTTGTAGACATACTTTCTGTACACTATTCCTTTGGGCCAAAACCCATTACTCAGAAAAGTGTCCAAACGTTCTGTTTCAATCGTTACTAGAAATGTGTTGAATGTTGTTTCACGATATGGCTTAATATATTCAACTTTTATAGCTGTTTCTCCTTTACTAGTGATGTATTCACTCATTTTTTCACATGTAATATGTTTCTTTGTTCGCGAAATGTAAAGTGTAGTCGTCCCCGGTGCAGCCTCAAGGATTTCATTTGACTCGCCATTACCCCATCTATTTTTTACGATAGGTTTACTGAATTTTCGAATAGTGGGTTTGGTCCGTTTTGTCACTGGTATGTAACCTTCCGAATCTATTGTTGGTTTCTTAGGCCTTGATGAGGCGATATCTCGATACGAAGGCGTATGTGGATTTTGCAAATCCTCCATGACAACAGAGGGCATCGCTGGCGGGCCCCATTCCGTCATGTGACTTGGAGACTCGACTCTATTGACATCCACGCACGGTTCCATTTCGTTAGTGCACAGAGGTGTCACAACCAGGTCATGTGATTCCGCGCCATTGTTACTTGGACGCAAGCTACCCGCAGGTTCATTTTTCTTAACTCGACTCCGCAACGGTTTGTGTACACTGTCACACACAGGTTGCGAAAACGGCGGCGTGATTAAGAGTTTCATTTCCGCAATTTCATGTTTCACTTCTTTTATGTCGTCTTTACTTGTCTCTCCGGAAAGTTTAAGTGTATTCATTTCTGACCGTAAGGTCGCCAATTCCTTCAATATTCTCGTAACATCCAGATCGTCAAACGTAATTGGTGGAATTCTATGAAGATCTTTTGCGACAAATACCGGCAGTTCATCTGGGTCATTTTCTTTCAAAATTTTTATAATGTCTAAAACATTTTTTGACGCTTTTCCTTCACCTTTTCTTGATGCTGTTCGTATATCGAGGAGATCTCGCAACTTGACTTTAGCCGTCTCAATTTCACTGTCCGTAAAATTCGTTACACATATTCTTGCTAACGTTGGATCATCAATCAGATTGATACGATTCGTTATGTAGCACAACACTTCATTTAACACTAACGTTTTTTCGTTATCACCACCCATGATTCGAACTTGTCGGGAGGGTTGTACACATTTGTACGGCAATGACTCAACCGAATGTTTACGCGTGTTGTCTCAACGGGTGACAGATCGAGACTGACTGACTGAATAGTACATTACTGACCGAGTAATACCGGTCAGTAATGTACTATTACTAAGGCCTTGAAGGAAGGGACTGCCTGCCGAGTTCATTGTCGACGGCCAAGCGTATCGAAGCCGAATAGTAACGCGAGGCAGGCTAACTCTAGTATCGGCCGGGATATGTAGTTCTTTTCTAAATGATTCGAGGAAATTAAAAAATTATAAGAAAAGTAGTCATAAAACTGCTGCGCACCTGCTTCCAACAGCAGAAGTAAGTTAACAGTGTACCATCTGATAAGATGATAATGATGACCACAGATATAGACATACTCTAGATAACTGAAACACCTCAGTCTGTAAACCAACTGAAAACCAACCGTGTCACTTTTTTCTACCTAATGTGACGTCACACGGGCGAATTAGTGATGTGAATTCCCCGTTGTCCGCGCAAAATCGATGCAATAAGGCATTTTCTTAATGTTCACGGACAACCGGCTACCACAACAGACAGTTTGGACACGCGAAGTAGATGCGTTTGCGTCGTCTAGTGTATATCCCAATTCCACAGCTGCCAATTCTACAGATTCCCAATTCTTCAGATTTCCAATCCTACAGATTTCTAACTCTACAGATTCTGAATTCTACAGATTCCGAATTCTATTGGTTACGTGCACTTCAGATAATAATTTCAACTTGTAGGTAAGTAACACATAAATTCCTACGGACATTTCGACGGACACGGCGAAATTTTCTTGTTGAGTACGGAACCCTAAAAATCGGTTCTGGCGCTTCGCCGGCCCCTACTGCGGCGCGCTCGCTTCGCTCGCTCAACTCGCGGGCATAGAATCGCAATACACCTAACACTCTTCCTCGCTTCGCTGGTCGTCGTACCAACACGGACCTGCCTTAGAATTGGGAATCTGTAAACGTGAGAATGTGTAGAATAGTGAATCTGTGGACGTGTGCGTAATCCTGCACTGTGGTGTGGTGTGGTGTGGTGTGGTGTGGTGTGATGATGGCGAGTGCTGTGCTGCGCGTTACCTCCTCAGCGCGACGCACACGTGGCGCACGATCTGGCGCGCGGCGCAGGTCTCGTCCTCCGACACGCGGGACTCCTCCTCGTCCGAGCCCAGGATGGGCAGCGTTGAGATCACGTTGTACAGTTTACGGAGACCATCCTGAAATAATGCACATTATAGAGCGAGTTGGACGGCGAATCGTATACTATGTTCACTCACTTTAGACGACCCTTTAGACAAGTGGGTAGTGACGCTGCATACACAGCTGAAGGTTCTAGGGCTTCTAGGTTCGGATCCCGGTAAGGGTAGTAAATATTTGTGTGATGAGCTTTGGGGCTATTCATAAACTACGTAATTTTAAAATAGAGAGGGGGTCTGGCCATTGAATGACGAATTTTATCAGGCGGGAAGGGTCCATTTCAAGAAAAAAAAGGATGAGGATGATGGGGGAGGGATCAAAAATGGACAAAACTTTACTGATTTTGAAAAAGGTTTTCGATGAAATGAAAATTTGGCAAACATGACATGATTAGACTCTCGAAACAAATGCTCTTTAAGTCTAGATATGAGTCCAGAGTAAATGTAGGCCAAAGGTCATAGCTCACTAGAGCCACCCGTCGCCCGACCCTCACCGCTTCGCCTCGTAAATGTGCTAACTACGAAGTTGATGCAGTGAGTGCATGCCCGTACAAATCCATATAAAGAATACCTAACCGCTCGAGGCGAGGCGGCGCGGGTCGGGCGACGGGTGACTCTAGTGAGCTATGACCTTTAGTATCGCGTGAGGCGCAGGGAACGGAAGACTTGGTGAAGTTCAGTGTAGGAGGTTACCTGGTGGTCGAACTCCTCCAGGATGACCCGGAACTGGAAGGAGAGGCCGAAGAACATGGTGGCGTGGCAGCGGCCCGAGTCGTGCGAGCACTCCAGCAGCCACAGCGCGTACCTGCAACCAGGCACGGCGTGAGACGGGACTCATGACGATACGAGTATATTACAGGGTGGCCCATTTAGATCAGTTAGTATGGGAAGGTCTGAAACTATAAGATAAACGAAGATCTGTTCGTAGGAACCATGTCATCAATTTTAATAAGAAGAAAAACTGCATTCATACATAAAAAAAACCTGTACTCAGCTTGGGAATCGAACCCGGACGTTTTGAAAAATAAAACTAGAATTAGCTTTATTTAATTATCGATTGTGTATCTCTTAAGCAGTATTTTTTTCTACGAAACATTATGTCTAAAATGAATAAATTGCATTGTTTTCATATTCTTTACTTTATTTTACGCCCCTAAAGGTTTTGAATATTGTATTGAAAAAATGGTGGTCATTTCAAAAGCTAAGTACGAAAATAAATTACTATGAGAGTACTCGCTACTCGCTGGCAGTGGGACAAGTGCCCAAGACTGGCGGGAGTCTGCCCAGAACAAGGATATGAGGTAGAAAAGTGAAAGAAAAAGAGAGTCCTCTGCTCAGCAGTGGGACAGTTAAGGCTCGTAATCAATCAATAAATATGAGTATAGATTAGAGTGGAGGGAGGGAGGGAGACTGACTTGACGAGCTCGGCCAGCGTGGCCCTCGGCAGCAGGCACACGCGCTCCATGGCGTCCTCGCAGTACGCCAGGTAGTACAGGCAGATGGACACGCCCGTCGCCGCCACCGACGGCCGCGGCACCTCCAGGAACTTCTGCGGACAACACACACACATCCACGGTCAAGATACATGTACATGGTGATGGTGGCGCCTCTGTTGTTGATCACAATGCTCCAAAAGACTGAACATTGAAATATTAAGCCGGGGTTGTATTAGAGCCACGCCGCGTGTCGCAACGCTTACTTTGTATTGAACGTGGCGACAGCTACGACTGAGCGAATGTAACCACGATCGTACTAAATGTATGTAACCGATAGGCAATCCCACGATTGGATATAACCCGGGCTTTAGACTTTACTAAAGGCACGTTTGCACTTGCAGAGGCAGCATTCCCATGCTAGAAGCATAGCGCGGTTGTCTGTACGACAGTCATCTCGGTCGCAAGACAACCGACAGGGTCTGCCTAAATTAGATTTCTAAAAACGTATGGCGGTCGACACTGCATCTGACGCTGTCTTACATTTCTGTACTAATTGTGGTCTGTTCAAAGCAGACTATATGTTAAGCAGGAAGGTATCGCACGCAAGCTACGGGCGCTTGCGGGCCGGAGAACTCGTAAGCTTACTCGTGCGTCCCACTCTCGCCGCGAGTCCCGGGTCTGTCTGTGCGTCCCTCTCTCACCTGTAGCCCGCCCATGTGTATGAAGTCGATGGAGAACTTCTTGTGGCACAGCAGCGCGGCCAGGTACTTGAGCGCCTCGAAGTCGAGCCGCGAGTCCCGGGTCTGTCTGTGCGTCCCTCTCTCACCTGCAGCCCGCCCATGTGTATGAAGTCGATGGAGAACTTCTTGTGGCACAGCAGCGCGGCCAGGTACTTGAGCGCCTCGAAGGCGAGCCGCGAGTCCCGGGTCTGTCTGTGCGTCCCTCTCTCACCTGCAGCCCGCCCATGTGTATGAAGTCGATGGAGAACTTCTTGTGGCACAGCAGCGCGGCCAGGTACTTGAGCGCCTCGAAGGCGAGCCGCGAGTCCCGGGTCTGTCTGTGCGTCCCTCTCTCACCTGCAGCCCGCCCATGTGTATGAAGTCGATGGAGAACTTCTTGTGGCACAGCAGCGCGGCCAGGTACTTGAGCGCCTCGAAGGCGAGCCGCGAGTCCCGGGTCTGTCTGTGCGTCCCTCTCTCACCTGCAGCCCGCCCATGTGTATGAAGTCGATGGAGAACTTCTTGTGGCACAGCAGCGCGGCCAGGTACTTAGGCGCCTCGAAGGCGAGCCGCGAGTCCCGGGTCTGTCTGTGCGTCCCTCTCTCACCTGCAGCCCGCCCATGTGTATGAAGTCGATGGAGAACTTCTTGTGGCACAGCAGCGCGGCCAGGTACTTGAGCGCCTCGAAGGCGAGCCGCGAGTCGCGGGTCTGTCTGTGCGTCCCTCTCTCACCTGCAGCCCGCCCATGTGTATGAAGTCGATGGAGAACTTCTTGTGGCACAGCAGCGCGGCCAGGTACTTGAGCGCCTCGAAGGCGAGCCGCGAGTCCCGGGTCTGTCTGTGCGTCCCTCTCTCACCTGCAGCCCGCCCATGTGTATGAAGTCGATGGAGAACTTCTTGTGGCACAGCAGCGCGGCCAGGTACTTGAGCGCCTCGAAGGCGAGCCGCGAGTCCCGGGTCTGTCTGTGCGTCCCTCTCTCACCTGCAGCTCGCCCATGTGTATGAAGTCGATGGAGAACTTCTTGTGGCACAGCAGCGCGGCCAGGTACTTGAGCGCCTCGAAGGCGAGCCGCGAGTCCCGGGTCTGTCTGTGCGTCCCTCTCTCACCTGTAGCCCGCCCATGTGTATGAAGTCGATGGAGAACTTCTTGTGGCACAGCAGCGCGGCGAGGTACTTGAGCGCCTCGAAGGCGAGCCGCGAGTCGCGGGTCTGTCTGTGCGTCCCTCTCTCACCTGCAGCCCGCCCATGTGTATGAAGTCGATGGAGAACTTCTTGTGGCACAGCAGCGCGGCCAGGTACTTGAGCGCCTCGAAGGCGAGCCGCGAGTCCCGGGTCTGTCTGTGCGTCCCTCTCTCACCTGCAGCCCGCCCATGTGTATGAAGTCGATGGAGAACTTCTTGTGGCACAGCAGCGCGGCCAGGTACTTGAGCGCCTCGAAGGCGAGCCGCGAGTCCCGGGTCTGTCTGTGCGTCCCTCTCTCACCTGCAGCCCGCCCATGTGTATGAAGTCGATGGAGAACTTCTTGTGGCACAGCAGCGCGACCAGGTACTTGAGCGCCTCGAAGGCGAGCCGCGAGTCGCGGGTCTGTCTGTGCGTCCCTCTCTCACCTGCAGCCCGCCCATGTGTATGAAGTCGATGGAGAACTTCTTGTGGCACAGCAGCGCGGCCAGGTACTTGAGCGCCTCGAAGGCGAGCCGCGAGTCCCGGGTCTGTCTGTGCGTCCCTCTCTCACCTGCAGCCCGCCCATGTGTATGAAGTCGATGGAGAACTTCTTGTGGCACAGCAGCGCGGCCAGGTACTTGAGCGCCTCGAAGGCGAGCCGCGAGTCCCGGGTCTGTCTGTGCGTCCCTCTCTCACCTGCAGCCCGCCCATGTGTATGAAGTCGATGGAGAACTTCTTGTGGCACAGCAGCGCGGCCAGGTACTTGAGCGCCTCGAAGGCGAGCCGCGAGTCCCGGGTCTGTCTGTGCGTCCCTCTCTCACCTGCAGCCCGCCCATGTGTATGAAGTCGATGGAGAACTTCTTGTGGCACAGCAGCGCGGCCAGGTACTTGAGCGCCTCGAAGGCGAGCCGCGAGTCCCGGGTCTGTCTGTGCGTCCCTCTCTCACCTGTAGCCCGCCCATGTGTATGAAGTCGATGGAGAACTTCTTGTGGCACAGCAGCGCGGCCAGGTACTTGAGCGCCTCGAAGGCGAGCCGCGAGTCCCGGGTCTGTCTGTGCGTCCCTCTCTCACCTGCAGCCCGCCCATGTGTATGAAGTCGATGGAGAACTTCTTGTGGCACAGCAGCGCGGCCAGGTACTTGAGCGCCTCGAAGGCGAGCCGCGAGTCCCGGGTCTGTCTGTGCGTCCCTCTCTCACCTGCAGCCCGCCCATGTGTATGAAGTCGATGGAGAACTTCTTGTGGCACAGCAGCGCGGCCAGGTACTTGAGCGCCTCGAAGGCGAGCCGCGAGTCCCGGGTCTGTCTGTGCGTCCCTCTCTCACCTGTAGCCCGCCCATGTGTATGAAGTCAATGGAGAACTTCTTGTGGCACAGCAGCGCGGCCAGGTACTTGAGCGCCTCGAAGGCGAGCCGCGAGTCCCGGGTCTGTCTGTGCGTCCCTCTCTCACCTGCAGCCCGCCCATGTGTATGAAGTCGATGGAGAACTTCTTGTGGCACAGCAGCGCGGCCAGGTACTTGAGCGCCTCGAAGGCGAGCCGCGAGTCCCGGGTCTGTCTGTGCGTCCCTCTCTCACCTGCAGCCCGCCCATGTGTATGAAGTCGATGGAGAACTTCTTGTGGCACAGCAGCGCGGCCAGGTACTTGAGCGCCTCGAAGGCGAGCCGCGAGTCCCGGGTCTGTCTGTGCGTCCCTCTCTCACCTGCAGCCCGCCCATGTGTATGAAGTCGATGGAGAACTTCTTGTGGCACAGCAGCGCGGCCAGGTACTTGAGCGCCTCGAAGGCGAGCCGCGAGTCCCGGGTCTGTCTGTGCGTCCCTCTCTCACCTGCAGCCCGCCCATGTGTATGAAGTCGATGGAGAACTTCTTGTGGCACAGCAGCGCGGCCAGGTACTTGAGCGCCTCGAAGGCGAGCCGCGAGTCCCGGGTCTGTCTGTGCGTCCCTCTCTCACCTGCAGCCCGCCCATGTGTATGAAGTCGATGGAGAACTTCTTGTGGCACAGCAGCGCGGCCAGGTACTTGAGCGCCTCGAAGGCGAGCCGCGAGTCCCGGGTCTGTCTGTGCGTCCCTCTCTCACCTGCAGCCCGCCCATGTGTATGAAGTCGATGGAGAACTTCTTGTGGCACAGCAGCGCGGCCAGGTACTTGAGCGCCTCGAAGGCGAGCCGCGAGTCCCGGGTCTGTCTGTGCGTCCCTCTCTCACCTGCAGCCCGCCCATGTGTATGAAGTCGATGGAGAACTTCTTGTGGCACAGCAGCGCGGCCAGGTACTTGAGCGCCTCGAAGGCGAGCCGCGAGTCTCGTGACTCGCGCACGTTGAGGTAGCCCAGGATGAGCCCGAGCGCGTTCTGCGCGAACACGTGCGATAGGAACTACGGACACACAGACAAACATGTATAGTAGTATATTTTATACCTTAAACTGGATAAATTGGCAATATATGATCCGAAAATTTGCCGAAACCGATTGAATTACTTAGATACGTTTCAAAAGTGTTCCTTGTATTGTTACCTCCTGGTATTCGCCCATGGGCGTGAGGTACCGCAGGATGAGCATCTGTTTGGTGGCGTCCGTCGGCGGGTGGATCTGGATATTTCCTGGAAACACACGGTATCTTTAAACATATCGTAGTTACTTTCAACATTAATTGCATTAGCAGAAGCATGTATAAAAGAAAGTTGAAATATTACATTACGAGTCCCTACTCGTAATGTAATATTCCCGGCCTCTGCCGGGAAGTAAAGGGTTGCCGGATAGTGATGAGGCTGGCAACCCCTTTTCACGCCGAGGTACGTATAGTGCTTTTCTCAAATATACATTGAAATAAAAAGCTAAACTCCAACGAATGTATGGTAAAAATGTGGCCAACATCTGCATTAAATTATATAATAAATTGCCTGAGGACATTAAGGTCCTCCGGGGAAATAGTTTAAGAATAAGTTAACGAATTGGCTTCTCAACAGATGTTTTATAGTGTTAATAGTTATTTAGTGTATAAGTGACATGAATGTATTTTGGTTTGTTATGTTTTATTATAGCAATTGATATTTTTTTTTTTGGTTAAATTCATCGCCTCTCGGTAAAATATTTGCACGCCTGCATGCAGGCTGAACACACCGTTATATATCTAGCAAATAAGTACTTTTGACATTTTGAATCAAATTTTAATTTTCATGGCTGCACACCGCCGTGAAGCTGTGCCACAAATTGGGGATTGGAAATTAAAAGAGGCCATCTTGCAGGCCTAGGCCGCCAATTTTGTATGAAATTCCATTACGGACCTCTCTCGTCTCGCTGCGCCCGAAACGTGCCACTTCGAAGGATGAAGAACACAACGTGAATATTTCACTGCATGATTGAGAAAAGGCAGTTTAAATTTAAACAGGATAATTTGGAGACAGGAAACGAGTGCTTTTGTGTGTCGAGAATTATTTGTCGCTCGCAGGTTAGACTGGCAATGTTACCTATAACGAAAGTCTCCATCTCGACCCAGCTGGAGTTGGACTCGTTCTCGAAGGTGGGAGGCGCGAGCGGGGGCGGCCGCGGCGGCGGGGACATCAGGCCGCTCGCAGGTTAGACTGGCAATGTTACCTATAACGTAAGTCTCCATCTCGGCCCAGCTGGAGTTGGACTCGTTCTCGAAGGTGGGAGGCGCGAGCGGGGGCGGCCGCGGCGGCGGGGACATCAGGCCGCTCGCAGGTTAGACTGGCAATGTTACCTATAACGTAAGTCTCCATCTCGGCCCAGCTGGAGTTGGACTCGTTCTCGAAGGTGGGAGGCGCGAGCGGGGGCGGCCGCGGCGGCGGGGACATCAGGCCGCTCGCAGGTTAGACTGGCAATGTTACCTATAACGTAAGTCTCCATCTCGGCCCAGCTGGAGTTGGACTCGTTCTCGAAGGTGGGAGGCGCGAGCGGGGGCGGCCGCGGCGGCGGGGACATCAGGCCGCTCGCAGGTTAGACTGGCAATGTTACCTATAACGTAAGTCTCCATCTCGGCCCAGCTGGAGTTGGACTCGTTCTCGAAGGTGGGAGGCGCGAGCGGGGACGGCCGCGGCGGCGGGGACATCAGGCCGCTCGCAGGTTAGACTGGCAATGTTACCTATAACGTAAGTCTCCATCTCGGCCCAGCTGGAGTTGGACTCGTTCTCGAAGGTGGGAGGCGCGAGCGGGGGCGGCCGCGGCGGCGGGGACATCAGGCCGCTCGCAGGTTAGACTGGCAATGTTACCTATAACGTAAGTCTCCATCTCGGCCCAGCTGGAGTTGGACTCGTTCTCGAAGGTGGGAGGCGCGAGCGGGGGCGGCCGCGGCGGCGGGGACATCAGGCCGCTCGCAGGTTAGACTGGCAATGTTACCTATAACGTAAGTCTCCATCTCGGCCCAGCTGGAGTTGGACTCGTTCTCGAAGGTGGGAGGCGCGAGCGGGGGCGGCCGCGGCGGCGGGGACATCAGGCCGCTCGCAGGTTAGACTGGCAATGTTACCTATAACGTAAGTCTCCATCTCGGCCCAGCTGGAGTTGGACTCGTTCTCGAAGGTGGGAGGCGCGAGTGGGGGCGGCCGCGGCGGCGGGGACATCAGGCCGCTCGCAGGTTAGACTGGCAATGTTACCTATAACGTAAGTCTCCATCTCGGGCCAGCTGGAGTTGGACTCGTTCTCGAAGGTGGGAGGCGCGAGCGGGGGCGGCCGTGGCGGCGGGGACATCAGGCCGCTCGCAGGTTAGACTGGCAATGTTACCTATAACGTAAGTCTCCATCTCGGCCCAGCTGGAGTTGGACTCGTTCTCGAAGGTGGGAGGCGCGAGCGGGGGCGGCCGCGGCGGCGGGGACATCAGGCCGCTCGCAGGTTAGACTGGCAATGTTACCTATAACGTAAGTCTCCATCTCGGCCCAGCTGGAGTTGGACTCGTTCTCGAAGGTGGGAGGCGCGAGCGGGGGCGGCCGCGGCGGCGGGGACATCAGGCCGCTCGCAGGTTAGACTGGCAATGTTACCTATAACGTAAGTCTCCATCTCGGCCCAGCTGGAGTTGGACTCGTTCTCGAAGGTGGGAGGCGCGAGCGGGGGCGGCCGCGGCGGCGGGGACATCAGGCCGCTCGCAAGTTAGACTGGCAATGTTACCTATAACGTAAGTCTCCATCTCGGCCCAGCTGGAGTTGGACTCGTTCTCGAAGGTGGGAGGCGCGAGCGGGGGCGGCCGCGGCGACGGGGACATCAGGCCGCTCGCAGGTTAGACTGGCAATGTTACCTATAACGTAAGTCTCCATCTCGGCCCAGCTGGAGTTGGACTCGTTCTCGAAGGTGGGAGGCGCGAGCGGGGGCGGCCGCGGCGGCGGGGACATCAGGCCGCTCGCAGGTTAGACTGGCAATGTTACCTATAACGTAAGTCTCCATCTCGGCCCAGCTGGAGTTGGACTCGTTCTCGAAGGTGGGAGGCGCGAGCGGGGGCGGCCGCGGCGGCGGGGACATCAGGCCGCTCGCAGGTTAGACTGGCAATGTTACCTATAACGTAAGTCTCCATCTCGGCCCAGCTGGAGTTGGACTCGTTCTCGAAGGTGGGAGGCGCGAGCGGGGGCGGCCGCGGCGGCGGGGACATCAGGCCGCTCGCAGGTTAGACTGGCAATGTTACCTATAACGTAAGTCTCCATCTCGGCCCAGCTGGAGTTGGACTCGTTCTCGAAGGTGGGAGGCGCGAGCGGGGGCGGCCGCGGCGGCGGGGACATCAGGCCGCTCGCAGGTTAGACTGGCAATGTTACCTATAACGTAAGTCTCCATCTCGGCCCAGCTGGAGTTGGACTCGTTCTCGAAGGTGGGAGGCGCGAGCGGGGGCGGCCGCGGCGGCGGGGACATCAGGCCGCTCGCAGGTTAGACTGGCAATGTTACCTATAACGTAAGTCTCCATCTCGGCCCAGCTGGAGTTGGACTCGTTCTCGAAGGTGGGAGGCGCGAGCGGGGGCGGCCGCGGCGGCGGGGACATCAGGCCGCTCGCAGGTTAGACTGGCAATGTTACCTATAACGTAAGTCTCCATCTCGGCCCAGCTGGAGTTGGACTCGTTCTCGAAGGTGGGAGGCGCGAGCGGGGGCGGCCGCGGCGGCGGGGACATCAGGCCGCTCGCAGGTTAGACTGGCAATGTTACCTATAACGTAAGTCTCCATCTCGGCCCAGCTGGAGTTGGACTCGTTCTCGAAGGTGGGAGGCGCGAGCGGGGGCGGCCGCGGCGGCGGGGACATCAGGCCGCTCGCAGGTTAGACTGGCAATGTTACCTATAACGTAAGTCTCCATCTCGGCCCAGCTGGAGTTGGACTCGTTCTCGAAGGTGGGAGGCGCGAGCGGGGGCGGCCGCGGCGGCGGGGACATCAGGCCGCTCGCAGGTTAGACTGGCAATGTTACCTATAACGTAAGTCTCCATCTCGGCCCAGCTGGAGTTGGACTCGTTCTCGAAGGTGGGAGGCGCGAGCGGGGGCGGCCGCGGCGGCGGGGACATCAGGCCGCTCGCAGGTTAGACTGGCAATGTTACCTATAACGTAAGTCTCCATCTCGGCCCAGCTGGAGTTGGACTCGTTCTCGAAGGTGGGAGGCGCGAGCGGGGGCGGCCGCGGCGGCGGGGACATCAGGCCGCTCGCAGGTTAGACTGGCAATGTTACCTATAACGTAAGTCTCCATCTCGGCCCAGCTGGAGTTGGACTCGTTCTCGAAGGTGGGAGGCGCGAGCGGGGGCGGCCGCGGCGGCGGGGACATCATGCCGCAGCCCGCGGGGGACGATGCGTCGGCTGGAAGTAAACGCGGCACATTGTCAGAGCCACTCGAGTCATATACAACTTATCAAATAGACCGAAGAAAGAAACAATAGTACATTACTACAGAGGCCGGGAAGTCATCATCATCATATCAGCCGAAAGACGTCCACTGCTGGACATAGGCCTCCCCCAAAGAGTGCTAAAGTGACCGATCCCGCACCATCCGCATCCAGCGGACTCCCGCAACCTTTACCAGGTCATCAGTCCACCTTGTCGGGGGCCTACCCACGCTGCGCCTTCCGGTACGTGGTCGCCACTCGAGAACCTTTCCGCCCCAACGGCCATCGGTTCTACGTGCTATGTGCCCCGCCCACTGCCACTTAAGATTAGCGATCCGGAGGGCTATATCGGTTACCTTGGTTCTGCTGCGGATAGTCTCATTTCTGATGCGATCACGCAGAGAAACTCCCAACATGGCCCTCTCCCTTGCCCTTTGGGTGACTTTGAGCCTACGTATGCGGAGTGAAATTTGTACAAAGTTCAACGTCGTAATAAATAAATAAAAACCAGTTAATTTTAGAATTACAAATGCTTTTATAATAATTTATTTAACAAAGTTTAATGTAAAAAAAAGTTCACGCCCATGCGAGATGCTTTACGGCAGTTCTGTGGTACTTGGTCCATCGCTGTCGAAAATACAGATTCTGGCATTTTATTCAACTCTGTTTTTATTTTTCGAATCAAACTTTGTACATTTTTTGGACGAAATTTATTGCAATACACTCGCCTTTTTAAATTTGCCCAAAAATCTTCAATAGGGCGAATCTGTGGAACATTAGGCGGATTTGATGTCTTCGGCACAAACGGGATCTTTGGCTCCGCCATTTTGGTTAGAGTTTTTTTCGCATAATGGCTTGAGGCTAAGTTCGGCCAAAATACTACATTTTCTCCTCTATGACTTTGTTTTTATAAAATCCCGCACTATAGGCAAGCAACGCTCTATGTAACGATCAGCGTTCACAGCTAAACCAGATTCAATGAACACGGGCTTAGACATACCGCGAGGACTGATGGCAAGCCATAATAAAACCTTTTTAGGGAACTTAGTATGCTCGACGTATTTTACGTTTTCTTCAGTTGGACCATTGGTGTTTTCAAAATAGTAATTGCCTTGCCACTCACTTCCATCTAACGTGAAATAGGACTCGTCGTCCATAACGCATGTGACGTTATTTTCAGCGTAAAATATTTCATTAACCAATTTACGTAGTCGCTTTTTCTGAGTCGTTTTTTGACTTTCGGACACGGTTGGCTAAACTTTTCTGGAACGTTTATCAATGCCCATGTCTTTAAGATATTTTTTAACCGTTTTACCGTCACATCTAAATTTCCTTCCGAGCTCTATATACGATTTAGCGACTCGGCCAGCCGTCATTTTCTGTAGTCGAGCTCGCTCAGAAAACTTGTTCAAACTGCTATGGTTTCCAGAACCGTGCTTTCTAATAGTGGTTTTCCGCAAGAAAAAGGACGAGAGAATATTATAAATCGTGCTTCGACTCTCACCCATCTCTACAAAATGTTCCACCACCTTCGATTTCGGCCATAGGGGATGTGAACTGTAGAAATTACATACAGTTTCACGACGTCGTTCATGTCGACTAACCATAGTTACAAAATTAACAACCAATCCTCACAAAACTTACCAAAGTGATTGGCAGACATATAGACGTTACAATGACAGTTATACATAATTTTGGTTTTAATTTTGTTTTTCACATTTTACATAGCCAAACTTTGTCTAAATTTCACTCCGCATACGTTATGAGGCACACAGTAAGCGACCACGTTTCCGTGCCATATGTCATCACTGGCAACACACACTGGTCAAAGACTTTCGTCTTGAGACACTGCGGAATATTGGACGAAAAGATTTGCCGTAGCTTCCCGAACGCCGGGAAGTAAAGCCTCATAACCATAATAAATAAATTTATATGCTCGGCCGTCTACAGTACTCAGCCGGCAACCCCGCCCGAAGTGTGTAATAGTACTTTTCTTGAACATGCAATAAAATAAATCAAAAAATTGAAAGAAATCATACTTTAATTTTCATGGTTGAACACAGTGATGCTGGATACATCAATTAAATTAAAAAAGACTATCTTGCAGGCCTAGGCCTTCAATTTTGTATGAAATGCCATTACGAATATCTCGTCTCGCTACGCCCGAAACGTGACACTTCGAAGCCCATTATGAAAAAACACAGCGTCAATATTTCATTGCATGTATGAGAAAAGATACATTTATTCACAACACACACAGGACACACATATTAAGCAATAAAATAAACAAGAAAAGCACATAAAACAATTGTCATGTGTCTGTGGCCACGACATCAGACAAATGTGAACGCAACACAACACAACACACAAATGTGAACGCGGCTTAAGGATCAGAATGAAACAAGTAGTCACTCACAGTTGCAGTTTTTGACGGGTGTCTCGGGGTCTCGCGTGGCGGCCGGGGACAGCGCCTCCATGTCCACGTCCCCGCCTCCCGAGTCCTTCTCGCGGTCTGAGGACGAATACACGGGTTGTAGCGAGAGTTCAACTATTGTGGGACCAAATTACCCGGTGGCAATGCCCGTGCACCTCGCCGCGTGATGCCGTGTCGCTCGGGTACTTTAAGGGGCTCCCATAAGCCAATGACCTTCGATCTGAATCCCTTTGTTTTCTAATGTTATTTTTAGC
The DNA here is from genome assembly GCA_945867215.1 of Epinotia demarniana. NCBI lineage: Eukaryota > Metazoa > Arthropoda > Insecta > Lepidoptera > Tortricidae > Epinotia > Epinotia demarniana. The sequence goes on from OX244283.1 coordinate 13,061,606, forward strand.
TTATTATATCAACAACAACGGCTTTAAGCAATATAGTTCATTGTTTTCGAGATATTCAAAGTTGAGCAATTTTAGGCAAAAAAACTGGTTTTCTGGTCATAACTTTTGTGTTAATTAGTTAAAAAAGAAAACCCTAGACACGTTTTTAGAGACGTCATAGACGAACCCGAATATGTAGATTTCGTATATTATATGTTAGATCTTTCACGTCAATAGAGTTAAAAAAAATAAGTGTTATTTTGAACAATTTTTTAAAAAATCATACAAAATTAAGTATCCATTTCTTTCAAAATCCGGTAGACAAAAATGGAGATAAAACATTGAAGAACCGATAGCCGTTTGATTTATACTTCTATCTGTAGTGCAAAAGTAGGAGATGCGATTCAAAACTTGTCAAAAATCGATGAAAACCTCAGGTAGCCCCTTAAGCGAGTCCGGGGCCGGGGGTAACAAAAGGGGACACAGACGAGCGTCCCATATTTAAGCTACTGTAGCAGTAAGGCGCGCTAAAATCCTTTGTACGAAATATCAAATGATATTTAACAGCGGCGTTTCGGTGAAGGACACCGGTCTAATGCCATAAGGTTTAATACTCAATACTCAATCATTTATTGCATTCCACAATGTTAGTTTACAGGGTTTTAGGTAAACATAAGTTTTAGTTGCTAAGTGAGAATAAAACTTAATTGTGTACCCTGTTGGGCACCGCAAAATCAGTGAAGAGAAGACGACTTACATACTTATTGAAAGTTCCGCTTTTTATAATTTTCATATTCTGTGCAATGTGCAAATTATAAAGAGCATTATGAATTAGGTTGGAAGTTCCTTGGGATTGCATCGGGGATGGGGAAAAGCGCGAGGGTGACAGAGGGTCGCATTCCGGGGTGGAGCACAGATATTGTAACCGGGTAGTGTGGTAATGGTTATATCAAGAGCGACGAATTAATAATAACAAACAAATGCCATACTCGCGCGCTGCGTCTTGCGTCTGCGTTAAACAAGAGAAATAGTACATTACGTACCTAGGGCGGTGAATTCGTGAATGCCCCAGATCGCAGGTGTTTGTGGCACATACCGAAGGTGACGGCCATAAATAGGCGATCTGGGGCTTTACGAATTGCTACCCGTGGTGCGTACACAATTTTTGCGTATTCTCCTGGGTGTGAAGTTCAATTTGCCGCTACGCCCGTGGGCGGTAAATCTCGCTTACAGCCCAGAGGGACGTAATAGTACATTACGTAACTAGTAACCCAGAGCGCAGATTTATGGCCCTCACCTTCGGTTCGGGCCACAAACGCCTGCGATCTAGGGCATTTACGAATTACCGCCCGTGTTGAGTACAAAATTTTACGGCTTCACCTGGCCACAATGCGAGTTTTCCTGTACGCGCAGCGTGCAGTAAAACTCGCATTATGGCCAGGTGTGACGTAAACAATATTACGCTCTAGGATCTTAACGTCACGATCCTCAAGCGTCACAGTAAACGACGATCGTTTCATACGAAGAAAAGTTTTGCGGAAAAGGGACAGAACATACCCCATTCTTGAAACTTTACTCACTTATAACTTTGTGAGTATTTAAGAGTCCGCAGTAAGCTCGATTCTCCATACAAACGTAGTTACGCTCTCATTTTAAAACTACGTGTTGGATTGTAACGAAACTTTGCATGTTCAATGAAATGAGGTATATCTATGTCTGAAATTAGTTTACGTAGCTTCAGATCCCATAATAAAAAAAATACAGCGAATTTAAGTTTTTCATACAAAACTAGTTTTTGCTGTTTTTACTTTGTTTTATAAATTGGAACCATATAAACTAATTACAGACATAGATATACCTCATGTTATGGTATATGCAAAGTTTCGTCACAATCCAACACGTAGTTTTAAAATGAGAGCGTAACTACGTTTGTTTACGGCCTCTTAACCTCTTGCGTTAGAAAAAACTTCTCCATTGGACTAAATTTTTAAGCCTTTTTCGAGAAAACACAACATCATTGATTATTTTATTCAGTGTAAACACCCCTATAGTATTACATACGCCTGCGACCGCGCCATCTAGGTGGCTAGGTTCCGCGGTAGCTAGGCGGACACATCTCCAAATCCGCAGTCTATTACAATGCATTTTTCGAACAAGCAAATACTAAAACAACATCAACTTACAAACTGGAAAGCTCAATTAAAGTTAAAAACGCTCCAAATATGTGTTATACAATTTGTAGCCGATTAAACTTTTAAAAACACAAATAAATAAACCTGTGATTGTAATTTCCGCCAAATTCGGTAGATCAACTGTAAATTATAAATAAATAACAATTAATTCCATTCGTTTTTCTAACAATAAAGGATCCAGATAAAATATATCTGAGCTAAATAATAATACATATAACTTTCCTATAAACTTTGAAATATATAAAACCATACATTCTCGCACATGCGGACTACCCACAGACCAGCCAAGACCAGCAGCCACAGCCCCTCAGGCTGCTGCAAACGAACCGGTCCAAAAAAAAACGCACATGCGTAGAGGCATACAACGTGCTCCTGAGGAACCCGCATAACTTTACCAGCGTATTCCTGATCATGTTTAGAAAATAAAATGTCGTATAATGTTTGCTGAACTCAGCTTAGTATTCGAGTTTTGAATAATTTTAGATTTACAATTCATAGTAATTAGCAATTAATCAGTAGTAACAACTACGCATTGAATCGAAAGAGACTGATCAAAAACGTAAATGCTGAGAGTCGCCTAGTGTGTGGCAAGCCCTAAATCATAAAGAGTTCCGATTGCACTCATGTAAATCCTGCTTTGCTTTATTTAATGGAACGAGGTAACAATAATAAACGTTGCCAGCTCATCCTAAGGCATTGTTTTACTGGTGAAGCAAAAATAATTTATTTATTATGTATGAAAACTTAACAAAAGTTAAAATTCATATTTCGACCTGGGTTCATATAACATTTGTTATTCGTTATGACCACAGGTATACGCTGGTAAAGTTATGCGGGTCCCTCAGGAGCACGTTGTATAAATCCCCACGTCCCGGCTAGCTTACCCCACCGCTTATCGCACGAGCCTAAGGCGAGTGCTACAAGCAATTACCTTTCTTAGTAGGCTTGTCGCACGCAGGCCCGTTGCTCTTGACGTCGCAAGCTCGCTTCTTGTCGAAGCGCGCGAAGTGTCGCGTCTGGTTCGGCGGCGTCGTGTTTTGGTTGCTAGCCTGCGACACAAACGGAGAGACTATTGAGACACTAAGGACGAGTATCCACCAGCTGGACGAGCTAGCGGAGAGGTGTGCGAGGAAAAATTCAAAAGCATAGCTAGGGTTCTCTATTGTTTGCCCGACATTCACATACTATAATAATCATTTGCTCGAACTTCGCTTGCCCGAATTTCATTTGCCCGAATGTTTCGTTTACCATAATAGTTAATTGACATACTCTTGTTTACCCGAATATTGGATGTCATAATGATACGAATGCCATACGTATTGTATTCCAGATTATTGTTTGCAATAATATTATTTAATAGAATATTTAAACGCCATACTAAACATGCATTCGGATTCATCTTTGTTAATTTGCTGGTCTTCTAACCTATCCGCGATCCGAGTCGGTTTTGCCACTAAGCCCCTGTTCCCTACTGCCTATGATACACCACTATCTTGGCATTGGGTAATCTCAGAGAAAAGTTTATTTTTACTTAGTGGCAAAACCGACCCGGAACCTATCTGAGGTTCGAGGTATATTTTTTTTCATTTTAGACACTGCAATACGTACCCACATTATTACATATGAATATGATGGATGTTGTGTTGGATGGCAAATGACATTATGGCATGTGATAGTTATGGATTACAATTATTATGGAAAATGAGATTATTGATATTGATATTATGGAAAACAAAGATTCCGGCATATAATTATTATGGTAAACAATGAGTATGGCATACAAAATTATAGAAAACAACTTTATGGCAATTGAATATTATGGCAGATAAAATTCGGGCAAATGAAATTCTGGCAAGCAAGAGTATACCCATAGCTGGCCTCGGTCGCGCGTCTCTTCCTGTTGGTCCTTAGACACGACTAAATAACTGACAAGCATTTAATATCATGCACATATAATATAAGCTCTATACTTATATAAGAGAGCGAAAACGTCTGTGTGATTGTAAGTTTGTATGTAGGGGGTAATCTCTTATCCGATTATAAAAATTATTTCATCTGTGTATTGAATGGACTTTGTGGACCTATGTCCATCCTCAAGTCCATTCAAAACCCATGGTGTGCCTGCATTCTTTACAATACGAGGGGCTAGTAAAATTTATTCAAATACGGGTGTAGACTCTAAAATCATTATTGCTCTAAAAGAAAGAAGGCATAAAAATATGCCTAGTGACGAAAATCCCATTCAGATATCTCAAAGAATTACGAAGCTACAACCGTTTTAACATTGCTTGTTAGAGAGAGAAAACTCAAACAGTGTGTGACGTCACAATACGAGAGGCTGCCGGGAGGCCGCGTGAACGGCGGCGCCGAACACGATGGGCGCGCCACGTTGCCGTCTATTAGTGACGTCACAATCTTCAAGCGTCATCGTTTCATATGAAGTTGCGTTTCGCGAAAAAGGGACAGAACATACCACTACTTAAAACTTTGGACACTTATAACTTCGTGATTATTTAATCTTATTTTAATCTCTTGCGTTGATTTTTTCTCCATTTGACTATATTTTTAATCCTTTTGCGAGAAAATATGACATTATTGATTGTTTTATTTAGTGTACACTCCTATTGTGGCAGAGTTGTGGTAAAATCGAAGAACAAATAACACCAGTCACTTGACAACAGGGCGTTTGGCCTGGTTACAGTGCCCAATCTACCCAATCATTTGTATGGATAATACTGGCGTTTTCAGAATATTATCTGCAGTAATGCTGGGGGTGCTAGCTCAGGTCCCACCGCTGGGAACCTACCTTCTCTTCCATGTTCTTATTCCTTAACACGTGCAGTCGTCGCAGCATCAGCGGAACCAGCATCGCGTTTATATCCCTGCGACAACAAACATTATATATTTAGGTACATATATACCAAAGGATAACAATACAAAAATTTACCAGTATAAAACAAAGCTACTATATGGTAATATTTTTGTGCGTAATAAATCATCACGATATAGTACATTACGTCGTACCTAGGGCGGTGAATTCGTGAACGCCCCAGATCGCAGGTGTTTGTGGCCCGAACCGAAGGGGAGGGTCATAAATATGCGATCTTTACCATCACCGCCCGTGGTGCGTTCACAATTTTACGTCTACTCCTGGGTGTGAAGTGAGATTTGCCGCTGCGCCCGTGGCGCTTTATCTCACTTACCGCCCAGAGTGACGTAAATAAATAAACTGTACTAAGATACAGATGTACGCCACTAGTCCAGTTAGACTGAAACGAGAATACATCCATGACCAAATATCTATTTGGCTGCTTAAGTTACTACACACTTGACAAGTAACCTGTTAAAAATGTACTCTCCCGTGTGGTTAACAAATTCAGGTGGCCATCACTTCCGTAAATAAGAGCAAGTACTTACGACATTACCGAAGTAATAGATGGTTCGCAAACAACAAGCATAATATTTTAGAAATCTATTGATAGCGTATTATCTATTGTTTAAACAGTTGGCAAAATATTGACGTTTTTCTTCCGACGGTTACTTGCCCTTACGCTCAGTTCACGTTAAAATTGAAACATTGTGAATCAACATTAAATATTTATTGCACAGAATTTTTTACTTGTTGTAAATATTGCTTTGGTTTGTTTATAAAAGATATATAATCATTTTTATTCCACAGATAGGCCATGAAAGCACTTTTACATGCCAATAACCTGTCTTAACTTAACCAAGAATTCATACAAGATTGTGATTTCCGCCTACCCCGTCATTCTTTGGTTATTCCGACTCGCCCCCGCGTTTTCCCCACCCACAGTCACCAGTGAACTCAGTGCCATTGACATAGAGTTCACTGGCGAGCGCGGGGTGGGGACTAACTGTAGTGTCGAAATGGTAGGCATTTACTTTCTACCCTTCTTACCTTTAACTTAAAAAAAAATATTTAGATTATTAGATTTCGACATTCTAAAGGAAATCAAAATGTATAGGCTTTCCGTTGACTAGAACTATAAAATAGTACAGGGAAAAATCTGAAAACATTTTTTTTTAAGTACGGAACCCTCGGTGGGCGTTTGTTCACAGTCGGAAACGGTGGATTTTTGTCTATCGCTAATTCAAAATAGCATTTCATCGTTTTAACAGTTTTCTATTAAAACAGTTGATCACTCGAAAGTCTAAAATTGCCCCCCTGTCCCGGGAAGCAGGCATGATTGTATGTATGTATGTGTGTGTGTGTACCTGAAGTTGGTGGCGATCTCCTGCACCTCCATGGCGGCGGCGAGCAGCCCCGTGGCGTAGCACTGCAGCGGCTCCGCCGAGTTGGTGGCCCAGCCCACCAGCCGGTGGATCAGCGCGTCGTTGTCCTGCATACAACACATTTTAAACTGGTATCACCACTCTTACACAGAAAACTCCCGTGAGCACAGATATAGATATACATAGATCACGCAAATGCATGTACTTCCCGTGTCCGAATTCGGTCTCCGAGTTGGCACTCCGTGTTACATTCCGCGCGTGTCTGTTGTGGTAGACAGTTGTCCGTGAATATTAGTAATAGAAAATGCCTTATCGCAGAATCGATTTTGCGCGGACAATGGGGAATTAACATCACTAATTCGCCCGTGTGACGTCACAGTAGGTAGAAAAAAGTAACACGGTCGGTTTTCATACAGATTGAGGTATTTAAGTTATCTAGTGTATAGTGCATTCATCCTTACTTGTCTTATTTGGTAAACAACATTCTAACCTCAAAATGCATCTTTTTAGGATAGAATAGCAATTTTGTGAGTATTAGATCATGCCGAGAAGACTTTTCGGACATCACGATTTTTTTGTCTAGCAACGCTTTTTTTACGATAACATAGCTGCTATAGTCTAAAAAGATACATTTTGAGGTTAGAATGTTGTTTACCAAATAAGACAAGTAAGGATGAATGCTCTATATATCTATATCTGTGTAGTTTCAGACATATTCAATTATAATGAAAGAGCTCCCGACTTTAAGGTCGAATATGCTCGACAAATTTGGCGCAGCGCGTTAGCACTGCGTGTTCGCGGGCATCGCGAGCGCTCATGATTAAGAGCCGCGTATCGGTTCGAAATATGTTTAGTTATATTCGACCTTAAAGACGTGTGTTTCATAATATTTTAACATGGTATCACCACCTCAAGCATGAGTAAAGGCCTCAAAGATGGATGAGAAGATTGGACGGGAAATAAAACTGGACAGCATCACATGCTAGCGCTTTCGTCGATTCATCAGCGATTGTAAAACTAATCAAGGTATCTGCTGCGCGCCTCTTCAAAAGCGACAGTCCTACGTAACTACTACATTATACTTCTTCAGTGCTTTCAATCAGGCAGTGAACGGGTACGTCCAAAAGGAGCGTCCACACTATGCATCTGAAGATTTCGATATTTCCCGCACAGCGTCTAGCGCGTCCTAGCAAAACCAACCAATTGGTGGTATCAATTGTTTTAGGTTATTTAACGGGGTTGAAGGCGGTGAAGTTTCCCCAGAATATTATGCCATACTTAAGATTCGACTAAACATACCCAAAGTAAGTCATAAATCTTACTTTTTAACCCCCCACGCAAAGAGAGGGGTGTTATAAGTTTAACGTGTCTGTCTTAGTATCTGTGTATCTGTCAGTGGTATCGTAGCTCTCAAACGGATGGACCGTTTTGAATGCGGTTTTTTTCTGTCATAGATAATTTTATCCCGAGTGTTATTTGCCATGTTTCATAAAAATCTGTTCAGCCGTTGAAATATTGAACTCTGAAATGAAAAAGTCAGGGGTTTCTCAACTTTTATAAGTTGTAGTTTTAGGTTATTTAACGCAATGTAATCAATAATATCTTCATAAAAGAAGGCGGTGACGTTTCGCCAGAATATTACGCCATACGTGAGATTCAACGAAACATACCCAAAATAAGTCGTAAATTTTACTTTTTAACACGCTTTTATTAGGTCGATCTGTATGTAACTAACAATGTAATGGAATCTAAGGTAACTAACTATCTTCCAAGGATCAAAGCGTCATGATAATTGGCAGCCCTGATATAGAGACAACTTGAACGATCAAAAATTTATTTTTGGTTTTACGTGCATTTATAAAAGCGTGTTTTTCTAGTGTCTTTTAAACTATTAACTTTTCTAACATATCTCTATTGTCAACTGTCTACAGTTAGCAAAGTTGTTACGTATGCGGCCCTGTATAGAAGTTTGTATGCAGGGGCCACTTTTCTCTGCGACTGAGTGTACATTACCTGGAACACGACGCTCATCTCGAGGCCGGGCATGAGGTCCAGCGTGAGCCGGCACGCGGCCACGTTGAGCTTCTGCACGTCGCGCCCCGCGATGTTCTGCCGCGAGTAGTACGTGTCGCGCACGTAATCGTTTACTAACTGTAACAGATGTCGACTAATTAGTATACACGGTGTTTTTTTAACCGTCTTATTGCCGAAGCCCAGTTAATGTATACATCATCCACCTAGCGTTATTCCCGGTAGTGCCCCTAAAGCTGCAAACGCACAGAAAGCGGTGGCGGGGCGGCGCGGCGCGGTGCGGAGGCGGTACATTACAACCGGTACCGCCTCCGCACCGCGCCACGCCGCCCCGCCATCACTCTCTGTGCATTTGCAGCTTAAAGGAGCCGGGGGTCCACTTTGACACCTAATCCCAAGATTTGGCATAGGCACCAGTTTTACGAAAGCGACTGCCACCTGACCTTCCAACGCAGAGGGAAAACTAGACCTTATTGGGATTAGACTGGTTTCCTCACGATTTTTTCCTTCACCGAAAAGCTAACGGTAAATATTCCGTAAATACGGTACGAGCCGGGATTCGAACCCACGACCGCTGCTTGGCAGCCGCATGCCTGAACCACTAGGCTACCGTAGCTCCGCCGTAGTTAATGTATACATTACAAAGAAATTAAAAAAGGTTTTTTAATGCATTAATATTGTTTTTTTTTGTATTAATATTCATTATAATCATCCAGCCGTGTGACCGACTAGGCGCCATCTTATATAGATAGGTACAAACTCTAACTGGGTGAATGAACTTCGTACCGCGCGCCATACTGGATTTCCAGTATGCACAGTATCCACTTATTTCTTTTATTACTAAAACTTAAACTGGACCCGGCTTATCAGTTATCATGCATATTTTTTTTTACAATAATACAACTTATCTCAAACACGCTCTGAAATGTATGCGTTAATATCACGAAATGAAGACAAGAAGTTTCTTGTTTATGGCTCCCTACATTACTTCTTGGCTTCAGGTCAAGAAGTAATGTATGAAAACCCTAACTAAAAACATTATTGTCCGCTACTCTAACTTTTTAAATTTGCTTACTAATATTAAACTGACAAAGGAAAAATACATACTGCCAACCACCACTAGACTCTGTAAGCAGACTTGCGCCATAAAAAAGAAATCTATGGTACTATACTTATGTGCGGTTAAACATTGTGCTTGAACGGCTTGTTGAAATGGCATTTTTAAAAATAAAAAAGGCGGCAAATTACACAATTGCTTTCTAAACTTTCGTTCCGATTGTAATTTCAACAAACTAGTATTTAATTGATTACCTTGTAGGTATTTATTTTACTTTTAATATTTCCTCACATCGTTTGAGAAAAGCACTATACAATCCTCGGCCGGAACAGGGATTGCTGGACTCGTTCTATCCGGCCTCGTCTACGACTCGGCCGTCTACCCCAAAGCTCGTCCAGCAATCCCTTACTTCACGGCCTCTGCAGTAATGTACTAACCGTGGTTTATATGTTAATGCAATAAACTTTTGCTTTACTTGGTTTGAGAGATAATATAGCTTTTAGACCAGAATTATAATACACTCGACATTTCACTTCTATTTTGATAAAATAAAATAAACAAAGCATAGGCTCAAATAGCGAAATGCCATACAATCCATACATAACAAAGCATACTCTATATGTAGTATTGTATGTCTGGTCCTCAGAGCCTGAACAAGGGACTCCGCATTTCCCTTTTAAGCTGTCAATGCACCAAATGCTCAAAGACATTTAACAGTATTTAGTTTTAGATTCTATTATATTACTTTATGTCTATTTGGACCCTGCTGAATGCGAACATGCCAGTTGCACCAAGTGAATTCATGATGAAGAGAAGTATTTTAAAAAAAAAAATATTATTGACAAAGCAGCTTTTTCTTTGTCATTGTGATAGAATACCTTGGTCATAAAGCTGTCCTTCTTGAACATGACCTTGAGCGCGTGCCCGAGCGCGCACTCGGGGTCGGTCCGCGACGGGTGCCGCTCGTCGAAGGGGTCGGGGTCTTTCTTCATGAAGTTTTCTGTCTCGGCTTCTATTATTTCTGCTATCCTGGTAACATGGAGATGGACACACTATAATCTAATGTGATACATAGCTTAGCATCATCACAGCTAGTATAAAGTAGTAGCTAGTATAGTATAAGCTAGTATATCATTTAGTTTTACTCGTAGGCTCTTAAAAGAGACCATGATCATGATGATGAAGATAGTCTCTTATCCCTCATCAGGGACCTAGGGCTCATAAGAGACTATAGCCAATAGTCGGGTCCACGCTGGACGGATGCCTCGGCCGAAATTGCCTCGCCCGAGCGTGCGCGCTCAGTGTAAACGTGCCTCGACGAGCCACGTCGTTCAGTACACGGAAAGCCGAACGGTCCGCGTGCTCGGCCCTACGCCTCGCCCGAGCATTGTCGACTTTTTAGCATAGATCAAATCAAAGGGACCGCGTCGCGTTTGTACGTAAATTCGGCTAGTGGATAACCTTAGCTTGACACGTTGTCGAAATATTATATTTATCATATTAACATAAGTATGGGTTAACTTATAATGTGATTCAAATTCTACACCAATTGACAGAACACAAACCAAAAATAGATATTTTGGCCAATAAAAAATATGGATTTAAATAATGAAAACCTGCTTTCTGCCACTTGTCAGTAACTGATTGAGTTGAATTTGGCATGTTTTTGTAAGGTCAGTGACAATGCAACATTAAGGCATATAAGCTGATTTGACGACTCTCAACATATTAGACAGAATTTTTTTTTTTGCTATTGCTAATATAAGCTACCTCACTTGATAAATGGCATAATAATGTTTTAGCAGTTTGCTGAATGCTAGCACTAATTTGCGTCGTTTGTACTATAAATGTGGTAAATAATGAAAAAAGAACTGAAGTAGAAATGGCTGTCAAGTGTCAACATAATCTGAATTTTTTATTACTCCAACAGAAAGAAGGCATCAAAATATGTCTTGTGACGAAAATCCCATTCAGATATCTCTAAAAAATTACGGAGCTACAACCGGTACCGTTTTAATATTGCTTGTAAGACAGAAAACGCTCGGGGGGTCGTGGCGTCACGATCGCCGAGCGTCATATTGAATGACAATGTTGATGACGATGTTTGCTATGTATTTTAGTAATTGTATCTATTCAATACATTGCTGTTTACTACCCAAAACACACGCCACATGGAGCTTACTATTAGTATGTATGTTTACATCTAAATTTATAAGAAAAGCATCATGCTGAATTGTCCATCAAATAATGACGATTGATACTCCTACTGATATTGTATGTTTAGATATTTGTTACTCAATCACGCTTAAACTGTTAAACCAAAATGGATGAAAATTTGCACGAAGATAGTGTATCGCCTCGACTAAAATAGGGTAAGGTATAGGGTAGTTTTTAGTAGGTGTGTAGTAGGTCTAGAAATGAACACCACAAAAACAAGGATAATGACAAACAGAGTGGAAGCTTTGATAAAAGTTGATGAAAGTCCAATAGAATATGTACAAGAATATATCTATTTAGGCAAACAAATTTCGTTTAAAAAGTCCAGACATATTGATGAATTGAACAGACGTGTCAACTTAACCTGGAACAAATTTTGGAGCTATAAAGAAATCTTAAAATTGAACTTGCTCATCAGCCTTAAGTTAATTGTTTTAGATTCCTGCCTGCTACCCTGTCTATCATACGCAAGCCAAACATGGATATATAATAGAAAAATTTAAACAAAAATTCAAACTTGCCAGAGAGCAATAGAGCGAAGCATCCTAAACCTAAAACGTATTGACAAACAAACCAATTTAAGCATAAGGAAACAAACAAAGGTAATAGATGCTCTAACTCACTGCAAAACAAACAAATGGAAATGGTCAGGCCATGTTGCACGGATGCATAAAGATAGATGGACAAAAAGAGTAACACATTGGGATGGCCCTCTCGGAAAAAGAAAAAGAGGCAGGTGAAAACTGGGTATCAAAAGTCCAAGACAGAAAAATGTGGAGTAAAATGGAGGAGGCCTTTACTCATAGACATACATACATACATACATACATATACTCACGCCCGTATCCCATTGGGGTAGGCAGAGACTAAGGAACGCCAAATACTACGGTCCTTACATACTTCTTTCGCTTCGATCACATCCATACATCTCCTCATACAGGCTCGTCGGTTGCGGGTACTCCTGACCTGGCCTTTTAACAGTATTGCTGAAATTTGGTCATGATACCCTCGCCTAGGCCGCCCCCTACCGACCCTTCCATCCATCTCCTGGACGTAAATCCTCTTAGTCAATCTACTTTCACACATCCTCTCAACATGCCCAAACCACCGAAGCGTACCTTTCTCAATCCTAGTCACTACATCGTCTTCTATTCCACATTTTTCTCTTATTACACAATTTTTTATTCGATCATTCAAACGAGCTCCACACATACTTCTTAACGCTCTCATTTCAACTGCATTCAGTCTACTCTCATGCTTTTTCTGAAATACCCAAGTCTCACTACCATACATCAGTGTAGGAACAAGCACTCCTCTGTGAGCCGCGAGTCGAGCCTTCTTTGTTATATTTTGGCTGCTCACAAACGCGTGCAATGCTCCATTCACCTGATTTCCCGCTTTTACTCTTCTTTCAATGTCACCATCACACTTTCCGTCTCTCGTAAATAAAGAACCCAAGTACACAAATTCATTTACTTGCTCCACTCTCTCACTGTCAATCAGAATATTGCACACAGTCACACGTTCTTCTTTGTCAAATACCATCACTTTTGTCTTACTCACATTGACTTTCATACCCTTCCGCTTCAGCGAGTCATCCACACAAGTTACCATCTCTTGCAGCTCCTTCTCTGATGACGCAATGAGCACCTGGTCATCAGCGTATAGGAGGCATTTGACGAGTAACTCACCCATTTTTAAACCACATTCACTCTCTTTTAAAGGCATCAAACAACTGTCCATAAATAAGTTAAACAACCATGGCGAGGCCACACAACCTTGTCTAACACCTCTTTGGATGCTAAACCAGTCTGTGTAGCCACCATTGATCCTTACGCATGCTCTAGATCCCTCGTAGAGGGATTTTAATGCCTGAATCAATTGGTTGTTTACCCCATACATGGACAGAGTTGACCACAAAACATCCCTCACCACTCTGTCATAGGCTTTCTCCAAATCGACAAACGCACAATACACCTTCTGGTTTTTGGCCAAACATTTTTCGGTGATGCATCGTAAAGAGAAAACCTGATCCACGCACCCCATCCCCTTTCTGAACCCTGCTTGCACATCCCACATTTTACTCTCAGTCTCTTTCACTACCCTTTCTATCAGTATCTTTGCATACATTTTCCCAACCACACTGAGAAGACTGATGCCACGATAGTTTTTGCAATCCTGCCGCGAACCCTTTCCCTTGTAAATTGGAACAATGACAGCTTTAGTCCAATCGTCCGGCACCTTGCCATATCTCCAACACAAGTTAAAGAGTCGGTGCAGCAGGGTTGCAACGACTCCGCCACCACTCCGAATCATCTCAGCAGTTACCCTATCATACCCTGCCGCCTTACCTGACTTCATACTTTTTACCGCATCCACAATTTCTGTCATGCTTATCTCCCTTTCATCACCTTCAAGGTTGGGAGTCACCTCAGAGTTCCGTGACTCTACCGTGTCTCTCTCCTCTCTTTCAAACAAGCCTTCAAAATATTCTTTCCATCTTCTCAGTACGTTTTGCTCCCCTTTCACTATACTTCCAGTCTCATCTCTAATTATTCCTAGCTCTGATACTGTTGTTGAGCCTCTAGCCGCTTTTACAGCTTTCCAGAACAATTTTTTGTTGGTTTTGAAATCTTTAGAGAATCTTTTATCCATCTTCTCTTGCAAATCATCTTTCTTTCTCAAGATCACACTTTTTACCTTTTGCTTCAATTGCCCATACAAACGTTTTACTTCTTCTTTCTTCTCCTTTAAATCCGTCCTTGCATTACTCTGGAGATTTCCAATGGCTACTAAATCAAGCCAAGCTTTCTTCTTCTCGTTCACAACTTCTTTCACTTCTCCATCCCACCATGGGGTTTCGTTTACTTTTCCTTTCTTTCTCTTTGTTTCACCACACACCTCGGTAGCGGCCCCTATCATTCCTTCTTTCACGCATCTCCATACCTCTTTCATATCTTCTCCACTCACAACCGCCTCTCCACTAATATTCTCTTTCAAAATGCTTTTGTAGCGATCCCGTGTTTCCAAGTCTTGAAGATTTTCGACTTTTATTCGTTGGAGTTCAGTGGTAGAATCCGAGCAATAGTGTCGCCATCGTTTGAAGAGGCCTTTCAAGCGACTTATTACCAGGAAGTGATCTGTGCCTACACTGGCTCCTCCTCTATATGCTCTGGTATCCACCACTCTACTGACTATCCGCTTATCCACAATCACATAATCTAACATACTCTTCACATTGCCTCTATGCCACGTATACATATGGATTCTCTTGTGACTAAACATAGTATTAGTCACAACGAGACTCCATTCCAAACATATCTCAAGCAGCCTCTCGCCATTTTCATTCACTTTTTCATCGCCAAACTTTCCTAAAACACTTTCGTACCCACCTCTCCTTACCCCAACCCACCCATTGAGGTCGCCTAACAAAACTATTCTCTCATTGTTTTCACACATTCTTAACACATCTCTTACACTCTTCCAAAACTCAAGACGCTCTGATTGGTTCCTTTGTGACCCGCCGTCATCGACTGGAGCATAAGCTCCTACTATAAATAGTCGGGTTAAACCCACTTTAAGCCTAATCCACATGAGTCTTGGGCCGATACACTCAAACTCATTCACACACTCACTCATTCTCGCAGAAAGGATGAAACCTATGCCCTTACTACCACGTTCGGTATCTGTGACCCCTGACCAGTATGCAGAGTAAGGACCATGTTTGGTGGTATCACACCCCTTCCGCTTAGTTTCACTCACACACAACAGATCAATCCGTCTTTCATTCATCATATCACATATCTCATCTACCTTGTCATTCATACCTCCCTGAACATTCAACGTAGCCATCCGACATTCTTCAGACCACATTTTGCCTACCCGTGGGCCAGGGCGTGACGGGTGGCAAACCACGTCGCCGTCATTTTTAGTGAAATTTTTATTGTTCATCATCAGTGATCCCACGAGCAGCAAGGGAAAAACATTGTCCACCTTGGCAGTGCCCCGCTTGCCAAGGTAAGGCGAAAAAAGTACACTGGACTTGCCCGGTTCCAGGACCTATTTGGCACACTCGCGACTAGGCTCGCCCCTAGCCATGCATCCATCGGCGCAGCAACCTTGGATTGGCACGGAGAGGAAAAAGGAAAATGAGGACATATATGCAGGATAGGAAACTAAAGGACATTGGATAGGAATTTCAGGTAAAAGGATATTATTACTGTGGAAGACGAGGATCCAGTAAGTTGGGGACGCGTACCCTTATCGTCTATTATCAATCATCGGACAGATAACTAAAATAGACGACCCCTGACCTAACTCATAGAGAAGTCCTTAAATAAAATTCGGATAGTATAAGAGAATTGAAATACCCAACTTGTAAATATTTTTATTTAAGGAAATAAAATGGCTCATAATATAATATAATATAATATAAAATATAGGGTAGTTTTTATCTGAGATCCACACAGATGAAGTTGTGGGCGGAATTAGGCCTCTTGTCCACACACGGTTTATCGGTTTATCGCCGTGAAAATCTACGGTTAATTCGCCGCGTGTACACGGCGCCGTGCCGTGGCGCCACAGTGCACGTCTACAAGCTTTCATAGTGATCCATACAACACTGACGACCGTGCCTACACGCGGCGAATTAACTGTAGATTTTCACGGCGATAAACCGTGTGTGGACAAGAGGCCTTAGTGTTGAATATTGGATAAAATTATCCTACTAATATCTGTTGAATTTTGGTATAGAACTCGTCTGTAAGAAAAAAGTTTAAAAGAAAGTTTGGATGTTTGTTTCCCAATCATCCAAAACCAGTAAATGGATTGAGGTGAAATTTGTTGTACAGGTTATCATTACCTGGTTTAAAATATGAGATACTTTTCAGCCCACGTATCACCCCACAAATGGGTGAAATTTGTGTTGGAACTTGATACAGGAATTCACTCAAACGAAGTAGAGAGTGAATGCTAGTCTTGCGAGGTTAGTGGAAATCAATCGTCAAGTTCCACTGACCGCAGTTAGATGGTGTGCTATTGCATGACACCTTGCACTTTTTGAGTATGCTATCCCCCCTTCCCCCAAATGTGGGGTGGCTCTCAGTGGCTCCCCGTCTGAAACCACTCAAGACCACCCAAGGATCAACTGTGCCAAGTTTCAGTGCATAGTCAAAAAGTGCATGGTTCCCATACAGGTAGCAATAGCAGATGAGCTATGCTGTGTCAGACAGGATGTGTGTAGTATTTTAGATTGCGAGTGAACATATGGTGCACAATTTATTATTAACACATGAAAAATATAAATAAGTTTGCTTTATAAAAGAATCTATAAATTACTGAAAAAATACAGAATAAGATACATGTACATAATCTTTATCTGTGGAATGACGAAACCTGCGCTGTGGATCTTTATGGTATTGTTTTGTTCTTTGTGAGTAATAAATAATTCACTGTTTATTCTTATTCTATTTGACGATCATAATATAAATTCATATAGAGCTATTAAGCTAGCTTCAATTTATATTGTAATAGTGTGAAAGAAATATATATTAATAACATGGTCTGGATTTTTCCATACTTTTTAATTTCACAAGATGGTGTGATATGCTTATCTCATCAACAAGTTCAGACTAGTAATTAAACTTGTGAAACAAATACTCTCCTAGTAAAGTTATCAAATGATATAGCAGAGAACTGCAAGTGTTAAGGATCTTAGAACATATGGCATTAAATTAAAGAAATTTGGGGAACATGTGGGTGCCAAAGGCAGGGTAGGCCTTCTGTGACCAAAAATAACAAATCCTCACGTTGATTTTAGTTTACAATGTGCCAATTTGACGTTTGAGTGAGAAGACGTCTTACCTCGTCAGTGTGGGTATAGGATCGTAGTTGGGGGTCGTGTGCTGCTCCTCCCACTGTTTCAGCAATTCCGTGACTTCCTGAGCTGGCGCCGAATCCATTATTTAACACTATAGTGTAGTTATTTCACAAAATTCTTAATTTATAACCTTGCACACAACTGTCACGGACATGAAAATTCATAACACTGTTTGACACACTTTACTGTATACAGCTGTTTTTGTGCTTAATTTGTACATTATTATATTTACAATTGTATAAAATTACATATTAATTTACAAATAAATTCGTTTTAACACTATAATCATAATCACAAACGCATTGTCTTTATACCGCGTACTTTTTTTGATATCCGAATGACCCTGGAGTTAAGGCATTCTGCCTTCATTATCACCAAATGTTTCTACTGCGTAACTGCAGATCGAACCGTAGCTACCGGTAGAAAGAATCTAAAGAATACGAAAAACGTCTCTGAAATGTCATTATATTACTTTTTCAGAGTTGCCAGTCTTTTAATAAACCTGCAATTTAAGGATAAAATCCGAATATTTTTAGGGTATCGCAGCCAAAATGCACAGAACTATATCAAGATAGAAGGAAAGAGCTCGTCGATTAGTATGGAAACCGAGCGTTTAACATTTTGCGTAGGTACATTGACGTCATGAGCGTAATTTAGTGACGGGAAATATATAGTACGGCTTGTTAGCTCGAAATACAGTCCCATCCGGCAGAAAGCATGAAACTTTGCATGCATGTAGCTTTTATAAATGTGTTTAAATACAGAGGTAGAAACACGTTAAATGCCCTTTTTCCCCTTTTTTAACTTATGTACTTATTAGGTAACCCTTAACATGGCAAAACAAGAAGGAATGTAGCCAGCTATCACTCGGAATGTTTTTTGTGATAGTTATTGGATAAAAAGAACTATAGTTAAGAAAAATAATTAAAAACATTCTATAACTTAGTTTTTCAAGACGTCCGTTAAAATGGCCATTTTCATTGCCTTTGATGATATCCTAAAAAGCGGACAATACTATCATGCAGTTCACGAAAAAAAAATTATAATATTGTTGTAAACCAAAAATACTAAATACAATAATCATCATCATCATATCAACCAAAAGACGTACACTGCTGGACATAGGCTTGCATAGGCCTCCCACGAAGAATGCCAAAGTGACAGGTACTGCGCCAGCCGCATCCAGAGGACTCCCGCAACCTTTACCAGATCCATCCCTTTATTCAGTCCATCTTGTCGGGGGTCAACCGACGCTGCATCTTCCGGTACGTGGTTGAAGTGGTGGTACGTGGTCGCGATCCAAGAACCTTTCCACCCCAACGGCCATCGGTTTAACGTGCAATGTGCCCTGCCGACTGCGACTTAGGTTTAGAGATTCGGAAGAATATTTCGGTTACCTTTGGTTCTGCTGCGGATAGCCTTACTTCTAATGCGATCACTCAGAGAAACTACCAGCATAGCCCTCTACATTGCCCTTTGGGTTACTTTGAGCTTTCTTATGAGGCTTCGTAAGCAACCACGTTTCAGTGCCATAAGTCATCACTGGAAACACACACTGGTCAAATACTCTCATCTTGAGACAGTGCGGAATATTGGACGAAACGTGAGATGGGTCGGTATTTCTTCAGCAGGGTGTTGTCACCTTTTTGAAGAACAGAACCACCATACCTCTGTTCCATGCCTTTGGCATTTTCCCTTCCAGTAAGACGGAATTGAACAAATGCCGAAGAGCCATAAGGACCGGGTTTCCACCCACCATCAGCAGTTCGGCTGTTATTCCATCTTCACCTGGTGCCTTGTTGTCCTTGAGCTGTTGAAGAGCCATTACAATCTCGAACAGGCTGATTTCCGGGATGTCGTTGGAATAGAGTCGGGTTAGTCGAGCTCTAGGGTCCACCGCCAGACTAAACTCGGGTCCGCGAGTTGATGTGTGTAGCTGTCCGTAAAAGCGCTCTACCTCAACCAAAAGCTCAGGTTTAGAAGAAAAGATTCTAACATCTTCAGTTTTTCAATTTGGCGGATGGCTCTGTCCAATAGGCAAATCTCTCCAAAACACTTTAGCGTCCTTATTACGCTGGATGGCCTATTCAATAGCTTGTATTGAATTGGTGCAGATCGCGGCTAAAGGAATTGCAGATCTCTTCATTGAGCTGCCTGTGTGAGTGGAGCTAGAGAGCCTTTTAGTTAAGTTGGTTCATTGGGCCTTGAAAAACTTAGACCCACAGGCACGGAAAGCTTTGACAAACCCGTCATTGAATTTGTATAAATCGCCGTCTAGGTAATGGAAACAGTTCCAGCTGTAATCTCTCGGGGTTTTCAACTGAGTTTAGAAGGGAGCAACTTCATCAATCGAGAGCGCTCTAACTTGACGCATTTATTCAATGTGCCTCTTATCAGACGGTGATCGCTCCCGGTTTTAACTGTATTGATCACAGAGACAACATTTAATGTATCCTTCCTCGTACAGGATAAAGTCAGTCCCGTTTTTAGTTGCACCGTTGCCTAAGGCTCTCAGCAAGGTACACTTTCTGTGCTTGCGTTTCTTGAAGAAATAATTCGTCATGTAGAGTCACTCCTTCTCCATGAAGCCAGCTAGTAGGCCAACGCCCCGGTGGTTCCGACTTACAAGTCCAAATTTCCACACCACCACCTCTCTTGCCCAATTGTATTTGTTGTTGAGGCCGAAAGTTAAGATAAGATCAAGTCGCAGCTGCATCACAATTCAATGTAGGAAGTCAGGGCTTCCCTGCACTGTCCTTTGTAAATGCGGGGGCGATGCGTGCAAATTGAAAAAAAAAATGATGTTTACTGGCCTAAGACTTTTAATTTTAACTTACGGACTTAATGCCGTTCGGCATTCTCTACCAGTCAACCATTGGAGGAAACAGAGATCTTTTAGTGGGTGCAGTGGGAAATGTTAAATTGAAATAACCGTCAATCCTTGTACTTACCCAAATTAATGTTAGCATATTTTGAAACTATAGGTCCTGTCAACATACTTCCAAATAGACAAAATTTACCTAAAAATAAAATTTATATTAAGTTAACTTACCTTATTCCAAGCCTATAAAATTGAGATGGCATCACCTGTTTCGACTAGCAACACTCCCAAATCCCACGTGACTTCTAGTTTTACCGCCAAATTCCCCCTCTTTGAACCAGCATGGCGTCGATATCGGCTGCGCGCCTGCGAGCCATCATTGGATTCTCAATTGAGTCCGCCGTCCAATATGAAATATGTGGACGGTAGATAGCCACTGTAGATAGACAGGTGGCTGTGCAGCCACGGCTGGTAGTCCGGTGGCAATACTATGTTATGTAATCAAACACCGCATAGGGTGGTAGGTGGTTGGTTTTGAAGAAGACAAATTATGGTTCTCTTTAGTACAGCCGAAATAAGGGTTTAAGTACTAAGGGTTCCTGAAATACAAGCTTAAAAACTAGGTTTAATGGCTGAAATATAAGCTTAAGTACTAAATTGTGTCTCTGAAAAATAATCGTAAATACTAAGATATACCCTTGAATGTTATTACACATTGAAAGATATTTAAGCATACGCCAGCAGGCAGCAATGAAATTAGGCTTGGAATAAGGTAAGTTAACTTAATATAAATTTTATTTTTAGGTAAAATTTGTCTATTAAGTATTGTACCTTATTCCAAGCCTATAAAATTGAGAAGTGTTTGTTATCGGCTGCTGGTTCAAAGGATCAAAAATAGAACTATTATAGTTTCGTTAGAACGCCAATGTGAACAAACAAATATTAAGAAGTTAGCTTTTTATAAGAAAACTTGTACAGCAGTGAAAGGCTCATGTACAAACTCGGGTAATTCCCATATTCAATAATGATATATTTACTTCAGTATATATCAAACCACGAAATCAGATCTGGATTGGTTTTAAAAGCCGAAAGTTTTCTTATAAAATTTGTGAAATATAGCAGCACTGAGCACGTAATCGTAATTCCAAGACGATTACATATTCAAAAATAATATTACGACTCTCGAAAGAGTGTCAAGCCAGCTTGACGATAGCATAGTTCATAGACAATCTAAATAATATGTGCATTAGCATTGTTCAGAAAAGCATGAATGATTATTCAAGTTCATGAAACTGGCTTAACAAAGTCGCCTGCTCATAACTTAATCACCTTTTTGTCCTCATTGTATCGGGGGCAAATAACGTCAGTCTACGTTTTGAAAAGTGGGTCGATATTTGGAATAAAAAACGTCTATCAAGACAATCTGAATATGTTATTTATTGGCAACCAGGGAGCCAAATTCGGATTAAAATTTTATTTTAACAAATGTAATACCTATTACTTCCATCTAAAAGTCTCAAGTATCGATCCACGTCAAAATACTTAACCACATGGGATGATGGAACTTTGAAAACCTGGCTAACAATAAAGTGTGAACTCGGCGAGGATTCGTGAGCGACCACAAAACTACATGATAAAATCTGTGTAGGTATTGATTTGTTCAAGCGTAATCTAATATGTAAATAAATACATGCCATACTTAGCCAAGTTGGTTAAAAAGATGCCCTAGGTGACCCTAGTGCTAAAAATTTAACTTTGGGATGGCCCTCTACTCATCAGCTAGACTTTTACAACTATCTAATGATTATATTTATGGTAAGGTGTCTGTCACAATAAAAAGAGTATAGTATAAGAAAACTTCATGGGATTATTATAAGCGGGCCTCATTCCCTAGGTCACTAAATAAAACGGCAAACTAGGTAAAATATAGATATGATTAGCATTCCGATGAGAAAAAAGATCTGACAGAGTACCCCAAAGTTCATTATGGTTTAAGCCCCTTGTGGAATGTAGTGGATGCCACCCCTACTGAAAAAATCTTTAAAAATTATCTACCCTGGTGGTGTATGTATGACCTCCGACTGTAACGTAAGTAGTAGGTACGAAGGCGACGCGATTTAGCGCGTGATTCTGAATGTGTGCTACATGATACTACTAAATTCTTAGTATTCTTACCGTTCTTGTACCGTGTAAGTACGTTACAAATGTTTAATTATCTGCAACGAGCTAATATAGACGAGATTCTCAGTCTATTACAAATAAACAAATAGCTTCAACTTCATCTAGCACATATACTGTCGGATAATATTCATCAAAGCGACTTACTCCAAGACTGATGAGGCTGGGCTTATTTTTTATTTTTATATGCCGAGTCTGTCGCAGTGTAAAGAATGCATATATGTACGTTCGTGACACGCAGGTAAGGTAACCGTTCCAGTGCTGGACACGGGGCCAATACTAGTTACTTTCAACTTACTAAGCAACAAAGGCGAGCAATATTTAAATTATTAGAATAGAAGATGTCAAATATTGGGACGTTTACCTTATAGGTACTTTCCTAACGTCTCATGAAAATCTTGTGTTTTGTTTTGGATCTTTTCAGCTGAGAATGAATGACTGTGGCGCACACAGGCAACGAGCCTGATACTTTGAGATCTGAGGACCTCAACTATGAGTGTGACTGAATGATGAGCGAAGCTGCCGCCGAAAAATAGAAACTTAACAAATATCTAAATCTAAGTATATTACCTTCGGCAGTCGTCGTATGTTGTACGATTCTGAATGACTAAAAAGAATACATAAAATCACAGTGTCACCATCCAATCACGTGGTTAAAATCGGGAACCTTGAAGAAGACAATATGTGGAAGCGTTCCGCATAAACGGACTTGAGTCGTTTCAATAATTAACTACTCCGTCCACCTGCCCACATCAGGACTAGAGAAAATTACGTCCATAGTCCCGGTATAAACAACTCGTGGTCCGCAAGGTCTCTCGATATCCTACGTCAATGACTGACAACATTTGAGAAGGGCAGTGTACTGGTGAACAGTATTTAGACTGTCCTGATTATTACAACCTGTTCTTCGTTGGAAACCACGCTGTAGCCCCACCTCCTGTCTCGCGCTATGTGCTCGGACCTAACTTGTTTGCTACAGCAAAAATGTGGAACGCTTCACGATTTTGCGTGTCATCCTTGCGCAGGGGCCATGCTAATCTTCTCTGTATGGTTCTAATTTTAGTATATTTACTGCCAAAGCAAGTACTTTTATGTACCTCGGCAGAGCCAGCGAGAGCTTTAATCTGCGGAAGGCAAAGTAAGGGTTAACCGTAACATTCGCCAGTCTGCTCAGCTTGCGCATGCAGGAGCGACTGTTGAACGGTTGGTAGCAACTCCTTGCGCAGGAGAGACTGCTGAACGGTTGGTAGCACTAGCAACTCCTTGCGCAGAAGCGCGTAGGCTGGAAAATACCTTATAGCTTCTGAAATTCAAACATATGAAACATATCGGAACTCGGACATGCGTCTGGTGCGTAACAGTCAACACATGACTACGTAGTCATGATCCCATAATTAAATACATAGTAACTCTTCATTAGAGCTTCTATCCTGTATGCTAGCAGCGGAATGTACGCACGCAATAGTTACTCTCAACGTCTGTCTACGCGAAGACTAAAAACTATTTTTAGGAAGTAATAAGTAAAAGTATGATTAAATGGAATATGTGACTAAACTATGTGTCTTACGCGAACTCTGTCTTAGGTCGGTTAGGTTAGGGTTCACTTGTGTCCCTTAGACCAGAAATAGACACCCCGCGCAGGGGGGTGGCGTCGAATCGCTGGAAATTATCAGGCCCCCCTTTGGCACAGTTTGCCCAACACTACTGAAAAAGTACAGTAGTCTTGGAAAACTAAAGTACGCATATGTTACGTGGCTCTCCGGAGGGGAATCGAACCCCGGTCTCCCGTGTGACAGGCGGGGATACTTACCACTTTACTACCGAAGAAGTAGTAACTTTTCAGAAATTTATGTATTTGAACTACATTATAAAATCAGTTTGATAAGAATTGGATTTTTAGTACCGGCCATACTATTAACCTTAGAGCATTAAACCAACTTGGTTTAATGCTCTAAGCTATTAACCATTGAGGAATTCCACCGTCTGGCCCCATCATTATATGTATACATTTAATAGTACCAAATCTAGTTCCATATTTAAATATACAAGTCGACTTTTAAAGTTTCTCGTTTAAAACGACACTCGTATGGCAGCTAACTAGAGAGCACCGCCCAAAATCTTAATTAATTTAGGTTCGGTTATATACCAACCTGAAAATAATAGTAGAAACCGAAAAATGGTAATCACACTACATACCGGTGTGCTCGTGAAAGAGAATTGCAGTACCCGACGAACTGAGGGTAGTTTCGAATTTAAAATCAATCTCCTTCAAGTGAGCACTAGCATGGGTAGGCCGTGACAGTTTTACTTGAAAAAGAACTTAAGGGGGCTTCAAGGTCATCGGGTACGCAGATTGAGGGCAAACATTCTAATCATCAAAATTTCCTTCTGCGCGAGAAACAAACATCATTAAAGCACCTTACCTCCTGAGTAGGTACTACTCACGATTTCCTCCGATACTAGCACCCGTCCGTGGCCGTCCGCCGGTGGTGAAGAATCCTCGCTAACCTTTTGTTAGCGGAGTAGAATCCTGCACCTTCATTTCGATGATACCGTAGCTTGAAGCATACAAGCTGTCAATTTTGTCACTATCATGGAACATTACGACCAGAAAATTCCAAGAAATTTTCCGTATCTAGGAGTATAATATAGGTAGTACTGCCGAGGCTAGTACTACATGTTGCCTCTGCAAGAAACAGAACGCCAATGATGGCTCGCAGGCGCGCAGCCGATATCGACGCCATGCTGGTTCAAAGAGGGGGAATTTGGCGGTAAAACTAGAAGTCACGTGGGATTTGGGAGTGTTGCCAGTCGAAACAGGTGATGCCATCTCAATTTTATAGGCTTGGAATAAGGTACAATACTTAATAACGTTTTGTAGATAATTTTATAAAGAACATTTCGGTTTTTGACGGTTTTCTCCTAGCTTTAGCCGTTTGCAATAAAATAAAAAAACTGCGAATGGAGACACAAAAGTGGGGAGAGGGGGGAAAAAGGGCTTTTAACGTGTTTCTGCCTCAATATTGAAACATATAAAAGCTACATGCATGCCAAGTTTCATGCTTTCTGCCGGATGGGACTAATATTGACATATTTTCGAGCTAAAAAGCCGTACTCGCGACATCGATTAGCACATGGCAGTTGCAAAGTCACGTCACGTCAATGTAAATGGGGATTCTAGTACATCAGTATATTACACTCTTATTTATGCTAGTAAATGGGCTGGCAACACAGTTCTGTCAATGTAATAACTATAATACTTATTACTTGGGTGCCGGTTAATGTACAGCCATGATAATGCACGGCCAAATAATGTACAGCCCAATAATCCGCGTCCATACTGTACGTGGATTATCAGGCTGTACATTATTGGGCCTTGCATTATCACCCTGAGCAAACTTGGTCCGGGGCAATAATTGGAAGCCACTTTTGTCCGGGCTGATAATGCACGACCCAATAATCCGAGTCCACAAAAAGTGGACGCGGATTATCAGGCTGTACATTATTGGGCCGTGCATTATCACCCTGAGCAAACTTGGTCCGGGGCAATAATTGGAAGCCAATTTTGTACGAGGTGATAATGCACGGCCCAATAATCCGAGTCCATGTGGCTTCGGATTATCGGGCTGTACATTATCAGTGTGGAATGAAAATTTCTAGCAAGTCGACGCCACCCCGCTGCGCGGGGTGCCTATTTCTGGTCTGAGGGACACAAGTGAACCCTAACCTAACCGACCTAAGACAGAGTTCGCTTATGACAAGCCATTTTTGTCCGCCCTGATAATGCACGACCCAATAAAAGTGGACGCCAATTATCAGGCTGTACATTATTGGGCCGTACATTATCACCCTGAACAAACTTGGTCCAGGGCAATAATTGGAAGCCACTTTTGTCCGGGCTGATAATGCACGACCCAATAATCCGCGTCCACAAAAGTGGACGCCAATTATCAGGCTGTACATTATTGGGCCGTACATTATCACCTTGAGCAAACTTGGTCCGGGGCAATAATTGGAAGCCACTTTTGTCCGGGCTGATAATGCACGACCCAATAATCCGAGTCCACAAAAAGTGGACGCGGATTATCAGGCTGTACATTATTGGGCCGTGCATTATTGGCTCCCATTACTTGTAATGTAGATGACAAAATGTTATATTTGTGTTTAAATGTAAACTATTATTCCGACTGAAGGACTCTGTATCCCCACGGTCATGAAATAAATTAAAAAAATATATAAAAAACACGGTCGGTTTGGATTTTTTGTTTTTGCTGAAGGGCGGTATATATTATTTATTGTACTCTTTGGGGCGGGCACTGACGTGATAGATAAACCAAACTACGTCATCCATAAGAATTGAAATATCAGGATGAGCAGGAAAAGGGACAAGTCGGCGGCTGCCGCTCCCGCCGCCAGCACTTCCATGATGACGAGGAGGAGCATGGACCGGAAGATGCAGTACCGCACCTTCCTCGAAGGGTTCTTAAAACTCGGTGAGTGACTTACTGAAAACGGGCAAGACAGGCCTGCTGTTAGCCTCTCACAGACTGGCGCGGCCTGACCGCGACGGCCCATAGTAAACTTGTCATTAGCTGTCTAATTTACTATTGACCGCCACCGCAGGCCGCGCCAGTGTCATTCAGGCTGTAGTTTATGTGAAGACAATCAAAACCAGGAACCTGCTAGGTGGGAGCTCTGTTCCTAGGTGCTTTCGGCTGTATACAAAATTCCCCATATTGAGATAAGATAAGATTTATTTGAACTTGCAACCAAGTACTTAAAACTAAGATACATGGACCCTGGAAGGGTGTAGCAACAATCAGGTGCTATGCTATGTACATATAGTTAATTTTTAACTAACTATTGATATTATAAAAAAATTATGGCAAACACATTATAAACATGTATCTTATATAAATTCAGCTATGGGCTAGTAACATTTATCTTTTATTTAGATTTTTGACTGTGTATGAAGGATGTGTCACTTGGTACATATTTTATCTGGTTGGGAATATTATTATAAATTTTTAATGCTCAGTAATATGGTCCATTTTTATAATATTTCTAGTACAGTTCAGGAAGTTCCAGGTTGTGATATCTGCAAGTGTTATGGTTAAATTTAAACAGGTGTAGATTTTTACGTACAAAAGTAGCAGTTTCTAATATATAGATATATAGCAACACTTCATGTTCTTAAAATATGGTCTGCAGCTATGAGGTTGGTGTATGTTTGCAAGGATTTGTATACGTTTATTTTCGCATGACAAATACATGGTGGATGTCAGTACTATGGCCCCACAGCGGGAGCCCATATCGCAGACATGCAACTTCCTACGAGTGGTATGGCAGCCAGGGCGCACTCTACACCTGTATGTGTTTTCAACATGCTCAGAGCATATACAAAATGTATAAAAGAGGGAAAGAGGGGTAGGGGAAGAAGGAGGATGAACTGGCTCGATAACATCAGAAAATGGACGGACATCAAGGACGCGGCCACGCTCGCAAGACTGCCCAAGAATAGGGAAGACTTTGCAAAGGTGGTCACCGACGCCCGGTAGGGCATGGCAATTCAAGAAGAAGAAGAGCATATACGAAACCTGATAATTTATTTATCACTTATTCAAAGTGTGATATCCAGTTTTAATGTCTGTCTAAGTTGACGCCTAATAGAGTACAGTCAAGTTAAAGATTGAAAAACCTATAGCCGTTTGACTTATAATTCAATCTGTAGTGTAAGAGTAGCAGATACGATTCAAAACTTGTCAAAATTTGATGAGTACCTCGGGTAGCCCCTTAACTACTAACATCTGTATCATTTATTACTGTTTGAATTTGCAGAAGACCAGGATGCCACCCTGGAGGAGAAGATGGAGTACACCTCCAACGTGGTGTCGGCGGCCGACGAGCTGCTCCATGCTGCTGAGCAAGGCTCCATGGAGGAGAGGGTGAAGAACCCAAGTACTAGTCTATACTTTTTTTTTATTAAAGCATGGCTTAAGCAAGGTGCATTTGCCAATATCAGTCAAGTTTTTTGACATATTTACACACAAGGAGAATGTTCAGTTTAATTTTGAACTTAATACTACAGACAACACGGCGACATGTCTATGTTGTGTTTTTAAGGCGTTTTTTTCGTCATTGTCGTCAAGAGCAAATACTAAAAGAGATGAATATCAGAGAACACTATTGATGGAGAAGTAAGCCAATACCGGTGCTGAGTCTTTTTGATTAAAGTTTCCGTGGTATGTTTTACCTCTGCTGAAACAATCTTCAGCCAACATGACAGTTAAAATGCTAGCAGACTCGCCCATTCACTAGTGAGCTGCAGTCGTGGGTTCTGGGATAGGTTTTCGAGTGGCGACCCCGTACCGGATGGCGCAGCTCCCCACATGGTGGACTGATGACCTGGTAAAGGTCGCGGGAGTCCGCTGGATGCGGGTGGCGCAGGAACGGTCATTGTGGTACTCTTTGGGGGAGGCCTATGTCCAGCAGTGGACGTCTTTCGGCTGATATGATGATGAGGATAACCCGGAACCGCTTATCCTATTTCAAGAATTCTTTCCTCTGTGTATATGGTGGGCTTTCTAAATGAATAGGCTATATTTCATCCCGCGCGCCTTCCAATACGCGGGCGAGACCGCACGGGCAGCTAGTTGACGCAGTTGACACGTGTTCCAGTGGAGAACTACCTGGCGTCGCGCGTGCTGCGGGCCGCGGGCCACATGGCGGCCGCGTGCGCCGCCGGCGTCACCGGCGCCGTCAACACCTACGACCGTCGCGAGCTCGCGAGACACGTCGTGAGTAGCACGTGCTATACTAGTATACTGCTCGGGCCGCGGGCCACATGGCGGCCGCGTGCGCCGCCGGCGTCACCGGCGCCGTCAACACCTACGACCGTCGCGAGCTCGCGAGACACGTCGTGAGTAGCACGTGCTATACTAGTATACTGCTCGGGCCGCGGGCCACATGGCGGCCGCGTGCGCCGCCGGCGTCACCGGCGCCGTCAACACCTACGACCGTCGCGAGCTCGCGAGACACGTCGTGAGTAGCACGTGCTATACTAGTATACTGCTCGGGCCGCGGGCCACATGGCGGCCGCGTGCGCCGCCGGCGTCACCGGCGCCGTCAACACCTACGACCGTCGCGAGCTCGCGAGACACGTCGTGAGTAGCACGTGCTATACTAGTATACTGCTCGGGCCGCGGGCCACATGGCGGCCGCGTGCGCCGCCGGCGTCACCGGCGCCGTCAACACCTACGACCGTCGCGAGCTCGCGAGACACGTCGTGAGTAGCACGTGCTATACTAGTATACTGCTCGGGCCGCGGGCCACATGGCGGCCGCGTGCGCCGCCGGCGTCACCGGCGCCGTCAACACCTACGACCGTCGCGAGCTCGCGAGACACGTCGTGAGTAGCACGTGCTATACTAGTATACTGCTCGGGCCGCGGGCCACATGGCGGCCGCGTGCGCCGCCGGCGTCACCGGCGCCGTCAACACCTACGACCGTCGCGAGCTCGCGAGACACGTCGTGAGTAGCACGTGCTATACTAGTATACTGCTCGGGCCGCGGGCCACATGGCGGCCGCGTGCGCCGCCGGCGTCACCGGCGCCGTCAACACCTACGACCGTCGCGAGCTCGCGAGACACGTCGTGAGTAGCACGTGCTATACTAGTATACTGCTCGGGCCGCGGGCCACATGGCGGCCGCGTGCGCCGCCGGCGTCACCGGCGCCGTCAACACCTACGACCGTCGCGAGCTCGCGAGACACGTCGTGAGTAGCACGTGCTATACTAGTATACTGCTCGGGCCGCGGGCCACATGGCGGCCGCGTGCGCCGCCGGCGTCACCGGCGCCGTCAACACCTACGACCGTCGCGAGCTCGCGAGACACGTCGTGAGTAGCACGTGCTATACTAGTATACTGCTCGGGCCGCGGGCCACATGGCGGCCGCGTGCGCCGCCGGCGTCACCGGCGCCGTCAACACCTACGACCGTCGCGAGCTCGCGAGACACGTCGTGAGTAGCACGTGCTATACTAGTATACTGCTCAACAACAAGAAAAGTTAAGGGAGGGAATGAGAGGGTTCACACAGACTAGCGCAGCGGGCGTACGCCGTCCGCCGTAGTTACTTTTTCGTTTATCGCAAACACAGAACACGAAGCGTTCTATGGCCATTATGGTATCGACATCTATAGCGAAATTAGTGGCGTCTGTTTTCATCCTGTTTTATTTCAGCTATGGATTATTGGAATTGTCTATATGAAGACAGTGCAAGTAATTTCGCTTTTATGCTGAGTTTTCATGTAAGTAACACCTACATTTTTTGGCAGCCTAATGCAGCCCTGCACATCTTTGATAGTGTGAATCTTTCAACTTAGAGCAGAGGCCTATCAACATTTTCAAACTAGCTATTTGTCCGTAGTATAACGTGTCCTGTAGATAGTGAACAATATTGTCACTCTGTTCCCCAGAAAGAGCACCCCGGTTTCTGGAACGTGGTGTTCCCCCGCGAGGCTCCCGCGCTGTCCTCGCTGTTCGGGGCCTTCGAGGGCACGCCGCCCGCGGAGCGCCCGCGCGCCGAGCGCAAGCGCGTCGAGCGACAGGCGCTCGCCGAGAAGAAGGCGCCGGCTAGTGTCGACAAGTGAGTGCTCAGCCAGAGAGAGCCCCGGGCTCTGGAGAGTCGTGTTCCCTTCCGAGGCCCCGCGCTGTCCTCGCTGTTCGGGGCCTTCGAGGGCACGCCGCCCGCGGAGCGCCCGCGCGCCGAGCGCAAGCGCGTCGAGCGACAGGCGCTCGCCGAGAAGAAGGCGCCGGCTAGTGTCGACAAGTGAGTGCTCAGCCAGAGAGAGCCCCGGGCTCTGGAGAGTCGTGTTCCCTTCCGAGGCCCCGCGCTGTCCTCGCTGTTCGGGGCCTTCGAGGGCACGCCGCCCGCGGAGCGCCCGCGCGCCGAGCGCAAGCGCGTCGAGCGACAGGCGCTCGCCGAGAAGAAGGCGCCGGCTAGTGTCGACAAGTGAGTGCTCAGCCAGAGAGAGCCCCGGGCTCTGGAGAGTCGTGTTCCCTTCCGAGGCCCCGCGCTGTCCTCGCTGTTCGGGGCCTTCGAGGGCACGCCGCCCGCGGAGCGCCCGCGCGCCGAGCGCAAGCGCGTCGAGCGACAGGCGCTCGCCGAGAAGAAGGCGCCGGCTAGTGTCGACAAGTGAGTGCTCAGCCAGAGAGAGCCCCGGGCTCTGGAGAGTCGTGTTCCCTTCCGAGGCCCCGCGCTGTCCTCGCTGTTCGGGGCCTTCGAGGGCACGCCGCCCGCGGAGCGCCCGCGCGCCGAGCGCAAGCGCGTCGAGCGACAGGCGCTCGCCGAGAAGAAGGCGCCGGCTAGTGTCGACAAGTGAGTGCTCAGCCAGAGAGAGCCCCGGGCTCTGGAGAGTCGTGTTCCCTTCCGAGGCCCCGCGCTGTCCTCGCTGTTCGGGGCCTTCGAGGGCACGCCGCCCGCGGAGCGCCCGCGCGCCGAGCGCAAGCGCGTCGAGCGACAGGCGCTCGCCGAGAAGAAGGCGCCGGCTAGTGTCGACAAGTGAGTGCTCAGCCAGAGAGAGCCCCGGGCTCTGGAGAGTCGTGTTCCCTTCCGAGGCCCCGCGCTGTCCTCGCTGTTCGGGGCCTTCGAGGGCACGCCGCCCGCGGAGCGCCCGCGCGCCGAGCGCAAGCGCGTCGAGCGACAGGCGCTCGCCGAGAAGAAGGCGCCGGCTAGTGTCGACAAGTGAGTGCTCAGCCAGAGAGAGCCCCGGGCTCTGGAGAGTCATGTTCCCTTCCGAGGCCCCGCGCTGTCCTCGCTGTTCGGGGCCTTCGAGGGCACGCCGCCCGCGGAGCGCCCGCGCGCCGAGCGCAAGCGCGTCGAGCGACAGGCGCTCGCCGAGAAGAAGGCGCCGGCTAGTGTCGACAAGTGAGTGCTCAGCCAGAGAGAGCCCCGGGCTCTGGAGAGTCGTGTTCCCTTCCGAGGCCCCGCGCTGTCCTCGCTGTTCGGGGCCTTCGAGGGCACGCCGCCCGCGGAGCGCCCGCGCGCCGAGCGCAAGCGCGTCGAGCGACAGGCGCTCGCCGAGAAGAAGGCGCCGGCTAGTGTCGACAAGTGAGTGCTCAGCCAGAGAGAGCCCCGGGCTCTGGAGAGTCGTGTTCCCTTCCGAGGCCCCGCGCTGTCCTCGCTGTTCGGGGCCTTCGAGGGCACGCCGCCCGCGGAGCGCCCGCGCGCCGAGCGCAAGCGCGTCGAGCGACAGGCGCTCGCCGAGAAGAAGGCGCCGGCTAGTGTCGACAAGTGAGTGCTCAGCCAGAGAGAGCCCCGGGCTCTGGAGAGTCGTGTTCCCTTCCGAGGCCCCGCGCTGTCCTCGCTGTTCGGGGCCTTCGAGGGCACGCCGCCCGCGGAGCGCCCGCGCGCCGAGCGCAAGCGCGTCGAGCGACAGGCGCTCGCCGAGAAGAAGGCGCCGGCTAGTGTCGACAAGTGAGTGCTCAGCCAGAGAGAGCCCCGGGCTCTGGAGAGTCGTGTTCCCTTCCGAGGCCCCGCGCTGTCCTCGCTGTTCGGGGCCTTCGAGGGCACGCCGCCCGCGGAGCGCCCGCGCGCCGAGCGCAAGCGCGTCGAGCGACAGGCGCTCGCCGAGAAGAAGGCGCCGGCTAGTGTCGAAAAGTGAGTGCTCAGCCAGAGAGAGCCCCGGGCTCTGGAGAGTCGTGTTCCCTTCCGAGGCCCCGCGCTGTCCTCGCTGTTCGGGGCCTTCGAGGGCACGCCGCCCGCGGAGCGCCCGCGCGCCGAGCGCAAGCGCGTCGAGCGACAGGCGCTCGCCGAGAAGAAGGCGCCGGCTAGTGTCGACAAGTGAGTGCTCAGCCAGAGAGAGCCCCGGGCTCTGGAGAGTCGTGTTCCCTTCCGAGGCCCCGCGCTGTCCTCGCTGTTCGGGGCCTTCGAGGGCACGCCGCCCGCGGAGCGCCCGCGCGCCGAGCGCAAGCGCGTCGAGCGACAGGCGCTCGCCGAGAAGAAGGCGCCGGCTAGTGTCGACAAGTGAGTGCTCAGCCAGAGAGAGCCCCGGGCTCTGGAGAGTCGTGTTCCCTTCCGAGGCCCCGCGCTGTCCTCGCTGTTCGGGGCCTTCGAGGGCACGCCGCCCGCGGAGCGCCCGCGCGCCGAGCGCAAGCGCGTCGAGCGACAGGCGCTCGCCGAGAAGAAGGCGCCGGCTAGTGTCGACAAGTGAGTGCTCAGCCAGAGAGAGCCCCGGGCTCTGGAGAGTCGTGTTCCCTTCCGAGGCCCCGCGCTGTCCTCGCTGTTCGGGGCCTTCGAGGGCACGCCGCCCGCGGAGCGCCCGCGCGCCGAGCGCAAGCGCGTCGAGCGACAGGCGCTCGCCGAGAAGAAGGCGCCGGCTAGTGTCGACAAGTGAGTGCTCAGCCAGAGAGAGCCCCGGGCTCTGGAGAGTCGTGTTCCCTTCCGAGGCCCCGCGCTGTCCTCGCTGTTCGGGGCCTTCGAGGGCACGCCGCCCGCGGAGCGCCCGCGCGCCGAGCGCAAGCGCGTCGAGCGACAGGCGCTCGCCGAGAAGAAGGCGCCGGCTAGTGTCGACAAGTGAGTGCTCAGCCAGAGAGAGCCCCGGGCTCTGGAGAGTCGTGTTCCCTTCCGAGGCCCCGCGCTGTCCTCGCTGTTCGGGGCCTTCGAGGGCACGCCGCCCGCGGAGCGCCCGCGCGCCGAGCGCAAGCGCGTCGAGCGACAGGCGCTCGCCGAGAAGAAGGCGCCGGCTAGTGTCGACAAGTGAGTGCTCAGCCAGAGAGAGCCCCGGGCTCTGGAGAGTCGTGTTCCCTTCCGAGGCCCCGCGCTGTCCTCGCTGTTCGGGGCCTTCGAGGGCACGCCGCCCGCGGAGCGCCCGCGCGCCGAGCGCAAGCGCGTCGAGCGACAGGCGCTCGCCGAGAAGAAGGCGCCGGCTAGTGTCGACAAGTGAGTGCTCAGCCAGAGAGAGCCCCGGGCTCTGGAGAGTCGTGTTCCCTTCCGAGGCCCCGCGCTGTCCTCGCTGTTCGGGGCCTTCGAGGGCACGCCGCCCGCGGAGCGCCCGCGCGCCGAGCGCAAGCGCGTCGAGCGACAGGCGCTCGCCGAGAAGAAGGCGCCGGCTAGTGTCGACAAGTGAGTGCTCAGCCAGAGAGAGCCCCGGGCTCTGGAGAGTCGTGTTCCCTTCCGAGGCCCCGCGCTGTCCTCGCTGTTCGGGGCCTTCGAGGGCACGCCGCCCGCGGAGCGCCCGCGCGCCGAGCGCAAGCGCGTCGAGCGACAGGCGCTCGCCGAGAAGAAGGCGCCGGCTAGTGTCGACAAGTGAGTGCTCAGCCAGAGAGAGCCCCGGGCTCTGGAGAGTCGTGTTCCCTTCCGAGGCCCCGCGCTGTCCTCGCTGTTCGGGGCCTTCGAGGGCACGCCGCCCGCGGAGCGCCCGCGCGCCGAGCGCAAGCGCGTCGAGCGACAGGCGCTCGCCGAGAAGAAGGCGCCGGCTAGTGTCGACAAGTGAGTGCTCAGCCAGAGAGAGCCCCGGGCTCTGGAGAGTCGTGTTCCCTTCCGAGGCCCCGCGCTGTCCTCGCTGTTCGGGCCTTCGAGGGCACGCCGCCCGCGGAGCGCCCGCGCGCCGAGCGCAAGCGCGTCGAGCGACAGGCGCTCGCCGAGAAGAAGGCGCCGGCTAGTGTCGACAAGTGAGTGCTCAGCCAGAGAGAGCCCCGGGCTCTGGAGAGTCGTGTTCCCTTCCGAGGCCCCGCGCTGTCCTCGCTGTTCGGGGCCTTCGAGGGCACGCCGCCCGCGGAGCGCCCGCGCGCCGAGCGCAAGCGCGTCGAGCGACAGGCGCTCGCCGAGAAGAAGGCGCCGGCTAGTGTCGACAAGTGAGTGCTCAGCCAGAGAGAGCCCCGGGCTCTGGAGAGTCGTGTTCCCTTCCGAGGCCCCGCGCTGTCCTCGCTGTTCGGGGCCTTCGAGGGCACGCCGCCCGCGGAGCGCCCGCGCGCCGAGCGCAAGCGCGTCGAGCGACAGGCGCTCGCCGAGAAGAAGGCGCCGGCTAGTGTCGAAAAGTGAGTGCTCAGCCAGAGAGAGCCCCGGGCTCTGGAGAGTCGTGTTCCCTTCCGAGGCCCCGCGCTGTCCTCGCTGTTCGGGGCCTTCGAGGGCACGCCGCCCGCGGAGCGCCCGCGCGCCGAGCGCAAGCGCGTCGAGCGACAGGCGCTCGCCGAGAAGAAGGCGCCGGCTAGTGTCGACAAGTGAGTGCTCAGCCAGAGAGAGCCCCGGGCTCTGGAGAGTCGTGTTCCCTTCCGAGGCCCCGCGCTGTCCTCGCTGTTCGGGGCCTTCGAGGGCACGCCGCCCGCGGAGCGCCCGCGCGCCGAGCGCAAGCGCGTCGAGCGACAGGCGCTCGCCGAGAAGAAGGCGCCGGCTAGTGTCGACAAGTGAGTGCTCAGCCAGAGAGAGCCCCGGGCTCTGGAGAGTCGTGTTCCCTTCCGAGGCCCCGCGCTGTCCTCGCTGTTCGGGGCCTTCGAGGGCACGCTGCCCGCGGAGCGCCCGCGCGCCGAGCGCAAGCGCGTCGAGCGACAGGCGCTCGCCGAGAAGAAGGCGCCGGCTAGTGTCGACAAGTGAGTGCTCAGCCAGAGAGAGCCCCGGGCTCTGGAGAGTCGTGTTCCCTTCCGAGGCCCCGCGCTGTCCTCGCTGTTCGGGGCCTTCGAGGGCACGCCGCCCGCGGAGCGCCCGCGCGCCGAGCGCAAGCGCGTCGAGCGACAGGCGCTCGCCGAGAAGAAGGCGCCGGCTAGTGTCGACAAGTGAGTGCTCAGCCAGAGAGAGCCCCGGGCTCTGGAGAGTCGTGTTCCCTTCCGAGGCCCCGCGCTGTCCTCGCTGTTCGGGGCCTTCGAGGGCACGCCGCCCGCGGAGCGCCCGCGCGCCGAGCGCAAGCGCGTCGAGCGACAGGCGCTCGCCGAGAAGAAGGCGCCGGCTAGTGTCGACAAGTGAGTGCTCAGCCAGAGAGAGCCCCGGGCTCTGGAGAGTCGTGTTCCCTTCCGAGGCCCCGCGCTGTCCTCGCTGTTCGGGGCCTTCGAGGGCACGCCGCCCGCGGAGCGCCCGCGCGCCGAGCGCAAGCGCGTCGAGCGACAGGCGCTCGCCGAGAAGAAGGCGCCGGCTAGTGTCGACAAGTGAGTGCTCAGCCAGAGAGAGCCCCGGGCTCTGGAGAGTCGTGTTCCCTTCCGAGGCCCCGCGCTGTCCTCGCTGTTCGGGGCCTTCGAGGGCACGCCGCCCGCGGAGCGCCCGCGCGCCGAGCGCAAGCGTGTCGAGCGACAGGCGCTCGCCGAGAAGAAGGCGCCGGCTAGTGTCGACAAGTGAGTACTCAGCCAGAGAGAGCCCCGGGCTCTGGAGAGTCGTGTTCCCTTCCGAGGCCCCGCGCTGTCCTCGCTGTTCGGGGCCTTCGAGGGCACGCCGCCCGCGGAGCGCCCGCGCGCCGAGCGCAAGCGCGTCGAGCGACAGGCGCTCGCCGAGAAGAAGGCGCCGGCTAGTGTCGACAAGTGAGTGCTCAGCCAGAGAGAGCCCCGGGCTCTGGAGAGTCGTGTTCCCTTCCGAGGCCCCGCGCTGTCCTCGCTGTTCGGGGCCTTCGAGGGCACGCCGCCCGCGGAGCGCCCGCGCGCCGAGCGCAAGCGCGTCGAGCGACAGGCGCTCGCCGAGAAGAAGGCGCCGGCTAGTGTCGACAAGTGAGTGCTCAGCCAGAGAGAGCCCCGGGCTCTGGAGAGTCGTGTTCCCTTCCGAGGCCCCGCGCTGTCCTCGCTGTTCGGGGCCTTCGAGGGCACGCCGCCCGCGGAGCGCCCGCGCGCCGAGCGCAAGCGCGTCGAGCGACAGGCGCTCGCCGAGAAGAAGGCGCCGGCTAGTGTCGACAAGTGAGTGCTCAGCCAGAGAGAGCCCCGGGCTCTGGAGAGTCGTGTTCCCTTCCGAGGCCCCGCGCTGTCCTCGCTGTTCGGGGCCTTCGAGGGCACGCCGCCCGCGGAGCGCCCGCGCGCCGAGCGCAAGCGCGTCGAGCGACAGGCGCTCGCCGAGAAGAAGGCGCCGGCTAGTGTCGACAAGTGAGTGCTCAGCCAGAGAGAGCCCCGGGCTCTGGAGAGTCGTGTTCCCTTCCGAGGCCCCGCGCTGTCCTCGCTGTTCGGGGCCTTCGAGGGCACGCCGCCCGCGGAGCGCCCGCGCGCCGAGCGCAAGCGCGTCGAGCGACAGGCGCTCGCCGAGAAGAAGGCGCCGGCTAGTGTCGACAAGTGAGTGCTCAGCCAGAGAGAGCCCCGGGCTCTGGAGAGTCGTGTTCCCTTCCGAGGCCCCGCGCTGTCCTCGCTGTTCGGGGCCTTCGAGGGCACGCCGCCCGCGGAGCGCCCGCGCGCCGAGCGCAAGCGCGTCGAGCGACAGGCGCTCGCCGAGAAGAAGGCGCCGGCTAGTGTCGAAAAGTGAGTGCTCAGCCAGAGAGAGCCCCGGGCTCTGGAGAGTCGTGTTCCCTTCCGAGGCCCCGCGCTGTCCTCGCTGTTCGGGGCCTTCGAGGGCACGCCGCCCGCGGAGCGCCCGCGCGCCGAGCGCAAGCGCGTCGAGCGACAGGCGCTCGCCGAGAAGAAGGCGCCGGCTAGTGTCGACAAGTGAGTGCTCAGCCAGAGAGAGCCCCGGGCTCTGGAGAGTCGTGTTCCCTTCCGAGGCCCCGCGCTGTCCTCGTTGTGCCTTGTAATAAGGGTCACGAACAAGGACTGATATCGGTTACGGTTTTACCGGTATTCCATTACCGGTACCGTAATGGTGTAAATATTACGTGCGCCGCGCTAACATAACGGTGCTGTAAACGTTTTGAAATACCGCTTACCGTTATCGATTTAAAGGTACCGAAACCTTTATAATACCGGTTCTAAACCGGTATTATAAAGGTTACCTAAAAAATAAGTAAACTTACACTTGTACACGTCTGCTACAACTTCTTCCAATAGGAACGAACGAACGAATCTGAAAGTATCAGAACGGAACCGACGAAACTGAAATACAAAACGGCAGCGCCGGCGGTTTGGCAACGACGCCAAAATCGAAGTATCATTAACCTTTAAAAAGCGGTCACGGTACCGAAAAATTAAGGTTACCGTTATATTTCTAAAGCGTACTATAAAGGCTCCGCTACCGAAACCGCTATTTGAAAACCTACATATATACCGGTATTTTTTGGTTATGCAGTAGCTGGTCACGAATGGTCAGTTAACTGTGTTGGCGTTTGTAGCACCCAAACGGGAGTATATGAAGGAAGTATAATATACTGTATCTTTAGGTTGGACAAGACGGAGGAGGGCGCCGAGATGGTGGCCCGCGTGAAGCGCTTCGTGACCAAGACCTTCCAGAAGACGGGCGCGCCGCTCAGCTACTTCCACACGGTGCTGGACCCGGGCAGCTTCTCGCGCTCCGTGGAGAACGTCTACCACCTGTCCTTCCTGGTGCGCGAGGGCGCCATCTCCTGCCACGTCGGTAACTATCCCAACCATACACTATAATCTCGCTCGAATTTAGAGCAGCCAAACTGAAAAAGTACCTCCACTTAATATATCATATCATTGGCCACAGAATCTATGACAGATGATTGTTGCAGCGCTATGGATTGCCGCATCTACGTTGGTGGCTGTATAGTCTATAGCATTGTTCAGTGTCGGCTTACACACAACACTCCCTATGTCACATCTTACTTTAGGCACTGGTCCCACCGCGAGCTAGTAAGCTATGAGCTATCGGCTATAAACACGAACAAAAGATAAGCACTCCCGTGTAAATAAGAGACACGGCGATATTTATAGTTAATTTCTTGCCACATCGATTGCAGACGAATTGTGAATCTGTAGGAGGTGATACAGCACGGCGAAGCCTCTGCTTGAGGTTTATGAGCCAATCTTCGTCGTGTTTTGTTGTCCCGACTTTAATATCGTGCCGCCATTCATGTCTCATGTTGGCGCGCTTTTCCCAGCCTTCTGTCTTAATCCCAAAATTGATCATATCTAGCTTGCAAGAGTCCCTGAATCTCAAGACTGGACGCCCAACAGGTCTCTTTGAACATGCTTTGACGAGGTAGTCTCTCGGGGTCCATGCGATGTACGTGACCAAGCCAAAGCAACGTGTTTTTGAGAGAACTGCCTCGTTGCTAATTTTGTCCTTCCAGGTGACTCCGAGTATAGTCCTCAGGCAGTGCATGTGGAAAGCACAAAGTTTGCGTTCTTGTTTCGCGTATGTGTTCCGTTTCCGAAGCGTACAACAATATACTCAGGACGCAGGTCTGGTATACGAGGACTTTAGTGTGAGTGGTGAGCTTACAGTTTCTCCAAACGCGCACGAAAAGCTTGCCAAAAGTAGTTGATGCTTTGCCAATCCGAGTATCTATTTCCGAGTTTCTACCTACACTTTGCAGAAGCCATAATAA
Source organism: Epinotia demarniana (assembly GCA_945867215.1). Lineage (NCBI taxonomy): Eukaryota > Metazoa > Arthropoda > Insecta > Lepidoptera > Tortricidae > Epinotia > Epinotia demarniana. The sequence goes on from OX244283.1 coordinate 13,101,611, forward strand.
CACTGTTTTGTTTTGAAAGAGTCGACCGCTTCACTCAGTCCTCGCCGGCCGGTATAGCGTGTCACCCACATCCGCTAGGCTAATCGGTCGTATTTTTTTTAAATTACTAATTTGTGTTGCAGACGAGAAGTACGGTCTGCCGTTCATACAGCCGGTGACTGAGGCGCGCGGCGGCGGCGGCTCGCTCTCCGACGAGAACCAGTTCATCGTGTCGCTGGACATGGAGCGCTGGCAGGTATATTTACCTCCTTATTCATAAAACTGAAAATACCACTGCTAAATAAAATGTGCTTTGTCCCTTTCTTACGAACATAAATGTCAAAGTGACAAACGAATTTTAACGCCATTTTAGTTAAAACAGGCTTGTAGTACTTTTATGAATACGGCCGTTTGACACTAAGTTTGTGATTCTAAGTGACTTTGAACTCGAGATATTAATAAATAACTATAATTCAAAATGGCCATATTAAAATTAAATATGGCCGACGGAAGAGTTGTTTCCTATCAAAAACTTAAAGCTTTGGACCTAGTAAGTGCCTGAAAAAATTTGGTGCTTTTGTCCAGCGTGTCCAAATTTACGACAATTTGTCAGGTGACTGCGTTGACGCAGAAACGAAACTACAACAAGATTTGGTTTTTCTAACATCCGTTTTGTTAGATGAAGGAACTTAGGACCTAAGTACTGTTAATACGGGTGTAGACTCCCCTACTTACTACCTATCAACGAAATTCCGATTCAGATATCTCAAAGAATTACTAAGTTACAACCGTTTTAATATTGTTTGTAGAGGAAGAAAACGCTCGCAGATCGTGACGTCACGATCTGCGAGAATAACCAGTGGGTTCACCCCTATTATACTGCGGAAGGGGCTCACTCCGTGATTTTGCCGCGCCGCTACAAGTACGCACACGTTCTATCGGAGCGCGTCGTATGCGATAGAAAGGGATGGCGACGTTTAGGCTCGTTCGGCATACCTAAACAGGGAATTTGTTAACAGTGAACCTTCTGTACGTAGTACTATTTATTCTGTGACTGTGGTACCTAACTCATAAACCAATAAGGTTCAATTCAAGCCTTTCATTCAAGAACACGTGCCATGCCGCGCGTGCGAGCTGGATGCCAGGACTTGGGCTCGGTTCAATAAAGATTACAATCCGACAATAGGGGTGTAGACGCTAAATAAAATAATCAATAATGTCATATTTTCTCGAAAAAGGATAAAAAATGTAGTCAAATGGAAAAAAAAATCAACGCAAGAGGTTAAATAATCACGAAGTTAAGTGTCGAAAGTTTTAAGAAGGGGTATGTTCTGTCCCTTTTTCTCAAAACGCAACTTCATATGAAACGTTCGCAGCTTGTGACGTCACTAGAAGACGGGAACGTGCCGTGCCCCATCAAGTTCGGCGCCGCCGTCGTGCGGCAGCCTCGCGTATTGTGACGTCACACACTGTTTGCGTTTTCTCTCTCTAACAAGCAATATTAAAACGATTGTAGCTTCGTAATTCTTTGAGATATCTGAATGGGATTTTCGTCAATAGGTTTTTTTTTGCCTTTCTTGGAGTAATAATAATCGAGTCTACACCCCTATTTGATAGTGTCTGTCTGTCTGTATTGTGTCCCCTGATGATGTGTTTGTTGCAGGAGCTGGTGGAAGCGTTCCGCATCGACCAGCCGATGATGGTGCTGAAGCGTTAGTGACTCGGCCAGGAGCCCCACGAGCATTCCGATCATGTCACAAAACAATTATAATTTAATAATTACATTTAACAATTTTCTAAATTTTACTGAATGTGATTATGATTAGATATTATTCCTAAAATTTAACAATTTCGTTGCAAAGCTTTGTGGGATAGGGCCCTGCCTGATAAGTTCATGGCAGCCTGCCCTAATACATGAGCGCGCCCTTTAACCCTTTTCAACAACTGCCGCCAAACATGCATCTTAAACCGGGTCATATCTTACTTCCTATTTTTGACACATGTCAACACCCATGTAACGTAAATGCGCATGACTTATCGAAATAATAAATAAAATCAAGTAATAATATTATGAGTTCTCAAGTACCAAAAACTAATATGCTGTTTTAAGATAAACAAATAAATATCGTTTTTGTTTACTTCATAGTTCTCTAGTATATTATGATAATAATTCACGATGAAAATAGTTACGTACCAACTCGATTCAGATGATACTTGAAAACTACGTAAATTGACAGGAATCGATAAAAATTATGAAATTATAACAGAAATAAAACATGATATGACAAAAATATTGAAACAAAACACAAATAAACAAGAGCGCGCCGCCGGGCGCATTCAGAGCGCCCAACGCGATGGTTAGTTTAAAGTCTGCAATAAATCATATCGATTTTCCATTCCCTATTAGTTAATCGCTAAATATGACAAACGATACGTCTTCGCCCCATCACTACCAACGTCAATGTGAGAGCGTCACAAATAGGAAGAAAGATATCACCCACTGTAACGTGCATGTTTGTAAGACTGACATGTCATCTTTCAGCCGCTGGCTCGGAAAAGCGCTATCGTGTAACCGACGCCAGGGGACCGATTTTTGACTTTCGAGCGCTCGAAAATCAAATAAAAGTAAATACGTTTGTAGTGTCCAAATGACCGGCACTTACTTTCTACCAGTAGAATTGAGTACCAGTGGTCAATGCCACTCGTTTATAAATTTTCTATCGCTATTTCATATTTTGACAGTTTTCGAGTGAAAGAGTCGAGCGCTCGAAAGTCAAAAATCCATAGACATCCATGTATATATTACTTCGTAAAGATAGGCCGTCGCGCACGAGTAATTCGTCCAATGCGGTGGCCCGACACAGGCAATTGCGGGCCACCGAGTCTTCAGCTGTCACAGTGTGTCACAGTCTGTCAAGCGAATATTGTTTGGACGCGCGTATCACTTTCGATACCAAAACAATTATAATTTAATAATTACATTTAACAATTTTCTAAATTTTACTGAATGTGATTATGATTAGATATTATTCCTAAAATTTAACAATTTCGTTGCAAAGCTTTGTGGGATAGGGCCCTGCCTGATAAGTTCATGGCAGCCTGCCCTAATACATGAGCGCGCCCTTTAACCCTTTTCAACAACTGCCGCCAAACATGCATCTTAAACCGGGTCATATCTTACTTCCTATTTTTGACACATGTCAACACCCATGTAACGTAAATGCGCATGACTTATCGAAATAATAAATAAAATCAAGTAATAATATTATGAGTTCTCAAGTACCAAAAACTAATATGCTGTTTTAAGATAAACAAATAAATATCGTTTTTGTTTACTTCATAGTTCTCTAGTATATTATGATAATAATTCACGATGAAAATAGTTACGTACCAACTCGATTCAGATGATACTTGAAAACTACGTAAATTGACAGGAATCGATAAAAATTATGAAATTATAACAGAAATAAAACATGATATGACAAAAATATTGAAACAAAACACAAATAAACAAGAGCGCGCCACCGGGCGCATTCAGAGCGCCCAACGCGATGGTTAGTTTAAAGTCTGCAATAAATCATATCGATTTTCCATTCCCTATTAGTTAATCGCTAAATATGACAAACGATACGTCTTCGCCCCATCACTACCAACGTCAATGTGAGAGCGTCACAAATAGGAAGAAAGATATCACCCACTGTAACGTGCATGTTTGTAAGACTGACATGTCATCTTTCAGCCGCTGGCTCGGAAAAGCGCTATCGTGTAACCGACGCCAGGGGACCGATTTTTGACTTTCGAGCGCTCGAAAATCAAATAAAAGTAAATACGTTTGTAGTGTCCAAATGACCGGCACTTACTTTCTACCAGTAGAATTGAGTACCAGTGGTCAATGCCACTCGTTTATAAATTTTCTATCGCTATTTCATATTTTGACAGTTTTCGAGTGAAAGAGTCGAGCGCTCGAAAGTCAAAAATCCATAGACATCCATGTATATATTACTTCGTAAAGATAGGCCGTCGCGCACGAGTAATTCGTCCAATGCGGTGGCCCGACACAGGCAATTGCGGGCCACCGAGTCTTCAGCTGTCACAGTGTGTCACAGTCTGTCAAGCGAATATTGTTTGGACGCGCGTATCACTTTCGATACCAAAACAATTATAATTTAATAATTACATTTAACAAGTTTCTAAATTTTACTGAATGTGATTATGATAAGATATTATCCTAAAATTTAACAATTTCGTTGCAAAGCTTTGTGGGATAGGGCCCTGCCTGATAAGTTCATGGCAGCCTGCCCTAATACATGAGCGCGCCCTTTAACCCTTTTCAACAACTGCCGCCAAACATGCATCTTAAACCGGGTCATATCTTACTTCCTATTTTTGACACATGTCAACACCCATGTAACGTATTTACGTTTTGCGCATGACTTATCGAAATAATAAATAAAATCAAGTAATAATATTATGAGTTCTCAAGTACCAAAAACTAATATGCTGTTTTAAGATAAACAAATAAATATCGTTTTTGTTTACTTCATAGTTCTCTAGTATATTATGATAATAATTCACGATGAAAATAGTTACGTACCAACTCGATTCAGATGATACTTGAAAACTACGTAAATTGACAGGAATCGATAAAAATTATGAAATTATAACAGAAATAAAACATGATATGACAAAAATATTGAAACAAAACACAAATAAACAAGAGCGCGCCGCCGGGCGCATTCAGAGCGCCCAACGCGATGGTTAGTTTAAAGTCTGCAATAAATCATATCGATTTTCCATTCCCTATTAGTTAATCGCTAAATATGACAAACGATACGTCTTCGCCGCATCACTACCAACGTCAATGTGAGAGCGTCACAAATAGGAAGAAAGATATCACCCACTGTAACGTGCATGTTTGTAAGACTGACATGTCATCTTTCAGCCGCTGGCTCGGAAAAGCGCTATCGTGTAACCGACGCCAGGGGACCGATTTTTGACTTTCGAGCGCTCGAAAATCAAATGAAAGTAAATACGTTTGTAGTGTCAAAATGACCGGCACTTACTTTCTACCAATATAATTGAATACCAGTGGTGAATGCCACTCGTTTTTCAAATTTTCTATCGCTATTTCAAAATAGCATTTCATATTTTGTCAGTTTTCGAGTGAAAGAGTCGAGCGCTCGAAAGTCAAACATCCTTAGACATCCATGTATATATTACTTCGTAAAGATAGGCCCAACGCGCACGAGTAATTCGTCCAATGCGGTGGCCCGACACAGGCAATTGCGGGCCACCGAGTCTTCAGCTGTCACAGTGTGTCACAGTCTGTCAAGCGAATATTGTTTGGACGCGCGTATCACTTTCGATATCATTGCAAAAATTGGTCCCCTGATGTCGCGGGCTGTCGCTCGCAGCAGATAGACGGCATGTGATTTATATGTTATGTAAATTAAACTCCACAAAGTGAAGTGGTGATTAATAAGTGAAGTGTTTGATATGTGTTGTTTGTGCGTCTAGTTGATTTTATATTTCCAAGACAATGCTAGCTAGTTAAGGTTGAGTCACAATAACTGACAAGTTGCAGTCAGCATCACAGTTAGTGGCAGTCAAATATTTCGGATCATTCGGCTACATTGGCTGCTACTAACTGCCTAAGCCGACATGTTAGCTTAAGCTTTTCTCACTGTCTGTCCCGCCACAGACAAATGTACCTGAAACTGTGAGACTAGTCTGATAAGTATTTTTGTTAATAATAATAAAAGGTAATTTTCATAATTACGCGTTTTATTATCGCTGCACACACAGGGGGCGGGGCACGCACGTAGAACCGATGACCGTTGGGGCGGAAAGGTTCTCGAGTGGCGACCATGTAACGAAAGGCGCGGCGTGGGTAGACTGGTCAAGGTTGTTGGAGGCTGGATGCGGGTAGCGCAGGACCGGTCCCGCGTACTCTTTGGGGGAGGCTATGTCCAGCAGTTTCAGTAAAATTTGGTCCGTTTAGAAGCCCCATTACACAAACAAGTGTCGCTACAATAAACTTAAGCGGGCTCTGCGGTGCATCATCCAAGTGTGCCGTGCAAGTATTAGAATTTGTTTTCAACGGAGCGCAGATCTAAAAAGGCCTGAGACTAGTTGAGATACTATACTGTACTGTAGTATTGTTTCGCATGTGATACGGCATGCGGGGCTATATAATAAACCTTTACCTTTCAGTGCAAAAAGATTGAAGACAATACGGGTGTTGACTCAAAATGTATTATTACTAGAAAGGAAAGAAACAAAAAAAATATGCCTATAGTCTGGACGTTTAGGTATTTAAAAGAATGTAAACAAACAAAACCACGTGACTTGGTCATTCAGCCAATAAGTTTGCTGTGAATAGCAACCTTTTGTATCTATGGTATTATCTTATTGGCTGAATGACCAAGTCACGTGGTTTTGTTTGTTTACATTATTTTAAATACCTAAACGTCCAGACTATAGTGACGAGAATCCCATTCTGATATTTATTGATTTATTTGTACTTAAGGAGTACCAAAAGCTACAAAAACATGATATAGTCATACAGAATTACGAAGCTACAACTGTTTTAATATTGCTTGTTAGAAAGAAAACGATCCTCACGATCTGCGAGCGCCATAGTAGATGGCAATTGTTTCATATGAAGGTGCGTTTTGCGGAAAAGGGACAGAATATACCCCTCATAAAACTATGGACACTGATAACTTTGTGGTTATTTAATCCACTGCTTTACTTTTTTCTCCATCAGACAATATTTTAAATCCTTATTAGGGCAAATTCAACATTATTGGTTATTTTATTTAGTGTATATCCCTATTGATCTACATGCTGGAACCCCTCGAGATCTTATATCATCCATTGACCGGCTGTATACCTACTCCTCTAAGGACACAGTGGGTCAATGTCCACCTTTTACAATAACGAATAATTTGAAATTTATCAGATGTTATCAAAACAAAATGTAGCTAAATATCTAACCTTTGTTTCGTCCGAGTTCAACATCGATAGCTTGTATAGTTTCAGAGCTAAATGCCTCTGAATAAGTACAACTTATAAAAGTTGATAAACCCCCGACATTTTCACTTCAAAGCCCAATATCTCAAAGCTGAAAGATTTTCATGAAACATGGCCAAGAACACTCGGGATAAAATTGTCTATGACACAAAAAAACCGCATTCAAATCGATCCCTCAGTTTGAGAGCTACGATACCACAGACTGACACAAACTTATAACACCCCTCTCTTTGCGTCGGGGGTTAAAAAAGGGTGACCCACTGTGGCCAGAATGACCAAACACCCGGAATGTCGATCAATGAACCGAGGTAAGAAGTAATGAAAACCAGATAGAATGCTCAAAATATATTTCACATAATATAACCACGTCGTTAAAATTCCACACTATACAATAATACGCGCTCGTCCACTGGGTATAATATAGCAACGCTCACACAGCCACGCGAACTTTAATATTGTCACTAAAATACACACAGGGAATCGCAGGTCAGGCTCATGTATAATAGTCATACATCTGTATAATACGGTTGCAATGAATTATTCTATTATATTCTAAAATACTAAACTGAGAACTACCATTCTATAGTTGTCCGCTCGGTACAATTTTAGGTGAGGTAGGGCACAGCGAAATGTCATCCCGCTCGAATTTGGAGCAGCCCAACTGGGGAAGTACCTTCGCCTTGCAGAAGACCACAGCCATAATAACACCACCAATATAATAATAACACTAATACTTGCTCTGTAGTAGTGTTGTGTTCTTGGAGGTGAGCAAGGTCGCCAGAGCTCCCGAGGATGCGTTGTGTTGAGAGCGAGGGAACTTGTTGCTTCAGCTGTCAACACAGCGTATCCTCAAACATATCAAGGGTCGGCAACGCCCATGTTACTCCTTTGGAGTTGCATGCGTGTATAGGCTGCGGTGTGTTACCATCAGGCGGGCCGTACGCTTGTTTGCCACCGTCGTAGTATAAAAAAAACAATGGTTACGTTTGGGCCTTAGTCAAAAATATGGCTGAGATTATTTAATGTGTCCGACTTTATATAAAACTGACAATGGAATTGGAACTTTTAACCCTTTCATCGCCACAGTCGGCCATAGCCGACAACGCAAAATCGTGACTACGACGCCAGAGGTTAATTTTACCCCCGTGGCGTCAGTGGCACAGCGTATTGCTTCGCCGTCGGGCGGTGAAAGGGTTAAGCTTGAACAGTAGAGTTGCTTTTTGAATGGACTACTTTGATGCGATTGAGCCAATTGAAATAATACAATAGTTAAGTTTGGGCCTTAGTCACAAGTAGTAGGTGTAGCCAGAATTCTCTTTAGAGGGGGGCTGGCTCTGTTTGTACCTGTGAACAGGGACCCGCCCGGTATCAACTTCGAGGGTTTTTGAAAGGGTTTTGCTTACCAAAGCCGTTGCTCCTCAAAACCCATTCATTCGGCTATTAAAGCGCTCCAAATTCGGTATCTCCTTTAAAGGGTTTTTGAAAGGGTTTGCTTACCAAAGCCGATGCTCCTCAATACCCATTCATTTGGCTTTTAAAGCACAATGAATGGTTATTCAACACGAGGAAGCGCTTCAACCCTTTAAAAAGCGCTTAAAAAGCCTATCGAAAGGGTTTTTCTATCAGTAGCGGTAGCGCCCCGTAAGGGAAACCCCTTCATACGGGCTAAGTTAACTGAATGAGTTGAAGGACAGCAAGTGATTTGGGCTATTAAACGAACGACTAACCCGTTCAAAGGCTTTTTTCTGTGATGGGGTTGGCGGGTCCCTGCCTGTGAAGCCTTTAGTTGCGATCCCTTTCAAATAATTCATGAGTATAATTATCTAGCTAGCCTTCAGCCTATCTATCAGCTAGTTTCGCGAGCCACCGCCAGGGAGCCTTTATTCATCATCATCATATCAGCCAAAAGACGACCACTGCTGGACATAGACCTCCCCCAAAGAGTGCCAAAGTGACTGGTGGCTGTGCACTCGCATCCAGCGGACTCCCGCGACCTTTACCAGGTCATCAGTCCTGGGGGTCTACCCACGCTGCGTCTTCCGGTACGTGGACCCAACACCTTTATTTATTTTATTTATTTATTACGAGAACCAACAGTGGATACAAAGAGCCAATTATAGGAACGGTATTACTAAAATTCTACCGAATTAAAGAGATGTTGAAAACTTAAATAATTCTTACTAAAAAGCTCGTGTGGCTGTTTGTTTGCGTTGCAGTTATGGACAGGTTGCGGAAAATCTTCGACACGGACCAGTCGAAATTAAACCTTATGTCAATGCAATAAAGACTGACATGTCGAAGCTTTTCTCACTTACCCTGTAACTAAGATAAACCAACCGACCGAATTAGAGACGATCTAGTTATTTATTTACATGAAGGTACCTTTAGAATACATTTTAGTAAGGTGAGGTGGGATGCACGGGGCCAATATCAGAAGGACTTTATTTCCTAGTGAAAAGACAAATATTCGCTTGATTTTGGATAAAGTATTCTCATTCCAACTCAACATACAATCCTGGATAGGAAAATATTAGACCTATTTATAATTGAAATAGTTATAATTCCGTACAATATAATGAGGTAATTAAAGAACAGCACCGATAAAAACAACTCGAGCTATGCTATACAAAGTCAATTCACAGGATCGAAGAAGTAAATACTTGGCAACGCACCATTAAGTGTCACTTGGACATACATATTAGCAAATCTTTGATGGAGGCGCAGCCCATACTGAGGCGTAATTCGACGTGTTTCAATTAGAGCTAATATGTACTACGGCGAGCAACAGTAATCACATTTGTCAGCGGCAAACTTCACTGTTTCAAGTGCATTAGGTATACGACATAGATAGTTGGAGCGGTCTTGTCACAAGTTTGACATAATCATTGTCGTCTTGCAGCCCTGGTCAAACGTAGCTTATTTATAACGTCGCTAAAACACTTCAATCAAGAAATTGACTTTTACAATTAATAGCTGTCCCGTCCGTAAGATTTGACAACATAAATAATTTAATACTTTATCTAGAGTAGTACCGTAAAGCAAAATATATGGGACGAGAAAAATATATCCATAGTAGTTACTTTTATCATAATAATTCGATTAGGAATGTTTTCATGTAACTTATTATATACATATACACACAGATTACAGTTAAAGCATAATTACATCTTAGAGGCGTGTTACGGTAACATTGAATGCACGCATGTCAAATGATCTATACACGAACTAAGGATCTGTGTCGGTCATTTTGAGCGTGTTATTTTGCTTAGCTACTTCAGATGCCGACTGTACAATACACATACATACGTCCATAGTGTCGGAGTGTACGTAATTCTAATATACAAGTGTATTAATGTTGTGTCACACTAAAAGTTAAAATAAATAATTGCAAGAACGCGATAATCGCAAGGTAAATAAATTAAGTAAAGCCCTCCTCATTAGCACTAGGCCAGGGTATGGACAAAAACGACCTCTTGAAGTTTCCCCGAGGAACTGAGCTGATGGTACGGTAGAAGGGGAGGACGGGGGGTTTACCAGGCTTGGGAGTTCCTGTGACTATGTGTGCAATCTTCCAGGAATTGTGGAAGTGCGAGTTGGAGAGGGCGGCATTGAAACTGCGGGCCATAAGGTCTAAATGCGATACTGGTTATATTTTAAGGAGTAGGTGTGGCAGTACCGCCGGTCGCCTTTTGGGGCTTTCTTCTGGGATGGATGTATGGATGGCAGGGATGGCAGGGGGTATGGATGGGAGGCAGCTCAGCTGTAGTGGGGCGAATTGAGAGAATATATAATGTGGCAAGGCACATTTTGTGGTCGATTTTATCATACGCGAGCACGGGCGTGTAGAATTTTTGTTGGTGTCATTTAAATTTACGTTACTGTCGTTGTTCAAAGCAAGTGTGGAGTGTGGGTGACGGGCGGTGCGAGTGGTCGTGGTCGTTTGAAACGCCATTCTGTAATGGTGCCGCCGTGATTAATTCCAGGGGGTCTAAAAGAACATGTTTTGGCTGACGAGTAGCCCGGCCTCTGGGCCCGCAGGTTTGCGGAGCTGGCGTAGGGGGCGTGTTTTGTGGCGGGGTCGAGAGATCCCGGAGTAGGGGGTTCACCGTCGAAGGCGTGCCTCGAAGACTGCTGGAGGAAGATAAAGATGATAGGGAAGAAATCGTGGTGGAGGGAAAAAGGTTTGTCACGTACCAAGGAGCCCTTTGTAAGCGACGGAGGAATTTAGTCTGGAGAACTTATAGGGTCTGAAACGGGCCTCACCGTAGCTAAATTGGCGTTTTCATAATGAAGTCTCCCACTTCAGGAGACCATCCGGCATGCCCAGCCGGTATAACTTGCATACCAGGCCGAAGTGCCATTGCTGTGGATCTAGTGTAAGAAGTGACCCTGTATGCGAATATTATTCTCTTTGCATCAGGCCTGGATACGGGCCAAGACCATCTTCTCGTCGAGTTTCCCCAAAGGACTGAACAAGGCGTTCCGGAAATTATTGTTTGAGAGCCCCTCATTGAAGATGCGGGCTAGGTGGTCAATGTGGGGAACATTTTAAGTATTCTGTTAGTGATGCCGTCAGCACTGGAGGCTTTGCGCTTCAGGAGAGGTCGGATGAGAAGTCTGAGGTGGTGCGGCGGATCAGGCCTAAGAAGGAGAAGGAAAGTATTTCAGCGACCACAGCGCCGACGAAGGACAAGTGGTCATCATCCTTACTATTCGAGGTGGGACTGCATTGCTCACGATGGCCGGCCAGCCACTCTTACCTCCTCGTCATCCTCATGGTTTGTTGCCGGGTGCCAGACATTGTCAAAAGCCTTCGATATATCTAGAAAGACCGCACCTGTTAATCGTGCGATTCCAACCAGTCATCCAAAAAAGGAAGTGTTCCACAAGGCGACGTACGAGTAACCCACGTAAAATGAGCTCTGGTGGCTATACATTTTATATGGCACCCGGAGCTCTTTTTAATTGTATCGAAGTATACTTGATAAGGTTTTAGGGTGGAAGTGCGTTTTGAGTTGATTCAGAATTAGCTGCTCACAAGTCTACTTAAATGTCTTGAGAAAGCTGATATGTCGGTAATTATCAAAGAGCATATCCGATTTCGCTGGCTTGGGAATACCGATCACATCAGCCTTCTCCCTAGGCGCTAAGGAGTGGCTATTGGATAAAGCTGGGCTGTTGTATAAATTGAGAGGAGATTAGACCTTGAAATACTTGGTTTGGAAGGAGTTTACTTACGTAACTAATGTGGAGGAGTTTCGATTCTGGTGAAAGTCTCATAGGACAGAGACGAGACCGTGTGGCACTGCGAGACGAGAACATCTTCCCTCTTTTTCCTAATTTGCCCGGTACGAGTGAGACAAGAGTCGCTGAGACGCGCGCGACGTTTCCCAACATGCATCATGTATTAGCCCCCTGGTGACGGTTTTGTGTCTGGATGAAAGGGACGTAGTCGTTTGTCACGCGAAACAAATGGATCTCTTTCGTTTCGATTCGTTTAACACAGAGCGAGATAGATGGTTGATGTCAATAATCTATTATGAGACACTCCTGTTGTATGGATGTATGTACTGACACATCAGACAATGTCGCAACACGCTCCCAACACTACAACTAATATAATACAAGAATATACAAAGCCATAGATTACACCGACTCCAAACACTAAATAAATGGTATATAAACACATATAAATACTTCGTTTTACTTATTAATAACGTAATTATGTCCGAAAATTATGTTTATACTAGAATGTTAAGGCGGAAATTTAATAACAAGTCGAAATAAGAAATGCAAGAAATTAAGAACTAAGCCGGGGTTCATTTGTCACGAATTATCTTTTTTTTATAAATGCAATAATATGAGAACATGCCCTTTATTGTTTCATGATTTATCCGTATAGTCTGCAAATTATTATTTCATTTGATATTTTGATGGCGAAGAAAAACGTGAATTGAGAGAATTCGAGAATTCCATACGAAAAATGACTCCCCGACTGGAAGGACAACAGTGTTTTTTTTCTAGAGTTCCACAAAAATGCCATTAGAGATCACAAGATAAGCAAAGTCATCTGCTACATAAATACTAAATTAAAGTAAGTACCGAAGTTCAACTCAAAAGTACCCGACCATTATTTTACTAATAACTATGGACATGTTCCGAAATAAATTATTTGATTTGAATTGAATTGAATTTTATTACAAGACTAAAGTTTGGGTTCATTTGTCGTATGACTACAATACGGTACTAATTGTATTTTTTTTAATTTCTGTATACATACGTTATAGTTAAATATATTATTAATGATATATAAATTTGAGTGAGACGAATACAAGTAACGTCTGACCCCAGTCTAACAATTTGAATACCAGTTAATACACTCCTAACTACTAATTTGTCAATATACATATTATTTAATCCTTTTTTTTATACGGACTACTTATCATTTTTCAAGGTCAAGTAACCAGGCTGCATTCAAAGATGTATGGGACTAGGTGCGTTCAGTTTCCCACCACACGAACGTAATCCGCATCTAGTTTGAGAATGATAGCTGCAGAAAACAAAAGCATGATTCAGTGAAATAGACTTTCTATTGAAAACTTTCAATGGAGACTCAAACTTTCGTCACACTGAGATAAGAGACTCAAGTGAAATTATTGGTGAAAGTCTAAAAGTGACACACCATTGGTTCGAGATGATAAGTCCATGAGCACTTAAACAATCTTCGGGTCTATACTTCTCTCAAAACCGGCTGAATCGAATTTGCTGAAACGTAGCTAAAACCATCTCGATCGCGTCAGTTTCCGGATACAAAAAAAACCGCATTAAATTAGTTTAGGAGCTACGATACATACACAGATACGTCAAACTTATAACACACCTCTTTTCGCGTCAGGGGTTTATAAATGATTTCATCCGATCTCTAAACCGAAGACTGTTCTAAAGTCTCACGAACTGTATTGTTATTTATGCAGCATGCCTCCTGGCATTTTGACATGATATTTGCCTCAAGTGATACATTTTTAGATTTCGGAAGTTACTTGGCGCTTGGCGGATTCTTCTGTCCTTTTAGTCGCGAGATCTCCTCTCCGAGGGTGTCCATGTTCTCCTGAAAAGGAAAATTTCCGATGAATACTTATGCACGGTCTGAATTTAAGGAGTCAAAACAAGAGTACAACTTTTATCCATGTTGACACCTTGAGTGCGGTCAAAAGACCGAATCTAAGCGCCTCGCCGCGCGCAGCTCGCGCACAGTGCGTGAGGCGCCTACGTATTTAGCCGTGTGTGCTTCTACCCGAAGCTGCCTCAAATTCGTACTGTCTCTGGCACAATATAGACGCTTGTTCATCTCGATCGAGAGCTCGAGCGACAGCCCGCCCGGGTCGCCGCCCCACAGGGAGGCTATCTACAAGTGATGGAATACCTTGAGAGTGATGTTCTTCAATAGCGTGTCCTCGAGCACGCTCTGCAGACGCTTGTTCATCTCGATCGAGAGCTCGAGCGACAGCCCGCCCGGGTCGCCGCCCCACAGGGAGGCTATCTACAAGTGATGGAATACCTTGAGAGTGATGTTCTTCAATAGCGTGTCCTCGAGCACGCTCTGCAGACGCTTGTTCATCTCGATCGAGAGCTCGAGCGACAGCCCGCCCGGGTCGCCGCCCCACAGGGAGGCTATCTACAAGTGATGGAATACCTTGAGAGTGATGTTCTTCAATAGCGTGTCCTCGAGCACGCTCTGCAGACGCTTGTTCATCTCGATCGAGAGCTCGAGCGACAGCCCGCCCGGGTCGCCGCCCCACAGGGAGGCTATCTACAAGTGATGGAATACCTTGAGAGTGATGTTCTTCAATAGCGTGTCCTCGAGCACGCTCTGCAGACGCTTGTTCATCTCGATCGAGAGCTCGAGCGACAGCCCGCCCGGGTCGCCGCCCCACAGGGAGGCTATCTACAAGTGATGGAATACCTTGAGAGTGATGTTCTTCAATAGCGTGTCCTCGAGCACGCTCTGCAGACGCTTGTTCATCTCGATCGAGAGCTCGAGCGACAGCCTGCCCGGGTCGCCGCCCCACAGGGAGGCTATCTACAAGTGATGGAATACCTTGAGAGTGATGTTCTTCAATAGCGTGTCCTCGAGCACGCTCTGCAGACGCTTGTTCATCTCGATCGAGAGCTCGAGCGACAGCCCGCCCGGGTCGCCGCCCCACAGGGAGGCTATCTACAAGTGATGGAATACCTTGAGAGTGATGTTCTTCAATAGCGTGTCCTCGAGCACGCTCTGCAGACGCTTGTTCATCTCGATCGAGAGCTCGAGCGACAGCCCGCCCGGGTCGCCGCCCCACAGGGAGGCTATCTACAAGTGATGGAATACCTTGAGAGTGATGTTCTTCAATAGCGTGTCCTCGAGCACGCTCTGCAGACGCTTGTTCATCTCGATCGAGAGCTCGAGCGACAGCCCGCCCGGGTCGCCGCCCCACAGGGAGGCTATCTACAAGTGATGGAATACCTTGAGAGTGATGTTCTTCAATAGCGTGTCCTCGAGCACGCTCTGCAGACGCTTGTTCATCTCGATCGAGAGCTCGAGCGACAGCCCGCCCGGGTCGCCGCCCCACAGGGAGGCTATCTACAAGTGATGGAATACCTTGAGAGTGATGTTCTTCAATAGCGTGTCCTCGAGCACGCTCTGCAGACGCTTGTTCATCTCGATCGAGAGCTCGAGCGACAGCCTGCCCGGGTCGCCGCCCCACAGGGAGGCTATCTACAAGTGATGGAATACCTTGAGAGTGATGTTCTTCAATAGCGTGTCCTCGAGCACGCTCTGCAGACGCTTGTTCATCTCGATCGAGAGCTCGAGCGACAGCCCGCCCGGGTCGCCGCCCCACAGGGAGGCTATCTACAAGTGATGGAATACCTTGAGAGTGATGTTCTTCAATAGCGTGTCCTCGAGCACGCTCTGCAGACGCTTGTTCATCTCGATCGAGAGCTCGAGCGACAGCCCGCCCGGGTCGCCGCCCCACAGGGAGGCTATCTACAAGTGATGGAATACCTTGAGAGTGATGTTCTTCAATAGCGTGTCCTCGAGCACGCTCTGCAGACGCTTGTTCATCTCGATCGAGAGCTCGAGCGACAGCCCGCCCGGGTCGCCGCCCCACAGGGAGGCTATCTACAAGTGATGGAATACCTTGAGAGTGATGTTCTTCAATAGCGTGTCCTCGAGCACGCTCTGCAGACGCTTGTTCATCTCGATCGAGAGCTCGAGCGACAGCCCGCCCGGGTCGCCGCCCCACAGGGAGGCTATCTACAAGTGATGGAATACCTTGAGAGTGATGTTCTTCAATAGCGTGTCCTCGAGCACGCTCTGCAGACGCTTGTTCATCTCGATCGAGAGCTCGAGCGACAGCCCGCCCGGGTCGCCGCCCCACAGGGAGGCTATCTACAAGTGATGGAATACCTTGAGAGTGATGTTCTTCAATAGCGTGTCCTCGAGCACGCTCTGCAGACGCTTGTTCATCTCGATCGAGAGCTCGAGCGACAGCCCGCCCGGGTCGCCGCCCCACAGGGAGGCTATCTACAAGTGATGGAATACCTTGAGAGTGATGTTCTTCAATAGCGTGTCCTCGAGCACGCTCTGCAGACGCTTGTTCATCTCGATCGAGAGCTCGAGCGACAGCCCGCCCGGGTCGCCGCCCCACAGGGAGGCTATCTACAAGTGATGGAATACCTTGAGAGTGATGTTCTTCAATAGCGTGTCCTCGAGCACGCTCTGCAGACGCTTGTTCATCTCGATCGAGAGCTCGAGCGACAGCCCGCCCGGGTCGCCGCCCCACAGGGAGGCTATCTACAAGTGATGGAATACCTTGAGAGTGATGTTCTTCAATAGCGTGTCCTCGAGCACGCTCTGCAGACGCTTGTTCATCTCGATCGAGAGCTCGAGCGACAGCCCGCCCGGGTCGCCGCCCCACAGGGAGGCTATCTACAAGTGATGGAATACCTTGAGAGTGATGTTCTTCAATAGCGTGTCCTCGAGCACGCTCTGCAGACGCTTGTTCATCTCGATCGAGAGCTCGAGCGACAGCCCGCCCGGGTCGCCGCCCCACAGGGAGGCTATCTACAAGTGATGGAATACCTTGAGAGTGATGTTCTTCAATAGCGTGTCCTCGAGCACGCTCTGCAGACGCTTGTTCATCTCGATCGAGAGCTCGAGCGACAGCCCGCCCGGGTCGCCGCCCCACAGGGAGGCTATCTACAAGTGATGGAATACCTTGAGAGTGATGTTCTTCAATAGCGTGTCCTCGAGCACGCTCTGCAGACGCTTGTTCATCTCGATCGAGAGCTCGAGCGACAGCCCGCCCGGGTCGCCGCCCCACAGGGAGGCTATCTACAAGTGATGGAATACCTTGAGAGTGATGTTCTTCAATAGCGTGTCCTCGAGCACGCTCTGCAGACGCTTGTTCATCTCGATCGAGAGCTCGAGCGACAGCCCGCCCGGGTCGCCGCCCCACAGGGAGGCTATCTACAAGTGATGGAATACCTTGAGAGTGATGTTCTTCAATAGCGTGTCCTCGAGCACGCTCTGCAGACGCTTGTTCATCTCGATCGAGAGCTCGAGCGACAGCCCGCCCGGGTCGCCGCCCCACAGGGAGGCTATCTACAAGTGATGGAATACCTTGAGAGTGATGTTCTTCAATAGCGTGTCCTCGAGCACGCTCTGCAGACGCTTGTTCATCTCGATCGAGAGCTCGAGCGACAGCCCGCCCGGGTCGCCGCCCCACAGGGAGGCTATCTACAAGTGATGGAATACCTTGAGAGTGATGTTCTTCAATAGCGTGTCCTCGAGCACGCTCTGCAGACGCTTGTTCATCTCGATCGAGAGCTCGAGCGACAGCCCGCCCGGGTCGCCGCCCCACAGGGAGGCTATCTACAAGTGATGGAATACCTTGAGAGTGATGTTCTTCAATAGCGTGTCCTCGAGCACGCTCTGCAGACGCTTGTTCATCTCGATCGAGAGCTCGAGCGACAGCCCGCCCGGGTCGCCGCCCCACAGGGAGGCTATCTACAAGTGATGGAATACCTTGAGAGTGATGTTCTTCAATAGCGTGTCCTCGAGCACGCTCTGCAGACGCTTGTTCATCTCGATCGAGAGCTCGAGCGACAGCCCGCCCGGGTCGCCGCCCCACAGGGAGGCTATCTACAAGTGATGGAATACCTTGAGAGTGATGTTCTTCAATAGCGTGTCCTCGAGCACGCTCTGCAGACGCTTGTTCATCTCGATCGAGAGCTCGAGCGACAGCCCGCCCGGGTCGCCGCCCCACAGGGAGGCTATCTACAAGTGATGGAATACCTTGAGAGTGATGTTCTTCAATAGCGTGTCCTCGAGCACGCTCTGCAGACGCTTGTTCATCTCGATCGAGAGCTCGAGCGACAGCCCGCCCGGGTCGCCGCCCCACAGCGCCGCCATGGCGCCGCCGCCCAGGGAGGCTATCTCTTTCTGGAAACATTCACATCATGTACTCATCAATCGTGTCAAATCGAGCCTCATGGTTAGTGTTGTGACTTAGAGCTCAGACGAGCGTTAACCCATTCAGCGCTAACCACGCCACATTGGCGTGATTTTGAAACGCTCCTCGCCCACTGGTCACGCCAATGTGGCGTTGCTTTTGTTTAGCTCCTATCTCTATGAGTTTCAACCTTTTGAACATTATTTTATTAATTTTATGTAGCTAAAAGGTGGCGCTAAAATACCTAGTACTTATATTGGGAATATTAGAATAATATTCCTTCTTTTATGAGCACTGAACATAGAATAGAGATTACTAATGTCTTGTACGTGTTTTTTATTATTTAAAAAAATGTAATGCAATGTTCAATACATATGAAAGTGTCAAATTACGGTTTCCAAAAAAAAAAAAAAATTTGGGTTACTTTTAATAATCACGCCAATGTGGTGTGATTCAGCGAGTGGAGCGTGTAGCATTACGACCACTGCTGGGATCGACGAAACTAAAATTGTCTTAGTTATTATTATCGACCTTATCGCCTACGCGTACGGTTTATTTTGATTTAAAGCGCAATTGAGTTACATTCTTTGTAACTTAAAAATTATTTTACGCTAGTAATGGATGGCGTTATGTATCTTTTGTGGGTAACCAGCTACATATAAACGGCATGTTCATTATACTGAAATATATAAATCCGCAATTGTGTAAGAAAGGTATAAATCTATTTCTATTAGTTTCAATAGATTGCGAGTTTCAGCGAACAAACAAACAGTAGTTTTTCTATTGTTTTGTTTTAGATTACCTAGATATAAGAACGGATAATAGATGAATATCTTTAAAAAAAGGTTTTTTCTTGTGCAAAATGCAATAAAACTGGCAACGTAAACTTATTACTCAGAGGACTCGTATAGTAAAAATAGCAAAGATAAATGAATCCTGAAACATGCAGCTGCACTTCAATAGTTCTTTGTAATATTGAGTTAGTTTTTTGATTAGCGCTGCACGTGTAGATATATGAAGACAATGGATTTCGGCCACTTTATTGACGGTGCTACTTTCAACAGAAATACTTCACACAAAATATGTTTTAAAACAATTGTAGAGACTAATAAAAATAGCAAAGATAAGAAAATATAACAATGCGTGCAGCTGCGTTTCTATTTATGTTAAATTTCGCACTACACGTGAACCCTAGCTGTCGCCGCAATCCATTGTCTTTCTGAATTCTGAATTAAGACAATGGATGGCGGTGACTTTTATGACGGTGGCTTATTTATTTTGTTACTTTGAAAAAACTTCGCGAAGCTCCGTAAAGGACAATACCGATAACATTGATAGTGACACTGGATGTGGTTTAAGACATAATATAGGTATATAGATTAGTCTTGGCTTGTCCTTTGGCTACTGCGCATCTCCGTCTCGTATTATTGTGTTGTGTGTACTGTGATTCTGACCTGGCTATGAACACTGATACTCCGAACATGATTTCTACGACTGACCCGGCTATGTGCTCTGTAACTCCGAACAACTTGAAATGAACGACCCGATTTTGAACCTGGACACCGATTTGACTGCTCTAGGATTAGAGCCCACTGATAAATCAAACTTATCAGGACATAACGGTGAGTGTAATAAATATGATGTGGGCTAACATTGGCAGCCATATAGTAATGCTCTGAGAATATTAAAAACATATTATAAAAAAGTGTACTGCTATTTTTGGAATAATCCGTGATTGCGTAACTATAGTTATTATATTTCAAACGATAAATACTTAGACATAAACCTAAGTTAACAAAAATGAATTAAGTATATATAAAAATAGTGCATATCGTCACGACGTTGAAAAAAACTCATATTTTATACTGCTACTCGGTCGAGCGAGACGTAGTAAGTCTACATGTAATTAACTTTACCTAACTACATATATCGCTTGAGTTATTGCACAGGATGAACTGTGCAACTGTGCTGTGTGTACTGAATCTATACCTCTTTTATTTTATTTCCTACAACAAGAATTAACATACAATTACCTCTACATATTTATTTTAACAACTTAAATATTTAACAAAACTCTATCAAAAAGAATATTGGTTAAACAAAATTCATGCATGACACCATCCAATATGTACCACTTCACGGGCGCGCGATACTGCGCATAGCAGAGCCACTGAGTAACGCCACAATGGCGTGACACTGTGATGGCAAGTTTCAATGTATGGTAGCGCGCCGTACTTGCTTAGTGAATTCGGGCGAAGCGCTGAATGGGTTAAAGACTCGAGCCATCAGGGCGAGTATTTTCAACGCTAGTATTAGCTATAGCGGCTCGTGTCTACATACTCGGCTGAGCATTAAATCACAACACTACCAGCCCGGCCACGACATTGCGCGAATAGCAGCGCGGCAAGCGTTTTATCTGTTCATTGCGCAGTCGAGACGCGCAACGCACTGTGGGTAATCGGGACCACACGCAATTAATTAGAAAAATCGCTGCCGCCGCCGCCGCCGCCGCCGCCGCTCGAAGTCGTGGCCGGCCTGTACTCGTACTCCGACCGCCACCCGCAGTGAGGTTATGCAGTGAGGTTATGCTGTGTTACTGGCCGCTCGGCAGGCAGAAAAAAACTACGTTCACGAGATGCATTATATACTTGCGTGGAGCGGGAAACCTAATGATCGAGACTGTAAAGTGTGAGCTAGCAAGCTGCTATGGGAAGAAACGGCGAGCCGTATGTTATCCAATTGAAAAGAGCGAGAAAATGTGTTTTTACCGATTACATCATCTGTTAGGCTTCGCGTTAGAATAAAGACAAACTAAACGATAACTCTGAGCAGTGCGCACGCAAGGAGGCGCGTGTGTTTGCCTCGTGCGAGACGCGTCCATGACCCAGACCAGCAGACAACCATAGACAGAGCGGCGAATAGTATATACATTTTTATATTATGTTTTTCTATATTTATGGTTGTCTAAATGAAATAATAATAACATAACAAAAAGGATTATTATTATATATAAAACAGATTGCCAAACTTTGCAGGATATTAAAAAAATACTTCTAATAGTTTTATGACACGTCCATAAAATTAATTCTATAAGAAAAATAACGAGACTTTTTAACACTATGATTTTATAAAGTCAAGGCTAAACATACATGATTTATGACGTCTTCTCGCATTCCGGGAAAGAATAATACCAGAACAGCGTCCTAATGAAGATTGTTTGTCTTGTTAACCAGTTTTGTTCATAAACTTACCTTCGTTAACCTCCGTTTCGGCTATCGACATCAGCAGCGTGAATTAGCACAATACATTAATGTCACGTTTCAAAACACAAATTAATGTTACAGTGTTCGAGATTTGGAACTGGTCTTTTGACACATCGCGACACCCATATAACGTAAAATGGCATTGCTCATCGAAATAATAAAAAAAAATTCAATAGCTTCCGAGTTACAAAACAAAGTTCAATCTCCATGCACGCTCTTATTAGCACTTATAAAATTATTGTCATATTTTTTTACGGCTTATTTGTACAGAAATTAGCATTGAAAACTCGGTATGCAAACCATTACGTCCTAGGACTTTTTATTTTTAAATTTAGTGATATACTGGTTTAATCGTTTGGAGTCTGTCAATTTAGAAATAAATCGATATGAATCAAATAATTGTGAATAGGAAAATACCAATGTATTATTTAATTACTATTACGATAATACGAAATAAAATCACATCGGTCGAAACCGACATATTTGGTTGTGCAAAATGTTGCCTCTGAAAATATGGCATTGATTTCTGCACGGCGCGCGACCTCTCAATTTTTCTCGCACTATCAGTCTCTCTCTTTACTTACAGGACACTTGTGTTAGCAGACGACAGTGTAAAGGCTCTCTATTTGATTTCCTAAAAATAATTATTACACAGTAATCAATCGATTCCTTTTATTAGCCATCATCAATCGTAATCGGATATTATGACAATCGATTTACTCTAGCCACATCACTCTTTACATCATATTGGAACTGTCCAAAGACCAGTCCCAAATCTCGTACACTGTAGGCGTATATTTTACGAACAAAGATCAGCAGTTGTTAAAATAAACGCACATATAACTATCGAATTAATTATGCGAGTTGATTTCAATTTATTTTCACTAGTCTGATCCATGAGGTTTCCATGACGAGGATACAATAAAACATGTATACAAATAAATCTATTATAATAGACAGGCACCCATAATAGACACCAGCACGGCCGTCCGTCTCTTTCTTATTAGAACACTTAGAACAAGAGGTATAGTGCGAGAAAAATGAAGAGAGCTCGCGCGCCGTCGCGTGATAGCCCTGCTGGTGTACTACGAGCAGTTTGGACCATGGATTTAATGTAATGCTTATTCAAATTTAAACCTTACGTAAAGCCAATAAAGTGTGTATTACCTTGTTGGAGTCGCTAGCGGTGGAGGCGAGCGCCTGCGCGGGCAGGTTGGGCAGCAAGTGGCGCAGGAGCCGGGACTGCAACCACCAGATTATCATTGTACCAAGTTCGAGCCGGTCGGATATTGTCTTTACGGTTGGCACAACTGATGACGAGACGCGATGGAATGAGTGAAGTCTATCTTTCTCTTTCTTCTTCGGGTTTTGTGAGAGAAACAGGGGGCGTTGAGTTCGACACGACTAAGGGTGTGTTGCATAGCAACCGGCGTTCGTTTAAATCGGAATGTATGGAAAGTTTGACAAGCTTCGATGGAACGTTGGTCGGTTAGGAGCAAGTTGTGCTAAGCCATCAACTAACCTTAAGTTAAGACAAGCTATTTATTTTCCGAATATGGATATAACCCGCATAAAAAATGTATTATTATGTTGTGGCAACTTTGCTGGTTGATGTCTATCCTATCGCCGTAGTATTAAGTTTGATTGTACCGTTGTTTGCCCAAATAAACCTTTAAAACATTCATTATATTACTCATAAGCAAGTGTTAACGTGAAACGCATGTTATTGGGAATATGCCAACTTGTCAAATTTTGAAATTAAATATACAGTCGCTGAATGAAAAGATCCACCATTTTTGGTTTTAACGGCATTGAAATTGAGTGGAAAAGTCTTTTGAATCTTCGACGATACACAGAGGTTGGTGTCAGGTAAAGTCATCAGGTACAATTGAGTGCGCTTCGCAAGCTGCATGAGTGAGACAGAGAGCTACCTTCCCCCGCAGCTCGGTGGTGAGTTGCCGCGCGTGCTCCTCGAGGAAGTCGCAGCGCTCCGCGCGCCGCGCCGCCGCGCGCTGCAGCGACACGATGCGCTCCACCAGCGCCTGCCGGTCCGGCTCCCGCACCTGACCCGATACGAGTACACCTCAGGTTCATGTACGAAAACCTTCTCCAGTCGGGTTTTCTGACGTCACGAGCACTCGGTGGCGGCACCGAGGCGTCAGATCAATTCAACTCTATTGCTGTTGAATAGGGGTGTAGACTTTAATTATTATTACTCCAGAAGAAAGAAGGGAAAAAAATATGCCTAGTGACGAAAATCCCATTCAGATATCTCAAAGAATTACGAAGCTAAAACCGTTTTAATATTGCTTGTTAGAGATAGAAAACGCAAACAGTGTGTAACGTCACGTTACGCGAGGCTGCCGGGGGGCCGCATCGACGGCGGCGCCGAACACGATGGGCGCGGCACGTTGCCGTCTATCAGTGACGTCACAATCTACAAGCGTCATCGTTTCATATGAAGTTGCGTTTTGCGAAAAAGGGACAGAACATATCCCTTCTTAAAACTTTGGACACTAACTTCGTGATTATTCAACCTTTTGCGTTGATTTTTGAAGTGAAAACTTGTTTGGCGGTGCTGTGCACTTTTTGGGATGGGGAAAAATTGTTAAACTCGCGACAGGTGTAGGAGGTCACGTGACTGTGGGATTTAGTGTTACCAATTGCCGGAATACAAAAAGCGAGAGTTGTGCTTCAAAACGCGGGTTTTTTATTTTTTTTCTGATTATATTCAAGTTTTTAATTCTGCCGGCACTGCCGGCAACCCGGTCTTTTTTTTTGCATTTGAGAAAATATGACATTATTGAATATTTTATTCAGTGTCTACACCCCTATTGTTCGAATTAATTATAACTTGCACGATTTATACGGCTGCGATACTTTGCGAGATTTGACAATGTTACACTGTCATTGGCTCTTGCTTTCATATCGATGGGACACCCTTAATAAATGAGCAGATGTGACTAGAAGCTATACATTAATAATCAAAGATCGGCGGGGGTGAGCCGTTTTCAGTTTTTGCATTAACATGGACATACCTTGACACTAAAGGGTAAATGCCCCATGTGTAATTTTATTTTAAATTAATGAAATTATTTTAATTAGGCTGCCTTTCTGCATTCAAACACAATGAATTGTATTAGAAGAATCTACGGAATGTAATTTATCTATCTTGCAGCTTTCCGCTTAAGAGCGAAAACATTTTTAACTAGATGTAGAAATATCTTTTTCTATCTATAAATGGATATTGAACTCAAGGCGAAATTCATTAAAAATTGAAAATATAGTAAAACATATACCTAGTTATTTATTACAATAGCACAGAAAATGTACGATAAATAAATAAGCTTAATACTCTTTTTGTAATCCATTTTCATTTTAGTTTCCATATTTTTTTTAATATTTCTTTAAGGTGTACCCAATCTTATCCATATTAATATCTACAAGACACAACTAAACGACATTAATGACGTAAAAACGGCTCACCCCCGCCGACCTCTGTTAATAATATAACTAGAACTATACGCATAACTAAATCACTATAACCATTATCAATACATACATTACAGTTTTAATCTTACATGGTATTACAACAACCTTAAAGAAAAATATTTTTTTTTAAAGTTTTATCGCAATTTAAATGGGGTATAAACTTGTTTTTTAAATGTTACTAGCGAACTGCTAAGCACATCGGTGTTCATATAATCAACACTTCTGGATGGAGAATAACTCAATTTCGAACCAGGGGTGCGTATGAACGAGAGATTTAAGCGAACCTCTCGCTCCCACCTATGGCACGCTGCCGCTTCTAAGCCGGAATTACATTACGAAATTAGTGGCGTGAAATTAAATTTCGAATGCAAATCAATTTCGTGCCCTGCGCGATCATTTGGCAAAATTAGTGTCACGCCACTAATTTCGTAATGTAATTGACAACATTTCAAAATATGTAATGATGCCTAAATCGAAAACCATTTCGGTAATTAATTATCTTATCTGAACGTAATAAAGTGGTTTTCCCACTTCTATTCTTACTCGTTTCCGAGAAAATCACTAAAATCTGTAAAACGCGCTATACCCCGTGCGTGACGTCATTCTTACGCCTGTTAGTGAAAGATGTGGACAGGTGCCATAGAGAGACATAATAATGACGTCATATTTTACTTACGACCTATTGGAATTCACTACTTTTAATTTTGATATTTTTGGATGAAAATAAACATTTAGGGAGAAATAAAAAAGCAGGTATACCTTAAAATTTCATTTTCTATTGAACTAAATCATATAATGGACCACTTAAAAAAATGAAAAGTTGTCAATTCCGGCTTTACGCTTTTGGAAACAAACCCTCATTGCATTGTAGAGTGGTGTGTTAGTTATTCAGTACGACCAGCGACATACTTAACTGACCGTTGGTCGTCCTTATGTCGTTGCAACAAGATTTACAACAGTCAGTTTGTAAATGGTACGCAAATGTTGTAGCACAATTAGTATGGGGCCCATTTTTAGGGTTCCGTAGCTAAATGGCAAAAAACGGAACCCTTATGGATTCGTCATGTCTGTCTGTCTGTCCGTCTGTATGTCACAGGCATTTTACTCGAAAACTATAAGGTGTATATGAATAAAATTTTGAGGATAGGTGTATTTTGTTAGCCGCTACATAGGTAGTTTTGTAATTAAATTATTGAAAAAAAATTCTTTTGTGGTGCATCCATACGTAATACTGAAAGTCAAAAAAATTGTTTTCATTGTAAGCCGACATGTGGCACATCAATCGATAGGTCTTTCAAAATAAATATAAGGTTTCTAAGCAATTTTTTTGATCAAGTGAATAGAGTCGGAGGTAATCGCCCCGAAAGTCACTAAATTGTGCCCCCCCCCCCCCCCCCTCTAATTTTTGAACCGTGTATTTTGAAAATATGACAAAAATCATGGACATAGGGCTTATTAAATTCATTCAGCGAAAATTGTTTTAAACAAGATCGGTCTTTGCACCGATCTTGTTCAAAACTTGTTGTTTTCGAGATATTTTTAAAAAACTGCCTTCCTTAAAGAAAAGGATATAAGTGCCATAAGATTTCAGTAACGATACGACCTTTTTAATAGGCACGGAACCCTTCGTTGTGCATGGTCCGGCACGCACTTGGCAGCTTTTTTATTCTAGTACAACAAACTACATTCGTTTTTCAAACTACATAAAAGCACCATTCGCAAAGATTGTACTAGGGTATAATAAAATCGTAAGACACCACACCTTATTCAGTAACTTATTCAAAATATTCGGGCTTTTTATCTGGAAACAAAAATTCATTTAAATATCGTTCTTACCGTCGTATTCTGCGGCGGTTCCTGACAGCGTGGAATAAATAAACACATGGTACTATTAATATTTGAAACCACGTAACTTAGCAGATTTTTAAATTTAAATCATTCTGTTTAGCCAAATGTGGAGCTTGTCATTAAACTGCCTACTATACGCATATTAAGTTAGGCAGTTAAATCGGATGGATTTGCCAGCAATAAGCGGGGAAAACAAGTACTGCAAGTCGGACGGGAGTGGGTGTGTTCCTGGCCCCTATTTCACCAACATGACAATTCACCATCCATTGCTTGTTCTAGAAGTTAAGGTGGTCGCTAGGTTACTTGTGGAACCAGCAATGTACGGAGAATTGTAGTTGTCAGGTAACAATTGTCAAGTTGGTGAAATAGGGGCCTGGCGGTACGCAATCTCGCGCGTGGCGTGATTGCCATGTTATAATTATCGCAGTGGATGCGCTGTGAAAAACGCTCGCTCATCGCATTAAATATAAATATAAATATTAGGGGACAATCCTACACAAATCGACCTAGTCCCAAACTAAGCAAAGCTTGTACTAAGGGTACTAGACGACGATAAACATATCTATATAGATAAATAAATACTTAAATACATAGAAAACATCCATGACTCTGGAACAAATATTCGTGCTCATCACACAAATAAATGCCCTTACCGGGATTCGAACCCAGGACCTCTTGCTTCGTAGGCAGGTTCACTACCAACTAGGCTAAAGCGACTTTGGCTGAAATCTCAAGATGGCTCGCCAAAAACGATCACGTGGATTTTCGAAACGAAATCTAGCTTTCATAATCATCATCATCATATCAGCCGATGCTGATGATGAAAGAGTGCCACAATGACTGGACCTGCGCCACCCGCATCCAGCGGACTCCCGCGACCTTTACCGGTTCATCAGTCCACCTTGTGGGAGCCTACCCACGCTGCGCTTTCCGTATAATCTAGCTTTAGTTTGTCGTAACATCAGATAGTGTCTGGCTGTAATGCGCTGTATGTATGTGTACCTGTATGTCTGGTAGCACGTCGTGTCCGTTGACGCGGTCGTCTGTCGGCGCGGTCTCGCCGCTACTGAGCGACGTCACTGACCCTGAACAACAAAGCCTTTTGTTACAACTGACCTGTCCTTATTTACTTATTTATTTATTTATTTATATAGGAAGATCATCAGCTTAAATACTACACAGTAGCTTAAAATAGTAGTGACAGTGAGCTAATAACAGATCCGCACCGATAGCGTGATGAATATGTAAAAAATAAGTGAGCAAAAACCAAACGAAAACACAGCGCTTTTGCGTCTTGACACGGCTACATAATTTAAGTACTTATTCAAACATACCAAGAAGCCCAAACGATAGTTCTAGGCATCATAATATTAATGGAATTTCGGCGGATACAGGCAACCGAACAAAACTCTTTTGGAGAGGTTGGCGTGGCGTAGGAGGAGAGGTTGGCCTCCAAGTAACAAAATTCTTTGTCTGAGTTGGCAACGTAACATGGCCAATACTGGAAATGCCAAGCCGGCAGAGTCGTGTTTGTGTTTCCCAGCAATGAAGAACTACCCAAATAAAAATCTCGTCTCGTGTCTCGTAGTGTCGTGGTGCCTGTAATGGTGGCCCTACATATAAAGATGATGTACGACCCAGACATGTTTCACGACATCAGTTACTTCCCGCAGTGCGGTGGTCACCTGTGCGCGTGGACGGCTGCGTGGGCGGCTGCTTGGCTTCCAAAAGCTCTAGGCGTTTCATCGCGCGCTGCAGCTCGCGGTTCAGCTCCTGAACACAAACAATCGATCACATGACCCCGTCTTTAAGATAAGATAAGATAATTTTATTGTTAGAACTGTGTACATTGTGGTGGTAGTCATTAAATTGCAGAATCAACAGTCTGCCCATTTCATTTCTTTGAAACTGTGCAAGACAGAGAAAGCTTTGAATGACAATGAGAAGATTCTAGTTTGGTCTAAACTACCATTCCAATGGAGCTTCTCCTGAGAAATAAACATTCCAAGCGATAAGATCGGCTCTTGCTACCATTATTTATTAAGCAATTTTTTTGTAAGATGTTTTACTCATGTCGCGGTGCAATACAGAGTTTACTAAACGACGTTTTATAGAGCTATAACGACAACGACACAAACTTCGTTGGTGCAGTGCAATAATTCCACATCACCAAGGCTTCCTGACACAGCCGCTGCATACAACGGGATGCACTTATTTATAAAGGTTAACCTATTTTAATTACAATGCTAATAAAAATCGTTTGTCTTTATTTGTGCCTTCCACTTCTATTTTGTGGGAAAGGGACGATAAACGCTTTAGTTAAATAGAGGTTTGCTAAGCTTTATGAACAACGGGGTAAATAATGCAGTGCATCGATTGCCGAGGAATTATAAATCCTGTTTAGTGAAATTAAACTGATTCAATTACTTTCTTAAGTATTTTTTGAAGTGAAAACTTCTTTAGCGGCGCTGTGCACTTTTTGTGATGGGGAAAAAAATGTTAAACTCGCGACAGGTCACGTGATTCGACGGATTGAAAATTCGTAAGATGGACACGTGACCTGATCGAAAAACTGTTACAATGTCATTGAGTTTTCACTTCTGCCGGCACGCCCGGAGTGCCACCCGGTCTTTTTTTAAGTAATAAATGCTTGTTAAGTGAGCTACCTTAACCTGGCTGGCGTGTTTTTTCTTCAGCACGCCGTTCTCCCCCTTCTCCCACTCCAGCTGCTTGGCCGCCTCCGCCGTCTCCTCTTGCAACTCCGCTACCTTTACAATAGCACATTTGATAACCAACAGGATACAAAATACCAAGATTTACACATATGTTACATAAAGTCCGCAATAATATAGATTGAAGGCGGTCAAAAATATCTGAATAAACTCTTTATCTACGCACATATCATTAGTGCTCTAAAATGCGTTCAGAAACCGTAGGAAATGACCAGCATTACTACAACTGTTTTTACTATGAGAACTTTCTTGTCTGTGGTAGTAGGGAAAATCTGTACAGTAATGTAATTACAGTATAGATTTTTGTAGCGTTGTGAGTTTAAATTTGGAACAGCTGTGAAAACTCTAGCGGGTCTCTATTCTAGTATCCATAGATATTAAAACATTTATACATACGAAACGTCAATTCAGTATGTTATTTTAATATAAACCGCACGACATTTGATTTCGAGTGATATGAGTATAGGGATTTCAATCGTTTGCCTGTGATTAAAAAAAAACATTTGTCATGACGAATTGCCCCCATTGCTGTTGTCATTTTTTTGTTGGTTTTTTGCTGTTATTTTGTACTACTTATGATATGTGTGTACATAATGTAATGTAACCTGTAATTCTAACACAGTCTTGTAAGTGCCATTACTAACACTAATGTGGATCTCGGTCTGAAATAAACAATTTTTATTTATTTTATTTTTATCATAAAGTAGTGCATGCAACTCTACATAATTAGGCCTTAAGGCCTTAAGTTGCCTTGTTGTCCTGTAATATATTTATATAATTGTGTTATAGTTTGTATGTATGTATCTATGTATTTATACAATACTTATTTATGATTTTATGTTTTCTGAAATTGTCATATAATGAGATGTATGCGATAGTAAGTTTTTTTTTTTTTTTTTTTTTTATTCCTGCACTACCGGTTTACAACTCTTCTTGAAAATTTCCTGCTACCCAAAGGTTGTCTGGAAGAGATCGCTCTAAAGCGATAAGACCGCCTGTTGTTACCTCTATTTAAATTTATGTACTCTTGTAACATGTTTTTCTTATGTTGTGGTGCAATAAAGAATATATTATTATTATTATTATAGATCAGTTGCATAAGAGTATTACAGTACGGCGGTACAGTGTAAGCTACGGTAGCCCAGTGGTTCAGGCATGCGGCTGTCAAACGGCGGTCGTGGGTTCGAATCCCGGCTCGTACCAATGAGTTTTTCGGAACTTATGTACGGAATATGATTTCATATTTACCGTTAGCTTTTCGGTGAAGGAAAAACATCGTGAGGAAACCTGCATACATCTGCGAAGAAATTCAAAAGTGTATGTGAAGTCCCCAATCCGCACTGGGCCAGCGTGGGGACTACTGCCCGTTCCCTCTCATACATGAGAGGAGGCCTGTGCCCAGCAGTGGGACGTATATACGCTGATGATGTGATGTGTGATTACAGTACATATGGTGCTACTTTCCCGCACTAGTGCGGAAAAGAGCACTTTCCGTGCATACGAGTATGTCGAAACTTTAAAGAGCCATATGTACAGTAAAACGTTGTACGATACACGTGCGAATAAGTGATTCTCAACTCGTGTCGACTTAAAACACTCCCTTCGGTCGTGTTTTAATTTTTCACCACTCGTTGCAAATTTCCTCTTTTCGGCACTTGTATCGTAAATAACCATTGTAGCTGTGTGTTCGATATTATTCAGTCATTCGTCTATATTATGTTCGATAGCAATGAAACACCGATTAGGACTGTTTGATATTTATTAAACCCGAATTGTCGGTACTTGTGAATTACCGAACTACCTTAGAAACTAAATACATAACATTGTCCTCTTCTAAATTAACAACATAATTTTAGTAGAAGATTATGTGATACAATTTAAATCTTAGTTGTAACTTATCGAACACTAATATTATTACAATTTGGATTTTCTTGCTATGACGACAAGGTTGAAATTCTAACGAACTGAGTATCAAATTGCCGTTAACATAATCTTATGAAAATTATCACCAGTGTACCCTGACCTCGAAACCGTCAACCAACATACGCACACAGAGGTCAGACTTACACTAGTTCGAAACTTTATTATGAATACTAGCTTAAAAGTACCTAATAATATGAATTGGTTATTTATGTTCATGGCTATGGGACGAATAAGTAGTTAACTTTATTGACTGAACTACTTTTGTTTTAATCTCTCTAAACACCGCACAGCAGCCTGTCGGCGCGAACGTTCATCGACATTAGCCGGACTCCCGGGGGGAGTACTGTACTCGTCATCACACCCGCGCTGGTCGTCACTAGAGGGCCGTGGGATTTCCGAGATTTCTTCCCCGACTTTATCCACTACAGTCTGATCGGGAGCGCCCGAATCAGGCGCAGTTTTTGGCAATTTAGTATCTAAATCACTAAATGAAAACCTTGATTTTCTGAAATGCAGTTGATCAACATGTCGTTTTTGCATGCGACCGTCGCTCGTGCGGACCACATACGAGACGGGGCCTTCGCGCGCAAGCACCTCGCCCTCAGGCCACTTGCGCGCGCCGCGAGCGCAGTCCCGCACCAGCACGGGGGCTCCGGGGGCTGCCTCGCGCTCCTCGCTGCGCCGCTCGGAGACCTGCTGAGCGGCGCGCACCACGCCTCGGGCGTCGGGCCGCAGCAGATCAAGGCGCCCGCGCAACCGCCGCCGCCTGGCCCGCGCCGCCGCGCCGCGCCCACTCGGTGCAGCCCGTCGTCCGGCGGCGCCGAGCCCGTGCCCGCGCCCGCGCCCGCGCCCGCGCCCGCGCCCGCGCCCGCGCCCGCCGCCGCCTGGCCCGCGCCGCCGCGCCGCGCCCACTCGGTGCAGCCCGTCGTCCGGCGGCGCCGAGCCCGTGCCCGCGCCCGCGCCCGCGCCCGCGCCCGCGCCCGCGCCCGCGCCCGCCGCCGCCTGGCCCGCGCCGCCGCGCCGCGCCCACTCGGTGCAGCCCGTCGTCCGGCGGCGCCGAGCCCGTGCCCGCGCCCGCGCCCGCGCCCGCGCCCGCGCCCGCGCCCGCGCCCGCCGCCGCCTGGCCCGCGCCGCCGCGCCGCGCCCACTCGGTGCAGCCCGTCGTCCGGCGGCGCCGAGCCCGTGCCCGCGCCCGCGCCCGCGCCCGCGCCCGCGCCCGCGCCCGCCGCCGCCTGGCCCGCGCCGCCGCGCCGCGCCCACTCGGTGCAGCCCGTCGTCCGGCGGCGCCGAGCCCGTGCCCGCGCCCGCGCCCGCGCCCGCGCCCGCGCCCGCGCCCGCGCCCGCGCCCGCCGCCGCCTGGCCCGCGCCGCCGCGCCGCGCCCACTCGGTGCAGCCCGTCGTCCGGCGGCGCCGAGCCCGTGCCCGCGCCCGCGCCCGCGCCCGCGCCCGCGCCCGCGCCCGCCGCCGCCTGGCCCGCGCCGCCGCGCCGCGCCCACTCGGTGCAGCCCGTCGTCCGGCGGCGCCGAGCCCGTGCCCGCGCCCGCGCCCGCGCCCGCGCCCGCGCCCGCGCCCGCCGCCGCCTGGCCCGCGCCGCCGCGCCGCGCCCACTCGGTGCAGCCCGTCGTCCGGCGGCGCCGAGCCCGTGCCCGCGCCCGCGCCCGCGCCCGCGCCCGCGCCCGCGCCCGCGCCCGCCGCCGCCTGGCCCGCGCCGCCGCGCCGCGCCCACTCGGTGCAGCCCGTCGTCCGGCGGCGCCGAGCCCGTGCCCGCGCCCGCGCCCGCGCCCGCGCCCGCGCCCGCGCCCGCCGCCGCCTGGCCCGCGCCGCCGCGCCGCGCCCACTCGGTGCAGCCCGTCGTC
This sequence comes from Epinotia demarniana, assembly GCA_945867215.1. Classification (NCBI taxonomy): domain Eukaryota; kingdom Metazoa; phylum Arthropoda; class Insecta; order Lepidoptera; family Tortricidae; genus Epinotia; species Epinotia demarniana. Next base: position 13,135,234 of record OX244283.1, read on the forward strand.
CGGCGGCGCCGAGCCCGTGCCCGCGCCCGCGCCCGCGCCCGCGCCCGCGCCCGCGCCCGCCGCCGCCTGGCCCGCGCCGCCGCGCCGCGCCCACTCGGTGCAGCCCGTCGTCCGGCGGCGCCGAGCCCGTGCCCGCGCCCGCGCCCGCGCCCGCGCCCGCGCCCGCGCCCGCGCCCGCGCCCGCGCCCGCCGCCGCCTGGCCCGCGCCGCCGCGCCACGCCCACTCGGTGCAGCCCGTCGTCCGGCGGCGCCGAGCCCGTGCCCGCGCCCGCGCCCGCGCCCGCGCCCGCGCCCGCGCCCGCGCCCGCGCCCGCGCCCGCGCCCGCCGCCGCCTGGCCCGCGCCGCCGCGCCGCGCCCACTCGGTGCAGCCCGTCGTCCGGCGGCGCCGAGCCCGTGCCCGCGCCCGCGCCCGCGCCCGTGCCCGCGCCCGCGCCCGCCGCCGCCTGGCCCGCGCCGCCGCGCCGCGCCCACTCGGTGCAGCCCGTCGTCCGGCGGCGCCGAGCCCGTGCCCGCGCCCGCGCCCGCGCCCGCGCCCGCGCCCGCGCCCGCCGCCGCCTGGCCCGCGCCGCCGCGCCGCGCCCACTCGGTGCAGCCCGTCGTCCGGCGGCGCCGAGCCCGTGCCCGCGCCCGCGCCCGCGCCCGCGCCCGCGCCCGCCGCCGCCTGGCCCGCGCCGCCGCGCCGCGCCCACTCGGTGCAGCCCGTCGTCCGGCGGCGCCGAGCCCGTGCCCGCGCCCGCGCCCGCGCCCGCGCCCGCCGCCGCCTGGCCCGCGCCGCCGCGCCGCGCCCACTCGGTGCAGCCCGTCGTCCGGCGGCGCCGAGCCCGTGCCCGCGCCCGCGCCCGCGCCCGCGCCCGCGCCCGCGCCCGCCGCCGCCTGGTCCGCGCCGCCGCGCCGCGCCCACTCGGTGCAGCCCGTCGTCCGGCGGCGCCGAGCCCGTGCCCGCGCCCGCGCCCGCGCCCGCGCCCGCGCCCGCGCCCGCGCCCGCGCCCGCCGCCGCCTGGCCCGCGCCGCCGCGCCGCGCCCACTCGGTGCAGCCCGTCGTCCGGCGGCGCCGAGCCCGTGCCCGCGCCCGCGCCCGCGCCCGCGCCCGCCGCCGCCTGGCCCGCGCCGCCGCGCCGCGCCCACTCGGTGCAGCCCGTCGTCCGGCGGCGCCGAGCCCGTGCCCGCGCCCGCGCCCGCGCCCGCGCCCGCCGCCGCCTGGCCCGCGCCGCCGCGCCGCGCCCACTCGGTGCAGCCCGTCGTCCGGCGGCGCCGAGCCCGTGCCCGCGCCCGCGCCCGCGCCCGCGCCCGCCGCCGCCTGGCCCGCGCCGCCGCGCCGCGCCCACTCGGTGCAGCCCGTCGTCCGGCGGCGCCGAGCCCGTGCCCGCGCCCGCGCCCGCGCCCGCGCCCGCGCCCGCGCCCGCCGCCGCCTGGCCCGCGCCGCCGCGCCGCGCCCACTCGGTGCAGCCCGTCGTCCGGCGGCGCCGAGCCCGTGCCCGCGCCCGCGCCCGCGCCCGCGCCCGCGCCCGCGCCCGCGCCCGCGCCCGCGCCCGCGCCCGCCGCCGCCTGGCCCGCGCCGCCGCGCCGCGCCCACTCGGTGCAGCCCGTCGTCCGGCGGCGCCGAGCCCGTGCCCGCGCCCGCGCCCGCGCCCGCGCCCGCGCCCGCGCCCGCCGCCGCCTGGCCCGCGCCGCCGCGCCGCGCCCACTCGGTGCAGCCCGTCGTCCGGCGGCGCCGAGCCCGTGCCCGCGCCCGCGCCCGCGCCCGCGCCCGCCGCCGCCTGGCCCGCGCCGCCGCGCCGCGCCCACTCGGTGCAGCCCGTCGTCCGGCGGCGCCGAGCCCGTGCCCGCGCCCGCGCCCGCGCCCGCGCCCGCGCCCGCGCCCGCGACCGCGCCCGCCGCCGCCTGGCCCGCGCCGCCGCGCCGCGCCCACTCGGTGCAGCCCGTCGTCCGGCGGCGCCGAGCCCGTGCCCGCGCCCGCGCCCGCGCCCGCGCCCGCGCCCGCCGCCGCCTGGCCCGCGCCGCCGCGCCGCGCCCACTCGGTGCAGCCCGTCGTCCGGCGGCGCCGAGCCCGTGCCCGCGCCCGCGCCCGCACCCGCGCCCGCGCCCGCGCCCGCACCCGCGCCCGCCGCCGCCTGGCCCGCGCCGCCGCGCCGCGCCCACTCGGTGCAGCCCGTCGTCCGGCGGCGCCGAGCCCGTGCCCGCGCCCGCGCCCGCGCCCGCGCCCGCGCCCGCGCCCGCGCCCGCGCCCGCCGCCGCCTGGCCCGCGCCGCCGCGCCGCGCCCACTCGGTGCAGCCCGTCGTCCGGCGGCGCCGAGCCCGTGCCCGCGCCCGCGCCCGCGCCCGCGCCCGCGCCCGCGCCCGCGCCCGCGCCCGCGCCCGCCTGGCCGATGGCGCGCTTATAGTCGATAGCCCTGACGGCAAATAGCCTGGACCTCATCTCCTCGCTCAGCAGCCCCGACACGAATTGATCGCGTAGGTTAACCTCGAGACTCGTGCCAAAGTTACACGTTTTAGCCAAATGCTTTAAACTCTGAAGGTATTCCCGTATGCTTTCACCGTGTAACTGCTTCCTCTGACGAAAGATGTGTCTTTCCGCTATTTCCGATCTCTCGGGTTCCAAATGCTCTTTTACCAACTTAACTAGGTCGTCGAATGTTTTGTCCTCGGGCTTAGCCGGTGCACACAAATCACACATAAGCTCGTAACACTCAGCACCCACTAGCGTTACCAGAGACGCCACGTGTAATTTAGCATCGATGGTATTCAACGCAATGAATTGTTTCACACGGCGCACATAGGCATCCCAGTCGGACCCGACACGAAAACACTCCACACTACCTAGTGGCATTGTACGTACACTGTATATACGAAAAAACTTGAATATATGGGTTTTTAACACGAAAATACCAATCCCGTCGCCAGTATTATGTTCGATAGCAATGAAACACCGACTAGGACTGTTTGATATTTATTAAACCCGAATTGTCGGTACTTGTGAATTACCGAACTACCTTAGAAACTAAATACATAACAGTCTAGTCGGATGTTGAGGCGTGTAACATGCCTTACCTTTCTAGCCAGCACGCGGCTCTCCTTGTGCCTCCGCTCGGCCTCCTCGGCGAGCGCGGCCCGCAGCCGCGCCAGCTCGGCCTCCAGCTGCGCCGCTCGCTCGCGCAGCGCCGCGTTGTCCGCAGACAGCGCCTGCGCCTGCAGACCAATAAAAATATATATAGCACAGTTACACACCCAGTTTGCGAATATTTTAATGCCCGGGTCACTAGGATTATCGCGAAAATTAATGGCAATTCTTGTTAGTGTGGCCCCAGCATTACGGATGCGTAGGTGCTGCGATCCAGTATAAAACTACCACTAACAAATCCTTAGCTGGTCAAGTGTACTCTTGTACAAGTTAGCACGGACTGTCAAGTGCAAAAATATGTATCGATTTAAGCCTCTCATAAATATCTACCGAAACCTTAATCCGCTAACATAAGAGAGCGGCCGAGGGCTTGTTCGTATATAGGCTGATGATGAGGACGATGTACCTGGTCGTCGGTGTGTTGTCGGTGCTGCTGGCCGGCGACGTGCTGCGCGGTGAGGCGCGCCGCGTGCTCGAGCGCGGCCGAGGGCTTGTTCGTATATAGGCTGATGATGAGGACGATGTACCTGGTCGTCGGTGTGTTGTCGGTGCTGCTGGCCGGCGACGTGCTGCGCGGTGAGGCGCGCCGCGTGCTCGAGCGCGGCCGAGGGCTTGTTCGTATATAGGCTGATGATGAGGACGATGTACCTGGTCGTCGGTGTGTTGTCGGTGCTGCTGGCCGGCGACGTGCTGCGCGGTGAGGCGCGCCGCGTGCTCGAGCGCGGCCGAGGGCTTGTTCGTATATAGGCTGATGATGAGGACGATGTACCTGGTCGTCGGTGTGTTGTCGGTGCTGCTGGCCGGCGACGTGCTGCGCGGTGAGGCGCGCCGCGTGCTCGAGCGCGGCCGAGGGCTTGTTCGTATATAGGCTGATGATGAGGACGATGTACCTGGTCGTCGGTGTGTTGTCGGTGCTGCTGGCCGGCGACGTGCTGCGCGGTGAGGCGCGCCGCGTGCTCGAGCGCGGCCGAGGGCTTGTTCGTATATAGGCTGATGATGAGGACGATGTACCTGGTCGTCGGTGTGTTGTCGGTGCTGCTGGCCGGCGACGTGCTGCGCGGTGAGGCGCGCCGCGTGCTCGAGCGCGGCCGAGGGCTTGTTCGTATATAGGCTGATGATGAGGACGATGTACCTGGTCGTCGGTGTGTTGTCGGTGCTGCTGGCCGGCGACGTGCTGCGCGGTGAGGCGCGCCGCGTGCTCGAGCGCGGCCGAGGGCTTGTTCGTATATAGGCTGATGATGAGGACGATGTACCTGGTCGTCGGTGTGTTGTCGGTGCTGCTGGCCGGCGACGTGCTGCGCGGTGAGGCGCGCCGCGTGCTCGAGCGCGGCCGAGGGCTTGTTCGTATATAGGCTGATGATGAGGACGATGTACCTGGTCGTCGGTGTGTTGTCGGTGCTGCTGGCCGGCGACGTGCTGCGCGGTGAGGCGCGCCGCGTGCTCGAGCGCGGCCGAGGGCTTGTTCGTATATAGGCTGATGATGAGGACGATGTACCTGGTCGTCGGTGTGTTGTCGGTGCTGCTGGCCGGCGACGTGCTGCGCGGTGAGGCGCGCCGCGTGCTCGAGCGCGGCCGAGGGCTTGTTCGTATATAGGCTGATGATGAGGACGATGTACCTGGTCGTCGGTGTGTTGTCGGTGCTGCTGGCCGGCGACGTGCTGCGCGGTGAGGCGCGCCGCGTGCTCGAGCGCGGCCGAGGGCTTGTTCGTATATAGGCTGATGATGAGGACGATGTACCTGGTCGTCGGTGTGTTGTCGGTGCTGCTGGCCGGCGACGTGCTGCGCGGTGAGGCGCGCCGCGTGCTCGAGCGCGGCCGAGGGCTTGTTCGTATATAGGCTGATGATGAGGACGATGTACCTGGTCGTCGGTGTGTTGTCGGTGCTGCTGGCCGGCGACGTGCTGCGCGGTGAGGCGCGCCGCGTGCTCGAGCGCGGCCGAGGGCTTGTTCGTATATAGGCTGATGATGAGGACGATGTACCTGGTCGTCGGTGTGTTGTCGGTGCTGCTGGCCGGCGACGTGCTGCGCGGTGAGGCGCGCCGCGTGCTCGAGCGCGGCCGAGGGCTTGTTCGTATATAGGCTGATGATGAGGACGATGTACCTGGTCGTCGGTGTGTTGTCGGTGCTGCTGGCCGGCGACGTGCTGCGCGGTGAGGCGCGCCGCGTGCTCGAGCGCGGCCGAGGGCTTGTTCGTATATAGGCTGATGATGAGGACGATGTACCTGGTCGTCGGTGTGTTGTCGGTGCTGCTGGCCGGCGACGTGCTGCGCGGTGAGGCGCGCCGCGTGCTCGAGCGCGGCCGAGGGCTTGTTCGTATATAGGCTGATGATGAGGACGATGTACCTGGTCGTCGGTGTGTTGTCGGTGCTGCTGGCCGGCGACGTGCTGCGCGGTGAGGCGCGCCGCGTGCTCGAGCGCGGCCGAGGGCTTGTTCGTATATAGGCTGATGATGAGGACGATGTACCTGGTCGTCGGTGTGTTGTCGGTGCTGCTGGCCGGCGACGTGCTGCGCGGTGAGGCGCGCCGCGTGCTCGAGCGCGGCCGAGGGCTTGTTCGTATATAGGCTGATGATGAGGACGATGTACCTGGTCGTCGGTGTGTTGTCGGTGCTGCTGGCCGGCGACGTGCTGCGCGGTGAGGCGCGCCGCGTGCTCGAGCGCGGCCGAGGGCTTGTTCGTATATAGGCTGATGATGAGGACGATGTACCTGGTCGTCGGTGTGTTGTCGGTGCTGCTGGCCGGCGACGTGCTGCGCGGTGAGGCGCGCCGCGTGCTCGAGCGCGGCCGAGGGCTTGTTCGTATATAGGCTGATGATGAGGACGATGTACCTGGTCGTCGGTGTGTTGTCGGTGCTGCTGGCCGGCGACGTGCTGCGCGGTGAGGCGCGCCGCGTGCTCGAGCGCGGCCGAGGGCTTGTTCGTATATAGGCTGATGATGAGGACGATGTACCTGGTCGTCGGTGTGTTGTCGGTGCTGCTGGCCGGCGACGTGCTGCGCGGTGAGGCGCGCCGCGTGCTCGAGCGCGGCCGAGGGCTTGTTCGTATATAGGCTGATGATGAGGACGATGTACCTGGTCGTCGGTGTGTTGTCGGTGCTGCTGGCCGGCGACGTGCTGCGCGGTGAGGCGCGCCGCGTGCTCGAGCGCGGCCGAGGGCTTGTTCGTATATAGGCTGATGATGAGGACGATGTACCTGGTCGTCGGTGTGTTGTCGGTGCTGCTGGCCGGCGACGTGCTGCGCGGTGAGGCGCGCCGCGTGCTCGAGCGCGGCCGAGGGCTTGTTCGTATATAGGCTGATGATGAGGACGATGTACCTGGTCGTCGGTGTGTTGTCGGTGCTGCTGGCCGGCGACGTGCTGCGCGGTGAGGCGCGCCGCGTGCTCGAGCGCGGCCGAGGGCTTGTTCGTATATAGGCTGATGATGAGGACGATGTACCTGGTCGTCGGTGTGTTGTCGGTGCTGCTGGCCGGCGACGTGCTGCGCGGTGAGGCGCGCCGCGTGCTCGAGCGCGGCCGAGGGCTTGTTCGTATATAGGCTGATGATGAGGACGATGTACCTGGTCGTCGGTGTGTTGTCGGTGCTGCTGGCCGGCGACGTGCTGCGCGGTGAGGCGCGCCGCGTGCTCGAGCGCGGCCGAGGGCTTGTTCGTATATAGGCTGATGATGAGGACGATGTACCTGGTCGTCGGTGTGTTGTCGGTGCTGCTGGCCGGCGACGTGCTGCGCGGTGAGGCGCGCCGCGTGCTCGAGCGCGGCCGAGGGCTTGTTCGTATATAGGCTGATGATGAGGACGATGTACCTGGTCGTCGGTGTGTTGTCGGTGCTGCTGGCCGGCGACGTGCTGCGCGGTGAGGCGCGCCGCGTGCTCGAGCGCGGCCGAGGGCTTGTTCGTATATAGGCTGATGATGAGGACGATGTACCTGGTCGTCGGTGTGTTGTCGGTGCTGCTGGCCGGCGACGTGCTGCGCGGTGAGGCGCGCCGCGTGCTCGAGCGCGGCCGAGGGCTTGTTCGTATATAGGCTGATGATGAGGACGATGTACCTGGTCGTCGGTGTGTTGTCGGTGCTGCTGGCCGGCGACGTGCTGCGCGGTGAGGCGCGCCGCGTGCTCGAGCGCGGCCGAGGGCTTGTTCGTATATAGGCTGATGATGAGGACGATGTACCTGGTCGTCGGTGTGTTGTCGGTGCTGCTGGCCGGCGACGTGCTGCGCGGTGAGGCGCGCCGCGTGCTCGAGCGCGGCCGAGGGCTTGTTCGTATATAGGCTGATGATGAGGACGATGTACCTGGTCGTCGGTGTGTTGTCGGTGCTGCTGGCCGGCGACGTGCTGCGCGGTGAGGCGCGCCGCGTGCTCGAGCGCGGCCGAGGGCTTGTTCGTATATAGGCTGATGATGAGGACGATGTACCTGGTCGTCGGTGTGTTGTCGGTGCTGCTGGCCGGCGACGTGCTGCGCGGTGAGGCGCGCCGCGTGCTCGAGCGCGGCCGAGGGCTTGTTCGTATATAGGCTGATGATGAGGACGATGTACCTGGTCGTCGGTGTGTTGTCGGTGCTGCTGGCCGGCGACGTGCTGCGCGGTGAGGCGCGCCGCGTGCTCGAGCGCGGCCGAGGGCTTGTTCGTATATAGGCTGATGATGAGGACGATGTACCTGGTCGTCGGTGTGTTGTCGGTGCTGCTGGCCGGCGACGTGCTGCGCGGTGAGGCGCGCCGCGTGCTCGAGCGCGGCCGAGGGCTTGTTCGTATATAGGCTGATGATGAGGACGATGTACCTGGTCGTCGGTGTGTTGTCGGTGCTGCTGGCCGGCGACGTGCTGCGCGGTGAGGCGCGCCGCGTGCTCGAGCGCGGCCGAGGGCTTGTTCGTATATAGGCTGATGATGAGGACGATGTACCTGGTCGTCGGTGTGTTGTCGGTGCTGCTGGCCGGCGACGTGCTGCGCGGTGAGGCGCGCCGCGTGCTCGAGCGCGGCCGAGGGCTTGTTCGTATATAGGCTGATGATGAGGACGATGTACCTGGTCGTCGGTGTGTTGTCGGTGCTGCTGGCCGGCGACGTGCTGCGCGGTGAGGCGCGCCGCGTGCTCGAGCGCGGCCGAGGGCTTGTTCGTATATAGGCTGATGATGAGGACGATGTACCTGGTCGTCGGTGTGTTGTCGGTGCTGCTGGCCGGCGACGTGCTGCGCGGTGAGGCGCGCCGCGTGCTCGAGCGCGGCCGAGGGCTTGTTCGTATATAGGCTGATGATGAGGACGATGTACCTGGTCGTCGGTGTGTTGTCGGTGCTGCTGGCCGGCGACGTGCTGCGCGGTGAGGCGCGCCGCGTGCTCGAGCGCGGCCGAGGGCTTGTTCGTATATAGGCTGATGATGAGGACGATGTACCTGGTCGTCGGTGTGTTGTCGGTGCTGCTGGCCGGCGACGTGCTGCGCGGTGAGGCGCGCCGCGTGCTCGAGCGCGGCCGAGGGCTTGTTCGTATATAGGCTGATGATGAGGACGATGTACCTGGTCGTCGGTGTGTTGTCGGTGCTGCTGGCCGGCGACGTGCTGCGCGGTGAGGCGCGCCGCGTGCTCGAGCGCGGCCGAGGGCTTGTTCGTATATAGGCTGATGATGAGGACGATGTACCTGGTCGTCGGTGTGTTGTCGGTGCTGCTGGCCGGCGACGTGCTGCGCGGTGAGGCGCGCCGCGTGCTCGAGCGCGGCCGAGGGCTTGTTCGTATATAGGCTGATGATGAGGACGATGTACCTGGTCGTCGGTGTGTTGTCGGTGCTGCTGGCCGGCGACGTGCTGCGCGGTGAGGCGCGCCGCGTGCTCGAGCGCGGCGGCCTCGCGGCGGGCGCACGTCTCCGCCCGCGCGCGCTCGCGGCCGAGGGCTTCCTCGGCGGCCGCGGCCCGTTCGGTTTCCCTACAACAAATTAACTCTTTCAGCGAATCTCCAGATGTCTACAATCATTGAGGTTCCCCATACAAGAGGCAGACAACATCATTGTGTAACTACAAAGCCCAGTTTTAAATTCAACGACTGTACGAGTGAGCTATGGGAACTATCTGAACGCCACTAACTGACATTCCTACAAGCCAACACAGACGCGGCCGAGCTCACCGGCGCCGGAAACAGGGAGGAGGGGGGAGGCCTGTGCCTGGCACTGTGGGTCTCCATAGTAACAATACCTGTGTAGCTGCGCACTGAGCGTGTCGGCGAGCGCGGCCTGCGCGCGCAGCGCCGCCAGCTCCGCCGCCTCCTCCTCCAGCCGCGCGTTGTGCGCCCGCAGCCGCGCCACCTGCCAATATCAATCACAACTCGATTAGAACATTCATAGAGGTGGGAACAGTAGAGGTCTACATTGCCGCCAGCCGCCGCTCCAGCGAGTCGCGCTCGTGCCAGTGTGCCGCTCGGCTAGGACTCACCTCGGCCACGTTGTTGGCGTCGCTGGCGGCGGCCTGGTCGCGCTGCAGCGTGGCGGCCTCGAGCTGCCGCTCGCTGGCCGCCAGCCGCCGCTCCAGCGAGTCGCGCTCGTGCCAGTGTGCCGCTCGGCTAGGACTCACCTCGGCCACGTTGTTGGCGTCGCTGGCGGCGGCCTGGTCGCGCTGCAGCGTGGCGGCCTCGAGCTGCCGCTCGCTGGCCGCCAGCCGCCGCTCCAGCGAGTCGCGCTCGTGCCAGTGTGCCGCTCGGCTAGGACTCACCTCGGCCACGTTGTTGGCGTCGCTGGCGGCGGCCTGGTCGCGCTGCAGCGTGGCGGCCTCGAGCTGCCGCTCGCTGGCCGCCAGCCGCCGCTCCAGCGAGTCGCGCTCGTGCCAGTGTGCCGCTCGGCTAGGACTCACCTCGGCCACGTTGTTGGCGTCGCTGGCGGCGGCCTGGTCGCGCTGCAGCGTGGCGGCCTCGAGCTGCCGCTCGCTGGCCGCCAGCCGCCGCTCCAGCGAGTCGCGCTCGTGCCAGTGTGCCGCTCGGCTAGGACTCACCTCGGCCACGTTGTTGGCGTCGCTGGCGGCGGCCTGGTCGCGCTGCAGCGTGGCGGCCTCGAGCTGCCGCTCGCTGGCCGCCAGCCGCCGCTCCAGCGAGTCGCGCTCGTGCCAGTGTGCCGCTCGGCTAGGACTCACCTCGGCCACGTTGTTGGCGTCGCTGGCGGCGGCCTGGTCGCGCTGCAGCGTGGCGGCCTCGAGCTGCCGCTCGCTGGCCGCCAGCCGCCGCTCCAGCGAGTCGCGCTCGTGCCAGTGTGCCGCTCGGCTAGGACTCACCTCGGCCACGTTGTTGGCGTCGCTGGCGGCGGCCTGGTCGCGCTGCAGCGTGGCGGCCTCGAGCTGCCGCTCGCTGGCCGCCAGCCGCCGCTCCAGCGAGTCGCGCTCGTGCCAGTGTGCCGCTCGGCTAGGACTCACCTCGGCCACGTTGTTGGCGTCGCTGGCGGCGGCCTGGTCGCGCTGCAGCGTGGCGGCCTCGAGCTGCCGCTCGCTGGCCGCCAGCCGCCGCTCCAGCGAGTCGCGCTCGTGCCAGTGTGCCGCTCGGCTAGGACTCACCTCGGCCACGTTGTTGGCGTCGCTGGCGGCGGCCTGGTCGCGCTGCAGCGTGGCGGCCTCGAGCTGCCGCTCGCTGGCCGCCAGCCGCCGCTCCAGCGAGTCGCGCTCGTGCCAGTGTGCCGCTCGGCTAGGACTCACCTCGGCCACGTTGTTGGCGTCGCTGGCGGCGGCCTGGTCGCGCTGCAGCGTGGCGGCCTCGAGCTGCCGCTCGCTGGCCGCCAGCCGCCGCTCCAGTGAGTCGCGCTCGTGCCAGTGTGCCGCTCGGCTAGGACTCACCTCGGCCACGTTGTTGGCGTCGCTGGCGGCGGCCTGGTCGCGCTGCAGCGTGGCGGCCTCGAGCTGCCGCTCGCTGGCCGCCAGCCGCCGCTCCAGTGAGTCGCGCTCGTGCCAGTGTGCCGCTCGGCTAGGACTCACCTCGGCCACGTTGTTGGCGTCGCTGGCGGCGGCCTGGTCGCGCTGCAGCGTGGCGGCCTCGAGCTGCCGCTCGCTGGCCGCCAGCCGCCGCTCCAGCGAGTCGCGCTCGTGCCAGTGTGCCGCTCGGCTAGGACTCACCTCGGCCACGTTGTTGGCGTCGCTGGCGGCGGCCTGGTCGCGCTGCAGCGTGGCGGCCTCGAGCTGCCGCTCGCTGGCCGCCAGCCGCCGCTCCAGCGAGTCGCGCTCGTGCCAGTGTGCCGCTCGGCTAGGACTCACCTCGGCCACGTTGTTGGCGTCGCTGGCGGCGGCCTGGTCGCGCTGCAGCGTGGCGGCCTCGAGCTGCCGCTCGCTGGCCGCCAGCCGCCGCTCCAGCGAGTCGCGCTCGTGCCAGTGTGCCGCTCGGCTAGGACTCACCTCGGCCACGTTGTTGGCGTCGCTGGCGGCGGCCTGGTCGCGCTGCAGCGTGGCGGCCTCGAGCTGCCGCTCGCTGGCCGCCAGCCGCCGCTCCAGCGAGTCGCGCTCGTGCCAGTGTGCCGCTCGGCTAGGACTCACCTCGGCCACGTTGTTGGCGTCGCTGGCGGCGGCCTGGTCGCGCTGCAGCGTGGCGGCCTCGAGCTGCCGCTCGCTGGCCGCCAGCCGCCGCTCCAGCGAGTCGCGCTCGTGCCAGTGTGCCGCTCGGCTAGGACTCACCTCGGCCACGTTGTTGGCGTCGCTGGCGGCGGCCTGGTCGCGCTGCAGCGTGGCGGCCTCGAGCTGCCGCTCGCTGGCCGCCAGCCGCCGCTCCAGCGAGTCGCGCTCGTGCCAGTGTGCCGCTCGGCTAGGACTCACCTCGGCCACGTTGTTGGCGTCGCTGGCGGCGGCCTGGTCGCGCTGCAGCGTGGCGGCCTCGAGCTGCCGCTCGCTGGCCGCCAGCCGCCGCTCCAGCGAGTCGCGCTCGTGCCAGTGTGCCGCTCGGCTAGGACTCACCTCGGCCACGTTGTTGGCGTCGCTGGCGGCGGCCTGGTCGCGCTGCAGCGTGGCGGCCTCGAGCTGCCGCTCGCTGGCCGCCAGCCGCCGCTCCAGCGAGTCGCGCTCGTGCCAGTGTGCCGCTCGGCTAGGACTCACCTCGGCCACGTTGTTGGCGTCGCTGGCGGCGGCCTGGTCGCGCTGCAGCGTGGCGGCCTCGAGCTGCCGCTCGCTGGCCGCCAGCCGCCGCTCCAGCGAGTCGCGCTCGTGCCGGCACAGAATCAGCGCCGCTTGGCTCTCTTTCAAATCGGTTTCTGAGAATTAAAAACAGCCGTAACAAATAGCCAATTGAAACTACCGATTTAGGGCGAACCTAGCGCATAACTCAACCTCATCGGCATTTACTAATAAATAGTCTGATTTGTTCACTAAATTTCGACCATTTCTCATTAATTTTGTAAATACTCACCGAGCTGCTTCACGGCCTGCGAGTCGCAGGCGCCGGCCGCGGCCGCGCCCAGCTCCGCCACCTGCGCCGTCAGCTTCTCCACCTTCTCCGCGCTATCCTGCAACACGCGACCGCTTGTCACGACATGTACCAGAGGCGTCAAGCACGTTCACATATTCGCACTTCATCATCATCATCATCATCATACTCGAAGAGAGCATAGGCCTCTCTTCGAGTACGCCACCCGTCTCTATCCTGAGCTAATGTTCCAGAAGTGACCCGCTATCTTCCTAATATCGTCCACCCATCGATCTGGTGGCCACCAATCTGACACCCTTTTGGTCCACCTGCCATCATTCTGCCTGGCAAGGTGTCCTGCCCAGCTCCACTTGAGTTTGGTAATGGTATCTCCAACGTCGCGCACCTTAGTGCGACGTCGGATCTCAACATTCCTCACTCGGTCTTGTAGTTTAATACCGAGCATGGCGCGCTCCATGGCTCTCTGTGCTACTCGCTATTTGCACCTCACTCCGTTGCAATAAGACGAAAACTGTATAAGAATGTATCTTTGATATCGGAAGACGCGTCGCAGACAAGGCGTTCTTCAAACCATTAGGCTCTCTCTACTCTTCAATCGGTCCCTCATTAATGATGATCGCGACGCAAAACATTTTTATATTATTTTTTATTTCCACACTTACTACTATCTTTACAGGTACTTAAACCTAAGACAATAGTGTAACTATTAAAATGTTTACCTTAACAAAATTATTCTAAGTTATGGCGCCTATAACATAATGTGAACAAAGGTGGACTTTGTGAATTCAGTCAGAGAACACCAAAACAAATCAATGTTCTCGGCTACAATGTTAAGGGTCCGCACCGCGCGCGTCAGTGGCGCCTTGCCGAGCAGGTTGGTGCGCCCGCGCCGCTCGGCCAGCAGCCGCGGCCGGCGCCGCCGCCACACGTACCTGTCGGGCACGTATGTAGTGTGACACTCACACTGACACACCCTAACTCTATATAAGTAACCACCCTATGTAATATTAGACACAATATATCTTAATCCCAACGTGAACAGTTGTTTAATTACGTCCATCCTCACATTTTTTTAATCTGTTAAATAGTTTTTTTGTAATATTACATTCATATGCTTGTTCAACGACTTAAGGGAACTTAGTTAAAAAGTGTCTGGAATTATGAATAGCCAAAAAAAATGTTAACTGTAAACTTAAAATGACCATATACAAAAAAATGTACTTATACCTACTTACTGACTTAATTTACGAGTTTAATTTTATATTATTTTTCAAAATTATTTCATTGGTAAAAAAATATATATTAATAACGATTACAAAATTAATCATTTTTTTTTGCCAAGGAGGGAGGTGTAGTGTGACACTCACACTGACACACCCTAACTCTATATAAGTAACCACCCTATGTAATATTAGACACAATATATCTTAATCCCAACGTGAACAGTTGTTTAATTACGTCCATCCTCACACGTACATGCTCACACAGCTCAACACGACGCTGTTGTAGGCTTTTCCCCTAAGCAACCGGAACAAGTATGTCGCCAGACACAGCTCTCTGCGGACCTGCAACTCGTGGTACCCTACCATGCCCAGGACAAACAACGTGGGATACATAAGAGGGTAAAATGGATATACTCCATATTGCCGCAAATACAAAAAACTAATAAATTTTTTTTTATGTGTTCGACCATTAACTGGTACTTCGCCTCATGCGGAGCCCATATGACCGCGTTACATTCGAGGCTGCTGCGGACGAGAGCATTATATAAGGCCGCAACAGCTCCCAAGTTCGAAAAGCTATGAGATCTACGCAGTACAAAACCAAGCATCCTGTAAGCTTTTTTACAAATATTTTTAATATGATCACGAAATCTCAAATCAGATGTAAAGTTTAAACCTAAATCTTTAACTTCTGTCACTCTTTTTAACTTTTCATCTTGGATATTGTAGTCGTGATATATAGGGGCGTGCGCACGAGAAAAAGTAATAGTAACGCACTTGGACGAGTTAAAATATAACTTGTTACTTTCACTCCATAAAACTACCGTCTATATCGCTCTGGGATCTGGCGCAATCTGCAGCACTGTTTATGGGTAAAAATAATTAAAATCATCCGCAAAGAGTAAGAATCCTGCATGTCTGATAATCTGGGGCAAGTCATTTACCATAATAATAAATTCTAAAGGGCCAAGTTTACTACCTTGACTCACTCCAGACCTCACAAAATAAGGACCCGACCTGTACAAGTGTCGCAACGGTTTATGAGCGCTCGGCGAAAGTGGTGGGGGTGTTTGCGCAGGTGTATACTCGCGCACAAAAATCTTTTGTTTTTAATATATTGATGGACTTGGCAATCGCACTAAACAATTTCATTTAGTATAATATGTATTACTTGTGAGTGTTGTGAGATACATTGCGTTTTCATGCGATGGCCAAGCAAGTCAATCTATTTATTTAAAACATAAAAGATTTTCTGATATGGTCACTATAAGATATTTTTAGGTTGTCTAATTACGTAATAACTTAAGGCAGAAGGACCCTTAAGTAGGGACTGAATAAATTAAGATTGATCTCACGACTTTTTACGGTAGAAGAACTGAGTTGCGAGATTTGGTTTTTTTACAAGTTATGTTTTTGATGGCATAATACTTAAGCTAGGTTGATAATGATAAAAATGTTACTATTATTTATTTTATTCATTTTCCTTAATTTAATGGCGAAACCCCTTCCATAAATTCATCATCGCTGTACAAAGCGATTATAGAATCTGAAGCAAGGCCGGCACTCGTAGAAGGCACTTCATCTAGCTCATCCTCATCATCGCTATCTTCACTTGCTTCGCTTTCGTCCCCGACATGAATGACGAACTCCTCTGTCAACATGTCCACCACATGATCACTCTTTGCGTATTCTGCTTCTATGCTTTTAACTTTATTGCATAACGCCTCCCACTCTTGCTGCCCCATCAAATCAACCTTTTCTTTTACTAGCTGCATGGCAGTAGTTATATTCCAGTTGACATTTCTGCTGCCTACATATTGCTTTATGGCAGACCATGCCATCTCTATAGGATTTGAATCCGGATGGTATGGAGGCAGTCTTAAAATGTTATGGTTATGCTCAGCCACAATTCTGTCAAAAGAGATTTTTTTAAATCTCTCTTTATTGGCTTTTATCAGATCATATAACTGCGGGTTCAACATAGTCTCATCATAATGTATCTCCTTTTCAGTTAACCATGCTTGCATTACTGCCTTTCTAGAATTTGATGTGGGTGCCATGTCGTATTGTTTGTTATGGTATGAAGCATTATCAACCACCACTACAGAATTTGATGGAATATTAGGTACAAGCTGAGTTCTAAGCCATTTTACGTAGTTCTCATGGTTCATGTTATCATGATAATCACCGGTTTGGGTGCCTGCTTTAAATGTGAGCAAGGCATTTTCAACAAAACCTTGTTCGGACCCAGCATGAACAATTACCACCCGTTGTCCTTTTGAAATGGGTTTTTTCAATCCTTTTGTGGAACCGTCAGTCCAGGCTTTAGGATCTGAGTGCGATGAATCCACATATGATTCGTCCGTGTAAATTATACTCCTGCCTTCCTCGCGGTACTTTTTAAGTTTTTCCAAATATTCAATCCGCTGCAGACGAATATTCAAAGTTTCGATCAGAACCTTGCGTTTATTTTCAGTTTTTTTCCATCGAAATCCCAATTTTTTTATAATCTGCCTGAGACTTGCATCTGATCCTTGATAATTTATGTCTTCCTGTAATTTTATTTTAAGTTTCCGAATGGTTGGTAACTCTTTGTTTGTGACATGGAAGTTATGTATTATGTATGCACCTTTTTATGACACCTTGGTCAAAGTTGTCTATTCCGGTGACTGGTTTTGCTCTGGGTCTCTTTTTGCTGGGTGTTCTGAAAACTGCGATAAGCTCAGAACTATCTGCTTGGGTCACAATCCTTCTCACTGTAGCAACCGATGTGTTTGTAGCAAGAGCTGTTCTGTTTTGGAATTTACCCAACTTCTGGATGATCCCCTCTAGCTTATTCTCATTTAATTTACTAACGTCCGCAGTTTCTTCACCAATTTGCTTCAACTGATCACATAGTTCAGTATGTAGTGGTTGTGCTTCGGGACAAGCTCTTTTTTTATGAAGCTCGAGAATTTCAATTAGAGCTTTCAAGTTTTTCTGTAAAGAAGTAGTTGTCCGTGCAGTACTGCTTTTTATCTCCTTCAAACTGCCGATAATTTCTTGAGATTCTTTTTTTATGTGATTGTTTACGTCATAAACCATATTTCTAGCCTGGCGGGTTAATACTTTCTTTTTTGGCATTTTACCAACACTGCACGACTTACTTTAGATATAAACAACAAAAACGAACAGAAAACAACCAACCGATAAATCAACAAAACAAATAATCGTCAAAAAGTATGTGTGCGCAACTGTCCTTCTGGGACGCGAGACGTGTGAACGAGGCGCGGGAGCGGGAAGCGACTGAACGAACCAATAGGATGCATTCGCGCCACGTGGCGCGCTACCTCCCCGCGTCGCGCGTCGGTCCCCCCGCCAAAGAGACCGAAATAATGAATTCTGCGCAGTCAAGGTCACCGCTCATAAACCGTTGCGACACTTGTACCCCGCGTACTCTACATACTGACGCCTGCCAGTCATATAACTCGCAAAGAATTTTAATAAGTGAGGGATAAAACCGACGCCAGCCAACTTCCGTAGCAGGATGTCGTTATCGACAACGTCGAACGCTTTTTGAAAATCAAAATAGGCGGCGTCAACCTGCCCCGCACTGTCCACCACTGGCATAACCTGGGACACGTAACTAAGCAAGTTTGTAGTTGTACTACAACGCGGACGAAACCCGTGCTGCGCGTCCGAAAGCTGGCTCTGTAACGGCTTATACATTAGTTATTTGTTATGCAAGGCTGTCTGTGCCTTTAGAACAAAACAAAATTAAATGTATATGAGTTTTTTCTTAAATTAACTTTTCAAACGGTGCGTTCCAAATTTGGAAAAAGCGAAATTTTTAGAAAAATAAAACGACATTTTAAAATTATTTGTCGTATTTTATCCTTATAAGTCAGTCTAACTGTTAATATTTCGTATGTACCTACTTAATTAAAAGAGAATAAGTATTATTAATTTTATTTTATCAAAATAATAACAATTTATTATTGGCATAACACCATCAGTTTCTGAACGCACCTTTCATTCTGTATAGAAAAAAGTTGGGTCTCGCGATCGACCGTCACGTTCCAAATTCAAAAACTCTTTCCACGCTAGCGGATAAAATGGACTTTTGGGCGCAGATTTTGAGCGATAAAGCAAGCCTTTTCGAGCCGGTGAGGTGAAAAATATTTTGTAACGCTGACTCAAAAGCTTTAGCGGGCGTTGACAACACTGCCACCGGCCTATATCCTTCAACCCTTTGGCTTCCTCCCCCTTTCGGAACCGGGACTACATGAGTTGTTTTCCATACCTCTGGGAACAACACAAACCGGTAGTCTCTAAATAAAAAAGCCGGGATGCCATCAGGTCCGGCCGAGCGCTTTGGTTTAAGGTTCGTTAGAGCTCGCATTACATCAGCCAGATGTAGCTTTTCAAAGTGTATTCGCGCCGAGCTTAACGCGCATTCTGCCTCCGCGACGGCTGCGTTCACGTCTAGTTCAGCTGGCACGGTGCTATACACAGATTGAAAGAACTCTGCAAATTCTTTAGCACACTTGTTCTCGTGGAGAGCCGTTCCTTCTTTAAAAATCTTTCGAGTGCTTCCGTGCGTAGTCTTAGACTTTACATAGTTCCAAAACGCCCTTGGGTCCTCTTTCAGGTGCGCTTGAACACGCTCCTGATATTGCACGTAAGCACTTTCAAACAAAAATTTCACCCGAGCACTACACTTCGAAAAAGCGTTATAATTTTTTGGACTTATATTTTTTATGAAGGGCCGCTTTTGAGTTTATTTCACGAATCACATCAGCGCTATACCATTCAGGATACGTGTACATATTGCACTTCCGTGGTTCCACCGTTCCACCGCCGCCCAAATACATAAAATACCAACAATGACTAGATTGCGACATTGAGAGCGAGGCACAGCTAAGAGTGGCAAGCGTATCTATCTCATCCTGTCTCGTTATACGCACTCACGTCTCGCTCTTCCAAACTGAAGAAGTAATAGCCACCAACCCGCATCCATCTCTTTTACATGCTTATCTTCGACCCATCCGCGACGCATCATCCTGTGGGGACATAATTAATCGATTGGCATAGCGTGTTAATCAAGACACAGATCGATCGTCTGGTACTCTGCGGTTAAGTAGGGAAACACATAATTTGCTGAGCTTTGCTGTTCAGGGCAACGTAAAACTGCTCTTGTCAGAGCAAATTATGTGTTTCCCTGCTTAACCGCAGAGTACCAGACGATCGATCTGTTTCTTAATTAACACGCTATGTCAATCGATGTGTATTTAATTATGTCCCCACAATCCCTTTTCCACACACATATCGACTAGATTTTGATTCAAGATCAACTGTTTACTAGTGTACTTCTTGCCGTCCTCGCGGGCCTTCGCCAGCTCGCGCTCGCTGGTCGACAGCTAGTGGCACTGCAAGTTGTTTACCTTGTAGGCGTCCATCTCCATCCGCAGCTTGCTCTGCGTCCACTTGAGCCAACCCTCCAGCTCCTTGCCGTCCTCGCGGGCCTTCGCTAGCTCGCGCTCGCTGGTCGACAGCTCGTGGCACTGCAAGTTGTTTACCTTGTAGGCGTCCATCTCCATCCGCAGCTTGCTCTGCGTCCACTTGAGCCGACCCTCCAGCTCCTTGCCGTCCTCGCGGGCCTTCGCTAGCTCGCGCTCGCTGGTCGACAACTCGTGGCACTGCAAGTTGTTTACCTTGTAGGCGTCCATCTCCATCCGCAGCTTGCTCTGCGTCCACTTGAGCCGACCCTCCAGCTCCTTGCCGTCCTCGCGGGCCTTCGCCAGCTCGCGCTCGCTGGTCGCCAGCTCGTGGCACTAGGAATTCATTACAATAGGTTAATATTCACTTGTGCATGTGCTGCGCATGTGCTCTGCCTACCCCTTTTGGGAATAAAGGTCTAAATTTATGTATGTAATCCCATATCCCCTTGACACTTCGGCTACAATAGACACATAAAAAAGTATATAGTATTAATACTTTCTTAGGATAAGAGATAGGATCACACAAAAACAAGAAATTATACCTTGTTCTTATAAAGCTGACATACGCGCTGTTCCATGTATCTTCCCTCGCAGCACGCAGCCAGCTCGCTGGCAGTTCGGGCTGGTGGTCGCAGCGAAATCCTTTTACGCGGCCTTGATAGCCGATCTAGGGGCCGTTCATAAATTACGTCATCGTTTTTTGTCGATTTTGCCCCCCCCTCTATCATCATCCTGTTATTCCTTGAAATGGACTCTCCCCGCCTAATAAAATGACTATCGTCATGCAATGGCCAGACAACCCCCCCCCCCCCCCGCCCCTATTTTGAAATGACGTAATTTATGAACGCGCCCCGTGACCCACAGTAAGCTGAGCTAGACCTTATCGTGGCAGGGTTCCTTGCCGTGTACTCAGCTTCGGCGATTGTGAGAGCGACGTGCTTCAAAAACACCCAGTACCTTGTCGTCGTATAGCTGACAGATGCGCTGCTTGTCGTCCCTGGCGGCCCGCAGCTTGGTCGCGGCCAGCTCGGCCTCGGCGGTGGCGGCCCGCTCCCGCAGCGCGGCCTGCTCGGCCGCCCGCCGCGCCTCGATCGCGCCGCGCTCCGTGCCCGCGTACCGCATCACCGCGGCGTCTTTCTCGCGTTCCGCTTGCTCCACGCGTTTCGACATCTAAACAACAACATATGTTAACATTAACAATATGTGCACCTATTTGAGTTTTATGTATGTGTATATACATATTTTGCGATGCTTAATCTCGACAAGATATTACTTTCGAAGCGATCGCTGATTCAGACCCATATTGCGATTATCTGTAGTATTGCATTCTGGTTAGCATTTTCTATAATGACCTGACAGCCGATCCGCTAAAGTACAAAAAAAAACCTGGTTGCACTCCGGGAGTGCCGGCAGAAGTGAAAACTTGAATAATTTTAATTATGCAAAAAAATACAAATGGATTATTGTTATATGATCTTTATTCAAATTCCTTCTTACGCTAGGTTTTGACAATAATTTATACGTAAGTATTAATATTACTAGTTGTTTTCCCACATCAAGGTTGCTTTGCTTCGCAGATGACATGAAGATTTTTGCTTCAGTGTCGTCGCAGCGTGAAGCAGATGCACTTCAAAGTGATATCCAGACTGGATGATTGATTACTGCTCACTCAATCACCTGGACCTTAATCCCTCTAAATGCTCGGTAGTTACTTTTACTCGTAAAATTAATACACTCTCGTTCGACTATCAACTCAAGGGTCAATCCTTGCAACGCGAGATTGCTGTACGGGACCTGGGCATCTTACATGATCCTAAACTTCTTTTTAATAACCTGATAATGTCATATCTAGAGCATCTAAATCACTAGGTTTTTTGTTTCGTTGTTCAAGGGATTTTAAACGGGCTAAAACTTTTAAGATTCTATATTGTACCCTTGTTAGGAGTAGGTACCTTGGAATATGCATCTCAGGTCTGGAATCCTCGTTACAAATGCTATGTAACGAGATTGGAAAATATCCAGAAGAAGTTTTTAAAGTTTCTTTGCTTCAAATTAGGTATTCGCTACGACTCAAATAAGTATTTGGACCTGTGCAGGAGATTCCATCTTCTCCCACTTGAGACCCGTCGAAATATAGCCGACATTACATACCTACTTAAAGTTGCATCGAATTTAATCGACAGCTCCATCTTACTTGGTAAATTGAACATCCGTATGAGCCCAGTAGAGCTCGGCGTAAGCCGCCACTATCCGTGCCATTATCATCCACTAACTATAGGCAAAATAGTTTTATGATCAGAGCGAGCAACGGCTTGAATGAGGTGTTTCAGAGGTTTGACGACCTGGACCTATTCAGTGCAAGTGTTCCTTTAGTAAGACGACGCTTATCTCGTCAATTTTTCGGTAGAGGTAGGGAAATGGTTTAGGTAGGTAACTCTTCTTTTTAGTCTATAGAAATAAGTACTTAAATTATGTAGCCGTGTCAAGACGCAAAAGCGCTGTGTTTTCGTTTGGTTTTTGCTCACTTATTTTTTACATATTCATCACGCTATCGGTGAGGATCTGTTATTAGCTCACTGTCACTACTGTTTTAAGCTACTGTGTAATATTTAAGCTGATGATCTTCCTATATAAATAAATATATATATATATAAATCATTATAATAACCTAATCTAGGCAGCGGGGCGGAGCCTAAGCCACCAGTGGTCAGGGCGACAGAGAGAGGAACCACCTGACTATCCTCCGCGCAGTATCCTCCTGGCGGTTACCTCGTGAGCCAGGTCAAGGTACTTGCTGGATTTTGTTCTCGAGGTTTTCGTCATGGGGGAAGGTGAAGTCGGCGGACGAGCTCTGCCTGGCGTTTCGATCGATCGTCAGCACGATATCAGGCCTATTGGCTAGAATAGTTTTGTCCGTGATGACAGATCGATCCCAATAGAGCGTGGCACGACCATTTTCGAGAGTTGGTACCCCAACGTTGGGGAACCGGCATGTACTTTTGTAGCGATGAACGTCGACGTCGTCATCGACGCCGTCAGAGGGCCATAAATCTTAAAGTTTTGGCTGAGAACAAAGCGCCTTTTGTAAAGATCAAAGGAGTGTCCCTTCTGTACTTGTACTATTATCTATTCTGTGGTACAGGTGTGTACTTATGGAAGGCACTTCGAAGTCTCCAAGACCGGATAGCAAAGCAAGTTGCTGGTGAATAACCTTGGCTGCAAGGTTATGTCAGAGGGCTTACCGCGAAACGAAAAGGAACTCCGTTCGTGTATCATCATCTCTGTCACACTTGTTAGTTCCTGCGAGGGCCTTGTAGTGTAGAACCGCGGAGTATTATCATTATGGGCGGGCCTTATGAACAGTGTTGCCGGTTTCGAGTTGTAACATCGTTAATTATAGTATAATAAATTTCACAAAGCTACAAGTTACAATTTTACAAGCAACAGTAAAGCAGCAGAATGTTGTAATTAAAACAAAAAGGATGGCAAATTTAACTTATTTATTTAACATTAGATGAACAATAGTATGTAATAGTTCTGCATAAACCTAGTACAATAGTTTAATTGTACATGATTTAACCCATTTTTTGCCTGGGCGCAAATATTCCATATAGTCAGGCCACGATGTCGCGTCGACAGCAATCAATGTGAAACAATGTGCCCCAGTTTAAGATTTAAATTACTTTGTTGGTTTTTTATTTATAAAATTATAGTTTCACACAATTTTTAGCATCTTCTCCATGTCGTTTATGATACCAGCAGTCACAGCCCCCAAAAAAATAGTCCTTTGCTGTATACTCCCTCCTCTCCAGTGGTGTGTGTAGATCAGTGCACATGTTTATTGACTCAGACGGATTGTTCTTGTAATACATTATGTACATGTAATCACAATATTTCATCCCAAGAGCAATTTTCTCTTTGAATGAAGTTGCTGAGTGTAGGTCTTTTTTGAACATTTCTTTGTCAACTTCTCTGTTGTCAAGTTCGCGGGTCTCAAGGCGTCCAAGTACATTAGAGAATGACTTCTTCAAGCCGGCCTTACTCTCTGCTACCTTAGCCATGGCATCAATGTCAAGATCCAGCAGTGTTTCCCGAGAGGTAGCCCACAGTCGGAACAGGACAGCCTGTGTTCTCGTGGGCAGCAGCATTAGCCAGAATGTTCTTATCAAGAGCTGAGGCACAAGTCTGCTACATTTAGCAGCAGACTCATTCAAAAATTTCAACAAGGCATCTGGTCTCAAACCTTTCATGTTACCAAAGACAAACTTGTAAGATTCATCGTTACCAATTATGGCAAATGTTTTCATCATTCTTTCATGCAGGTTTGCATACTTATTGTTCTGCAGCTCATTTGGTAACTCAGTTAAAAACAAGGCAGCTGTCAGGAGCTCCTCAGACTGCATTGTGTTCATGACATAATCATATCTGAGCTGATCATCTGTCACACCATTTACCATAAATCCTGTATGTAATGAACAAAACCACATTTCCGGGTCATTCTCAACATGCTTGTGTAAACTTATCTTCATTTTGTTTCTTCTTGGGAAAGTATGGTATTTCTCATAAGCAGCAATACCGTCAGCGACAGCAGCCAGGTCCTCGAGGCCTCTGCAGTCTAGAGGAGTGGGGTCCAACAAGATGGACGCAAAGAACACTTTCTGGATCCTTCGCGGCAGCCGCGCCATCCAGAATGTTCGTTTAATACACTCGGGAAGACCACCTCCTCCAACGATTTCCAAAAGATCAAGAAAAGCCGAAGGCATTAGGTCTCGGCAACAGAAGACTCCTAATTTTTTTATGTTTTCTGCTGATCCTTCTTCTTCCATCTTAGCTAAAACATGTACTTTTAGCGCAAGATATTTGTTTTCACGGTCAGGCCATTCCGGAAAGCCCTCAATGACCGGTTCCTCGCGGTCCGGGTAGTAGTGGGTGGTCTCAAAACCACCGTTTTTCAGTAGATAGCTCTTGACGCATTCGTACATCTCATTGTTGCTGTATGACGCAGCGGAAAGTATCAGCTCCACCGATTTGAACCAGAAGTCTGCATTAGTAGGCGAGAATTTCGGCAGCTCGCAAACCTTACCACCAGGGGTTCTAGACATTATCACTATTTATCTCTATCACATTGACCATGAATAAATCTAAGTACTTAAACAACTTAATTTGAAAAGAGTTCAAAATTCAAAACTAGAGAAGAAAGAATAATCAGTTGGCATTCGGTAACGCCGCGCGTAATTTGTTTTTTTTTTTTTAATTCATGGCATGATGGGGGATGGGGTATACAGATTATGTGGTTTTACCAGTGTTGTTCCTGTCGAATTTACTTTCTGAAAAGAGATGCTTTTTTCATTATAAATAAATGATTTCACTTACTATTACAATTGTGAATCTTTCTGTAAATTTCAGATAATTGGTAATATTACCAGTAGCATTGTAGGCAATCCACATTACGTGATTTGTCAGCCCCAATTCATCAGAATCTGACTAATTGTTCCAACCGTCAAACGAGTTGTCCGGCCTAATTGCATGAAAATCACAATTTGGACCATGGAATTTGCATTATCTGCCAAGTTTTTTTATTTCTCACAAATTTCATTCAAATAAATTTAAACGAAAATTCAAAAATATACACTAAAGAATATTGTAGTAATATTTTACACTGTAATTTTGTTTTTTTTTAAGGAGCGAGCTATTCTGATGAATTGGGGCTGACAAATCACGTAATGTGGATTGCTCATTACGTCTGTACGCTACACCCAATTCTGACTTCGACATGTTGTACTGACAAATTGGGGTAAAATCACATAATGTGGATTGCCCATTACTGAGAAAATACTCGCTTTGGGAATAATACCGGCAGCGAGCTACCCATTACTAGTTACCAAAGACAAGCGTTATTTCGCGCCAATTATGGTGGGTACACACTGAGCAAACGAACGACCAACGAACGCGAAGCATTTATGTGACAGCTATTTGTTAGAGTGAGATACATAGCTGTTCGTTGGCTTGGTGTGTACGCACCTTTAGACAGAATGATAGGCCTAGTGATTATATTCTCTTTGGATAGGCCTACCCTACCCTACCTTTTTTTTTCTTACCTATTATCTATGGTTTATCTGTAATTTCTGTCAAATTTCGATTACGAGTATATGTATGTACCCGCCAAGTGTAAAATGCTGAATAGAATAAAATCGCAATATTCGTGATCGACTGGTCGTTAGCGCTAACTATTTATTAGTGTACAACTCTATATCACTAATTACACATTTTGGCACAGTGGGTATATGAAGATCACTGATAATAAAGGATTAATTAGATAGAATTAATCTTTATTCGACATCAGATAAAACATGACATGACAACAATCGGACAACACAATATTGACACAAAAGACATAAAGATTTGAAATTAAAAAGAATATCATAGACTGTCTTCAGCCTGTTAAAATACGTAAGGCGTAACCTCTTTTATTCTAACACTCCTCCTTAATTTCATTCCTCTAGTCCCATACCTCTCGCACACAACATAAACTTACCCTTTAGCAGGGGTTTCGTAAGTACGTCCGCCACCATTCGCTCAGTCTCTACATACTCTAAACGAACATGCCCATGCTCAACAGATTCCCGAATAAAGTGGTGGCGCACATCGATATGTTTTGTGCGTTGGTGGTGCACAGGGTTCTGGGCAATGGCAATTGCTGACTGACTGTCACTGTAGATAGTCAGTTGCCTCTCCGGTTCTCCGGTGATCTCAGCAATAAACCGTTTTAAGAATATTGCCTCTCTGGCTGCTTCTGAGATGGCAACATATTCAGCTTCTGCAGTTGAGAGTGCTACAGTTTTCTGCTTTTTGCTTTCCCAGCAAATTGCTCCTCCTTTCCACAGGAAAACCAATCCGGTGTATGACTTCCTGTCATATGATGTAGCATGACTCGCATCTGCATAGCCCACTAGCACCTTTCTGTCATTTTTCCTGTACATGAGTCCACGACTTTTAGTGCCCTTTAAAAATCTGAGCACTCGTTTCGCTGCTATCCAATGATCCTCAGTAAAGCAGGTGTTAAATTGGCTCAGATGATTCACTGTATGTGCTATGTCCGGCCTCGTGCAGACAGATAAATACATTAGCGAACCAATCAGATTTTGGTACGGTGTGCCAGCATCCGGTATGTGTGATGATCCTGGTTTTTCCAATTTTTGTCCAGGTACAGATGGCGTTGACGCAACCTTGCAGTCTACCATACCAAAATTCTTCAAAACCTTATCCACATAGCTTTCCTGGTCGATTTTGATTTCAGTCTCGCTTTGGGTGATGCGAATTCCTAGAATAAATTTTGCTCGACCGAGATCCTTCATCTCAAATTTTCTCATTAGACCTCTTTTGAGACTACGTAGTTCTTCTTCGTCATTCCATAGAATAAGAATGTCATCTACGTAAACCGCGAGTACAATAACCTTATTTCCATTAGATTTCTTATAAACACAAGGTTCATTCTTAGACCTCGTGAATCCTAGCTGTAACAACTCGCTGTTCAACTTGGTGTTCCATGCTCTAGGAGCTTGCTTTAATCCATAGAGCGAGCGTTTCAGCAAACAAACATAGTCAGTTCCCTTTTCCTCAAACCCTTCTGGTTGCTTCATATATACAGTCTCTGATAAGTCTCCGTTAAGGAACGCCGTTTTCACGTCCATCTGATCGATTTTGAGATGATAAGCCGCTGCCAGTGCTAAAAGCGTCCTCAGGGAACTATGTCTCACGACCGGGGAGAAGGTCTCATCATAGTCAACTCCGTATCTCTGACTAAAACCTCGAGCCACGAGACGAGCCTTGTATCTTTTTTTTCCCTCCCCCTCGTCTTTGATTCTAAAAATCCATTTGGAATCAACGACGTTGCATCTTTCTGGTCGTTTGACAAGGACCCATGTCTCATTTTTCCTAATAGCACTCAGCTCTTCTTGGATAGCGGCTTTCCACTCCTTGCTGTCATTCCTTGACAATGCCTCACGAATTGTACAAGGATCCTGTTCAGTTTGTTCAGTGGCTTGATAGAGTACGAAATCGGGAAACTGGGTAGGTTTCCTTCTTCGAAGGGGATACCTCCGTGTCCTCTCCTGCTGGTTCTCCTCAATTTCTTCTTCAACAGTTGAACCTGATTCGCAGTCTTCAAACTCGGCCAGATCAGAGTCTACATTTGGCTCATTTTGTCTGTAAAGATCTGCAGTCTCGTCTTCCACACTAGCGTGTTCTACTAGAGGACGTTCCACTCTAGGAATATTCTCTTCCAATCCTCGTTCAAAACCAAGTGATGTTTCTCTTTCATCACGTTCCAATATCGGTGACTGACTGCTCTCCAGCTCTACAGTGTTTTGAAGTGATGAATGTTTCTCTAAACTATCTTCCGTCAGATTTAGTATCACCTCCGAATGTTCTTTAGTTTCTGAATGCTGATGATACATTTGGTTCTCCAAGAACACCACGTTTCTTGCCTTGAAAACTGCGCCAGAACAGGGGTTGATTAATCTATGCGCTTTAGAGTTATCGCAAAAACCCGTGTAGATCAGTTCTCTGCTTTTAGGATCCCACTTTTTTCTCATTTGTTGAGGGATATGCATAAAAGCCTTGCAACCTAATATCTTCACCATGCTCAGGTCAGTTTTCCTGTGTGACCACTTCTCTTCAGGTGTCACATTCTTCACCGCTATCGTTGGTGACCGATTTTTCAAGAACACTGCATGGTGAACTGCCTCTGCCCAAAATCGTTTAGCCAAACCGGAATCTTGAAGCATGCTTCTTGCTTTCTCGTTGATTGTACGGTTCGCTCTCTCTGCCACTCCATTTTGCTCTGGTGTGTATTCAACTGTCAGCTGATGCTGAATCCCGAAGTTCTTCAAATAATTATCCATACGTTTATTGACGAATTCCGTGCCATTGTCTGAGCGGAGAATCTTCAGTTTATTTCCACTTTGAGTTTCGGCAAACTCCTTAAACTCTATAAACTTTTCAAAAACTTCGCTTTTCTGTTTCAAAAAATACACGAAAGTTTTGCGAGTAAAATCGTCAATAAAAGTTAAAAAATATCGGGCCTTGTTGACAGAAGGTACCTCCATAGGTCCACATACGTCGGAGTGTACCAAACCAAGTACCTCTGTACTTCTCGTCGCATTGGTCTTCGTAAAGGGTTGTTTGGTTTGTTTTCCCATAATGCAGGGTGTACACTCAAGTTTAGTTAAAGTGTTGGGAAAACTTACCCCGGTTGCCATCTTATCTCTGAGTAATTTCAGGTTTTTCATACCAAGATGCCCCATCCTCCGATGCCACTGCACCAGCTGGTCACCTGCAGTTGCTGAGGAAAGTGCAGAACCCTGTGAACAGCACTTGATTTTATAGATGCCTCGTTCTTCCACACCTTTCACTACAGCCTTTCCTCGAATCTCACATTCATCACTCTTAAAGATGTCACACCCTTTATCGGTAAATACCACCACATGTCCCTTTTTGACAATTGCATTAACACTAAGTAAATTAGAGGCTAATTTAGGAACATATGTTACATTGCTTATTGTTAAATCAATTGACTCACAAACTACAGTACCTTCGCTTTCACCCAATACCTCGTTACCATCAGCACACGTCACTCTTAATGGCTTAGGAGTGTCCTTTAAATTCCTGAACCATGATTTGCGATTCGTCATATGAGTCGACGCTCCTGAGTCTATGATCCAATCATCCGCATGTGGTTTGGTCAATGTGCCAAACGCATATGCCTGCAGCGCCTCCTTCCTTTGTTTTGGATTCTCTGGACAGTACTGAGCTTTGTGAGGTCCTTCACAAATAAAACATTTGACTTTTCCTTTAGTCTTCTTTTTAGGAGCACTCTTGCCTTTGTGCTTATTTGTCAAAAGTGCTGATGTTGACTGCTTCTCACTAGAGCTTGTCGAGTAGGTATCTTCCATTTGGAATAGCTTTGTTTTTACATAGTCGGTAGTCAAATTGATGTTGCTGTTTTCTATGGCCAACCTCATAGGTTGAAATTCTGGGGTAAGACCTTGAAGGAGCAGAGCTGCCAGTAGCTCATCATCAATCTCCTTCCCTAAGTCCAACAGCTCCTGTGATGTTGTTAATACAGACGTCACATACGCGCGAATCGTCGCAAATTGTTCGAGCCTCATGCTCACTAGCTTTGTCAACAGCCGGCAGCGGTTGTTCAAACCTTTATCTTCGAACGCACTTTTTAAAGCTTCCCAAGCGTCTTTAGCCGTTTTACTGTTTCTTACATGCACTAAACAGTGGGGTCTGATCATTAAACAGATTTTCGCTCGTGCTCTTTGGTCACGCTTCGTCCCAGAAACGTCACTCGCCGCAGGAGTGGTACTTGTAAATTCCCACAAATCATCATGGATGAGATACATTTCCATGAGAAATTTCCATGTTGCGTAGTTACTATTGCCATCCAGCTTCTCTAGTGATGGTAGGGCACTGCTAGAACTGCTGTTGCCAGAACTGCTAGGTGCAGTTACTCTGTCTCCACTCTCAGCCATAATTTACGTGCTCGGGCCAATAACCTATTAGTGTACAACTCTATATCACTAATTACACATTTTGGCACAGTGGGTATATGAAGATCACTGATAATAAAGGATTAATTAGATAGAATTAATCTTTATTCGACATCAGATAAAACATGACATGACAACAATCGGACAACACAATATTGACACAAAAGACATATAGATTTGAAATTAAAAAGAATATCATAGACTGTCTTCAGCCTGTTAAAATACGTAAGGCGTAACCTCTTTTATTCTAACACTATTCCAACTGATTCCAGTCAATGCAGAATATAACACTTCGTCATTGAAACAGAGCCTTCAGCCGTCTGAAACGTGATAATGTCATCACAAACAGATCGCTTCAAAACATTTTCCCAACTGCCGAAGCCAAAGCTAAGTGATATGGAGTTCTGGTTTAACTCGGTGCAACTAATACTGTCTAATTCCATCACCTGCGATAATTATAGACGGGATTACGTGAAGGAATATCTACAGTACATAGGTTTCGGGTTTCTCATCAAAGACTTGCCGCAAGGAAGGGACGGTCGAAAATTCGATGGTTTACGAAAACACGTGTTAGATCAGTCGAAGAAATGGGACCTGTCGTGTATAATGGATAAAGTATCCTTCGTCCGCTGCATGGATCTCAGACCTTCAGCGTTTCTACACATATTAATGAAGATATTCTCATGCGACCATGTTGTTCCCAAGTCTATCACACGAACATTCTTGCTGGCTCGGCTGCCGCGACACATCCAGAAAGTGCTGTTTGCCGAGATCCTGCTGCACCCGCAACCTTTGGACGAGAGGAGCTCCGAAGACCTCGCCGCAGTCGCCGACGGCATAACTGCTTATTTGAAGTACCATTCTCTACCAAGAAGTAACGTACGGAGAATAACTTTACCTAAGTATGTTCCAAGTGACCCGGAGCTGTGGTTTTATTCATTAGATGAAGCATTTATTGCAAATGGAGTCACAGATGATCAGCTAAAGTTTGACTACACCTTGGATGCACTGCCTGAAGAATTCTGGACTGCAGTCTTGTTTTTAACTAATATACCAGATCAGTTAAAACAAGAAAACAAGTATGGAAACTTGCGGGAAAGAGTTATCAAAGCTTTTGCAGTCATACAAAGTGATGACACATACAACTTTGTCTTTCGTGACATGACAGGGCTAAGACCAAAGTCTTTGCTGCAGTTTATGAACAACTTGGCTGCTAAAAATGACAGAATTGTGCCTCAACGTTTAATAAGAACACTTTGGATAATGCTGCTGCCTATCCAGATACAAGCTGTCTTATTTCAACTGCTGGCCAAATCTCGTGAGCCACTACAAGATCTGGACATGGATGCTATGATTCTGGTTGCGGAGTGCAGTTGGAAGGATATAGAGTCAAATGAGATGATGGAATGTGTAGTGGTAAATCTTGCAGGGCCAGAACTAGACAACAAAGCAGTGGACAAATGGGCTTTTCAATCTGAACTACTCTCAGCCACTTCATTTCAACAGAAAATTGCTCTTGGGGTGAAATACTGTGATTTCATGTACAGAACTTATTATAGAAACAATCCCTCTGAGTCCATAGAGAAGTGCACAGTGTTAAAACATCTGCCAAATGAGGGTACAGAGGAAAAACATTACATTTAGGTTGCACATGTAAATACCATCAAATAATCAGCCCCAAATTGTACTCAAGTACAAAATGACGAAGAAGAATAGATTTTAATGACTAGCCCTTGCCAAAGTAATGCAGGAAGAAATGCAATTTAAATATCAATTTTATCATTCTTTACACCATTGTATTCCGACTTGATTTGTAATTCATATTATGATAACGTCCATATTGTTAATTTAAATATTATTTGGATGTATGAGATTGGATTTTAGTAGATCCTATTTGTTGTGTTTCAGAATAATAAAAAATAGTTAACAAATGTTGTTTATTTTCCATATGCTTCAGCTGCCTGTTTCAGATACAATTATTTTTTTACATAATTTGTTGTAGACTACTTATTCACACAGTCATGAACTAATTGTTAAAGTTAATAATAATGTGTTGTGACCGATCTTACATAAGAATGCCAAAAATCAGCTCAGTGGCATACCGGAAAGAAAGAGGAATGGTTTTCAAATTTTGAATGACTACTTTAAATACATAGCCGTGAATAAGAGTGAAAATTAAAAAAACTAAAAATTACTTGAAAAAAAATACACTTGATGAATGAAAACTATTTAAATGTATGTACCAAAGTGGGTAACATTTTAATCCTACAAGCATACATTGCAACTGAGCTATAACCATGAACATCAAAACTCGAAGTTCGGGTAACTCCATCTCTATTGCGCTTATAATACTTGAGTGTCAGGGATGCATGTGTACAAACTTCAAAATCTAAACTCACCATATCCATTTTAGTCTCCAGCTCTCTAAACATGTGGTCCCTCTCCTGCAGCTCCTCCGCCTGCTGCCTCCCCCTCTCCCGCAGCACCGCATTCTCCTTCCTTTGCTCCGCTAAGACTCTCTCTAATGACTCAACTTGAAGCCTCAGCACATCACCCTTAGCATCACCATCTTCTAAATTAGGTTGATTTAAAGTCTCGTCCACTACATCATTTGAAATTGGTTCAGTTTTGGGATTGTCTACTCCATTAGTGATCTTCTCATCAGTTTGTTCATCTTCAAATATATCATTCATCACTTTTCCATTTGGCATTGCCTTTACTGTCTTCATATAAGGTATATGTCCCGTTCTATGTGTGTATGCACTCTTCAAGCTGCCACTTACTGAAGAGAATATCCCGTGGACATTTTTGACAATACTACCCAGGTCTTGTGACAGCAGCTCTTTAGGTAGCCTTGTGTACCGTACATCTAAGTTTGCGTTTGCTTGTGGGTCCGGAGCTATCACTTGTGTAGCAGAAGCTTTACTCTTCTGACTTGTAAACTGAGACAGTATTGCATCCTTGTCATGGTGTTGGTCCATTGTTACGTCAACGGAAATGTTCTCCGCGCTGCGGCTGTAAGGGGACTTGTTTATAGTAACATTACAGTGTGTTGTGTCATTCAGACTCACAGTTGATGTGGCTAAACTCTTATTCATGTCGAGATATGTTTGTTGATTGTCTATAGAATCATTAGAAACGCTAATGTTGTTTGTGGCCGCTATTTTGCTATCTAAATTGTCCATATTTTGAGATGTGATTGATACTTTGTGACTAACAGATATGAGTTTCTCATTGGTATTATTTAAAGTATGCCCCTGCTGGCTGGCTGAGAGCTCATCGAGGTTCGCCACGATGTCAGAGGTGTTGGTGCCGGGCGAGCTGACGCCGGAGGACGACAGCGGAGACGGCGCGAGGGAGTCGGCAACATCTTCCACCACCTCTTTTATCTCGCCCTGGTCATCGTTCTCGCTGGCCTTTACGTTCTCAAAGGCTGATTCTGTTGACAGCACATCCTCCGTAGGTTCCGGGCATTTGGTTTCTAATTCAGAATCAGTTGCCAGGTCGCGCTCTGACCCATCTTCCTTGGTCGATTCGTCGACGTCAACATCTGCAATATGGGCAGGGTCCTGCGGAGTCGCCGCCACTCCGGAGGACATTGTTTGGGCATTTAATTAAAAGAACCGACGAACTAATAATTTCACATGTATAAGGCCTGGCGCGTAACCCATTAAGCTAAGATTTTATCCAACTTTTGTGAACAAAAATAAACATCTAGTTTGACAGTTCCCTTCATACTCTTCATACTAACTACTCTTCATACAAGTATTTTAGTAGGCACTACTCATCAATCAGAAATGATAAACTGATAATACAATCATAAACCGTATGATACCTACGTCGTCGTCGTCTCACTAGCATTTATTGTTGTTGTTGCGTTGTGTTGTTATTTTTGAACAACGATATTAACATACCTACTACCTTAGAAATTAAAATACTTCAACTTTACTACCGATGAGCCCTATAAAAATCCCATTTTAAAGGTGTGAATACACCAGTACCTAATAATGAATAAAACTGCTTGACTATAGATACGATTTTTCTATGTCACCGTAATCATCAGGTAGTAAAACAATCTACTATACCAAACAACATGACTGTTTGATTATAAAGATTGCTAATTCAACATTTTATGTAGCTTCTATTTATTATAATGTTTTTCATTTGAGTTTCCTCTGGTATGTGCCAGCCTTTATGAACCCTGTATACGAGCGGTTTAATATAGATTTATAACTTCCGGTATCGTAATGTTGCCCTTTTATTGATGTGAAATGTTTGTTATCATAATAATTTGTTACTTAATTACCCGATTTTCAGATTAATTACATATTATTCATATTTAAAAATGATAACATTTTTGTCATGAACTCATTTGTTTAATCTTATTAGTTTTGACAAAAAAATTCTCATAAGAAACTGCTCGTTTGCTGTGAATCAGTTGATTTTGCTATTCTATATGGCAACATGAACCGAAAACGTCTTGTCATTCCGATTTCATTTCAAAAGGAAATAGGAAACCCTGAAAAACTAGGTCGTGAGTATTGATTTTTACCTAATATCCGACTAACGTACGCGTTGCGCGGCTTTGTGCAAGGCTGCAAGCCGTTTTATTATATTCGTGTTCGCGTCGAGGCGGAGTCGTCGAAAATGCCTGTAAGTATAACCGTCTGCTATCATGTGATTTCCGGAAATCATGTCATGATTTCATAACTCGTTTCCTTTGATTCGCAAAAACCACATGGGGGATAATGGGGCACGTTTTTTGCGAATTCATGGCTCTTATTTAAAAGGACTCTGTAGTAATAATAATAATTATAGACGTTCTAGATGTGAGTCATAACGTTTTTCGCGTCTCAGGGTCACTCATTATCGTAGGCGTTTACGACATAGCATAGTAACTGCGCACTGGCGATTGATTCACAACGTCGGTTACATGTCGGCGGGTGCTGGCGCGGGGTGGACGTGTCGGTGTCGGGTGTCTGAGAGCTTGTCTGTTGGCAGGATGGGGATGCAGCGCCGGCCACGGTGGAGAACGTGCGGGTGGTGGTGCGGGTCCGGCCCGTGGACGCGCGGGAGCGGCTCGAGGGCGCGCCGGGCTGCGTGTCCGTGGATGCCGTGCACGGCACGGTGGCCGTGACGCGCGCCAACGCCGTGCCGCCGGAGCCCCCGCGCGTCTACGCCTACGACGCCGTCTTCGACTGGAACACCAGCCAGGTACGCTAGGGCTCCACTAACGGCCTCCACTTCTATTAGATTTTCTAGTCTTATTGGAATTGAGTAGGATATTTTCCAATTTGGTAACATCCGATTAAGGAGTTTTAGGTCTAATTTGAATTTGCATTACTGAAAACGCATATTCCAATAATCAGTTTTCATTTATACTTAATTTGGATCCAATGACAATGCATTAGTAATATAAATCATTCTACACATTTTTATAACTTACAATTAAATTTATTTGATCTTACTACTTATCTAACAAGGTCCTTTGTAGCGGATAGCCTATCAGCGTGTGTTCGAAGCTGATAGTGGCTTATCACACACATTTGACACACTTTTGGCAAAAGCAAGCCACATTTGTGTTAACTTTCCTATCATGCTCTAAATACCTGCTTCTCACTTTCAAATGACTGTTACATCAATGTGTAGAGAAAGGATTTCACTTTCCAACAAGAGTTATGCTGGTCTAAATATCTACACATAAAATGTGTTGGACAAATGAGACTGTTTAATTTATGTTGAATTATAGTAGGTATATTATTAGACTTAACAATTTAAATCATAAAACACAGTGTCTTCCTGATACTAAAATCTTTTTCTTATATTTATAAATGCTTATTCATTTTGTATTTATTTATGTTACTCAAAAGGTCTTCAATTAATATATCTATATTGTAGTGTCTCCCTAGGTTAAGTCAAGCAAATTGTTTAAAATTTCATGACAAACAAGAGTTAGCAATTATCATGACAAAATGGTTTTATTGAATTTTCAATATCAGCTAAAATACATAAACTTGTTTTAAATCCTAAATATATTTTATGAAATAGTTTTATTTCATAACATCAATGAGTGAACCGTGAATCACATAGAATGTAAACCTTTTGTATGGACAAATAGATCCAAGTACATGACACCTTTTCTTAGTTTTACAAAACAAAGTTGATGTACTTTTGGCTGGTATATAATGTGTGGTGTACCTAGCTACCGCAGCAATCAGGAAGATCCGGACCTCGGCACTACCTGTCCATCATTTGACTCGATTGCTGCTGTCCACGCATCAGTCTTGTCGAATGGTGGGTGGGTGCTGCCAGACACTACGGGCAACTCATCAGCAACATGTAGATTAATAGGTCCAGGTGTACCAAAGGGGGCGCGGGACTTTTATATTGCTACATTATACCTATTTTTTATGATGCTATTGTATAGAAGATTAGACGCTAAAATAAGCATGTCTCGAATGGGCAACTTTTCTTTAAATTTGATAATTACCGAGATATTGGCTTCTAAATGGACACAAAGTCCTGCGTACCCTTTACTACATCCCAAACATTTAAGGAAACACTTTTCAATAACCAGACTGGTGCAATAGTTTTATCTATGTATGAATAGCTTTTCAAACTTCCAACCTTCCAAGAATCCCCTAAGGCGAAGGGAATAAAATGGTGAAACATCTGTAATAAAAAGCAGCCTATGTCCTATGGGACAAACGGACTTTATAACAAGTTCACCTAAATTGATTGAGTTAATAAATAGACTTGTTTGCTGTTTTAAGATTATGACGATCAGCTTAGCTTAATGGGTTGAAATCCTGGTAAGGGCAAATATTTGTGTCAAGAGCATGAATATTGGTTTTTCATGGATATTTTTTATAGTAGACTACTTATAATACAAGATTAATTGAGCTCACTAAGGTGCTGGTTCAATTTGTGTAAGAATTTCCCCTGCTAACTTTTTCTAAATTTGTTATAACAGGAAACTTCTATGAATTCCCCACATGGAAATACCATGTTCCAAGATTTGATTTGTTTAACCTTATCTTTGCAAATTTTTGAAATGTTTTTCCTCAATCTGTTGTAGCGTTATACTACCGCATCCTCGTCTGGTTTACACGCGTGAGGTTTTATTGCACACTGCGCTAATTTGCACTCGTGTTGTCATGCAATGTGCACAAGGTTCCGACGCCATGAAACATCAACATAATGCAATAGTTATTACCATTGTCGAACGCCTCAATTGCCTTGATATTTCTTGTGATGTTTATCCTCACTCTAAGTCTGGCTAGCCACTCGGGTACGGGAAGTCTGACTGTCGCGTCCGCAGAAATAATTCCGAGGGTGGATCAATAAGTTTTGAGAATCAGCATGATTTGGTCTCATGATGATAATTTGTGAATTGTCATTCCATTATTCAAAAATACACTAAAAACTTTAAAAAAAGGTTTCATTCATTTGTTTTTATTCAATAGCTAAATAAATATGATGGTTTGGAATATATTCTGACGTCAGTAAAATGGGAGGATATTTTGTTGGTTGTCTATTGTTTGCCCGACATTCACATACCATAATAGTTAATTGACATACTCTTGTTTACCCGAATATTGGATGTCATAATGATACGAATGCCATACGTATTGTTTTCCAGATTATGGTTTGCAATAATATTATTTAATAGAATAAACGCCATACTAAACATGCATTCGGATTCATCTTTGTTAATTTTTTAGTTTTTCCGCTCTTTTATAAAAAAATAACCTCGAAGACGAAAGCGGGAGCGAAGCTCCCGCTTCCGTCTTCTAGCCTATCCGCGATCCGAGTCGGTTTTGCCACTAAGCCCCTGTTCCCTACTGCCTATGATACACCACTATCTTGGCATTGGGTAATCTCAGAGAAAAGTTTATTTTTACTTAGTGGCAGAACCGACCCGGATCGCAGATAGGTTCGAGGTATTTTTTTTTTTTTTCATTTTAGAGACTGCAGTACGTACCCACATTATACATATTAATATTATGGATGTTGAGATGGATGGCAAGAGACATTATGGCATGTGATAGTTATGGATTACAATGATTATAGAAAATGAGATTATTGATATTGATATTATGGAAAACAAAGATTCTGGCATATAATTAATATGGTAAACAATGAGTATGGCATACAAAATTATAGAAAACAACTTTATGGCAGTTGAATATTATGGCAGATAAAATTCGGGCAAATGAAATTCTGGCAAGCAAGAGTATACCTATTTTTTTACATGTATGGGGCGACCTTGGCAAAATTCTGGTGCGGTATGCTGCCATAGCTGCCACATGCCATACACTAGTTCACTCATGAGGATCTAGAAGTTGGAAAATTGAGAAAAGAAGGTAGGGGAAACATGCAGCTAAGGATAGAAGAAGAAATACAGGATATAGATTATAATTTATATAGTAAATACGAAAAAAAATTACACACGTTATCGCTATAAATTTAGTAGGAAAAGCGTAACAAGATAAAGTGCTCAGGTACAATACACGCTCACTCGGGTATAAAAATAACTTTGCTACTTTGGTGTAATAGATGCATGGTTTTGTGCACAGGTGGTCGCATGTATATCATTAGGGAAATGAAAATAGCAGTCAATATTATAAAAATTAATCGCCACAACCATAAGCAATTCCAAATTCTGCAGCACATAGTGCCGCATCTGCCTCTTGCCACGGTGTTTTGCTCATCCTTGAGGCTCTCCAATACTTCCGGAGTTATTGGATTTCTTGCGTGTCCTGGCAAAGAGTTCTGGTCTTTGCATACTGCCATTTTCCTCGATCGTTGCCAAATTATTAACATGGTTTTTGATATTTTCATTTACTGCATTGTAAATCACTTGCGGTGAAAATTGTTTCTTCATTGTTGTTTCCGAAGAAATTGTCTTATATGGATTGTCCATTTCGTTTTCTCGGCGACCGTCTCGTACGGTTTCTATTTAGCAACTGAGACTGCGTCTCGGCCGGATGCTGATAAAATTCACGTCGCCTCGAAAACAAACTTCATTACCATAGGGATTCTGCGCAATCTCCGTTAGTCCTTTCGGTCGTAAAATGATGAATATTGACCCAACGTGGAGAGTGTGTGGGTGTTGGGTGGTCTTCGACGTTATCCGGAGTGCTTTATGCTATTCTCGCAAGCGTTCTGAATTTAGTGATGGCG
This sequence comes from Epinotia demarniana, assembly GCA_945867215.1. Classification (NCBI taxonomy): domain Eukaryota; kingdom Metazoa; phylum Arthropoda; class Insecta; order Lepidoptera; family Tortricidae; genus Epinotia; species Epinotia demarniana. The sequence continues at coordinate 13,174,141 of OX244283.1, forward strand.
TATCGTCTCCGAATCAGGTATACTTCCAATGGCACATAATATCACATCAGCGATTATCACCAATAGACACATGATGCGCCGGAAATTAATCGGACTTCCCAGGTGTCGTGTGAACCGTAGACACTTTATACCAATTGGATATGAGGTACGATTCTGTTCTTCGAATCTTTGCCGCAAGAGATCGTAGAGATAGGGATACTCACTCATGTAGTTTTCAAATTCTTCGGGCGTGTTGAGTGCATCAACGAATTCCATGCGTTCGTGCATCAGCCATTTGCTTGAATATTATTTACGGTTGCTTTTGTCGACACACACGTCTTTCTCGCACAACGTTCTATGATGTACTGGGCATCAGTATTTATTCGTGGCGAAGGGAGGGATTAACAGACTCGGGAGGATGGGTTGGGAGGAGGCTGTTTATCTGGCGTCGACGCGGCGACATAACATCTGTCATATTGCCCAGATCGATAATGGGCCAATCTTGCGGGATGAGTACTTGCTACGTTGTTTACGTGTTCAATGTTTTTGAATTTCTAGTTTTTTATTTTTTTTTTATTTCCAAAAAATTTATATTCAAAAAAATCCTAAGACTTTGAATTCCAGCCAGCAGCCAGCAGTCCAACAAGCCCAAGCACCATGGGTCTTCTGATGATATTTCGCCAACATGCTACTTCAAGGGTCTATCAGAACTTTCGATGGATCACTATGCCCTTAAGACTCGATTCGTCAGTACCATGACTCTAGATCTGTCAACCAAGTTTCCTTACAGCCTTGATAAGTTGTAATTTCTATGAAAAAATAACCGCCATGTATATGTGGTACCTTTAAGTCTGTAGGCCCTTACCCTTTAGGGTGACGACATTGTGGTCATGCCCATTAGATTTGGCTCGTCGAGACGAATCCGGCAAGCTCTCGCTTATCTCGAAACTCCTCTTACAAGTGTCTTTACCGTGAGGTGGCAGGTATGGCAGCCATTCCAATCCCATCAGAGCTTATACTAATATACTATTAGTCGCTTAGCCTCTAATGGCTCTACTTATAGCAATACATTCCTACCTACATAGCTAATGCTTATATCTTATATTTACCTCTTTAAGATATATAAACTTATTTAAAGAGTTAAATATAAAATAACACAGCCACAGCAAATTCTATAGTCCTATAGAAAATCTAGAATAGGAATATGGCAGCATATTTTTTAGGTAAGTAAACTAATAAAGAGTGTATTAAATAATTAAAGATGATATGTAACGGATAACTTCTGTTTTTTATGCCGATTCTCAAAACTTATTGATCTACCCTCGTCCTACGACAATTCTTGACATTAAGTCGCGTCTATTTGCATTGGAAAATTGGCCTTAACGTTTTTAGTTTTTCCTACGTATTGGTATGATGGCTGTAGCTTCTAAAAGTGCTGTGCCTATATATCCATATTAGGTAACACGCTGAACCCAGGATCCAAAGCAGTAACTGAGGATGGACGGCATTAGGCAGCTTCGTATGTAGTCGGTGCCCTTCCGAAACAATGAAACCCTGTTTATTACACAACCCTAAACTACAAAAAGGATCTCTATATGCCGTGTTGTGATGCACTCTCCAATTCTTAAGGCGCCGTAGGTTCATGGTCTTCTCTCCCTCTCACTGAGCATAAGCGTGAGCGAGATGGAAGTGCGTGCTCGGAAGCGCGGAAAACATGTTTTTTTAATTTTTTTTTTTTTGCCGTTTAAATAAATAAAAAAGTAAACACTGATTTCTCTCAAACATGATATTCCCGATTTTTAGAAGCCATTTTAATATTTTTAGCTTTTGTGCATAATTTGTAAGAAATATTTTAAGTGTATTTTAGACCCTTTTAGACCTATGTTCGTGTTTTTTTTCTATCGAGCGAAAATTGCTTAATCATGTTTCTAAACACTGATTTCCCTGCAGAAAAGCCTCAAGATTACTATTCGTATTTTTTTAAAACCATATTATTATAAACAGACGCATTCTATTGTTTCAAAAACTCTGTTCGCTTAACTTCGCTGAACCTACGGCGCCTTAAGCGCGCGGTTGTTTTATGCGTCAAACGCTGCGATTCCAGAGATACCTTCTATGTCGACTTCTATGTATGACGACCTCTGTAGCCTAGTTGGTAGTGACCCTGCCTACGAAGCTGGAGGTCCCGGGTTCGAATCCCGGTAAGGGCATTTATTTGTGTGATGAGCGCGAATATTTGTTCCTGAGTCATGGATGTTTCCTATGTATTTAAGTATATATTTATCTATATAAGTATGTTTATCGTCGTCTAGTTCCCATAGTACAAGCTTTGCTTAGTTTGGGACTAGGTCGATTGGTGTAAGATTGTCCCCAAAATATTATTATTATTATTTATTATTATGTAACTGCTGCGGTCATCGCGGGTATCTTATGGAATCGCAGCGTTTATCGCATAAAACAACCGCGCGCTTTATGATTAGGATTAGGCAGCAAGTAGCATGTGCACCCCAGATTGGTGAATTCAGCGATCGAAGAAATGCTCACCGCGTAGTTGATGTTGGAAGGCGCGTTATATTTGTCGCGGGGCTTGGCCGCGTTCCAGCCGCCGGCGCGACAATGGAATAATTTATTTGTCGCGGTCTTTGTCTAGCAGGGCGTGCGTTCCTTACGTTTTGAGGTGACAGAGGCTTCAGGCAGGGCGGTTTAAACTTTTTGGTTAATATCATTTCGAAGAGAGATTATTTATTCGACGGAGACCAGTAGATCCACTTTCAGAGCTAAAGCGAATTTATAGATACGACTGAGCACTCCTTATAATATGTAGTGTAAATAGCGTTGAGCCTAGTGCGAAACAGAAAAAACGTGGTCCAACAAATGCACAAAATGACAACTAAATAGATGTGCAAAACTAGGGCATATGTTACAAGCTGTAGTTTCGAAGACCAGGCAAAAATCTTAAGTAAAATCAAGAAAATGTAATGCTCGCACCTTAGATTAGCTTATTTCATATTGAAAATGTACATGTCTATTTATAAAATTAAAATAGCATGGATTCACAAAAAGATCGTCAGAGTGTATAAGAATTAAAAAAAACAATTCTAAATGAAAACAGTATCACTAATAATAAGAATAAGGCAATAGGAACAATTAAAATTCTTAACGTTAAAATGGTACTTGGTATGTTAATGTCAGAATATTACTTATTCCTAAAACAACTGGGTTATGGAAATGAAGTTTATCTAAAACCATTTATTATAACATAATTTATTCGATCAGCATTGAGTACCTAATTCACGCTGTATCGAAATGACGTCACGACACTTGAAACCGACTTCCTAGCTTCGTCCGGTCATTGTGAGTCACTTAAAACACCTTCGTTGTTATAATAACCCAAATACACTATGTGTATAGGTACTGCTTTTATAGAGTCGAGTATAAGATCAGGCATCTGAGACGCTCGTTCTCAAATAACTGCATTCCTAAAAGACCACAACTTGAAACAATCGAATTTAAATAATAATATTCTCTATATTCTTGCTGCTTTTCGGGGGAGTCCGATGTCCTGCAGTGAACGTCTTTGGGCTGATTTGATGATGACTCTGCTAAGGCAAGCCTTAAGAAAATAGTTCTTAAAGGCTCTTTTACGTGTCTGAGATCTAAAAAAGTCAACTTTTCGGCTTAGTTCAATACCTGAAAGATTTCTTCAATAATCTCGTGTAAATATTACATTAAGTGGCGTAGGTAGTTGTTCCAATGGCATTTCAATCATATAAGAAGGTACATTTTTCTATTACGAGCGTTGATAATGTCGAATTAGTCGTGCATATAGTTTAACTTCCATAAATAAACATATACTCGAGTTAGGTGGTATACACATGCTGTACGTAATGTATGTTTTCTTGGTAATAACTGGGCGCTGTGTTTAGTTACGGATGATGACGTCACAAGGTCTGCACATGCAGCCACTTCACGATTATTATCAGTGATTCTAGCTGACTGCGAATATAATAATTTATGTTAGAGCCGTAGAAACTAAGGTACCATATAAAGACTATACTAGACTTTATATCTATACTTTATAGATAAGCCAAAGTAGCCACATATTTCGTACCTACACGTCTTTATTAAGATTGTTACTCTAAGAATAAGGGAGTGTTAAGATATATTTTTCTGCTACTAAATATACGACGCTGACTGTACAAGGTGCTCAAACATATCTGACTAACGGATCTACCAAACAGACATGTGCTAGATATTATGAGCACCTTGCCCACGAATAAGGCCCTAGGATGGCGTGTCTTTGAACGGTTGCTAGTCGATCCGATAGTCCCGTCGACACGCAATAGACGATTTACAGCTCCGATCAGACCTAATATAAATCTGAACTTAGTTTGTTCCCTATTTCCCAAGTCTCGCGTGCGGAGCTCGTACTTTCATGACGCCGAGACCGCTTCAATGAGGTTCTGAATCAGATTAACTTCACTGGAAATTAAATCAATTTCCATTTATCCTTCGGATCGGCTTGCAACCGAGTATGAACGCCATAATTGCTGAGAGTAGGGATATGATATAACAACTCTGGAATTTGTTCGTTTAGAATGAGATGTCAAAAGGCCTTATTACACATGTTGTTATTTAGTCAATAATAAGAAAGAAAGGGCAATACGTTGGGATTAGATAAAATACTTCAACCCCCTCTTTAAGGGTGTCAAATTATGCAGGTGTAATAAGCTCTTAAATTAAGCTATATTAAAACATGCCTTTTATTTGGTATACCGAAATACCACGATATTTGCAGATTTTACAAAGATTAAGCACAGTCTATGTATCCAATTGGCTACATTGAACTTGCTAATCGTTCCGGTGCATCTAATCAGGCAACGATTGCGAGTTCCTTGTGTTTGATCTTTGTAATCCGTCCCAGCCAAGTAGACATTGGAAGACGAAACATTTCGTTTTTCAACTTGGCTGTTGTGAGCAGCAGTATTGATGCAACGTTCCGAACGCATCTTGCGCCGATGTCGGCAGCAAGGCGTAGTTGCTTGCGTCGGGAATGTTGCGTCTAACACGCCGAGTGATCACCGCACTACTTATATTATAAGGACTTGTTAGGCTGCCTGCACAGGAGCTAAGCCGCGTCTCCATACAAATTTCCCAAGATTTACTAATCTTGTCTGGAAACGCAGCTTGTCTTCTGGTGGGATCAGCCTTAGAATATGTATTGTTCCATGAGGCCTGTGGTCGGGAAATGCTGGCTTGCACAACTGCCGGCCCAAAAAAAAATAGCGCGGGAAAACTACTTTCCAGCCGCCAGAACATTGGGCGCTTTGTCGCCAACTTGCGAAATGGCAGGCAGTTGTGCAGAGTCAGAAAGTGTAGGAGAATGACTTGTATTGTTTGCTGCTTTGCAGTTATCCTCCTCTCCCTCAAGCATAGCAAGCGGTACAAGATTTATAAGGCCATGGGCGTTATAAGCCTTGTACAGCTTGTGCGCCATTTTAATGGCACAAATTGTAGCTTACTTACGTCACTGTTCCACAGAAGAAGCTGGGATATTGTCAATATTGTCCACCATTCACTTGACAGCCCGGGGTACAAACTTGTGATTATCTCAGGTAGAAGATTCCAATAGTTTTATAAAAAGTCAGTCACATTCAATCTCAACCATAAGTATTCTACCTGTATTAATGAACATTCAACAAAGTAAAAGTCAAATATATTTGCTATTTCATTTATTTTCATTATATAATGTGCTGGTTAGTCTGTTCGTCTGGCTGTCAAAGACACACATTTTGTTTCCCAATGTGAATTCGTCGATATTGAATAATAAATAATACTCCCTAATAATAACACAGATTTTTTTTAAATTGTTAAGCATAAATTGATGATATTTATATTTTATTTAATGATTGCAGTTACAGGAAGTTACTAACTAATAACATAACGTATACCGTCTTATGTATATAGGTACTTTTATTATAACGTGTATATAACACCTAATCTTATGTATATACTGTGTACTTATAGGTATGCCTATTCAAAATTCCATAATTTCCCAACACTTTTTATTTGTCCATACATGCAGTCTTTGTCGCATCCCGGCGGGCGGGGCGGGGCTGTGTCCTACTTTCCTGGACCGACCTATTCCCAACCTCGTAATAAAATGTATATTGTTTATTTTATTTACCTATGAACTGATCGCGCTCCTGGTAATTGATTGAAGTGAATTAATTATAATTAGTCACTTTGACAGCTTTCAGTGCTGATGATGATTATTTCCTTTACTACGTACAAGCATTTGACTTCATCTGTAGACTGTAGATAACTAAATAGTGAATAGGTAGCTAATATTATGTTTGAATGAAATATATTGTCTGGTAAATTTTAACTTTGCAAGTATACAATAAAGATAGATGACAGCACTATAATTTGGTACTACCAAATAGATCTGATGTATAATAAAGCTTTTCCTGTGTCATGATGCATATGCATTAAGTCAAGAACGATATTTAAATGCGTCAGTATTTGCAGTATACACACATTACATTAGGTACTTGGGTGTGTCAACAAAAGCATTTTGTTCCAAATCGTTTTCCAATAGCAATAATTCGATACATTTCATTAAATTGAGTAATAATGGGTAAGAAACCCCCATTAAAAAATGTCTTCTTCAGCTCGCTCATTGCAACCAAAGTTTTTGATAGTTGTATGAAAAGCTAACTAGGTTTCTTACCCATTATTACTCAATTTAATGAAATGTATCTAATTATTGCTATTGTTAAACGATTTGGAAAAAAATGTTTTTTTTTACACACTCTATGAGGTAGGTACCTAACGCTACGGCTATACCTACCTATTAGTCCCGACTTGTAAACTTACTGCATGGTTTAAATATCTTTACGTCACACCTGGCCATAATGCGAGTTTTACTGCACGCTGCGCGTACGGGTAAACTCGCATTGTGGCCAGGTGAAGACGTAAAATTTTGTTCTCAACACGGGCGGTAATTCGTAAAGCCCCAGAGCGCATATTTATGGCCCTCACCTTCGGTTCGGGCCACAAACACCTGCGATCTGGGGCATTCACGAATTGACCGCCCTAGTTACGTAATGTACTATTTCTCAAACATGCTCTGAACTACCTATTAGTCCCGACTTGTAAACTTACTGCATGGTTTAAATATCTTTACGTCACACCTGGCCATAATGCGAGTTTTACTGCACGCTGCGCGTACGGGTAAACTCGCATTGTGGCCAGGTGAAGACGTAAAATTTTGTACTCAACACGGGCGGTAATTCGTAAAGCCCCAGAGCGCATATTTATGGCCCTCACCTTCGGTTCGGGCCACAAACACCTGCGATCTGGGGCATTCACGAATTGACCGCCCTAGTTACGTAATGTACTATTTCTCAAACATGCTCTGAAATGTGTGTGTTAATATCACGAAATGAAGACAAGAAGTTTCTTGTTTATGGCTCCCTACATTACTTCTTGGCCTAAGGCCAAGAAGTAATCATAAATAAGAATGTAATATACTGAGAGAAGTAATGTATGAAAACCCTAACTAAAAACATTATTGTCCGCTACTCTAACTTTTTAAATTTGCTTACTAATATTAAACTGACAAAGGAAAAATTACATACTGCCAACCAGAGATGGGCAAAATTTATTCGAATGACGAATAACGATTGAGAATAACAGAATCATTCGCGAATGACGAATACATTTATCGAATGATTATTCTTATTCGAAATTAGGCAAATAAATTATTCGCGAATAATATTGCCGAATAATTAGCTAATAAAATAACTACCTTCGTGCCTCGTTACGTGTATTTACATAAAAATATATATCCCAATCATTTCAAATCTGTCTTTATAGATACATATATTTGGTATCTCAGAAAAGTTCGAAAACCTTAACTGACGTGTCGGCAGTGTGAGTTACCACTACATTCAACAAAACATATTCAGCTTAAACAAATTGATGAAATAATTTTAAAAATTATGGAAACGATGAACTGAACATTTGTGTAATGGATCATTCGTGGTATTTATTCGAATAAAATAACGAATGAATCATTTATTATTTGAAAATGCTACCGAATGATTTATTCGCGAATAAATCATTCGCGAATATTTTTTTAACGAATGATTGTTAATTCGAATAATTATATAAATAAAATATTATTCGAATAATGCCCAATTCTGCTGCCAACCACCACTAGACTCTGTAAGCAGACTTGCGACATAAAAAAACAAAATCTATGGTACTATACTTATGTGCGGTTAAACATGGTACTTGAACGGCTTGTTGAAATGGCATGTTTAAAAAATAAAAAAGGCGGCAAATTACACAATTGTTTTCTGAACTTTCGTTCCGATTGTAATTTCAACAAACTAGTATTTAATTGATTACCTTGTAGGTATTTATTTTAATTTTAATATTTCTTCACATCGTTAGAGAAAAGCACTATACAATCCTCGGCCGGAACAGGGATTGCTGGAATCGTATCCGGCCTCGTCTACGACTCGGCCGTCTACCTCAAAGCTCGTCGAGCAATCCCTTTCTTCAGAGCCTCTGCAGTAATGTACTAAAATTAAAAAAGGAGATATACAATACATTTTATCTATACCGCCCTTATTGAAGTCGTTTATCTTAAGATTAGGACTAATTATGCACGAATGATTCTCTAACATTGGTTAGGTACTACATTTCCAATGTCAAAAAGTCGCCATCGGCCTACTCCCATGCTATCCGCCAAGGTTATTTACCGTTAAAAGTGAACCGTTGGCACGCGCAACCTCGCAGATATTAGTTGGTACTCAATTATAATCGCGCTCGTAGCAACACAACTCAAAACGAATATAAGGGCCTAACCACCAGTGTTCTACAGTCTACGTCAAAGATATGTATACATTTATCGCCGTATTACAAAGGAATACGGTTTATTTTATTACAAAGTGTAAACATAGGTTTGACGGCTGTGCAGGCGGCGGCCATTTTGTTGAGCGGCCGTGAGCGTATACGCCAAGGCCGCCTTGCGCTACGCATTATCTCTTATCTCCATTATTCAATAGAGGCGTTCATGTACTTACTAGGTACCTACCCAGAGGGGTGGAAGGCCCCCGTATGATTTACAACCTGGAAGAACACAATGCCTACACAGTAAATATGGGAATATCTAATCTAGTAATTAAAGTCAAAAACTTAATGATGGTAGATATACCTAGGTATCTTCTGAGTGAGCATAGCCTATTTCCAGTATCGGCGGTCCTCCGGCTGAAATGATGATGAATGATACTAAATTGGTAAGGATGCGACACCTCTAGTAGTATTCAGGTAGTACCTACAACCTAGATGTTACCTAGTCATAAGCATAAGCTTCTTTGCTGTGCCCTTACAGGGTCCATTTATTACTAGGTAATATTATGTGTGCAATAAATATTTTGAGTTTGATGCAATGCAATAGAGTGAGACTAATTGAAACAACGTAAGTTGCTTTGATACGGGATTCACTGAATACTGATAGTGATATGGGCACGGCACGACTGCTAGAAATCAGTTTGGCGTTCGAAAGGTTACCTAATTATAAAAAGCGAGATAATAGTTTGATTGTGGACGGCAATAAACTGAAAATGAGTGATAGGATCTTTTGTCGGTTCTGAACTAAATATTCAGAATAGAGTTATTTATTTCAGTTTCGTTTTCCAAAACTAAAATGCAGACTTTTCAACTTAAATCATGTGTCCAGTCCAGTACCTACTTACCAGCAAATTAAAAATCTATAAATCCATTTCTCATCATTGCGTAATTTTGTGAGTTGGCCATAGCGCAAATAGGAGAGGGGCGATCTATAATGACTGTTTTACACTATCGGCGATGATCGTTGATAGTCTATAATAGGCACGATCATCGTGCAAGAATCCACGCGATCGTTTGTAGTGGGCGATTCCCTTTTGATGCTTGCTGCCCAAAAACCGACAAATCACGGATCGCAGGCGATCATATGCGATGATCGGGGAGTACAGCCGAGTATGCCCTCTACACGATCGCGCTCGCCCGTAATCGCCGAAAGTGTAGAGGAGCCATAAGATTGCGAGAAGATTTTGAGACTTCCCTCAGCAATGCGCTTGATGAAAGCGCACGAAACTCGTGGCAATCAAGGAGAGAGCGAGAGACCTTTGCCCAGCAATGCGTCAGTGTAGTAACAATTAATTAATAAGTTCACGCTACAATGTTCACATAAATAGTATCTAACAGTAGTTTACGATTGTAGTTGGCACCTGCCGCGTACATTAGACGGCATTGGCGGTGTCCTCGGCAGCTTCCGCGTCGGCAACCTTGCCGTATAATGCGTTCGTGACTCCGCTGACATACTACGTACAGTACACAGTACGTAATTGCGACCAGCTGCGTACGATTAGGGTTCTTATAAATCTTCACAATAGCACGATACTAGTCATGTCCTCCACGAAGTATTCCACCCCCTTGCGCCTAGATGCATAGGTAAAAAAACTTAGTAAAGCCCCTCTAGAATGTAGGGGTGACGTGTTCGAATAGGCATTGCGTTACACAATTTATATACTTATATAATGTCTATTCGACAACGGCACCACTATATACAAGAAGGGCTTGCATATTAATATATACTTGCTAAGGAGATACTCGAGAAGAGACTATGCTTTATGTTCGGCATAAACGCAATAGATCATACTAGGTAGCAAAATCGTTACGAATCAATGGTCAATGCAACTTTTAACATTTTATCGACAAAGACTTTTAAAATTAGTTCTAGCAATGAAACGCCAACATTTGCTTGCTCCTATACCGTTATTAAATTTCCATTTAGTACTTACCGCGGGCACAGAAAATAGGTTCTGTCAATAAATATTTTTTTCACTTCTCATGCTCAAAAAGTGCATCATATTAGACTTGGCAAGCGGGGCTAAAGTAGTATATTTAGCCCCTAGGGAAAATATGTATACATATTTATGATTTATAAAACATTTTAATTTGACCACTCACAACAGTTCAATATTATATCCACCAATCACAACTCTTTAAAAAAACATTAGTATTTGCTATCTATTAACCAGAATACAGCTAAACATTAAAATCGACCAATCAGGAAACAGAATTCAATTCAAACATTGGGTGTTTTTCAAGCGTGGTTAACTGCATACATGACTCATGTATGTTGTTAACCACGCTTGAACGTTTCGATGGAGCTATAGTCGGTCAGAGGCGTTTATTTTTTTAATTATTGTAAATTAGGGAATGAAAAACTCCTAAAGTTTTAATTGAATTCTGTTTTCTGATTGGTCGACTTTAATGTCTAGCTGTATTCTGATTAGTAGACAGCAAATACTAATGTTATTTTAAAGAGTTGTGATTGGTGGATGTAATTGCATGACATAAGCTATGAAGATTGAGCGGGATAGACTACGCTGCTATTAGACGGTCAGAGGCGTTTATTCGTCTTGTGAATATTTTGTATTGTATCTGTGTCAAAACAGTTTATTAAAAAGAATGGCGCCCAATTGAACAATCTTTTCGCCTTGGTATAATTGTTGATTGTGGATGGATAATCTTTGTTTTTACTATTTTCTCGCAGTCGAAGTGAAAAGTAGAGTGTATAACTCTGGTCTAAAAGCCATATTACCCCTCGAACTATTTCCCCTCACTTCGTTCGGGAAAATATCCATCTCGTGGTAATATGGCTTACTTTAGACCCTTGTCATACAATCTACTATTTGGTACCAGGTTTTATTGCCAACTGTACTTTTCTGTTTAAGGGGCTACCCGAGGTTTCCATCGATTTTTGACAAGTTTTGAATCGTATCTCCTTCTTTTGTACTACAGATAGAAATATGAATCAAACGGTTATCGGTTCTTCAATCTTTTATCTCCATTTTGGTCAACCGGATTTTGAAACAAATGAATACTTAATGTTGTAAAATTTTTTTAAAGATTGTCTAAAAAAACACTAATTTCGTATCTCTATTGACGTGAAAGATCTAACATATACGAAATCTACATATTTGGGTTCGTCTGTGACGTCTCTAAAAACTGGTCTAGGGTTTTCATTATAAACCAATTAACACAAAAGTTATGACCAGAAAACGGTTTTTTTGGCCTAAAATGGTTCAACTTTGATGCCAAATATCTCGAAAACGATGAACTTTGAAGTAAATATGGGATACTATATTGCTTAAAGCCGTTGTTGTTAATATAGTAAGCTAAAAAAAACATAAGCAAACTAAGGGATTCAGATCGAAGGTCATTGGCGTATGGGAGCCCCTTAACGTCAGCAACTACTCATTGAGACGATTGTAACGTATAAAATCCAACAATCATGTTAAATTCATCATTCATTGGTAGGTAATTAATAATTATGATAGCTGCTGAAAATACCTTACCGTGTGAGCTGGCGCAAGTGAAATCTGAAAACCCTCATAGGGTTGAGGCATTCCCCCCGCCCTTAGCAGACCATTGGTACGTTTGGTATTGATATGGTCCACATGTCAGAAGGTCAAGTACTCTATTTCTATTATCTATTGAGTTCCTTATTAAACTTCAAAAGATTTGTTAATGCGACAATCACAGATGGCACTCGTCGTATTAGGGTGGAATCACATCTATCAGCATCGAATCGCCTTCCGCAACACAAAAACTCAGCTTTGTATGAAGATGCGTCCACATCAATTCACCCTTCCGCATGCGGATGCATCTCATACAAAATGCGATTCGATGCTGATAGATGTGATTTCACCCTTAGCAAAACAGCAGCTGTAGTAGTTGCCTGCTATACTATCTGAAAGAACTAGGCGCATAAATATCTGGCGCTAACGGCGCTGCCGCCACGGCATGGCACCAACACTACAGCGACATTAAACTGACCACACATATACCTACTAATTTCCCAACATATGATACGCGAGTTTTTAATGAAAAACGTTTTCATTTCTTATCCAAATGAATACATCTGCAACATCTTCAGAAACCATTGCAATCGAAATACGGTTCTCTATTGTATTAACCGACGAAAAACGGAGGAGGTTCTCAAGTCAACGCGTATATATATATATTTTTAATGTATGACCACGCATAACTTTTTACAGAGTACTCCGGTTTTGATAATTCTTTTTTTATTAGAATTTTTATACCTCGAAGTTGGTCAAATAAATTTTAAATAAAAATTTCAACCCTAAGGGTAGGAAAACAGGGGATCATTGATTGTTCACTTACTGATTGAAATGTATGACCACATATGCAGCGAGTAAACAAAAATATTGCATGTAACTAGTAATTACGTTAGTAATTAACTAAAGTAAGCCACAGAAAATTGTAAAATAAAAACTTCTGAAAAAATTTAACCGCCGAAAAAACTGAAAAGTAAAAAATAATAAATCTTTTTTATTTAGTTTAATAACTATGTTCTTAAATAAATCTAAGTGTACCTACTGTAAGTAATTTTGAGTCGGCGCCAACTTAAATTTACTTAGGTGTACACTTAGATTAATTTAAGAACTTAGTGATTAAGGTTACTAAAAAGGTTTGTTATTTTTATGCTTGTTTGGCGCCGACTCAAAATTACTTAGGTACACTTAGATTTATTTAAGAACATAGTTATTAAACTAAATAAAAAAGATTTATTATTTTTTGCTTTTCAGTTTTTTTTCGGCGCACAGTGTTGTATTTTACTGATCTTATTTTTGATGTTATATTGGCAGTTGCAGTAATATTAAGCTAATATTTCATTTTAAATCTAAACGGTAAGAAAATTATGGTGAGTATTATAAGTTAAAGATTTTTCAATATTAGCTCAAATTGTGTATAATAATATATGTACAAAGTATATACAAAAATAACAAAAATCTGTCAGAAATCGTGTCACTTTGATCAGACGAAGACGGCTCTGTCGATATTTCATCAGACACCATTGCATCTAGCCAATCGACATTTTTTTTTAAGAAATCGCCTTCTTTATTGTGTGCTGCAGTCAATCTAGATTCTAGAGCTAATTTCAGACCTGAACCGACTAAAGTTATGCTTGATCTCCCTTATTTGTTCATCATTAAATTTTTCCCTACCAAGCAAATCATTTTCGATAAACTTCAGTTTATTTTTTAAATTTTGCAATTTCGTTTGCTGCATCAACTCGAATAACTTAGAGTTATTAATTTAACATAAGATGGCCCTAGAAACAATAAAAAATCAAAATTACCAAATAATAACAAATTCATAAAATCATACATTCTGACCATATAACGTTTGGATGCCTATTTTTCCATTTTCCGGAGTGTTTCCGTGGAAAATCAAAGCTAAATCGTAAACTAGAATAAATGAGGTATGTGCTACATGTCCTATTTCTGCCGGGACACCTCGGGAACTACAACTAAATGTTTCCGATAAGTCAAAATACAAGCAAAACGAGAACGTTAAAAGGGCGTACTTTTGAATGACTACCATATCAAATCAAATCAAATCAAATCAAAACATTTATTCGTGACAAACACAACATCGATTATAAAAGAAATAATAAAAAATAAAAAAACACATTTTTGCCACGAAATGGACCCAGCTCAGCATGTTACTAGCTTTGCAGCCAGCGCTGGTCTTCCGCAGGGTCCATTTGGTGAGGCACGGAAAGTAACAAACAAAAACAACACAAAAATTAATAAAAGGAAAAATACAGTCTCAACTAAAATGAAAACATAAAACTTATAAAAAATTAAATTGGAGTAAATTAAATAAATAGTAGTAGTAGTAATGGTTTGTTGGCAAAAAGTTGCATCCCAACAAACCACTACGTATCACCAAACCACGACATATCGTCATAACATAATCAAATCCTATTAAAAAACATATACAAACGAAACATTCTTACCTGCCATCATAACATTTAAGGTAACTTGTTATATATTCTACCGCAAAAACATACAAATTCACTATTAAAAGTCACCCCGCTTTGATGAAAATAAGTGCACTTCAAATACTTAATATTGCAACCAGCTATACGAGCATAGTTTAGCGATAAGGTCGAATATATTGACAGATTATAATGCGTCAATAAGTAGACTTTCTGAACCTACCTCATTATTCTACCCACAATCAGTTTTTAAAAATTGACTTTTGGCCGCCCAGATCAGTGATATACCATCCTGTGGTTTAATTTTTTTGTTAATAAGTTTTTGCTGAAAATTGTATTCCCGATTATCAGTTCGCAACAAATTTTCGCATAATTTCATTTAGCCGAATGATCATATGTCAACTTATCAAAAGGTTTAGTTTTATTTCCCAACCTCACGGTTACCAACTGTATGCTTGGTCTTTTTAGGGTTCCGTACCTCAAAAGGAAAAAACGGAACCCTTTTAGGATCACGTTGTTGTCCGTCTGTCTGTCTGTCTGTGTGTCAAGACCATTTTTCTCAGAAATGCGTGGAGGTATCAAGCTGAAATTTATATCAGATACTCAGGTCTATTGTCTCTTGGAGCTGTAAAAAAATCAAACTTAAAAGCCAACGCAATCAAAAGATACAGTCGTTTATGCTGCAAATTTTAGAGTTTTTCGACACTCGCAAAACCTACGGGGTACTTCCCGTGAACTCAGAAACTTGAAATTTGGCACGAAGCATTGTCATATAGTACAGACAGAGGAAAAATTACGAAAGACATTTTTAGTTAAATCATACAAAAAAACACTTATTAAATTTTAAACTTAATACCTTTTTCCTCATAAACGTGTAGTGGTATTAAATTGAAATTCATGTCAAATACTCAGGGCTATATGACCCATCAGATGTAGCAAAACCAAACTTTTATGTCAACGCAATCAAAAGAAATGGCAATTTAAGTCGCATATTTTGAAATTGAGTACTAGCAACAAACTCAAAACCTAAAGGGTACTTCCCGTTAACACAGAAACTTGAAACTTGGCACGAAGAAACTTCATATAGCACAGACAAAGGAAAAATTACGAAAAGTAGACATTTTTAGTTAAATCATACAAAAAAATACTTTTTAAATTTTAAACTTAATACCTTTTTCCTCGTAAACGTGTGGTGGTATTAAATTAAAATTCATGTCAAATACTTAGAGCTATATGACCCATCAGATGTAGGAAAACCAAACTTTTATGTCAACGCAATCAAAAGAAATGGCAATTTAAGTCGCATATTTTGAAATTGAGTACTCGCAACAAACTCAAAACCTATAGGGTACTTCCCGTTAACACAGAAACTTAAAACTTGGCACGAAGAAACTTCATATAGCACAGACAAAGGAAAAATTACGAAAAGTAGACATTTTTAGTAAAATCATACAAAAATCATTTTTTTAAATTTTAAACTTACTACCTTTTTTTTCGTAAATGTGTAGAGGTATTAAATTGAAATTCATGTCAAATACTCATGTCTATAATACCTTTCAGCTGTAGCAAAACGAAAGTTTTATGTCCACGCAATCATAAGAAATATCAATATAAGCCGCATAATTTAAAACTGAAAAAGGTGTATGTGAAGTCCCCAACCCGCACTCGGCCAGCGTGGAGACTACTGCCCGTTCCCTCTCATCCATGGGAGGAGGCCTGTGCCCAGCAGTGGGACGTATATAGGCTGGTTTATATTATTATATATTATAGGTAATCTCAAGGGTATCAAAACATAAAGTTACTTTCCCGTGAACTCAGCTTTCAAAAGAAACAGCAATTTAAGTAATCCGCTTATTTTGCCGTTCGCAACTTTGATTTCCTTGCGAGTAGTTCTACTCGTAAGGAAATCAAAGCCTACAGAATGATTACTAAATTGATAAAGTGACCCCGTTTAAATTTATGCTCCCCCAGCTTTCCACATTGTAATGTTACGGATTCCATTTTCATTTATCATGTTATAGGTTTGTACGGAACCCTCGGTGCGCGAGTCCGACTCGCACTTGGCCGTTTTTTTTTATAAAGAGTCGCTTTTCAAAATGCCACCTTTCGTGTAGCGGAATGGTTTAGTTTGAGTAATATGTATATATTTCGTGGTATAATGCTTACCAAATGTTGTATTGAATAAGGTTTCAGTTAGTAAGTGTGCAACATTATTTATAAAGTGGGAAAGCGCAACCGCTCACTTGTTTTTAAATTATGACAATGTAAGTACCTGGCGAGATAGAGGGAAAGCGAAGAAGAGCAGCTCAAAAAAAGAGTTGATATTAATAGGTCGTATCGAGATGTCAAAGAGATTGCCTGGGATCGGAGTAGTTGCAGGGCGTATTTTGAGCTACACTGACAAGAGCTATAGCTCTTTAGTAAGCAGATGAAGAAGGTACCTACACACTACCCTGGATAAATTGCATAATTTACTAGGATACCATTTTCACTTGGGGCAAATTACTAGATACGGGTATTTTTTATTATTTGAATAGAATGTTTTGTTTCATTTGTGCTCGTATTTTGGGATCTTGTTTTACACATATTAAAAAAGTGGATTAGCGGTCGACGTGGTGTACCAAAAGGGGTCACATATTATGTTCGGTTCTGGCGCTTCGCTCGCCGCTACCGCGGAACGCCCGCTTCGCTCGCTCGGCTCGCGCGCTGCGGGGTCGCAGTCCTACCTAACACTCCTCGCTTCGCTCGATGTCGTACCTGACGAAGACCTGCCTTAGAATAGAAAAGGTAGCCTACACTGCCCGCTTCAGACGCCGGTGCTATCACACGAGTAAATTACGTTTGGAACTAAAATAAATAATTTACTTTAAAAACATCGTTTTAACCGACTTCAATTTAGTACTCCGTCAAGCCACGAGAACAATTCCTATTTTTTTTTTTACAATTTACCACATTAACTAATTTCCGATAGCAAATGCGTTGATTAGGTACTATAGAAAAAAACCGAATCGCTGTATATGGGCCGATTATATTTGAGGACTTCCATCGATTCCCCAAGATCATCACCAATGGCACTTCATTAGTTCCTATTTCAACGGAATCTTATCAGAACCTGTGACGTACTTTTGCACTTTTAAGTACATAATTGAGGAATTCGATAAGTCATCTGTGGTCTTCATCATCAATTCCTCATTCATTCAATAAAATTGAGGAGTCCCCTCAATTCCTCATGGATCCCATCATCTAACTGAATTTTGAAAAAAATGGGACCCACCTGAAAGTATATATAAATACGAACAAAAAATTTTTTTTCGAATCGACTCATCAATGACGGAGTTCTGAGGTAACAAACATTGAAAATAATTAAAAAAAACAGCCAAATTGAGATCCTCCTCCTTTTTTTTTTGAAGTCTGTTAAAAATACGGGATTTTTTTTAATGTAGAGAAAAGTATTTCGAATAAAACACGCTGAAGAGATAAAAATCCTATAAACTTTGATGCCCCATTGCTCAGTCTTACCTAGATTTTTCACAAGAGTACCTACCTAAGCCTAAAGTTGCCTAATGTAAGAAAAAGGAACTGTTGCACTGAAGAAACGTTTATTCGTTTAATAGATTTTTGACCAACCGAAAGACTTTCCAAATGGTAGGTATCCCAAAAATTTTAAGTCATTATTATAATAGACTTTAAAATAATTCTACCAAATGAAACGTTATATAAAAATTTGCTAATAGTTGTCAAAGTGAATCATCGGCGAAAAGTTGGTTGCAAAAAAGTTCGGAGCAAAGGCAGAACACCCAGAAATACTCCTTTTGCCTGACAAAGAGGCTTACTTAAAAATAAATGAAGGACCTAATTTGTTTTTGTCCTCAATAC
This sequence comes from Epinotia demarniana, assembly GCA_945867215.1. Lineage (NCBI taxonomy): Eukaryota > Metazoa > Arthropoda > Insecta > Lepidoptera > Tortricidae > Epinotia > Epinotia demarniana. The sequence continues at coordinate 13,192,871 of OX244283.1, forward strand.
TTAAGGACAGAGAAACATTTAGACACCCATAGTTTTCCAGGAGCGATTTATTCCAATATACTTTACTAGCAAAAATGAAGCGTTGAGAATGAAAATATGTTGAATTATTATGTCTGAATACCTACCAGTCCTAACCGCTATGCCGAGTCGCCGAGTACTAATTTGTTCCAGTGAGCCAGTCCTATAAGTACGTAGGCATTTGTTGCTGTGAAATTAATTTGCTCCAGCCCTCTGCCACCGCGCCCTAGTTTCAGGACCGCCGAGGTCGCCGTGGCCGCGCGGCCCGGCCCGGCCCGACGACCAGTTATTATCCGTAGTTTTTTAGCTCTCGCTCGGCCTACTAAAACCGACTAAAACGTTTGATTAAAAATAGGGTTAAACATAATGTAGGAAGAACAGTGGCGGAATGAAAATGTTCACGTGTCACTTTTGGACCTAAAAGTAACGCAACGCCATTAAAATTGAGTCGAAAAGTGACGAACTTTTTCATTATCCGACTGTACATAGGAGAAGAGGGCTCCCAAGTTTGGTATTGTTACCACCGTGACTCTCTTCTATAACCACTAAGCAAAAAGAATGACATGCATTTAAAAACTCTGGCAAGATTTAAAAAATAAAGTCCATATAAATATGCAAACGAGTCAGCAATTTTTTTCGACTGTCTCATCCCCGTTAAGGTCAAATTAGTCCACGAGTTCTTTGTCCTACATTTTTGATGTATCCACACCACAAGTTAAAATAAGAGGTGTGCGTCACCACATCGAATGCACTCATAATAAGAATTCATAAGATACCAACTTAAAGTACCTATCTGAAACTGAAACAAAAGTGGGAGTTCTGCCATGACAAAGAGTTGTGTACTCCACTGAGCTCTGCCCTAGTGTAAGGACACCTACATTTCTTACAAATGATCCTTGGCTCGCCCGTTACAGAGTGGTCGATATACTTTGCGGCCCTGTTTCTGATTCCTCGCAAAGAGAAGCGTGACCCAATTGACCCGACCTGTATCCATCGATCACTGGCTGCGGCAGTTGCTCGCGTACTCTTTCCCGCCTTATGCATAAATGAAAATGGATGAGAGACAAAGAGCGCTGCAATAATCTATTGACTTTAATAAGAACGTGATGTCATTATGACATCATCATTACCTCGACTTTTCGCTTGGCTAGAAAATCGAACCGTGAAGTGCAGGCGGTGAGCTCACCTTTATACTTTTATAGTCTGTTGAAGAAAGATCAAGAAACAAAGTTGTTCTTTGAAATACATTTGAAAGGCAAAAGAATTAGGCTGAAAACATGAAATAAATGAAATCCGAAAACCTATTTCGCTCGGAGAAGAACGCGAGCTGAAAAAAAAGCTCTTTCAGTGGATTTGGAATATATTAATAAGAAATATAAATGACTGTTAAATCGGAATGATATACACAGTGTTCCCGTTTTTACCTCGCCAGGGCAAACACTGGAAGCTTTTCCCGTAATTACCTTAGATAGGAGTGTGCATGATCGCAGCATTTAAACACCGCAATATGCCGGAATAAAGTAGTTTTCTAGTTAGTGCGTGCATTGTGGAGCTCCGGAATAAGTCCTCAGTAGTTACCTCCAGCACAGGCCCCGTTACATTTCAAAAACAAAAGGCTAAATTCATCATAACGTGCATCCGCGCCCAAATCGATACCACTAGCATCTCTTTGTTCGGCCGGCTCGCTCGCGCTTGCGGCGCGCGTGCGGGCGGGACAGAGACGGCGGCGACCCAGTTGGACCGTCCCACTGGCCTAGATAGCTAGGCGAGGCCGCGGAGATTAACTAGAACGCTGCGAGTTGGTTTCTGACCCCGCCCGCACGTGGCGTCAGCGCTAAATACGCCATCCCTGGTTCCATCGGCGGTAGAAACATATACACACCAGATACTTCAGCCTAATGTTAAGGGGCGTGGTCGCGAAACAGCCATATTTGTCTCTAATACTTGCCTGAAACCTGAAAGGGACAGAGTTCTTTGTCTGCTCTGTATAAATGACAGCTACTTACTTGCAAACAATAAATTATTAAGACTGCCGATGCTAACAGTTTCACTGGAAGGCGTTGCACGAAACTAGTCAGGGTTAGATATATTTAGCATGATTCTGAGATCTCGTTTGAGGCAGTCTTTATAAATGTAATAATAAAGGACTAGTAAGTAGGGTAATTTCGCCGGTTAGCGTACACCTAATTTCATGTGCCGGTTGGCGACCTCTTAGCTGAGTTGGTGAACTGAAGGGATATTTTCTCGGTTTTTTAGTAGATATCTATTCTCAAACAGCAAAAAAATGCATGTACAACTAATTGTCTCAATAGGATCTGTAGAATGAATGTTATCTTCAATAGAAAAATTCTTCTCCTTCAGGTGGTCGCTAACCGAAGGTGGTCACGTAACCAGCGCAGTGACCCTACTGAAATAAAAGATATTTACCACAACGGGTTTTGACGAAGGGTTATTCATAGGGGAAGTAAGTAGTAGTAGGCCGTTCCGGCGTAACAGTTCAACAATTATTGCAAAATTAATTAAAAAGCGATGGGACATATATGTAACCGTCATGAGGTGGCCGGCATATTGCCTTGATACACTAACCGGTTAATTAGTTGTCTCATCATAACCCACCATTCATCCAAGCTACAGGGTTTTTTCAGTAGATACGACGCAAAACAAGCATACGGTCTGCCTGATGGCACGAGTAAGTAGACAGTAGACACCTACGGCCTAAGGGCGCTTGCGATTCCGGAAGAAACACAATTGCGTTGCCGACCTTTTATTGTTTTGAGGCTAGATTGTGCTCGAGACGCACGTATGTGCGTACATTATGAAATTATATTACATGGTTAAAAGTATAGTGTAAAAGTTAAATATTGTCATAGATAGTTTTTATAGAGACTCGACCTGCAGAGAAACTGTTAAAACAGTTGTGCAGGAAAATTTAATAGATTAAGTTTTGTTTAGTTATAATATATAAATAAATAATGTAATTCCGCTGTGCCCTACTACTGACGAATAATTTTAGGGTGCACCAAAGCTGGAATAACAGGTAAATCAGGCCGGGGAACTAGATTGACGTGCAGGGAAGGGATCCATTAGCCATGAGTGCCATTACACGCAGCTACCCATTTTGCAAGTTTTCATTGACTAGCAACACTTAGTCTTGACCAATAGTAAATTGCCTTTGGACCAGTGTTCCCAGTTGCGACTTGTAAAATGGGGACATAGTGAAATGGACCTCAGCAGTCCTAAAACAGAAGAAGACATACTTATGCGTGTTAGGAACCTATGGGAAAATAAAAATGTTTACAACAGTGTTTCTTTTTTGTGACTACCTTGTTACCTGAGCATTTTCAAGAATATGTGTAATTGTGTACCCGATAAAAGTGTGTAGTAATAAAATAACAGTACCTATACATTTTGTGAAGAAAATGATGCATACAATTTTGTGAAAATTAACTAGTTTCCCATTTAAAACTAGTTTAGGCATATCATTTAGAGACTGAAAAGAGATAAAAGTCAACTTTTTTTTTTTTTTCAATGGACTTGCTGGCGTTTGCCCGTAGCCATAGTCAAGTTAGTAATAAAAAGGGAAGGAAATATTCAAACTGAATACTTAGCTAGCTGTCATAGAACTGATAGGCACTGAGTTAATTTTTGTTTAACAATTCACGCTAATAGGGTACCTACACGATTCTTTTTAATGCCCATCTACCCTATTATTACTTACTATAACGTAAATCCTATCAAAAGTTTGAACTAGTCGATAGAACCTCTTGACTCTCGAATACCAAAGACACCAAAAATGGTCGTGCCTACGATGCCATTAAAGTATGTATCTGGCAGTCACTGCCTCAAGAAATGCTAGTGAAAAAAAGGCTAGCTGAAAAAAAAAGTGTCTAAATGTAGGTACAGTCGGCAACACGGCAAACGTGTTCAATAATATTAAAACTGCCGTGGAAGGCCATCGGCGTCTTTTTTGACCTTAGGTAATGATAGGTGGTCGGTCGTGTGTGCCACTAGTAACACTAGTTTACCATAATGTACGAGATGGTCATTAGTCAACTGTTAACACGATGTACCTATCCATTTTGTTTACATAAATATGAGAAAATGATTGTACTGACTGATCAACTGATGTGGTCTCACTTGGACTTTGGTACTGTCGCTAATATGTCAGAGGGCCTACTGCGAAACGAAAACGAACTCCATTCGTGTATCTCCCTCTGTCGCACTTGCTATTTCGAGCGACAAAGGCAGAGATACACAAATGAAGTTCGTTTTCGACTTTACCCACAGGCATAATGTCTCACTCGCACGACACGCCGCGCGAGCTGTCATGCGACCATAGCCCGACAGATCGCAGGATGTCGCCTGTAAACTGTCTAAAAATAAAATTCACATCAGATATTATTGAGCACCTTGTTCGGTCTGACAATATTGTAGGCGACTGTCCCTTAGTTTCAGGTATAGGCAACTTACATACTTTCATGAACGCTTAACGTCAACATTCAACACACGCCTGCCTCGTGCGTCACACAATACTCAGTGTTACAAGAGCTCCTTGCATTAGCATTAGCACGTGTACCTGTGACATTGTAACACACTGACATTAGTTGTCAAGCCTAGAAGCTCGACGGCACATGACAACTAAACTAAAGACGTCAATGGTGTTTGAATGTTATTGGCATGGTATCGCATATTTGACTTAATGAATTTAAGAAAACAGCAGATTACAGTCAGCATCTTATAGTTATTTAGCAGCCCAACCTCCTGAGGCTGAGCCAACACGTCTTTATTACTATGAGAATAAGGATGTGTTACGACATATTTGGCTGCCAGCGCCGCTACCACGAACGTCGAAATTCGGGTATTTCCATCTCTATCGCACTCCCTCACTCGAGAGAGTGATGCATATATTACGAACTTCGACTTTCGAAGTTCGTGGTAGCGCCGCAGGTCATTTCCGTAGTATAATCCTGATGAAGCAGCTATGTGGAGTCTAAGTATAATGAGATTCTCGTGAGACATGTTAAATGTCTGTGAATTGTTCAACTCACGTCGCTCGTATCACCCGACGGCGTAAGTGGCGTGATACGAGCGACGCCGCCGCGAAAACACTCATCCTGAAGAAGAACTCCCGAAGAGTTCGAAACATGTCGCCCGGAGTGACATTGAATACGTGAGTTGAACTGTGGTTGAACCGTGTAATTAAAAGTATTATTATAATGAGATTGTCAATACAGTACCGTACCATATATATAATGTATTTTGCATGTATGGCACGGCGCCGTTACAAGGCCAATTATAAATGAGACTATGAAGAAAGTATTATTTTCCTCTTCACACATACGGTGCAGATTATTAGTAATTATTTTGAGCTGAGCAAGTGTGCACAAATGATGAGCGTGTTATTCTGCTGCTGACTGTACTGTGTTTGTGTAGCTAGTCTGCTTTTATGCTGACCGTGTTTCGTGGTAATTAGGTGTAAGTGTCAACGCATTTTTGCACTTGCAAATAAAGACCGCTCGCTCACAAACCATGCAACATCGCTTGAAATGAATGTACGAAAGAGTCGCTTTTACTTACGACGAATGCAGGCCTGTAACAAGAAATAAAATAGTACATTACGTACCTATTAGGGCGGTGAATTCGTGAATGCCCCAGATCGCAGGTGTTTGTGGCCCGAACCGAAGGCGAGGGCCATAATTATGCGCTCTGGGGCTTTACGAATTACCGCCCGTTGTAAGTACAACATTTTACGTCTTCACCTGGCCTGGCCACAATGCGAGTTTTCCCGTACGCGCAGCGTGCAGTAGAACTCGCATTATGGCCAGGTGTGACGTAAAATAACTAGATGTGTACACAAATCTAAACGAATCATGAATAGCGTTAGTTACAACAAATGCATTGTCATCGGATTGCAGCCTAACACAACGGATTACACGCATGGCATATCTACGCAAATCGACCGATACGCGAAACGACACATACGCGGAATGACACATACACGGAACGACACTTACGCGAAACGACACATAAGCCTATTTCCTCGTAGCCACACTGTTTGGTTCTGGCGCTTCGCCGGCCGCTGCCGCGGCACGCTCGCTTCGCTCGCTCGGCTCGCGCGCTTAAGCTCACCGTACAACTAACACTCCTCCTCGCTTCGCTCGTCGTCGTACCTACACCGACCTGCCTTAGAGTAGTATAGGATAGATATGTTTCATTTTGCGTATTTGTCATTCTGCGTAAGTGCTATTTTGCGTATTTGTCATTTAGCGTATGTGTCGTTTAGCGTAGGTGGCGTTCTGCGTGGTCAAAATGGGTCATTATGCGTGTAATGTATTAATTTATAATTTATATAGCTTTTTTTTGTTTGTTTAATTTTCAAATGATATTCTAAGATGCCTTATCCAAGAATCCACCAAAATTTCCATCGGGAAGTAAATATATAAGAATAAATGATACATCCTTATGTTTTTTGTGTGATTTATTTATTATTCTTGAAGAGCTGTAAATTAACAAAAACAAAAATTAAAATATCTATTAATATATTTATATATATATTTAATGACTATTATTTTGGTGGAATTTGAGTCTACGTAATTACTAAAATGAGAATACATCAGTAACACACAAAAAAGCTGCTGTTATGAATTATTTCCAAATTTTTTATTTTTGTCGATATTAATGAAAATAAAGTGCTTGGGCTATTACTAATCATCCTCCTAGCGTTATTCCCGGTTTTGTCCTACACGAGCCCGGGTCCGCTTTGGCAGCTAATCCCAAAATTTAGCATGGCCCCTAGTTACGAAAGCGAATGCCGTGAGACCTTCCAACCCAGAGAGAAAACTAGACCTTAATGCGATTAGACCGGTGTCCTCACGATGTTTTCTTTCACCGAAAATTACTTTCGTACACGAGTCTTTATGAAAATCAGAGTGGCACGAGCCGGGGCTCACCCCACGTCCTCTAGATTGGCAGTCGCGTGCTTTGCCGCACTGCCGCAGTGGAGCAAGCACTATGGACCATTAATTTATCTGATGCTGATTGTAGTCGTGGAATGCAAAAGGTTCACTTTTGAACCTTGCTGACATTGAAATAAAGTCGCAAACTGCGAACCTTTTCATTCCTCCTCAAGCAGTATTAAGTCACTAAAATTGATTCTTGTATGAGCCAGGCCCAACCTATCGGATTATATAAACTATGGAATAAATCTAGTTCAGTGCGAGCTCTATAGGCTCCAATCGATAGAATGATTACTTAATTACCTATTTACCTGTGCGTAAATGAAATGTGTCAAAAGAATTAATAAATAGAATGCCACTTGCTAGCTAGGGTTAGTTGTGACCTATTTTCTTATTGACTACTCAAATGCCCCGAGACTGGATTTGAAGCCATTCACTTAATCATGGTGACGTTGAAAGCCGCATTTTTGGTACAAAATGGTTTGCCAATTTTGAAGGACAACTTAGGAACAGTGCATATGTAATAAAAGCTTGTATCGTACTCATATTAGCACCCCCTTCTTTCCAGATGGACATCTACGTGCAAACAGCGAGCCCAATAGTGGAGCAAGTGTTGAAGGGGTACAACGGCACCATATTCGCGTACGGGCAGACGGGCACCGGCAAGACCTACACCATGGCGGGCGCCACTGCCGCGCCCGAGCTGCGCGGAATCATACCCAACTCGTTCGCGCACATCTTCAGCCACATCGCGAATGCCAAGGACGATGAGAAGTGAGTACCTACAGAGTACAGTTGGGAAGCCATGAATAATAAGGTTACCTATCCGTTATACAACGGGACCACATTCGCGTACGGGCAGACGGGCACCGTCATTGCTGCCGCCACCGCCACGCCCGCGCTGCGCTGGATCATACCCAACTCTTTCGCGCACATCTTCAGCCACAACGCGAATGCCAAGGACGATGAGAAGTGAGTACCTACAGAATAGAGCGACTGCGTTCAAGTATGCTCGCCTGTGACTTATGTAGCCAATCTTCTTCGTGAAGGTCCTCGCACTCTACGGGCATGTGAGCGCACCGTCGACATCATTATAATTGATTGCTGCAGGTGGTCTGGCTTTCAGTGTATCGCGGTTCGAGTCTAGCTCAGAACGCCGCTCAGTCTCAAAATCAAATATTTTTGATTTTACAAGCTGTCGCCACTCCGGTCTTGTGGTAGCCTCCTTCTCCCACAGCGAGGGCTCAATCCTAGCTCAATCGCTTCAGCACATCTTTATACCTAAGGAGTTGTCCGCCATGCTTTCGCTTGTCCTCAGAATAGTAGTCAAGCCACGTAGTAGGGAAGCCATGAATATTAAGGGTGCCTGTCCATTATACTATGGGACCATATTCGCGTATGGGCAGACGGGCAACGTCATGGCGGGCGCCACCGCCGCGCCCGCGCTGCGCGTCATACCCAACTCGTTCGCGCACATCTTCAGCCACATCGCGAATGCCAAGGACGAGGAGAAGTGAGTGATAATACAGAGGAAGCTTTCAATAGCCAGGAGTACAGATAAGGAGACGGGGCTAAGTGTGTAGGAATTGACAACTATCGAATTCCCAGATCTGAAAAGAAACCCAGCGAAATACGTACCCAACTTATTATGTGGTATTTCTCTCTACCCATTAAAAACTCCACGTCGGCACCGTATGCGCTCTATGATTCAGCGGACTCATGGATCACAGGTTGAACGCGCTAGAGCCCTCCTCGCGTCCCCTCTGGCTCGTTCTGGACATCCTTGTCTTCTCTGGGGTACCAAGCCAATTTCAATGGCGACCCCGATTACCCCCAGTCGCCTTTTACAAAAGGGGGAGGAGACCTTAGACCTATTCGAGACCGAGTCAGTTGCTGACTGTTTGTTTGTTCAAGGTTCCTTGTGTGCGTGACCTACCTGGAGATCTACAACGAGGAGGTGCGCGACCTTCTCGGCAACAACCCGCACCAGAGCCTCGAGGTGAAGGAGCGCCCTGACATCGGCGTCTTCGTCAAGGACCTCACCGGTCAGTCTCACTTCACAAATTCTTCTAATGACGCCTAGTCCACGTGCATGACCTCGTCATGAAAGCTGCAGTCAACGACCACGCCAAGTTTTCATGTATTGGGTTTTCTGCGGCATCCGTAATCAAACGGGGTACGGCTCGTAAAACACACTTTCTTAAAATGTACACTTTCTGTAAAGGTGCATTATTTTAGAATGATCATTTTCCCGGAAAGTACACCGTCGCTAAAAGTGCACCTCCCGATATGTAAATTTTGCCAATAGGTGCATTTTCCCAGAATGTGCATCTGTTTCGCAGAAGGTATATTTTCCCGGAGAGTACACTTTAGGGGTGTAGGGGTGTCCCTGTTTATAGCACTCTATGAAATAGTGCAAATGCAAACAGACGGACGGATGGACAGACGGACGGACGGACGGACAGAAAGACCGAAACTATAAGCGTAAATGTGTCCCTTTTGAGAAAGTACCCTAAATGGGAAAGCGTGCGTTTTGGAAAAGTGCACTGTTTGAAAAAGTGCACATTTCGGGAAAGTGTACATTTTGGGAGTGTGCATTTTGCGGAAAGTGCACCTTTGCAGAAAGTGCACATTTCGGGAAAGTGTGTTTTACGAGCCTAACCCCTACTATCTCACTCTCACATTGCAGGCTACGTTGTCCACAACGCGGACGAACTTGAGAAGATCATGGCGGTTGGCAACAAGAACCGACACATCGGCGCGACCGCCATGAACACGGAGTCGTCTCGCTCGCACGCCATCTTCTCCATTACGGTGGAGAGCAGCAAGAAAGGGACGGACAACAAGACGCACGTCAAGATGGGAAAGCTGCATCTCGTTGATCTGGCGGTAACGGTCGATTCTAATCACTTAAGGCATAAGATGTCGTCTCGTTTGCACGCCACTTTCTCTATCATCGTCAGGACCTTAAACCATTTAAAATATAAAACATTTTATAACATACAGTTATTAGCACGTCTCCAAGGTTGTTACATTACAGGATATAGGATCGCAAACTTTTCTTTAGTCTATATTTTTATAAATCTACGCCCTTAAGCTCACCAAAGCGTACTTACCCACATAAGTCTTCCCGAGTAGATAGCCGTAGACAAATACGGGTGTAGACCCTAAATAAAATAATCAATAATGTCATTCATCTCGAAAAAGGATTAAAAAAGTAAGGAGACCGAACTAAAATCGTTCTGTACAAAATTAAAAGCTTATTTAGTCGATAAATCCTACTATAATATAGACGATTTCGTTAATGATAAAGTGTAGAATCTGAAGTCTTAAAAATGTGTATGTATAACTAACTTAAAAATAACAGCTATTAAGCTGTAGATGCCCTCTCATATTGCTGCGCCCTATGCAGGGTATCACATGTAAAACTGCCCTATATTGTACCTACCTTTATAGCTATGTGATATGCAATAAACGATATTATTATTATTAATCAAATGGAGAAAAAATCAAAGGTTTAAGAACTGTTCCGTCCCTTTTTCGCAAAACGCAACTATATGAAACGATGACGCTTTCAGATTGTGACGTCACTAATAGACCGCAACGCGCCGCGCCCCCGGCAGCCTCGCATATTGTGACGTCACACACTGTTTACCTTTTCTCCCTCTAACAAGCAATATTAAAACGGTTCTAGCGTATACGGTACGGTACGGTACGTCACTAGGCATATTTTTTTCCTTCTTTCTTTTGGAGTTAAGTATAATAATTTCCGAGTCACACCTCTATTCATATTTCCCATATTTCTAGCAAGCACGAAATCGTTTTTAACCCCTGACGAAAAAAGAGGAGTGTTATAAGTTTAACGTGTCTGTCTGTGTATCGTAGCTGCCAAACGGATGGGCCGATTTGAATGCGGTTTTATTTGTGTCATAGATAATTTTACCCCGAGTGTTCTTAGCCAAGTTTCATGAAAATCTGTTCAGCCGTTTTTTGAGATATTGGACTTCGAAATGAAAATTTCGGGGGTTTTCCAACTTTTCTAAGTTGTCGTTATAAATGGCTTACCTTTTCCAGGGCTCCGAACGTCAAAGCAAGACGCAGGCGACCGGCACCCGCCTGAAGGAGGCGACCAAGATCAACCAGTCCCTCTCCGTGCTCGGCAACGTAATCTCCGCCCTGGTGGACGGGAAGTCAACGCACATCCCCTACAGGAACTCCAAGCTGACCAGACTGCTGCAGGACTCGCTCGGTGGCAACTCCAAAACTGTCATGGTAAGTGGTTATGTTGGTACAGTCTAAGTCACCTGAACACCTTGACTCCTTGTCGTTTTCACCCGATTGACCACTTCGTTACAGATCACGTTAGCGTCACAGTTACACAAGAGTATGTTCGGCTTCGCAAGCCATATCAGACCCCGTATGTTAGTCGGCCTTATCACACGATAAGTGACAAGATAGAGCGTCCTTCGCTGGCTGACACAGTTCGATAGAACGAGATGACGCTCCTATCTTGTCACTTATCGCGTGATAAGGCCGACTAAAAATATTATTTTTCCGTTTGGACTGATAAGTATGAACTTACGAGACGCTGTCGAGAAATTTGTCTACGACGGTGGCAAACAAGCGTAAGGCCGTAAGCGGACTCCGTAGCCTATAGACGCATGCAACTCCAAAGGAGTAACATGGGCATTGCCGACCCTTCATATGTTTGCCGTGTTGACAGCTGACGGAACAAATGCCCTCGCTCTCAAACACAACGCATCCTCGGGAGCTCTGGCGACCTTGCTCACTTCCAGGAATACACAACTACTCGTACTACAGAGCAAGTAGTAGTGTTATCATGGCTGTGGTCTTCTGCAAGGCGGAGGTATTTACCCACTTGGGCTGCTCCACATTCGAGCGGGATGACATTTCGCTGTGCCCTGCCTCACCAGAAGTCTGATTCACACATTTAGTGCGGTTAGATTCACATTCAACTGCCGCGCTGCCTTTGTCTCGCGTCAGAGCGCATCAGAGACAGTGTGGCTCCGGCTTTATCGTATTGTTGTTATGACAAGTTGTCGGCGACAGATCGCGACGATCGGCCCCGCGGAGAGCAACTACGTGGAGACGATCAGCACGCTGCGGTACGCCAACCGCGCCAAGAACATCGAGAACAAGACGCACGTCAACAGCGAGCCCGGGGACGCGCTGCTCACCAGGTGCTGTCTCAACCAACCTATAACTATACTATATTATTTATTTATTTATTAGGACCTTCAACAATAAGCATACCATAACATAATAATGATCTTCAATGCACAAATTAAAACTAATTACCTTATTAACAGAGCCCGGATTTTTCACGGCAAAACAAAACATTATCGTAATCTAGCCAGTGGTAGAAACATTTTATCGATATTGATAATTGTGTAGTAGAAGAATAAACGTCACCATTTTTATTAATAAGTTTAATAACTGTAATATTAAGGTATTATACGTATATCAGTATTATAAGTAGAGTCTACATTCAGGTTATACATTGAAAACAATGGCATCAAATCATTCACGAGAAACTGTCCCATGAAAATAACCATGAACCTCGATTACGAGGAATTGAATTACTGATGGAGGAAGCGAGGAAGCCCGTTTGGATTTGACCTTCGGGCATCTAAACCTACTTGACAACCTAACCTACCTAGTTATTGTGAATCGCCGAGTGCTGATTATGGGTTATGTACGGGAATAACGTGCAATGCATACCAGGGTTCAAAACAATTTGTTGGTTACAGGTTCCAACAAGAGATTGATCAACTTAAGAAACAACTGGAAGAAAATACCAATGGTGAGTTAAGGACCTTTTAGTGTGTTAGTGGCCCTAGCTACGAACTGAAAATAATAATTACAGTTAGTCATCATCCTCCTAGCGTTATTCCCGGTAATGTCCCTAAAGGAGCCCGGGGTCCGCTTTGACACCTCATCCGAAGATGTGGCATAGGCACTAGTTTTAAGAAAGCGACTGCCAACCCGGAGGGAAAACTAGACCTTATTGGGATAAGACCAAGACCGGTTTTCTTCACCGAAAAGCTAACGGTAAATATTCCGGACATAAGTTCCGAAAAACTCATTGGTACGAGCCGGGATTCGAACCCACGACCGCCGCTTGACAGCCGCTTGCCTGAACCACTAGGCTACCGTAGCTCTAAGTAAATAATAATTACTTTAAAATATTAGTTAGTGAGCTTTTAAAATATCCTTCGGGACTTCTCTCTCGCTTGCTTTAATATAGGAAATCAACGATTTTACCCGAACCCGAAAGATTATTCGAAGGTCTTACGGATTCTTAAGATAATCCCCAACCGAATTCCAAACACACCCCTATTCCCATCTCTACGACATTTACCAACTTTGAAGAGAATGTAGTCTTCCCATAGAATAGAAAGGGACTGAATAAGTTGGGAATGCGGCCGAGTTGGAAATGGGCACGAATTAGGAATACGAACTAGTGGTGAATTAGAATGTAGATACTAAATAAAATGATCAATAATATCATATTGTCTCTAAAAAGGTTAAAAAAAAATCAGTCAAATGGAGAAAAAAATCAATGCAAAAAGTTAAATTATTTATTGCGTTGTTATTTGCGTTTTCTCTCTCTAACAAGCAATATTAAAACGGTTGTAGCTTCGTAATTCTTTGAGATATCTGAATGGGAGTTTCGTCACTAGGCATATTTTTTGCCGTTTTTCATTTGGAGTAATAATAGTTTTGGAGTCTACACCCGTATTGTGGTTAAGTGAGGAATGACGCGATGGGAACGGCGAAGAGTTGGGAAAGGGAAGTTGAACCTACCTCTGCAATAACATTGACATGCTCATTGCACAGAGTTGGAGGAAGAGGAAGAGGAAGGCGAGCTGAGCGAGGGCGCGCTCAGCGACGACACGCTCACGGAGGCGGAGCTGGACGCGCTCGGGCCCGAGGAGCGCAAGCAGCTGCGCCGGCTGCGGAGGGAGGAGAAGGTAAACAGGAGTCAAATATTAATATTATCACCCTCTTAGCGTTTTTGCCTCTTGTAACTTAAAGGGGCCTGGGTAAATTTAGGCGTAGGCGTTTTACAAAAGCGACTGCCATCTGATTTTCCAACCCAGAGGGAAAACTAGATCTTGCTGGGCACGATGATTTCCACACCGAAAAGCTATTGTTGAATATTAAGTTATATTTCGTTACTAAGTTTTTCTTAAAAAGTTTAAAAACACAAACATACATAGAGGCTGTAAAAAATAACCGTGGCTATACGTTGTACTCGTTCTAATATATTTTTGTTTGTACAGGAAAAACTCAACCGAGAAAAAGCTAACCTAGCGAGGAAAGTGCTGGAAGAAAAGAAGGCTGAATTGCAGAGGACCAAGTAAGTTTGCATCTTGTATGTTAATTAGTTGAGGTTAATAATTATATGTATCTTACGGTTAGACCCGTTTGTAATTAATTAATCTTGGGACTTGACAATGATATCGTGAACATTTTGTGATGATGACACTAACTTTTCTACAATTTTTGAAAATTATATGACACTTTAGCGAGTTGCTATAAAATGTCCTAGGGCACACTAGAGGTGTATTGCTTCCTTCTGTCTCGCTGTCCTCGGCGACTCCTGTAGCCTTGCTCCAGCTCAGTCCAACTGCTCGCAGTCCGCTCTCACGGGGCGGACTGAAGACGAAATCGCGGGCGTCCTGTGATTCCTGTGAACACATGGCGGCGATAAGTTGAGAGCGAGCTGCGAATCACTCGCGATATATTGTAGAAGTTGAATGTTATCGACGCCTCTTGGAAACGATCAGGTGTTCACAGTCTATTGTTTCTCCAGGAAACAGCAAGAGGAGCTGAAAGACAAGCTGCAGCGTCTGGAGTCCAAGGTCCTCGTGGGCGGCGAGAACCTGCTGGACAAGGCGGACGCGCAGCGCCAGCTGCTGGAGCAGGCCTCGCGGGAGCTGGAGCAGCGGCGGCTCATCGAGCTGCAGCTGCAGGACCACCTGCACAAGAAGGAGGTACTGTGTGTGTGTGTGTGTGCTGGAGACAACTGCTGGACAAGGCGGACGCGTAACGCCAGCTGCTGGAGCAGGCCTCGCGGGAGCTGGAGCAGCGGCGGCTCATCGAGCTGCAGCTGCAGGACCACCTGCACAAGAAGGAGGTACTGTGTGTGTGTGTGTGTGTGTGTGCTGGAGACAACTGCTGGACAAGGCGGACGCGCAGCGCCAGCTGCTGGAGCAGGCCTCGCGGGAGCTGGAGCAGCGGCGGCTTATCGAGCTGCACCTGCAGGACCACCTGCACAAGAAGGAAGTACTGTGTGTGTGCTGGAGACTACTGCTGGACAAGGCGGACGCGGAGCACCAGCTGCTGGAGCAGGCCTCGCGGGACCTCGAGCAGCGGCAGCTCATCGAGCTGCAGCTGCAGGACCACCTGCACAAGAAGGAGGTACTGTGTGTGTGTGTGTGTGCTGGAGACAACTGCTGGACAAGGCGGACGCGTAACGCCAGCTGCTGGAGCAGGCCTCGCGGGAGCTGGAGCAGCGGCGGCTCATCGAGCTGCAGCTGCAGGACCACCTGCACAAGAAGGAGGTACTGTGTGTGTGTGTGTGTGTGTGTGCTGGAGACAACTGCTGGACAAGGCGGACGCGCAGCGCCAGCTGCTGGAGCAGGCCTCACGGGAGCTGGAGCAGCGGCGGCTTATCGAGCTGCACCTGCAGGACCACCTGCACAAGAAGGAAGTACTGTGTGTGTGCTGGAGACTACTGCTGGACAAGGCGGACGCGGAGCACCAGCTGCTGGAGCAGGCCTCGCGGGACCTCGAGCAGCGGCAGCTCATCGAGCTGCAGCTGCAGGACCACCTGCACAAGACGGAGGTACTGTGTGTGTGTGTGTGTGTGTGTGTGTGTGTGTGTGTGTGTGTGTGTGTGTGTGTGTGTGTGTGTGTGTGTGTGTGTGTGTGTGTGTGTGTGTGTGTGTGTGTGTGTGTGTGTGTGTGTGTGTGTGTGTGTGTGTGTGTGTGTGTGTGTGTGTGTGTGTGTGTGTGTGTGTGTGTGTGTGTGTGTGTGTGTGTGTGCGTGCGTGCGTGCGTGCGTGCGTGCGTGCGTGCGTGCGTGCGTGCGTGCGTGCGTGCGTGCGTGCGTGCGTGCGTGCGTGCGTGCGTGCGTGCGTGCGTGCGTGCGTGCGTGCGTGCGTGCGTGCGTGCGTGCGTGCGTGCGTGCGTGCGTGCGTGCGTGCGTGCGTGCGTGCGTGTGTGTGTGTGTGTGCTGGAGACAACTGCTGGACAAGGCGGACGCGCAGCGCCAGCTGCTGGAGCAGGCCTCGCGGGAGCTGGAGCAGCAGCGACTCATCGAGCTGCAGCTGCAGGACCACCTGCACAAGAAGGAGGTACTGTGTGTGTATGTGTGTGCTGGAGACAACTGCTGGACAAGGCGGACGCGGAGCGCCAGCTGCTGGAGCAGGCCTCGCGGGAGCTGGAGGCATTTTATACTTCTACACCTCCTAACGAAATCTTATTTATACCTTTATTTCGTAAACGTAAACGCGTGAAGGTTTTTAATCTGTCTTGTCTTTCCCTTAGGCCGAGCGGCTGGACCTGGAGGAGCGCTACTCGTCGCTGCAGGAGGAGAGCGCGGCCAAGACGCGCAAGCTGAAGCGCGCCGTGCAGCTGCTCAACTCCGCCAAGGCCGAGCTGGCCGACCAGCAGCGCGAGCAGCAGCGCGAGATGGAGGGCATCCTGGACTCCGTGCGCGCGCTGCGCCGCGAGATACAGCTCGCCGACCTCGTGCTCGACTCCTACATACCCAAGGAGTACCAGGTACCTCATCAGCATTACTCCATGTCCATACTGATGTTCAGGGTTCGGATATTCGGTGAGATATTTATCTAAAGTTCGGCGGCGGCGTCTATGTTCAACGGTATGGAGACGGACTCAATATTTCTAATATACTTCCCGGGAATTACTAAATTTAGTTACAAAACCTAAACGCTTGCTTGAGTATATAAATAAACTTATCATTACTTTAGATAACTCCGTCGACAGTGTGCAAACGTTGCGACATGCATCCCGACAAGCAGGTAGTGAAAGGGGTGGAGTCAGAGTCCTAATGAATGATTTATGGCCACAGATATCACGATAAGGCGAATATTAAACCGCCTCCTGTCGTTTTTTGCAATCACGGAATCCCGGAACTTATACAGGGTGTTTCCTGTAACAGGAGCAATAAATTAAAAGGACGCTTCCTTAGAGCATCTATAGTAACAGTAAACCCATGTGTCCAATTATTATTATTTTTTTTAATTCGGAGTAATGTTTATCTAAAGTCATGACCTTTCAGTAATGTATCTTGGCACCACGACATCATAGCACAGCAGTTAATGCAGGTTTTGAGATAACATCATGTACTGAGTCATAATAGTTCTTGCATTTTTGTTTTTAATAGATAATTTTGTGATTTTTGAATATTTTTTTATCTTTTGCGTTTTTAAATAAAAAAACTACCTGTGTCATCCCAGAAGGGTTAAAAATACACGTGAACTTACTTTAAATATTTATTTAATTTCAATTAAAATTACCTGGAAATAAGTACTCACACGCCCAATAGTCTACCGTTTAATTTATTGCTCCTGTTACAGGAAACAGCCTGTATTATTAAAATCAGAGAACTTACAAATTTCTACCCAAATACATGCCTAAAACCTGGTATGCGCAATGATCAACCGCGCATCTAATCTCAGCTACCCAAAATATCAACCTATTTCTTATTACCCATCACAGATGAATGCGATTGGTCAATTTACGAATACTTTGCTATGATTAGCCGTCGTGCATCACGTCAGACGACAGCTATATGACAGTGACAACGAAAACGAATAATTGTGGAATGGTTACATGCAACAAGAAGCTATTTAGTCGTCATAACGTTCGTGTAATATTTTTCGTTTTTGAAATATATTTTTTATCTTAGCTGACTACTATAAGTACAAAAAATTACTGCCTTGGTTTCTACGGTGATCGCAATGATGGATTCAACTAAAGATTCTACCGAATATTGTTAAACTAGTACCTATATTATTTTTAGGTTATATTTGTAACCAAGATTCTTGAAAACGGCACCAACGATTTCTACGAAATTTGCAATGTAAGAGTTTATGGGTTGAAAAAATTATCCTAGCTGGGTCTCAGGAGTGGATCTTAAGAGATAGATCGCTCAGGCAAAATTAGTTTGCTCTATTTCACCCGTGAGGGGCTCGGTCGCCCAGATAATAGCTAAATAAAAATATCAATTTAATAATCCTGTGTTTAACTTATAAAAAAATATCGATGTTTGTTGATATGATTCCATCCCTGAACAAAATGTGATCATAACAATAAAATCAATATAATATGTTTATCGCTGTACTTAATTATGAAAAATTATTCCATCTTTTTTGCTGTGCTTGTCCGAACGACTCGTACACCATTTTACAGCACAACAAGGCATATTTATTGAAATGAAACATTTGGTTTGTTTGACAGTTTGTCACGGCTGCCTGGCATCGTTCTGACGCCCCGCCTACCATGGCACCTTTTATTTGGGGCCATTTTACGGTGCTAGTTAGACATGTTTTTTTCGTTCGCTGATTAAAATGATTTAATTAAGAAGCTGTCTCCATATTTGCTCAACTTTTGCCGGACAACTTTAGGTAAATATCTCACCGAAAATCCGATCCCTGCTAATGTTATAAATGCGACAGTGACCATCTGTCTGTCTGTATTAATAAAATGCCGTTTGTTTGTCCAGGCCCTGATCGAGCAGTACGTGCACTGGAACGAGCAGCTGGGCGAGTGGCAGGTTAAGTGCGTGGCCTACACCGGGAACAACATGAGCGCGCCGCCGCCGCCGCGCCAGCACAAGCACGTATGTACACACAGCCTAGCTGTTCCACGGGGCCTTTCCTACGACCTGTGCGTTAGCAGTTGCAGTTTGAGTCGGCAACACTGGTGAGAATGCCAGTCGTTTATTGGGCGCCTCAGTGTTGACAGATTATTGTACCTGTAACTTGATTTATAGTTCCAATTTTAAACAGGTTGCATTGGAAATCCTAGCGGGCCCTGAATGTCGGTCTTTTCGGTTGGGCGTGTGCAGGCGTCACAGATAACCTCCAATAGATAGAGCCGAGATGCAAAGCTTACCACAGTTGGCGGTAGGTGCGGGTTGCAGGGAGGTCGGTAACGGCGCTGCGATTGGCTGTTTCGAAAGTAGCGCGCTTTGTCACATCATGGCGCCCGAAGCGTAGTAATGGGACGCGTTGGTCGTTAACGGTTTTTAGCGGTGCCGCAATTAATTGTTAGTAGAATATTTTACATAGCGTAGCACCTTTTAACATGTTTTAATTTTTTTAACGGCTGTCACTGTTATATTATTATCATGTTTCGTTCATCGACTGTTTTGATCACCACATAACATAAAAAAGTATGTTAATCATATCGAGTAGTCATATAAAATAGTTATTTCGAGGCATTGTACAACATTCACTGCATTATCGTGTTTATGTCGGACAATAAACCTTCGTCCCGTTCGTATTTACATACTTACTGCGAATGTGC
Source organism: Epinotia demarniana (assembly GCA_945867215.1). Classification (NCBI taxonomy): domain Eukaryota; kingdom Metazoa; phylum Arthropoda; class Insecta; order Lepidoptera; family Tortricidae; genus Epinotia; species Epinotia demarniana. The sequence goes on from OX244283.1 coordinate 13,212,433, forward strand.
TATAGGCTTAGTGAGATAGGCTCATGTCTTATGTATGCCAATCAAGAACGATGTCAAAAAAGTACGTATATTTATTCAATGTATGTGGTTGATGATAATCCTCATCATCATTTAAGAGGGCGTTAACGGACTCACTAGCGCCATTGGTAAATAGTTGTGATTATTGAAATTTTACTATAAATATTTTAAAAAAAGAGCCCACACGCTGTATTTTGTATTTAAGAGGTAATACTACGCGAACGCTTTTTAAAATTTGGGATTTTTAAGTCATTAGCTCTGTCGCGCTGGCGAGGGGCGGGGTCTTGTCTTATGTGTGTGTGTGGCGCTCAGGCCGCTCACACATTGACAAGCTATGCGATGCGCGAATATGCAGCTCATTACATTACCGTGCTTGCTGCCGCTGGTTAAGATCGTTTTATTATTTTTCTGTGATTTAACGTACTGACTCGGCTTACGTGTAATGGACTCGATATTCGCTATTTTTTGTGATTCTGCTTACGTTTACTGGACTCGATATTCCGCTACTGTGTGACTCGGCTGTGTTTTATTGGACTTATTGATAAGCTGACTGTTTTGGCTTATTGTTTTTAGTGGACTAGACTAACCCATCCCAACAACCGTCTCTGGCTGAATTGAAATTTGGTAAGTACATTTTAACGTACTAAATTAAGTTTGATTATCCAAATAAAACGTAAACGAAATGAAAATTTAAAACAGATATTTGAAATAAGGTAATGTGAGGTAATTAAGACTGTCACCGAGGCAAGACTAAATTTCCATAATATGGACTTTAATGTATACCTACTACAAGAGGCATAGTGCCTCGACCTCCTCGCGAACTCGGATGTCGGTGCTCGGCTGTTCTCGCGTGTGATCGGCTCCGTTCGGCAACCGCTGCGCGCTTACGTTCTTTTAATATTTTTGTAAACAAGTTAAAGTTCGAAAATAACAACAAATGTTTGGCCAATCCACTCTATCCATATAATCCTGCTAGGTATTTTGGTTTCGTAACACCTGTAATAAAAAATCCATTCAGTAGTTTTCAATCTAGGTTCAAAGTCAACTCTGACTTGTATATGTCTAAAGTGTGTTTGTTTATGTGTCCTTCTACATCACAACAGAGAACCGAGCGATGTTATGGTATGATTTTTGTGTAGGAGATAGTTAGGAGGCTGGAGAGTGACATAGAGGCCACTTTTTAGTGCGATAAAACGTCATATACTTACCCATCAGTAAAAAATATGTGCTACATAATTTTCTTTATTTTTCAGATATAAAAATGGGCAAAGGAGGTAGGTCCGGAAGAAAAAAGCGACTGTATATGAGTGCTAAACGAAGAAAACGTCAAATTAGTATCAAACGAAAAATTCACTTTGAATCACAAGATCATGCAACATCGTCAGCACCCATAGATACATTTCTTTCATCAATAGAAAACAATATAAGCTCGTCTTCATCAACTGTATCGACGCTATATGACTTGGATGTGAACACCGAGAGTTCGTTTAAAACGGACAAAGAAAATAAAAATCTGGAAGGTCGCAGAGTAGTAGATATAAAATATTTATTTTCTAAGATCGCAGGTGTGAGGCACGAGCACACAAGCTGTACATTTGCTGACCTTGCATTTATTGAAGAACGACGCAAAGGTTTCTACAGCGAATTTGTATTTGAGTGTAAGATGTGCAAAAAGAAGGAAACGATATATTCCGAAGAACCCAACAATAAAATGTCTATAAATACTGCTGTAGTAGAAGGAGTTATTTGTACAGGAAATGGATATTCTCAGCTTAACGAAATTTGTGCTGCGATGAATATGCCGAACATGTGTCCAACAACTTATATGAAAATAGAGCAATCCTTGGCACCAATCATCGAAGAATGCGCCTTAGAAGAAATGATTGCTGCGGGCCTAGAAGAGAAAAGACTGGCTGTTTCGAATGGTGACGTCGATGAAGATGGCTGGCCCTTGGTTACAGTGGTTGCCGATGGTTCCTGGGCGAAACGATCGTATAAAAGTGGCTTTAGCTCGGTATCCGGAACCGCTTGTATTGTTGGGCTACGCACAAAAAAAGTATTATTTTTGGGCGTTAGAAATTCGTATTGTTGTACATGTGCTAGAAGTGCGAAATTGATGATCGAGGTGCCCAAGCACATTTGCTTCAAAAACTGGGAAGATAGCGCCAACGCCATGGAAGCCGATATAATTGCAGAAGGCTTCGCAAGAAGCGTGGATATGCATGGAGTAAAATTTTACAGATTGGTGGGAGATGGTGACTCTAGTATAATGAAAAAACTCATGCTAAAAAAGCCTTATGGACATAATTTTCAAATAAAGAAAATCGAGTGTAAAAATCATTTACTCCGCAATTTTTGCAATAAAATGAAAGCTTTGGCGAAAAAAACGAATAATAGCAAAGGTTATGTTCCCGTGGATTTAAGGAAAAAGGTGGAAACCAACGTTCTACGTTTAAGAAAGGCGGTGGTTGGCGCTGTGAACCACAGAAAGGAAGAACAAAATACATCGCCAAGTGACAAAGTAAAAAACTTGAAAAGGGATATCATGAACGCCGCCAACCACGTTTTCGGTGACCATGCACATTGTGCGTCATATTTTTGCAAACTCGAAAAACACATGAACGACGAAAATCAAGTTCCTGCTTTTCAAGCTTGTGGACTGTGGACCGACATACAACAATACTTGTTATCATTATCAGCCAACTCAGAGAGCCTTATAGTAGACATTACCAACAACACCGTGGAACAATTCAACAGCGTAATCGCCAAATTTATAGGCGGGAAAAGAGTAAATTTTACGGGGAGAGGATCTTACCAGACTAGATGTTTCGGAGCAGTGACATCGTGGAATACAAACACTGTTATTCATACGAAAATTCAGAAAAAAATACAGGGTCATAGTCCTGGAAATTACACGAAAAAATTTATTGAACGAAAACAGCGTTCAAATCAAGTGAAGGAGGCTTGTCGCAAGAGAAAATTGGAATATCATACGGATGAAAAGGCATGTAAAAAAAGGAAAACCACGGGTCCTGATGAAAATTATGGTCGCCAAGAGCTCGAAGAAGATATGTCACCTGAAACATATCAATTGAAGGAAAGAAAATTTCTTCAAGAATTACAATTAACAAAGGACGTTGTTCAATCAAAAACGATAGGGCAAAGTGACAATAATATGTGGATAATCGAAAGAAGAAAAAGACTGACAGCATCAAACTTTGGACGGATATATAAGATGCGACCAAAAACATCTGTTCGCAGTACATTAGAAGCATTGCTGTATAGTGAGTTTAAGGGAACTATTGCCACTAATTACGGAAAAAACAAAGAATCGGAAGCAATTAAAGAATTCTGTGAGGAAACTGGAATGAAAGTAGTGGAATGTGGATTGTTTGTTGATAGGAACAAGCCGTTTCTGGCGGCAAGCCCAGATGGTTTGATTGGCGAGGATACCTTAATCGAAGTTAAATGTCCATACAAAATCGAAGCTTTGACACCGGAAGAAGGAATTCAAAAAAATAAAGTAGATTTTTGCACATACGAGAATAAAACATTGCACCTAAAACGTAACCACAATTACTATTATCAAGTGCAAGGGCAGCTTCATATAACAAGACGCGAATTCTGTTTTTTCATTTTGTGGAGTCCTAAGGGCTTGCTGTATGAAAAAATAAAAAAAGACGATGCTCTCTGGCAAAAAATGGAGCCGATATTAGAACAGTTCTACCACCAATGCCTGTTACCAGAAATAATTGACGGCCGGATACCTAGAAATAGACCAGTGAGGGAAAGAGCTACGCAATAAACTATGCACACAATACACGTGACGTTGTTAATCATAGGTACCTGTTGTGAAAAGTATTTATTATTTACTTACATAATAAAGAGATGATTACTATTAATATTTTTTATTTATTTTTTAAATATTTTATGTGTGACATATACCTCAATCTCAACTAAATACCTCATCTCATAACCGTTTCGAGTCGGGAACACTTCATGTGTACAAACAAAAAAAATGTTGTATGTGAACAAACTAGCTTGTTTTCTGATTTTTTAAAGCCAAGTAAGGAGAATAGCTTGTACCAAAATGCCCTCTTGTGATGGGCAACTACATTGTTTTTGTTTATGATTTATCCATAACTTTTCCCAACACTAGGATGTCGATATTAAATTGTCGAATATTGCCCATAACTTTTTGGTCTGTGTACATATTTAACAGTTTGGCTCCGCCCCAAAAATCGGTGCGATAAGGACAACTGCAGCTCAGAGTAAAAATCCGAGACAGAAATCATCAAAATCGAGGTTTCGTTCTCGACTGTTTCCTCCTCCAAAACTTAACCAATCTTAACGAAATTTTGGAAATTGAATGGGAAGGAGACATTCTGTGTCGGATCGTTTTGATTTTTTGTATACTAGGCGTCTGTTTGCGGTCAATTTATTTTGGCGTTTTAAGCGATGTTTGAAGTAGCCTAACTTCTATATAATCAAAAATATCCAATAAATAAAAACGTACCGACATAGATAATGATGATATTAATTTTGTATAAAAAAATTATTGATCTAGGTTCAAAAACCAGGGAGGAAACAGTCGAGAACGTTTGTATGGAAAAATGACCCACAGCATTCCCTCTTAAGTACCTTATGAATACATCAATTAATTAATTATTTCAAGTATGCGACCGTCAATCGAATCTCGGATTATACTAATGAGTTTTTCGGAACTTTAGGAAAACATCGTGAGAAAATCTGAATAGACAGTATGTATATATGCGATGTAAGGGTGTATAAATTCAGGATTCTGTGCACACTTATACAATCTTTTTTGACACAGCTGCACCGGAATATCTTTAATAAATAAATAAAAAATTAATCCCCGTCTTGGTTGCAAGCTACGTACAGTCGAGGTCAAAGATATCTTTACAATTGAGTGTTACAAAAATACCTTTACATTTAAATAAGTTTCCACACTACATGACAAAAATTTACTTACAACGCACATTACAGTTTCATCTTTTCATTTAATGCACCAAAGTTCTGTTTACCATCAGTCTTCCATAGAAACATTTACACACATTGGGACATAATAGGTTTACATTACATGTTACAAAATAAGATTTCCTGTCAATGTGCCTTAAATATGTTTACATTTGCAGTGGCACTTCAAACTTTACGCTCAAGCGTACTTTTCTTTACTTACACCTGTTGCTACATAAATATCTTTACAGTTTGACACGAACCTCGGTTCTTATTTCAAATAATGACAATCACCGAAAACAGTACCATACTGTCAAATATTTCTGTCTCTTACATTTTGGGCGTGACGTCAACGACGACATTTTTTTCTGTATGAGGAAAGTCTTCCAAGAAGAGGCAGACATAGAAAAGTGAAAAATTACGCGTCAAAAAAAAATTCCTACTTGTTTTCTAATCGTGATACGTACAGATTATGGCGTTAATTAAACGGGTAATTGAAGCGTATGCGTTATACAATGAGAAATCCATTATTTTGTTGTATGTTATGTATAAGAAGGATAAATTGTTGCGCGCCATTATAGGTAATTTCACAAATATTTGTAAACATTTTTAAGGTGGTACGACGACCATGCAAAACGTCTTTGACATTCACGGGTTAATGGCGCGATATTTTAAGAAACTTAAGTAACAAAATCTTTCATAAATTGGATTTCCATTTGCGCGAAATTCCCCCTTTCCTAAGACTTTTTTTGGCGCCATTTTTTTTAATTTTGTATGGACCAGATGGCCTCAGTCGGCCAATGCTCCATACAAATATAAAAAAAAATGTTCTCTTAGTTTTTTCTGATCAGAACACGATGCCTGTTATGCCGCTTTCGGCCACTTTCGAAACCAGTAGAGAAAACGGAATCATTCGTCTTGTTTGGAAACCAGGTTTCCTAAAAATAAATCACAGTCTGTTTTAGAAACTCCTACCGAATAGGGAATGTTAAATCGGCTTTCGAAACCTCAAAAATATCAACTTTTTTGATGTAAGGTATAAGAGTAAATGATGTCGTGCCTACATCATTTTTCGTCGTTTTATCTTTACGTTAGCGATGTCGACGGAGCCCCGCTCCGCGGGGCTCCTATTTCTCGTCTGTTTGCCCTTCGGAAGCAGATTTAACATGCCGTATTCGGTAGAAGTTTCTAAAACAGACTGTGATTTATTTTTAGGAAACCTGGTTTCCAAACAAGACGAATGATTCCGTTTTCTCTACTAGTTTCGAAAATTTGGTTTCGAAAGTGGCCGAAAGGGTTATGCCCTTGATCGGTTTCACACCCCATTTTTGGTACACCCTGTATAAAGAACCCGCCAAAAGACAGACAGTCAGACATGGCAAAACTATAAGAGCTAATACAAAAACGACTAATAAATTCCTCTTTTTTTTAAGTCGGTTAAAGACTTAGGTTAAAGAGCCGAAATTGATAACAAATATAAGACTCAAATCAAGAAATTAAGGAAGAACTGAATATGACAATTCAATGTCAATATTCAAATTAAGAACCTTTCAATCAACCTGTAAAGATATGTATGTAGCAATACAATTGCCTTTCAAGTGCCTTTGCTAATGTACACATATTTAGGGCACATTGACAGGAAAACTTATTTTGTAACATGCAATGTAAACCTATTATGTCACAATGTGTGAAAGTGTTTTTATGGAAGACAGATGGTAAACAGAACTTTGGAGCATTAAGTGAAAAGATGAAACCGTCATGTGCGTTGTAAGTATGTTTTTGTCATGTAGTGTGTAAACTTATTTAAATGTAAAGGTATTTTTGTAACACTCAATTGTAAAGATATCTTTGACCTCGACTGTACACTCAGGAGTCTTAAACTCTCTGTCCTATTTCACCGTTCTGGTTTCCTGCTATTCGTCTGGAATGTAGGTACTACAAGAATATATTCCGTGCATTAGCTCTGGAAGCTATAAAATAGAGCGAGATAGTAATTTACTACGTCTCCCTCTACCTCATAGCTTGTAAGGCGGTTGCAGTCCGCCACACTGCCTTCATGGGGCAGTTATAGTAAAAATCCTCTGAACTGAGCCTTTTCCACTTGAGAAAACAAAACCTTTGTGTGGTTTAACCACGACTTAAGATAACGAGTTTCCAGTAAAATCAGATTATAACCGCCTTGGAAGGTAAGTATAGATAATCGACTCTATTTCTAACATCAGCAGACTACAAAATACACAAACTAAATAATGGCGATCCTAACTTTCTATGCATTTTACAATCTTCGACACTAAGCAAAAACGTACTTCAAAGGAAAAGAGTCAAGAAACAACTCAAAATTTCATCAGATTATCGACTCAATGAAGCTATTCATAAGACTTACAATGCTTTAAAAATAAGATAATACTTCACATGTTGTGCATTTACAGATAACAAAAGTGCCGCCAGGGACGAACTCGCATTGTTACATCTAATGAGTCATTTACCTGTTTATGTCGGCATTTTATCTAATGTTAAAAGTCCCATACTTACTATTACCTGACCACAAAGGTGAAAAAGCTAATGAGATAACATTAAAAAAAAGTGTCAAATAGTGGGAAATTATGGTTAATGAATGTTTAAGCTTCAGTGTCTAACTGGCTTTCGCTCGTTGAGTACATGTGGTATTTTGTTTTATTCCTTTCACGCAACTTGGCTACGTTTTACCGGATATTCCTTGCTTTCGATTGGATTGGACAAAACCTTGCAATTTAAACGACCCCAGGCTACGTTATATTGGACTTTGTGATAATTATGTGGCGACCGTGGGAAGATACTAGTGCAACTAGTACAAGTGAAAGTAAAACCTTTGTTCACTTAGACATTGGTGCACAAAAAACTGTTTTGGCTGTCTATAGAACAATTTGTGCTGAAAACGGACCTCATGGTGCGACCAAGCGTACAGCATTTATGACACATTACAGTCTGAGTACCGTCAAAAGAATAATTGCCCGAAAGGAACCTAAGAAGCCGACAGTGAATAAACCTAAATTTGCAAAGGTCGACAGCTTCACAACAGACTTTATTGACAGGACCATAAGTGGCTTTTATTCTAAAAACATGTCCCCCACTACAATGATGATTTATCAAGAATTGACGAAAGATGGTGCCTTCTTTCCGTATTCACAATCATATTTGTGCAAACTGCTGAAGCATTTGGGTTATCGGTATTCGACTTTAAATAAAAGAAAAATTTTGATGGACTCTCCTAGGTTGATATATCTACGGGACGAATATTTAGAAAAAATATTGAGATTTCGCGATCTGGGAAGAAAAATCGTATTTTAGACGAAACTTGGTATGATACCCATGACGTCGCAAACAAAGGGTGGACCAGAGACGACAGTCGTTGTACGTTAGATGTGCCAGCGTCAAGAGGCAAAAGAATAATTATTCTACATGCGGGGTCAGAAGATGGCTGGGTGGACGGTGCATTACTGCTGTCTGCCAAAAACATAGCCAATTGTAGTGCCGACTACCACGAAGACATGACCGCTGCTTTATTTGAGACGTGGTTCGACAACCAGCTGCTGCCCAATATTTCTACCGGGAGTGTAATTGTGATGGACAATGCGTCATATCATTCACGGCAAAAAGAGTTAGTGCCTTGTACAAACACAAAAAAAGGTGAAATGCAAGAGTTTTTAAAGAAACATCAAATAGATTACCCAGCTAAAGCCACTAAAAAAGTATTGCTCTCCATCATCAAAAGCAAGTCTTTCAAGAAAAGTTATTATGTAGACGAAAAAGCAAGAGAAAGAGGTTGTGAAGTAGTTAGATTACCCCCTTACTATTGCACGCTGAACCCAATCGAATTAATGTGGAGTGACGTGAAGACGAATGTAAGAAAGAGGAACACGAGCCCGAAATTTAGTGAGGGGGTTCTAACAATCATTAGAAACGTCATAAACACGACGAATTCGCATTGGAGGAATTGTTGCAGGCATGTCATCGCTTTAGAAAAAAAAATGAAACGCAATTATAGTCACCCTTCATTCGTCATAAATGTGACTGAAGACTCGGATGAAAGCGATAGTTAAGCCAATTTAGTTTTTTTATGTATATGTTAAAATATTTCCTATGTTTTTTATGTTTATATAAATTATTGATATTTGCAGTCTTATCCGAACATTCATTGTTCTAGTCAAATTAATTTAAAAAAATAAGTAAATTGCTCTATTTAAGAATAAGTTGTTTTTCTTGTTTCATACATATATAACTATCGACTTTTATTTGTATGTATATATGTATAAAGATTATATTATTTATTTTATACTGTAATACGAAAATCGAAATCTTAAATCAAGATCCATTATGTATGTATTTATCCTTTTTTTGTTCTAGTCGTACCTATGACATTTACCTATTTTGATTGATTTAATTATATTGTTAGTAGGTACTTATAAAAATGTTGGTTTTGAACAAATATGATTATTTTTGTTGGCTAATATGATAATTATACTTTTTATACTTCGACATAGTTTTATTTAATACCACAATCCGTCCCTGAAGTGCTCAAGATGGATATGACTTGACAGAAAAAAACGTATGGTCTTTTTTCTTTTAAAACCATTTTAAATCTTATTTAACAAGGGATAATGTCGAGAATCAAATGTACATTCAATGTATTTCTAACCTTTCCTTGTAAGTAAGTACGGATACAAAAGCAGATAACAAACAATTAGTAACACAAAGCCATTGTGAATGCGTGAAGTGGATTCGGCTCAGTTCAAAAAATTTTAACTATACCTTTAGTACATCGTATACATTATATATGATTTCTAACAAAATGATTTTGACGAAGCAATGACAAGGATATAAATTTAATCTTTGGTGAATTTTCGTATTAAGGGTCGGCAGGGGGCAATCGAGGGTCGGGAATGTAAGAGAATTATATAGTAAACGATGTTCCACAACCTTGAAAAAAATAACACAGCTAGCCAATGAATGTTACTTCTTCTTGAATCATTCTAATTCAAGATAATGCTGATGGGTAAGTGTAAAAAAAAATCAGAAAATCACTAAAAACGCGTAAAACGCACTCCCGTATTGTAACAACTGAGCCGTAAGTATCAAGAATTATTAAATGAATTTTATCAAATAATAAAGTTAAAACTATAGTAAAGTCCTTGCAATCTTCATTTCTTAACAAATATGTACTTATTTCGTGTAAAAGTATCACAAAGATGCCCAATTCTTACGCTCAAAATCTTCATACAAATTAGTATTAGCGGCCGGTGAACTACGAGTGCGACGGGTCGCGGCGGCGACGTTCAGTCGGCCGCGAGCCTCCGGAGCGAGACCACGTCGCTTGGCGCCGCATTGACAGATCGCGATCGAACCGTGTACTTACACAAAATGAGTGCACAGTGGTTCAATGAAAATTATTCTTATGTTCATTGATTAACATATTTAAATAACATAGAACTAAACAACATCGTTATATTTTCCTCGTTTTGTACATGTATTTTTGTTTCTTATGTTTGGTTTGATCACAAAAAAGGCTTGGGTAGTAATTAGCTAATTATACTATATGGGTGTCACCTCTATAGGTCGCGTCTGTGAACAGATTCTCGTGAAATTTTGTGAGTTCGATATTTCAGTATAGGGCAAAAATGATTTCGTATGTCCGGTTGTCCGGCTGTACGGCTGTCCCCTCTGTAGATCGTATCTATCAACGGATCCTCGTGAAATTTTGTAAGTGAGTTCGATATTTAACTATAGGGCAAAAATGATTTCGTATGTCCGGTTGTCCGGCTGTCCGGCTGTCCCCTCTGTAGTTCGTATCTATCAACGGATCCTCGTGAAATTTTGTAAGTGAGTTCGATATTTAAGTATAGGGCAAAAATGATTTCGTATGTCCGATTGTCCGGCTGTCCGGCTGTCCCCTCTGTAGGTCGTATCTATCTACCGATCCTCGTGAAATTTTGTGAGTGCGATATTTAACTCATCATCATCATATCAGCCGAAGGACGTCCATTGCTAGACATAGGCCCCCAAAGAGTGCCAAAGTGACCGGTCCTGCGCCACCCGCATCCAGCGGACTTCAGCAACCTTTACCAGGTCATCAGTCTCAGTCACGCTGCGCCTTCCGGTACGTGGTCGCCACTCGAGAACCTTTCCGCCCCAACGGCCGTCGGTGCCAAGTTCTATGTGCCCCGCCCACTGCTACTTAAGTTTAGCGATTATAGCGGCAACAGAAATACATCATCTGTGAATGAATTTAACTCAACTGTTTAAACTATCACGGTGCATGAGATGCAGCCTGGTGATAGACGGACAGACAGACGGACAGACAGCGGAGCCTTAGTAATAGGGTACCGTTTTTACCCTTTGGGTACAGAACCATAAAAATGGTCAAATCCCATGTTTCGTAATACGCGTAAGCGTTGGCATGATTAACACTCTGTCATCCACTTTCCCTCTCGTTTTACCCAACTGCCGAAGGAGAGGAGGGTTATTTCATAACGTTCGTAAATTTCAAGTGATTATCTGTGCAGTCCATAATTTTCTAAAAATTAAAAATATAAACATTCTCCTCAAGTGTAAATATGTCAAAAAACATAATCTGATATTGCCAAATTCACCTTGCTGAAACAGCAAAAAGCTATAAAAAAAACGTCACGCGCCAATGAATGTCAAATATGTCGTCTTTGATGTTGCAATTATGATGTAAACTGCGCAACTTTAATAAAATATATCTCGGTAACTATTTATCTCCGCAATTCGAAACATTGCAGGACGTCTTCCATCAGGACATAAAAAATACCGACTCTCAACTCAGTGGGAAATAAAATACAGGCCAAAATGAGTACTAAGAAGTACGGAGGTAAATGTCCACGCAAACATGGTCGTGGGCAGCAGTTAGTAGGTAGTTATTGTTATTAAGATGAAATACCTATATTTGACATCACAATTTTTATATTTGGTAACAAAATCCAAAGTTACAATTTTGTTGGCGAGTCAAAGTCCGACGCCCCACTGTGTATACGTGCATGTGTGCGTGTGCGGTGCGCGAGACTCGATCGTTGTGTGAGTAGCGCTAAAAACCTAAACTTCGCGCGGCGCTGCTCCGAAACGCCCCCTTAAAATAGTAACGAAAGCACGGATGAATTAACGTATTGTTTCCTTAAATGAATCTGAATCGGTAAAATTCGAAAGCATCACTAGCCCATCACTAGAGTGTCACGTGATTTCGTGAGAAAGGAACAGTACATTGCCATTTCCATGTGATGAAAAGGGACATGCATACTTCACTACTTCTTATGGACCAGTGTAAAATGAACTCCGCATGACAGGATGAAATTTACATTTATAGGATAAATTTAGCTTGCCTGTAAAATGTTATTCCGTCGGTTGTGATATTAGACGTTTGGGAGTTTTTCCCACACCACTTCACACAGCAAGAACTTATTTTTGTCGCCAAATCAATTTTAATTTGTTGCTTGTTTGACGCACGTATAGATCGCGTACCTGGTCGATACTGACATTACTGACAATATGGCGCGGGTTAGCGGGGGGTTATCAGTGCTAGAGCATGGGTGCACGACGTTTTATATAATTTCACTTAATGTATTTTGGTTTGATATACCATTGCTTATTATAATGTAACGGGTGGTATAATATTGTTTCAGATAATTTTCAAATGATCTAATGTAAAAAGTGATATTATACTATATATATATATATTTAAGGCTATAATTACAATTAGTATAAATGACATTTACTATAAATATCACTTGGTATGAAAACTTGTTTATCATAATAACTTACTTGACATAATTCGTCAATGCTATAAATTTCAGAAGAAATAAGTGGATTTTACAATAAATAACTTTAGATATAAACAAATTGTTCGGGCCCGTGTGTAGTGCCCTTAATAATTTCATACGGCAACACTAGGCATTGTAAAAAAAGTAAATGACACTTGTCTATAGCGGTCTTCCGTTTTTCCGTGGTTTGCAAGACACATGTCTTCCCGGTTGTGAATAAGAAATATTTGTTAGAATCTGCTTTTTGGAACGTTAGTCCAGAATTCAGCTACTGCGATTGGTGCGCTCCAGCGCCAGTAGTGAAATTGGTGTCAGATTGTGACTCCGCGCGAGGCAGCTCCTCGTGTGCGGTTTGGGCCTTCGGCCCCCCGAGGACTCCGGCTTCAAGATCCTGACTTGACTCGACCTCTTGACCTTCTGACACGACTTGACTGACTTTAGCAAGAACGCCGGCACATTTGGTGAGTTCTTTTGATAATTCTAAGTGGCTATAGATATAACAGTCCCGCGGATCGCGTGGCGTTGAGCGGCCCCTTCTGGGCGGTTTAAACATTTGGTAGCAGAGCTGTATGTGTGTGCTGTGTGGCCCAGCGGGCCCCGGTGAGAGTTGCACCTCAAAGGGGAGGGTGGGGTAAATTGGTCCCACAACCAGCGGGTCCCCGCCAATATAATGCGAGTGCATTGGAACCTGAAGTCTGCGTATGCTGCAAGAACCCTGGCCATCGGGTGCCAGCGCGTCCGAATTTTCTTGCGCAGCGGGTCGAAGGATGCGGCGTCCTTCGACCCGCTGCGCTTATGTCTAAATAGCTAAGCAGCGGCAATGGTGTTATGTTTGTTTGGGCCCACATTTTGTGCGAGATTGCGCCCACCCGCGGGCGTGCAGGTCCTGTGGTGGGAAGCACCACCCCGTGTTGTGCATGAACCGCAGTGGGGGTACACCCCCCCTGCGCAGGGGCCATGCTCCCCTGCTCCGAGTCAGCACCGGGCTGACCAGGGGCACATGGCCGAGGAGGAGCGGGGCAGTCGGGGTAACACCCCCTTCCCGCCCCTCCAGACTTATGTGACGACTTCGCACGCACCCGCGCCCCAACGGGGTGTCCGTACGGGCGGGTGCCCGCGAACGCCTCCACCTCGGCAGGCGCCACGGATGTCGCCGCCGCTCGTGGAGCGACCCCGCCTAACGTCGGGACCTCCGGGGTACGGTCGGAGTCGGATGTACTATCGGCTGCATTAATGCATGGACACCTTACGGTCTAGTTTCGCTTGAACCGTTTGACATCTACAGCTGATATGATTGCATGCGTTGCGCACAAAATAAACTAGATGGCGCTGCTGGCCAAAAATTGATATATAGACGAATATAACTTAATTCACTGATAATAATTGACTCCTGTAATCACCAAAAAATTTTCTTGCGATGCGAGTACAATTATTGACAAGTTTAGCAACTCGTCAATAAGCAGCTAGCACTCCAGCAGGTTGGTGCGACTGGTGGGCTTGGTTGTGAAACCCCACCCGGACACGGTACGTGGAGTAGGCAATGTGGAAGTGTCAAACCTGGTAGGGCACGTTCGGGCAGAGTCCCACTTCCCATGCGAGGATTACAGCTCCGGTATTGGTTATGGATGAAGTGGTTGGAAGACTCCCCCAATTCAGGCTGCCACCTGAGGTGCGGAATTTGACAGCCGGTTTGGATTTGGCGGATGCTGGGTTCGACACCCCTGGTACGGTTGACGTGCTGCTGGGAGCGGACGTCCTAGGGAGAGTACTGCTCACCAACAAACGGACATTACAGCCTGGTGGTCTCGTGGCTTTGGACACCAAGTTCGGACATGCTGTGATGGGCCTGGGCCCGGTACTAGCAGTTCCTCCACCGCCTGCTGAGGAGCGCTATTTGGTTGGAACGGCTGTCTCAGACGCCGTGCAACGGTTCTGGGAGATTGAGGAACCGCCCACCGCACCGCGGATGAGTCCGGAGCACTCTTGCTCCGGACTATGTTGTGCTGGCCGCCTCCGCTCTGGCCGGTTTATAACTCGACTTCCTCTGCTTACCCATCGACCACCTCTAGGAGCCTCTCGCGCATCGGCTGAGAAGCGGCTGGTCTCGATGGAGCGCCGTATGAGAAGATACCCACTCTACCGGCAGAAGTATGTGGACTTCATGCGGGAGTACGAGCAGTTAGGACATATGTCGGTGTCGCGGATGGACTGGAGTACGATGGAGCAATATTTCTTGTGTCACCACGCAGTCCTGAAATTCCCGGAGTCCAAGATCCGTGTGGTCTTCGACGGGTATGTGCCTACGTCAACTGGAGTGTCCTTGAACCAGTGCTCGCATGCCGGTCCTAAGCTGCACAAGGACATAACGGACATCCTCACGAACTTTAGAAAACATCAGGTTGTGTTCGTCACTGACATTCGGATGATGTTCCGACAGACTGTGATCCACCCTGACGACCGTCGGTACCAGCTGATCCTGTGGCGCGAGAGCCCGGCTGAACCGATGTTGGTATACGAGCTGAACACTAACACATACGGATTAAAAAGCAGTCCGTATGTGTCCATTCGTACTTTGTTAGAACTGGCGACTCGAGAGCGACTGAAGTTTCCTCGAGCGTCCGCCATTTTGGAAAGGGATCTGTTTGTCGATGACGTGTGCATCGGAGCAAACAGCATCGAAGATGCCTTGGTCCTACGGGATGAGTTGGTGGAACTCTTGCGGACTGGTGGCTATGAGTTGAGGAAATGGTTGTCCAACTCACCGGCGTTGTTGGCCGACCTTCCCGAGGAGCACCAGCAGGATCCCCACCTCTTCGAGAACGCCGCTAACCCACACATGCTAGCGATCCTTGGCGTGCAGTACCGACCAGTCCAGGATGTGTTTACCTATCGGGTGGAATTGGATTCCCCGAGGGTCTGGACAAAGCGACTTGTTCACCGGTCATCTTCACCGCCAAGGCGTTTATGCAGCGCCTGTGGACCGTTCGCCTGGGTTGGGATGATCCGCTCTCCGGAGACGTGCTGAGCGACTGCGAACATTTTTTTAAATATATAATAATTACATTACATATTATGTAAGTACTCACAAAAGTCTACGGCGGAGGGAAGTCCCAGAAAGGAAAGCGGGGCTCCGTCAACTTCTTGGCAGACATTGTTATATGAAAGTGCAAAAATTTAAAATAATATGTATGTTAAACAATATTTATGTCATAAATGCGTTATATGATTTAGATTTAGATTTATTTATTTCGAGATAAAAATTAAAATATAGATTCGCATACAATGTCAAAATTATAAGAATCTTTATCACGATCGTCAATACAAAATGATAAAGTAAAACTAAAGAATATAAATATTGATATCTCGTAATGATCGTCAAAATAAAAACTAGAAACATTATCAAATTATACAACAAATTAAATTAAATTAAACATGTCAAATATATTTCATGTCCATATACTCGCATACAGAATACAATGGATGTTCCAATAAAAAGATTCTCAGCTGACGTTTGAATGCTTCGTCAGATGGTGGTATGAAAACGTAATTATTATAAATAATATGTATGTTAAACATATTTATGTTATAAATGCGTTATATCAAAATAGAATTATGCCACTTGCAAATTATGTCATTTTGCCTAATATATCAATTGATAATTAGAGTAAAGTAAAATATTGCAAAAAACCGTTATATCAAACGTTACATTATACTAAATAACGTTATGCCAATTTAATGTATATCAAGTGTATGTTAGTTTTTCTGAAATTATATGAAACATTACGCACCCCTAGAGCATACATGACGTGACCGCACGTCGCCCTCTAGGCTCTATCTATTGGAGGTTACCTGTGGCAGGCGTCCAATGGTTAATTCATCGAATCAATGCCGACCGGCATTCGGCTAATAAATTGTTTGAAAAAGAAAATTGATCCTTGTGTCCAATCTGTCCTGCAACTATATGAGTTCTCTGTATCAAAGTTGCACTTTAGTGATATGTTTTTTTAAAAATGTTGTGGTGTATCCTGTAGATGGAGCCGCCGGACCTGTCGTGCCGGCTGCTGTCGTACTCGGCCGTGAACTCGCGCGCGCGCACCGCCGCGCCCGCGCCCGCCTCCGCCGTGCCGCGCCCGCACACCGCGCGCCCCGGCCCCGCGCGCACGCGCCAGTGAGCGCGCACCAACACACACACACCACGGACGGCTAAACTAGGACTAAGGGAAAGGCTACACTCGACTCGGCGGCACTCCCATAGAGCGCTCGCCGGATGTCGTGCGATCCGTAGCGGCTTGCTCGAACACCTTCTAAATACATGACTTCTAAATACGTCATTACAGTGCCGTATTTAATCGCGTATTATGTAAAGTCAAAGTCTCAATAATATGTAGGCAGACCTTATTTCAGCAACAATAAGGTTGTAGTAATGATTACAGAATAGTGCCCTTGACTGTACAGTCGAGGCACAGAACACCTCCACTAGAAGCCTAATGTTTGTAATTTTGTTCCCGACGCGAGTCACCAAAGCATGAGGAAGAGGTGAGGGGAAGGGCGGGTGCTAACAGCGTTGCGATTGGGCGATGCGCTCGCGCGCGGAATGCGTAGTGATGGGACATGTTCACGTACAAGCATCCTAATTTTTTAGGTACATTTTAAAGTAAAGTAAGTAACTACTTACTATACTTTTATCTTTAAGTTAAGGTAAAGTATAGATAGTTTTGTTACCATTTTAATACACAGTAAGTTAGGAATCCTAACTGGTACCGTAATTTTTTGCTGATAAATCATGGTAGGTACTTACTGTACATATTAAAATGGTAATTAAACTATCTATACTTAAAAGTGTGCTAAAAAAATACTGACCATTTAGAATTTTTGGTTCTAAAGATTAAACTACAAATACTTCAGTATTTTTTATGGACAGTTTCGGAGCAGTTTAATAATAAGTAAAGTCTCATTATTCCTAAAAGTTGTATTTATTGTTCTCATTTTAAAATAAAACAAACAAAACACGAAAAAGGCATTCGGCTATTTAGGATGGTGACGTATCTCACACCAACTCCGAGTTCCCTCGCACTTTCTCGAAGTTCATCATCAGGCCCATTTTGTGGCACTGGACCTAACTGCTCACTGAGAGGATTCTAAGAATCCCGCACAACGTATATCTATCTCACACCAACTCCGAGTTCCCTCGCACTTTCTTGAAATTCATCATCAAGCCCATTTTGTGACACTGGGCCCAACTGCTCACTGAGAGGATTCTTAGAAGCCCGCACAACGTATATCTAACTCACACCAACTCCGAGTTCCCTCGCACTTTCTCGAAGTTCATCATCAGGCCCATCTTGTGACACTGGGCCCAACTGCTCACTGAGAGGATTCTTAGAAGCCCGCACAACGTATATCTAACTCACACCAACTCCGAGTTCCCTCGCACTTTCTCGAAGTTCATCATCAGGCCCATCTTGTGACACTGGACACAACTGCTCACTGAGAGGATTCTAAGAAGCCCGCACAACGTATATCTATCTCACACCAACTCCGAGTTCCCTCGCACTTTCTCGAAGTTCATCATCAGGCCCATCTTGTGACATTGGACCCAACTGCTCACTGAGAGGATTCTAAGAAGCCCGCACAACGTATATCTATCTCACACCAACTCCGAGTTCCCTCGCACTTTCTCGAAGTTCATCATCAGGCTCATCTTGTGGCACTGGACCCAACTGCTCACCGAGACGATTCTAAAAAGCCCGCACAACCTATGTCTATCTCAAACCAACTACGAGTACCCTCGCACTTTCCCAAAGTTTATCTTCAGGCCCATCCTGAAACCTAGACGCAATTGTTCACCAAGAGCATTCTAAAAAGTTACTAAAACAGTAAAGTAACTACTACTACTAGTACTACTAATACTTATTATATATTACACTATTTACTTTAAATAACGAACAAAAAATAAAACTAAATTTAAGTTCTAATCTACAGAATAACTACTCAAACCAAAATAAACGAGAAATCTGTATTTTTGTTACATTTCTTCAAATCGGTACGAACGAAAGCACGTGGTTTGTCGATTGACCATTGTTTGGAACACCCGTCAATCCTGACTATTTCTTTCCCATACTTAGTTACCACCTGGAAATAGCTCTCTCTG
Source organism: Epinotia demarniana (assembly GCA_945867215.1). Taxonomy (NCBI): domain Eukaryota; kingdom Metazoa; phylum Arthropoda; class Insecta; order Lepidoptera; family Tortricidae; genus Epinotia; species Epinotia demarniana. Next base: position 13,231,390 of record OX244283.1, read on the forward strand.
CTACGTATGTCTACTTATGTCATACGAATCGTCTATCCGATAACAACATCTTTAGATAACGAATAGGTATAGTTTACTAGCCATTCATAACACCGGATTTGACATCATAACGTTAACACGTTATCAGGCTGCAAACAAGATACCCTGTATCCAAATAAAATGTAACATTGCACGCCTTAGGTCATGTGCGTTCCCGAGGAACGCACATTTGAATAGCCTACCTAAAGATAATACCTGAATAGTGACTCTGGGTTGACCACCCTTATCAGGTCGTGCTTAGGCTTGCATAGCCTGCTGTGTAAGTCGGCACAAACCTAACCAGACCGCAATTTAGTTTTCACACAGATTGACCCACATTGTTTTTAACGTAGATTTATTTAACCTTGTTTTTGTAGTAGCTTCACGTCAATCTCTTTAGTAATTCTGTTTCAAAGGCACTGCGCCTACCCCTAGTTAAGTTGACATGTCTGAAAGACATTTCGTCATATCGAAAACCGTTCGTTCATACTCATATTTGTACTAGTATTCGTAAAACTTACTTATGTAATCAGGTTCACACGTAAATAAATAACTAACAATTAACTGTAGCTAAAAGATTTTATTAAATTGTAATTCTGCATCACTATACATAACTATTAACATAGTAAAACCTAGTCTGTAAGCCCGCTGTTAGTCTCAGTATCAATATTAAAATCTTAATTGTTCATACTTTCTCCTAAATTGGACATTCACATGGTAATTTCTCGAAATAGAATTGAATTATATACATATAACTTATATCTTGTCATTCCTCACGTAATTCTGTATTATAAAAATGCAACACAGCATTTTGAGATAATTAGATATAATTAGTGTTAAGACGTAAGCACTAAATCGATAATGAAAATGATGTAATGCATTACCTATTTTGGAAAATAAAAGTTGATCACTTCATGGTAAGCGAATTGGCTATATATATAAAAAATGGCTCCCGATATTAATTCCATTCATCACCTGCAACTCGAGCCGAAAACATCTAGCCATCTCCCTCACCATCAAGCCCTGAGAACCAGAGATTGTTGTTTTCTCTTTCCGTCCTGCGGATTCCACTCCTAGAGAAAGTGCGACCGAATAGAAGAGGTCTCACTTTCTCCCTCACTCTCCAACTGCCTCGGTACGCCGTGGCTAGCGAAGGCGTGTCGCCGTGCCTGTGGTTTGGGTCGTCTATGCCGCGTGGTGGCGGACCCAAAGTTATCGAAGCCAGAACCCGTTCAACGCACGACCGCGCTGAATAATGGTCCTTCGGAGGCCGAATCACTGAAGCAGAAAGCAGCTCAAGCAAGAATATTTCGTGCGAATTCATCGAGTTTCTCAATCGCCGTGCACCGTACTGAGAAGATTGACTTTTTAAGAAGTATCGTAATCCGATTGTCGTCGTGCTTCTTCAATCCACGGGCACCGCAGCAAGATTGACTTTCCGGAAACGTCGTGAAGCAGCCGCAACGAGTGTTCATACGTAGTGCGTCCTTTTATGAAGCTGTTAGGGAAGAAACAACAATATCAAGGCTGAAAAAATTAAGAAAAATTCAAGAAAGAAAACAGTGTCGTCAAACTATATCCTCAAGCAAGTCCAAGCTCGAAAAAAGAAAATCCTCGTTATAACCTCACACGAAACAAGAAAAAAAGAATAAAGAAAAAACAGTGCCTATCACAATAAATCACTGTCACCGTCATCGAAGTTTCCAGCGATAAGAAAATTCAAGCCTCAAGTAAGAAGAGCCCTCAACAGGGATAAGGAAGCAAGAATTCTCAAAAAAGAAAAGCCTTCCAAAGGCCAAAGAAGCCTCAAGAAAGAAGAGCCCTCAACAGGGATAAGGAAGCAAGAATTCTCAAAAAAAGAAAAGCCTTCCAAAGGCCAAAGAAACCTCAAGAAAGAAAAATCCCGAACGGGACTTAGTGCTGCGAAAACTTCGAAGTCGAAGAAACAAGCCGTCGTGTGAGTAATTTTAAATCCTGTTAAGTGCCGAATTTTGTCGATCTTCGATGCATACTGGCAGGTGGCGTGGCTCTGGCCTAACGGTGTCAACCAGAGCGTAAACACGTCTTAGTGCGGTATATCGAGTCGGTATCGCAGCGCACTTTTCAGAGCGTTTATAAGTACTCGGCCGTGGCTGGTATGTTGCTATGTGTTGTTAAGCCACAGGTTGGCAAGCTGAAGGGCGTGACTATCCCCCACGTCATAGAGCATTAACAGCGCATAGTATTCCTCTGCCAGACGGTACCTTACCCATCCAATTTCCCCACATTCCTATTCTCAATCGGCATCACTACGGTAGTACGCCGAGCGAGCAGCTAGGGCCGTTAGTGTTAGGTAGGTAGGATGTCAGGAAAGGGGGTAGGGCCAGTCACGAGGTCGGGCAAGCAAAAGAAGATGGACTCAGAAGAGGAGCAGAGCACCAGCGGCGAAGGATCCGGAGGTACCGGCGACACGTCGTCGTACGGCACCACTACATCGCAAGAAACGAATACCTGGAGCCATGGAACCAACACCGCGGAGCAGACGACCAACACGGCATCGTTGAACACACCGGCGTGTTCAAGCGATACGGACCATAGTTTTCCGTTAGATAACGAGTTAGGCAACACGGGTGCAGACGCGCGCGGGATTCCCGTTTCATTAGTCAACGGTCAAAAGATAGGCGCGATCAAAGCAGTTAACGCGAGTTTAGGAGGCACGGCGCCCTCACGCGTGCAAGCCGTAGGCGCGAACGGATTAGGTGCGTATCCAGTAGGCGTTCCTAGGCATAATACGTTCGCGGCCGAACAAGTAGATGCGAATTTAGGGGGTCCGGCCGCCCCACGCAGCCAAGCCGCCGACGCGAATTTAGGAGGTTCGGACGCCTCACGCGACAAAGATACCGACGCGAATTTAGGAGGTTCGGACGCCTCACGCGACAAAGATACCGATGCGAATTTAGGGGGCCCGGCCGCCCCACGCAGCCAAGCCGCCGACGCGAATTTAGGAGGTACGAGCACCTCACGCGACAAAGCCGTAGGCGCAAACAACGCGGGCGCCGCATTTGAGGAATTTTTTCCGCGTAGTGTTTCCAGAGTCGGTCCAGTTGAGGAAGGGCACGATCGAATTTCATCCGGGTTAGGTATTAATATGGAGGAGCACTCTAGGGCCGAAGATGAGAGGTTAGTTAGGTTGCGCGCGGAGGCAGATTTCCGTGCGTCACAGTTGGATCAGGCTAGGGCCGCAGCGTCGTACGCCGCCGCTAGGTACGAGTTAGTGCTAGCGGAGAGCCATCGTTCGGCTAGGCATACGCCGTCACCCACTTTTAATAGTCAACCCAATGCGCCTAACGCCTTACCCGAAAGGGAAAAGCCCGCTCGTAATATCTCACCGCGGAGAGAGCCCCATACGACCGATAGGAATCGCGAATCGAACACTTCGACGAGCGAAATAAGCGCTCTGCGCGACGCTATAGTGCAAGCTATCAGTATGAATAGGACTGACAGTCACTCTTCGCCCCAACCGACGCAAACGTCAAATAAGTACATAGGAGACTTACCTTTCTTTGACGGCAATCCCTCGGATTGGATATCTTTTAAAAAAGTATACTTAGACACCGAGAACGCTTTCTCGGACATAGCAAATATGGGTCGCCTTCGTAAGGCCGTGAAGGGCCAAGCACGCGACTCGATAAGAGCTATCTTACACACGTGTAGCAACCCGTACGAAGTAATAGATGCGTTAGATAGATCCTACGGGAAGCCAGACGTAATAATATTAGCGGAAATTCAAAACGTGAAAAAAATGCCGCGTATGAGCGAAGACGGCCGCAATATTACGGAATTTAGCAACCGCGTGTGTAACGTAGTCTCGTCCATAACTGCGCTGAACAAACCGCAGTACTTATACGCACCCGAATTGGTCAGTCGTATAGTAGAAAAATTAAATAACATCGTCAAATTCGAATGGTATAGGTATAAATCTGGTCACGAAAACGTACCAGAACTACTCGCTCTGTCCCGGTTTTTAAAAGAATTAAGCGTTAATTTCAACTCTATGTTCGCGTACGAGCAGGCAAAACAGAAATCGCACGGGCGATCTCGCCAGGTTAATAATATTAACACTAAACGCAATTTTAGGACAAGAGAAAGCTCTACGTCGTCCCAGGACGCAGGGGATCAAAGCGACTTCTACGACGATAACTCCGTATCAAGCCGCGACCTCCGCGCATCCGAGTCACGTAGACATAGGAACGTAAGTTACGAAACCGAAAGCGAGTCTGAATCGGAACGACACTACATCGCGACAGCGAATAGGCGCGCGACTCGCGATAAGCGCACCAAGGGCGGTAGTGATAGGAAACCTAAACCACAACCGGAAAAGAGTAGTAATTTTGTTAGAAAAAACGATGACAATCGGCAAAATAAATGCATAATATGCTCCGGCAGTCATTCGATAGTTAATTGCGCCGATTTTCTTAAACAAAACATCACCGACCGATGGGAAACGGTGAAACGATTTAAGTTATGTTTCAAATGTCTAGGCGATACGCATCGATCTAATTCGAGTAGGTGTCGCTACAAAGCCTGCGGCAAGGGTGGCTGTGAAGCAGCTCACCACAACGCACTACACGGCAGAAGTAACTTAAATCCGAAAGAGAACACTATCGCGGTTAGGGAACACGTTAGCTCAGTAAATTACACCAACCAATCACAAGCGTATTTAAAGATAATTCCGGTAGAATTAAGCGGTCCTAAAGGTTCGGTATCTACGTACGCATTGATGGACGAAGGCGCGACGCTTTCATTGATTCAAAAAGACGTGGCTAACGAAGTAACAAACCCCGGTAAGCGAGAAACCCTCTCTTTCGAAGGAGTAGGAGGGCACGAGGTCGTCGACCACGACTCCTCTCGTGTCAAACTTAGCATTCGCGGTACGTCCAGCAGTGAATTTCACGATCTCACGGCACACACGGTCGATAGATTAAATTTAGCATCACAAAGCGTAGAAAGGACCGTCGTGAGCAAGTGCGATCACTTAAGACACTTACAAGACGAATTGTGCTACGAATCGGCACAACCCACCGTACTAATAGGACAGGACTCACCACACTTAATAGTATCCAGACAAATATGTGAGGGCGGTAAACAACAACCCTGCGCGTCTCTAACTCAACTAGGTTGGGTTATGCACGGCCTGAATGAAAAGCCTCGCAGAACAGACGATTCCGTCAATCACATTAACGATAACCAAGATCCTACTCTGACCTCGACGTGCGAGCATTTTAGTACGAAATCACTAGGTACCGAACCGCGCGAGCGAACAAACGACCCCGAGGACAGAGCCATACAGATACTAGAAAGAACGTGCGAACAATTACCCGGACAAGAACAAATTAAGGCAGGATTGTTATGGAAAACGGACAACGAAGCGCTACCCGAAAACAGGACTCTCGCGTCAAAACGGCTACGCTCGTTAGAAAAAGGGTTAAATAGCGATTCTGCACTTAAGGACGAATACAATAAACAAATGAAAGACTTCTTGGACCAAAACTCCGCCGAAAAGATAGACACGAACCTCGACTCGTCACGCGTATACTTTCTACGACATTTCCCGGCAATTCACAAGAAAAAGTGTAAAATGAGATTAGCTAAGAACACCACATGTCGAATGAATGAAAAAGCATCAAACGAAGACATTCTATTGGAGCCAGACACAATTCAACTTCTCAAGCCCCTCAGCAATAAAAAGCCTTCAAAAAACACTTGGCAAATAGTTCAACAACTCGTCTGCAGGCTTTGGAAAAAACGACTGAAGATATTTAAAACCCGTTTTGCTACTACGCAAACGGGCCACAGATCAACCGAACTAGAAACCCGACGACGTCGTCTTAATAGTAGACAGTACCCTGCCGAGAGGAACTTGGCCCCGCGGGCTCATAGAGAAAGTTTACCCCGGACCCGACGGCAAGGTACGCGTCACAGAGGTGAGAACAATTGCTGGACTCATACGTCGCCCGACCTCTAGACTCATCTTGATAGACTGATTAGACTTATCTCGATAGATTGACTAGTTTGGTTAGCATATGTTAGTACTTGCGTACGTGGGGGGGACTGTTTGGAACACCCGTCAATCCTGACTATTTCTTTCCCATACTTAGTTACCACCTGGAAATAGCTCTCTCTGCTACGTATGTCTACTTATGTCATACGAATCGTCTATCCGATAACAACATCTTTAGATAACGAATAGGTATAGTTTACTAGCCATTCATAACACCGGATTTGACATCATAACGTTAACACGTTATCAGGCTGCAAACAAGATACCCTGTATCCAAATAAAATGTAACATTGCACGCCTTAGGTCATGTGCGTTCCCGAGGAACGCACATTTGAATAGCCTACCTAAAGATAATACCTGAATAGTGACTCTGGGTTGACCACCCTTATCAGGTCGTGCTTAGGCTTGCATAGCCTGCTGTGTAAGTCGGCACAAACCTAACCAGACCGCAATTTAGTTTTCACACAGATTGACCCACATTGTTTTTAACGTAGATTTATTTAACCTTGTTTTTGTAGTAGCTTCACGTCAATCTCTTTAGTAATTCTGTTTCAAAGGCACTGCGCCTACCCCTAGTTAAGTTGACATGTCTGAAAGACATTTCGTCATATCGAAAACCGTTCGTTCATACTCATATTTGTACTAGTATTCGTAAAACTTACTTATGTAATCAGGTTCACACGTAAATAAATAACTAACAATTAACTGTAGCTAAAAGATTTTATTAAATTGTAATTCTGCATCACTATACATAACTATTAACATAGTAAAACCTAGTCTGTAAGCCCGCTGTTAGTCTCAGTATCAATATTAAAATCTTAATTGTTCATACTTTCTCCTAAATTGGACATTCACATGGTAATTTCTCGAAATAGAATTGAATTATATACATATAACTTATATCTTGTCATTCCTCACGTAATTCTGTATTATAAAAATGCAACACAGCATTTTGAGATAATTAGATATAATTAGTGTTAAGACGTAAGCACTAAATCGATAATGAAAATGATGTAATGCATTACCTATTTTGGAAAATAAAAGTTGATCACTTCATGGTAAGCGAATTGGCTATATATATAAAAAATGGCTCCCGATATTAATTCCATTCATCACCTGCAACTCGAGCCGAAAACATCTAGCCATCTCCCTCACCATCAAGCCCTGAGAACCAGAGATTGTTGTTTTCTCTTTCCGTCCTGCGGATTCCACTCCTAGAGAAAGTGCGACCGAATAGAAGAGGTCTCACTTTCTCCCTCACTCTCCAACTGCCTCGGTACGCCGTGGCTAGCGAAGGCGTGTCGCCGTGCCTGTGGTTTGGGTCGTCTATGCCGCGTGGTGGCGGACCCAAAGTTATCGAAGCCAGAACCCGTTCAACGCACGACCGCGCTGAATAACCATCATAACATGATCGGGACATCACTAGTCGTGACGTGTTTTCGTAAGAAAGGAATAGCATATTGCATTTTCAAAGTGATGAAAAGTGACAGACATAGTGTGTCTGTACCTCAGTATTCGCACCGGCCAGTATAAAATGGCCTCCGCTGGCTATAAATATTTTCAATGAAATATTGAATTTGACTCAACTGTGGAATGAAATTCCATCTTTTTTGTAATTAGAAGTCTTTGACGACTTTCCGCACCACCTCACACTACAAAAGCCCATAATTAGCCGCGAAAATCCTATTATTTTGTTTTTTTTTTGTGAGAGTCATGCACACTCCGCACAGGTCGTTAACATGGACGCAACTGAACGGAAAGGCGGGCGACCGCGGATTAAATAAGCGCAACAACACCAACGCTTGGTGACTCGAGTCGCGAACAAACTGAGAAACATTAGGCTTCTAGTGGAGGTGTTCTATGAGTCGAGGTCAAAGATATCTTTACAATTGAGTGTTACAAAAATACCTTTACATTTAAATAAGTTTACACACTACATGACAAAAACATACTTACAACGCACCTGACGGTTTCATCTTTTCACTTAATGCTCAAAAGTTCTGTTTACCATCTGTCTTCCATAAAAACATTTTCACACATTGTGACATAATAGGTTTGCATTGCATGTTACAAAATAAGTTTTCCTGTCAATGTGCCCTAAATATGTTTACATTAGCAAAGGCACTTGAAACCTATTGCTACATAAATATCTTTACAGGTTGATTTAAAGGTTCTTAATTTGAATATTGACATTGAATTGTCATATTCAGTTCTTCCTTAATTTCTTGATTTGAGTCTTATATTTGTTATCAATTTCGGCTCTTTAACCGACCTAAAAAAAAGAGGAATTTATTAGTCGTTTTTATATTAGCTCTTATAGTTTTGCCATGTCTGACTGTCTGTCTTTTGGCGGGTTCCTTATACAGGGTGTACCAAAAATGGGGTGTGAAACCGATGAAGGGCATAACCCTTTCGGCCACTTTCGAAACCAAATTTTCGAAACTAGTAGAGAAAACGGAATCATTCGTCTTGTTTGGAAACCAAGTTTCCTAAAAATAAATCACAGTCTGTTTTAGAAACTTCTACCGAATACGGCATGTTAAATCTGCTTCCGAAGGGCAAACAGATGAGAAATAGGAGCCCCGCGGAGCGGGGCTCCGTCGACATCGCTAACGTCAAGATAAAACGACGAAAAATGATGTAGGCACGACATCATTTACTCTTATACCTTACATCAAAAAAGTTGATATTTTTGAGGTTTCGAAAGCAGATTTACCATTCCGTATTCGGTAGGAGTTTCTAAAACAGACTGTGATTTATTTTTAAGAAACCTGGTTTCCAAACAAGACGAATGATTCCGTTTTCTCTACTGGTTTCGAAAATTTGGTTTCGAAATAAAGGATTTCTCATTGTATAACGCATACGCTTCAATTACCCGTTTAATTAACGCCATAATCTGTACGTAGGTATCCCGATTAGAAAAAGTAGGATTTTTTTTTGACGCGTAATTTTTCACTTTTCTATGTCGGCCTCTTCTTGGAAGACTTTCCTCATACAGAAAAAAATGTCGTCGTTGACGTCACGCCCAAAATGAAAGAGACAGAAATATTTGACAGTATGGTACTGTTTTCGGTGATTGTCATTATTTGAAATAAGAACCGAGGTTCGTGTCAAACTGTAAAGATATTTATGTAGCAACAGGTGTAAGTAAAGAAAAGTACGCTTGAGCGTAAAGTTTGAAGTGCCACTGCAAATGTAAAGATATTTAAGGCACATTGACAGGAAATCTTATTTTGTAACATGCAATGCAAACCTATTATGTTTCAATGTGTGTAAATGTTTCTATGGAAGACTGATGGTAAACAGAACTTTGGTGCATTATGTGAAAAGATGAAACTGTAATGTGCGTTGTAAGTTAGTTTTTGTCATGTAGTGTGTAAACTTATTTAAATGTAAAGGTATTTCTGTAACACTCAATTGTAAAGATATCTTTGAACTCGACTGTACAAGCCCGTACAAAAATATGTAATTGAATGGTGAAAAATAGATACATCTCTTTGTAATCTTCTAATCACCTCCTACGTATTGTACGTACAAGTATAAGTTGTCGAGGTCTATAACAAATGTATGCTCCCGTTGAATATACTCAATGCACATTATATGATATGTGACACACATTTTTCATAAATGTAACGCAGGAGCTTGAAAGTATTATTCTCTGCATGTTACACTTGGCATTCTTTAACGTATTAAAATTGTACTAAACCAATGATAATTATTATTGTACTTGTAATGTAACCAAATGACTTGTATTACTAGATTTATTTTTTATCATTTTAGTCTAATTACTAGTCGCATTCCAGTGATTTTATTATAATGTTTTAATTTCGTTATTGTTTTTATATATTTTTATTTTTGTTATTTGTTTTAATTATATTATCACCGCTATACTTAAGAGATTGAATTACCAAATGATAACTTCCAGAAAGTTAAAAAAAACCCTGGTTCAAGCCTGCTTAAGACGGCAATACAATGATTATCCAATGTAGACAAAGTGAATAATTGATCTCTATTAAGTGACGACCGCTTTAGCCTAGTTGGTAGTGACCCTGCCTACGAAGCAAGAGGTCCTGGGTTCGAATCCCGGTAAGGGCATTTATTTGTGTGATGAGCACGAATATTTGTTCCTGAGTCATGGATGTTTTCTATGTATTTAAGTATTTATTTATCTATATAAGTATGTTTATCGTCGTCTAGTGCCCTTAGTACAAGCTTTGCTTAGTTTGGGACTAGGTCGATTTGTGTAAGATTGTCCCCCTAATATTTATTTATTTATGTTCAGGGCTATGACTTGAATTCTGTGATGATGATTATGCATCTATGCAAATCGAAATACATACTGGCTTTCCTGTCCCCGTTTCAGCGTAATTTTTGAAATGTTTCTGATATTATGCGTACGTTGTAATGTAATCCTCTGAGATCTCTTCAAGAACCTTGGATGCTAAAAGTGTAAGACAGTGTCGCCATTCTTCAGTGAGTGTTGTGGTGACTGGTGGGCCGATATTACTTATATATTGAACAGACTTCGTTCTAGCCGGGTGTCCCACGACAAGCTCCTTTGAATACCGGTGACACATACTTTGTCGTTGTTTGAATGAAGGAATACACGTAAGGACAGGGAAATAGGTTAATATCTGCACTTTATATTTTTACAATTTTAACTGTAATGCAATAATGTGAGTAAATATTTTTTCGACTAATAATAATAATGCTGTTCATTTGTTGTTTGCCACCATGTGTTTTACCCAGACGACGCCCAGAAAATTAAACGTATAATGACGAGTCAAAACATATGACATATGACATGACAAAACGTGTGTTCTGTCATTTCATGATTCGATTTATTTCTGAAGCTTAATTTTTAGGGTTGCGTAGCTCAAAAGGAAAAAACGGAACCATTATAGGATCGCCTTGTTGTCCGTCTGTCTGTCAAGACCATTTTTCTCAGGAGCGCGTGGAGGTATCAAGCTGAAGCTGGTCTATTGTCCCTTGGAGCTGTGAAAAAATCAAACTTAAAAGCCAACGCAATCAAAAGATAAGTACAGTCATTTATGCTGCAAATTTTAAAGTTTTTTCGACACTCGCGAAACCTACGGGGTGCTTCCCGTGAACTCAGAAACTTGAAATTTGGCACAAAGCAAGGTCTTATATAGCACAGACAAAGGAAAAATTACGAAAAGTAGACATTGTTATAAAAATCATACATTTTTTTTTAACTTACTACCTTTTTCCTCGTAAACGCGTAGAGGTATTAAATTGAAATTCATATCAAATACTCGGGTCTATAATACCTTTCAGCTGTAGCAAAATGAAACTTTTATGTCCACGCAATCATAAATAAATATCAGGGGACAATCTTACACAAATCGACCTAGTCCCTAACTAAGCCAAGCTTGTACTATGGGTACTAGATGACGATAAACATACTTATATAGATAAATAAATACTTAAATACAAAGAAAACATCCATGACCCAGGAACAAATATTCGTGCTCATCACACAAATAAATGCCCTTACCGGGATTCGAACCCAGGACCTCTTGCTTCGTAGGCAGGGTCACTACCAACTAGGCTAAAGCGGTCGTCCAAAAGAATAAGGAAAGAAGAAGAATAAGGAGGAAGAATTAGGATATAGAATAAGAAATAGCAATATAAGTCGCATAATTCAAAACTGAGTAGGTAATCTCAAGGGTATCAAAACCTAAAGGTACTTCCCGTGAACTCAGTTTTATATCAACGCAATAAAAAGAAACAGAGTTATATTATAAAATAAATGATGAAGTAATATTTTTTTTAGGATTATTTGGATTACTAAATTGATAAAGTGACCCTGTTTAAAATTATGCTCCCCCAACTTTAGACATTGTAACGTTACGGATTCCATTTTCATTTATCATTTAGTAATAAACATACTACAACTTTTGCTTGTTATAGGTTTGTACGGCACCCTCGGTGCGCGAGTCCGACTCGCGTTTTTTGTCTTTTTCGAGTGAAAAATCAGCCGTAAAGAGTATCAACTACCAAAAAACTAAATTAATGTACATCTCATCCCATAATAAAACTAAGAAGTCCCCAAAATAGTTGCACACAAACACTCTGGTTGCATGACCCAGGTCCGTGCCGCGACTGCGAGCCCTTACATTTAGTAAAACAGCATACCTTGCTTTAATAATAGATAACAAATTTAACTGCAGCATTGTCTATAACATTGGCCATGTATGTAAAAGATTAGGAGCATTACTCAGTAACCAAAACATACTTAAAAATAAAATGCCATGTAGCGTACACTTAGCCGAATATACGAGTACCTACTTGGCGAGGCGATGGCTAATTCAGAGATAAATTATGACATACCTTGTTATGGAAGAACCTACAAAACATACATTCAGCGTATTTACAATGAAGACTAATAAAAAAATTGTACAATTGTCCCAAAAATCACGCAAATTTGCAATTAAAAATAAATAGCAGTTTTTTCCGTCAGTTGCTAAGTATTATATTATTGCATTGTACACACTTCGTACGAACAATCTGACTATCTGACTCCCGCTCTATTGCATCATTGATGCAGCTCACATAGAGCGCAAAAATCGTCTCACATTAGTACATTACGTAACTAGGGCGGTGAATTCGTAAATGCCCCAGATCGCAGGTGTTTGTGGCCCGAACCGAAGGTGAGGCCCGTGTTGCGTACAAAATTTTACGTCTTCACCTGGCCACAATGCGAGTTTTCCCGTACGTGCAGTGTGCAGTAAAACTCGCATTATGGCCAGGTGTGACGTAAAAACTCTTATGCAGATAAGATAATACATATCATCAATTGCATCTCAGCCGCATAGATTTTGGCATTCACAGTCACGCAAATTTCAGTGAAGACGTTTTTTTTACACATTTTTGTTAGCAAATATTTGCATATTCACCCCTTTTAGTAGCTTTACGAAAACGCCCTACGAATTATTCGAGTATAGCGGGTTGGCCAGTCACCAGTCACAGTAGACCGCAGCATGAAGTTGGACGCGCTTCTGAAAAAGGTGCAGTCGCATGAATCGCTGCGCTCGCCGCCGCCCGCCCAGGACGAGCTGGGCCGGCTGCTGCGCCGCAAGCGGAGGAAACTTGTAGACAAGGTAAGTGCAGAGGCGTCTCTAGCACATGTAGCGCCCGCGTGCAGACATTACTCTAGCGCCCCCTAGTAAGCGCGCGCGCCGAGTGGGGCTGGGGCTCCTTAGCGGGCGGCGAGGACCGCTGCGCCCGTGTGCACACCCTGCACTGCCCCATAGGTAAAGACGCCTCTGGGTAAGAGTCATGTGACTGTCCTTGAAGAGATAAAGACATGGCTCGACAGCGCCTTTTGCTTTCCTTACTTTCCAAACTAACTTATGCATTCAGAAGTATCCATCCATACCTATATCTATACTATCCATGAAAGCGAAAGCAACTCTGTCTCTGTTACCTATTCATGCTTAAACCGCTGAACCAATTGATATGAAATTTGGTTATGGAGATAATTTGAACCCTGGAAATCATCAAATGATCACAATGAGGGACGGAAGTTTGTATGGAGGTACGATATAAACGCGTACCACGCGGAAGAAATCGCGGGAACTATAGTCTGGACGTTTAGTTATTTTTCAAACCACATGCTCGACAATGCCTAATTATAGGTCATGTAAACCCTACCGAAAGCAAGACATTAAATCCCTTGGTATTAGCCGGGTTATAATGTTGTACTGAATTTCATTATAACCCGCTGGTTAATAATATGATTTCACTTTTCATAATTCTTATTACTATATGCATAAAGTTTAATTTTGCTAAACACAATTTGTCCTAGGCCATGGCCTACATGATTTGACAAAATAAATGAAGTTTGCCTCCGTGTGAACCCCGGTCCGGAGGAGCGCGGTGTTCGAAATTCTAATTTCGAATCTAGGACCACGGCTTGTGCTTTCGAATTTGGAACGTCGCGCGCCTTCATTTGTTCACTCGTGACGAACAAATCGAGTTCTTGTAGGCGCCTATAGAAGATATAATTTCAAAAATAATATTGAAAATGTCGTGTGATGAAAGTGTTTTGACTCCTGAGTTTATCAAATTAGATGCCATAGGCATTGTCAACAATCTGCTGCCAGAGAAGTCAAAGGAAAAATACCTAAAAGCCTACAACGATTTTGACAAATGGAAAGCTGTAAAAGGCGTAAAGTCTGTGTCTGAATCAGTGCTTCTGGTCTATTTTGAATATTTATCTACTGAGCCTGTTTTTTTTGTCTCGCATAAGGTGTGAAAAGTAGAGTATACACCTCGGGGATAAGACTGTTTTAGTCTTGGGCGGTTGAACCCCTCACTGCACTCAGGACTCAGTCTTAATTCCCTCGCTTCGCTCAGGAATTAACTTATAACTCCCTCGCTACGCTCAGGAGTTAAATTATGAGTCCTTCGTTACGTTCGGGATTCAATTCGCTCCCGTGACATAAAACAGTGCTTTATCCCCTTGGTGTATAATCTACTATAAAAGATTGTAAACAAACAAAACCACGTGACTTGGTCATTCAAAGATAATACCATAGATACAAAAAGTCACAATAAGGTACAACAATCATATTGGCTGAATGACCAAGTCACGTGGTTTTGTTTGTTTACATTCTTTTAGATACCTAAATTCCAGACTATAATAATAGTAGGTACCTACATAGATTATAAGATCTGCGTCGCCGGCAAAAACGCTTAAATTTCTGAACCAACTGTGATGAAATTTGGTATGCAGATAATTTGAGATCCGGCGATGGACATAGGTACGCTACTTTTTCATCTTGGAAGCGTGTATAATAGGGGTGGAATTACGATACTTAATAGTCAGTCAGTGGCCCCATTATCCTGTGGGAATCTAATATTAGCTACGCTAATCTAATAGCTAATCTAATATTGCTATATAGCAACCACCTTTCAAGGTAATAATTTACGTGGACGAAATCGCAAATAACCTTCGGGTAGCGGATATATTGCAATTGTTCAAGACAGTCATTAATTTGTAAATTTCGTAGTCTTATTCCCATCTACTATTATAAAACACATGTAGTGGCTAAATGTGAATGGAAACATTTCGATCCGCCCACATAAGAAAAAAGCGTATTGAGCAAGCAGGCGCTCGATATTATGCATCTCGTTTTAATCATAAAACATGTGGTGGGTAGATGTGAATGGGACTGTTTCAATCCACCTACATTTAAAAAGAGCACTGAGCGAGCAGGCGCTTGTTATCTTGCGTCTCGTTCTAATCATAAAATGTATGGTGGGTAGATTTGAATGGGAGTATTTCGATCCACCTACAATACGAAAAATAAGTAGTAAGCGCGGCGCGCGATATTTTATTTCGTTTTTAATCGATACGTAAATATGACTGCAGCGCGCGCTTCAGTAGTACCTGAAAGTTGATGTACACGCATGTATTGTAAAGGTGAGAACGAAATTTGGATTGACAAATTTATACTCATATTTGTTCGATTAAGCTACCTTGGTTAGCATATTTCTTGTGCTTACGTATTAGGGGGAGACTGTTCAAGGCAGCCGTCTGTAAGACAAATACATAGCTTTGACTCTTTATTTTACCATCTTAACAGCTCTCTTTGGTTCATAGGTTTCAGACTTATGTCAAGATACTTTCTCCTACAGTTAACATCTTATATGAGCGGATTGGTTTAGTTTACTAACCATCCAAATATACCCGGACTTGACAATAACGTGTAGGTAAAAGCCTCCGTTAAGAGCTTTAAGCTCCAAACATAAATAGGTAGACCAAGTTGTACCATTTATAGAGGTCACACCTTTGGTAGGTGTGCCTCATGATTCAAATATTCCTCATTGATTGTGACTTTGGCCTGGCCGCCTGAAAAGCCGGTGGCTGCAAAGCTTTCAGAGTGCGCTTTGCAAAGCTTTCAGTCACATAACCAAAGCTGGGTTCATTTAGTTTTCATACAAGGTTGTTTCCATATTTTCTAAATTTACTTAATTTACATTCGACAGTAGAATCACAAAACAACCTTTGCTTATCCGTAATTAATTCTGCTTAAAACGGCAATGCGCCGAACGTAGTTAAGGATTTAACATAAGTCCGTAAGAGTTTTTACTAGCTTCTAGCAAGCTTTTCTTTATATTTAGTAGAACCTGCATATAATTGCATTATTTGTAACCATAATTATATTCTAGATACATGAGTTGTTTAAATACAAGCTTGATAGTAAAGTTAATAACTTGCCTCCTTTTTTCTGTAATAAATCTGCATAAGCGGCACTATGCCACGCTAGGTAAAGCTCTTTAAGCTAATTAGAAACATGTATTATAATCATTTCATTTGTACAGGCGGTGGTGGACGGGCGGTAACACACACGGTGTACGCTCGCGTTATATTGTACGAAATAATTATATTAACAACCTGTGTCCCTGTCCCTACGTTGTGGTCGTTTACGTGTGCCTTATCTACTGACTGCGCGGTGTGAGTGTTGGCAGCGCTCAGCGCGCCCGTGATTGTGCGTTTTTTGTACTGTATAATTGTGTACAATCAAGTTAGTTTTTTACGTGTGAGGGTAGGTCGTGCTAGTGTTAGGTAAAACAAATGTAGACCTTTTTATAAAACAATTTATTATTTGCAACTAACATTTAACAATAAACTATTTTCATTAAAGTGTATAAATCGTTAGTAACTAAATAAATCCTGTTTAGGATTTTAATTTCGAAGCTTCTATAAACAGCGCCATCTATCGAACTTAGCCTGAACATTTGGAACTCTCGGATAGCCCCTGCTCAGCGATCGATAAAATGAACAAGTGTGTGGCTTGCAAAAAGTTCCTCTCGCCGGCAGGTGCCGCCTCTTGCAACAAATGCCGCCGGTATTACCACAAGGAGTGTGTTGGCATCGCCGGCGTCGTCCTTGATGACTGGGCCTGTCCCGAATGTAAGGCGAAACAGCGGAAGACGGACAACAGTTCGACCCCGGTTAAAGGCCTGGGTGAGGGAATGGCCCCAGCGGCGCCTGTATCTGCCGGGCCTGCGCCCCGGTCAAACGATGATGCAGAGATCACTGCCCTACGTCGTGATCTCAATATGTACATGGCGGAGCAGCGACAATTCCGAGAAGAAATCCGGGCCTCCATGACGATGCTGACCGCGCGCATTGATAGTATCGAGCAGAGACTGGATGCGGTTGAGAGGAAGGCGGCGGAGACAGTCGCAGCGCCTCAGGGCAGTGATTGCGTTGCAGCAGACAGTGGAGCGGCTGCAACTCGAACTGAATGACCGCGACCAGGACGCGTTACTCTCCGACCTAGACTTAGGGCATGTTCCTGAGGCTAAAGGGGAGAACGTCGTCCATACTGTCGTGGTCCTCGCTGCCAAGCTAGGTGTGACCCTGGAGCAGCGTGACGTCGTGTTCGCCGAGCGTGTCGGCGCGTTCGACCGGGGCGGGGCGGGTGCCGAGGTTGATGGGGCTGCGAGCCGTCCGCGCCGCATCGTCGTGAGGCTGGCGCGGCGCCAGCTGCGGGACGAGCTGCTGCGGGCGGCCCGGGTGCGCCGCTCCTTCACATCTGCTGACGCCGATTTGCCGGGTACGCCGCGACGTATTTACGTCAACGAACGGCTCACGCGCATGAACCGCCTCTTATTCCACCGCCTGCGCGAGGAATGCCGCAAGGCGCAGTGGAAGTACTCGTGGACCAGGAGAGGCCGTGTGCATGCGCGGCAGACCGACGGCAAGCCAGTGTTTTACTTCCGGTCGGAAGCAGACATTTCGCGGGTTTTTGGAGCCGGCTCGGTTTGAGGTCGTAGCACTCGTAGCACTCGTCACTCCTCTTCACTCTCATTCACTTCTATTTTTAGTGTTAGTCTTAAGTTCTGCGCATGCTTTATTTACCGATTTCGTACATCTTGGCGGCTTGTTAATTTTAAATTTATGTTACCTTTATTTCTTATTAAATTTTATTTACTTGGCGGACAGAAATTATAAATTATTAAAACAACATGGGACAATTAATTATTCATTTAGATATTTACACGTACACACTTCTACAAACAGCTTTTTTATCGGCAATTTTAGTTTTAAACCATTTTAATGGCTACGAAGTCACTGAAGGTTGGATTGTTTAATGCAGGGTCCCTTGGCACACAGCACGATGACCTAATAGCGGCTGTCACTCGGCATGATGTTGAGGTCCTGGCCATCAATGAAACCTGGCTAAGAGAGGGGGAGGAGGGTCGAGCACCGGCACTTGCGGGTTACAGGTTACGCCATACACCTAGGCCACAAGGCAAACGTGGGGGTGGCGTTGGGTTTTATGTAAAACGCGGTGTCAGTGCTCGAACTTGGTCTCACCCGGTCGACCCGTTGCACAGTTCCATTGAACAGATGTGGATCACCCTGACCCTCAATAATAAAAAGTTGGTCATTGGCACGGCTTACCGTCCCCCACGGGCAGACACGGACCTATTTTTCGATGCTATCTCTGACACCATTAGTTCAATTCCTGATTTTGATCATTTAATTCTGCTCGGCGATTTTAACATTAATTTACTTAATAGCACTGATATTAAAATTACAAAATTACACACTTTTTTGACTAGTTTTCACTTGACGCAGTTAGTTTCTCTTCCAACCCACTTCACTGCCACCAGCCAGACGTTGCTTGACGTAGTATGTACAGACTTACAAGCAAAGAATATAAATGTAGATCATGTGAGTTCACTCTATGGCCACTGCCTTGTAGCCTGCGAGTTCCAGTTCAAGCTGATCAAACCTAAGCCCTTCCGTCTCACTTACAGGCCTTTAAGAAATGTAAACCATGATGATCTTGATGTGGACTTGCAGTGTGTGAGATGGGATGTAATGTCGAAATTGGGAGACGTAAATTCCATGGCTGCAGCATTCGAACAACAAGTACTTTCCATATTTGACTCTCATGCGCCCCTCAAAACAGTTGTTATGAGGAGGTCCACGTACCCGTGGATCACTGACACTGTCAAGACTATGATGCGGCTGCGAGACATGGCAGCGGCGGAGTACCATAAGTGCCAGACTGAAAGCAAAAGAAACTATTATAAACAGCTAAAATCAACAGTAATTAAAGCTATTTACAGTGAAAAATCAGCCTACTTTAGTCATAACATTAATTATAAAATTCACGATTCTAAATCACTCTGGAAAAATCTTAAATCTACTATACTGCCTAAAAACAACTCCGAACTGCCTACTTCCTTTAATGATCCATCTTTAATAAATAAACACTTCCTTAGCTTGCCTGGTAGTAACGAAGTCAAAATATCACATCTAACTTACTTTGAGCACCATAGGCATTGCAAGTCTGTTTTCAGTTTAGTACCCATTAGTTCAGACCACATGTTAAAAAATTATTAGAAATTTAAAATCCAATGCAGAGGGAAGTGATGGTATTAATTTGAACATGCTTATTATGACATTCCCACATACAATTGACTTACTCACAGACATAATTAATATCTCTATCTTAACATCCACTTTTCCAGATAAATGGAAGATGGCCATAGTTCATCCCTTACCAAAAAACTCTAACCCAACTGAGCTTAAGGACTTAAGACCTATCAGCATCTTACCATGCATCTCTAAGATAATTGAAAAAGCAGTATGCTTCCAACTTACAAATTATCTTGAGAAGAGTGGGATTTTGCCGGATGTGCAGTCAGGCTTCAGAAAAGGAAGAGGCACTGCAACTGCCCTGCTCGATGTCACCGACAACATCTTGCAGTCTCAAGATAATGGTATGTGCACCTTGTTAGTGCTCCTAGATTTTTCTAGGGCTTTCGATTGCCT
Organism: Epinotia demarniana; assembly: GCA_945867215.1. Taxonomy (NCBI): domain Eukaryota; kingdom Metazoa; phylum Arthropoda; class Insecta; order Lepidoptera; family Tortricidae; genus Epinotia; species Epinotia demarniana. The sequence continues at coordinate 13,251,276 of OX244283.1, forward strand.
AAATATTAACCTCCTAATTTCTAAGTTAGCTTTATGGATTTGACAGCAATACTCGAAAATGGTTTGACAGTTACCTTAATTACCGAAGTCAGTACGTAAAGATCGGCCTCAGTGATGGTTCCTAGCTGTGCTGCTCAGAGCCAATTAGCCTATCCAGAGGTGTACCACAGGGATCAGTTATTGGTCTAATTCTGTTCATCCTTTACACTGCTGACATTGGGTTACGCATCACCCATTGCAAGTACCACATCTATGCGGACGATCTACAGGTTTACATTTCATGTAAACCATGTGAGATTGACGATGCTATAATAAAACTTAATGCAGATCTTCATAGCATAGCTTCCTGGGCCGCAGAAAACTGCCTTTTGCTTAACCCAAGTAAATCCAAATATCTAATTTTTGGTAGCAAACAACGTCTGGGTAGTATTAGTCCCTCCATTAAGGTTACACTAGCAGATGAGCCCATAGAACAGGTGTCAGAGGCACGGAACTTAGGTCTCATAATGGATGTTGGGCTCCGCTTTGAGAAGCATGTTGCCAATGCTGTTCGGGGTTGTTTCTACAAGCTTAAGGTGCTGTATAGAATTAGGCCATTCATTAATGAGACGTTACGAATTAGATTAGTGGAGGCGCTGGTATTGTCCAAGCTAAATTATGTTGATGTAGTGTATGGGCCTCGTATCCTTGCCAAAACTAAAACACTTATTCAGCGTGTTCAGAATGCGTGTGCACGTTTTTGTTTTAATGTACCCCTGCGTGCTCATGTGACCCCATTCCTTAATAAGCACAACATTCTGAAGATACACCACAGACGTAAACTTCACTTAGCTTCATTACTCTTTGGAGTAATCAACCATAAGGCTCCAGCATATCTCTTTGAGAAGTTGTCTGTCAGCAGGTCCCGTGGTGGTCGGCGGTGTGCGACTCAACTGTTAACACCAAGGCATGCTAGTGCAGCATTTAGGGGTAGCTTCCGTTATGTCGCCTCTAAATGCTGGAATAACATCCCCCCTCCTGTCAGGAACCTGCAAAACATTTATAGTTTCAAATTTCAGCTCAAAATGTTCATGCTGAAACATCAAAAAAGTGAGGAAGCTCTGATACTAGAAACCAGTTATATTTAAGACCGCGGATTAACTGTTTGTATGCTTAAGAATAAGAATAAGAATATTTATTTGCAAAAATGTAGTGGGGTCATTTTGCTTGAAGAAGCATGCAATTTTTACTCATTTACTTACTTACTTACTTATTAATGGCTACAGGTTATTACCTAATTATACATTCCTAAATTTTGAATACAATATAATTTAATTAGACTACTACATTATAATTACCTAATATTACAATTGCTTATTTCTGAACAAACTCATATTGGTCTTAACAAACTTACTGTCGTGTTTTTCGTCCCTTCCGCATTGCCATGCATATTTGCATAGTATATATAATAACACTTATATATATTGTTCATCTGTGCTCGTTTTTCTATTGTATTATGTTATAGTGTGTATGTCATAAAATTGTCCACCGCGTCAGGAACCTGTAAGGGAGTAATTAATTATTACATTATTTGTAGTGTAAAGGCTTAAAAACACTCGCCAATGCCACTCAAGAAATGTTAGTAGCCTGAGAAATTAACTCACCATCATGTAATGTCCCATCCGCTGTGCTTGTTGCCGTATAGTTTAACGCCATACATAATGTATTAGTTTTAAGCTTGTATTTGATTCCATTTGTATGTTACTATGATCAAACTCACAAACTGTGCATTCACATATATATATATATATATATATATATATATATATATATATATATATATTTTATTTCCGTTTTCATGTTTGCGATGTATACTGTTTGTGTTGCCCTCCCACCCACTCACTTAAAGGCTTCGACGGAAGACCAGCGCTGGCCAAGAGGCCTGCACCATGCTGAGTCGGGGCCTATTCGTGGCATACCTGTTGTTCTTGTCTCTGTGTTCACTTTTGTTATTGTTTTGTATGTGTCACGAATAAACGTTTTCTATTTCTATTTCTATTTCTATTTCCTTTGCATAGCTCATGTTATGATAGTTTTCGCTTGCACTATGCTCATAATTCATAAATATTAGACAAGCCTTAAGCTTAATACAGTAAACTTTACTACATCTATAATCTACAGTGGGATATTAATCTAATGAAATAACTAAGAGTAGTGCTTACGACCTCTGTTAGATATAACAAAGGAATCAAAAGTATTAATTTATATAAAACTACAAAAGTTCAGTGTTTAGATAGGTATTTCGCCTAAACTATTTGCAATGTATTCATTTAGCCTATTAACAATTATGCACTAAGTAATTCTGTACAAGATTAACATAATTTAAGACCTAGGTTTACCTAGATTAAGACGGTACTGGAATGCAAACGCTAAAACCTAAGACGAATTTGTGTAAAGAAATGATTGTTTATTTGAAATAAAGATGTTTCACTTTATGGTAATGTTGGAAGGTTTATATATGAGGTGGAGTATAAGCAAAATGTTCTCATAACAAGCTCGACTATCACTAGAGCAACATATACCCATCTCGCTCCAACCAACCAGCCGTGCCATCAAGCTTTCTCAAGAGTATCGGAGTTTTATTTCCGCCTGTGGATCCCGCTTGTGTGTGAGCGCGACGACAACTGAGCTCCCGTCACGCTCGCACCGTGCCTCCGCTGCTGCAGTAAACAGTCGACGGCCACACATGCTAATTTGTGGGCGCGTCGACCTACTTCGCGGTTCGGACTAGCGACCTCGCTAGGTCAGCCCACTTAGTCCGAGGCTATTGAAGCCAGGCACCAGACATCGCAACCCTCTTCCCGTGATGTAACTACGGGGCACCGCGGCGTTCAGCAATATTCATAAATTTCAGAAAATTACACATGATTTTTAGCAGGGTATTGTACATGTATCGTATGTACTTAAAATATGTACAGTTCGCGCACGTCCGCTGCGTGGTGGACACGTCGGCGCCCGCGCTGCGGCTTCCGCCGCCGCTGATCCTGCGCGGCGCGGCGCGCGCCGTCCGCGTCCACCAGGAGAACATGCGGCTGCTGCGCCTCATCAGGAACAACCACTTCACCAGGGTCAGTGCTCCATCCCCAATACTGTGCTATGATCACGACTGCGCATCCAACGGACAAACGTGCAGCCACGCGCCTCGTCCTAACATAGGACCCTTTTATAAACTCTCAACGTAAACAAATTCAGTTATTCCGTTCCGTTGTGGGCAACACTACTATCGACAACCATGCAGAGGCCTGCGGTGTCCGCGCGTGATCCTTTATACATTTATGTGATGTGGATGAAGACCTGAGGAAACCGTAGGTACCTTAAGTATGAGAGATTAGTCGTAAGCATTTTATTTTGTGAGGAAGAGACAAAGAGAGATACCAATGTTTAAAATGACGGCCATGGACAGAAGTTTCTTTAGGAGGGAGTACAAATACGAAATTCTTCGTTTCGAAAGTGCTCCAATTACCCAATAGTCAAGCATCCTGCTAGGAAGGGCAACTACCCCGTGCCTGCCCGCACGTGCCTTCGCCTTTGATCTCAGCTCTATTGTTACATAAAGTATCCGTCGAGTAACACTCGACACGTCCGCAGGGCCGAGTCGACTGCTCGTGGCGCGCGCTGCCGCCCGGCAACAGGCAGTACCACGCCACGCGCGTGGCCTTCTGCGCGCGCACTCTCGCCGCCAACCGGCGCCTGCACCGCCTCCTCACCGCCGCGGTCAGTCATAACACGTGCAGTACGGAGCGGCAGCACCATGTGACTTACACTACTTCTTAATACCTACCCATACCTACCTACATAAAGTAAATATTGAGATTCTCTAAGAACCTATAAGAACTGTATCTTTATAGACCCAGGAGGCCCAGGTTATGACGGACCTTTTCTAGTATTAGTGATAGCAATCTCATTACTGTTACAAGTGAGATAATAGGTACCAAGAAATAAATACGAGGGCTTAAGATTAATTGTAATGAAGAATGGTGGACCAGGCACTCTTAATATCACGTTATCCACGTTAATCACCTGACCCCGATCACCCAGGGGTTAGCGGCAATTATTTTATATTCAACTAGGAAAAAATGACAATGTTCGGTTATGGCGCTTCGCCAGACGCTGCCGCGTCGCGCTCGCATTGCCAGACGCCACCGCGTCACGCTCGCTTCGCTCGCTCGGCTCGCGCGATTTAGGGTCGCAGTTCACCTAACAACCTAACCGTTTTTTTCCCCTCGGGGATCAGGCTAGGGGATTAACGTGTACAACAGCCTTAATATTAATGATGATACCTCAAGATGTGATGCATTAAGCAAAAGGGAAAAGAATAGCTACTAAACTTGATCGTCCATGAATTGTTCGGTGCGAAAACCACAAAACAATACAACAACAGTCGTCTTTATAAGGGTACCTAGAAATGTGAATTTTTATACTTATATCGTGAATTTTGTTTGTCCAGGAGAGCCGGCTGACGCCGACCGCGGAGCTGGACCGCTGGTGGGCGGGCGTCGAGCGCGAGCGCGCGCGGCGCGGGCGCTGGCTGCCCTGGCTGCTCGCCGCAGTCGCCGCGCCCGCGCCGCTTCCAGACCCCGCCTTCGAGGCGCCGCCCGGGGTGAGGAGGCCTAGGTAAACACACGTAGTTCATTTACCAGTAACACAGCAATACCATCAATATTGCCGTTACTTAAATGACGTCCTTCGATTATGAGATAGTTACACTCTACAGATCCAAACGGAGAAACCTAGATCGATTAATCCAAGCGCTAATGATCGGAGCCTGCACAGGCCTAGGTAGCATACTGGTACTTCATAGGTTTCATAGCTATATTTAAGTAGTTGAAGTAGTTCACTGTCCGTGCCACATTGACTATCGCATATAACCCGGAGGAACCATAATTGTCCACGTCCCTTGTGAGCGATAAAACGAATGACGCTTTGTATTTCATCACATCACCTCACCGCCGGTGGAAAACTACCACATGAGCCGAACGAAAACGTAAATAGACACCGATTTATGAAATTTACAAAATACGCCATCTATCGAAACTTATTGTAACTGCAACTGACGTGAAGTAATTTTGATCAAACTGCCATCTAGTGAGCACTTGACAGACTACTATGAAACGTACTAATATAGCTTAAAAGCCACTGCGTACCTTAGCTACTCGCCAACAGGTGGCCAAAATGGTGTGAATGAATATTAGCGCTATCTATCGAAAATAGTTGTAACTAACCCTGTCTGGAAGTAATTTTGATAAAGCTTCCCTCTAGTGAGGAACTAATTAACTAGCAAGGATAATATAAATGTACTATTACCGCGCCGTGGTACAGCATTTTGCCGATAGATGACGTTTATATCGTTCAGGGGAATAAAATACCTAATTGTGACGGGAGGCAGCTCGACCTTGTGTTAAGCGGGGAGTCCGTTCACGACAAGGTATCGGTGTGCGCGGCCGGTGATGACGAGTACCTACAGCCTATAGATAAGTACCATCCCCCGTTAGTGGTAAGCGTGTCGGCGACTATGCCTACTCAGGCCGCGGCCGCCCGTGCAGTTAGCAACAGGGAGCCGCGCGATCTATGCTCGATGAGTCATAACACCCACCATTCGCTTAATGTGCGAGAATAGAATTTCTGTAAAGCCGACTATTTCACGCTTTATGACAAATTAGGTTCAATAGATTGGAGTGATATTTATAGCATGAACGGCCTGGATCAGGTTTTAATGCATTTCTATAGCAATGTTACTCAAATAATAGATGAATGCGTTCCCGCAAAAAAGCGTAAGTCGGTGAACTCTCGATATAGTTACCCAGAGTGGTATACCGCGCAAATAATTCGCGACATTAAATCAAAATATGTACTACACAAAAAGTACAAATCGACTAAGTCTAAGGAGGATTATGAAGCGTTTTCGAGGAGCCGAGCTCAGGTTAAAATAGATATTGCTAGCGCTCACGACCGATACCAAGACCGAGTGCAAAAACAACTGGCGTTAGATCCTAAATCTTTTTGGCGGTTCTTAAAATCTAAAAAGTCAACTGGTTGTACTCAGAAAATAATAAAGGAGGGTCGGATCCTATCGGAACAGGAATGCGCCGACGAGTTCGCCAAGTTTTTTTATTCTGTCTTCAACCAGCTTCCAGCGGACTTGGATTGGGTCGCAGCGGAAGCAGCGTCGGGAGCGAACAGCGCGCGAGTTCACATCGAACGTTTGGATCTAGGGGAGGTGCGACAGGCGGTGGCACGGCTCCCGGCCAAGCGATCCACAGGGCCAGATGGAATACCACCATTTCTCTTGAAGGACTGTCGTGCCACACTAGCCGAACCTCTGTGTCATATATTTAACGTTTGCCTTAGTTCAAGGATATTTCCGGAAAGGTGGAAATTGACAAGGGTGGTACCGGTACCGAAGGGTAGCGGCGGGCCGAATGCCAGTGACTACAGACCAGTAGCGGTACTAAATGCACCCGCCAAGGTTTTCGAATCGGCTTTACAAAAGACATTACAGTCGCAAGTGAGTGCTCAACTTTCAGATGCGCAGTATGGATTCCGAGCAGCACGCAGCACGACGGGAAACCTCCTGCATCTTATGACGCTATTGGTGCCGGCCTTGGATGCCGGTAAGCAGGTCGACATAGCGTACTTTGATTTTCGTAAGGCGTTCGATACTGTTGATAACGACATTCTGCTCACGAAATTTGCTAGGGCCGGTTGCACGCCACATACTTTAGAATTTTTTGCCAGCTATATGCGAGATAGGCAGCAGTATGTAGATTGTGCGGGCAGTAAATCGCAGCCATACTATGTTAGATCAGGAGTGAGTCAAGGCAGCAATTTAGGGCCATTAGGATTCATTCTCATGATAAACGATCTCCCGGATGTGGTGGTGGATTCTACGTGCCTCTTATTCGCTGCGATTTAAAGCTGGTTCGAGTGATAAGTGATGTCTCGGATTATGGTAAGCTGCAGGACGACATCGATAGAGTTGTGCACTGGAGTGTGCACAATAAACTGTACTTTAACGAATCCAAATGTACAGTGATTTCGTTCAGCCGTATGCGCAGCCCGGTGCACCATCACTATGAAGTAGGTGGAAAGCCAATGCAGCGTGTGACGGAGGTGCGGGATCTCGGAGTTCGTCTAGCAGCTGATTTATCATTCCGTGACCACATTATTTCTATCTGCAAAAAAGCATTTCGTAACCTAGGTTTCTTGTTGCGCCAGGCGAAGGACTTCACAAATATCTCGGCGATAAAAGCTGTGTATGAAGCTCTCGTGAAGAGCCACCTTGAAGGTAACGCTGCAGTCTGGAGTCCACGAGAAGCCAAATACAAGCTCATGTTGGAGCGTATCCAAAACAAGTTCGTTAGGTATCTCTACTTGAAGTTATATGGTGTCTATCCTGGATATCCTCTGTTGTACCCTACTCTCTTCGTACTAGGAATGGTGGGGCGCAACAAGTTAGAAGTGAGACGAGAGCAGGCCCTCGCTACATATGTGGTGAAAGTACTACGGGGTGAGTTATGCAACCCCGGGGTGGCGGGCGCCCTGGCGCTAAACGTGCCGGACCGGTTCGTGTGGCGGCGACGCCGGCCGCCGCTGCTGGCCGAGCCCGCCGCGCGCACGAAGCTACTGAAGGACGCACCGCTAACACGGGCTATTCGAATTATTAATAAAGTCGCACTTAAGTCGGACATATTTACATGCTGCCTGAACGACTTTACAAAGGCCAATGTTTGTACTGTGCTATAATCAGTAGGTAACTGTATTTATAATTTATTGTATATAATGTGCTTGTATTAGTTATTATTATTCACTTGTCTATCGCATTAGGTAATAAGCCTGTAATGATAGATTTAAGTTTTTGCTTAAATAAATAAAATAAAATAAATATCAATATGTAAACTATAAATATCCGGTAATAGATGTCGTGTTATGAAAATGTTACGAAGTGACGAAAGGAATGAGTAAAATTACCATAAACTCCATGTGCGCAGGGTGTCACTGTCGCTGCGGATCCGCGACGGCGCGGCGCTGGGCGCGTTGAAGCTGGAGCTGTTCTCGGAGGCGTGCCCGCGCACGGCCGCCATGTTTGTCGCGCTGCTGCCCTTTTACGTCGGCACCCACTTCCACAGGTTACAACTTTACTTCAATACTAGCACGGGCGGAGACGTGGGATGATAATATAAATATAACCCGTTTCACCCCTGCCTAGCTTGCATGATCGCGTTAGCATTATTCTTGCTAGTAATGGAGGTACTTTGCTACTCTTGCTAGTAAGGTAAGGGACGGCTGCTATATGGCCGACAAACGCGATAGAATACACTAACAAATTCACAAGCTTTACCTCTTTATAATACTTACGATGATGGCAAACAAGCAAACGTACGGCTTGCCTGATGGTTAGCGGACGCAAAACATGTGTGTGACCGGCTTAAACCTTTTTATAAACGCGGCCTTCGCGACCATAGGTACTTAAACAAATATTAACTCAATCCAACTGACATCTCCAAAGTCATTGTCAATATTTTCCTACGTTTATTTGCTACACTTTTGTTATATTTTTATAAAAATTCTATAGGTACCCATTACTTAAGGTATTATTTACTAAGCGTTTTGAAAAAGACTCAAAATCGATGCAATAATGTATACATAAAATAAGCCGCACGGCAGTGAAGTGGTATGATACGTGAAGTGTAGTCCGCACGCCTATTTATGTGATTCGGCGAAGTGATTCAGTGAAGTGGTACAGTGAAGTGGTACAGTGAAGTGGTACAGTGAAGTGGTACAGTGAAGTGCGCCGATGTTGGTGCTGGAGGCAGGCGCGGGGGCAGAGCTGCTACTGAAAGTGATCGGCCCCGAGGGCCAGGCGCTCAGCGCCTACTACCCCGAGGACACGCTCGTCGAGGAGCTGAAGAATCGGTGAGTCGCTTCATTTTACTCATCCTCTACATTTTTTTCTATTACTAATCTTGATTTCTTGGTGCTGAGCTCGACAGTTAATAATGATCTCATACGCTTCTCGTATTCCCACCGAACGGGCCGGGCCGGGTCGCCTGGCGCCGCGTCGCAACGACCGCGTTTAGAGTGCAGTAGGCAAAAGCCGGACGGAACCGGTCACATGTGACGACAGCCAGTCACAGCCGTCCACGTCCGCGAGGAGCCCACCGGCCGCAAGTACAGTCGAGGTCAAAGATATCTTTACAATTGAGTGTTACAAAAATACCTTTACATTTAAATAAGTTTACACACTACATGACAAAAACATACTTACAACGCACATGACGGTTTCATCTTTTCGCTTAATGCTCCAAAGTTCTGTTTACCATCTGTCTTCCATAAAAACATTTTCACACATTGTGACATAATAGGTTTACATTGCATGTTACAAAATAAGTTTTCCTGTCAATGTGCCCTAAATATGTTTACATTAGCAAAGGCACTTGAAACCTATTGCTACATAAATATCTTTACAGGTTGATTGAAAGGTTCTTAATTTGAACATTGAATTGTCAAATTCAGTTCTTCCTTAATTTCTTGATTTGAGTCTTATATTTGTTATCAATTTCGGCTCTTTAACCGACTTAAAAAAAAGTCGTTTTTATATTAGCTCTTATAGTTTTGCCATGTCTGACTGTCTGTCTTTTGGCGGGTTCTTTATACAGGGTGTACCAAAAATGGGGCGTGAAACCGATCAAGGGCATAACCCTTTTGGCCACTTTCGAAACCAAATTTTCGGAACTAGTAGAGAAAACGGAATCATTCGTCTTGTTTGGAAACCAGGTTTCCTAAAAATAAATCACAGTCGGTTTTAGAAACTTCTACCGAATACGGAATGTTAAATCAGGCACGACATCATTTACTCTTATACCTTACATCAAAAAAGTTGATATTTTTGAGGTTTCGAAAGCAGATTTAACATTCCGTATTCGGTAGGAGTTTCTAAAACAGACTGTGATTTATTTTTAGGAAACCTGGTTTCCAAACAAGACGAATGTTTCCGTTTTCTCTACTGGTTTCGAAAATTTGGTTTCGAAAGTGGCCGAAAGCAGCATAACAGGCATCGTGTTCTGATCAGAAAAAAACTAAGAGGACAATTTTTTTGAGGCGATTTTTTTTATATTTGTATGGAGCATTGGCCAACTGAGGCCATCTGGTCCATACATAAGTAAAAAAAAGTCGACAAAAAAAAGTCTTAGGAAAGGGGGAATTTCGCGCAAATGGAAATCCAATTTATGAAAGATTTTGTTACTTAAGTTTCTTAAAATATCGCGCCACTAACCCGTGAATGTCAAAGACGTTTTGCATGGTCGTCGTACATACCACCTTAAAAATGTTTACAAATATTTGTGAAATTACCTATAATGGCGCGCAACAATTTATCCTTCTTACACATAACATACAACAAAATAAAGGATTTCTCATTGTATAACGCATACGCTTCAATTACCCGTTTAATTAACGCCATAATCTGTACGTATCCCGATTAGAAAACATGTAGGATTTTTTTTGACGCGTAATATTTCATTTTTCTATGTCGGCCTACTCTTGGAAGACTCCTCATACAGAAAAAAATGTCGTCGTTGACGTCACGCCCAAAATGAAAGAGACAGAAATATTTGACAGTATGGTACTGTTTTCGGTGATTGTCATTATTTGAAATAAGAACCGAGGTTCGTGTCAAACTGTAAAGATATTTATGTAGCAACAGGTGTAAGTAAAGAAAAGTACGCTTGAGCGTAAAGTTTGAAGTGCCACTGCAAATGTAAACATATTTAAGGCACATTGACAGGAAATCTTATTTTGTAACATGTAATGTAAACCTATTATGTCCCAATGTGTGTAAATGTTTCTATGGAAGACTGATGGTAACAAACAGAACTTTGGTGCATTAAGTGAAAAGATGAAACTGTAATGTGCGTTGTAAGTAAATTTTTGTCATGTAGTGTGGAAACTTATTTAAATGTAAAGGTATTTTTGTAACACTCAATTGTAAAGATATCTTTGACCTCGACTGTACATTCAAATATGAAATTTAACGGCTTTATTAAAGCTTCAAATTCCTTTGGCAACTTACAAAAAGCGCTCTGGCCCGGCCTGGTCAGTGAGAATTGTACATTATGCTTGCGAATCTTGCAATGCGTATTAACTTTGAAGACTGTAGTTGTCAGACACAGCTACGCGATGCCGAAGTGTCTTCGAGTTGTGCTGAAACCGTGACGCGCGCGGGTGGAGAGTTGAGAACTCGATGCAAGCGCCCCATTGGCATCTTCTGTATATGTCAAAGGCTTAACTAACATCGTGTTGAGTGTTGCAGAGCCATCGACAGCTTCTACCCAGGCGGCGAGACGGGCGCCGCACGCTACAAGCTGGTGCGCGTCACGGACACCGTGACGCTGCACGACTTCCTCACGCTGGCGCAGGAGCAACTACAGCCGCAGGTGTCGTCACTATACCCACTACCGCCAACTGAGCGATAAGTAGCAACCGTAGGCGGCATTTCTTCTTTCTCGTGCTGCGCGGGTCTTTAAGTCAAAAGCCACGTTTATGCACAGGCGTAATTTCGCGCGGCACGATGTGCGCCCGTCAAACGCCATGGATTTCTGTACATTTTGTAGGTACATTAGCTTGCCTCAGCGTTGATTGCTAACCCATCGATCCCCTTGTCACGTCAGCTCGTCCATCGATATGCCATTCCATAATTTGTGACATGATGCGTACTATTCATCATCATTATCCTTGCGTTTTTCCAGGATGTGTGTTCAGGTTGAGCCTGAAGTCCGCTTTCACGCTTTGACATATTATCTGACCCCGTATCATGGTCGGCCTTATCACGCGATAAGTGAAAAGATAGGAGCGTCGTCTCGTTCTATCGGACGGTGTCAGCTAGGGACGGACGCTCTATCTTGCTCTATCACTTATCGTGTGATAAAGCCGACCTTGATACGGGGTCTGGGCACATACGATTGTAGCAAAAAGCAATGTGTAGGAGGAGCTGCTCCTGGTAGAGCTGCGGGTGCCCATGGCGGGCCCGCTGGACCTGGGCGCGGTGCGCGCGCCCGCGCCGGCCGCCGTGGCCGCCGCTACCGCCGCGCTGCCCGCGCCGCGCGCCGCGCCGCGCCAGCCCAACCTGCAGGCGCTGCTCGCCACCAACGAGCTCTCGCACGAGCTGCGCAAGGTACTTACACGTGATACCAGTAAATACCTCGGTAACCTGTGTTATGAATTGTTGTTATGAGAATTTCGCTAATTGATAATTTATTACTATTGTCTCGTTTTATTTATTATTTTAGTGATTTTTAAAATTTATTAGTATTTACAGATATTTTAACATTTATTATATGAACTTTATTGTGATGACAGCTGATATATATATTTTTTGACATTGTGTCTACTATTAATTATTACCATTTTTATTTTCTTGCTGTGCTATGATTATTGTAAAATTATTTTAGCTACGCCCTATGGGTAAAATTATATGTTCAATTTAAAGCTGAATAAATAAATGAAATGAAATGAAACTTCCGCAATGTTGTCTTATACACTAACGCGCTACTTATCGCTGCTACGGTTTTGTGGCCGTTTGATAGTAATGATAATAGTAAAGTACTTGCTACGTTCTAGATCCTGATAAGCCTGGTGGAGGCGGGCGCGCGGCTGGCGGCGGCGGGCCCGCACTACGAGCGCGCGCTGGGCCAGCTGCGGGCGGCGCTGCAGGCCCCGCGCCCCGCCGCCAGGCCCGTCGTCGAGGTACGTGGCGTGCTGGCAGGGTCGCCGTGAGGCGTGCAGCGAACAAGACTTTAGTCAACAACATTATTGTGGAAATACTGACGTCTATTCAGAAAATCATTACTTACCTTATTCAGCGCGGTCGTGCGTTGAACGGGTTCTGGCTTCGATAACTTTGGGTCCGCCACCACGCGGCATAGACGACCCAAACCACAGGCACGGCGACACGCCTTCGCTAGCCACGGCGTACCGAGGCAGTTGGAGAGTGAGGGAGAAAGTGAGACCTCTTCTATTCGGTCGCACTTTCTCTAGGAGTGGAATCCGCAGGACGGAAAGAGAAAACAACAATCTCTGGTTCTCAGGGCTTGATGGTGAGGGAGATGGCTAGATGTTTTCGGCTCGAGTTGCAGGTGATGAATGGAATTAATGTCGGGAGCCATTTTTTATATATATAGCCAATTCGCTTACCATGAAGTGATCAACTTTTATTTTCCAAAATAGGTAATGCATTACATCATTTTCATTATCGATTTAGTGCTTACGTCTTAACACTAATTATATCTAATTATCTCAAAATGCTGTGTTGCATTTTTATAATACAGAATTACGTGAGGAATGACAAGATATAAGTTATATGTATATAATTCAATTCTATTTCGAGAAATTACCATGTGAATGTCCAATTTAGGAGAAAGTATGAACAATTAAGATTTTAATATTGATACTGAGACTAACAGCGGGCTTACAGACTAGGTTTTACTATGTTAATAGTTATGTATAGTGATGCAGAATTACAATTTAATAAAATCTTTTAGCTACAGTTAATTGTTAGTTATTTATTTACGTGTGAACCTGATTACATAAGTAAGTTTTACGAATACTAGTACAAATATGAGTATGAACGAACGGTTTTCGATATGACGAAATGTCTTTCAGACATGTCAACTTAACTAGGGGTAGGCGCAGTGCCTTTGAAACAGAATTACTAAAGAGATTGACGTGAAGCTACTACAAAAACAAGGTTAAATAAATCTACGTTAAAAACAATGTGGGTCAATCTGTGTGAAAACTAAATTGCGGTCTGGTTAGGTTTGTGCCGACTTACACAGCAGGCTATGCAAGCCTAAGCACGACCTGATAAGGGTGGTCGACCCAGAGTCACTATTCAGGTATTATCTTTAGGTAGGTTATTCAAATGTGCGTTCCTCGGGAACGCACATGACCTAAGGCGTGCAATGTTACATTTATTTGGATACAGGGTATCTCGTTTGCAGCCTGATAACGTGTTAACGTTATGATGTCAAATCCGGTGTTATGAATGGCTAGTAAACTATACCTATTCGTTATCTAAAGATGTTGTTATCGGATAGACGATTCGTATGACATAAGTAGACATACGTAGCAGAGAGAGCTATTTCCAGGTGGTAACTAAGTATGGGAAAGAAATAGTCAGGATTGACGGGTGTTCCAAACAGTCCCCCCCACGTACGCAAGTACTAACATATGCTAACCAAACTAGTCAATCTATCGAGATAAGTCTAATCAGTCTATCAAGATGAGTCTAGAGGTCGGGCGACGTATGAGTCCAGCAATTGTTCTCACCTCTGTGACGCGTACCTTGCCGTCGGGTCCGGGGTAAACTTTCTCTATGAGCCCGCGGGGCCAAGTTCCTCTCGGCAGGGTACTGTCTACTATTAAGACGACGTCGTCGGGTTTCTAGTTCGGTTGATCTGTGGCCCGTTTGCGTAGTAGCAAAACGGGTTTTAAATATCTTCAGTCGTTTTTTCCAAAGCCTGCAGACGAGTTGTTGAACTATTTGCCAAGTGTTTTTTGAAGGCTTTTTATTGCTGAGGGGCTTGAGAAGTTGAATTGTGTCTGGCTCCAATAGAATGTCTTCGTTTGATGCTTTTTCATTCATTCGACATGTGGTGTTCTTAGCTAATCTCATTTTACACTTTTTCTTGTGAATTGCCGGGAAATGTCGTAGAAAGTATACGCGTGACGAGTCGAGGTTCGTGTCTATCTTTTCGGCGGAGTTTTGGTCCAAGAAGTCTTTCATTTGTTTATTGTATTCGTCCTTAAGTGCAGAATCGCTATTTAACCCTTTTTCTAACGAGCGTAGCCGTTTTGACGCGAGAGTCCTGTTTTCGGGTAGCGCTTCGTTGTCCGTTTTCCATAACAATCCTGCCTTAATTTGTTCTTGTCCGGGTAATTGTTCGCACGTTCTTTCTAGTATCTGTATGGCTCTGTCCTCGGGGTCGTTTGTTCGCTCGCGCGGTTCGGTACCTAGTGATTTCGTACTAAAATGCTCGCACGTCGAGGTCGGAGTTGGATCTTGGTTATCGTTAATGTGATTGACGGAATCGTCTGTTCTGCGAGGCTTTTCATTCAGGCCGTGCATAACCCAACCTAGTTGAGTTAGAGACGCGCAGGGTTGTTGTTTACCGCCCTCACATATTTGTCTGGATACTATTAAGTGTGGTGAGTCCTGTCCTATTAGTAACGTGGGTTGTGCCGATTCGTAGCACAATTCGTCTTGTAAGTGTCTTAAGTGATCGCACTTGCTCACGACGGTCCTTTCTACGCTTTGTGATGCTAAATTTAATCTATCGACCGTGTGTGCCGTGAGATCGTGAAATTCACTGCTGGACGTACCGCGAATGCTAAGTTTGACACGAGAGGAGTCGTGGTCGACGACCTCGTGCCCTCCTACTCCTTCGAAAGAGAGGGTTTCTCGCTTACCGGGGTTTGTTACTTCGTTAGCCACGTCTTTTTGAATCAATGAAAGCGTCGCGCCTTCGTCCATCAATGCGTACGTAGATACCGAACCTTTAGGACCGCTTAATTCTACCGGAATTATCTTTAAATACGCTTGTGATTGGTTGGTGTAATTTACTGAGCTAACGTGTTCCCTAACCGCGATAGTGTTCTCTTTCGGATTTAAGTTACTTCTGCCGTGTAGTGCGTTGTGGTGAGCTGCTTCACAGCCACCCTTGCCGCAGGCTTTGTAGCGACACCTACTCGAATTAGATCGATGCGTATCGCCTAGACATTTGAAACATAACTTAAATCGTTTCACCGTTTCCCATCGGTCGGTGATGTTTTGTTTAAGAAAATCGGCGCAATTAACTATCGAATGACTGCCGGAGCATATTATGCATTTATTTTGCCGATTGTCATCGTTTTTTCTAACAAAATTACTACTCTTTTCCGGTTGTGGTTTAGGTTTCCTATCACTACCGCCCTTGGTGCGCTTATCGCGAGTCGCGCGCCTATTCGCTGTCGCGATGTAGTGTCGTTCCGATTCAGACTCGCTTTCGGTTTCGTAACTTACGTTCCTATGTCTACGTGACTCGGATGCGCGGAGGTCGCGGCTTGATACGGAGTTATCGTCGTAGAAGTCGCTTTGATCCCCTGCGTCCTGGGACGACGTAGAGCTTTCTCTTGTCCTAAAATTGCGTTTAGTGTTAATATTATTAACCTGGCGAGATCGCCCGTGCGATTTCTGTTTTGCCTGCTCGTACGCGAACATAGAGTTGAAATTAACGCTTAATTCTTTTAAAAACCGGGACAGAGCGAGTAGTTCTGGTACGTTTTCGTGACCAGATTTATACCTATACCATTCGAATTTGACGATGTTATTTAATTTTTCTACTATACGACTGACCAATTCGGGTGCGTATAAGTACTGCGGTTTGTTCAGCGCAGTTATGGACGAGACTACGTTACACACGCGGTTGCTAAATTCCGTAATATTGCGGCCGTCTTCGCTCATACGCGGCATTTTTTTCACGTTTTGAATTTCCGCTAATATTATTACGTCTGGCTTCCCGTAGGATCTATCTAACGCATCTATTACTTCGTACGGGTTGCTACACGTGTGTAAGATAGCTCTTATCGAGTCGCGTGCTTGGCCCTTCACGGCCTTACGAAGGCGACCCATATTTGCTATGTCCGAGAAAGCGTTCTCGGTGTCTAAGTATACTTTTTTAAAAGATATCCAATCCGAGGGATTGCCGTCAAAGAAAGGTAAGTCTCCTATGTACTTATTTGACGTTTGCGTCGGTTGGGGCGAAGAGTGACTGTCAGTCCTATTCATACTGATAGCTTGCACTATAGCGTCGCGCAGAGCGCTTATTTCGCTCGTCGAAGTGTTCGATTCGCGATTCCTATCGGTCGTATGGGGCTCTCTCCGCGGTGAGATATTACGAGCGGGCTTTTCCCTTTCGGGTAAGGCGTTAGGCGCATTGGGTTGACTATTAAAAGTGGGTGACGGCGTATGCCTAGCCGAACGATGGCTCTCCGCTAGCACTAACTCGTACCTAGCGGCGGCGTACGACGCTGCGGCCCTAGCCTGATCCAACTGTGACGCACGGAAATCTGCCTCCGCGCGCAACCTAACTAACCTCTCATCTTCGGCCCTAGAGTGCTCCTCCATATTAATACCTAACCCGGATGAAATTCGATCGTGCCCTTCCTCAACTGGACCGACTCTGGAAACACTACGCGGAAAAAATTCCTCAAATGCGGCGCCCGCGTTGTTTGCGCCTACGGCTTTGTCGCGTGAGGTGCTCGTACCTCCTAAATTCGCGTCGGCGGCTTGGCTGCGTGGGGCGGCCGGGCCCCCTAAATTCGCATCGGTATCTTTGTCGCGTGAGGCGTCCGAACCTCCTAAATTCGCGTCGGTATCTTTGTCGCGTGAGGCGTCCGAACCTCCTAAATTCGCGTCGGCGGCTTGGCTGCGTGGGGCGGCCGGACCCCCTAAATTCGCATCTACTTGTTCGGCCGCGAACGTATTATGCCTAGGAACGCCTACTGGATACGCACCTAATCCGTTCGCGCCTACGGCTTGCACGCGTGAGGGCGCCGTGCCTCCTAAACTCGCGTTAACTGCTTTGATCGCGCCTATCTTTTGACCGTTGACTAATGAAACGGGAATCCCGCGCGCGTCTGCACCCGTGTTGCCTAACTCGTTATCTAACGGAAAACTATGGTCCGTATCGCTTGAACACGCCGGTGTGTTCAACGATGCCGTGTTGGTCGTCTGCTCCGCGGTGTTGGTTCCATGGCTCCAGGTATTCGTTTCTTGCGATGTAGTGGTGCCGTATGACGACGTGTCGCCGGTACCTCCGGATCCTTCGCCGCTGGTGCTCTGCTCCTCTTCTGAGTCCATCTTCTTTTGCTTGCCCGACCTCGTGACTGGCCCTACCCCCTTTCCTGACATCCTACCTACCTAACACTAACGGCCCTAGCTGCTCGCTCGGCGTACTACCGTAGTGATGCCGATTGAGAATAGGAATGTGGGGAAATTGGATGGGTAAGGTACCGTCTGGCAGAGGAATACTATGCGCTGTTAATGCTCTATGACGTGGGGGATAGTCACGCCCTTCAGCTTGCCAACCTGTGGCTTAACAACACATAGCAACATACCAGCCACGGCCGAGTACTTATAAACGCTCTGAAAAGTGCGCTGCGATACCGACTCGATATACCGCACTAAGACGTGTTTACGCTCTGGTTGACACCGTTAGGCCAGAGCCACGCCACCTGCCAGTATGCATCGAAGATCGACAAAATTCGGCACTTAACAGGATTTAAAATTACTCACACGACGGCTTGTTTCTTCGACTTCGAAGTTTTCGCAGCACTAAGTCCCGTTCGGGATTTTTCTTTCTTGAGGTTTCTTTGGCCTTTGGAAGGCTTTTCTTTTTTGAGAATTCTTGCTTCCTTATCCCTGTTGAGGGCTCTTCTTTCTTGAGGCTTCTTTGGCCTTTGGAAGGCTTTTCTTTTTTGAGAATTCTTGCTTCCTTATCCCTGTTGAGGGCTCTTCTTACTTGAGGCTTGAATTTTCTTATCGCTGGAAACTTCGATGACGGTGACAGTGATTTATTGTGATAGGCACTGTTTTTTCTTTATTCTTTTTTCTTGTTTCGTGTGAGGTTATAACGAGGATTTTCTTTTTTCGAGCTTGGACTTGCTTGAGGATATAGTTTGACGACACTGTTTTCTTTCTTGAATTTTTCTTAATTTTTTCAGCCTTGATATTGTTGTTTCTTCCCTAACAGCTTCATAAAAGGATGCACTACGTATGAACACTCGTTGCGGCTGCTTCACGACGTTTCCGGAAAGTCAATCTTGCTGCGGTGCCCGTGGATTGAAGAAGCACGACGACAATCGGATTACGATACTTCTTAAAAAGTCAATCTTCTCAGTACGGTGCACGGCGATTGAGAAACTCGATGAAT
This sequence comes from Epinotia demarniana, assembly GCA_945867215.1. Lineage (NCBI taxonomy): Eukaryota > Metazoa > Arthropoda > Insecta > Lepidoptera > Tortricidae > Epinotia > Epinotia demarniana. Next base: position 13,270,280 of record OX244283.1, read on the forward strand.
TCGCACGAAATATTCTTGCTTGAGCTGCTTTCTGCTTCAGTGATTCGGCCTCCGAAGGACCATTATTCAGCGCGGTCGTGCGTTGAACGGGTTCTGGCTTCGATAACTTTGGGTCCGCCACCACGCGGCATAGACGACCCAAACCACAGGCACGGCGACACGCCTTCGCTAGCCACGGCGTACCGAGGCAGTTGGAGAGTGAGGGAGAAAGTGAGACCTCTTCTATTCGGTCGCACTTTCTCTAGGAGTGGAATCCGCAGGACGGAAAGAGAAAACAACAATCTCTGGTTCTCAGGGCTTGATGGTGAGGGAGATGGCTAGATGTTTTCGGCTCGAGTTGCAGGTGATGAATGGAATTAATGTCGGGAGCCATTTTTTATATATATAGCCAATTCGCTTACCATGAAGTGATCAACTTTTATTTTCCAAAATAGGTAATGCATTACATCATTTTCATTATCGATTTAGTGCTTACGTCTTAACACTAATTATATCTAATTATCTCAAAATGCTGTGTTGCATTTTTATAATACAGAATTACGTGAGGAATGACAAGATATAAGTTATATGTATATAATTCAATTCTATTTCGAGAAATTACCATGTGAATGTCCAATTTAGGAGAAAGTATGAACAATTAAGATTTTAATATTGATACTGAGACTAACAGCGGGCTTACAGACTAGGTTTTACTATGTTAATAGTTATGTATAGTGATGCAGAATTACAATTTAATAAAATCTTTTAGCTACAGTTAATTGTTAGTTATTTATTTACGTGTGAACCTGATTACATAAGTAAGTTTTACGAATACTAGTACAAATATGAGTATGAACGAACGGTTTTCGATATGACGAAATGTCTTTCAGACATGTCAACTTAACTAGGGGTAGGCGCAGTGCCTTTGAAACAGAATTACTAAAGAGATTGACGTGAAGCTACTACAAAAACAAGGTTAAATAAATCTACGTTAAAAACAATGTGGGTCAATCTGTGTGAAAACTAAATTGCGGTCTGGTTAGGTTTGTGCCGACTTACACAGCAGGCTATGCAAGCCTAAGCACGACCTGATAAGGGTGGTCGACCCAGAGTCACTATTCAGGTATTATCTTTAGGTAGGTTATTCAAATGTGCGTTCCTCGGGAACGCACATGACCTAAGGCGTGCAATGTTACATTTATTTGGATACAGGGTATCTCGTTTGCAGCCTGATAACGTGTTAACGTTATGATGTCAAATCCGGTGTTATGAATGGCTAGTAAACTATACCTATTCGTTATCTAAAGATGTTGTTATCGGATAGACGATTCGTATGACATAAGTAGACATACGTAGCAGAGAGAGCTATTTCCAGGTGGTAACTAAGTATGGGAAAGAAATAGTCAGGATTGACGGGTGTTCCAAACATACCTTTTATACTTACCATAATTAGACATATAAGTAGTTACACTAAATATCAGGTCCTCAAAAGGGGTAACGCACCGCTCGGCAACTACAGACTACTCAAGCTTAAAATACAGATCATTCATGAGATTCTTCAGACCTTCCTCCCTGTTTTAGGAACACTTGATTGCTAAATGAGCCCTACAGGGTGGGTGGCTACAGGGTGTCCCAAGAAGTAGTGATATACTGAAGCTGGGAGGTAGAGGACCTAGATGGTTACCTGAATCACCCCCATGTATGTTTTCATGTATTATTTTCGGAGTTATGACTTTTTTTTAAATTTTGCACCTATCGCCGAGTACGATGAGATTTTTATTTCTGGCGACGTGAATTATTGCGGTAGATGCTTGATTTTTTTTGTGTGCTAAGCTGACAGGTGACAGAAGCCAATTCAGCAACAGGGAGGGGGCATTTTGAAAATTTCTTTTAATTAAACACCTTGTAATTGGTTTTAATTTGTTTGCATTAATCATCATGTAAATTAAAATTTTGCACCTACCACATTTAGTTTTCAATTTTTTGATTGAAGCCTTATGAATAATAAAATGAAATTTTCAGGGTAGCTACCTGATAGATAGAGCAAGTCTTTAAAAGCCAAACGGTAATTTTTTTATGTGATTTTTATTTTCTTAAGGGCCCTTGAAGTTGTGAACATACTGGGTAATTTTATCTTTCTTGGCATTTAATTTTTTTTCCATTCAAAGATGTAACGATAGTAAATGTTACCATTCTGAATTGGCCTATCTATCAGCTTAGCACACAATTCAGATAGCCCTCTAGGTCCTCTGCCTCCCAGCTTCAGTATATCACTACTTCTTGGGACACCCTGTATGTAAAGCGACAGTTTGGCTTCTCGGCATAAGTTTAAGCAGCAATCACCTACTAAAAAAAATAGTACTGAATGATATGAAACAAAAAAACACGTATTTTATAATTTTTGCTGAAGAATCTTATACTTGAATTTGGACACTCATTAAAAATTCACCCTGTATGTTCATAAGTGCCCGCATGTGGGCCGATGCGATACAGCGCCGACCCCGTATCCCGAGTAACGATTAGTTACTTGGGTGTCTCAGTGTAAGTACAAAACGTGTGTTCGTAATATATTTTACGTCACACCTGGCCATAATCCGAGTTTTACTGCACGCTGCGCGTACGGGAAAACTCGCATTGTGTCCAGGTGAAGACGTAAAATTCTGTACTCAACACGGGCGGTAATTCGTAAAGCCCCAGAGCGCATATTTATGACCCTCACCTTCGGTTCGGGCCACAAACACCTGCGATCTGGGGCATTCACGAATTCACCGCCCTAATTACGTAATGTACTATTAACTAAACCCCTGGTAGTAGGTACTGCTCTACAGTTTGGCGGAAGTTGAGAATGTTTAAATAGTTATATGTGTCACAAGGGAGCAAAATAGTATATTTACGGCGAGGGCGGTGTATTGAATCCTGAACGTAGCGAGGGATCCTACAATAGAATCCTGGGCGTAGCGAGGGATTCTAACGTAGGATCCTGAGCGTAGTGAGGGATACAAGTGTTTACGCCCGAGACGAAAATAATTTTGCTACCGAGTGACACATACTATTTTTCACACCACTGTGAGGAAATTTAAAAAAAGCTATTGTTAAAATATATCTAAATTATCTTAATTTTTATTACTAATTTTTAAATATTACGAAATATTTATACCTACATTTTTATACAACATTGTTATAGTTAAAACTTGAAATATGTTCGTTTTGAATCGACTACGATGAAATTACAATCGATTATTTTATTAACATCTGTGTTCAATTGGCACATTGCGTACAAATGTTCCAATGCCAATGTATAAATTAAAAAAGTAGCTTGAACAGAAAAGTAGCGTTTTGGTCCCTCTCGTCGTGGAGCAAAACCACAAAACTTACTTTTCCGAATGAAAGGTGTGAAAAAGTACAATTTTTTCTCGTGAATTTATTTTTTATGTGTTGGGACTTTAATATTTATTATGTGATCTTTTGTACACAGTTCTGGACAATAAATGAATCTTATCTTATCTTATCTTTTTTTTTTAACTCTAATGTGAGGTGAAGCAAGGGGACCAATATGAGTCTAAGTCAAATGCAGAAAATTGCCCTCCAGGTGATCACTCCCGAAGAGATCGCACTGCGCATGGCCGAGCAGGAGGAGGCCGCGCCGGACTCCGCGCCCGACGCGCCCGCCGGGGACGCGTACCGCCGCGCCGAACATCTGCAGAGGTCTGATCATACTACCATGGTCCAACCAAAGCCATACCTGCCTTGTGGTACCTAACCAGAGACCGTTAGTCTATGGACTTTGTGACTACGGGAGAATCACAAAGTCTTTTATATGAGGATTCGTTGTGTTGGCAGCCAGAGATAAATGCAGATCCCTCACTGCCAACACACCACTGTGTATCCACGGGAGCGTCGGCGACGTTACTCACCACAACACTACAAGCCCGCAAAGCAAGTAAGTAGTGGTGCAATTGACCATATTAGGTACATACTTACATGAATTATGCCTGCAGACTTGACTAACAGACAATACATGATAGAGTACATTGACAAATCCCAGTCGCTGTTCGCGATGGTAAAAATAAGAACTTGCCAATTCGTTCGTGAAATAACAACTGTAAACACACGTTGGTAACTGGTTAATTTCTACCAGCTTCACCCTGGCGTGGTTTGTCAACGCAGGTTCCTGGACGAGTTCCGCGCCTGGCGTCTGTCGCTCGCTCCGGCTCCCGGCGTCGAGGCGCTGGGCGCGCTGCGCGAGCTGGGCTGGTCGGACGTGGCGGCCGAGCGCGCGCTGCGGCGCACCGGCGGCGCCGTGCCCGCCGCCGCGGCCTGGCTGCTGGGCGAGCGCGGCGCCTCCGTCTGCGAGCTGGTGGACGGCCTCCCAGATGGAGCCATACTGCAAGCGCTGTTGGAACAGCCGCAGGTAACAAGCGTACGGCCCGCCTGACGGTAAGCGGACACCGCAGCCTATGGATGCATACAACTCCAAAGGAGTAACATGGGCGTTGCCCACCCTTGATATGTTTGAGAATTCACCGTGTTGACAGCTGAAGGAACAAATGCCCTTGCTCTCAACACAACGCATCCTCTGGAGCTCTGGACCTTGCTCACCACCAGGAACACAACACTGCTACAGAGCAAGTAGTAGTGAGTGTTATTATGGCTGTGGTCTTCTGCAAGGCGGAGGTACTTACCCGGTTGGGCTGCTCCAAATTCGAGCGGGATGACATTTCGCTGTGCCCTAACTACCTCACCAACGAAACAAAGCGCTAATCTACTGTCCAATTTATTATCGTCAAAGTGTCCATCCTCCACTCCACGTCCATCTCACTTCGTTTATAATCTGTTAAGAATAATTAACCAATCAAGGCACCGAGCACATTTCATCTCGGTTTCATGATGTGGACCGATTTTCACCGGCGCTGGTCTACGCCTCCGTGAAGCCCCAAGCACGGGACTAGATCTTTCCCTAAGGCAGCTGCCCTGTCGGTCTGTACCTGGTTATTTCCGACTATTGAGACACGTACAGCCCATTTCCGTACATCCATTTATAACCTGATGATATCTGACGTTTTATTTGAGTGTTTTCTGTTTGTCAGATCCAACGAGGCCTGCTGAACACGCGCATGCTGGCCGCCTTCGTGGGCATGGTGGGCCCCGCGAACAGCGCCGCGCTGTGGCTGTCGAGCCCGCACGGCAGCCCGCTGCTCGGGCAGATCTCGCGCACCTACCACTCGGAGAAGTACTGCCTCGCCGTGAACCAGTTCAGCGAGCAGCCCGCCAACAACCGGCCCTCCACGTCCCGGCAGCGATAGGCAAATTCACCATAGTGTCGATGTACGAAGTGGATGCTCAACTCAATCCCGCGGCTCGGGCACATATGTATCGCTTTCCCCCGTATCATGGTCGGCTTTATCACGCGATAAGTGACAAGATAGGAGCGTCGTCTCGTTCTATCGAACGGTGTCAGCCAGTGACGGACGCTCTATCCTGTCACTTATCGTGTGATAAGGCCGACCATGATACGGGGTCAGGTCATCAGTCCACCTTGTGGGGGGGCTTACCCACGCCGCGCCTTCCGGTACGTGGTCGCCACTCGAGAATCTTTCCGCCCCAACGACCATCGGTCGGTCGGTTTCTACTATTCTAATTACTTTTCTTTCTAACAGGCAGCTGCTTGGTTCACACGTGTAGCGAAGACATGGACTTTCTTCTTTTACGATTCGTAATACCGGAATTGGAATTAATATGACTTCGGGTTCGGGAGATCTCGCTTATTTTGGCATAGGTAAAGGATGTGAATTAGAGCAAGCGAAACAAAGTAGGTCAGACCCGAAGGTTGTTTTGGATCACAAAACGGTAGATTTTACATTATTTTGTGGTGGTTATTAAATGTATAATATTGGTTTGCTTTGTTTTTTATTTCTAGAATAAGTAACTACAGTAAATAAGTAGACGGCCCCTATTTCAACAACTTGACAATTGTCACCTAACACTGACAATTCACCATCCATTGCTTGTTCTAGATGTTAAGGTGGTTGCTAGTTTACTTGTGGAATTAGCAATGTACGGAGAATTGTACGGAAACGTGTCAACTAACCGGTCGTTATTGGTCAAATGCCTCGGCATTGCCGATTAATAATTATTAGTCGTTTAGAGCTCCCTATATACTGGACAGTTCAAAGCTACTAATAAAAACCAAAATTAGTTGACACCTAAATGGCCCAACAATAGACCTTGACTGTACAATTGTAGCTTCGAGTAAAACTGGCCACTGCCGCGTGTACACTCGCAAACTGGATAATGTACCCCAGGTCGGGGTGTTTAGTACTGCAAAGTAAGTAAAGGTAATCACCCTTGGATCGGGTTTAAGTAGTAATTTCCCTAGGGTGGGAGGTTTGTTATCCAGTGTGCGACTGCACAGACTGCAGTGTAAGACTAAGGGGTGGGTTTATGCAAGGGAGCCTACCATCCTACGTCCCTAAGTCCCTAACCTATCCTCGACTTACACCTTACACACACGTACACATGTAGCCAGGGATATCTGTTACCACGAGACCTAAGGCAACAGATGGATACCTACGGGGAGGAATAGGGTTTAGCGGAGGGTGATTTTCTCACAGCAGATAAAACAGACTCTGTTGATCAATTAAGGGCTTGAAGGTGTCTTCGCCACTGTGAGAGGATGCTGTAAGGTGAGACCCTACACTCCCGGAGAGAGTGCAGGGTTTTAGGTAGGTAATAAAACACCAACGGACAATTGGTACCTAACTCACTAGAGATTTATTACTCTCCATTATCATTATACAATGTTCGCCTACAGCACACTATTACATATTTTTCTTAGTATACTGTAGGTGTAAAGTGCAAACTGTAGAAAAATGTGCAGAGTTATCTTATATGCGATCTTTATACTTGTTATTTACAAATGTGCGGAATATTATGATTTACTTAAACTAGGTTGATGTCGCAACCGGGCGCCTTGAGAGGCGCGTGATTCTGTTCTCTGAACACCGCGGCTATCGTGGTTTTGTTTGTTTGGCGTGTGGTTTCGCAAGTGTCTACAGATTACAATGATACTTAAATACCATCACGCAGGCTGTACGTAAATTCCTTCTTATTCACAACGGACCTGTACCTAGCAATGGGGCATATTCAGTCTATAGCATATAGCATGAAAAAACGTCGCTGTCGAAAAAAGCCGCTTAGTAGCTTATTTGCCATCATCGTATATACGTCAGCTTTACTGTGCTCACTGCGTTTCTTCGACCGAGTGATTAAGAGTTCGGCTTCGCAAGCCATACCTATCAGGTGGGATCGCAAAGGCCACAGAGTGGATTGTTAACTTATTAAGTAAATATCAATCAATAATCATGTTGGGAAGTTTGACTTAACCCTTATCCAGGCAAACGCATTATATTTTGTTTTATTTTTCTATCGGGAAAAGTATATACGTAATCGTGTTTCGAAAGCGTATGACTTATAGAGTGAATACTTAAATATCTTACATAGGAATAGCAGAACTAAAGCTGTAGTAATAACAATACAGTAATGTATCAAACGAACGCAATAATTTTATAATATCCTCGGTGCAGCCTTAAGACTGACATTAGATTGCCATTTTTCAACTAAGTACCGGCCTGGAAAAGGGTTAAAGAAATTGGTACACCGTATGCTTTACTAACCATATCTGATGTGTGTGGTGTGGCAGGCAAAGAGAATAATATTGAATATATGTGGCAGGAAGGTGACCGGGCTGTTCTGGAGCGGCGGCGGCGGCGCGTGCGCCACCTGCGCGTTCCCGCCGGAGAACTTCCACTTTCCGCACAGCGCGCCAGGTGAGTACCTACATCTATAGTTACTCAGTAATCTCTCAAATTCGGACCCTGACATATCCGAGGTGTCGCTATGCCCGATCACGTTAGGAGCGAAAAAGCACATTAAATTAAACACAACACACGAAGTTTCGTTTGCTTCAACTCCCCTTTAAGATGCTATGCTACATTCAGGAAGGGAATATTTGGGTCAATTTTTGAACAAGACGTTTTTTCGACATTTGTATGGTTTTTTTTATTTTTTGGAATATTAGATTCGTACCGACAGCGAGAGGTAGGGTTTTTAAAAAGAAAAAATATGGTGCATGAGGCACCACTGTGCTTCTAATGGTTAGCTAGATATTGATGCTTTAAAATCACCGTGCCATACCAATGTCGTCAGCGCCATACAAATGTCGACAGCGCTATACAAAAGTCGATATAATGCCATACAAATGTCGATTCTGCCATATAAATGTCGATAACGGCATAAAAATGTCAACGAGTGCCATCAAAATGTCGATCTTGCCATACAATTGTTGAAACAGATTAAAATATTTGTACAATAAAAAAACTCACTATTTCGATATATTATCTCCGGTTTATGGTTTATGATGGTCGTTATATTGTACTATTACTTATTCTGTGATTATATTCCAAAATATTAAAAATCACTTAGATTTTGTTTTGAATTGACATGTGTATGCCACGTTCGGCATTTGTATGGCCAAAAAAGCCGTACAAATGTCGCCATACAAATGTCAACATGAATGTTTTTTGGCGATCCTTCGTACACTATTAATTGAATTCACTAATTAGTTAAACACGAAACTCTTACCCCATATTGCTAACCTTTTTTATGAAAGACACATTTTTATTTCAATCGTATATTAATAAATTAACGCCCATACAAATGTCTTGATAGCCGTACCAAAATACATCGTATCAAGAAAACCTGTTTCCTCCTTCGAAAATACCGGGTCTGCGTCCACTCCCGTTGCTGGTTCAAGCCCAACTAACCTGTCTATCGTATCGTAAAGTAAATGTAACGGTGGGATAATAAAAAAACAGATTTTAAGGGTTTTGAGCTTGAGTCCTAATAAATGGGTCGCGCATGGGACAACTACAAAAATACTTCACAGGTTTTAATTATTCACGCATTAAATTTGCAAGATATATTAATAAATACGCTAATAAATCTTCTTTATAACAGTACAAGTTGTTTATATATACGTTGCCGTAGTCCATAATTATGAATTTTTGTTTGAGCAAAACCGCAAGTGGAACACGCAAAAAAGCGGTAGATTTCGCTGTTTTACGATTCCAAATACATTTTTTTTTCAGAATCAATGAATATTTAAGGTATTGTTATATATATTTTAAATACTTTATAACACACGGAATACAAATATATACGAATCAATACTCCATGTTAATCTGACTTGAAATTATGGCCGTGGGACAGCAAAAACAGCTCGTTTGAAAATTGACCCATTTAAATCATGCTCAAGCGTTGAGAACAGCAGCATGCTGACAATTAGATTACTTATAAGTTTTTGTCAAAAACTTCATTTTTGGTGCAAGCTTTTATTGCCGACTGTACTTTTCTGTATACCATTATCAACTACCTACTCATTGAGACGATTCTAACGAGCCCAAACTCAACGCCGTTACGTCGGTTAAGTACTGATTTCCCATGGCCACCTCCCGTCTCCATCATCAGATCAGCTCAATGGTACCATAATATTGAATTGTCATCCAAACTATACTTGCCCAAAATTTCAGCTCAATCGGTCACCGGGAAGTGGGTCAAATTTAACTCGCAAGATTTGTCACATACTAACACGGCAAGTTAAATAAAAGGTTGTAATAAAAATCAAGGCCATAGCTGCTATTAATAATAATGGCTGTTTGAGCAGGTCTGCTGACGATGCAAGTCTCGGCCGACGACGAGGTGAGCGGCGTGTTCAGCGTCACCTTCAAGCCGCTGCCGCAGTTCGACCTGCGCAGCGTCGTGTTCGGACGGGTACGTGCCTTGACACTGATATGCGTGTCACATCACCTGGACACATAAAGGCTTGGCCACACACACAGAGTGCGAGACGCAAGCTGGACGTCCGCTGGACGCGACCGCTGCGCACCAGGTTAGCGACTCCACCCACACTGCGCGCGCGCGTGACCGAGCGCCTCGCACGCATTGCGCACTCATCGCGTCCCGCTGGCGTCGCGCAGCTGTGTGACCAAGCCTTTATCAACATGTACAAAAACGTCACGACGTTGTGACCGTGAATCTCTCGAAGCGATAAGTAGATTTCCAAAATGTCTCTACTCTACAAAATGTCCGCTTGTAGGTGATCCCCTCGCGCACGTACGAGACGATGCGCGCGCTCGGCTCGCCGCTCAGCACGCAGCCCGTCGTGGAGGTGTGCGCCGCCGCGCCGCTCGCCCCGCGAATCTGTTGATGGCACGAAATAATATTTTTTCAGTTATCTAAGTCATCCGAAAGGTTGCCAACTGGCACACTCCGTGGTCGCTAACTGGCGTCATATCTGTTGTTACTTTTATTAACATTTGTGTTTATGAGATGAGATGAGAAAGAAACTGATTTTAGCTAACAGAGGTTGGTTAAATTTTATGAATATTTAAGCGGGTTTTTTAAATTGTGTAATGAAAACTAAACCAACGCTAAAGGCCCGTGTCTCGTTATTGACCAGGGGCCTCAGTGATGGCAGTATAGACTTGCAACTTGTAATTTTGTGAAACGGGCCCCGGGCAACGCTGAGGCATGGCCAATAACGAAAGATCTTTTAAGTAATCCGTGTTTAGACTTGTAATGTAAAATTTGTAGTGTAATTTACTTTTTATTATCTGTCATTCGTGTAATGACAGATAATAGAGTGTATCTCGATTCGAATTATTTCGAATGATACGATACTGTGATTGGGTGCTGAAGAAGTACCAAAAAAAAAGAAATAACTGAGTTAAACATTTATTTATTAATTAAAGTTACCTAAACATGTACAGGAACATTAATAAATTAAACAGAATTATTATTACAACACACTCTCGTACTCATTACTTACAATCTTCAAATTGAAGTTCAAGTTCAAATGAGGTTTTTTCTAAACCATGGCACCCGTGCGGAGTCGGAAATAAATGACAATCCCGCAAAAACTAATCTTAAAAAAAGATTAGGTATTGTCTAAATGTAGGGCTTTTTCTCGCAAATGAAAGGCAGTTCCAGTGCGCAGGCGCGGCGCGCGAGCACGGCGTCCGCGCACACCAGGGCCGCGCACGCGCCGGCGTCGCCGCTCGCCTCGGGGCTCCACTTGGCGAAGCCGGCCTGCTGCAGGGTTTCACCTACGGGGCATCACATACATTATCATATTTGTAAGGTACTCAGGTAAAAAACCTAGGAGGAAACAGTCGATTACGTTTGTATGGAAAAAATACCCCTAATGTTTCCTGCTTGCACAATGTGATAAAATACTTAAAATATAACGGTTAATTCTCTCGGACAAGGATATAACCGTTCTACATAGATATAACGTCGCAGTCACATTAAATTTATCAACCAGTATATAATCGGGCTACTAATTTGAATTCTAGAGAACGTGGTGAACGTGGCTTCCAGCCCGGAATGTTAGCTCGTCGTCGACGAGGTGGAGCGCGTCTTCGTTTCGAGCTGTCGGGTTTCTCTATTCAGGGGCGATCTTGGCCCACAGTTCACTCGGCGTGCGGCAGGCATAACCAGCTCAGTCCTACTTCAACTTGGCTCACTTCCGAGCTAACTACACCGACTATTTGAGTTTTGGATGACAGCGTTGGGTTCCGGATGCGATTCACTAATTTGATACCTTAATATGCTGCGCTCCGTGGCTCGCTGGCAAACCCCGAGTTTGGAGTTTGAAGTTTGTCGCGTAGGTGAGAATTAGAAATATGCAAATGTCCAGAAACCTCCGCTTCAGTGATAATGGGAGGTCACCTTTCATCAGGTATTTCATGGACCAATGGCTTCTCCACGCGTTTTCAGTCCGTCTTTCGACCTCTTAGCGACTAGCGTCAGAAAGAAGTGATTTATTCACTCGTTGAACAGCCGCCGTCCTTTCAGCGCGTGGCCCCCACGTGTATGAGGCTGACGTGGGCCTCCCGGGCCAGGCCCCACATGACGAGCGCCTCCTGCCGACTGCCCAGCAGCAGCAGGTGCGCCCTCGCAGTTAACATACCGTGTACGGTCATCCAGTCTCCATCCTCCCAGCGCGTGGCCCCCACGTGTATGAGGCTGATGTGGGCCTCCCGGGCCAGGCCCCGCACGACGAGGGCCTCCTGCCGATTGCCCAACAGCAGCAGGTGCGCCCTCGCAGTTAACATACCGTGTACGGTCATCCAGTCTCCATCCTCCCAGCGCGTGGCCCCCACGTGTATGAGGCTGAAGTTGGCCTCCCGGGCCAGGCCCCGCACGACGAGGGCCTCCTGCCGGCCCCCCAGCACCAGCAGGTGGGCGCCCTCGCGCCAGCAGCTCGCGTACGCCTCTTTCCACGCTGCGGTGGACTTGTGGATCTTGTAGCAGCTCTTTGCAGCTCCATTATACTTGTATTCTGTAAAATATTAACCATTGCTTAAGTATTTCTGTCATTTAATTTTATTTTTGGTGCATACTTTTATCGCCGACGGTACTTTTTTGCGCAATCATCGACTACTACTCAATGAGAGGATTCTAATGAGCCCAAACCTGACGGTCTTTTTTATCTCGTTATTGAAGAGTTCCTACAGCTGGCTTTAAGGTACCAAAGTAGGTATTGCAATGTTATTTGTTATCCGACTTATATCGTTTGGACGTCGGCAAGTTATAGTCTATGTCCTGCATGCACATATCTTTTACTAACTACTAATGAACGAACCAAGTAATTAACAAGGGAAGTTCGCCAGCCACCAGCTTGCCCCTGGCATCCAGCATATTGTCGAGGACTGCCCCGTAACGCGCTACGATGTTGGCCCTCCAGAACACCTGGGGACCGATTTTTGACTTTCGAGCGCTCGAAAATCAAATAAAAATAAATACGTTTGTAGTGTCAAAATGGCAGGCTCTTACTTTCTACCAATAGAATTGAATAGGAGTCGTCAATACCACGCGTTTTTCAATTTTCTATCGCTATTTGAAAATAGCATTTCATATTTTTTGACAGTTTTCGAGTGAAAGAGTCGAGCGCTCGAAAGTCGAAAATCGGTCCCCTGATCGTCTTAGCGACCAAGCCATCAAGTGGCTGATTAACCGCAACATTAATTTATAGTGGATTATGTATATATGTTACTGACCAATAACAAGAGTTAATAAGCTTGTTATTTAATGATTTATTCTAATGGGTGACCGACGTAGCTGAAGCTCCTGAGTTCAAACCCTGGTCAGAGCAATTTTTTTATAATAATAATAATAATAATAAATCTTTATTTCAGGCAATAAACCAATATCACATACACAATGACAATAAAATAAAATAAAATAAAATACAAATTCTTAACTAAATTTAGCTACCTAAAAGTAGGTAGTCAGTCATACAGCGGGTTCGGTTTATTTCCTATTTTGTAAGCGGTGCACGCTCACCCAGTACTTCATGATGGAACAGTCCGGACGCTCAGACAAGGTACGGAGGATCTCGTTATCTGAACATGTGATACGATCCCGGAACGACGCAATTCGTGTTCTGATGATTGCATAGAAGCCAGGAACTCTGGCTTCTGCAAACATGCTCGACGCACTACAATAACGAGGCAACTTCATAAGAATACGAAACGCATTATTGTATTGTACTCTTATGTTGTTCATTGCACGCTTGGTGCAGTTCACCCAAAGCTGGCATGTGTAGAAACATTGACAGAATGCCCTAAACAGTGTCAACTTCACCGGGTCGCTGCACCTAGCAAATCGTCGCGCGAGCATGTTGCACCTGACTGCAGTAGCCCGACGTTCCCGCTCAATGTCGTCGTCGTCACGCAGTTTCTCCGTCACCACATGTCCCAAGTATCTGAACTGTTCCACCCTTTTAATTTCAGTTCCACCTAAAAACACTGGAGGCACCACATCCGGACCCTTCGCTGATTTGAAGACCAGGAATTGGGTTTTTTTAACGTTATATTGCAGCCCATGTGTAGCGTTAGGTATCTAGGGCAGTGATGAGCCAAAATGAGGTGTACCACAAACGTTACAAATACAGTTTATTTACTTAAACTAACTATGGGTCGGTACGTGGGTCGAGTAGCCTTCTCAGGCGGTAATAAAATTTGGATCGCCGCGTAGCTGGTCTATACTGTCCTGGAAGCACTGGCGTCTGGAGCGGGACAGCGAAGGCGAAGGGGGGGGCGAATCAACGCCCGGCAGTGCAGCCTTTTCGTGTACTATAGCCCGTACCTCGGACCCTGGAAATTATTTCCACCTTGTTAGACACCGCAGTTAATCGATGCCGTGTAACGTTCCGCCTTAATGGTTTTGCACTCACTTATCACTAATTCGGATACTTTAATCTATATAAAGGTATAGTTTGTTTGTGGCGGACGTTGCACGGTAAATCAGAACGGAGTAAATTTAGGCTTAACACATAAGCTTAAAAGCGTGAGATAAAATCACTAGTTGTCACATAACTAATGACAACAATATATAAATAACTATTTTAATAAACGAATACTAAATCTTATTGTCTATATACAGAGGCTATAAGCATTAAAAATGGCATGGTGCTGGCATTAGTCTGCATGACGCAATAAGCAAGCTGCGTTACTTACATTTACGTTCCTTAAAACTATAATAATTAATACCTGTGTAGGTATTTGTTCAAACTTACCCAAAGCGGGGGAAAACACTACACTTATTAAAATAATGCCGTAATGCCGTAGCTAAACAAGTAGGTACCACACAGTAACGGCAGGGAATATATTAAAACTCCGTCGAAGTCGCGAGACAAAAGGCGGCCAACTGATAACGCGCGCATGAGCGGCGTGCGTTCAGTGCCGGAGTCTGTTCGGGAGTGGCGTGGCTAGGAGCGGCCCGCGGACCGTTAGAACATGGCGGATTGAGGTCGCGAAAGCCGGCTGGTAGGGAACGGGGCAAGTCGATAATATCGATATTGATGTCGATAACTATTAGTTAGGGTTAATTAATTGTATTTACGTAAGTTTTAACGCTTAATGTTTTCTTGTTTGATTTAGAAATATGATAATATATCTGAAGTAATAAAATAATGCTACAGTTACCCCGCTCCCTAGGGAAGGATTTTTGCTTTTCTTGCTGACAAAAAAAAATCCGCTTATACTGAAACTACCTTTGTTACTAATATTCCAAATTCTCGTCAGTTCAGCTCGGTTTGACTTAGCCTGCACGATTTACCAGTTTTAGGTCCTTAATATGCCAAGTGCCAAGATGCTTGCCTGACATGTCCTGTAAATCGTAAACTAGTGGAGAATGTTTTCCTACAACGCGGCACTGTATAAATTTTGGCGCCAATTTTTTGCTAAAATATTGGTCTTTATCGCTCTGATAGTAAGTTTTCTTCCAAACTATGTCGTTAATATTAAATTCAGCTGAGAGACGTCTTAGATTATAACGAGCCGTATTTTTAGCATGAGCACGCCAAAGACGCGTTTGGACCCCATTAAATATTGCTGCCAGATGGCCCATGTTTTCGGTATAGACGTCGCGAGGTAAGAAAATAATCTCGTTGCCAAGATCGGTATCCAAGTAGTGTGAACCGCATGTAACTAGCTCCCTACCGTAAACAAGGAATGCTGGTGTATAACCAGTTGCCTCGTTGACGGAATTGTTCATAGCAAATGTTATCTTTGGCAAGTTAACGTCCCATACTCGATGATCATCCTCTATAAATGCGGAAATACACGAGATAAGGGTCTTATTGTAACGCTCCACAGTATTAATCTGAGGAGTGTAGCGCGGCGTAAAGTAAACATTGGGGACCTTGAATTTTTGGAAGAACAATTCTAAATTTTTGCTAATGAATTGGCTTCCGTTATCTAAAAATATTGTTTGAGGCACCCCATGAACAAGGAATACGGATTCTTCCATATGCTTAATAACTGCCTCCGCGTTTGCTCTCCGTAGCGGAAATGAGAGACAAAACTTTGAAAAGCAGCATACTACTACAAGTAAAAACGTATTTTGTTTCCTACTAGCGGGAAGAGGGCCAATGAAATCAATTGATATCATCTGGAACGGGCGAGAGCAATGTTTAGGTCTACCCATAAGTCCCAATGTTGTGTGATTTGGTGCTTTGTGAGATATACACACCGAGCAACTAGAAACAAGCTTTACAACGTCTGAAAACATACAAGGCCAGTAGAACCGTAAAGCTAAACGGTGGTATGTTTTATGAATACCTAAATGACCAGCAGTTGGCGTTGCGTGATTTTCTAATATGACTTGCTCACGCAACTCACTAGGAATGACTTCTTTCCAAGCAAACTCCGATGTCAGAGAACACTTATTTTTTGATACACGGTAAAGAACATTATTATTTATAGTGAAGTTAGGAAGGCTAGCTGGAGATTTTAGGCAAGTATTGTATTTATTTTTGTACCAAGAATCAGATGTTTGAGACAATGAGTCAGAGGTAGTGATGGCGTGCACTGGGGCTGCACGAGAAAGTGCATCAGGGATGATATTGTCGATACCCCGACGGTGTTTCACATTAAATTTGAACGCCGATAGCCTTACACCCCAACGGGCCAACCTTCCAGTCGGATTGGAAAGCGACATAAACCACTTTAAGGACGAGTGATCCGTATAAACGGTAAAGATTTGGCCATTGTCCAAATAGCATCGCCAATGTTCTAAGGCAGCGAGAACAGCGAGTGCCTCCCTCTCAGTAATGCTGTAATTTCGCTGCGGGCCCGTCAAGGACCTGCTCATGTACGCTATGGGATGTTCTTGTCCGTTAATTACTTGGCATAGCATAGCCCCTATGCCATAATTACTCGCGTCCGTGTGCACCTCAAAGGGAAGATCATATTGAGGGCAAGATAAAACTGGACATGAGGTAAGACTTCGCTTGAGCGCTTCAAAGGCGGAATTAGCTTCTGCAGTCCAGACAAATGGGGGAGCACCCTTCTTGTTGGACGTTAACCTATTTAAGGGCCCAGCGATTGTACTAAAGTTGGGTACAAAACGTCGATACCATGAAGCAGTACCTAGAAATCTTTTTATATCCTTTTTAGAAGTAGGAGTGGGATAATTTAATATTGCCTCAACTTTTTCAGGGTCAGTGCGAAGCCCCTGAGAGTCAACCACGTAACCCAAATACTTCAAACTTTCCCTGAAAAATTGTGTTTTTTCATAATTTATTGTAAGGTTAGCTTGTTGTAGTTTTTCCAAGACACGCATCAATAGGGACACATGACTTTCGAAACTGTCACTTACGCAGATGATGTCATCTAAGTAACAGAACACTTTAAGCTCGAATTCTGGACCAAATAACATATCGACCAACCGCTGCTGAGTTGCAGGAGCGTTAGTGAGACCGAAAGCCATGGTTTTAAAACAAAAGGTTCCACGATTAGGGACAAAAAAAGCTGTCTTTTGACGGTCTTCCGCAGCAATAGGAATTTGCCAAAAACTCTTAGATAAATCTATGCTTGTTAAAAACTTCGCGTCTTTGAGGTTATCTAAGATTTCCGATATGTAAGGAAGGCTATACGCGTCTTTGACTGTCACGGAATTAAGTTTGCGGCTGTCTAAGCAAAACCTTGGCTTGCCGTCTTTCTTGTCAACCACAAGAATCGGAGATGACCATGAGCTCTCACACGGTTCTATAACGTCCAGCTGGAGCATCTCATCTACCTGTTCATTAATGATCCTATTCTTCTCTGGCGACATACGGTAGTAACGCTGTCTTATGGGTGTTACTGTACCGGTATTGATACGGTGTTCGATCATTGAAGTTCGGCCAAGACCTCTCTGCTCATAAGATATCGCCTTAAACCGGTCAACTATACTGTCAGCAACACTGCGTTGACTAGTATTTAGATTTTGGTAGGGCGTGAGATGAGACGACTCCTGATCTGTGATAGTAATGGAGGTTCCCTTTATGTTCATAGAGCCAATATATTTGGGACATAACTTGAACCTCCGCCAAAAATCTATACCCAGTATTAAAGGAGTATCTACCTTTGGTACAACATACGCCTTGATGGTATGATTTTGCTCCTCAAAGGTAACTGGTAGGTTAATGTATCCAATACTGTCGAGGCAGTAACCGCCAGCTGCAATTATATTGATTTTGTCATCTGTTTGCAAAGACAGTTTAGAGTCAAGGACTTCAGCATATACATCCTTGTTGATTAATGATACAGCCGCCCCAGAATCCAGCAAACCAGAAACAGGAACGTCATTAATTTTTACATTTAAGAAAATCCGATTGTCTGTATTAGTAGTTGTTTGCAGAATTGAAGTGACTTTGTAGACGCTCAAGAAGTTCTTTATAAAATTTAACCAATCCTTCCAGTCTGCATCATCAAAGTAACTGCAATTCTGCTCTAAACGTTTTTTGGTTCTTCAGTAGCAGAAGAAAGTTGTTTCTGGCAGTCGGGGCAGTCGTGAAATTTCACACCTGGACGGCCGCAGCGGAAACACACAATAACCCTTTCTGCGGTGCAGTTCCTTAGTGAGTGGGAGTCTACACGGCAACGGGGGCAAAACTTTGGCCTTGCATCAATCACGCCAACGGGTCTAGCAACATTAACCGTTTCTGCGGGATAATTATTTCCAGTACTTTGTTTCGTATATGAAGCAAAACGAGGCTTAAAATCGTAATTCCTTGTGAAAGGCTGTTTCTGTACAAAGGGCCTGTTTATATTAAAACTCCGTCGAAGTCGCGAGACAAAAGGCGGCCAACTGATAACGCGCGCATGAGCGGCGTGCGTTCAGTGCCGGAGTCTGTTCGGGAGTGGCGTGGCTAGGAGCGGCCCGCGGACCGTTAGAACATGGCGGATTGAGGTCGCGAAAGCCGGCTGGTAGGGAACGGGGCAAGTCGATAATATCGATATTGATGTCGATAACTATTAGTTAGGGTTAATTAATTGTATTTACGTAAGTTTTAACGCTTAATGTTTTCTTGTTTGATTTAGAAATATGATAATATATCTGAAGTAATAAAATAATGCTACACATGCTCCGCTGCATATCTCTCACAGATACCCAAGAGTTTCCTCAAACCCTTGATTGAAGGGCTGAGAAGCACCATGTCATCTGCGTAACTGATATTATTTACACAGATCGAGCCTACATGGCAACCGACTTTGGTACTTCTCAGCTCCTCAATCAGGTCGTTAATATATAGGCTGAAAAGGTCCGGTGAGGTTAGCCCCCCCTGACGGACACCACACTCTAACCTATACTCGCTAGATGTGGAGTCGCCCCATCTCACTGAGTTGGATTGATTTTCGTACCAGTATCTCAACAGATTCACGGTTTGCTTTGGTACATTGGACTCGGCGAGCTTTTCCCACAGTAAACTATAATTTACCAGGTCAAAAGCCCTGGTGAGGTCCAAAAAACATGCGTAAATTGACGTGTCCCGCTTCATGTAATAATTGACAGTAGATTTAAGACTGTATATCGCAGAATCTGTTGAGAGACCAGTACGAAAACCAAACTGTGCATCACTTAGTTCTAAACTGTTTTTTAGAGTTGGGTGAAGTAGTCTCTCCAATATCTTCCCTATTATTGTCCCAAGCGAAATAGGTCTATAGTTTTTAGTACTTGAGAGGTCACCAGTTCTATTCTTAGGGACAGGAACCACCACAGTCTTCATAAGGCTACCAGGCAGATAACCATGGTTCACACACATATTATAAAGACTAGCCAACACATTAAATATTGTGTCACCCGCATATATTATATGTTCTATGCTTAAGTCGTCGTGTCCTGGTGATTTTCCACGCCTCATCTGCCTGACAGCCCTCAAAACCTCTTTAGGAGTGAACTGTGCTACAGTCCTCTCATCGGGTTGATCAGCACGTTGCGGCTGATGTGCAACTCGCGCCGGGAGAGGTTTAACTTTAAAGTGGTGAGAAAACAACTGGGCTATTTTACTCTGTTCCGATATATTTTCTACACTAACTGGCACGTTAGCTTTATAATTTAATTTCTTCGTATTTTTCCAAAATTTTCCAAAATTTTTATCAGATTGGTTTTTAGCTAAAATATCAAGTTGTATACGTTCCTCGTTGTTTTGACACCACCTCAACTTGTTTTTGAATTGCCTGCGACTGTCAAACATCTTTTGGTACAGCTCTCCCGACGGTGGCCTGCCACCCATCACCCAGCATCCGAAGTGCAGACGAGCTTGCTGATGACTTTCCCCAACGTGGTAGTTCCAACCTAAAATCTTGTTGTGTTTCTTACATGCACCGCTTACAACATTAATACTATCTATAGCAGCCTGTTGTAATGTCTTAATTATACCTTCATAATATTCATCAATTAAATATAAATGATCGATTTTATGTAGGTCATGTCTTCATTTTCGTCGCATCGTCATGACTGAGGGTCATGGTCGTGACTACACGAGGTCGTTGCTTGCGCACTAATGCCCTCCAGGCCAATCGGTTTTCGGCCATCCGGATAGACATCTGCAAGTTTCCTTTACAGATTTCCCTTACTGCGTCGGTCCAGCGAGTTCGTGATCTTCCACGGCTCCTTTTTCCTTCCACGTGTCCCACAACGATGAGTTATCCCGGCTATATATATCGTCGTCTAGCACCCATAACACAAGCTTGTTTCGTTGAGTCCCTCCATATTTAAAAAACCACTACCTGGATTCGTTCCGCACTCAGTTTCGGGCCCCGCCGCCATCTTCTTGTAGCAGAAGTAGGGCAGCGGCGCGTCGCAGGTCGTGTCGTGCAGCAGCGCGTCGCGGCGCAGCGCGAGGCAGTTGCCGGGAGACGTCGCGTTGGAGGCCGAGGGCGCGCCCGCCGCCCAGCGCAGCGCCATGTCCGTCAGTGGGGTTCCTGCACCACATAGGAAAGGATATAAATAGAGGGACTCACACATACACATACGAGTGACAAAGATGTAAGCATAGACACTTCTCAATTTCGTGCATGACTATGAAATCCTCTATCTACGCTGCAACACGATACCCGATCACACTTCAAAACGCTACAAAACTCAACGCGGCCGCCATCTGCGCCACGCTGTGTATCTGCCTCTCTGTCGTTCGAATAACGCGAACTTCGCGACAGCACTTCCTACTCGCAGATCGCTATTCTCAGCCCAGTTTAGCCGAAGCGACAAGAGGAACAGAGCGGCTACTATGATACGCTTCGTTCGTTCGTTCGTGTATCTCTATCTCTGTCGCCCTTGCATTTACATCCGACAGAGAGGGAGATATTGCGAGTTTCAACTTTCGTGGTTGCAGAGCCTGAGGTAGGCAGGTGAATAGTTACCGCGCAGCGAGACGAAGAGTCCCTTGGAGTACAAGTCGTTGATGCCCGTGTACACCTGGTCCTGGGGGCTGGCGAGCAGCGCCGTGCTCATGGCCGCGCGCAGCCCCGCCGTCTCCGGGGAGGCCAGCTCAGCACCTGCACACGGAACGGAAACCAATTGAGGACAACTCTGAATGTCATCTCGCTCATATTGAAAGTACCTTCATCTTACAGAAAACTTCAGCGATATTAACCTGCTCTGTAGGTATGTGGAGTTGTGTTCTTAGTTATCTCAACTAGCGTCGCGTATAGCTCTTTCTACACCTGACCCCGTATCATGGTCGGCCTTATCACGTGATAAGTGACGAGATAGGAGCGTCGTCTCGTTCTATCGAACGGTGTCAGCCTGTGACGGACGCTCTATCCTGTCACTTATCGTGTGATAAGGCTGACCATGATACGGGGTCTGCACTAATTTTAAAACCACCCCGAGTTGCACCGAGTCCTCAGCACGCTAGCCACGGGTTTATGACCTCATTAAGTAATTAATTTATTTACCAAGGAGTTCCACTAGTGCGACTGATTCTTGTTTAGTAATTAATTGTGAAAAAGAAAATGGAGATGTTTTTAGTAATTAACAACGAAAGGGGAAAAAATATTCGATTACGAAAACAGAGTTTGGAAAGTTAATTACGAAACAGCGAAAAATAATTCTTCTTTCGCAGCCAATTGTGAAACCGCAATTGCGAAAACAGACTAAAGGCAAAGTAGGCTCCTCAACAAACGTAGTAGCTAGGTCTCATTTTAAAACGGCGTGTGCTCTTATATCACGAAACTTTGTATAAGTATCCGCCTTATCTATTTTATAGGTCGGAAACTAGATTTCGTTTGCTCCTAGATATTATAACAGAAAAAAAATGACAAAAGAACTTTCCTATGAAAAACTTCTACTGTCGACTTTTGAATGGAGAGCTGAGCGTTCTGGGTACTCTGCGTGTCTGTGTGAGCGGAGGAGTCTTTAGCCCACGTCGGGCCCGTTTGCAATCATTACCGTAGCGCCCTCTAGCACAAACCTTTCCTAGTGTGCGCTAGCGCCCGAGTCGAGGCAAGTGGCGCTCGGAGCACCCTAGGACCGTGCGCCCGGGTGCAACGCACTCCCTTAAAGCTCCCACTGCGGTAAAGCCGCCCCTGTGTGTGAGTGCCTCGCGGCGGCCGCTTGAACGGATTTGTTACCATATATATGGCGAGTGTGTACCTTCTCCGTGGCAGACGCGGCGCGCCTCGCGCCACGGGGCCGCGGGGTGCAGCTTGAGGGAGCCCGTCGCGTCCTCGTAGTACTCGTAACCGGGCGTGCGGTCCGCCGGCGCCGGCTCTGTGAAATATGACAAGTAGATAACCCTCATAAGTTGTCTTGCTCGCTAGTGTTAGCTTGATATGCTGTGATCTGCGCCCGCGCACGGCTTGTTGAAAAACCGGTATAAAAACATTTATTAAAAATAAGATAGACTCGCACCGGACACTCCGGTAAAACTTTTGTAATTAAAATTATATGCTTCAAATC
The DNA here is from genome assembly GCA_945867215.1 of Epinotia demarniana. NCBI lineage: Eukaryota > Metazoa > Arthropoda > Insecta > Lepidoptera > Tortricidae > Epinotia > Epinotia demarniana. The sequence goes on from OX244283.1 coordinate 13,293,050, forward strand.
AATATGACTCGATTAGCACACGAAAATACACATTTAGCGATTTAGGTTTGGTTTTAGCGGCACATGACGTTTGGTTGTTGCAATTCTACGGGAAACTAACGATAGCGCCATCTAACTTACGTCCAGCGCCATCTCTCGGCGACGGTTGGGACAAGTTTGACAGGGAATTTGTTGGTACATATATATTCAATATTCTCTTTGGTTGGTACCTATAGCGTCAATCCTACTGATCAAGGGTGTAGCTAGGATGATGTGGATTGGATTCTGCATGAGCAATGGGACATCTGCCTCTTCTAAGGGGGGAGGGAGTCGTTGTTGTTGAGCCTTTTGGCGTAGCATTTGTCGTGGTCCTTTCTAAAAACATTACGTACCTACACCCAACAAGGTATAAATGTCGTCCCAATCTTTAAAATAACTTATTCATGAAAACTTCAATAGCAATACCTGGGCGAACGAGCTCTGCTCGAGAGATCATAGACAAAACGAATTTCCCCAGATATGATGCTGGCACTTCCCTTGGTGGTATTTGCCTACCTAAATATTCGTGTTGCATATTTTTCCTTCCTACGCCAAAAGAAACAGAAGCTACCACTTGCTACCACGCAACCCGAACACGCATCGCCCAGTGAAGTAAATGATTCCATGGATTAAACCATACAACCTAAGATATAAAGTGCCAGTATTAAACCTAGCTAGATCTATTTTTCGCCCCCATAAAACCTCTATAGTGCAAATTTCTTCGAAATTGTTTTTCGAAAACGTGAATATAAATACACACTCTTACTGTCGCATATAGCTTACAAAATGTAAAAATAACTAGTTATCACATAATTTTCTGCACATAATTTATAGTATTATTTTGTTAATTTAGATATAAGATTTTACTTCATAAGTAATAGAGATTTAGTGCATGTTTTATAGAATCAAGTTATATTAAGTCGTCAATCATTAAGAATTATGTTTTTGTTTCGCTTACTCTTTTTATAAGGCTTGTTTCTGATTGAATAAAGTACAAACACATCCTCACTACCCCGCCCGCGAAGCGTGTGACGAAGCTAAAGAATAAAAGAGAGGCAATCCCGGCCGACTCTTCACTTAAAGAAAGTAGAAACCTAACGGCTGGCATTGCAGCCAGCACTACCAGAACGGGCACTATCCAACGGGGGCCGCCCACAAGAGCTTCGGTAGAGACAAACATGGTAGAGGAAACGGCCGCCACTAACCCGATGGCCCCTGCCAACCTCCCCCGGGCCAAGACAGCAACCACCAGCACCTCCAGCAACAATCAAAAGAAAAAGAAAGCATCCAATGCAGAAGCCCAAATTCACGAAGAATCGCCCATCAAAGAAGACGAGATCCGACAAATGATGGCGCAAATGCACGCCATGACCAGGCTGATTCAGAAAGCATATCCCAACATCTGTAGCTCTTAACAATATAATAAAAATAGTACACTGGAACGCGGAGTCCCTCACAGGCAAACAATACCTTGTTAGAGTTTTTCTCAAACAAGAAAACATCGACATCATGCTGATAAGCGAAACCCACCTCAAACCAATAACTAGATTCAAATGCGGAGGGTATGTGGTCTACAGGGAGGACCAGGTATCCCCACTAGGTACGGCGTACCGGGGACTAGCCATTCTAGTCAAGAGATCTATATAGTGCATACACTAATACCATATAAACCATTCTTTTCACTGTCAGCTCTGGGAATAAACTTAGAAATTAACCACAGAAAACACCAAATATAATTATGCAATATACCGACCACCAGCACCGCACAACAGGGAGCACCTAGTAACCTGCTGGAGTCCCCGATGCGGTACCAACTATACTGGCCGGGGACTTCAATGCCAAACATCCAGCCTGGAACTCCGCGAACACCGACGCAGCGTCATCACTGACAGCGGCGGCACAGTATAGAAGAATAATACAGTAGGTAATCTGAGGCCGTTTAGGAGCGTTCGTTACCTACTTTCGCTCGATGCGCAGGGCTACGATGCATGTACCTTTGTTCCATGTTTATTTACTGTCTTCTATACTGTGGCGGCGGCGCGTGGTCGCTAGAGGCGGCTACACACTATATACAGTTTTATTTAAGTATGCATTCTTATTCTACACCTCCGGTAATCCTCGGTTCCTGGTTAGATATGCTGGTAATGGCGCTCAGCTCGACGCCTGAATAGTCTACATCCAACTCTTACTTATATATGTATTGTAAACTACAAATATTTCTCGTTTGATAGTAGTAGGTTAGGTAGTTCATACATACCTGGTGTTGTTGTTGTCGCTGTTGTCCTTGTTGTTGTCGCTTCCGCCTTTGTCCGCGGAGCTTCTAGAAAATACACCCGTGCAATTAATATAAGGCTACAATAACGTTGGCTACAGCAGTATTACAACTAAAGTCGCCGTCAATAGAATTTGCTAACTATGTAAACAAACCGCCATAGTGAAAGACAATTTCAATACAATACAATAAAGTTTAAGATCTTTCCAACTCACAATCACTTTTACCCACATATCGTGTCGACACAACTTTACGTTTCCTCCTGTCCTGACCAAGAAGTGCCGTATTTGCCACTTCATGGCCAGATGTGACGTATCTACAATAATTGATTTGTAAACTGGATTTTAAATATCGGAAAAAGTAGGTAGGTACCTGTTGTTGTAGTTGCTTTCTTTAGTACCGGCAGGAACTGCCACTCCTCGCCGAAGTCCCCGAGGAGGTCGGAGGTGGCTACGGAAACAAATAGATACTATTTGCTATTCGATACTTAAAGTATGTAATTGACAGTAAATCGGGATTAAATGGCATATGTACCAACATTTAACATAGCGGTACCTACTGTTCTTTTTTTTACTTTTGAATTTAGCTTCGTGAACCGGGCTACTAGGTGGATTAATAGTTGTCCAAAAATTATGCGGTGGCAAGCGGCTAGCCTTAAAGTTGCCGGCAACATTGGCTTGGTTGCCGAGCAATGCTCAATGTTAACGGAAACGACACAACTACAAATCGGTACTGAAAAAGGGAGAATAAAAGGGTCAATTTCTGAACAAGACATTTTTTCGACATTTGCATGGTTTTTTTTATTTTTTGGAATATTAGATTCGTACCGACAGCGAGAGGTAGGGTTTTTAAAAAGAAAAAATATGGTGCATGAGGCACCACTGTGCTTCTAATGGTTAGCTAGATATTGATGCTTTAAAATCACCGTGCCATACCAATGTCGTCAGCGCCATACAAATGTCGACAGCGCTATACAAAAGTCGATATAATGCCATACAAATGTCGATTCTGCCATATAAATGTCGATAGCGGCATAAAAATGTCAACGAGTGCCATCAAAATGTCGATCTTGCCATACAATTGTTGAAACAGCTTAAAATATTTGTACAATAAAAAAACTCACTATTTCGATATAGTATCTCCGGTTTATGGTTTATGATGGTCGTTATATTGTACTATTACTTATTCTGTGATTATATTCCAAAATATTAAAAATCACTTAGATTTTGTTTTGAATCGACATGCGTATGCCACGTTCGACATTTGTATGGCCAAAAAAGCCGTACAAATGTCGCCATACAAATGTCAACATGAATGTTTTTTGGCGATCCTTCGTACACTATTAATTGAATTCACTAATTAGTTAAACACGAAACTCTTACCCCATATTGCTAACCTTTGTTATGAAAGACACATTTTTATTTCAATCGTATATTATAAATTAACGCCCATACAAATGTCGTGATATCCGTACCAAAATACATCGTATCAAGAAAACCTGTTTCCTCCTTCGAAAATACCGGGTCTGCGTCCACTCCCGTTGCTGGTTCAAGCCCAACTAACCTGTCTATCGTATCGTAAAGTAAATGTAACGGTGGGATAATAAAAAAACAGATTTTAAGGGTTTTGAGCTTGAGCCCTAATAAATGGGTCGCGCGTGGGACAACTACAAAAATACTTCACAGGTTTTAATTATTCACGCATTAAATTTGCAAGATATATTAATGAATACGCTAATAAATCTTCTTTATAACAGTACAAGTTGTTTATATATAGGGTAGACTGGGTACAGTTGTGACAATTTTGGTTTGATCGCCACTAATTTTGATAATTTACTAGTTAGCTGGGAGAAAAGTAACTTGACTCTTAATTTGTACATTTTTCTACGTAAATATACTTAAATAGTTTCTCTAAATACGCTGTATTAGTCATAGCGATCAAATGAAAAAAAAAGGAAAGTGTCACAACCGGCCACACCCCAACGACGGTTGTGACAGTGGTTGAGGTCGGTAGTGACAGGAACAAAAATACAACAAAATGGTTTATAATGACTTTTATTGTTAGAAATATGACCATAACACAACATAATCTTCATAATATTTCGTATAGAAAGTTCATTAAATTATTTATTATTTAATTAATAATTAATAAGAAAATAAATTACGAAAATTTAAAGAAGTCTCGCTTTTACGTCTTCGTAAGCATCTTCACATTTACCAGATCAGACATTTATTAGACCGCGCTCTTTCGGTATTCCGCAGGCGATTTCTGGGTATCTAAAAGCAAAACAACAAGAAAATATATGTCACAACCGTACCCACAAAATTTGTCACAACCGTACCCGACGCATACTTTCGAAAACAAAAATTCGCCATGACTTTGCCAAATAATCTACGTAAAAAGTAACCACCCGTAATTAACTACTAATCTTCAACTTGTAACAAAAAAAATCCGAGGTAATCTATCTGTATACAAATAACAGTGATTATTAAAATTAAACGAACAAAACAACTTACTTTTGACTGTTGAAAAGCAATGTGGGCCCCTGCTTACGTTAACACCGCGCGCTGGGTGACGCAATACCGGGGAACGCGTTCAGACTTGAATGCCGCTTCTCTCTCCCTTAGAACCCTTGCCGGATCCCGTATAGTTTCGCTAGTACGAAGACTGTCACTACCGTAACCTGGCACAACCGTACCCAGTCTACCCTACGTTGCCGTAGTCCATAGTTATGAATTTTTGTTTGAGCAAAACCGCAAGTGGGACACGCAAAAAAGCGGTAGATTTCGCTGTTTTACGATTCCAAATACATTTTTTTCAGAATCAATGAATATTTAAGGTATTGTTATATATATTTAAAATACTTTATAACACACGGAATACAAATATATATGAATCAATACTCCATGTTAATCGGACTTGAAATTATGGCCGTGGGACAACAAAAACAGCTCGTTTGAAAATTGACCCAAAAATAATTTACCTACCTGCTTAAATCGTTTCAAAACATAAGTTAAATAAATAAATAAATATTCAGGGGACAATCTTACAAAAATCGCACCATAGTAAGCTCAATAAGGTTTGTGTTACGGGTAGGTACTAGACGACAATATATTTAATAGATATAAATACTTAATTCATAGAAAACATCCAAGACTCAGAAACAAATATTCATGCTTATCCTTATCACTCAAATATTTGTCCTTACCGGGATGCGAACCCAGGACCTTCAGCTTCGTATGCAGCGTCACTACCCACTAATAGGCTAACCGGTCGTCAACATCGCCAAGTTAACTTAAGAATGTTCCTAGTTTTTGGTTCGTTCCTTAGTTTCCTTACTTTAGAACTGCTGAGGTAGGAAGGCACAGTCAAGTGTATTAAATATGGGTATAACTTACCAAGAATGATATCTGGACCATGATCTTCTTCCTGGTACTCCTCGTATGAATAACCTAATTTAGAAACTAAATTAAGTAAATACGTTTCTATCAAAAAATTCACATTTGGAACAAGCTTTTGTTGCCGTCAATGCCGTGTACTTTTTATTGCAAAATCATAAATACGACATTTATCCTCCTTCCGCCCGCGACTTCGTCTGCGTGGATCCGGGATAAAAACTATTTTAATCCAGGCTATACACTAATCTTCGTGCTAAATTTCATCCAAATCGGTTGAGCTGTATAAGCGTGATAAAGTAACACACACCCAAACATGTAAACATCCAAAGTTTAACACCCCAACTTTCGTGTTTATAATACGTAGGGTGCTACGAAAGTTGTTAACTGCTCCGCTCTACTCATGTGCTTACAATATTATTTATACCATTGTGAGGGATATTTCAATGCTAATTATGGCCATGTTTTTTGTATGAATTAATGCTAATCGTTTTTTTATTCAATATTTTTAACTGAAAGCTGTTTTGTATGGAGTTACGACTTGCTTAGAAAAACGGCAATTATAGGCGCAATTAGATGAATGGGTATGTACTCTTGCTTGCCAGAATTTCATTTGCCCGAATTTTATCTGCCATAATATACAACTGCCATAATGTTGTTTTCTATAATTTTGTATGCCATACTCATTGTTTACCATAATAATTATATGCCAGAATCTTTGTTTTCCATAATATCAATATCAATGATATATCAATCAATCAGTCTCGCTCGGAACGTCGGTCGGAGTGCGTGCGCGTACCTAGTTTATAGCGCGCGTTCGCGCCATTTCGCCTAATCGGCATCAACGACGTTATTCACTTTAAAATTATATTTTGCATATAAGTACCTAACTCTAATGATATAACTGCAATTGGTGAAATGGAGTGTGTAAAATGCAAGAAAACGCTATCCAAAAAGGGAGCCCATTTCATGTGTCAGGGCCCCTGCCAGGGCACCTTTCATAGAGGCTGCGTTAAGGGTTTGGCAGCTGACATGAAAGCTGGTCGAAATAGAGTCCACTGCAACAACTGCGAGGATGAAGACTCGGATGCCGAAGAGTCAGATGATGGACAGGATTTCGACAAGATCCTCAAGGACATTCAAAGGAAGGTTAGTTCTATCCCCGGCCTCAAAAAACAACTAGAGTCGATTACACAAAGCATGAGTGTCTTATCTGATAAATATGACTCGCTGATATCTGAACATGCCAAGTCTAAGGAGAGAATCCACACCCTAGAAAAAACGGTGTCTAATATTGGCAACAAATGCGTATACTTGGAGAAGCAAAACGTTGCCTTAGAACAGAAACTGCTTGACTTTGAACAATGTTCTCGTAAACAAAATATTGAGATCGTTGGCCTTGAACAACTGCCGGAAGAAAGTGTAATGAGTGTGGTTACTAAACTGGGCGACATACTCAAACTCAACACCACGGATATTGAATGGGCGCGTCGAAACCACCCAAGAAAACAAGGCGATGAGAAACTAGCATCCATCGTCGTTGGCTTCAAGACATCTGGGACCGGCGCCCGCGACGCGTGGCTGGCGCAGCGCCGCAGGCTTGCGGACGTGACGAGCAACATGGTGACCGACGGTGCGAAAGCCTACAAATTATTTATAAATGAAGACCTGCCTAAGCTGACCCGGGCTCTACTCTGGAATACTAAGAAGAAACTGCACGGTGCCTTCAGATTCGTGTGGGTTTCAAATGGCAGAGTGTTGGTGAAGAAGGCCGAAGGAGATAAGACCCATTGGATCAGATCTGAAAACGATGTCAACGACCTGCTTAAAGTAAAGTGAAGTCCTTATTATTTTTGGAATATTGTGCTTATCTTTTATATTAACATTCAATGATCTCACTAGTATTGAGTCAATTACAGATGACTCAATATCGCCTGTTAAATATGATAATTTTAATTACTGGTTTTCATCTTTAAATAGTTTAAACAATAGCCTAAGTATAGTACACGTAAACATTCGTTCCTTAAAGAAAAACTTTGCAGAACTACTCCTAACGCTTAATGACAATATTGACAAAATAGACGTTCTTGTAATTACTGAACCTAATGTTAGTTACTCATTGTTAAGTTTTTATAGTATTAAGGGATTTAGTCTTCATAGTTTTACCCGCGCAGGCCGTAGCGGGGGAGGGGTTCTTGTTTACACGCGGGAGGGGATCCAAGCGCGGGCGAACGAGACCCCCTCATCAACCTTGCGATCGGCCGAGTGCGTTTCCATTAACATAATCAGCAATAATGAAACTGTGTATTTGTTATGTATTTACAGGCCACCAAAATATGTAAGCAAGATAAAATTATTGAATTTCTCGAGGATATTCGTCCCATATTAGAGTCTATACCTGTAAGTGCTAATCTGATAGTTTGTGGTGATATGAATATTAACTTATTAAATAAACAGAATAAATATGTGTTAGAATATGAAACTATTATGACTGAATTTGGGTTAGTTAAATGTGTTAATCAAGTTACTCGTAAAGAAATAGTAATGGATACAGTTGTCGAATCCTGCATTGATCATATTTACATAAGAACATCTCTGCCCACGGCACGTATCTGCTCAGCTGTAATAGAACATAAAATGTCGGACCACTATTTCGTGTCGGCTGTGGTGCAATGGAATCGCGCGCTAGCGCGCGATCCCGGCGACAGCGCAGGCCGGCGTGGCAGTGGCGCCGTTAGCAACACAGGTGGCGCGGTTCGGAACCAAATGCGACGGGTCCTTGACAACCGCAAGGTCAGAGAAATGCTTTTGCAAACTGATTTCGAAAACTTAATGTCTATAAATTGCCCAGTTGAATTGTATAACGCGTTTACACAAGTATTTATAGACATATATAATGAGTGTTATGTGGTTAAAACTGTTAAATGTAATATTAGTAGAAATAATAAACCTTGGATTAATAATAATTTAAAGAAAATGATAATCGAAAGGGATAAACTCTTTGAAATTTGGTGTAATGAGCCCAAGAGCATGCTTAAACGACTGAAATATACTAAGTATAGGAATAAATGTACCAAATCCAGAAATAAAAGTAAAAATTGGTATGACAAAAAATGTATAATAGAGTGTAATAAAAATATAAAGCAATTATGGGAAAGGATACATATATTAATGGGGAAAGAGACTAAAAGCTTGGATGACATCATACACTCAAATATGCAATGCATGGGTGATGACTGTTATATATCTAATAAGTTTGCCACTACTTTTTCAGACGAAATCAAAGATATAAAACATGAATGTAATGATAACTGGCTTGATAGGGATAACTATGTCAAAAAAATAGATATGTGTATGAGATGGCAACCCGTCAAGAGTCATCAAATAAGAAAAATAGTCAACAAAATGAATGTAATTAAATCTCCGGGTAGCGATCTAGTGCGCATGTCTGATATAAAATGTGTTGTAAATAAAATAAGTCCTGTATTTGCCAAGTTAGTCAACTTGTCAGTTAAACATCATACATTTCCTAACCAACTAAAAGAAGCCATAATTCGACCTATTTACAAAAAAGGCAACCGTAAATCTTTCTCTAACTATAGACCCATAGCGATATTATCTAGCATTGACAAAATTATGGAAAAGTGCATAATTGACCAACTTAGTACCTATTTAATTAAACACGATGTTTTAAATCCCCGCCAACATGGTTTTCAAAAGGGAAAAAGTACTGCAACTTTATTGTCGAAGTTTACAGATGAAATTAATAGCTATCTTAATGATAAAAAAATAGTGTTAGCTGTATTCTTCGACTTCAAAAAGGCGTTCGATACTCTAGAATCGAGTACCTTGTTGAAGGCTATGGACGAGTGTGGAGTGGGCGAGCCGTTGAACGAATGGTTCCGCGATTATCTCAATTCACGCTCATTCAAAGTTAGAGTTGGAAGCACCTATAGTCGTGAGTGTACAGTGGAGTGTGGAGTGCCACAGGGCTCGGGCTGTGGACCTGTCTGCTACCTGATGCACGTCAACAGCTTGTGCGGTGTGCTGCAGCACTGCTCAGCACACATGTTCGCGGATGACCTTTGCGCAATGCGCGCGGGCACGGACCTAGAGGTGATTTTCCGCCTGGTACAGCAAGACATTGACGCGGTTGTTAAGTGGTCTCATGACAATGGGATAATTCTAAACGCTGACAAAACAAAGTTTTTATTAATTCACTCCCCGTATCTATTCAAGAATATCCATCCGCAATTGTATGCTCATACCTATCCTTGCTTCCATCAAAATAAATCTAATTGCACCTGTGAACCTATAGAAAAAGTCAAATGTATCACTTATTACGTTGCTCACCCCTCCGTCCGTCCTTTCTTAGTGGTTAATAAAACCGGTCAAGTGTATGTCGGGCTACGAGCAGTGTAGGGTTCCGTAGTTACCCGTCTGTCTTAGTTACATCGACGTGCGGGTGCGGTTGCGTCGGCCAAATTTGTACGAAAATTGGCCTTTCCAAGTACACATTAAGTTGGTCGACTATTATTCGGTAACTACTTACGCCTACTTGTTCGTGATGGTTTTCCTTTTAAATTCATTATATGTATTACTACCACTATTTTTTTCACTTCCGCAGTAGTAGCCATTTAGCCATTTACGTTGCAAAGTAGATGAACATTTCTCCTGGACATACCATGTCAATTTTATTTATGAAAAACTTAGAGTTTTATTAGGTAAATTTTATCATTTAAAATTCAGAGTTCCTATTAGCACACTAAGATGTTTGTATATGTCGTTGGTAGACTCCATACTGAGTTATGCTCTCGACAGTTATGGACTCACAACAAAGTCCAATATCGATAAATTAGAAGCCATGCAAATTCGATTCTTAAAATTACTTGTTAACGATAAAATTAAACTCAAATGTAAAGGTAACTATCATCAACTCTTTAAAATCTGTAGAATATTACCGGTAAGCATGAAACATAAATATCTATTTGCTACTAATAACCACGGCTGCCTAGAGCATAACTCTGAGTATTCATCATTAAAACCCATTGACCATACCTATAACACCAAGGCTATGGCGACTGGTAAACTATTCGTTCCTAGGATAAATAATTACTATGGAGACAGAAGTCTCAAAAAGCGTATCCCATACCTACTAAATAGTTTGCCTGAAGTCATTAGACTTGAAAAAAATAAAAGCAAATTCAAAAGACTATTAAAAACACATTACCTGGGTGTACTTATGTAACTCTTGAAGGTTTAGTATGTACTCGTATAACTGAGTTATGGACAGTATATTACACTGATTTTATATTAATATATGTCTAACCTAGAGACTGCGTTCCCACAGTCAAACTGTTACTACAGTTTTGTGGGGCTATGTTTAAATCTTTTGTATCAAAAAAATGTACTTATTAAATAAATAAATAATAATAATAAATAATGATCTCATTTTCCATAATCATTGTAATCCATAACTATCACATGCCATGATCTCATTTGCCATCCAACTCAACATCCATAATATTCTTATGTGATAAAGTGGGTACGTATTGCAGTGTCTAATATTTAAAAAAAAATACCTCGAACCTATCCGCGATCCAAGTCGGTTTTGCCACTAAGTAAAAATGAACTTTTCTCTGAGATTACCTTTAGCCAAGAAAGTATTGTATCGTAGGCAGTAGGGAACAGGGGCTTAGTGTTAGTGGCAAAACCGACTCGGATCGCGGATAGGTTAGAAGACCAGCAAATTAACAAAGATGAATCCGAATGCATGTTTAGTATGGCGTTTAAATATTCTATTAAATAATATTATTGCAAACAATAATCTGGAATACAATACGTATGGCATTCGTATCATTATGACATCCAATATTCGGGTAAACAAGAGTATGTCAATTAACTATTATGGTAAACGAAACATTCGGGCAAATGAAATTCGAGCAAGCGAAGTTCGGGCAAATGATTATTATAGTATATGAATGTCGGGCTAACAATAGACAACCAGATGAACGACGTATTGAAATCTTTGCAAGTCGAACTTACCCGGGACTAATTATTGTTTCTTTTGCTATTTCCAATGTATAAATCAATGAATCCATATATATAAATGCCGAAGTGTAGGTTGTAGCGGCAACAGAAATACATCTTTTGTGAAAATTTCAACTGTCTAGCTATCGCGGTTCTTGAAAGTACAGCCTGGTGACAGACAGACGGACGGACAGACGGACAGACGTCTTAGTAATAGTGTCCCGTTTTTACCCTTTGGGTACGGAACCCTAAGAAACTAAGCGTTTTTCTAAAAGTGAACCTAAATAGGTTCACTTCAATAAGTACTGAAATATCTCCCACAATGGTATAAATATATTGTAATGCGTTCATTCATGTGTTTAAGACTGGCTTCTGCCCGCGACTTCGTGCGCGTATAAATTATGGCTTACATGATATTCTTATGTTACGTTTAACCATAATACCTACTACTGACATGAGCTCGAGGGCCGAGGACCCGAAGGCAAGCCCCCACAGACGCTTACAGTCCCTAGGGCGTCTTTAAATAATAAATGAAATAAATCAAATAGATGAAACAAATGAAAAAAATGAAATAAAACGTTTTATGAAATTGATCCCCTAAGGGGGTTAAGGAATTTTCTACGGAGAGCAATATACTCGTATGTATTTTGAAGTATCTTTTACTTAGGTTTTAGACTGTTTGTTTAAAGATTAGGAAATGATGTAAGCATTTTTTTTTCATATATAATTATATCCTAAAAGGATTCAAAGAACCCCCTTTGAATGAAGGTTTTATAGAGAGCAAGACATTTTTAACCGACTTCAAAAAAAAAGGATGAGGTTCTCAATTCGGCTGTATTTTTTTTTCTTTTTTTATTATTATTATTATTTTCAATGTTTGTTACTTCAGAACTCCGTCATTTTAAGCCTTTTCGAAAAAACTTTTTTTGTTCGTATTTATATATTTTCAGGTGGGTCCCATTTTTTTCAAAATTCTTTTAGATGATGGGATCCATGAGGAACTGAGGGGACTCCTCAATTTTATTAGGCACGCGTGTAGTGATTTTGGTATTTTCTGTTATAACTCGTGTATTTACATCCGGAATCATAAATTTGGTGGCGAGGAATTGATGATGGAGACCACAAATGACTTATCGAATTCCTCAATTATGTACTTAAAAGTGCAAAAGTACGTCACAGGTTCTGATAAGATTCCGTTGAAATAGGAACTAATGAAGTGCCATTGGTGATGATCTTGGGGAATCGATGGAAGTCCTCAAATATTATCGGCCCACATACAGCAATTCGGTTTTATCCTATAGTAATCAACGCATTTTAAAGTAAATTATTAAAGTAAGACATTTGTAACTTCTGTTTTAGACTGTTTGAAATGATTCCATAAGCGGGTTAAAAGACATTCTAGGGGCTAAGCACTGGTAAGAAATGGTTAGAAGCACTTACTTGCAGCCGCCAAAGACAGCCCGAACACGATCAGACACAAAGTCACGGATTTCATCGCTGAAGGGTTAATTAATAAAGTAAATAATGCAATGCACCGCGATAGTTTACTGGGTTGATGCGCGAGTCGAATGAGTGTTGTGCTTAAAGCGCTCGCCTATTTATACACTACGAGTAATAAGCGCGTTATCTTAGGTTGATACCAACGTGCGAGCCCACGGCTGGGCGAGAGAGATGACGGGTTTTATCAGTAGGTACCTATTTTCTTTATGAAATTAAATACCTAGTTCTCTGAATGAAACCGAAAATTGGCGAACTACTTTCCAAACGTTTATAGGTATTTAATGTTGCAAAGTATTGGTTGGTACAGTCAGGGTACACCTTGACCCTGTGCCGTTGGCGAATTCCACTATATACGGGGAAAACCACGGGATCAGCTACGCCGTAGGGCGTAGCGATTCTTTGTCATGTCATCATCATCCTCCTAGCGTTATTTCCGGTAGTGCCCCTAATCCCAAGAATTGGCATAGGCACTATTTTTACGAAAACGTCTGCCATCTGACCTTCTAAGTTCTAACCCATAGGGAAAACTCTACCTTATTGGGTTTAGATCGGTTTCCTCTAGATGTTTTGCTTCACCAAAAAGCTAACGGTAAATATTTCGTACATAAGTTCCGAAAAACTCAATGGTACGAGCCGGGATTCGAACCTACGACCGCCGCTTGACAGCCGCATGCCTCAACCACCAGGCTACCGTAGCTCCCGTAGATTCTTTGTCATGTGTTGAGAGTCCGCAGCAAACTCGATTCTCCATACAAACGTAGTTACGCTCTCATTTTAAAACTATAGGCACGTGTTGGATTTGTAATGAAACTGTGCATGTACGCCAAATAAGCGAAAAAGTCATTATATGGATGTTTTTTGACATTCTATAATAAAAATCCAAAACACACTAACTACCGGACTAATAAACTCTAAATTCAAGAGGGGTGTGTAATGATTTGTATTTGTATACTTAATAAAACAATTTCTATAATATCTTTTTCCATAAAAACGAATAAGATCATAATTTCAGTTTGTATTAAGTGGTTAAGTTGTATTAAAACAGATAATAATTACTTATATACAGAGAATCTGTATATCATGATGATACCTAATAGTATTTATGGTACCCATTATGTGTTTTCCTGATGCTGACAGGGGTCACTCGTGTGTACTGTGTAGCTACCTATTACTTGCCTAATCGCGCGGGGTTATTCATCGCGTGTGTTTATAAAATACACAAATTACCACGAATATTATCTATTTCTAAGAAAATTACCGTATATTTTTTCTAATGGGCCATTTCATGATGCAATTCGATGGAAAATGTAAATGGCATATTTTTAAATGCACATCTGTATAATTTTTCAAAACACTAGGTAACTCCTCTAATTAACTGAATGCATACCAGAAAAAAGAATGCTGTGCAAAAAAAACAATTGCAAACTAAACATACATACATACATACATACACTCACGCCTTTATCCCTAAAAGGGGTAGGCAGAGCACATGGAACTTATGTTCCAGCGCCACTTTTAGCATAAATGTGGGTATAGAAAAGATTGACAAAATGTGATATTGCAGTGACAGGTTGCTAGCCCATCGCCCACAACACACTTTAACCCTGCTCCCTTAGTCGACTTTTACGACACCCACGGGAAGAAAGGGGGTGGTGAAATTCTAACCCGACACCACACGGGGGACCAAACTAAACATGTCCTACAAAAAAAACAAAAAAACACTCAAAACGAAATGACGTTTATTATCGAATTCACACCAAAAATGTGGTTCGTACATCAGATATATGATTTATAAAACCAAAATACTAATTGTTTATCAATAATTTACTTCAAAAACAAAGTTTTAACCGACTTCAATTTAGTACTCCGCCAAGCCACGAGAACATTTCCACATTTTTTTACAATTGATCTCATGAACTGATTTCCGATAGCAAATGCGTTGATTACTATAGAAAAATACCGAATCGATGTATGTGGGCCGATAATATTTGAGGACTTCCGTCGATTCCCCAAGATCATCACCAATGGCACTTCATTAGTTCCCATTTCAACGGAATTTTATCAGAACCTGTGGCGTACTTTTGCACCAATACAATTGATGAATTTGATAAGTCATCTGTGGTTCATCATCAATCACTCGCCACCAAATTTATGATTTCCGGATGTATACACGAGTTATAACAGAAAATACCAAAATCACTACACGCGTGCCTAATAAAATTGAGGAGTTCCAAAGGAGTTCCCTCAATTCCTCATGGATCCCATCATCTAACTGAATTTAGAAAAAAAATGGGACCCACCTAACCATATACATACAAACAAAAAAAATTTTTGCAATCGGCTCATCAATGACGGAATTCTGAGGTAACAACATTGAAAAAAAAAATACAACTGAATTGAGAACCTCCTCCTTTTTTTGAAGTCGGTTAAAAATACTAACTTGCACTCTAAATTGTAAAATGGTTAGCTTCTGTCCCTTAGAGTAGAGCGAAAATAGGCGCGAAGCGGGGGGACGTCGACACGCTGGCGGTAAGGTTAAAATAAATGCCATAGACGCTTCTTGACTAGATCTGACACATTTTCTCAAAAAAATATTCATTCCCAATAATTTACTTTAAAAACAAAGTTTTAACCGACTTCAATTTAGTACTCCGCCAAGCCACGAAAACATTTCCTATTTTTTTATAGTTTACCACATGAACTGATTTCCGATAGCAAAATGTGTTAATTACTATAGAAAAAAACCGAATCGCTGTATGTAGGCCGATAATATTCGAGGACTTCCATCGATTCCCCAAGATCATTACCAATGGCACTTCATTAGTTCCTATTTCAACGGAATCTTATCAGAACCTGTGAGGTACTTTTGCAGTTTTAAGTACATAATTGAGGATTTCGATAAGTCATCTGTGGTCTTCATCATCAATTCCTCGCCACCAAATTTATGATTCCGGATGTTAATACACGAGTTATAACAGAAAATACCAAAATCACTACACGCGTGCCTAATAAAATTGAGGAGTCCCCTCATTTCCTCATGGATCCCATCATCTAACTGAATTTTGAAAAAAATGGGACCCACCTGGAATTATATACATACGAACAAAAAAAAATTTTTCGAACCGGCTCATCAATGACGGAGTTCTGAGGTAACAAACATTGAAAAAAAAAATACAGCCGAATTCAGAACCTCCTCCTTTTTTTGAAGTCGGTTAAAAAGGGCCTTTTGGTACAGACCCTCTTAAGTATTATTTCTAAACTGAGTTACCACTTAGTGTGCCAGTGGTTAGTGCATGTTAAGTTAGCATTTGATTATTTTTTTGTGTAGGTACTTAATTACATAAACATGACTGACTAAATTGGGTTTTATTAAGAATAAACGATGTTCCTAAAATGATGTTGAACTAAGGAATTGTTATATATATGCAAATACTCTTCTCTATTTCAGAACTACGAGTTTGCGGCGCTTGCAGTTGAAACGATGGGACCCTGGTCAGCCGACATGAAGGCCTTCATGAGGACCCTGTCGTCGCGGCTGGTCCACGCCTCAGGGGACCCCAGAGCTGGCGCGTACCTTTCACAAAGGATCGCCCTTGCGGTCCAAAGGGGAAATGCCGCCAGCGTCATGGGGTCCATGCCGCAGGCAGAACTTTTGGACGGTCTATTTTTTTTGTAATTAGTTTAAATTTTTTTGTTTCATTATTTTTTATTTAGTATTTATGATGTACCATAATTGTCGTTGTTATCTTGTATATATTCCAAATAATAAACTTTAAGACTATTTTGATATATTAACTTCAGTCAAATAGTTTTGCAAATACCATTAAACAGTAGCTAAATTTGATTTGTTTAGTGTGCATAATTAGTGTGCAAGTCAGTACTTTTAACCGACTTCAAAAAAAAGGAGGAGGTTCTCAATTCGGCTGTATTTTTTTTGTTTAAGATTGGAATATTTTGTTCGAAAAAAGGGAATATACAGATATCGATTAAAATACATGCCAATGTAAATTTAACGTATACAACCCAGCACGATTCCTATTGGTAGGGTTTTCTTGGGTCACACGTATTCAGAAAATGCGCAACACCTTTGTAGTTTCATCACTCACTCAGGGCGGTAAAATAAAGAATTTCTCTGATCGCAGGTATTAGACGTCAAAGTTAAACGGCGATAAATATGCGATCTGAGGCTTTCCTAATTACCGACTGTCGTGAGTACAAAATGTAAGTCTTCATCTCGCCAGGAAGTGGTATTTTCCGTACGGTACGCGTAGCGTGCGGTAATTGATAGGTACTTTATGGCCAGGTATGACTATTATGGCGATGCCCATGTCACACGGCAAATCCTACCTCTACTGCCATCTGTGCGACACTCAAGGAAACGCCTCACAATTATTGAGCACATTGAAAAAAACGCCCTGTATTAACTGCATATAAACGCAAGGACCCGGAACAATCCCGAGAGCTGTCAGAGTGACACTTACTGTCAAATGTCACTTCCCATGAGAATGGAGGCTGAGGAGAAAGTGCGGAGAGACTCGAAGAGAAGAATCCGTGGCCATCGGTGGCAAGAGGCGCCCGATTGAGCCGGAAGCGTAAGGGACAGACGACAGAGGTAAAATATCATATGAACCTGAAAAGATTTCGAAGAAATAATAGAAACGAAGTGATATAACCTCTACGATTGTTTCAGGACAGCAGGCGACTTCTATAAAATGTTACGTGTTTAGAAGATAAGATATTTGGCCCAGAATAAGGAAAGGAATACATCAACGTAGGTCATTCTGCTCAACCTTCGAACCAGAGAAATTTGGCGAAACCGTTCTAATGAAGTAAATGTTACAGATAGCTGCAACACGGTTGAGCTTTTGCCGACGTGTCACGGGAGGGCAGTGAGGAAAACACTGCTTATGGGTCAGTAAAGAAATCATAACGTCGACTAGACCAATCTTAGAAGCCTGGAAAAACGCCACTAATAAAGGTCTAATTTTCAGGTGGGATGCTATAATTAATTATATGATATATTATAAAGATATTTTCTTCGTGTGATGGAGAAGAGGTTATTCGTGGGCAGAGAGGTCTCCACGTACCGGCGCGCAAACACCGGTGTGTGAAGAACTCACCCCGAGACGACACCCTACTCTCGGCGGGACCCCGGGAAGCTGTGGTCGCAGATAGCCTCCTCCAGGAGAACCCAGAGGCGAAGGTGAAACTGGATCAGTTGTCCCAGGAGCCTCGGGCCTAAGGACTCCCTGCAGGAAGTACCCGCCTTTCTGGCAACCCCGTCTGAGTGAGTTTGTCATAGCTTATTAACAGCCCTTCAGGCATCGTAGGTAAATCATCACTTATCACCAACGGACTTATATAAAGCGACCCTAGAGAGAGTAGTGATGTTCCCCACATGTACTGCGCTGTTATAGAGGGTACCGAGGACCTTATGTACCCTAAGCTAAGAGCGTAGTGATGTGAGGAAATATACCACCTGTACTAACTAGAGTCTTGTTTCATTCTTAAACCTTAGAGATTTCCTTGCTTAACCTACAGGCAAATGGTAAGCCTTTCACTGGCTTTCAGGATTGAGGAAGAGAGGTAATTACAGTGGCGCCCAAGGATGGTGATAAGTCCTGATTCTGAGATGTTTTGTGATTAGTTGTCAATAATAGAAGTGAACATTTCACTGGCAAATAATTTACAAACATACTCATCCAGTTTAAAGTAGTTAGCTACATTCTTAGCAAGTCTTAAGTGTTATTCCTTTCCATATTGGCAAAAAACCCTTAGTTATTAAGTACTAGTAGTTAAAAGTAAATTGGAAAACATTCATTTCCATAATTTCATATAATTCATTTTAGTGGCCAGGTTAGCTAAAGTGGTAACTTTAGAATTTACTTAGTGAAACATTAGCAATAATTGGCTAATTATTTAGGATTAGTAGGTTTTATTAGTGTAGTTGTCCTGTTTTAGTCCCAAAGTCGTTCTGTCCAGTGAGGAGAGTGTTTAATTAGTTGGTAGTTACACACGTATAGGTGTACCCACTAAAAGAAAATATTATATCATTGTTATTTTAGGCATTGCAAATAACACTGTAATTGCATTGTTGATTTCTATAAAGTGTATTAAACACTATTTGTGGATTATTCCTTTTGTCCAGCACATATTAGCGGACAATTTTTATAATTTTGTTGGGAGTTATTGTAGTCGCTGAGCTATTATAACTAAGATAATAAAATAATAGGTGAACCAACCTTTATTGGTTATTTCTGCATGTTTTGAAACTTTAGCAAAATATGTTAGACATTAGTACATTAATTAAGATGTGCATGAAATAAATATTTGTTGGAAATAAGTACACAAATCAAAAAGCTATACATAATTATCCGGCATCATTAGATTGCTCGGTCTAAACAGAGAATACAAGTGAACTATATTTTGCTATGAGACTTTGGACAACCCTTTGGAACTGTACCAGGCTCTCATAACAAAACAAATATTAAAAAATAAAAATAAACAAATTACACAAGTGATTTATAGTTTGGCTATGAGACTTTGGACAACCCTTTGGAACTGTACCAAGCTCTCATAACAAACAAATATTGGAAAATAATATTATATAAACAACGCTTCAACATTTTGAAGTCAGCTTGTTAACTATTAAGATATACATTTCATGGAGTTATAATTACAAAGAGTAAAGGTTTCATACATATCTACATAAGTTGTTGTGCTACGTAATTAGACAATATAAGGTAAAACACACATTGAGTGACACTACACCATTGATGTGGTGAAATATGTTATCAGTACAATAATGTACATACAATATTTTTTATTGTATTTACAATATTTTACAATTGAAAGTGAATTTTAATTTATTACACTTTGATACATAATAACAAAGAGTTATTACTATTGAATTAGACAGTAGGTATCTACTGAACATAAATTATAAAATAATTTTAAAAACGTTACAAGTGTAAACCCACATAACAGTGCAGTATATAGGTAACTATCACAACAAAAACGGTAAATACATCACACTCTTAATCACATCTCTTAATATATAGGCGACTTATTGTAGTTCGTATTGGTGTTGCTATTTTAGTCTTGTTTGATCACTTACGGTGGTAAACATGGATTTAAAAACGATTTACTATCATTCCTTGCTAAAAGACGAACTGACTTATGAAATAAACATTAGGTCGGAGACGCCCGGGTCAACTGTTCAAGAAATGAGACGACAACTCAAGAAATTGAGCTTGGAATTTCTACCGGAGGAGGTTATTGGCGAGGAATTGCAGAGCACAAGTGAATTAGCTATAGTATCGGAGAAAATAAAGGAACTTCAGAGTAAATTAATTACCGTAGAGAAAACTAGGGACCGTCGTTTGCTGATTCGCGCGAAAGCGTTGTATGCACACTTATTCTACAGAATGTTCAGATTAGGTACTATGAGCACACAAGCCGACAAAGATAATTATACTGCGTTAAGAACAAAGATTCAACAATGCGGGGTAACAATAAATGCGTTACTACCGAGCCAGAGCAACGGGAAGGAACCAGCAAGCAGTCATATGGAGGAGCCAAAGGAGTCATCGAATATAAATGTGCTCAAATATATAAACAATAAGTTCAATGGACTCACAAGCGTACATGCGTTCCTAGAAGCAGTGGAGGAAAGGGCTCAAGCATTTGGCATCACTGACGACCAACTATTTAACGCGGCTTGTTGTTTGTTCACTGAGCAAGGTCTCTTATGGTATAGGGGGAATAAGCATAGGTTTAACACATGGAAAGAATTAGGAATTTTGTTGAAACAGGAATTTGCGCCTGTTGATTTTGATTATCGGCTATTGAGCGAATTACATGCGCGCACACAAGGGGTAGATGAACCTACACACATATATTTTGCGGTGATGAGCGGAATGTTCTCTCGCTTATTAAAACCTTTAGATGACAAGCAACAATTAGAAATATTATTGCATAATATAAGACCGTCGTTTTCTGAACACTTAGCGTTGCAGGAACTCGATACGGTCGAATCATTGCGGCAGGTGTGCAGGAAAATAGAAGCTGCACGGGAGCAAGGTAAATTGTTTACGGAACCACCGAGACAATCTACCTTGAATCCGGATTTAGCCTACAATGGCAAGCGTAGTAAAACAGAGGTAGCGGGTGTCGCGGGTACACAACAACAACAGTCCAGGCATTACGTACCCGTGCCGAATCAGAAACAATTTCAACGTTTTGAAACATACCAACATCAAAGACAAAACGGGTCGGCACAACGTTTTCGACAGCATGGACAGCACGCGCACGCACCTCAATTTCGTCAATCACCACAACAAACAAATACAGTTTATTGTTATAGGTGTAAAGTAAATACTCACGACACTAAGGCTTGCAGGGACAAGCGCATTTTGTGTTTTAAATGTGGTGAACCGGGTTATACCTCGCGGTCATGCCCAAAGTGTAGAAACATGCATCAGTCAAAAAACTAGGTGGAGAGAATCGTGACTATTACTCGGCAGAAAAGGTCGAAGGTGCCGATAATAGTTATTGGTTAGATTTAGTTACTAAATATTTTAAAAACAATTCCGTCAGCACGGTTCTCTTCAAACCAGACGACAATGATGTTCGGCCATATTTAAATGTGAACATACTGGATGTGACAATATGTGCACTACTCGATTCTGGTGCCGCTGTGTCCATTATTGGATGTGGCGCGCACGAGCGTTTTGTGAATTTAGGATACACCATTTCAACAAATGACAATTCTGTCACAGTAGCAGACGGTTCAACTTGTAGAACAATTGGTACCATGTTGTTACCAATATCATTTAAGGGTATCACTAAAGTAATAAAGTTTTACGTCATACCATCCATAGTGTCAAATGTAATACTCGGAGTAGATTTTTGGAAGGAATTTTCGTTGATGCCAGAGATATTTGAAAATATAAGATACATAGAAAAGCCAAAACATTTCATTGGACATTCAAGCATAGACAGTCAGGTAGAAAATGTATTGTCGTATGATAACTTGACCTCTGAGCAAAGACAGTTAGCGGAAATAGTAACTGATCAATTTAGAGAAATTTCATTTGAACATAAAGGCTTAGGTAGAACTCACCTGATAGAACATAAAATAGATACAGGTGATTCTCCGCCAATAAAATGTAGGCCGTACCCCATGTCACCAGAAAAGCTGAAAGAACTGCATAAGGAAGTGGATAAAATGTTGGATTTAGATGTGATAACACCGTGCGAAAGCCCGTGGAATAATCCAGTCCTTATGGTTCCAAAGCCTGACGGGTCATGGAGGTTTTGTTTGGATTGTCGTAAATTAAATGCAGTCAGTAAAGGTGACGCTTACGCAATACCACATATCCCTCAGATATTAGATAGCCTTAGAAATGCGAGGTATATCAGTTCAATCGATTTTAAAGCAAGCTTTTGGCAAATACCTCTTGATGAGTCGTCGCAGGAAAGAACAAGTTTCACTGTGGCCGGTAAAGGTCAGTATAAGTTCAAGGTCATGGCTTTTGGTTTAACGGGAGCACCAGCGCGCCAGCAAAGGTTAATGGATAGGCTTTTTGGAACTCCATTTTGTAGTGAGATAGATAAAGGATTAGTATTTTGTTACGTCGATGACATAATAGTGGTATCAGAGGATTACGAGACTCATTTAATATTGCTTAAGAAGCTCCACAAGAGAATAAAAGAAGCAAATTTAACGATCAATTTGGAGAAGAGTAAATTTTTTAGAAAATCCCTAAAGTACTTAGGTTATATCGTAGATGAGTGTGGGTTACGCACAGATCCGGGTAAAGTTCGTGCGGTAATTGACTTTCCTGTCCCGAAGAACGCGAAGGAGGTAAAAATGTTCCTAGGCACATGTTCTTGGTACAGGCGGTTTATCCGAAATTTCTCGTCCATAGCCGCCCCATTGAATGCGTTAACCAGCTCAAAAACAAAATTTGTCTGGACTTCAAGCGCTGAACAAGCATTTAAAGATTTAAAAAACCGTCTTGTATCAGCACCAGTTTTAGTATGTCCAGACTTTAATAAGCACTTTACAGTCCACTGCGATGCGTCAAGTTATGGAATAGGGGGGGTCCTTACACAGGAAGTGGAGGGCCACGACCACCCTATTGCATACATTAGTAGGTCTTTGAATAAAAATGAAAAAAATTATAGTGCAACGGAGCGTGAAGCGTTAGCTGTTCTTCATGCCGTCGAGAAATTTGAGCCGTACCTAGGTACTAGGCCATTTACTGTTATCACTGACCACGCATCGTTGAAATGGTTCATGAATTTGGAAAATCCGACAGGTCGTCTTGCTCGCTGGGGTTGTCGTTTATCTCAATACACCTTTAATATTGAACATAGGAGAGGGAAAGATAACGTTATCCCAGATGCTCTCTCGCGGTTGATTAAGGTGGACACCATTAGCGCGACACCGGCCGCAAACGCGGGTGATGCATGGTATAATAGAGTATACTCTGGTTGTAAATTTTACCCAAGAAATTACCCGAACTACAGAATAGAGAATAATTTGTTATATAGGTATAGTAAGGGTAAATATTCACTAACCGACGAGTTTGACTGGAAAGTGGTCGTAGCTGAATCAAGTCGCACAAAAATCATTGCCGAGAACCATGAACCTCCTACTTCGGGACACCTAGGTGTATTTAAAACACATAGAAGGTTAAGTTTGAGGTATTTCTGGCCAGGAATGTACCGTGACGTAGTTCACTTTGTCAGACAATGTGCGACATGCTCAGCCTACAAACATAGGACGACGCTTACTCCAGGGCAAATGGGTAAACCAAAACAATGTTACAAACCATGGCAAGTCATAAGTATGGATCTGGTCGGCCCTATGCCAAAATCACGATCCGGTTACGTACATCTTTTAGTCGTGACGTGTGTTTTTTCAAAATATACAATGTTATTCCCGTTAAGACGCGCAACAAGCGCAAATGTGGCGAAAAATATAGAAAATTATGTTTTCTTAGCTCACGGAGTTCCTGAGACAGTGGTTACCGACAATGGGGTTCAATTCACTGGATCAGAGTTTCGGAGACTAATGAAGACTTACAATGTCCCTCGGATCCATTATGGACCGCGCTATACACCACAGATAAACAGCGTGGAACGCTTTAATAAGACGGTTATGACAATGATCTCGTCCTACGTAAAGGAAGATCATCGATCCTGGGATAATAATATTTATAAGGTTCAATTTGCTTTAAATAGCGCGGTGAATGAAACGACTGGTTTCACACCATTTTTCTTGGTACACGGTAGGGAACCGATTATAAATGGCTCTTTTTATAAAGACACAAGTGATACTGAGTACGAGGTAGCCATGCCGAGAGAGGAATATGCTGGAGAATTTGGGACACTTCAAGAGATTTACAGCAAAGTTAGGGATAATCTGGAGAAGGCTCATGCAACAAATGCCAGATATTACAATCTGCGCAGGAGAGACGTCAAATTGCGTGAAGGCCAGGAGGTCTGGAAGAAAACCTACATTCAAAGCGATGCCGATAAGTTTAAAGCGTCAAAGTTAGCACCCAAATACCAAAAGTGCATAGTGAAGAAGGTTCTATCGCCGTTAGTGTATGAACTGGTGGGTTACGACGGGAAACACCTAGGACAGTGGCATATCAAGGATATCAAGATATGATATCCAGAAGAAGAAACACTTGTTGTC
Organism: Epinotia demarniana; assembly: GCA_945867215.1. Classification (NCBI taxonomy): domain Eukaryota; kingdom Metazoa; phylum Arthropoda; class Insecta; order Lepidoptera; family Tortricidae; genus Epinotia; species Epinotia demarniana. The sequence goes on from OX244283.1 coordinate 13,317,978, forward strand.
ATGATCTTGGTCTGGGTTCTCAATTACCGTAGGACGTGTTCACGTGTTAGGGGTGATATTCTCACACTAACGACGCCAAGGTAGGGTTAGTTTAGATTAGGTGTGAGTTAGGTAGTCTAACTTAAAGAGTAACGTTAAAATGGAAAACGCGTACTCAACTTGGGAACTTCATTGAGCTGCACTGGGATTACAGGAGCAACTCGGGAATTTGTGTGCTTGTAGGCAGCGAATAGCTAAAGAAAAGCTATCGCTTCATTTCGAAAGAAGAAGTATGTTAGAGATTTTGAAATAGTGGGGACTAATTGGTGTTAAAAATAGATAGATAGGTTAAATAACGGTAGCATAGGTTCTGTAGTTCTGAACAGTGCTGAGGGCAGCGTAGTTTTTTCACTACGTTTCAAAACTTTTCATAAGGAAGGGGGTATTGTCACACGGCAAATCCTACCTCTACTGCCATCTGTGCGACACTCAAGGAAACGCCTCACAATTATTGAGCACATTGAAAAAAACGCCCTGTATTAACTGCATATAAACGCAAGGACCCGGAACAATCCCGAGAGCTGTCAGAGTGACACTTACTGTCAAATGTCACTTCCCATGAGAATGGAGGCTGAGGAGAAAGTGCGGAGAGACTCGAAGAGAAGAATCCGTGGCCATCGGTGGCAAGAGGCGCCCGATTGAGCCGGAAGCGTAAGGGACAGACGACAGAGGTAAAATATCATATGAACCTGAAAAGATTTCGAAGAAATAATAGAAACGAAGTGATATAACCTCTACGATTGTTTCAGGACAGCAGGCGACTTCTATAAAATGTTACGTGTTTAGAAGATAAGATATTTGGCCCAGAATAAGGAAAGGAATACATCAACGTAGGTCATTCTGCTCAACCTTCGAACCAGAGAAATTTGGCGAAACCGTTCTAATGAAGTAAATGTTACAGATAGCTGCAACACGGTTGAGCTTTTGCCGACGTGTCACGGGAGGGCAGTGAGGAAAACACTGCTTATGGGTCAGTAAAGAAATCATAACGTCGACTAGACCAATCTTAGAAGCCTGGAAAAACGCCACTAATAAAGGTCTAATTTTCAGGTGGGATGCTATAATTAATTATATGATATATTATAAAGATATTTTCTTCGTGTGATGGAGAAGAGGTTATTCGTGGGCAGAGAGGTCTCCACGTACCGGCGCGCAAACACCGGTGTGTGAAGAACTCACCCCGAGACGACACCCTACTCTCGGCGGGACCCCGGGAAGCTGTGGTCGCAGATAGCCTCCTCCAGGAGAACCCAGAGGCGAAGGTGAAACTGGATCAGTTGTCCCAGGAGCCTCGGGCCTAAGGACTCCCTGCAGGAAGTACCCGCCTTTCTGGCAACCCCGTCTGAGTGAGTTTGTCATAGCTTATTAACAGCCCTTCAGGCATCGTAGGTAAATCATCACTTATCACCAACGGACTTATATAAAGCGACCCTAGAGAGAGTAGTGATGTTCCCCACATGTACTGCGCTGTTATAGAGGGTACCGAGGACCTTATGTACCCTAAGCTAAGAGCGTAGTGATGTGAGGAAATATACCACCTGTACTAACTAGAGTCTTGTTTCATTCTTAAACCTTAGAGATTTCCTTGCTTAACCTACAGGCAAATGGTAAGCCTTTCACTGGCTTTCAGGATTGAGGAAGAGAGGTAATTACACCCAGTCCCCGTATCATGGTAGGCCTTATCACGCGATAAGTGACAAGATAGAGCGTCAGTCTCGTTCTATCGAACGGTGTCAGCCGGTGACGGACGCTCTATCCTGTCACTTATCGCGTGATAAGACCGACCAGGATACCTCTCCTGCCTGCACCTGCATGCTTGTCAGAGTGCGACACGGCTTCAGTGATGATCCCGCGATAACCATTCGTTTGTATATATAATAAGAAAGGAATAATCCTTTCTTATTATATTACCTTCTGTTATTAAAAACATAGTTAATATAAAAATTTTGGGTTTTCACCAATGAATCATGAGGCGACTCAAATAATATTGGGCATTTCATAACATGATTAACTCACGGAATCACTAGCGGAGGGCAGGTCGAGGTCGCGCTCGTGCTTATCGCGCGCGAACTCTGGGTATTCGTGCTTACAAAAATATACATTATCTGAGTACCGCGCGACTTAATACTTATCTATTTTTCTGCGATTATAAACGAAGTTCACTTTTCTCTGTAATACCAGTTCCCCAAACGCGTTAGTTCCGCGTAGCAGATTCCACCAGACCATTCGCGTTTTTCCCACTCGAATTTGTTTTCGTCCATGTACGTCACCATTGGCATAGTTCCCCAAACGCGTTTTTCCTCGTACCACCATTCCCAGTCGCATTTTTCCCCACTTCTTATTTTTCTTAGTCGGTTTAATTCATATACGCAATTCGTCTCCAAGGCAGGTCGGTGTAGGTACGACTATGACGACGCCTGTCAAGAGACGGAGTGCCGGCCTCTTTAGCTGTTTTAGGTTCGTATTTATAACGATCCTCAAAACTTTCCTGTTACTGAAGAATATCGTAGAATGAAAATTTTGCGAAACGCCTACTTTAAACAAAGATGTGAATTATAAATAAGTATCTGACAAAAGAATATTCTTTAAGTTTTTATTGCCAACTGTACTTTTCTGTACCTACATCATCAACTACTCATTGAGACTGTTTGAGACGTTTCTAACGAGTCCAAAGTCGGTTAAGTACTGAGTTACCATGGCCGCCTTCTGGCGATCATCAGATCAGCTCGATGGTACCATAATATTCAATTGTCATACGAACTATATACTTATACCCAAAAATTTCAGCTCAATCGGCTAAGGTTAACTGGTTCAAAAAAGTCAGTTCCAAGATTTGTCCCACACTAAAAAACGAACGGGTCAAGTTCAATAAAAGCTTGTAATGAAATACGGCAGTTATTCAGTTTACACAATATATTTGTCTTATCAAAATTCAACACTATAAATGTGGATACAAATACCAGATCGAACACAAAACGTATACTGGAGAGTACAAAATATGTTTCATTGTTTATCGTAGTACCTAAGGCAGTGTCTACGCGTCGCCGCACGCCCCGCCCCGTCTGTAAACACTGCCTACTAATTGTTTCACCCAGCCAGGCACGAGACTTCCATTAAAATCTATACAAATATTAGTTTAAGTCGGCCAGCCAATTATCATATTTTTTTTGATTTGAAGATCATTATGGGATTTCATATACTGGGTGATTTCGGGGTCACGATCCGGAATGATTAAAAGCGAATAAGATGATAATACTGACAAACTTTTCCCATGGGACCAACCACGAAATCGCAAAGAAATAACAACCAATTAAGTTCGCAGCTTGTTCCGTATTATCATCTTATTCTTGACCCCGAAATCTAGGTAAAAATATAGGTAAAACTAAAGTTTAAAAATCGATACCTCTATTTTTATAAATAACTAATGCCGTAGCATCCAAGGCCCTTAAGAAGGTAGTAGAAAATCAAGTATCATCACGATGGGCAACATGTTTCGAACTTATTGGGAGTTCATAACTTCCTCGCGATGAGTTCGAAACATTGTCTCGCCACTAGAGCAATCCATAAGTGAGTTTCTACAAATATGCCTCACGATGGTTTAAACTTAAAGTTCGTTAACATAAGTGATGGAAATAAATGATTAGTACCTCTTTCAAAAGATACCACTTAATGATATTTATAAGGAGGTTTAAATTATTCGCAAAAGAGCAAGTAACAATGCCCAAGCAATGAAAGGTTAGCGGTTAGTATCAATTATATTTTACAATCAGTCTCATTTGGGTGTTCAGGATTACTATTAATATTTATACATTTAACGATACGTTTATTTATTTAACCTCGTTCGGGCGGTCGCCGCTATGCAGTGAGCAAGTCGTCTTCTGGTCGCTTGTTCTTCAAATATTTGAATATTTTCCTGGAATAACAGTGGAAAGAATTCAGGTAATGATTCAGAATAACAGTTTAAACTCCTGGGTATACTTTACGGGGCCGAGAATATCACGAATAACATATGAATAATGGTTCTTAAAACCCATAATAAGTACGTTTGAACAAGCTATCTCATCATGAGTTTATTTGATCTAATAACATCCCTACTTTGGGTGTAGGGGCAGGTAGGAAAAATGTAACCCAAGTTTTTGAAGTGAAAATTTCTTTAGCGGCGCTGTGCACTTTTGTGATGGGGAAAAAATGTTAAACTCGCGACAGGTCACGTGGCCGTAAGATGTTACGTGTCCGTAAGATTCGACTGATTGAAAATTCGTAAGACGGACATGTGACCTGATCGAAAAACTGTTACAATGTCATTGAGTATACACTTCTGCCGGCACTCCCGGAGTGCCGGCCGGTCTTTTAATTTTACCACTAGCTTCTGCCCGCGACTCCGTCCGCGTGGAACTCGTTTATATCGCAGCTCCATACAAACTTTCTCCCCCCCATTTCACCCCCTTAGGGTAGATTTCGGGGATAAAAACTATCCTAGGTCACTCTCCATTCCTTCCACTATCTCCACTTAAAAAATCATGCCAAATCGTCGCTCCGTTTTGCAGTAAAAGATGGACAAACAAACAAACTCACACACTTTCCCATTTTATAATATTAGTATGGAAGTATGGAATTTGGTGGCGTGATTGTTTTACACACCTATGCTGAATACCAGCTTTGTACTGGTAAGAGTCACTGAGCTCAGCCGTAGACGAACGGACGGAAAGACGGACATTACGAAACTATAAGTGCGTCGTCGGCGGGCGGCGTTGCGGATGCGGAATACTAATGCTGGGGCCATACTAACGAGAAATTCCATTAATTATCGCGATAATGGACGTTAACCGTACGGCCACACAACGATTATCGCGATAATTAATGGCATTTTCGTTAGCGGGGGCCGGGCATAAAGGGCACTCACCAGACGGTGCGCGGCACGTGGCCCCAGTCCTCGGGCACGGTGTCGAGCAGCGCCTGCAGCTCGCGCTCGGCGGGCGCCCACGCGGCCACCACGCGGGACACGCGCGGGGACACGGCGCGCGGCCACGGCGCCCCGCGCCCCGCGTCCACCAGCTCCACGCGCAGCCGCACCTCCCACACCGAGCGCAGCGGGATGTTCGCCACCTGCAACCAGGACAGCTTCCTGTACCGTGTATACGAGTAGCTGACCGTAGCAGGCAGGCAGGCCAGCTCGCAGGCAGTAGGGACGGTACCTTGAGGGACAGGAGGCCGTCGTCGGCCAGCGAGAAGGCGAGCACGGCGCGGGCGGCGCGCATGGCGCGGCCCCAGCGCAGCGCCACGCGGGCCAGGGCGGCGCAGCGCCGCAGCAGGCAGTAGGGACGGTACCTTGAGGGACAGGAGGCCGTCGTCGGCCAGCGAGAAGGCGAGCACGGCGCGGGCGGCGCGCATGGCGCGGCCCCAGCGCAGCGCCACGCGGGCCAGGGCGGCGCAGCGCCGCAGCAGGCAGTAGGGACGGTACCTTGAGGGACAGGAGGCCGTCGTCGGCCAGCGAGAAGGCGAGCACGGCGCGGGCGGCGCGCATGGCGCGGCCCCAGCGCAGCGCCACGCGGGCCAGGGCGGCGCAGCGCCGCAGCAGGCAGTAGGGACGGTACCTTGAGGGACAGGAGGCCGTCGTCGGCCAGCGAGAAGGCGAGCACGGCGCGGGCGGCGCGCATGGCGCGGCCCCAGCGCAGCGCCACGCGGGCCAGGGCGGCGCAGCGCCGCAGCAGGCAGTAGGGACGGTACCTTGAGGGACAGGAGGCCGTCGTCGGCCAGCGAGAAGGCGAGCACGGCGCGGGCGGCGCGCATGGCGCGGCCCCAGCGCAGCGCCACGCGGGCCAGGGCGGCGCAGCGCCGCAGCAGGCAGTAGGGACGGTACCTTGAGGGACAGGAGGCCGTCGTCGGCCAGCGAGAAGGCGAGCACGGCGCGGGCGGCGCGCATGGCGCGGCCCCAGCGCAGCGCCACGCGGGCCAGGGCGGCGCAGCGCCGCAGCAGGCAGTAGGGACGGTACCTTGAGGGACAGGAGGCCGTCGTCGGCCAGCGAGAAGGCGAGCACGGCGCGGGCGGCGCGCATGGCGCGGCCCCAGCGCAGCGCCACGCGGGCCAGGGCGGCGCAGCGCCGCAGCAGGCAGTAGGGACGGTACCTTGAGGGACAGGAGGCCGTCGTCGGCCAGCGAGAAGGCGAGCACGGCGCGGGCGGCGCGCATGGCGCGGCCCCAGCGCAGCGCCACGCGGGCCAGGGCGGCGCAGCGCCGCAGCAGGCAGTAGGGACGGTACCTTGAGGGACAGGAGGCCGTCGTCGGCCAGCGAGAAGGCGAGCACGGCGCGGGCGGCGCGCATGGCGCGGCCCCAGCGCAGCGCCACGCGGGCCAGGGCGGCGCAGCGCCGCAGCAGGCAGTAGGGACGGTACCTTGAGGGACAGGAGGCCGTCGTCGGCCAGCGAGAAGGCGAGCACGGCGCGGGCGGCGCGCATGGCGCGGCCCCAGCGCAGCGCCACGCGGGCCAGGGCGGCGCAGCGCCGCAGCAGGCAGTAGGGACGGTACCTTGAGGGACAGGAGGCCGTCGTCGGCCAGCGAGAAGGCGAGCACGGCGCGGGCGGCGCGCATGGCGCGGCCCCAGCGCAGCGCCACGCGGGCCAGGGCGGCGCAGCGCCGCAGCAGGCAGTAGGGACGGTACCTTGAGGGACAGGAGGCCGTCGTCGGCCAGCGAGAAGGCGAGCACGGCGCGGGCGGCGCGCATGGCGCGGCCCCAGCGCAGCGCCACGCGGGCCAGGGCGGCGCAGCGCCGCAGCAGGCAGGGTAGCTCGCAGGCAGTAGGGACGGTACCTTGAGGGACAGGAGGCCGTCGTCGGCCAGCGAGAAGGCGAGCACGGCGCGGGCGGCGCGCATGGCGCGGCCCCAGCGCAGCGCCACGCGGGCCAGGGCGGCGCAGCGCCGCAGCAGGCAGGGTAGCTCGCAGGCAGTAGGGACGGTACCTTGAGGGACAGGAGGCCGTCGTCGGCCAGCGAGAAGGCGAGCACGGCGCGGGCGGCGCGCATGGCGCGGCCCCAGCGCAGCGCCACGCGGGCCAGGGCGGCGCAGCGCCGCAGCAGGCAGGGTAGCTCGCAGGCAGTAGGGACGGTACCTTGAGGGACAGGAGGCCGTCGTCGGCCAGCGAGAAGGCGAGCACGGCGCGGGCGGCGCGCATGGCGCGGCCCCAGCGCAGCGCCACGCGGGCCAGGGCGGCGCAGCGCCGCAGCAGGCAGGGTAGCTCGCAGGCAGTAGGGACGGTACCTTGAGGGACAGGAGGCCGTCGTCGGCCAGCGAGAAGGCGAGCACGGCGCGGGCGGCGCGCATGGCGCGGCCCCAGCGCAGCGCCACGCGGGCCAGGGCGGCGCAGCGCCGCAGCAGGCAGTAGGGACGGTACCTTGAGGGACAGGAGGCCGTCGTCGGCCAGCGAGAAGGCGAGCACGGCGCGGGCGGCGCGCATGGCGCGGCCCCAGCGCAGCGCCACGCGGGCCAGGGCGGCGCAGCGCCGCAGCAGGCAGTAGGGACGGTACCTTGAGGGACAGGAGGCCGTCGTCGGCCAGCGAGAAGGCGAGCACGGCGCGGGCGGCGCGCATGGCGCGGCCCCAGCGCAGCGCCACGCGGGCCAGGGCGGCGCAGCGCCGCAGCAGGCAGGGTAGCTCGCAGGCAGTAGGGACGGTACCTTGAGGGACAGGAGGCCGTCGTCGGCCAGCGAGAAGGCGAGCACGGCGCGGGCGGCGCGCATGGCGCGGCCCCAGCGCAGCGCCACGCGGGCCAGGGCGGCGCAGCGCCGCAGCAGGCAGTAGGGACGGTACCTTGAGGGACAGGAGGCCGTCGTCGGCCAGCGAGAAGGCGAGCACGGCGCGGGCGGCGCGCATGGCGCGGCCCCAGCGCAGCGCCACGCGGGCCAGGGCGGCGCAGCGCCGCAGCAGGCAGTAGGGACGGTACCTTGAGGGACAGGAGGCCGTCGTCGGCCAGCGAGAAGGCGAGCACGGCGCGGGCGGCGCGCATGGCGCGGCCCCAGCGCAGCGCCACGCGGGCCAGGGCGGCGCAGCGCCGCAGCAGGCAGTAGGGACGGTACCTTGAGGGACAGGAGGCCGTCGTCGGCCAGCGAGAAGGCGAGCACGGCGCGGGCGGCGCGCATGGCGCGGCCCCAGCGCAGCGCCACGCGGGCCAGGGCGGCGCAGCGCCGCAGCAGGCAGTAGGGACGGTACCTTGAGGGACAGGAGGCCGTCGTCGGCCAGCGAGAAGGCGAGCACGGCGCGGGCGGCGCGCATGGCGCGGCCCCAGCGCAGCGCCACGCGGGCCAGGGCGGCGCAGCGCCGCAGCAGGCAGTAGGGACGGTACCTTGAGGGACAGGAGGCCGTCGTCGGCCAGCGAGAAGGCGAGCACGGCGCGGGCGGCGCGCATGGCGCGGCCCCAGCGCAGCGCCACGCGGGCCAGGGCGGCGCAGCGCCGCAGCAGGCAGTAGGGACGGTACCTTGAGGGACAGGAGGCCGTCGTCGGCCAGCGAGAAGGCGAGCACGGCGCGGGCGGCGCGCATGGCGCGGCCCCAGCGCAGCGCCACGCGGGCCAGGGCGGCGCAGCGCCGCAGCAGGCAGTAGGGACGGTACCTTGAGGGACAGGAGGCCGTCGTCGGCCAGCGAGAAGGCGAGCACGGCGCGGGCGGCGCGCATGGCGCGGCCCCAGCGCAGCGCCACGCGGGCCAGGGCGGCGCAGCGCCGCAGCAGGCAGTAGGGACGGTACCTTGAGGGACAGGAGGCCGTCGTCGGCCAGCGAGAAGGCGAGCACGGCGCGGGCGGCGCGCATGGCGCGGCCCCAGCGCAGCGCCACGCGGGCCAGGGCGGCGCAGCGCCGCAGCAGGCAGTAGGGACGGTACCTTGAGGGACAGGAGGCCGTCGTCGGCCAGCGAGAAGGCGAGCACGGCGCGGGCGGCGCGCATGGCGCGGCCCCAGCGCAGCGCCACGCGGGCCAGGGCGGCGCAGCGCCGCAGCAGGCAGTAGGGACGGTACCTTGAGGGACAGGAGGCCGTCGTCGGCCAGCGAGAAGGCGAGCACGGCGCGGGCGGCGCGCATGGCGCGGCCCCAGCGCAGCGCCACGCGGGCCAGGGCGGCGCAGCGCCGCAGCAGGCAGTAGGGACGGTACCTTGAGGGACAGGAGGCCGTCGTCGGCCAGCGAGAAGGCGAGCACGGCGCGGGCGGCGCGCATGGCGCGGCCCCAGCGCAGCGCCACGCGGGCCAGGGCGGCGCAGCGCCGCAGCAGGCAGTAGGGACGGTACCTTGAGGGACAGGAGGCCGTCGTCGGCCAGCGAGAAGGCGAGCACGGCGCGGGCGGCGCGCATGGCGCGGCCCCAGCGCAGCGCCACGCGGGCCAGGGCGGCGCAGCGCCGCAGCAGGCCGGGCACCATGCCGGCGCGCGCGCAGCCCCGCGCCGCCACCCGCTGCAGCGCCTCCGCCGCCAGGCACAGGCAGAGGGAGGCCACAGGGTCGTCGTCTGCGGGACATACAGAATAAATAGTCAATTTAATAGAGCAAGTGAACGCCTTGCCTCCACCGTCACGCAGCAGTTATTTTCGCAAAGAGGGTAACATTCCTAGCACGCGCGATGTTGCACGCGCGGTGCTCAGTCACTCACCGGAGTCCCTCGCGTGCTGCACGAGCACGAGCCGCACGGGCGTGTCGGCGCGCACGGCGGCGCGCGTGGTGTTGCACGCGCGGTGCTCAGTCACTCACCGGAGTCCCTCGCGTGCTGCACGAGCACGAGCCGCACGGGCGTGTCGGCGCGCACGGCGGCGCGCGTGGTGTTGCACGCGCGGTGCTCAGTCACTCACAGGAGTCCCTCGCGTGCTGCACGAGCACGAGCCGCACGGGCGTGTCGGCGCGCACGGCGGCGCGCGTGGTGTTGCACGCGCGGTGCTCAGTCACTCACCGGAGTCCCTCGCGTGCTGCACGAGCACGAGCCGCACGGGCGTGTCGGCGCGCACGGCGGCGCGCGCGGTGTTGCACGCGCGGTGCTCAGTCACTCACCGGAGTCCCTCGCGTGCTGCACGAGCACGAGCCGCACGGGCGTGTCGGCGCGCACGGCGGCGCGCGTGGTGTTGCACGCGCGGTGCTCAGTCACTCACCGGAGTCCCTCGCGTGCTGCACGAGCACGAGCCGCACGGGCGTGTCGGCGCGCACGGCGGAGCGCGTGGTGTTGCACGCGCGGTGCTCAGTCACTCACCGGAGTCCCTCGCGTGCTGCACGAGCACGAGCCGCACGGGCGTGTCAGCGCGCATGGCGGCGCGCGTGGTGTTGCACGCGCGGTGCTCAGTCACTCACCGGAGTCCCTCGCGTGCTGCACGAGCACGAGCCGCACGGGCGTGTCGGCGCGCACGGCGGCGCGCGCGGTGTTGCTCGCGCGGTGCTCAGTCACTCACCGGAGTCCCTCGCGTGCTGCACGAGCACGAGCCGCACGGGCGTGTCGGCGCGCACGGCGGCGCGCGCGGTGTTGCACGCGCGGTGCTCAGTCACTCACCGGAGTCCCTCGCGTGCTGCACGAGCACGAGCCGCACGGGCGTGTCGGCGCGCACGGCGGCGCGCGCGGTGTTGCACGCGCGGTGCTCAGTCACTCACCGGAGTCCCTCGCGTGCTGCACGAGCACGAGCCGCACGGGCGTGTCGGCGCGCACGGCGGCGCGCGTGGTGTTGCACGCGCGGTGCTCAGTCACTCGCCGGAGTCCCTCGCGTGCTGCACGAGCACGAGCCGCACGGGCGTGTCGGCGCGCACGGCGACGCGCGCGGTGTTGCACGCGCGGTGCTCAGTCACTCACCGGAGTCCCTCGCGTGCTGCACGAGCACGAGCCGCACGGGCGTGTCGGCGCGCACGGCGGCGCGCGCGGTGTTGCACGCGCGGTGCTCAGTCACTCACCGGAGTCCCTCGCGTGCTGCACGAGCACGATCCGCACGGGCGTGTCGGCGCGCACGGCGGCGCGCGTGGTGTTGCACGCGCGGTGCTCAGTCACTCACCGGAGTCCCTCGCGTGCTGCACGAGCACGAGCCGCACGGGCGTGTCGGCGCGCACGGCGGCGCGCGCGGTGTTGCACGCGCGGTGCTCAGTCACTCACCGGAGTCCCTCGCGTGCTGCACGAGCACGAGCCGCACGGGAGTGTCGGCGCGCACGGCGGCGCGCGCGGTGTTGCACGCGCGGTGCTCAGTCACTCACCGGAGTCCCTCGCGTGCTGCACGAGCACGAGCCGCACGGGCGTGTCGGCGCGCACGGCGGCGCGCGCGGTGTTGCACGCGCGGTGCTCAGTCACTCACCGGAGTCCCTCGCGTGCTGCACGAGCACGAGCCGCACGGGCGTGTCGGCGCGCACGGCGGCGCGCGCGGTGTTGCACGCGCGGTGCTCAGTCACTCACCGGAGTCCCTCGCGTGCTGCACGAGCACGAGCCGCACGGGCGTGTCGGCGCGCACGGCGGCGCGCGCGGTGTTGCACGCGCGGTGCTCAGTCACTCACCGGAGTCCCTCGCGTGCTGCACGAGCACGAGCCGCACGGGCGTGTCGGCGCGCACGGCGGCGCGCGCGGTGTTGCACGCGCGGTGCTCAGTCACTCACCGGAGTCCCTCGCGTGCTGCACGAGCACGAGCCGCACGGGCGTGTCGGCGCGCACGGCGGCGCGCGCGGTGTTGCACGCGCGGTGCTCAGTCACTCACCGGAGTCCCTCGCGTGCTGCACGAGCACGAGCCGCACGGGCGTGTCGGCGCGCACGGCGGCGCGCGTGGTGTTGCACGCGCAGTGCTCAGTCACTCACCGGAGTCCCTCGCGTGCTGCACGAGCACGAGCCGCACGGGCGTGTCGGCGCGCACGGCGGCGCGCGTGGTGTTGCACGCGCGGTGCTCAGTCACTCACCGGAGTCCCTCGCGTGCTGCACGAGCACGAGCCGCACGGGCGTGTCGGCGCGCACGGCGGCGCGCGTGGTGTTGCACGCGCGGTGCTCAGTCACTCACCGGAGTCCCTCGCGTGCTGCACGAGCACGAGCCGCACGGGCGTGTCGGCGCGCACGGCGGCGCGCGCGGTGTTGCACGCGCGGTGCTCAGTCACTCACCGGAGTCCCTCGCGTGCTGCACGAGCACGAGCCGCACGGGCGTGTCGGCGCGCACGGCGGCGCGCGCGGTGTTGCACGCGCGGTGCTCAGTCACTCACCGGAGTCCCTCGCGTGCTGCACGAGCACGAGCCGCACGGGCGTGTCGGCGCGCACGGCGGAGCGCGTGGTGTTGCACGCGCGGTGCTCAGTCACTCACCGGAGTCCCTCGCGTGCTGCACGAGCACGAGCCGCACGGGCGTGTCAGCGCGCACGGCGGCGCGCGTGGTGTTGCACGCGCGGTGCTCAGTCACTCACCGGAGTCCCTCGCGTGCTGCACGAGCACGAGCCGCACGGGCGTGTCGGCGCGCACGGCGGCGCGCGCGGTGTTGCACGCGCGGTGCTCAGTCACTCACCGGAGTCCCTCGCGTGCTGCACGAGCACGAGCCGCACGGGCGTGTTGGCGCGCACGGCGGCGCGCGCGGTGTTGCACGCGCGGTGCTCAGTCACTCACCGGAGTCCCTCGCGTGCTGCACGAGCACGAGCCGCACGGGCGTGTCGGCGCGCACGGCGGAGCGCGTGGTGTTGCACGCGCGGTGCTCAGTCACTCACCGGAGTCCCTCGCGTGCTGCACGAGCACGAGCCGCACGGGCGTGTCAGCGCGCACGGCGGCGCGCGCGGTGTTGCACGCGCGGTGCTCAGTCACTCACCGGAGTCCCTCGCGTGCTGCACGAGCACGAGCCGCACGGGCGTGTCGGCGCGCACGGCGGAGCGCGTGGTGTTGCACGCGCGGTGCTCAGTCACTCACCGGAGTCCCTCGCGTGCTGCACGAGCACGAGCCGCACGGGCGTGTCGGCGCGCACGGCGGCGCGCGCGGTGTTGCACGCGCGGTGCTCAGTCACTCACCGGAGTCCCTCGCGTGCTGCACGAGCACGAGCCGCACGGGCGTGTCGGCGCGCACGGCGGCGCGCGCGGTGTTGCACGCGCGGTGCTCAGTCACTCACCGGAGTCCCTCGCGTGCTGCACGAGCACGAGCCGCACGGGCGTGTCGGCGCGCACGGCGGAGCGCGTGGTGTTGCACGCGCGGTGCTCAGTCACTCACCGGAGTCCCTCGCGTGCTGCACGAGCACGAGCCGCACGGGCGTGTCAGCGCGCACGGCGGCGCGCGTGGTGTTGCACGCGCGGTGCTCAGTCACTCACCGGAGTCCCTCGCGTGCTGCACGAGCACGAGCCGCACGGGCGTGTCGGCGCGCACGGCGGCGCGCGCGGTGTTGCACGCGCGGTGCTCAGTCACTCACCGGAGTCCCTCGCGTGCTGCACGAGCACGAGCCGCACGGGCGTGTTGGCGCGCACGGCGGCGCGCGCGGTGTTGCACGCGCGGTGCTCAGTCACTCACCGGAGTCCCTCGCGTGCTGCACGAGCACGAGCCGCACGGGCGTGTCGGCGCGCACGGCGGAGCGCGTGGTGTTGCACGCGCGGTGCTCAGTCACTCACCGGAGTCCCTCGCGTGCTGCACGAGCACGAGCCGCACGGGCGTGTCAGCGCGCACGGCGGCGCGCGCGGTGTTGCACGCGCGGTGCTCAGTCACTCACCGGAGTCCCTCGCGTGCTGCACGAGCACGAGCCGCACGGGCGTGTCGGCGCGCACGGCGGCGCGCGCGGTGTTGCACGCGCGGTGCTCAGTCACTCACCGGAGTCCCTCGCGTGCTGCACGAGCACGAGCCGCACGGGCGTGTCGGCGCGCACGGCGGCGCGCGCGGTGTTGCACGCGCGGTGCTCAGTCACTCACCGGAGTCCCTCGCGTGCTGCACGAGCACGAGCCGCACGGGCGTGTCGGCGCGCACGGCGGAGCGCGTGGTGTTGCACGCGCGGTGCTCAGTCACTCACCGGAGTCCCTCGCGTGCTGCACGAGCACGAGCCGCACGGGCGTGTCAGCGCGCACGGCGGCGCGCGTGGTGTTGCACGCGCGGTGCTCAGTCACTCACCGGAGTCCCTCGCGTGCTGCACGAGCACGAGCCGCACGGGCGTGTCGGCGCGCACGGCGGCGCGCGCGGTGTTGCACGCGCGGTGCTCAATCACTCACCGGAGTCCCTCGCGTGCTGCACGAGCACGAGCCGCACGGGCGTGTCGGCGCGCACGGCGGCGCGCGTGGTGTTGCACGCGCGGTGCTCGAGCCGCACGAGCAGGCGGAGCCGCGCGCGCAGCAGACGGAACGACCACGTGTCCGCCGCGCGGGACTCCCACTCGCACTCCGATGTGCTGAGTGACAATTAAGGATACGGCCCGCTTAATATTAGGCGAAAACGTAAGTCAGGATGCTTGGAACAGCAGAGGAGCCACAAGCGCGTAGTTTTAAAAATAATACAATACGTTTATCTACAAATACCTAAGTCCTGACTGACTCACTCATCAACGCACAGCCGAAACTACTGGGACTAGAAACTTTACACCAGGACTTCCTTTTATGACGTAGGCAAGCGATAAGACGGGATTTTTGGAAATCCCACCCCTAAGTGGGTTATATAGGGGTGCAATGTTTGTATTAATTTTTGAACTATGAACTTGAAACTTTGTAGAAAGACTACTCATTAAAATACAAAAAAAAAATCTGCGTTTAAGAAAATTCCACCCCTAAGGGGGTTAAATAAGGGTGCAATATTTGTAGGGGTGGAAAACTTATATTTTAAAATAGAGTTTTGTAATGTTAGGTTACTTTTATAACGTGGGTTCGAAATAAGAAGGGATTTTTGGAAATACCTCCCCTAAGGGGGGTGAGGGGGGGGGTACAAACTTTTGAAACTTTGTAGAAAGATTACTTATAAAGATACAAAAAAAGTAATTTCAGCGTTATCGAAAATTTCACCCCAAAGGGGGTAAAATAGGGGGTGCAATATTTGTATGGAGAAAACATTATTTTTTGAACTAGAGACTTGAAACTGTAGAAAGATTACTGAATTAAATACAAATAAAGTAATTTCTGCGTTTTGGAAAAAGCCACCCTTAAGGTGGTTAAAAAGGGATGAAAAGATAGTTTGGGGGAAACTTTTTTTTGAGCCAGA
This sequence comes from Epinotia demarniana, assembly GCA_945867215.1. Lineage (NCBI taxonomy): Eukaryota > Metazoa > Arthropoda > Insecta > Lepidoptera > Tortricidae > Epinotia > Epinotia demarniana. Next base: position 13,333,122 of record OX244283.1, read on the forward strand.
GACTGTAGATCGATTACTTATTTAGATACAAAAAAAGTAATTATAGCGTTTTAGAAAATTCCACCCCTAAGGGGGTTACATAGGGGTGCAAGGTTTGTATGGGGGAACATTATTTTTTGAACTAGAGACTTGAAACTTTGTAGAAAGATTGATAGATACTTTGTAGATTACTTATCAGAATACAAAAAGAGTAATTTCTGCGTTAAAGAAAATTCTTCCCTTAAGAGGGTTAAATAGGGGTGCAAACTTTGTATAGAGGGAACTTTATTTTTTCAGCTAGAAACTTGAAACTTTGTAGAAAGATTACTTATTAAGATACAAAAAAAAGTGTATTCGTCGTTTTAGAAAACTTCACCCCTTATTTATTTAAGCGTATGGCATTATATACAGTCGTTCAATACTTAGATTATAGTGTTATTTTATGAAATAGATTCTGGATCCAAAGGATAGCGTCGTTTTCGAGAGAGAACAGGTCTGCTGGACTGCCATGGCGAGAGTCACCGGCATTCGCATGCCGGTGACTCTCGCCAACTTCACCCCTAAGGGGGTTAAATAGGGGTGCAAGCTTTGTAGATAGATAGATAGATAGATAAAACGTTTATTTGTTTGCTACAATCACACAGAAACAGAAACAACATCGTACAAAAACAAAATTATAACAAATATTCGATACAAAATATGAAACAGACGAGACATACAATAACATACCAAAAAAAACAACATACAATTGCTGTGTGCGTGCAGCAAAATAAGGGTTGATTATACGTTTCGCTATTCGTCAGCAGGTGGCGTTAGTTTAGCAAATGAATTTAATTATTCCTCAAGGAATTTGCCACAGTGAACGCGTTCTGCGGTCTGCAGTCAGGTCTCCCATACATAATTGTTGATTATTATTGAAAGAAAACTAACTAAGAATAAAATTCTCTTACCTATTTTAATATCTTTGTCATCATCAAAAATCTACGCGGACGAAGTCGCGGGCGGCGGCTAGTTTTCATATATTTCTGTTGTATGATATTCTAAGTATATCCGCATCGACTGAGTGCAATTGCAAAACCGATGTCGAATCGATGTCGATGAACGAGTCCCATTGCATATTCCCCGTAGGTTAATAGTTAGTCACACTGCACTCACCCCATGAAGGGCAGCACGTCGATCTTGGCGACCACGTTGACGCCAGGGTCCTGCTCGCACGCCAGGTTCTTCGAGCTCGGCTCGTGCAGCAGCTCGGGCTTCCAGTCCGCGCGCTCGGCGCCCGAGGACGCGGACGAGCGCGCGCACGACCACACCGCCGCGACCGTCACCGAGCTGCCGGGACTGTCCCTGCCCCTGCTGTCCTCCGACGGGGACACGTCCCGCTCGGGGGACACGTCCCGTTCGGGGGACACGCTGCGCAGGCGCCGGCCGACCTTTGAACTGGTCGACACCTTCTGGACCTTGATGGCGGGCTTCGGTGTCACCTGTTTGAGGTAACAGGACATTTTGACGGCGTTTGTTGTTGACTGTAACCGGAGAGCGGGTAGAGCGGACGTGTTGACAATTTATTTAAATAAAAAAACCGGCCTAGCGCGAGTCGGACTCGCGCGCCGAGGGTTCCGTACAAACTTGTAGGTATCAAAGGTATTTTAGGCCTGAGTATTTGATATAAATTTCAATTTAATACCTCTACGCGTTCATGAGGAAAGGGGTAGTAACTTTAAAATTATTGAAAATATTTCTTCTCAATCATGCAATGAAAAATTGACGTGTGGTGTTCTTCATAATGAGCTTCGAAGTGTCACGTTTCGGGCGCAGCGAGACGAGAAACCCGTAACTGCATTTCAAACAAAATTGGAGGCTAGGCTAGCCTGCAAGATGGTCTTTTTTAATTTCAATTCCACAATTGGGCCACAGGATCACGGCGTTCAGCCATGAAAATTTAAGTAAATTTAAATAAATTTAAAATACTCAAAGAAATTATTCTTGGAGTATTTTAAATTTATTTCATTGCATGTTTGAGAAAAGCACTATCTATACATACCTCGGCGTGAAAAGGGGTTGCTAGCCTCATAACTTTCAGACCTCGCTACCCTCGGTCGTCTATATACAGGGTGGAAACAGATTTTGGGTCTGTGAGGGCAGCTCCCAGATACCGTGTTGCTAGGCAAAAATGGTCTTAGGAGACCTTCCTTCCATTTCAAATAAATGAAGATTGGCGTTTACAGATTTTGGAAAAAACATAGAAGGTGCGAGAAAATGGTCATTTTTGACAAACTTTTGTTTTGATGCCAATCGATCCCATTCCTATCTGACAGAAGTTGACCCCAAGGAAACTATTGATACTGGTTAGAAATGGAATCGATTCACATAAAAACCATACTGGTAAAGAAAATGTTTTTTTTTTTTTTCATTTTCATACTAAATTGTATGTGGAAAGTTTTTCTCGATTTATGGCTTTTCTAGCCGGAAATTTCTTTTTGGTCCCATACAAGCTTTTGATCCTGGACAGGAATGGGATCAATTGGCATCAAAAAAAAAGTTTGTCAAAAATTAACATTTTCTCGCACCCTGTATGTTTTTTTTCCAAAATCTGTAAACGCCAATCTTCATTAATCTGAAATCGAAAGAAGGTCTCCTAAGACCATTTTCGCCTAGCAACTCGGGATCTGGTAGCTGCCCAACTGACCCAAAATCTATTTCCACCCTGTATATTCGGCCGGCAACCTCTTACTTCCCCGCCTCTATAGTAATATACTATTATTATATGATGTAACTAAAAATTTACGGTTTTCCCAATTTTTCCTTTATCTGTGCTATAAGATGTTGCTTCGTACCAAATTTCAAGACTGAGTTCACGGGAAGTACCCTGTAGGTTTTGATTCCCTTGCCAGTTTCGAAAATTTGCGGAAATTTGTGGCATAAATGGTTGTATCTTTTAATTGCGTCGGCTTAGAAGTTTGATTTTTTCACAGCTCCAAGGGACAGTAGACCTGAGTATTTTGTATAAATTTTAGCTTGATACCTCTTATCTTCTTATCTTATCTTATCTAGATGAGGGCCCTTTCGGATGCACTTCGACCGAGTGGGATCTTTTGTGCATTTGCCCTCTCCTTATGTCAACTCCCAACTTCGCTCCATCATTTCCACATAGCGGATGACGCAGCTCAGCGGAAGTACCTTGAATTCCTTTGGTTGCGGATAGCTGTTACCAAAGTAATTCATTATTTGTCTGGCAAGCTTGATACCTCAAAGCGTTCCTGAGAAAAAGGGTCTTGACGGACGGACAACAAAGTGATCCTATAAGGGTTCCGTTTTTTCGTTTTGAGGTACGGAACCCTAATAAAAGGGGAAACCATCATTTTACCGAAAATGGTTTCATCGATTATCGTTTCCCATAACACTATTCTCAGAATTTCATCATCACACAGGAATCATTCATCGAACTTCGTTAGATCGCTCATAGATTTGCTTGAAATACCATTTACACAAAAATGAACTCATCGAATTTCACTTCAATATTTTATTTGTTCATCGACATAGTCGTTCATCGAATCCCCGTTACTATTATTTTGTTTTAACATAAGTTTCAGCTCCCAAAATTCTTATTACATAGAAAATCGTTTCATCTGTGTTTGTCACTTAATAATATTTACCTTTCAACGAACTGAGTAGGTAGGTACATTTCACCGAGACTTTGGCGGTATACATAGAGCTCTAAGCCTACCCACCTCTCCCTCTGGATATCGGATTACCTTCCAATTCTACTTTAAGGCAGGCCAGTGTAGGTACGACGACGAGCGAAGCGAGGAGGAGTGTTAGGTGAACTGTGATCCTATAGCGCGTGAGCCGAGCGAGCGCAGCGAGCGTGCCGCGGCAGCGGCCGGCGAAGCGCCAGAACCGTTTTTTTAATATTACTTACTTAGGCTTAATATTACGTCTACATCGTATATGAAGCGTAGGTGAGTCAATGTGGACCCATTTTATCCATTAGGTATTATATACTTAGACGAAATGACCTATAGGTAAACAGCTTGGTAGAAAAATGAAATATTGATCGTGGCAACAAAAATATATGGAACGTACCAACATTGAACCGCGTTTCGATAAAGTAATACTATACACAACTGACTATTCTATGAAAAGTAAATTCGATGAATCGTTACGCTACGATTTGAGACAAATTCGAAACGAATTAACGATGAAAAGTTGTTCGATGAAATAAAAAGCTATGAATTGATGATTATGTGAACAAGAAATACAACGAAATGAAATTCGTGGAATAGTTTTCGGCGAAATGTAAATCGACGTAATGCGTTTCGATAAAATGATAGACACCCTAATAAAAGCGTTGGTCTCAGACGATCCTGAACGCAATTTGCCTAGTTGGAGTTTTGCCCACATTGCAGTTTGACCACCGAGCATTATGCCTAAAACGCAAAGTGACCACTTATAGGTAGGTTAGGTTCGTTAGGTTTCTTCAGATGCCCGAAGGGCAAACAGACCAGAAATAGGAGCCCCGCTCGGCGGGGCTCCGTCAATATCGCTAGCGTAACCTCAAAACGACGAAAATGTGATGTAGGCATTTTGCGTTTTAGGCATAATGCTCGGTGGTCAAACTGCAATGTGGGCAAAACTCCAACTAGGCAAATTGCGTTCAGGACCGTCTGAGACCAAGCCTAATAAAATATGCTAAAAGAAAAACTCTATTTAGTAAACTAGAATAGATAAAATTAAATGAAAATAAAATTTAACGATTAAAGTCTGGTCTTACCTCCGGCCCTTTAGACGCGACGTGTCCCCGCTTCTGACGCTTGTAGTCAGACGAGTCGTCGCACGACGTCAGCTCCGAGTCGAGCTTCACGGACGAGTACGGGTCGTCCAACTTGAAGATGACCCGCACCGGCGAGCGCGCGCGCAGCCGCGGCTCCGCCACCGCCACGTCGAACCCGCTGCGGGCCAGCGCGTCGTCCACGAGCGTCAGGGACGAGCTCGCCGCCAGCAGCTCCCGGTTCCCCTTCATCACTATCGAGGTGTTCACCTCCGTGTCGCGCACGCTGCGCTCGCTCGCCACCGCGCGGTCCACGGTCCCCGTCACCAGCACCATGCCGCAGTCCACGCTGCGCGACTCCGCTTGCTCGTCCGTCTGAACGCCCTGACTGTCTAAAGATGGAGTCACGCTCTCTTGCGAGTGGCGCGGGTTGTATTTGTGCACGACCGACTGATCCGGGGGCGGGAGGAGAATGTTGTTCAGCGGATTGTGATGGTCGAACACTATGACGGCCTCCGAGGTGCCGAGCCGGCGTGGAGACGGGCTTCTGTGATCAATCTGCATCTCCGAGTGTTTGGCTACCGGCTCGGGCGATCGCAGGCACGAGGGGAGGCGAGGCTCGATCAGTACAGGGCTCGACGGGATCAGATCGATCTGGCTCGAGTCGAGATTGTCGACTTGCGAGCCGCGCTCGGGCTCGGCGCGCGTGAAGTCGTGCAGGGAGCGCGGGACCGGGACCACGTCCGCCATCGGCTTGATGAGGTCGTGCACGAGCTCCTTGGCGTGCTCGCTGACGTCGTACGGCGGGATGACGGCCGACGTGCGCCGCGGCGGGGAAGACACCAGCGCGGGTTTGTGTAGCACGCGGGGCTCCAGGATGGACTCGTCGTCTTCGAAACGCAGCGTCTTAACGACCTCGTTGCTAAGGCGCGGCGGAGTAGCCTCCTGCTCGTCTGAACTCTCGGTTAGCTCCTCAGTTTGCTGCATCTCCGTCTTCATGATAGCCTGCGCCATGGAGATCTCGCGCAGCAGGTTCTCGCGGGACATCACCATGGACTTCCTGTCGGGAGCGGAGCTGCGGCGCGCCTTGTCGGCGCTGGAGGGTTTGTTCTCGAAGAGTCCGGAGCGGCGCGTGTCGGTGAAGTCGGAGAGCGCGTCCAGGATGGCCCGCGTGTCGTCCGCCTGGCCCGTCCACTGCGCCTGTTCCTTTTGTTCCGGCTCCATATCACATTCCTGATAACTAGAAGTTAAACTCCTATTCTTCTCTTGCTCCGGTGAACTTTTACTATCATGCGTAGATATTCTAGAACTTAAGTTAACCGTCAATGTCTTGTTATCTTGCTCCGCAATCTTATCGTGTTCTGGACTTGCAGGCTTCAAATCTGAATCGTTAATTTGTGACAAATGTTCGCCCAACTCCACAGAACTCTCAGGAGGCGCTAGAGAACTGTTCAAACTCGAATTCTTCTCGTCTTGAGTATATCTCGAGTAATTTATGGGCTTTGAATGACTTTTTCTGGGGGAGGTTCTCTCTTTGAACTGTAGGTGTTCCTTCAGCTCGCTGAGCTTGTGTTGCAGCTTGCAGACGATACCATGCTTCTCCTTTTTGTACTCTATAGGTAGAGGCAGCGAGGCTTCTAGAGCCGGACGCTCTGGGATACCCTCCATGCTTGACGGAAGATGGGAGACATTCTCCTTCATCTCATCTTTCTTCACCGCTTCATCTTCTCTCTCATTCTCCTCCGATGTCGGCGCGTTGGTAGTTATAGTGGTATTGCTGGCAGGAATGGTGTTCGTCAGAGTCGTGTTGCTGGGAGTGGTTTTGGCCACAGCTTTTGGTATGTATTCTATCGCGAGCGCCTCCACCGAAGCTTGTGACATGTCGAGTAGAGCGTCGAGTATCGAGGTGCGCTCAGAGCCATTTGGCGTGCCCCCAAGGGAATCACGTTTAGCCGATTTAGACATAGCATCGAACGAGGCATTGGGTGTGTACCTGGACATATCAGGCGACGAGCCAGGCGAGACCTGAGGCCTCACACTGTCGACATACGATATGGTATGACCCTCTTTTTCTGGTGAACGCTTATTCGGGTCGGTCAATTTCGGTATTCGTATACTGGCCGTGACAACTCCCGTGATAGAGATGTTACCATCTTCATTATTGTATACAATCGATCTTCTACGTTCTGTGTTTTCAGGCTTATGACAATGTTCAGCGACCACACTGCTCCTACGGCCTGCTGGTAGCAGCGCGCCAGCGGGCATAGCCTCAGTCATCGATATATGCCCGTCATCATCTTCAAATACTATAGTCCTGCGCGGAGCTTGCTGAACCAGGTCCACTGGCACGGCCTGCGTGACTGACATGTCAGCTATGTCTTCGAAATACATGGTTCTTTGTTTAGGTTTTGGCTGTATAATTTCTGAACTCTCAGTGTTGATGATATTGGAAGGAACTTCCTGAGTCTTAGAGATGTTACGATCTATGTATGAATATATCTGACTACCCTCTTTTACTGGTGAGTGCTTCTTAATTTCCGCTCCATCAATAGATTCTCTGTGACCTATATTTTCAGGTTCGATCACTTTCGGCAGTTCTTGGATATGAGCCATTACTACTCCTGTTACAGAGATGTCAGAATCTTCATTGTTGTACAAAATTGTTCTTCTATGTTCCGTCTTTTTTGGCTTATTATCCAGTTGAGGTATCACACTGTCCCTTCGCTCCGCTGTAAACAGCGCGCCGGCGGGTACAGCTTCAGTCAACGATATATGTCCATCATTATCATCAAACACTATAGTTTTCCTGCGAGGTTCCGGTATGAGGTCCGCTGGCACCGTCTGTGTTACTGACATGTCTGCTATATCTTCGAAATACATGGTTCCTTGCCTCGTCGTGTTGCAGGGTTCGAGTTGCTTAGTTTCCGAACTTTTCGCGTTGATGATGTTGGTAGGAACAGCCTGGGTTACAGAGAGGTCTCCATCATCATTGCCAAACACAACAGTCCTCCGTCGCATTGCATTTGACTCTGACACCTTATCTTCCTGTCTGTCCTCACTTGACAAGATTTGCGCTGGCAGGGTTCGTGTGATCGCCATGTCGAGGATAGTGTTCCGGTCGATAAGGGTGCGGGCAATAACGTCATCCTGCGCCGGTAGTAAGAGTCTATCGACGGCCTGCGTCACAGACATATCAGCCGCGTCATCATATACGATCGTCCTCGAGGGCTTCTTACCGTCATCATCATCATCCCTGAGATCTTTACTCTGTAGGATCTGCGCTGGTACGGCACGCGTTACCGCCATATCATCGTCGAGGAAGACAGTCTTCTGTTCACAGGGTATAACTTCATCGCGCTCCGGCATTACTCTCGCAACCGCTTGCGTCACAGACATGTTAGCTGCCGCGTCATCATAAACGATCGTCCTTGAAGGTTTATCATCACTGAGGTCACTGGACAATATCTGTGCCGGCACGATTCCCGTCACCGTAATATCGTGGTCGAGGAGCACAGTTCTCTGGCCGACACGGCCCGGCTGGGTAATGTCGACTTCGTCTCTCGCCGGCAGCACGACCCGCACCACCGCCTGTGTCACCGACATATCGCCCGCCATGGTATCATAAACGACAGTCCTCGAAACTCCCTCATCATCGCTGAGATCCAAATTCGACTGAAACTTGCACTTCTTCCCATCAAACACTAACACATCCTCACAGTCGTCGCTAACGGCGAAATTGTCCGAAGATTTCGGCGCGATATACGGATTCACGACTATATTCTCCTTATCCGCGGTCCAGTCCACTTGCGCTTTCGTCTCGGTCGCCGCGACGGTCGGGCTTCGGATCGTGTCGGTTATGGACATATCGTCATCGTCCGCTTTGAGGCTGATATGCGTCGAGTTGAAGTCGACATCTATGCTGTATTCGGAGATGTTGGCGGGGCGCGTTTCGCGGTCCAGGTCCTGTTGGAGCGCGTCGAGGTCGTCCTTGAGGAGAGGGACGGCGGAGAAGTCGAGGTGGAGGTTGTCGGTGAGGTCGCGCAGCGCCGGGTTGGCGTCGAGGCGGAACAGCTGGACGGTGCCGGTGTGGTGGGCGGCGAGCTCGCTGAGCTCGCTGAGCTCGCTGAGCTCGGCGCGGGCGCGCGACGGCGGCGCCGAGCTCGTGTCGATGGCGTCGGCCTCGTCGTCCGTGAAGTGCGACGCGCGCCCGCCGAGGTGGGCCACGCGACGAGGACCAGCCTTTAAAAAAATAACGTATAGTAAAGTAAGCGGTGTGCCAAGGCCGGTGCAAAGGCGGATCTTCGTAGACGATTTCCTCTACTTAGCGGGAAACATCTACTAAATTGTTGGCAGCTAATAATGTGTTAAATCGCGTGGAGTAATCGAAATAAGTCATCAGTGCATTAGGCATGATGACATTAATTGAAAAACACTAAAAAATGGTCTTTTCGTAGTGAAATTTTAATTAAGAATTTGAAAAATGCTCATATACTTTTATTAAGTAAGAGATTATTGTTTATTTTGATAAAATTAAACTGAAAAATACGGACCGTCGCCACGATATGTTAAACACCAATCAGAGCCCATGACGTCACACTTGTATAAACAAATACCCATAACGGCCATTACCACAGATTACAGAGAAAACTTACGTACTGAAAGAATAGTAAGACAGGGATAGAAGACTTGGAGCATCTAGGTAGCAAAAAGGTTTGCGTTCTGTTTATAGAAACGTGACGTCACTCGGGACGTCATGACACTGACAAGCGTTTTAGCGCCAATTTGAAATTTAAAAACTGAAATGCATTTTTTTCCTACTTAACTCTTATATTCTCTTGAAAAATTTATTACGTTGTACATAAAAAATGTTTCTAAACATTATAGAACAGTTTTTCAAAATGTGTCATCATGCCTATTCTGATATTCATATCAGTCACAGAAAGAGGGTCCGATTTAGCACATTATACTTATATACCATTGCTTGTACCTTATATACTGTTTTTCTTTTCTTTATAACCTTTTCGTTGCCATTGGCTTGATATAAAATCAGTACATTTAGTACCCCACCCGCCATGCCATGATTTCATATCAAATACAAAATATTTATTTGTAAACAAGTTCAAAGGTGTTACAATTGGGATGAACCATTTTTTTACAATGTATAGTAAACTCAAAACCATTTGGAGGGATAGGTTTTCTGAGCAATATGTACTTATTACATTAATTAAATATTCAATATCCTACGAGATATCATTTAAAAAAAAAAAAAACCTTTAATGACCTTCAAACAGCAGTGCCACGGTGACGTCACTAGTGCCTGTATTAGGAGGAGGATAGAATGCACGCAAAAACGTAGAGAATTATATAAAATGTCATATTACACTAAATTTGCATCTCATTCTTTCCTTAATGACAAAGTGAGACAAAAAGGACAAAAAATAATGTCACTTGTTGTAAAAGAGTCTTTACAAAACTTCAAAGTCGTAAGTCCGAATTGTAGTCAAATGTTTTATTCTCATGCAATAGTTTATAAAAATTCTGTCATGAATATTTTGTAAAAATTTACCGAAATATATTCAATGAATTATATGTGCATTGTATAAATGAACAGTTTTTTTCTTAAATAAACATCGCTCAAAATATTTTATCATTTGATTTGGACCCGTTGACGTCAATGTCACTCTACTATCAATGACACTAATGACAGTAGTATGTGGGTTGCGTTCGTATAAAATGCGTTCAAGAAGCGTACTTGTCCCTCTCTGACGTCATCATATATAATAATTGATTTATTGTTTAAAAAAATAAATAAATGTCGCATTGCAAAATCAGCGAAATTAGTTTCTTAAATATGTCTATTCTACTGAAAAAAAAAAACAAAACAGGGTATATTTTTTTTGGTTCATCCCAATTTTATTTTATTTTATTTATTTCACCATGTGTGCATTACTTGGCATGTCAATAACAAATCATTAAAAAGAAAAAAAATACAAAATACAATACAAAAATACAATTATTTATATTAGTGTATCTCTATGTTTTGCGCATATTTCAAGTCTAAGTTAATTGAGGCATACAAATATTTTAAGTCAAGATTGGAGCATGCGTAAACAGTTACAATATTTCATCTATCAAGTATCCCCTTGTTGAATAGTATGCTTTTTTAACTCGGAACACAAACAAGCTTTTTAGGAACTCTACCAATCTTTCTAACTTAATTATAGTTCTTGGCAATATTAAGTCGCCACTGTCAATGTAAAGGCAACCCACGTGCGTCAGGTTCATTCATTCATTTCAGTCTATGCTATGCTACAAAAATTCTACTAAATCTACTATGGCGGCGAAGACGTTAATAATAATAATAATAATATTAGCCTTTATTACTGATAAATCTATAAGTAGTTTTACACATTAAATTAAAATATTCCATCGGCAGACGGTTATTGATCGTTATCAGCTTGTCTTTTGACAAAGGCCTCCTCTAAAGACCTCCACATATTCCGGTTTCTTGCTGTCCGAGTCCACAACGGAGCGAAGACGTTAACTATTCTTAATTTCGCAAGCTAAAGTCAAATTAAAATGCATACCTTCATCCCGGATTCGTTGGCGGAGGACTCCAGGGACTTGTTGTGCTCCTCGTAGACATTCTTCCACGCGGTCGTCGCTTCGTTGATCTCAAACTCCCTGTCATCACACAAGACATGTTAGGTTAGGAGCTATGATGATGATGATAGGAAAGTCATTATAAATCTAACGCGAGCAGCTGACGATGCGCGACTTGGCCTGGTCGGGGGGCGTGGCCACAGTGCGCTAGCAGTGACGGTAGTGAGGAGTACTAACGCGACGCCGGTGCGGCGCGAGAAGCTGACGCGGCGCGACTTGGCCTGGTCGGGGGGCGTGGCCACGTTGAACTCCAGCTCCGACAGCGGCGCGCGCACGCTGCGCTGACTCTTCAGGATTGACGATCGTCGCTTCCTCCTGAAACACGATATTTTATAAATATGTGAACAAATTTGACTTAAAAGTCAATAATTAATAATAAGTATAGTGGAATAAGTTCAAGTAGACATAAAATAGGAATTATGTTCATACTAGCTTTTGTCTCATACTTTGTATGTGTGTACCCGTTAATCACTTAGGGAATTAAAACAACGCCTGAAAAAAAAACTAAAGCAAATATGATATTAGAATCAATTATTGGACATCTAAAAGAAATTCCACAATCCAACAACAAGGTATCAAACTAGTCACGGAAGTGTGCTCAAGCGTTCCTGTGGCTTCGCGTAGAAAAGCGTGGGGTTTTAGACAGTGGTCCGTCCGGCATGCCCGTCCTGGCATCAAAGCATTTCCCCACGAAAAAAAAAGAAAAGGGTATCAAACTAGCGCTAACTTCTGCGTTAAGTATAAGTATGAAAACAGGTAGAAACAGTTCTTATTTAAAACATTAAGTATGGTTTTGCAACAATGCTTTCAAGGAGCTGCTGGAGTGAGGAAGCACTGCAGTGTGTCAGGAATGTTTCATCATCATCATCATCATGATATGATTACATCATCATCATTGTCTTCGTCATCATCATATCATGTCATCAAGATGTCCAGTGAACTTAGGCTTCGCCCGAAGAGTGCCATAATGACATATCCTGCGCCAGCGCGTAGATTATAAATCTGGCTATGTGATAGCATCTGGATATGTGGCATTTCCACTAATATTATGAGGACAATATCACCACAATAGTATTATCAACCTAAGGCTGGCCATAAACTACCAACTCAATGCAAAGGAACCATGGTGATTATTCATCTCCTAAATAATAATTCGTTTTTAATTTTACTATTGTACTGTAACTGTAAGTACTACTAAGTAGGTAGGTACTTAAGTTTTTGGTAACTATGATGCCGTGACCTTAGATGCTTATTTTATTATAAAACCACTCCCAAAGACACTTCCTTAGCAACAGGGTGCCAAGAGCTTGGGACTACCTGCTAGTGGATGCGGTCTTGGCACTCAGTGTCAACCAATTTAAGAACAAATTATGATGATGATCTAAAGATAATTGGATTCATGCATCATGGCAACTGTCTGCCTGATAAATCCATAAATAAATAAAGTGTGGATTTTATAAATTAATGCTTAGTATGTTTTAGTACCCGATGATTTACCACATGCAAGTACTTATTAAATGCTGTTGTTCCAATGGACCATGTTAATATTATTGTAGGTAGTGTAATATTGATTCCAGCCTATGTAATGTTAAAATTGACGAAATTTCCATCAGGCTAAAACAATCTTGTAGACTTCAAAGGTGGTCTATCTCTAGTGGCTTAAATTTTCTTTCATTTAACTATTTCCAAGTTCATACAAATCATGGCTTTATCTATGCTTACAATTTTATAGATAATTAGGTAATTATGAACCTAACCCCATCCAGTATTACCCAGGTGATACCAGCAACATTTCATAATTAGAGGATTCACCTTATCCGGGAATGTTATTATGCGCAATCTTTTCTAAAATATCCTTTACTGGCAGAAGTAATTTTGGTCAGAGTATAGCAAAGGGGGTGTGATGAACGTTTTCCATTCTTTTATATAAAAAAAAAACCACGAAGACTGCGGCGGGAGCAGTGCTCCCGCCACCATCTTCTAACCTATCCGCCATCCGATTCGGTTCATAATATCGAAATTTTCTAAGTCCCAGCACCCTTTAAATGACTTATTTAGGAGCCAATGTTTCGAAAATTGTCAACTTTAGAGAAAAGTTGCCAATACAAAACATGTTTATTTTAGAGTATTCTATACGATAGCCATCATAAAAAATTATACCATACCCCATCAAAAAAATCTAAGTCGACCCCTTTGCTATACCCCAACCGTACTTTAGAATAGTTTTAAAGAAAAGTCTAATTTACTAATTCACGAATAGGGAAAACACTGTTTATATTATACTTACGTCGCCGCAGCATCGGACTTCCTTGGCTTGGAGCCGTCCATTTTAGCAAACCACTAATAAAATCACGGCTGCACAAAACTAAATCATCGCTCAGGTATTGTACGTTTATTTCTTTCAAGAAAATATAACACCAAGGCAATTTTTAGGACACACAATTAAAAACTTAATAAGTTTAAACTTAGTTACTTTGTGATACAAACATGAAACAAACATCAACGTACAATTTTCAAATCAGAATTTGACAGCGGGTGACAGACAGCAGCCGCCAGGTTTTTTTTTGTTGCCTTGCATTCTTAGAAATTGAGCAACTGATTTTGATTGGTTTTAACACGGTTTTAATTACATTTTTATCCCTACATTACTTTTTACAAAGCAATCTTATTCTTGACGATAGACTATCGAAGAGATCAAACTCATTAGTAACTGATTACTATTAACTAAATTACTAAAATTATTGCTAAAACATTAAAAAACCTTTATAATAGTTCAATCATTAAATAGTAACCAAATAATGTAACAATAATACATTATGTTATTGTAGTAAAAATAGTACTTACAATATGTAAATTATACTAAGTGCAGTAACTACGAGCAGTGTTGTATAAGCGCAGCAAATTCCAAGCCAAGTGAGTAATAATTTATAGTAACTCTTTTCATCCACTGGGTTAAACATTAGATACTACGTTAAATTTATGTCTTTTCATTTCACGTTCCTTATATATTTTTGGGTTTTTAATGTTAATTAATAAATAATATTAAATTTTGACAGCCAAAACTACATCATATGCTCATTTTGACAACTTATTTCAGCGTTTTTCCTTCTTAATTATTAAGTATTAAATGGTTTTCAACTAAGAAGGATTATTTCTTTCTTTCAATAAATTAAAAGATTTTGAAAGAAGTTTCCTTATTTAAATGCATTACGTGCAATATCAAAACGAAGTGTCATATGACTTCGAGCAGTGCTACCAACTTTCCAGAGATCCACCATTTTGCTAGAGGCAGCTGACATTTGTTTGCAAGAGAAATCTACGGGAATATCTCAAATTCTCTCACAAAATGGGAGCCTCTGCAATTCCGATCGCTGTTTTCACCGTCTTATGGGGCGTCGTCGGTATCGTGTGCCCATTCTTCGCCCCAAAGGGTCCTAACAGAGGGTAAGTTTTATGTATTTCCTTGCACTGTATGATTCACATATATTTTGCTCTCAAAAGGCTACAACGAACGTTTCTTCACTATATTTCAGGATTATCCAGGTGGTGTTGATGCTAACTGCGGCTACGTGTTGGTTATTGTGAGTATACGTTGTGTTTTCATTACAAATGTGTAATAAGTGGTTGGCCTTGCTGACGCCCCTGTTGATTTATATCACAGTATATCAGGCTCTCACTAGCAAACCACCCCTTCGCTGTGAAAGTATTTTAAATTTCATAGCATTATGTAGAACCTTTGTTATGCATGTTGGCCATACTATATTCTTAATATTAGAACTCTGTGTTAGTAGAAAAGTAAGGAATCATTACTGAATGGTCTCCAGTGCCTAATATTCTTACTCCCTTTATTTAAATTATATTAGAAAGAAAAACAGAATGTATTGTATAGGTTGTCATAATGTGAAACAAATCTGCTGAATGCTAATATGTTGATGATACAATTGAGTAATCATTTGGCATATTTTTTGATGTTCATATTCTGCCAAATTATATGATTCAAGTTCCGAATATTTACTAAATCATTTTAGAGGTGTTTGTATGCAAGAATTTAATATAGTAATTGCCTTGCAAAATGGTTAATCATAGCTGAGAATATTATTTCTATTTTACTTCCTTATTTCCTTCCCTTCCTTCATTGTTCATATTTCACTTTAAAAATAAACAAGACGTTTACCACTTAGTCCATTACTTTTAGAATGGCAGGTGAAGATAATATTTTGAGCCAATAAATCCACCCAAATAATGGTCTGTATCCATTTTATTATATGGTCAGTTCAAGTAAAAATGTATATCTTTACAATATTCTTTCCAAGTAATCTAATTGCTGTCATGCAAATCTGTAATTTAATTAAATTGGCAGTATATAGAAAAGCAGAACCAAATGTTCATATTGGCTAGTTAACTGGGCACCAGTGGCGGAGTGCCCATACAAGCTGATTCTCACCGGCTTGCCAAAAATTTCACAGTTATATACTACAAAGTCTTTCACAACTTTTCGGTTCCAGGTTGCCCATTGTAAATTTTTGGCACAATGCTAAATTGGGACGGTTTTGTGGCATTTTAATTATTATGATTACTTTTGCGTTACCTATTTTCAGTTCTTTTCAATGCATCATTACAATACAATACAAATACTCTTTATTGCACACCTCAAAACATGAATCAAATAGACACTTAACTTAAAAATAGATACATAAATATGTTTTATTTCATTTACTCATCTTCTGTCAAAATTTTATTCCAACTAGGTTTCAATGATGTTTCTAGAGGCATATCTGACTTTATCTGTAAACCTAATACAATTTAGCAGTAATGTCAGTGACAGCATGCTAAAAAGTGTCAATGCTATTCCCTCAATGCCAAATGTAAGGTCAGCTGATCTGTACATATTTCCTGTTGTTTATGAATATGGCACTTTTACAAAGTAATTAAAGTAACATTAAACACAAAAATACTTTCAACAGTTACTTATGTCAAAATGTTTAGATTCTTCTGAAATTTATCGAAACATCAAAATTGTGCAGTGGAGTTTTCAATGCTAGTTAGCTTAAGGCTGAGTATCCAACAGAGTTGTGCTATGTCGCGAGGTGGTATGCGAGAAAAAAGTACACCAATTAGTGTGTTTGGCCGTGCTAGCACATCACTTCCTATTGGTTAATGTATTCCTCACTCTTTTTTTGCTCTGGTCAATATTCACCCTATTTTTACGTTGGTGAAATGTGTTTCTTCTTAATTATTATTATTATTTATTTATTTATTTATTAAGCTTACTACAAAAGTTACATTTAAAAACAAAAGCCCTGCAAAACTGTTTTATACAGTTTGTCTGCAGGAAGACTTTTAACACTTAATGTAATTTAACATTATAGTTCGACAATTGTACAGATCGACACACGTAAAAAGAGCCCTGGCGGCCATATAAAATGTATGGCCGCCAGGGTTCTTTTTACATGTGTCGACCTGTACTATTCATAAGTCTATGGTAGTTTGTCTAATAAATAGTTTTTTAATTTTCTTTTAAAAATACGTAGATTAGGTTCGAGTCGGATGTCCTCGGGGATGCTGTTTAGAGTGTATGGCAGGCGTTTTTTTAAAGTTTTATCTCCAAAATAGTTTTTAATTCTTGGGACATCAAATGGTGGTCTTCTTTTTCAGAAACACTGGTAATATTTTCACTAGTAAAAGTGCCATTACGGCCTACTTGCAGAATAAAATTCATTTATTTTATATGTGTAATGCGTTTATTATTGAACCTAACTCTTTCAGACCCGGCCATTTAATTGTCAAATCAAAATCATATATGCCAATATTCTTAATTTTGCGTTAGCAGGGGGTTGTTTTACGGGTCTGAAAGGGCATATTTTTCTGTTAAAATGTCCCAGCCCAGCTAATCTTCTCCATCGGGGGATGGCACCACAATTTTTTGTGAATCCTTTTTTAATTGAGCCGGTGTATGGTTCCAGCTGGCTGTGCGCGTACATGGCGCAGATGAACCCGCTCATCGGGCCCAGACTCAGCTCGAAGACACTCATCTGGATGGCGTACAAATGGGTAAACTCACTAGATATAACCAGAGGCGTCTTTACCCAGCAGGGTGTTCGTTGCAAACGGGCGCAGGGGTCCTAGCGGTACTTTGTAACCGTTCCATTTTGACCGCGCGTTTACTAGTAATGTTAGCACACGGGCGCTACATGGGCTAGGGATGCCTCTGATTATTACACCTTTTTTTTAACAACAATGGTAGTAAACGTTTTCGAGGTTACAAACTATCTGTCTGCTGAGTTTTGCTTTGGTTTAGTTACAACGAAATTTAATTCTGCATTATATTCCAATACTTCTAGATTTGAATTTTAACCGAGTGTCAGTTGCTTATTTTTTTTTCTCTTCGTTTCTTTTTTTCTTTCGTCTTGTTTAACAGCATATTATTCTCAAAACCACATACATTCAAAAGAATTCAGTGTTTTGGGAATCCAGTTTGGCATTCTGGGATTTAGGCATTTTGGTACTTCCTAAGTAAGTTATTTTGAGATCTAGAAGTATTGTATCAGGCTAAATGAAGTTACTAAGCAAGGTTGTAATGATATCAAAGCTGAATTTTGTCCTGATCTGTTTAGCAATTTTTTTGTTGTTCAGTCACAAACACCACACTTTTGTGACAAACCATCGCAAAAGTGACGCGAGATGTTGAGATAGAAAGGTTTTCTCATAAGACAATCCAGCCAGACGACCAGCATACGGCCTGACGGTAAATAGACCCCGTAGCTTATGGACGAGTGTGAAAGCGTTACCGACCCTTTATTGATCTGAGAATTACTTGTGTTGACCAGCTAGAGAAAAACTAGGTCCCTAACTAAATAAAAGGCATCCACAGCAGCTATGGGAACCTTGCCACTGGGAATATTATACCACGTGCCTACAGAGCAAGTTATGACTTATGGTGTCATTTTGGCTGCGGTGTTCTGGAAGGCACAGGTCTCTACTCCAGATAGGCTGCTCCGAATATCAGTTGGATGACTGAATGATACCATTTTTACTACGAAACTCAGTAATATTTTTTATGTTACATATCTAAGCTAAAGTAAAAAATGATATTAATCTTATATGTATACATCTGAGAAAAAAAACTTTATTGCATTAGAAAATCTTTAGACAATAAACCTTGAGTCAAATGAATTGTTATGACAATAGTACATTACGTAACTAGGGCGGTGAATTCGTGAATGCCCCAGAACGCAAGTGTTTGTGGCCCGAACCGGAGGTGAGGGCCATAAATATGCGCTCTGGGGCTTTACGAATTACCGCCCGTGTTGAGTACAAAATTTTACGTCTTCACCTGGCCAAAATGCGAGTTTTCCTGTACGCGCAGCGTGCAGTAAAACTCGCATTATGGCCAGGTGTGACGTAAAAAATATTAGACTTGTTATCTACGTAATGAGCTAAATGTCATGCAGAAGCCTTCTAATGTAAATTTTACATGTTTAAAAAAAAGTAATTGTTCCTTACACAGTATAAACTCCCCAAGGTTTATGTTTAATCAGAAAAGTTACCATTTTCAAAGAAATCAATTTTTCTATAAATTGATAATATTGAGAAATTCAGCCTGACTAAGGCAGACTTAAAAAAGAGCGCGGGTCATTTCTGGATGAAACTAGCACGGGCCCGTGGTGAGTGGCGTACTCGAGGAGAGGCTTATACTCAGCAGTGGGCGATTGAAGGCTGAAAATGATGATGATGAAGGTGGACTTAATTTTTTAATGTCATCTCGCTCATATTTGGCGCAGCCCAACTGGGGAAGGACCTCCTTACAGAAGAACGCACCCATAACAACATATCTAATAGGCCTGGGGGCCTAGACAAGGTTACAATCGACAAGCGCTAACGCCAATAGAAAATAATAAAATGTATGGGAATGACAGATGTTAACGAAAAGCTTGTTTCGTCGGCATCTGTCATTCCCATTACTTACATTACAAGTTACATTACATTACAAACTTGTAAGTGTGCAAAGTTTTAAGAGGGTATATACTCTGTCCCGTTTCCGCAAAACGCACCTTCACATTTGAGCTCACTTCACAAACTATTGAGTCACGTGACTTCACTGGTCTCAAGCGTTTTCTCTCTATCAAGCAATATTAACACATTTTCTTTTAAAATATCTGTATAGGGTTTTCGTCACTAGGCTTTTTTTTTGCCTTCTGACTTTTGGTGGAATAATAAAATGAGTCCACAACCCTATTGCTCTGTACGGTAGCCTAGGGGTTCAGGCATGCGGCTGTCAAGCGGCGGTCGCGGGTTCGAATCCCGGCTCGTACCAATGAGTTTTTCGGAACTTATGTAAGGAATATTTACCGTTAGATTTTCGGTGAAGGAAATCATCGTGAGGAAACCGGTCTAATAATCCCAATAAGGTCTAGTTTTCCCTCTGGTTTGGAAGGTCAGACGGCAGACGCTTTCGTAAAAGTAGTGCCTATGCCAAATCTTGGGATTAGGTGTCAAAGCGGACCCCGGGCTCCTTTAGGGGCACTACCGGGAATAACGCTAGGAGGATGATGAAAGATGATAGTGTTATGTTCCTCGTGACGAGTACGGACGCCGGAGCTCCTGAGAATGGGTTGTGTTAAGAGTGAGCGGCCTGCATTTGCGTCTAGCTGTCATCACAACGAATCCTCACTTAAATTATGGGTTGGCAACGCGCTACCTCTGGAGCCGCAAGCGTCCACAGACTTCGGTGTCCGCTTACCGTCATGCAGTAAGATTGAATAAACTGGTTTGAGCACGAGTGCAGCGTCACAACATGCGTGTTGTAAACAAGCACACCGCGGCCCATTTAGGTGCTAACTGCCGATAACCCCGCGACCACTATATTATGTGTCGCACACGGTATCTAGACAATAAACATGTCTAGCTGCAAATACTATAGGAAGTACATACGCGGGAACGGCCTGGCTGCAAATTAGAATCGTTTGACATACTTAGACAAAAAAAACCGGTCAAGTGCGAGTCTGACTCGCGCACCGAGGGTTCCGTACAAACTAAAAATTAACTCAAGGTAAAGTAAATGTCCCAATATTTGTTAAATAACTTTTTTTAACCCAACACAACAGAATTCAATTTCAATCAACGAATAACTTTACACCAAGACAATTGAATCGCGATCTTTTTTTGACCGGCTATTGAAACATACCCGTCCCAACCTCATTAATTCTAGAAAATTCTTAACAGCGCGAATGGGGTCAGCGCCATCTATCGGCCCCATTTAGTACTAACGTGCAAGTAGGGCAATCAGCTTCGTATGTATGTTCGTCTTTTAGCGATTATTGTTTATCAATTATGATGTAAAAGTGTCGTAAAAGTCGACTAAGAGAGCAGGGTTAAAGTGTGTTGTGGGCGATGGGCTAGCAACCTGTCACTGCAATATTACATTTTGTCAATCTTTTATACCCACATTTATGCTAAAAGTAGCGCTGGAACATAAGTTTAATGTGCTCTGCCTACCCCTTTTAGGGATAAAGGCGTAAATGTATGTATGTATGTATGTAATTATCATGTAGTACTTACACTGCAACGCTACGTTTTCAGTCAGAAACCAGAAGCCGGCATTACTAAACGAACATAAAAAGTTAAAAAAAAACTGTAGTTAAAAAACATAGAATAGAAATCATTTATTTTGAGTAACACACGACTCTTACTTGGAATATGTTAGTGATTTTATTTACTTATAACTTATGTTAGTGTTCATTTATTATTATTATACAATATATTGACATTTTATAGCTTTTATAATGATGAAATAACAATTTGTATTATTTTTATAAATTAAGTAATGCCGCATTAATCCCATTTAATTAAGATCTATATTATTTATTATAATGAATTTTGTAGGGTATTCTCAAATTGTGTCAGTTTAAAAGTAAGGTAAATTTATTTATTACGAATGCTTAGTTATAATTAAATGAATGCATGTTAGCTATTAGATTATATTGCTGTGCCCTAGCAGGGTTCATGTATTGGACTCGAGTGTATTGATAAGACCTTTGTTAACATGATGCAATGAATAAATGAATGAATGAATAAATATATGGACTGTTGGAGATGTGGATCTCGCAACAGTGACTCACACACGGACAGTCAAGCCTGTCCGCTACAGAACGGAGGGGTTGGGGCCGGCCCGCGCCCGGCGCACCAGGGATGGAGTGTGCATCGCTTGCGCATACTCGTATAATAGCAATCTATGCGCGCATCAGCAAACATCCCTGATGCGCTACAGAGCCGGGGCAGCCCCACCAGCAACCGGAACGCGTTGTTGTATTGGACCCGAAGGCCCGCATAGGCCCGCTGCGTAAAGTGCACCCATAAGCTGCACGTCTACACTCTACAGGGAAGTGCAATACGCTTTAAAAAGAGTTAATTTCGCATCCCTAGTACAGCGTGCAAACTTACGCGCAATCATGTTGGCCCTCACCGACAGGGCCCTCCGTTCGCGCTCGATATCCATGTCGTCTTTTAGATCTGAGGTGACAACAACGTATATGCTACGGAAAGCTGAACTAAGCGGAAACCTTTCGACTCCATCACCAGATCTTTATTTTATCAAATTCTTGTACTGTTTTATCGCCACGTTTTACGTGATCCTTCAGTCAATTTTCACCGTAAAACGTGATAAAACCTACCGTGCTAGCTGGGGCTCTACATAGATGCAAAACATACTTGCAAAGTTTCAAATCGATACTACTGATGACCCTTAGTATAAAAAGTACCATATGTTTTTAATCGAGGCTATACCTAGACTATTTGAATACCAAAGTTTATCATAATCCTGTCAGCCGTTTATGCGTAATTGAGTGTAGGTAAAACAACTTCACGAAGACCCCTCGTATGTGGAAGTGACCTGTTCGAAAACATTTATAATATTATTAAGATTGTACTTTTGTTATACTAAAACATAGAATAGATAAGTAAAGATGAGCCACATATGAGTGACAAAGATGTAAGCAGAGACAGTAATACAAGTGGGAACGAGACACAATGTCAATTAAAATTAAAGGAAAAATGTAATTCAACCGATTAAGATGAAAATTTGCACGAAGATAGTTTATAGCCTGGATTAAAATATAGGGTAGTTTTTATTCCGGGTCCACGCGGACGCAGTCGCGGGGGGAATCTAGTAATATTATTAATGCGAAAGTTTGGATGTTTGTTACTCCATCACGCATAACTTAAACGGCTCAACTGATTTGGATGAAATTTTGCACGAAGATAGTCTACAGCCTGGATTAAAATCAGGTCCACCGCGGGCGGAACTAGTAGGTTTGTGTTGCTTCTCCGTGAACGAGTTGCAAACGTTCACGTTTAGAAAGATACCACCTTATTCATAAAACTTAACAAACCGCTGTCAATTAAAATGTGTTTTGCCCCTTTGTCACAAATGTCATAGCGAAGAATGACGAAAATACTAACGTAATTTAAGGGCAATTTAGCTGAAACAGCTTCGACGAACGATTACAATGAAGTCCATTAGTCATCAGTCACCGGAACGGAAACAACACCGCATACCTGCTGAGCATGTCGTGATATTATTATAACTGCTGTCTTCTGTTAGAAGAAGGTACAGTGGAATCCGTTTTTAATGACATCGAAGAGAATTGAAAAACACGTCGCAATAAGCGGACGTCATACAAAGCGTTTAGTGAAAAAAAAAACTTATTTTAATAGAAGAACATAGCATATAAAAGCAAAATAAAAATAATCCGCACATTATTGCACATTTCTCCTCAATTTACGGCGTTTTTTTCACAGGATATCACTAAAAGCGAAACCTTCAAGTGTCAATTACTCACTGAGATTCAAAACAAAAACGAGTCACGAGCCGAACCTCGTCGGGAATCAACGAACATTGCAGAAGGGATAAATAATCGTGTCGGTCATTAGAACCGGACAAATTGTTGAAAATGGATCATAATAAGCGACATGTCACTGTAAGCGAGGTCATTATATCCGACTTCTTTTACGAAGAATTTTATATTAAAACCAAAGTTCGTTGTGTAATTAAGTCATTATATGCGGTTGGTCGATATAGGTGGAGTCATACTAAACGGATTCTACTGTACTTCCCCTGTTAGGCTCCTTCACTCCCCCCCCCCCCCTACTCCACACATGAGCGATACAACATTCCGCCACACTTCTCGACAATCTTCGGCAGTCGGGCAGCCCCGTAGTGGAGTCTGCCCACAGGCCAGCAAAGACGAGCAGCCAAAGCCTTCGGGCTGCTGCAGTAGAACCTGTCAAAAAAAAAACTTCTCGACACACTACTAATCTAAATTATATGAAACTGGCTTCTGCCCGCGACTCCGTCCGCGTGGAACTTATTCATATCATAGCTCCATACAAACTTTTACCGCGCATTTGACCGCCTCAGGGAATGATTTCCGGAATAAAACTGTCCAGTGTCCTTCCCCGGGACTAAAACTATCTATCTCTATAACAAATTTCATCTAAATCGGTTCAGCGGTTTAAGCGTGAAGAGATAAAAGACAGACCGCCGCACTTACACAGTTATAATATTAAATTATATATATATACAGTCATAAATAAAATATTAGGATTTGGCAGAAATGTTATGACGACCGGTTAGCCTAGTGGGTAGTGACGCTGCCTACGAAGCTGAAGGTCCTGGGTTCGAATCCCGGTAAGGGCAAATATTTGTGTGATGAGCATGAATATTTGTTTCTGAGTCATGGATGTTTTCTATGTATTTAAGTATTTCTATCTATTATATATATCGTCGTCTAGTACCCATAACACAAGCCCTATTGAGCTTACTATGGGATTAGCTCGATTTGTGTAAGATTGTCCCCTTATATTTATTTATTTATTTATTTATTTATTTATTTATGTACCAATATACATCAACGATAGTTTTATCAGTATTCAGAATTTTTCGTGGATTTGCTGATGCGGCATACAGAAAAGTCATAACTTTTATCTCTTTATGTTATAACAATTTGATCGAATGAAATCCTGACGACTTTAGGTAGACGTAGTATTTGTTAGAAGAGTTAGGGGACGGTAAAGATCATTCTAGAAGTTAATATTACTATAGACGACTAGATTTTGCCTGCAACTTGGTTCGCTACCATATTTGTCTACCAAATTACTCGGCATCTATGAAATTGGTAGGGATTACTTGGTTGTGACGCCACAATGAAACAACGTCCTCATTGTTAGTTTATATGAATTTAAAAATCTTAAAATAGCAAACATAAATAAAACACTGATGCTATCCGAGTATTTTCGTAATGTTTATCTGCTGTTGCCAATGAAAAAACAATTTATTTTCACTACCCTAAATACCCTACAAATACCCTATTTCATTGTTTCTTATATGATACCATGATGTACAATTGTACACACAACAGATGATGCCACAACTCCTCGATGAAATTAAAATGGCATTGCATGTTCTATAACTGTGCCTATACATATAATTTACACACGTGTATGTACTCCACGTGCAAGCCTATTCGCGCGGAAGCGCGCCTCGGCAACATTTCAGACCGATTTGATGCTGTCGTTAACTTGCACTTGACATATCTCGCATACCAAATCCTTATAGATTGGTAGCATGCAAGTCACGAGATTATACTCGCTACAATAACAAGTACCGTTAAACATTTTTGCTAATGAAAGCTACAAGCTTGTACATTGTAGTTTTTTTTTCTTTCTCTGCTGTTTTTGTAGACGGTGTAAGTTTGACTAACAATTTCTCAAAGGTTAGCTATATGGAAGAGTTAGCACGGGCATCACAAGATGGCGCTCGCGTATTGTCTTACTTTACGTCATGCTAACGCATGGCGAGCTGATAGGCGAGCGAGCGAGACAACATTTAGTGTGCTATAGCCGGCGCCTTGTTAATTGTGGCCTTCTATATACTATAGTCGCGTATGGTGTCTATTTTAATTTAACTGTACAATTGTAGATGCGCTCGCCGCCTTGCTGCCAAAATGGGCGCGGCGACTGCCAACTCTGGCGTTATTTGGCAATTTGGTGCGAGTACGAATTATTGTAATGTCTGCCGCTTGCAGATATAACAACGGTGAACCCAGACTGAGTAATAACGGTTCTGTCTGTGAAGTTCACAGTGAACGCATTTGACCCTTTGGCCATCAAGGACGCTTTAAGAATCGTTTACTTTGGGTCAACCAGTTGGGTGAATTTCCTATTTTAAAAATTAAACGCTGTCTCTTATTTGGATGGTAAAATGTATGTGCAGTATGTATTTACTACTAAAATATTCATAATCATAAAAAGATATGAGAATTCAAAGTTTCTCAAATATATAC
The DNA here is from genome assembly GCA_945867215.1 of Epinotia demarniana. Taxonomy (NCBI): domain Eukaryota; kingdom Metazoa; phylum Arthropoda; class Insecta; order Lepidoptera; family Tortricidae; genus Epinotia; species Epinotia demarniana. The sequence goes on from OX244283.1 coordinate 13,358,871, forward strand.
TTATTTTTTATCGTCTAGAGAAAATTTAAAGTTACTTAACAATAGGATTTCTATACTAAAAGGGTGCAGTGATTAGGGTGCCCCATCTAGCGGGTGGTCTGCCCCGGGACCGTTGCCTCCAACTTGGCCCTATCCACAGTATCCACTCCTAATAGGTCAGATAAATAGTATAGTCTCAATTAATAATACAGTAAAATGCCTAATGCAATCGTCCGTGGCCGTCCAGTTACATAAAGACGACCTAGATGGGTGCGACCTAAATTATTCCGAGAGACAGGAGCAAGAGATTTTCCTTATTATTTATTAATCACCCTGAGATTACTTTAGGTAACCAATTAGGGAAAACCCATAAATAGCTTTGATCATGCAGTATATTTAAAGTTGTTTATAGAAGTATTTTTTTGTTTAAATTTGTGCCCTTTTTTATTCCTAATGCAATGACAGTGAGTGGGGAATCTAAAGTCCAATTCCATGTTAAAGCGGCGTTTAGCCCTGGCTAAATGCAGTGCACTAACTGCACTCATACGCACCGATTAGAGCGAGATGGTTTATCTGCCCTCCCCCAGTCAGTGCACTGCATTTAGCCAGGTCTAAGGGCCGCTTAAGATCTAAGCCCTGTTAGCAGTCTCCAGTCATTTTCGGTTCGGTTTTATTCCTAACTCTCCGAGGATGTTTTAAGCCCCAACATAATTGAAATATTTGAGACATCCGACAGTTTATAAAAGAGCCGTTATTGAATTTTGTATCTTACAGCTCCGGCTGTAAAGTTGGTATTTGAAGTCATTATTTTTTTACAAACCTGCCACTTGAGATTATTTCAAGTATCGACACTCCGGCCTCTGCTACGAGAGTGAATATTACATATTATTATACTGGCTTACTTTTGAGTACCATGGCAGCCGCTCCCTATATTCAAACTGAAGTTAGAGACAGAGCTACCGGTATATTTTTATATCGTGTGGCTAAAATTACATTGAGTATGGGAAAGGTCTGTTATATCGACCATTAGCAGACATGTGTCGCCGAGGGTACGCGCTCGTTTGCGGTCATAAAGTTGAGACAAATTGACAAAGTTTATTCACTGGCCATCCTAAGTATAACATGCAGTTATGGCAAATGAATGAAATTAAAAAATAGAAATTAGTCCCCAGTCCCCAGCACGCCGCTCGATTCAAGTCGAACTACAAATAAAATTGTATGGAGAAGCAAGCGTCCGGCTCCTGACCCTTACAGCCCAATTTATGATATTGATATACATACTTTACACACCTATACCAAATCCACACATCTCTCTAACTTCTATATAATGCTTAACACAACTACAATCGTCAGCTGTTACCGGCGTTATAATTATAACGTACAACACTCGTTCCTCAAATACGAGACCGCTCGAAATATATTTCAAAATAAATCGGTTACAACGAATATCCGTTCCAATTCTTGTAAACTTTGAAACACTTTTGTGTTAATGGAAGGTCATATTTGGTGCAGCCCAAATGGGGCGGTACCTCCACCTTAAAGGAGACCGCAGACTGCATGGTAACACCATTACTTGCTCTGTACTTATTTGTACGTGGTTTAGGGCCGGTTTACACATTGATTAGTGATTAGTGCGTCCAAACAAAAGCTACTCGCACTTGCAGCAAATGTGGACTCGCACTGATGACGGCAATCAATATAGGAGACAGAAGGTCCCCGTCGAGTTTGCCCATTGAAACTTTGAAACCTTCTCACCGAGTTGTAGTTGGTGGCTGTGCGATAAAACTTTTTTGACATAAAATAGTTATTTACGATACAAGTGCCGAAAATAGGAAATTCGCAACGAGTGGTGATACATTAAAACACGACCGAAGGGAGTGTTTTAAATCAACACGAGTTGCGAATTACCTATTTGCACGTGTATCGTACAACGTTTTACTGTACATATGGCTCTTTAAAGTTTCGACATATACACGAAAAGTGCACTTTTCCGCACTAGTGCGGGAAAGTAGCACCATATGTACTGTAAATATTTTTAATGGTCCCCAGGACCTTCGACTCTCCATAGAAACGTAGCTTGGTTCTCATTTTAAATCGTCATGCAACTTTGTATACACCACTGTGTTGGAAACTAGTTTGTTGCTTGTTAGATTTTTTTTTAATGAGAGTAAACGTTTTTGATACAAATTGTCTAATTGCTTTTTTTTTATAATAATACTAGCTGCCCGGCCCGGCTTCGTACGGTTCGTTTTCCGTTTTCCCGTAGGAATGAAGCATTTTCTCTTGATAAAAAGTAGCCTATTTTCATCAGGGATGTTCAGTTTTGTTATTGTTAATTTTAGGGTATATTTTAATTATATTGTGGCAACACACAATTATTGGACGACGTTTTAGCTGTTGTGTTGGTCACACTATTACCCCCACTCCTAACCGTTAATCGGTCTGTTAGCTTTCGAATTCCGAACAGAGAACAACCCTTTTCGTAGCTGCCGTCGCAATAGTAAAATTTAAGGTCACCACTAGCTGTAGCGTTATTAGTAGTTTGTGTATCATCAGTGAAGTGAGTTTGGAGGCTGCCGAAGGCTTTTGGACGTAATCTGAGGCTAAGTAGCTGACACCGGAGGTAAGAGTTAAAAGTAAACTTGGTTCAGGTGAACTGGAGACTTCAACCGACGGTGCTCTGCTTGCGACGCCGAAGATCCTGTGTTCCACAGCCCAACAGACCAGGTATAACCGACGAACCACTGTTCTATTACTAATTTTAGCACACGTCAAACATTTAGACTCTTCAAATACCAATATTCTTGTTTCTCCCGCGACCCCCATATTTCTCGTCCTCATTTACAGTCCACTATTGTCGTTAATTCACATTTTGGTCCTTCGAGCCGGATATTTTGATAAGTGACCTTTGGTTTTGTCGTTTCGCAAGTCACTTGTTGAAAGTTCGGGTCTTTGTTTTCGTTCGAACTTATAAAATAATTGAGGGTAACTTTTGTGAAAGTAATTTAGGGTAAGCAAAAATATTGGTAAAATCTAGTGGTCCCCTTAAAGTTATTCGTTCATTTCATTCGTTTAAGTGACACTTCTACTGGCAACATTGAAAGTTGCATCAGTCAGCTGTCATTTGTCAAATTGACATTGGTCAAATTATTTGTTGTTGAATATACCGGTGTGCGTTTTTTAAATAGTTTTCGTGTATTGTTTTGTTAAGTGATTTAATTAAAATGGTTGGTGGTATAAGTCAGTTGCCGGAAGAGTGCGCAGACCCGTTGTTAGTGGCTCGGGATTACGCAATTATGCGTCTGGAATGTATTTTTATGCTATCGGACACTGACATAGGATTAGTTGAAGAAGCAGAAATCGGTGCAATTGCGCAAAGTTTTCACGAGACGCAAGTGAAGATCATCACGAGTGCTCCGCGAGGTGAGCATAGAGACATTTTCAGCCATACAGCGATGTTCGATTCAAAGCTGCGCGAGGTTAAAGCTCGGATGAGTTCCGTTACTAAGCCTAAGGTTAGTGCTATGCAACAAATGCAAACCGTTCTGCCAAAGTTGCCTAAAATAAACATTCCTGCATTCGATTCTAGAATCGAAAATTGGATTACTTTTATTCAATTATTCAACTCGTTGGTACATAAGCGAACAGATTTGGCTCCAGTGGAAAAATTGCATTATTTGCTATCTAGTTTGCAAGGAGAAGCATATAATGTAATTAAAAATTATCCAGTGACCAACGAAAACTATAAGGTAGCTTATGAGGCACTATATAAACAGTACAATAAGACTCGACTTATCGCTACCACTTACTATGAGAAACTTGTTGCATGTGAGTCGGTTAAATCTTCTCGAGCAAGCGATCTTGAACGTGTTAATAGGACATTCAAAGAAAATCTTGCGATTCTAAATAGTTTTAATTTACCGGACAAGAATTTTATGTTGTTCCAACTGTTGTGGTCCAAATTAGATAGGAACACTAAGGAACAGTTTGAACTGGAACACAATTCAGATGATGTTCCAGATTTTAATCGGCTGCAAAGTTTTATTGAGAAACGGTTTAGGGCCTTAGATGCTGCTGGTTTTAATGTGCCAAGTGTCAACATATCTCAACCGAGTACCAGCAGGGGTGTGAACAAGCCTAAGACAGTATTATCGGTGTCTATCCCACCATGTGTATTGTGTAGGGAGGCTCATGGTCTCACATCTTGTCCAATTTTTTTGAAATTTGACCCGAACACCCGTTTCAAATGTGTGAAGGAGAACAAGTTGTGTATATTGTGTCTGTCTGGTTCGCACTCAGTGAAGTCTTGCAAATCTAGGCAGCGGTGTGAACAGTGTAAGTTTTCACACAACACATTATTACATTTTAATAACACAAATGTACATGTTCCGGTGACAGATTCAGGGAACATTCAAAATTCTGTGGACATCTCCAATCCCTCGGCCATGGTAGCAAGTAAGACTATTTCTTCTACATTATTTTCGACAGCCAGGGTTATAGTCAAGGATGCCCATGATAATCTCGTTCCGGTGAGGGTTTTGTTGGACTGTGCGGCTGGATGCAGTTTTGTAACGGAACGCTGTGCTAAGCGACTTGGTCTTAGCGTCAAGCAGGGGAGACATGCTGTTAATGGCATAGGCCAGGCAGTTGCTGAACCTGCCGGCACCCTATCGTGTGTCCTTTCACCTAGTAATGGTGGATCAAAAAACACCTTTTCGTTCGAGGCTTACATATTGCCTACAATATGTTCGGACATGCCATCCGAGCCTTTGGATATTTCGTCGTGGCAACATATTAAGGACCTGGACTTAGCTGACCCGAGTCTACACATACCAGGACCTGTCGACATGCTCTTGAGTGTCGACATTTTCGCATCTTCGTTGCGTCCAGGGTTGATCCATGGTGACCCAGGCCAACCAACTGCCGTCAACACTATTTTCGGTTGGATTTTGATGGGTGGTTGCGCCACGGACATTTGTCGTTCTCGTCTTCGTCGTAACAGCTGCCATGTGGTTGCGGATTCATTTTCGTTAGACGACTCAATTAAGAGATTCTGGGAGTTGGAAAATGTCAACTCTCCGAATACCGTCGTATTGTCGAAGGAGGATCAACTGTGCGAAAACTATTTTGTCGATAATTTTCGTCGCACAGAGGAGGGTAGATTTGTCGTGCCTCTACCCTTCGCTGATCCGTCCAATAAACCTACCTTTTCGGGCTCTAGAGCTATTGCTCTCAAAAGGTTTTCGTCGTTGGAAAGGAAGTTGCAGAGTAACTCCGAATTTTCGAAAAATTACATAGCCTTCATGGAAGACTATGAAAATTGTCGCCATCTCGAAAGATGTGATCCTCCAGAAGTTGACGAGGGACACTTCTTCTATATTCCCCATCATGGAGTATTGAGACCGTTGTCGACTAGCACGCCTCTACGCGTCGTGTTTGATGCTAGTGCCCGGGACGGTCAAGGTACCTCGCTGAACGACACTCTGTTGCCAGGACAAAAGCTGCAAAACAACATCTTCCACCTGCTCCTTCGTTTTCGTTGGCATATGGTCGTGTTTACAGCAGATGTGAAGCAAATGTACCGGCAGATTTTGGTGACTCCTGAAGATGCAGAATACCAGCGCATTCTGTGGCGGCCTTCTGTCAATGAACCTGTCAGTGACTACCGGCTGCTCACTGTCACATATGGGGTTTCCTCGGCTCCTTACCAGGCTCTGCGTACCATTGCTCAGTTGGCAAGGGAATCCGCATCCAAGTGTCCCTCAGGTTCAGGAGTTTTGGATCGCGACATTTACGTTGACGATGTTGTGTCTGGTGCTCCATCTGTCGAGCAAGCTCGTGGTCTTCGGGCGGAACTATCCGCAATACTAGCGTCGGGTGGTTTCCATCTGCGGAAGTGGACGTCAAACTGTCAAGACTTCTTTGTCGACATACCATCGACTGATTTGTACTCTGAGGACTTTCGGGAGTTCAACTCCATTGGTGACGTCTCTCTTAAGATTCTTGGTCTGTCGTGGTTGCCTCGGACGGACTATTTTACCTTTAAAGTGGTTGTTGAGGGTCGTCGTTGTACCAAGCGAACCATTCTCTCGGAGATTGCTCGAATCTTCGATCCGCTGGGCCTTCTCTCTCCCGTCACGTTCTTTGCGAAATACCTTATGCAGCTGCTCTGGGTTTCAGGAACCGCGTGGGATGACGAGGCACCAGATACTATCGCAATCGAATGGCAAGCTTTTAAGGTTCAGCTGCCTTCCCTAAGCTCGGTCTTGGTCCCTCGTCGCATGGTCCGAGAGTTCACTACGCTCGAGCTGCACGGATTCTGTGACGCTTCAGAACGTGGTTTCTGCGCAGTAATATACTTGCGAACCTTGGAGGACAATGGAGCTTGCAGTGTCCAGTTGGTCTGTGCCAAGTCGAAGGTGGCACCTCTTCGCAAACTCTCGGTGCCGCGTTTGGAGTTATTGGCAGCGGTTTTGCTCGCAGATTTGGTGGCGTCTGTCGTAGATGCGTTGAGGCCTTTCCAGGTGATAGATCAAATCTTCGCGTGGTCCGACTCCAGTGTTGCGTTGGCGTGGATCAAGTCTTGCCCTTCCAGGTGGAAGACCTTCGTGGCTAACCGCGTAAGCCACATTCAGGACACAATCCCTCCCGATTGCTGGCGACATGTGAGGACGGCTGACAATCCCGCGGATTGTGGGTCTCGAGGTCTCCTGCCTAACGACTTGGTCAATCAGATCAGTTGGTGGGAAGGTCCTTCATGGCTTGTCTTGGACAAAGCTGATTGGCCAAGATCAACGTTGTCGATCGACGCTGATATCCTTCAAGAGGAACACAGGGTGACTGTTCTTGTGACGACTGTCGAAGAACCACTTGTCGTGAAACTGCTTGACCAATTTTCGTCATTAACGACTCTCCAACGAGTCCTGGCATATTGTTTCCGATTCACGCACAACGCCAAGAACCGAAAGACTCCCAGTAAACTGTGCATCGGTCCTCTGACACCCCTCGAGATAAAACAAGCGCTTATGTTTCTCGTTCGTTTCGTTCAAGAGCGCCACTTCTCTCAAGAAATTGAGAAAATTAAAAACAACCTTTCGAACTCTCTACCTAAAGGTCTTAGGAAATTGGCTCCGTTCGTCGATGATGCGGGTCATTTGAGGGTGGGCGGACGCCTATCACGAGCTTCTCTCGAGTTTGATGTAAAACATCCCCTGCTTTTACCTCGTGATGATCGTCTGACCTTTTTGCTCATAGATGAGTACCATCGTCGGTTTATGCACCCCGGCGTGCAAACATTGCATAACTTGCTGTCACAGCATTTCTGGGTGCTGTCTCCGAAGCGGGCCATCCATTCAGTGACGTCCAAGTGTGTGAAGTGCTTTCGCTCTCGGCCACTGGGTGCTCCTGCCCCGTTCATGGGTGACTTACCGTCGTATCGGATAAGCCAACTAAAATCGTTTTCGAGTGCCGCCGTCGACTTTGGCGGGCCTTTCGACATATCTCTTGGGCGCGGCCGAGGTAACAAAACTTACAAGGGTTACATCTGCGTCTTCGTTTGTACCTCGACCAAAGCTGTCCACACCGAGCTTGTGACCGAACTGTCTTCGGAGGCGTATATAGCCGCTCTCCGGCGTTTTGTCGCGCGTCGTGGTCGTTGTAGCCGCCTAGTCTCTGACCAAGGCAAAAATTTCGTTGGCGCTAACAACATTTTACAGCGCCTCCTGAAGGATGCTGCCGAGCAGCACCATCAAATTAAATTTGAATTTAACCCCCCGGGTAGTCCACACTTCTCAGGTCTGGCAGAGGCTGGAATCAAGGCTGTAAAGACTCACTTGTCGCGTGTTATCGGCTCGCAAAGACTAACTTACGAAGAGTTCTCTACAGTCTTGACGCAGGTCGAAGCTCTTCTAAATTCGAGACCACTCACCCCTCTCAGTGCTGATCCCAACGACCTGTCGGTCCTGACTCCTGGTCATTTCCTGACCATGGAGCCTTTGTCGGTTGTGCCAGACGAAGACTTGGCTGACACCAAAGTCAGTGTTGTCCAGCGTTGGAAGCTCCTACAAAAAATGCACCAAGACTTCTGGAGCAAATGGTCGAAGGAATATATGCATACCCTCCAGCAGCGCATGAAGTGGCATGACAAGCATCCCAGCATTGTGAAGGGTGCGCTCGTGCTCATTCTCAATGAGCAGACTGGTCCTATGAAGTGGCCTCTAGGTCGCATTGTCGATACACACCCGGGGTCTGACGGAATCTGCCGTGTTGTCACGGTGCGGACGTCCACTGGACTGTACAAGCGGCCAGTGGTCAAGTTGTGCCCTCTGCCCGTTCAATAATATATCGTTGTTATCGTCCCTTTTCTTGTTTTGTGTATTTTCGTTCGTTTCGTCTAGGCAAAATACTAGTGTATTTTGGTGGGCGGAATGTTCAGTTTTGTTATTGTTAATTTTAGGGTATATTTTAATTATATTGTGGCAACACACAATTATTGGACGACGTTTTAGCTGTTGTGTTGGTCACACTATTACCCCCACTCCTAACCGTTAATCGGTCTGTTAGCTTTCGAATTCCGAACAGAGAACAACCCTTTTCGTAGCTGCCGTCGCAATAGTAAAATTTAAGGTCACCACTAGCTGTAGCGTTATTAGTAGTTTGTGTATCATCAGTGAAGTGAGTTTGGAGGCTGCCGAAGGCTTTTGGACGTAATCTGAGGCTAAGTAGCTGACACCGGAGGTAAGAGTTAAAAGTAAACTTGGTTCAGGTGAACTGGAGACTTCAACCGACGGTGCTCTGCTTGCGACGCCGAAGATCCTGTGTTCCACAGCCCAACAGACCAGGTATAACCGACGAACCACTGTTCTATTACTAATTTTAGCACACGTCAAACATTTAGACTCTTCAAATACCAATATTCTTGTTTCTCCCGCGACCCCCATATTTCTCGTCCTCATTTACAGTCCACTATTGTCGTTAATTCACAAGGGATAATGTCGGCTTCTAATGGTAAAAGAATTTTTCAAATCGGTCCAGTAATTTCAGAGCCTACTCAATACAAACAAACAAACAATCATATTTTTCCTCTTTCTAGTATTAGTGTAGATATATTATATTTATATAGCAACAGAAACATAGTTTCCTAAGTTAGATCCTGTTGTGTGTGAAAAGTGTTATGTTATATTCCAGATATGCGGAGGGATGATAGTCATGTTTACTAGAAGGGCATTAAGTATGAATGTGGAGGGGTGTAAGAGAAGAGGTAGACCAAGGAAAAGGTGGATGGACTGCGTGAGAGACGATATGAACAGGAAAGATGTGTGTGATGAGTTGATGGGCGATAGAGAGGTATGGAAGAAAAAAACATGGTGCGCCGACCACAAGTAAATGGGATAAGGACAAGCGAATGATGATGTTATAATCCAGTATACTGTTTTGAAATGAGAACCAAAACTACGTACAGTCACCGTCATCAATATCTGCCGAAACAAAGCCTGCAAAAATATCTGACACGTCCTTATGGCATTAGACATAGAGTCGTGTCAGATATTCATGCGTGCTATGTTGTGGAAGAGTCCGCAGTAAGCTCGATTCTCCATACAAACGTAGTTACGCTCTCAATTTAAAACTACGTGTTGGATTGTAACGAAACTTTGCATATACAATAACATGAGGTATATCTATGTCTGTTATTAGTTTATGTAGCTTCAGGTACCAAAGTAAAAAAAATACAGCGAATTTAACTTTTTCATACAAAACTTGTTTTCGCTGTATTTAGTTTGTTTTATAAACTGGAACCATGTAAACTAATTACAGATAGATATACCGCATGCCATTGTATACCCAAAGTTTCGTCACAATCCAATACGTAGTTTTAAAATGAGAGCGTAACTACGTTTGTATGGGAAGGTGAAATTCGAGCGAGCTTACTGCGGACCCTTAACTCTATTACTACTACTACTCCACTCGAGTCGACCGTGGAGGGGGCAAATTACTAATGTAATATGTTTGTTTCCAGGGAAACCCCGTGAACATGACGAACGCCACGGAAACAACAACATTGTTAACAACAACATTGTAAACAACAACATTGTAAACGCTGTCAGTTAATTTATTTCAAAATATACTTATATCCCGTCTGTGAATATCTCCCAAATGCAGGGACTGTTGAATTTGATGTAAGCTACAAATGTAAAAGTATTTAAAGTTTAATATCATTCCAGGCGTTCGCCTCGTGTTCTCCGTAGACTTGTGGTATTGTAGATATTTTATTTCAATAAAGTTATGTGAGTTAATTTTATACGTTTTTTCATGATCTTCTGACTGAGTGAAGTGACAAGTTTCTACGGAATGACAGCTATTGACCGCCACCGCAGGCCGCGCCAGTGCGATTTACGGCGCTAGTCCTGCGGCCATGATGGCACATTCTTTAGAGGGCCTTAACCCATTCGCCGCCAGAGAAAACATGCGAGGTGGCACCCCCACGCCACGCAAGTCGTCAGTCTATTGTTTTTTGACTTCTTATTTAGTCGGCGGCGGGTGGGTGACAAACTTGAGTTGCACACAATTTCCACTCTGCTCGCTGCGCCACTGTAACAATGTTTAGTTTCCAGTTCCGTTTTAAAGGGCAGTTGGATGGCAGTCGCCACCGCAAAAACTACCGTACAGTTTGTGACCCCATACCTGTCATCAATGTCATCATCATCATATCAGCCGAAAGACGTCCACTCCGGGACTCCCCCAAAGAGTGCCAAAGTGACCGGTCCTGCGCCACCCGCTACCGAGCTATAGTTCTTCATTAAAGGCCACGGTTCTATTCTATACCGTGAACCGAATCACTGCCTCAGGCTGTGTCTAGAACGTGCTATCCTTATCTCTCATTGGCAACCAATTACGTGACAGTTGTAATCAGCGTCGGTATTTCTCCGCCTCTATCTCGAAAGATTTGCATTCGCGTGACTCGAGAGTTTCAACCTTATACTTTGAGTTTAGGTAGAACGTTTCCAAGTGTCCATACAAATAATAAGAACATGAAATTGTTTCGTAACCAAGTAAACCAAAAATGGTTTGTGTGCTATTCAATATTCATACTCACTGTCTCTAACGCAGTCCATCCACGTTTTTCTTGGCCTACCTCATCGCATACGACTTACGAGCCTCCACATTATAAAATGTGTTAAATGTAAGTATACCTATCGTTTTAAATTGGGTAAGTACCTATTAGGTCTCGTAGTTGTTTCGTTATCATTCATGATAAACTGCTCGTTGCGCTGACGGGCGCTCCAAGTCCATGTCGGTTATGTATTAATCAAGACTTCTTTATCAGTCGTATTGTTAAGCAGTAAGGCCGACGAAATGGTTACTAAACTGTACCTAGCTAGCAGTTACATTTTACTAAACGAGCCATCAGAAATGCCACTACAATTATTTAGACTGCACACCGGGCATTACGAAACGGCGACAATTCCGACTCCGCGGCCCTTTTTCCCGACATTACATAAGTTATATTTTAAAATATCGGTTGACCTACGCCGACGCGACCTTGCGCCACTTACGGCGCTGGCGCGCCGCCAGCGTGCGTCTTGCCTTATGTAACTTTAATATCCCACGTGGTATTTTAGGCTCGTACTTGACACTCCCAAGTGCAGTGATGTGATAGGTATGGCGGCCTTGATAGGAATAGCGCGGGATCGCCGCCGGAGATAAGTCAATTAACGCTGTGCTAAGCGTTTCGCACGACCACTACTTGTCTTGGCTGTCTTCTTGCTTGTTATCCTGTTTGCATCCCGTACGCTTACCATGAGTTTGACAATGACGGCTTACGCTAACGAGTATCGAGTTTTCTATCTGTGCATCTCTATTGCACTTTGTCAGTACGAGCGGGATGCACAGATAGAAAACTCGATACTCGTTAGCGTAAGCCGTCATTGTCAAACTCATGGTAAGCGTACTGTTCGTTATTCTATCGACATTAGAAGTACTAAGTATCTTCTGCTAGCCTTGCATTATGTGGCTGATAAGAGCCTTGGTTCAGGCATGCGACTTTCAAGCGGCGGTCGTGGATTCGAATCCCGGCTCGCACCAATGAGTTTTTCGGAACTTATGTACGGAATGTTTACCGTTAGCTTTTCGGTGAAGGAAAACTTAGTGAGGAAACCTGTCTAATCCCAAGGTCTAGTTTTCCCTCTGGGTTGGAAGGTCAGATGGCAGTCGCTTTTGTAAAACTAGTGCCTATGCCAAATCTTGGGATTAGGTGTCAAAGCGGACCCCGGGCTCCTTTCGGGGCATTTCCGGGAATAGCGCTAGGAGGATGATGAAGAGAGATACGCTACACCAGCAAGAGTCTAACTCTTAAATGTGTGACGATGCAGACTAAGCAGTCTTACGGCGACCAGCAAGTTATTTTCTGAGTATTTTCCTTGTGGAATCTTTAGGTACATTTAATATTCACATATTAGGTAATCCGTCAAGCTGGTCTTCGCAGCGAGTTATGTATTAGAAGGAAAGGAATAAAGTAAGTATGCATTTAGTTAGGTAGGTTGTACTATTTTGTTTGGCTAAGTATCGTCGGCACATCACAAATCGAAAAGTATTTATTTATGTCAGTATACGATCATGTAGTTTAGGTACTAATTACAATAGTCCTCTAGTATTTCAAGTAGGTACATAGGTACTTAAAGTAATGAGTTATTAGGCGCCTCGGTAACTCATTCTTATCAATTTTATCATTTCAGTGTGAATTATCAGCAGATGTGATGACTGACGACTCACGAGGTTGTTATTGTTACACAATCTGCGCTCCACTGTCTAGTCGTCGAGAACGTACCTACGGGAAAATGATTGTTGAGAGGAGTCAATTATGTAATTTAGAGCGCTTAAAGGAACGAAAGTACCTAGACATTATTATAATTTGGCAATCGTGCACAATAATTACCTAAAGGTAGGTACAGTCTAAGGTCACACCTGTCACACACATAGTGCACTATCAGCTTGCTATCAGCCGTAAAATTACGTTCATCTGTTGGGCATAGGTCTCTTATGGAGTGCTTATGGATGAGACATGATGACAAGGGAATGGGCAGTTGTACCCACTCTGGTCCAAATTGCACCTCTCAATCTCTTCGCAGTTGTTAAGTATGTGAGGAAATGTGTCCTCGCGATGTTGTCCTTCACCGCAACGCTGTAATATGGTCAACCAACTATTTTTATTCGGAAACCGTTTACACAAATCCAGGTAGGAAAGTACCTATACCTATTTGGTTTCAGTAAACGCGCACTTCATAGCAATCTTAACAGAACATGGTGTCCAATATAACATACATATGTCTATACTTCGACTTTAATATTTGTAAAACCACTCACTTCACAATGAGCCATACGGCTGATCAAAAAGCCATTGTCGTCGCGATCCTGACTACCTCCTACCTGCTTTGACACCAACTAGTAATAAGTATAACTTTAGTAGGTAAGTATATGTTGTCCAATGTGTAATCACTAGGTCTTGGGGTCTACCTCATGCTAACTGTTATAAATATTATTGTATCCAAGACTAAAGGGAATGGACACCGGAAACAACGCAAAAAATGCCCCGAAACTCTTATCAATGCCGCATTGCGGAAAATCACAGTACACGTGGCACGTGCACGTAGATTCATTCACTACCTACGTTACTTCTAAGTAAATTTCAGTCGCAAACCTATTGATGTAAGTACTTATGTATTGTACATATTACACTAAAGAAAGAACTATTTAGAGCTTCTGTCAATAGGTGATGCTGTCGACTTTAATTGTTGTAAGATTTATTCAACGGATGGGGGAGCTGAGTGCTGATTGACAGATATGCGAAACGTTTATTGGATGCAGCAGCTGTCGTGCTTTGTAATTTTCTACATCCAATTAATTTTTTCTGGCCGGTCGGCGAGTAGGTCCTCGGCCATTTCTGGGCTTCATAACTGGCTGACGCTCTGCGGACATATAAAATAGGGTGTCTGGAGGGCAGTTATTCGGAATACATTTATTCGCCTCACCTCACCATGGCCTAACCAAGCTTAACCTCGCTTAGTAACTACGAATCGCGGCGTCAAGATTATAGTACGTACCTACATATTTGTGGGTGAAGTGAGCTTACACAAGTTACCGAATAGCTTGGTTGGAGGTGAATTAGTATATTACTTGAATAATCTTGTAATGATAGCTCAATATAGGTAGTAATAATAGATTATCAAAAGCCAATAACACACGTGGTCGTTGTAAAGCAGAAAGCAGCGTTTGCGTAAAACAATTAGCACCACGTGTTGGTAATTGTCGTCTTATCTGATAACCGCCGTAACCGGCTGACCCACCGCCTCGGAGCGTGCGTATCGTCCTACATATTCACGAAACATTTTGCTCTCCACTTAGCAAGTGCGAGAGAGACGAAGGCTTTACGTCCGACATTAAACGCGATCATGTTAGCGAGGCTGGTGCAGTGAGATCGCCAGAGCTCCCGAGCGGGGATGCGCTGTGTCGAGAGTCAGTGACCTGCATTTTTCGCTGTGTCAGTGCCGTTAACTTGTCAACGCAACGAGGCCCCAAGTCAATTAAGATTTAAGGGGCTATCCGAGGTTTCCATCGATTTTTGACAAGTTTTGAATCGTATCTCCTACTTTTGCACTACAGATAGAAGTATAAATCAAACGGTTATCGGTTCTTCAATTGTTTATCTCCATTCTGGTCCACCAGATTTTGAAACAAATGAATACAGAATTTTGTATGATCTTTTTAAACATTGTCTAAAATAACAGTTATTTTGTAAATATCTCTATTGACGTGAAAGATCTAACACATACGAAATCTACATATTTGGGTTCGTCTGTGACGTCCCTAAAACTGGTCTAGGGTTTTCATTTTAAACCAATTAACATAAAAGTTATGGCCAGAAACCGGTTTTTTGGCCTAAAATTGTTTTGATGCTTGAAAACTTTGATGCCAAATATCTCGAAAACAATGAACTTTGAAGTAAATGTGGGATACTATATTGCTTAAAGCCGTTGTGCTACAAAAAACCTAAGAAAACTAAGAGATTCAGATCGAAGGTACGATCCCATACGCCAATTATGGGAGCCCCTTAAGGGGTCGGATCGTCTTGCATGGCGACAAGAGATCCCGCAGTCTATGGACATTGCTGTTATTCGGAACGCGGTAATGCACGTCACGTCTAACGAAACTCTTAGCATTTACGAATCAAAATATATTTGTGGGTGAAGGGTGAGGTGAGGGTGAGGCAGAAACAAGTTACAGAATAGCGGGGCAGAAGACGCTCTTGCCTTGCGGCAACTGCGTGCTGTCACTGTCAGGCGAGTAGATACGAAGCCGCTCACGCCTGCGCGTAAACAAACGACATTCGGCGCGTAGTCCGCACCAAAGCTATAACCACCGAACTTCGAATGTCGAAGTTCGGGTATCTCTATCACACTTAGTGTACATAACTCGAGTGACAAGGATGCAAAGTACACGAACATCGAGATTCGATTTTCGTGGTAGCACCGCCGCGTACGATCCGTTAGTCCATAGTCCATACACACGGCCTAACTAGACGTGTCCTGTGTCACAGAATAAATAGTAGTACCACAGATCAAAGAATACAAGTAGGTAGTACTAAGTACCTGTGTGTACTAGCAATAACATTCACGTGTACACAAATAGGCTCGGTCAAGTAGGCCAGGGTTAAGGCAGCCAGACTTAGCTCGCTATAGTAGTACTTAGGTACTAGGTAGGTACTCTGGTTATCAGCTGTGTTTTAGGGTTCCGTACCCAAAGGGTAAAAACGGGACCCTATTACTAAGAATGTCCGTCTGGCTCGTCTGTCACCAGGCTGTAACTCAAAAACTGTGATAGCTAGACAGTTGAAATTTTCACAGATGATGTATTTCTGTTGCCGCTATAACAACAAATATTAAAACCAAAATAAAATAAATATTTAAGGGGGGCTCCCATACAACAAACTTTTTTTTAAACTATTTTTATGCATAATGGTAAGGAACCCTTCGTGCGCGAGTCCGACTCGCACTTGGCCGGTTTTTACCTTTACTACTTATAGTTTACTGTTACTGGTATCATCGCCGTTAATCATTTTAGCATTTTACGTCCTGCTTATATAACATTACCGACATGACATTGAATTCATGTTGACGTCATGGAAAACCTATTATATTTAGTATCTACTAAAGACGGACTACATTACCTACATTCTATTTAATTTTCAAGTTCTTTGAATTGTACAGAAAAGAAAAAAAATATATAGCAGTGCATAGTTAGAAATCCCATAACATATTTTTATTTGACCCTCGCGACTAGCGCGCTTTACAGCCCCCCTATTCTGTAACTTGTTTTACGTCACACCTGGCCATAATGGACCATAATGGATAATGGACCTGGACGTAAAATTTTGTACTCAACACGGGCGGTAATTCGTAAAGCCCCAGAGCGCATATTTATGGCCCTCACCTTCGGTTCCGGCCACAAACACCTGCGCTTCTGGGGCATTCACGAATTCACCTAGTTACGTAATGTACTATTACGTTCACCTCAACGCTCACCCACAAATACATCTTGACACCGCGATGCGTAGTAACCAAGAGTAGATAGAGGTCTCGTTTCGCTGGGCCCTGGGCTGTGATTTGCTACGCGCTAATGCGGCTCACCCCTCCGGTCACCTGTCACGAAACTACACCTCTACTTACGCTTGGTTACTCATACTACGCATCGACATGACACCGACCGCGATGCGTCTAACCAAGCGTAGGCAGAGGTGACGGGTGACCGGCGGGGTGAGCTGCTTTAGCGCGTAGTGAATAACAGCCCAGGACTGGCCAGGGAGAGCGCCTCGGGATAATTTCGAGCCGCTTCAATCTCGTGAACTTATTGGGTAGCTGTGGGGTCGCCCAACCCTGCACCGGACCGGGCCGGGCCTGGACCGGGTTGCAACCCGGTCCACTACGGCGGGGGGAGCAAGTGCGTAGGTACATATTCGTCGGCGTGCGCGCCCCGCACTACGTCTGCGGACATTGGGAGCGGAAGGGTAGTCCTCCCGCGCTCAATCCGCAGCCTCCTGCACCATTACGAGCTTGCAGAAGCCGGCCATCTCCCATGACCTCTCGCTGTCAAGCATCTTAGATACAATATTATCTATCGTTTACCTACGACAACTGGCCATAACCCGACCAAGTGGAGACGTAAAATGTTGTACACGCGACGGATGGTAATATAGGAAGCATTCAAGCTTCCTATGCCTGCGATGTGGTGATGGCCACTTATAGAAACCCGTGGACGCAACTCGTACTGTCCAGAATGACTAGATCACGAATTTTCATTTCGGCAAAAAGCCAACTTTCCTGTTGACTGTTCGAGTTCGTTTCCTGTGACGAGTCCAAAGTTTTTTTTAAAATACATTATCGATCTTATCGTGCAGAACCCATTACGGTTACGTACCTACGGTTTGTTTTATAATAATCTTGAGAATTTAATGGTTTCAGAGAACAACGGTTT
This sequence comes from Epinotia demarniana, assembly GCA_945867215.1. Lineage (NCBI taxonomy): Eukaryota > Metazoa > Arthropoda > Insecta > Lepidoptera > Tortricidae > Epinotia > Epinotia demarniana. The sequence goes on from OX244283.1 coordinate 13,376,373, forward strand.
TTTGCCGGACTCAATATTCGGACAAACGATACAGAAATGAAATTTACTGATAGGTAAGGTAACTATCACGATCTTCAATCATGACTCATGAATAATGAAATAAGACAAGTGAGACTGCTTTTATATAGAATACAAGGAATCAAAATTATACTTCCCCGGGAGGTCGGATTTGCCTATGGAAGTTTGGACAATACTGTTAAGCTATATGGTTCGAGTCCTATCAAATGTCTTATTACTAAACGCATCGTCGACCAACGAACCAATAAATCTGACCTCCTACTTATTACACATAATCGTGAGGCCATTAGAGATCAAATTATATTAGACCAACTCACACTGTTACACTACGTAAAATATGTTTTGCGAATATGATAGGTACACCTACGAGTTCGTGTTACACGGTTGCATTCGACTTCCAAGTCAGCGAGTATATTGAACCTTATCGCGGTATGATAACGTCTACAAATTGTGATTTATATGTAACTACTTATCTGTAATGAATTGACACGCTTACAGAGGGTAAGATTACATGGAATGGCTGTCGGTATGAAATTACAACACTGAAGTATTGTGTCATTCAATTCAAGTGCTAGTGCAAAGCTCAGTTGCTCAGCTCCATACCTACAGATACTCACGCCTAACGCATAATTCACATCAACTTCACATCACATCTATTCCTTTATGTACTTACGTAGTGTGTCTGTAGTGAGTGAGTGAGCTATAGACCTCACAAGTCTGTCATAATAAAAAATCCTTTTTATTTTCCAAAAACAGAATTGCTAAAAAAACAATATAACTCTCGAACTAGCTCACAAAGAATCGCCGGTTGAGAAATTAGACCTACAGAGGAAAACAGCCGGACAGATGGACATACGAAAGAATTTTACACGTTCTGGTGAGCTACTACCTAGTGTAGGTACCTAACCTCTGTAGGTATACCTCAAGAGAGACAATTAGGTAGCTAAAACTAAGCCTTAATACGTTGCGATGTCTTTAGAAAAGACGTTGTGCACGTGGACGAGATAGGTTAGGTAAGTATTATATCTACGTATTATAATTGGAAGACATTAAATATGCCGATGTAAAAATGGGCTAGAAAGCACAGGTGTCTCATAGAAATAACAAAAAGAGTTCTGAATGAACGTAATAACCCAAGTAGCAAAATTCTCCTATTAGAAAAAAATATAAGACTAATACCTCTTATAGTAGTTTTATAAACGTTTTTGACACGACCTACCGGCTCGGAGCTCTCATAGAAGTCTTATAATAGTCACGTTTTTGACCAATAATCTTATAACTGGAGTGTATTGAATAAAACACAATGGCGTTCCATGCAAGACTATTTATTGTGAGAATGGCGGTGGATGATCAAACCATATTTTGAAACCTACCCACATACCTATATATATTACATTACTCTCCTCAGGAAAGAAATCGAAAAAAAAGAATTTAAAAATACAAAGTAAACAAAAGGTATAACGCCCGAAACAGGACTTTCAGTTGCGGTTATAAAGTCCAGATTCAATCGTGCGATATGTGTAGGCACCAAATACAAATAATAAGAAACACGATTACTGAATATTACACAATACCTATCCTACATACATACATCATTTACTTTAGTTTGTTTGATATGTGTTGTTAATAATAAGTACTGTTATTAGTAACATCACATATCGAGCAGAAACTAGGAAATAGAAAAAAAAAACAGCAATTATAACTTATTATAAAGTAACCAGAACAGCTGTGCATGTACAGTCACACCCATAAACATGTATTTACTCGTATGTTTATGAACGTATGTCGGTGGACTAAAGTTCATTATTAAATACAAATTTTTGGACCCGACTACTACATATTATGACAATATTTCTAAAAATCACGCTTTATAAGGTCATACATTTCTTAGAAAGCATTGTTATTCGTTATATTACATCACATACATGCATGTGTTGAATAGGTATAAGTATTGGAGGTAAACCTACGGACAGAGACGGCGATTTTGTAATGTGAATTAAGGTTCAGGAGTAAACGGAACGAGTATCGTCAAAATAATTGGATTAACTTTAGTTAAAATCGTATAAAATTTGGCGTTTTGTGAAATATTTATGTCGATACTAATGAGATGATAATAACTTTAGAACCGGGTATTTTAAAAGCCGGAAATTCACCTATAAATTTCGTATGATAATGATAAGAATGAAGACTAAACTTTATAATTTCGCTTAAGACGCGGACGCAGCGCCCTCGCCCGATCCGGGCTCGCCGGCGCCGGCTCGTGGCCCGGTGGGCTCGGCTCGGGCGGTGGCTCATCATCAAAACCACTTGCAGCGCCATGCTCTTCCAATGATGTTTCGGCATCAAGGAATTCTGGGGATTCGGGTCTGGAACCGGTTTTATTACATTCGGGTTTCGCCGCCTCGGGCGCTGACGGTGCCGGAATATCGTGTTCTGGCATTAAATTGTCACTGGGTAGTGAATATCGTACCATTTTTTTTTTAATAAGTTGGTCGATGTGTCTTTTTCCGTCTTGTTCCCCGATTTTCACATTGTAAGTGACAGTGCCGGTGCGTTGTAGCACTGAACCCTCCGTCCATTTGGGACCATATTTAGAGAAATTTCTCACCAACACCTGGTCGCCTTGTTGTAGCTCGCGCATCGCGCCGCCGGCGTTACGCAGCTGCGCGCTCTGCGCCGCCTGCACTCGGTTAGCGGGCGCGGCGCTGCCAGCGCGCAACAAGTCCAGGCGCGTGCGCAGTCGCCGCGCAAGCATCGCCACGGCCGGCTCGCGTGCCGTGCTGCTGTGAGGACTATTGCGATATTGAAGTAAAAACTTCAAAAGGGCGGTCTCCGTATCCTCATTTTCGGATGACGCCTTTTTTAATACTTTCTTCACAGTCTTAACTGCGTTTTCAGCGGCCCCATTACTCGATGGGTGGTATGGAGCCGTGATCACGTGGAATACACCATTTTTTTGCAAGAAAGCTCCAAAGTCGTGGGACGTGAAGGGGGGGCCACCGTCTGTTACCAGCTGTATGGGTAGCCCAAACCTCGCGAAACACTCACGTAGCTTGGTGGACACAGTTGTCGCCGACGTGCCACTCGTCATTGGGAACACCTCGATCCACTTTGAGTGTGCATCAATGATAAGTAGATATGACCGGCTATTATGATGTAAAAAGTCCGCGTGAAGTCTCAGCCAGGGTTCCGCGGGCCAGGCATAAGGGGCCGGGGAGGCCCGCGGCGGTGCGTCCAGCTGGGCGCGGCAGGTGTCGCAAGAGCGCGCGCGCTGCTCGAGGTCAGCGTCCAGCCCAGGCCACCACACGTAGCAGCGTGCAATCTGTTTCATGCGCACCATGCCCACGTGACCCGCGTGAACCTCTTCCACTATCTGTGCCCGCAGCCTACTGGGAACCACTACTCGGTACCCCCACACTATGCATTCATGATCAATGTGCAGCGTGTCCTTGCGATGGAAATAAGGCTTTTCATTTTCAAATTCCGTTTCCGCCGGCCACCCGCTCATTATGTACCCGTATATCTTGCATAGTGTTACATCGTTTTTAGTTTCCCTCGCTACATCCCTGTGGCTAAGAGGAAATGATTCTTCTACAAAATGTAAGTATGCAGCGTCGTCCTCGTTGTTTGTCCTCGACCCTGTTGGGAGCGGCAGGCGGGACAGACAGTCCGCGTTGCCGTTTTTGTCCGTCGATACGAATTCTATGTCGAAGTCGTACGCTGCCAACCGAACTGCGTACCTCTGCAAACGGCTCGCGGCTGTTTGTGGTATGCCGTGTTTTGGACCAAAAATATATGTGAGTGCTTTATGATCACTACGAAGAGTGAACTTACGGCCGAAGAGGTATTGATGGTGCTTGTTGACCCCGTAGACGATGGCCAGCGCCTCCTTGTCGATTTGGCTGTAGCGGCGCTCTGTCTCGCTGAGTGTGCGCGAGGCACAGCATACGAGGCGCTCAGTTCCGTCCGGATAGCGCTGAGCCAGCACTGCTCCCAGGCCGTATGCGCTGCTGTCCACGCATAAGACCAGCGGCAACGAGGGCTCGTAATGTGCTAGCGCCGAACTATTCAGCAACTCATCTTTAACCTGCTTGAAAGACTGATCACATAAATGTGTCCACTGCCAGCGGGTACCTTTCGCAAGCAGTGCATACATTGGTCGTAATATGGTGCTAATATTGGGTATAAAACGCGAATAATAATTAACAAGGCCCAATGCGGCTCTAAGCTGTGACACATTTTGTGGCACCGGCAAATTTTCAATCGCGGCTATTTTATCTTTGTCTGTATGCAAACCATTTTTATTTATCCTATAACCCAGATAACATACCTCATCTTTAAAGAACTCACATTTTTCAAATTTTATACGCAAACCTGCTTCACTTAGTCGAGTCAAAACCGCTTTTAAATTTTTCATGTGATGGTCTTTATTTCTACCAGTAACACAAATGTCATCGATGAAAGCCACAACACCCTCCAACCCGCTAAGTGTCTCCTCGATCAGTTTTTGGAAGATTTCGGGTACCCACTTTATACCGAACGGGGCACGTCGGTATACAAAAGTGCCCACATGGGTAGTTACCGCAGTTAGAGGCTGTGAGGCGTCATCGAGAACCAGTTGCAAATACGCATTTTTTAGATCCAATTTAGTGAATTGTTGGCCACCACTTAAAGCGGCAAACAACTGTTCAATGCGGGGCAACGGATAATGAAAGTCTTTTAAACACTTATTGACCGTGACCTTGTAGTCGCCGCATATGCGAATCGAGCCATCGCGCTTGATTACGGGTACTATGGGCGTCCCGTACTCTGATGTCTCAACTTTATATATAACCTGTTCTGATTGCAACCTTTCAAGCTCGCGTTCGACTGGCATCCGCAGCGCCAAAGGCAGCGGTCGGGCTTTGCAGAAGATCGGAGAATTGTCTTTTAAATGTAATTGAATTTTTGTTTTAAATGTTCCTAATTTGTCATCAAAAATTTCCGGGAATTCATTCTTTAATTGCAGCACAGTCGGATCAATGTTATCCGTCATTTTATTTAACTTGATTGAACCAAGATTTAATTTGCGCAACCACAGTCGGCCTAACAGAGGCGAGCCGCCGTTGCTGATAACGAATAACGGTAAATCAGCTGATTCGCACTCGCTAGTTACTCGCACATTGATGCGGCCTAATGGAATTATTGCTTCTCCCGTATATGACTGTAGCTTAATATCGTCTTTTTGTAGACTCAAATGGGAAAAATGTGTATCGTAAAATTGTTTCGACACCGCCGATATTCTGCTGCCCGTATCAATTTCAAATAGAACATTAGAATTTTCAACCTTAAGTTCGCAGTAATACGGTCCATCTTTTATTTTGCTCTTCGCTGATAAAATATTGTACATACCATCACTCGCGTCGCTATCAGAGTTATCACCATCCATGTAATTCTGATATTTAGACCTGCCGGCACTACCACTTTTCTTACACACCGTAGACAGGTGTCCCTTGTCCTTGCACTGGTTACAAGTGTACGACTTGTACCGGCACTTGTTAGGCCCGTGACCGTCCCGGCCACAGCGCCAGCAAGCGGGCCGCCGCTTCGCCGCCGCGGGCGCTGCGCCCACGCGGTGCAGGCCGGCCGCGCCCTGCCCGAGTCCTGCCGCCGACGCCCCGCCGCCGTTGCCGCTGCCAGCTGCCGCTGTCTCAGCGTGCCGCTCGGCGGCTTCCAATGCGAGCGCCAGCTCCACCGCCTTTTTATAATCCAACGTGGGTTCCGCGAACAAGCGCGACCTCATCTCCTCACTTCTGAGGCCCGAAACAAATTGGTCACGCAAATTTTCCTCCAAGCTGGAACCGAAATTGCAATATGTTGCGAGATGTTTTAAATTTTGAAGGAAAATTCCAATTGTTTCGCCTGCTGCTTGTCGCCGTTGTCGAAAAATATGTCTCTCTGCTATTTCTGACCTTTTTGGATCCAGGTGATTCTTGACGAGGTCGACTAACTCCTGAAACTCCTTATTCTCCGGATGATCAGGTGCACACAAATCGCACATTAACTCGTAGGTAGCGGCGCCGACATGAGTCACTAACGTGGCCACGCGCAACTCGCTTTTAATATCGTTGAGTAAAATGAACTGGTCCACGAGCCGTACGTATGCTTCCCAATTTCCTCGACCATGTAGGTCGAATTCGTGTAACTTTCCGAAAGGCATTTTGACTAATATCGACTATAATTCACCAATTCGTCGCCAGTTGGAGTGTATTGAATAAAACACAATGGCGTTCCATGCAAGACTATTTATTGTGAGAATGGCGGTGGATGATCAAACCATATTTTGAAACCTACCCACATACCTATATATATTACAATAACAACATCATACAAGACGATTTGATCCTCAGACGAATTGATCCTATAATTTAGTCTTAAAAGCGTTTATAGGATAAATTTATATGACCCTTACAAACACAAATAGTCTTATAAATAGATTTTATATAGCTGTTATAAGTACGCATATTTTAATCCTATAAAAGCATTTATAAGAACCGCTACTCCTATTAAGGTTTTATATCTATCTGTAATGGGACAATTAATCCTATAAAGGCTATTGACTTTACTCGTTATAGGTCAAAAAATTACATGACTGATCTGACTTGATGGTTACTTCTAATAGATCACTAGCATGAAACTAGCATTAAGTTTGATAATTATACGTAATTTTGGGCTTATAAGGGTTTTATGCTTTTCATTATAAGAGTGATTGAAACAAGTGGCCATTTATTATCTTAAAAATAAAAATGGCAGGAATTTTTGTCTTATAACAGCACTGGCGTAGTATGAATGGTATTATTAATGTTCTGATACTAACTGTTAAAGGAGGCGATCTGAAAATCCACAATGCCCATGGCAAGTGTCAGCACTTTGTACTACTTAACCAGTAAATAATTAATAAGCAGATTTTTATTATGTATTTTTAAAAGGGGGCGTTAAAATATGTGTCTGTATGATTATTACTTTATCAATAAAATTTATTTTGCAAGTTATTTTTTTCTAATTCACTTCTCAATCACTGTTAAAAAACAATTCCTTTTATATACTATAATTATGATACAATAAGCACATTTAACTTACCCTTTTCCAGTTTAGTTTTATTTTATTAGAGCACAACACACGACACATCACCACGGGAGGCTTCACTGGTAAAACGATAAAAAAAGCTCCTTTTAAGATAAGCCACTGGCCACTATAGGAATGATTACTCCAGTACCAGCATGCACCAGACCGTTATAAGACTAATTGTGCTTGTTAGTTGCGTTTACTAGACACTTATAGGAGCAACTTATCCTGCAAGAGCATTTAATATGACGATATTAAAACTGAATTGCACTTTATAGGACTGTAATAAAATGACTATAGGTTTATTTAATCCTATAAAAAGCGCCCAATTGTGGTTTTATAAACGTTTTTGGGAGTTCTATAGGACTGAAAATTTCATGGTCTTAGGTTATTTACAGGAGCAAATTTTGCTGCTTGGGAAGTGATTTGCGAGCGACGAGGGTTCTGCCGGACGGATCGATGCGCTGAAGGTCGGCGCGTGACCTAATAATCTAGAGTACTAGACCACGCCCGACCCGCTACCTGTTTAGGATTAAGAGGACCGTTAACAGGTAATATTTGGAGGTCCACATTGTTTAGGACACACCTAGCCATAAAGAATATACATATTATGACACGTGCGGAAAATCCCAGCCCCCATTCAGGAACCTGTTTTAAGCTCACCTCAACGCTCACCCACAAATATATCTTGACACGACGATGCGTAGTAACTAAGCGTAGGTGGAGGTCTAGTTTCGTGACGGGTGACCGGCGGGGTGCTTAGCGTCTCCTGTCTGGTTCCCACCGTACAAATTAGAAAAAGGAGTTTAGATCTTTCTCAAATCACGTAGCGGCGCGGCGTCAGTCGTGCTCCGCAGGGGTAGACGTAAAATTATCTACTCACCAAAGACGGTAGTAAAAGACTGGGGCAAATGAATCGTGATTGGATAGGCTCACAACTTCTTTACAAAAACATTGTGTTGTCACCAATGACCAAACATATATAAATGCATATGAAATAAAAGCGTCATCATCCTAGCGTTATTAACTACTTATTAGTTACTAGCTGTACCTGCGACTTCGTTTGCATGTTAATGTAGGAGTTAACGCATTTCTTCTCTTGGAAATAGGGCACATGCAATTCTAATTCTAATTTTAACCTATCATGTAAAACTTTCAATAAACCTATATATTTTAGTTAAAACGACGTTAAAACCTGTCACTCTGATATTTAAATTATTAAGATAGGGACAAAACACGTGTTATTTATCAGAGGTATTTTAAGTTTTATGAATAATGGGGTAAAAGTTTAGTAGATGTCTGTGGCAATAGATCTAACAGGTAGGACACACGCTGCAGTATTAAATGTTTATTGATCTTCTTTTCTACATATTTTTAACACTGTGTTATGTTATATTACAAAAACGTGATGGATGACTGACATGATCTTGAGTTCTTGAGTCACTCCGACTCTCAGGTAAAGATGTGTTTAGGAATTAATAATAGTATAGATAGATAGATAGATAATAATCCTTTCGAGTACCCATTGACCGGTAAGTGTTTACGTGGAACAAAAGATCTCTTTTTAATTTGACAACGGACGGCCAATTTATATTATCCAAACTATTATACCTAACCACTAGGTAAGTTCTACAACTATATAACGCGAGTCCGAGTCCCTTTCTAATAAAGGAAATTATTAAAAATGTTAAAGCAATATGTTTATTTTTTTCATATTGCAATGTTTCAGATTGCACTATCATATTCTGGCAAATCTTGGGTATGTTCCCGCCCTTGCCAACATAATAATGTGTGTTGCAGGCCTAATACTGACGCGCTTCATAATTAATGTTTATAAAAGGCCCGTTCTATACTGATTTCATACATACTGTTTATTGCTGATAAATATAAATACTGACAAACCAGCGCGGCTATCACAAAACGGCGCGCGAGCTCTCTCAATTTTTCTCCAACTATCCGTCTCTCTCTTATCAGATAAGTTAGAAAGAGCCATATAGTGCGAGACCGAGTCCCTTTCTAATAAAGGAAATTACTAAAAATGTTAAAGCAATATGTTTATTTTTTTCATATTGCAATGTTTCAGATTGCACTATCACATTCTGGCAAATCTTGGGTATGTTCCCGCCCTTGCCAACATAATAATGTGTGTTGCAGGCCTAATACTGACGCGCTTCATAATTAATGTTTATAAAAGGCCCGTTCTATACTGATTTCATACATACTGTTAAATACTGACAAACCAGCGCGGCTATCACAAAACGGCGCGCGAGCTCTCTCGATTTTTCTCCAACTATCCCTCTCTCTGCTATCGAGAAAGAGCCATATAGTGCGAGAAAAATCGAGAGAGCTCGCGCGCCGTCTTGTGATAGCCATGCAGTATCGTGACAATTCAATACTCAGCGTGTGATTCAATCTTGCAGAAACTCAAATAGACTTTGGCTGAACGCAAGAACAGCGCTATCGCCATGCCATTAAAAAAAAAGGAAGAGAGTCAGACTTTTGACGTTTGACGTTATGTGGACGTTATTTTGTTGAAATTTGTTGATACATTTATTGAAATTACGCCTCAATACGAATTTTTCGCATATAAGTTTCCATATCAGAATCGATTATTTTTTTACGCTTTAGAATTTAATATGCGTTTCGTGAAGGTCTATCATCACAACACCGGATCGAAATTATTAATATTCGATAGTTATGGCAAGCCCGCCATTTTGACGTCACTGACAGTTGACAGATATGGCGGCTACGATTAAAAGCAGAAGAAATTAATAATTTAATGAGGTCAAATATTTCCGAAAATTAATTAACCGTCGCAGTCGGATAAAAACTATCCTGAACGGAAGCTAGAGTAATAATGTGCTTATGAAAAAAGTTACATATTTTTCCGTTCATGGGAATCTGAAATCATCGGGGGACACAAAAATGGTTAGTTTGATACTGGCTGATTCTTTTTTAGGGTTCCGTACCTCAAAAGGAAAAAACGGAACCCTTATAGGATCACTTTGTTGTCCGTCTGTCTGTCTGTCTGTCTGTCTGTCTGTCTGTCAAGACCATTTTTCTCAGGAACTCTTGGAGGTATCAAGCTGAAATTTATATCGAATACTCAGGTCTATTGTCCCTTGGAGCTGTGAAAAAATCAAACTTAAAAGCCAACGCAATCAAAAGATACAGTCGTTTATGCTACAAAAATTGAGTTTTTCGACACTCGCAAAACCTACGGGGTACTTCCCGTGAACTCAGAAACTTGAAATTTGGCACGAAGCAACTTCATATATCACAGATAAAGGAAAAATTAAGAAAAGTAGACATTTTTAGTAAAATCATACAAAAAATGATTTTAGATTTTTTAAACTTATTCCTTTTTCCTCGTAAACGTGTTGAGATTTTAAATTGAAATTCATGTCAAATAAGTCATGTCTATAGGACCTTTCAGATGTAGCAAACCCAAACTTTTATGTCAACGCAATCAAAAGAAATAGCAAATTAAGTCGCATATTTTGAAATTGGGTACTCGCAAGAAACTCAAAACCTAAAGGGTACTTCCCGTGAACTCAGAAACTTGAAATTTGGCACGAAGCAACTTCATATAGCACAGACAAAGGAAAAATTAAGAAAAGTAGACATTTTTAGTAAAATCATACAAAAAAATGATTTTAATTTTTTTAAACTTATTCCTTTTTCCTCGTAAACGTGTTGAGATTTTAAATTGAAATTCATGTCAAATAAGTCATGTCTATAGGACCTTTCAGATGTAGCAAACCCAAACTTTTATGTCAACGCAATCAAAAGAAATAGCAAATTAAGTCGCATATTTTGAAATTGGGTACTCGCAAGAAACTCAAAACCTAAAGGGTACTTCCCGTTAACACAGAAACTTGAAACTTGGCACGAAGAAACTTCATATAGCACAGACAATGGAAAAATTACGAAAAGTATACATTTATAGTAAAATCATACAAATATATTTTTATAAATTTTAAACTCACTACCTTTTTCCTCGTAAACGCGTAGAGGTATTTAATTGAAATTCATATCAAATACTCATGTCTATAATACCTTTCAGCTGTAGCAAAACGAAACTTTTATGTCCACGCAATCATAAGAAATAGCAATATAAGTCGCATAATTTAAAACTGGGATGTAGTAGAGACACTTTTAAATTTGATGGTTTTTATGAGGTGTGCAGAGTAGAAAGTCCAGCTATATCTAAAGCAAATCCAGGTTGGGGATCTATCGCTTATGTACGTCGCAATCTAAAGGATGCCATCCCAGATGCATCATGTACAAGATATTTTTTTTTAAATAACCCAGGTGCTGCAAACGGCCATTGTGAATGCTTGCATTTTGAAATGTTTGATGTCAGGCAGAGTGATAACTGTATCTATATGTCGCAGTGAAATGGTCAAAACAGAGATTTGATCAAATCTCTAAGGGATATGATCAAATCACGCAGGATGTTAAAATGGCCAATCCATTTTATCATTTGCCTAATACAAATCAGTAATTTGATCAAATCTCTGAATCTGTTTAGTGAAATGACGAAATCGGACAAAAAAGGCAACTCGTTTTTTCATTTCACTATATTTGTTTAGTGATTTGATAAATCCCTGAAACGCGTCAGTGAATTGACGAAACTAACTCGCAGATATTGGCTCCTAAATCATTAGTCATTTAAACGGTTCTGAGACTTAGACTCGGATGGCGGATAGGTTAGAAGATGGTGGCGGGAGCTCCGCTCCCGCCACCGTCTTCGTGGTTATTTTTTTTATAAAAGAGCGGAAAAATCTTTATCGCGTTAGTTTCGTCAACTCACTGACGCGTTTCAGGGATTTTATCAAATCACTAAACAAGTCTAGTGAAATGAAAAAACGAGTTGGTTTTTTTGTCCGATTTCGTCATTTCACTAAACAGATTCAGAGATTTGATCAAATTACTGATTTGTATTAGGCAAATGATAAAATGGATTGGCCATTTTAACATCCTGCGTGATTTGATCATATCCCTTAGAGATTTGATCAAATCTCTGTTTTGACCATTTCCCTGCAACATATATATATAATATCACCACAATGTCAAATTAATGTTGCAATTGAATGCATAAATATAACAATATACGGCAGCAACCCCAAAGGGGCTATACCCCGTGTTCCCGTTTGATTGTTGTGGGAGACTTCAATATCGATTTTAGAATGAATCCCCAAAATGGAATTTCCACATATTTTTCATCCCTAAACATGTTTCCGTTAATAAGCACTAGCACTACACGAAATAGTACAACTATAGATAACGTTTTTTCAAACTTCAATTTTCAATGTGGTACTATTCATACCTTTTTCAGTCAACATTTTACAGGGCTGGTTAATTTTTTTCAATTTTAACAGTTAATTAGTATTTTGAACCGGATTTATAAAAAGATAGTGAGTAAAAACTTTGTAAATAAACCACTTTGATAAAAGAAGTTTTGCCAGGCTGCTGCAAATCTAGTGTAGGTATTTCAGGTATTTCAGTTTTATTATAAAACTAGCTGTACCTGTGACTTCGTTTGCAAGGTAATGTCGTGGGAGTTAACGCATTTCTTCTCTTGGACATAGGACACATGCAGTTCTCATTTAGCCTATCAAGTAAAACGTGGAATAAACCCATTTTAGTTGAAATGACGTTAAGATTCGTTCGTCTTTATCTGTCACTCTGATTTTTAAATTAGTAGGAAAAGGACAAATCTCGTTTTATTTAACATAGGTATTTTAAATTTTATGAATACCGGGGGAAAAGTTTAGTAGATGTTTGTGACAATAGATCCAACAGGTAGGACACAGGCTGCAGCATTAAATGTTTATTGATCTTCTTCTGTACATATTTTTAACACTTAATATTAAATAAATAAAGACGTGATGGCCGAAATGATCTTGAGTCCCTCCGATATATTTTTTTTCATACTTATTGCAATGTTTCAGATCACATTCTGCCAAATCTTATGTATGTTACCGCTATTGCCAACTTAATTAAATGTGTGTTGTGATTCATTATAAAAGTATTTTCCTGTATGTTGGCCAATTTCTGTGTCTCTATATTGGCTGCATGTCAACTTGAAGGCGCGTAGTACGAAGTTATAATACCGCCTTAATACAGACGCGGTTGATAATTAATGTTTATAAAAGGCCCGTTCTGTACTGATTGAATACATACGTTTATTGCTGATAAATATAAATACTGACAAATCAGCATGGCTTATCACAAGACGGCGCGCAAGCTCTCTCGATTTTTCTCGAACTATCCGTCACTCTCTTATTAGACAACTTAGAAAGAGACGTATAGTGCGAGAAAAATCGAGAGACCTCGCGCGCCGTCTTGTGATAGCCGTGCAGTATCGTATCGTGACAAAATACTCAGCGTGTAATCTTGCAGAAACTCAAATAAACTTCATGGCTGAACGCGATGAGCCGATGACAGTGCTAAATATTCCATGCCATAAAAAAAAGGAAGTCGGTCAGACTTTTGACGTTTGACGTTATTTTGTTGAAATTTGTTGAACCATTTGTTGAAATTACGCCTCAATACGAATTTAGCGCATATAAGTTTCCATATCGGAATCGATTATTTTTTTATGCTTTAGAATTTAATATGCGTATTGTGAAGGTCTATCACAACACCGCATCGAAATTATTAGGTACTGTTGGATAGTTAAGGCAAGGCCGCCATTTTAACGCCACTGACAGTTGACAGATATGGCGGCTACGATTTCAAGCAGAAGAAATGAATAATTTAATGAGATTCAAATGTTTCCGAAAATGTATTAACCATCGCAGTCGGATAAAAACTATCCTAAGTCCTAGCTAGAATAGTAATGTACTTGTAAAAAAAGTTTAAAGTATTTCCGTTCACGGGAAGCCGAGATCATTCGGGACACAAAAATGGTTAGTTTGATACTGGCTGATTCTTTTTTTAATTTAGAGATTTATTATCAGTGAGAGGTAAATGATGTGGTTTTTAATTTTTTATTTTTTTTTAGGATTACTAAATTGATAAAGAGACCTTGTTTAAATTTATGCTCCCCCAGCTTCGCACATTGTAATGTTACAGATTCCATTTTCATTTATCATTTAGTAATAAACATACTACAACTTTTGCTTGTTATGGTTTGTACGGAACCCTCGGTGCGCGAGTCCGACTCGCACTTGGCCGGTTTTTTAATTTAGAGATTTATTATAAGTGAGAGAAGAGATTACCGTTTGTGCCCTAAAGGACGAGCCTGTGGGGTCCGCTTTTGGCAATCCAAAGATTTGGCATAGGCGCTATTAGTTTTACGAAAGCGAAGACTGCCATCTGACCTTCCAATTCCAACCCAGAGGGAAAACTAGACCTTATTAGATTTGACCGGTTTTCTCATGACGTTTTCCTTCACCGAAAAGCCAAATCAAATGATGTTCCGTACGCAAGTTTTTGAAAAAACCCAGTGGTAGGTACGAGTCGGGGTTTGACCTCCAGATAGACAGTCGTGCGCTCTATTACAGTGGTTCTCGACAACGCATTGTGTTGTGTAAGTTGGGTTGTATTTTTAATCTTTTCATCCGCCTTGCACACTTCGCCTCTGGATTCTTGAGTGCCGCCCAAACATTTCAGACACACAACATCGATAATACTTTGCTGCTTCAAGGTTTCGTACCTATCAATGAGTATAGTGAGCCGATTCATTTAGATTTCATCAACCATCAATAATCCCTATATTTAACACTTTGGCGTGTGCCTAGGTGCTGTCTCTGTGTGCGTCCCCTGATACGGGCAGGAAAAGGTCCTCTACATGTTGACTATGTGGACGTAGTATGTGTTACAGACAGGATCAAAAGTACCTAAGCGGGTCACGTGCTCAAAATGACTAATTTCAAGAGGATAAGGATTGTCTAGATCATTTTGAGCTTGTTATTTTGCGTAGGTACTTCTGTTGCTGACTGTTCACTTGTTTGGTCCTCCGGCACTTCGGCTCCACGCGCGCCTCCCTAGCCCGCACCATTGTCCAGTGAGATACTTGCAGGTTTGGCCGAGTTGTATCAGAGTAAGCCGTTAACGGTTATACTCGTACTTACTGTCTAATCTATTCCTGTTATCGTTATTAAAATTGTTACCTAGCCAACAAGGTCCACTTGGCTCCCTAGTCTAGTCCCAATCCCAAGTATTTGAGAAAGCGACTTTTTCATACCACTATACTACAATAGTAATAATTAACAACTTAAATTGCGGAAATCGCGAAACGTTTGGTTGACGTAACTGGTGACCGAAGAGCTGGCGGCTTTCTCGCGCAACGCATCAGCATTGCGATTCAGCGAGGAAATGCCGCCAGCATCCTCGGTACCATGCCTCGAGGGCCTTTTTTAGATTTAACTTAGCTTTAATTTAATTTAGTTAATGTTATAGTTATCATCTACAAAACTGGTAAACCTTATGCTCCTGGGTGATGTATGCCAAGATGTGACGCCGATACTTTATGGAGCTAACTTGATTGCCCTCACAAAGAAGGATGCTGGCGTGCGCCCTATTGCTGTTGGCTTTACCTTTCGGCGTCTTGCAGCCAAAATCTGCGTAAAACACACCCGTTCTAAATTACAAAAACTTTTCGAGCCCACACAGGTTGGTTTTGGAACTCGAGGCGGCTGCGAGGCCGCAGTTCACGCTGTGCGTACCTTTGTACAAACTGACCTGTGTGAGGTTCTATTGAAAATAGACGTTAAAAACGATTTTAACTCTGTTAATAGGGACACTTTGCTGAATGAGACACGAAACCATATACCAGAAATATATAACTTTTTATTACAATGTTACCATGCCCCATCCAAGTTACTTCACAAAGACAACGAAATCCTTTCAGCCGTAGGCTGCCAGCAGGGGGATCCCCTGGGTCCAGCCCTGTTTAGTCTCGCCATCAACCCAATCATCCACAGTCTTTCTTCCGACCTAAACGTATGGTACCTAGACGATGGCACTTTTGGCGGTAAGTCTCAATCCGTCCTGGCAGATTTATCCAAAATTATACAAAAATTTGATGATATTGGACTGACACTAAATTTCGATAAATGTGAACTTTACATTTCCGAAAAAACGGATCCGTTTGTGGCTTCTCAAATTATAGTAGGTTTTAAAAACATAGCTCCAAACCTTAAAATTTTGACTAAAGACAGCCTGTACCTCCTTGGATCACCCATTTTTGACGAGGCTATTCCGTCTGTTTTAGATAAATCAATCTCAAAATTCCAAAATAACTCTGAACGTTTAGTCAAAATAAGCTCTCACTCAGCCTTATTCATTCTAAAATTTTGCCTACTCGTTCCTAAATTTACGTACCTTCTCCGTTGTTGCCCTATTTGGAAATTTCCCAATCTAGTCCTTTCTACTGATATCCTATTGAAGTCCATACTAGAATCAATTCTTAATGTTAAATTCAGCGAACAGGCTTGGACTCAGGCATGTCTACCCATAAGATATGGCGGTTTGGGAACTCGAAAAATCTCGAGCGTAGCTTTGCCGGCTTTCTTATCATCAACTCACAGCACGCAAGATCTCGCAGGTAAAATCCTTAAAGTCTCAACGACTGCAAACTGCGAGATCGCGTGCTTGGTTGATGCTAGGAACGCCTGGCTAGCAGGACCGAACCCAACTTTGCCATCAAGACCAAAATTACAAAGGGCTTGGGACTCGTTAGCTTCCGCCGCTACCATAAAGTCGTTGATCGACTCTTCGTCTGGCCGGGACCGAGCCAGGCTGTTGGCAGCAGCCAGACCAGAGTCGGGGCAATGGCTTCACGCCTACCCCTCACCTAACTTAGGTAGCTTCATTGACCCAGGCACACTCCGAATTGCAGTTGCTCTCCGCGTCGGAGTTGATGTGTGCGTGGACCACAACTGCATCTCCTGTGGAGCCGCGGTAGATCGCTTCGGTCACCATGGACTCGCCTGCTCCTCGGGCGCCGGCCGCCTGTCCCGTCACGCTGCACTCAATGACATCCTGAGAAGGGCGCTTGCCAGCGCCTGCGTCCCCTGCGCTCTTGAGCCTCGCATTGTACGAGATGATGGCAAGCGTCCGGACGGGATGTCTTTAATCCCCTGGCGGATGGGCCGTGCACTGGTGTGGGACGCTACCTGTGCTGATACGCTGGCAGCGTCCTACTTGCCGAGCACGTCCAAGCAAGCCGGGGCAGCGGCGGATGCCCGAGAGAGATCCAAGGTCGGGAAGTATAGCTGTCTCGGCGCCCAATACGATTTTGTCGCATTTGGCGTCGAGACACTCGGCCCTTGGGGAAGAAACGCGCGTAAGCTCCACAAGGAGATCAGTAAGCGGTTAAGGGAGGCTACGGGTGACCCTCGGGCAGGCAGCTTTCTCGCCCAAAGAATAGCGATTGCTATTCAGCGCGGGAATGCTGCCTGTGTGATGGGCACCCTGCCTAAAGGGCAAAATTTTGATACATTTTTCTAATTGTAATTTATTATAATTAGTTTAATATCATTTTGTAAAAAAATTATCATCTTGTATATACCTACTTTAGAAAATAAATAATTATTAACAACTTAGCAAAGTTGAAAAATCCCGGACATTTTTCAGTTCAAACTTCTATACGTAGTTATCTCAAAACCAGCTGAACAGATTTTGTTGAAACGTGGCTAGGAACCATGTCAATCGCGTCAGCTTTCGGAAAAGAAGCGGAGTTTAGGAGCTGGGCATTTTCGCGAGAAGAGAAATTTAAAAATGTTCCATTTTGTAACCAAAATTAACCATACAATTTGTATGACAAATAAAAGTTACAAAATGGAACACTTTTAACTTATACTCCGTGACGTCACTAACGATGCATCTCTTCTCGCGAAAATGCCCAGCTACGATACCAGAGACAGACACACAGACACGTCAAATTTATAACACCCCTCTTAATTTTTGCGTCGGGGGTTACAAAAGCGTGATTACGGCATGCGTAATGACCGTCATGTCAGCGGACACCGAAGCCTTTGACCACTTACAACACTGATTTTTTATTTTGATTGATTTGAGGAGTCGCAAATACCTGAAATACCCACAAAGAAAGTAGTTAGCGGTGTTATTATGGCTGCAGGTATTTTGTAAAGTTGGGCTGCTCCAAATATGAGTGGGAGACATTCAGTTGATGTATTACGGGGACTTGGTTGTATTACTAATAGAGTACATCTGCATGTCTATCAATTAAGACTAGCTTGACAGTAAGGATAAGTACTAGTTTACCAGGAGGCAGCTTGACCCAACATTCAGTTGAGACTTGAGCCTCTACATTTCACGTAGGTAAAGGCATTACTACCTACTTAGAGTCAAGAGTCATTCACAGCTGAAAAACAAAAGAAAGGCTACCCAGTACGTATTCGTAGTATAATACAGATCGCCTTGGGGTTATATATAGCCATTGCCACAATATCGTTCGGAACCGTAAGTACCCCGTCCGCTAAAGCAGGTACAAAATGCTCCGAGACTCACAAAAAATAGCACCTGTTTCCTTACCTTTTCCATAGTTTCTACCCACCTACCTGATACTGTAAGCAGATTAGCAGATACACGCTACCTACTTATTTTGGTACCGAATGTAAGTAATACGGGGAAGAGAAGGCTTTTATACAGTATCTCGTGGTATCTCTTATATGAAAGTGGTTAGGCACAGTTATGGAATGTGGTGTGTACAACACAACTAATGAAGAATTGAGCACGGAGGCCGCGGCCCTCCCTGATTGCACCAACGGTCATCTGCCCAGCTGACAAGTTAGTGTATTGTCGGATACAAAGCATTTGTCTCTCCGCACAGCACTAACATACACACACTGACTAGTATGTATAGAGGCCTCGGCAGAGAGTACAACTTAATACCACTTGGCGTTTAGACCCTCGGTACGTGGGGTCCCAGAGCGCAACAGTACATTACGCACCTAGGGCGGTGAATTCGTGAATGCCCCAGAGCGCAGGTATTTGTGGCCCGAACCGAAGGTGAGCGAGCGTAGGTACCGCCCGTGGTACACAATTTTAGGTCTCCTCCTGGGTGTGAAGCTGTGAAATGATATTTGTCATATTTGCCGCTGCGCCCGTTGGCGGTAAAAGTCACTTACCGCCCAGAGTGACGTAAAAGTTATTTTGCGGAAATCGCGAAACGTCTGTTTGGTGTGGCCGATGGTGACCGAAGCTGCTGGCGGCTTTGTCGCGCAACGCATCAATTGCAATTCAGCGAGGAAATGCCGCCAGCATCCTCGGTACAATGCCTCGAGGGCAGTTTTTAGATTTAACACTTTCGCAACCGGACTATAAATGGAAATATTCACCAGAAACCAGAAACCGACAGAATTCGCTAGGCGTGTAAGTTACTATACTATATACTTACTGCCCGCCTAGTGGGTCCAGCAAGAATCTGAGCAAACATTACGAGTGCCCGCTAGGCGGGTCCTTTGGTTGCGAACGTGTTCCTTAACTCTTAAGTGAATGTCAATTATCATCTTGTAACGTTAGAAGATTAATATTACTTATTGTTACGTCTGACAGTCGCAGGTACCTAAGTACCTTCCTACTATTGTTAGGTAGGTATCTACTTCTCGACTCAGAAATGTAAAGCGAATTGTTGTTGTCGCTTATGTGATGTCAGGTAGAAATTTGTCACACCAACTTGATATAACCTAGATTTGCTCAGGGGTCGGCAAACCGCGGCTTGCGAGCTGCATGCGGCTCTTTGAAAGGTCTGTTGCGGCTCTTTAGTTTCCCAAAAAAAAAAATTTTTTTATGAAAATCAGACAAGAAAATCTTAAATAGCGCGAGGCAGATATAATTATTTTTATCGAACCCAAACACAGCACTATCCACTTTGCAGACTCACCCGAAATTAAAAAAATAACCCTAGGATTTGGTACTGTGGCTCCTTGAGCTTCCGAAAAATCGTATTTTTTTTTTTATGTTATAGGAGGCAAACGAGCAGACGGATCACCTGATGGTAAGTGATTACCGCCGCCCATGGACACCTGCAACACCAGAGGTGTTGTGAGTACGTTGCCGGCCTTTAAGGATGGAGCTCTGGGAACCTTACTCACCATCAGGAACACAACACTACTATACCTACGGAATAGGCAGCAGTGCTATTATGATTATTAATTTTTCCGGGATCTGGCTCTTTGTCTAAAAAGTTTGCCGACCCCTGCTATAGCTAGTTGATATGACAAATTCTATGCAATGGGCGTAACGGCCCGATACCTAAACGTTTGCAATAGCTACATCTATAATGCACTACGTATTGTATGTAGCATCATTTGATAGAGGAAGGTCAAAGTCCATTATTAACTCAACAGTTTCAAGTTCGGGTTTAATTCAATTTTCAATTTAGCTGCACACGATTTTGCACTCTATTACAAAACGATAGAGATGGAAACCGCGGCAACAAGAGTGCAATTCAGTAATTCACGAAGCTATCCACAGAAGCGTTGTAGTACAATACAAATGCCAACACAGTCGCTAGTTACGAGGAAACAAAAAGGTCGAGATAATTGAGAAATATATATTTGTAAAATGTTTTTTTTTTTTTATTATTTGAGTCAGGCAACAAGGCCTGCGGACACAGCGGAAAATCTGGCATTTTTTTTAGGTTTTTGAAGGTTAATATCTCTTTTAAGAATAAATTTTTGAAAAAATGGAAAACAGGAACATGTCAATAGCAGCCATAGATTTATGGAAAAAAAATATTGCTCTACTGCCATTATCCGGGGAGAAAACGGGGACTACGTTTCTATGGAAAAACGGCCGTTGTGTTTCCTGTTGACTTAGTGGGGGATTTAACGTCCTACCCTCGAGTTCAACCCCAAAAAGAGAGGGGGAAAGGGCCATCTCCCGAGGTCCGGTCGCACAGACAGAAGTGCAGACTGCTATACATTACTGCCATTAATTCCCTTACTCGTAAGGACTTACTAGGTATCGCGCGGATCAGACTACACCGGGCACTGGCTGCCTCAGTGCATTGATTGGTTGCTAGCCGTTGCGAACACCAGCGTCACCAGCCCGGTTTCAATTGATGACCACCTATTACCAGTTACGCTCATGCGCCTCATCCCACCCGTCACGCTTAGCGAAACTAGACCTCTACCTACGCTTAGTTACTTACTATGAATCGACACATATTTTTGGGTGAGCGTTGAGGGTTGAGGTGAGTTTAAAACACGTTACCGAATAACGGGGGGCTGTTATTCGCTACGCGCTAATGCAGCTCAGTGGCTCACCCCGTCGGGCACCCGTCACGCAACTAGACCTCTACCCACGCATCGCGGCGTCAAGATATATTTGTGGGTGAGCGTTGAGGTGAGCTCAAAACAAGTTACAGAATAGCAGGAGCAGACAGTTTTGAGCGACTCGGGACGATGTATTTGCCCGCTTTCTCGACGAAATGAACATAGGACTCATGCGAAGGACCACAGTTGAACGTAAAACGACGACAATTACATTAATTACTTATAATTACCTACTTTAGAATTTAATAATATATTTGCAGTTATGTGCAGACCTAAGTATCAAGCAGTTGACTTTGAATTTTCGAACGTCTTGGCTTGTCAATTTTTGAGTCATATTTATTTAGTTGGTCACTCATAAAAGTCATAAAACATTATGAACAATATTATCTCGTTCATGAAGTGGCGGGTCCAGGCTTTTGGGGGCAAGCTGAAACTTCGTTCGCTTCGCTCGCCCGTTTATAACTTGACTGTATTTTCTAAGAAATGCCTTCGACACCGCAGCCTCACATCACAGACGCTACAAAAAACGCTGCCCCGGGCGAGGTCAGCTGGGCCAATGTCATTGACCTCCAGCAGCACGCTTAGCTGGCATGACAATTACTTAATACCAACTTATAGTTAACTATAAGACTGCTCCATGGACTCTGTTCCTCTACAAACAGAATTCAATTAGGTAAGTATAACTCGGCCAGTTATTGAAGGGTGGCCAATAGAGATGTACCGACTAGCCGACTATCCAGCGTCATTTGTGGTCGGCGACTAGTCGGCAAAATGAGCCGATTTGTCGGTGCCATCTCTGCCATTGCCAAGTCACAAAATTTTATTTAGCAAGCAAATAGAGAGAGACTTGGCTCTACGAAATACATATCTCACAATTTTTTACGGTGGAAGAGTTTCGAGACTTGGCCTCTTTTTTACATGGAATGTTTTTTATGGGATCTGTCTGTCTGTTGCCTCTTCACGCTTAAACTGCTGAACCGGTTTAGATGAGATTTGGTATAGAGATAGTTTGAGTACCGGGGAATGACATAGGTACTTAGGGTACCTAGTTTTTATCCCGGAAATCATCCCCTAAGGGGATTAAATTGGGTGAAAAGTTTGTATGAAGCTACGATATAACCGAGTTCCACGCGGACGCCTAAGCTATTTAGGAAGCAAGTAATGTGAACCTAATAGGACGTAACAGTACGCTTACCATGAGTTTGACAATGACGGCTTACGCTAACGAGTATCGAGTTTTCTATCTGTGCATCTCTATTGCACTTTGACAGTACGAGCGGGATGCACAGATAGAAAACTCGATACTCGTTAGCGTAAGCCGTTATTGTCAAACTCATGGTAAGCGTACAGCTCGTATTGCTGTGACACTGCATCCATCTCTCTTGACGATGACGGCGTCGTGGGTAGCAACCGAAGTTGCGTAACCTGCGTGACTCAGGTACGGTCGACGCCAAAAATATGTATAGTTGTATACCTACACGTTGCACGTTACTTCTCTGTAATACGGCGAAAATATATACGTAACTTTGGTGTCGACTGTACCGGCGCTTTGTAGAATTCAATGAGAGGCACAATGT
The DNA here is from genome assembly GCA_945867215.1 of Epinotia demarniana. Classification (NCBI taxonomy): domain Eukaryota; kingdom Metazoa; phylum Arthropoda; class Insecta; order Lepidoptera; family Tortricidae; genus Epinotia; species Epinotia demarniana. The sequence continues at coordinate 13,399,330 of OX244283.1, forward strand.
CCCCTAAAGCATCTGGGTCTTTACTTACATAGGTATAACTTCAGCAAATCAGCAGTGTCTCTCCCTGGGCTTGGGCGTCAAACGGGCATTTTCAATAAAACGTGTACCCAATTAGCGTGAGTTGTTAAATAAAAGTTAACTTCAAGCCAGTTTTGTAACGAAAATTAAGCATACAAAATATTTGAAAATGAACATATTTCACATTTAAATAACGTGTATACGCATATCATTCCAAAATTGAAAAGAAAAAGTTGATTTTTATTGAGTTTCAATACTTAATTGTCGTTACAAAAACTGAGTTAACTTTTATTTAACAACTCACGCTAATTGGGTACCTCCACGTTTTATTGAAAATGCCCAAATACTTGCGATCTGCAACATTCCTTGTTTTGCCGCCTTCGGTGAGTAATTCTATGATCTGAGCTAAGGACATGCTGGGTGTTGACTGGGTAGAGTTAAGTAGGTCAATCGAGCTGCACAGCGTTTGCCGCAGCTGGTTATGTAAGCCGGTGCCGGCGCCCCGCCGGCTGCCGCCGGAAAAACACAAACGGCCAGTTTCCGGGCTTTTTTGCTAGTAAAATTTTCGAGACCCGAAACAGGGGATATCCCTATATGACAATGACTTGTAAGAACACCGGCCCAAGTACAGGGCGAGTCTCTCACATGATACACTTTGTCAAGTGGCTTGCTTCGTTAATTTAATATAAAATAGCCGGATATGGATATCTGGCCATTCGGATTTTTTGTTTGGTCCTGCCGAAACTGAAAACTTCGTTGGCTTCGGTCGCTCGTTCAAAATGAACAACTGACTCTGTGAGCTGTAAACTCGCTTTTTTTTAAACAATTTGAAAAAATTCCAAAACTGCTTACTTACCTAGGTATATAAACTATCGAACGTGCTCACAAAATTTCACGAGATTCGGTTGAGAAATGTGACCTGTAAAGGAGAACAGTCGGACATCCGGACATACGAAAGAATTTTGGGCCAAGTTGAAGCATAGAACTTCGTCCGCTCCGCTCGCTTGTCCAATTAGTTTTACATTAGGTACCAATAAACAAAACTTAAGTGGCAGTGGGCGGGGCACTATAGCACGTAGAACCGATGGACGACGGGGCGGAAAGGTTCTCGAGTGGCGCCCACGTACCGGTTGCTGGAGTCCGCTGGGTGCGGCAGGCGCAGGACCGGTCACTTTGGCACTCTTTGGGGGAGGCCTATGTCCAGCAGTGGACGTCTTTCGGCTGATATGACTAATTAATCATCATCATCATCATCATCAGATGATCATCTGATGATGATGATTAATTAGTCAAATATTTTATTTTCAGTTTAAAAAAAAAAGGTGGTCGAGGTAATCCGATCGGATTGTGTATTCCATTGCTCATTGAATATGAAACTTGACTTTCGACAGTACCGTTAATGGACAGAGTAAATATTAGTAACTTCCCGTAGGAATCATCTGAATGTCCACCCAATTGGACCAGCTGGGTGGAAACTGGTTTCTCATGAGCTGACTGACCCTCTCGACATATGAAGGATTATAGGATGAATATCTTGTAAAAAGATAAAAAATGTCGATAGCGCGATGCAGAACTACAAATGTTTGTGGCAGGTGGACAAATTTGGAACTAAGCTAAAACATACCTTCTATGTGGTAATCGCAGGTAGGTATCTATGGAATCGCAGCGTTTATCGCATAAAAAAACAACCGCGCGCTTCAGACAGCTATTTTTCTCTCAGAAGCACAAATGTGCATAAACATGCTGACAAACAAGCATATGCCGTATTTCTGTCGGTTGTCGAAATTATCAAAAAATATAGTTAAAATCATATTTAATAGAGAACTGTTTTAATTCACTGAAATACTTCTTCAATGTAAATAGATAGGTAGGTACCACATATGCTTAGCAAATGATAACCTAGATTTAAACGTGTAAATATTAGTTTAATTTCCAAATTTTTGTATTTGCAATTCCCTTACAGCCCTTACAAGGTGTCATGTTGTACCACAGGGTGTCAGGGTGTATTTAAGACCTGATGTATGAGAGCAATAAAGTATTCTATTCTATTCTATGTATGGCCACGTTTTATCGCGTAAGTACTGAATCTGAAACGTCACGAAAAACAAAACCATAAAACTTATCTTGCTATGGTGCTGCTAGGCCTGCAAGTCTATCTTGCGACGGCCGCGACATACTCTCGATTTTTCTCGCACTATGCCTCTTGTTCTAATAAGAGAGAGACGGACAGTGCGAGAAAAATCGAGAGAGATCGCGCGCCGTCTCATGATACGTGCTGGAGACAGACAATGCGTGTCGCGGCGAATCTACACGAGCGAAATCGGCAGGCCTGCATGCAGTGGCCCAACCAAATCAAGGTCAGCAATTATGTTAGTAAAACATTTATTTTCTAACGTATATACAAGATGATAACTATAACATACTAAATTAAATAATAATCTTATTACTTAAAATTCTACTGAGCTTACTATGTACCTACTCTCATAGGGATCAAGATTCGCCGTGGTAGGTAGCTATGCAACCCATTTTAAGTGGTCGCTGACCGACACGCAACAAGCACTAACTAAAATTATATAGTTTATGGTAGCTAGGTAAGTACCTACCTACCTATAAACTATATAACTTTAGTTAGTGCTTGTTGCACCCAGGTTAGAATTGTATTTGTCGTGGAAGGAGCTTTAACACTTTCGCAACTAAGAACCCGCCTAGCGGGCGCCTACGCCGTAGTGGCTTTTCGCTACATACGAGGAAAACCACAGGAGCGTAGCGATTCTTGGTAGCGAAAGTGTTAAACATCATATTAAATGGTACACATTCCGAAACCACGTCGGCACGGGACAGGCACGCAGTTATGCGTTGGAATGCGATGGAAGTGTGTCTTTCTCCGTCTAAAGCATAGTTTCGTCCTGTATGATGAGCCATGATGGCCCCATTGTGAGGAGCAGGCGAAATCCATTTCAGAATCCTAATCAGCACTCCCGGATACACGCAAGTCGCTACGACCGAATGCCAGTTCTCGGCAGTTATCTGCAGTATGATCAGTTCTGCGTCGGTATATCTCACCAAAGTACCCAGTGACGTCACACTATTATACCTACCACCGGCCATTCACACCTTCGTGACGTTTCCCTGTGACGTCATCGCCACGACGTGGCCACGACGAATGAGCACGACGCACGATCCGCTGTCTCCTTCCTTGTTACGTAAGAAATGCTCTATGAACCTAGGTTATATAATATGCCAGAAAAAGATAATTTACTCCAATTTATGTTAAGTAGCTGTAGCTTTACATAACAGAAAAGTTTTATGACCTTAAATTACTATATCCTGATTAATAGCCAGAAACCCTACTTAAATCCTTCAATTGGAATGGTTTTCTAAATAAACACTGACCTTTTCTTGAAATATAATTTTAAGAAAAGAAATATTTTGCTAGAAAAAAAAGGATTGGTCATGAAGTTATAATAAGCAGAAAGGTTTTACTTAAATCCTTCCATTAGAATTCTGTTAAACAATGGCCTATACACGAAATATTATTTGAAGATATACCTACTATTGGAGAAATCATCAACAATACCTATGGGGCCACAAAGATAGAAAGATTTACTATGGAATTATGCAATTTGTTAGAAAATTAAATTATTCAGGAATGTCGTAATAACCAGAAAGGTTTAAGTAAAATCCTTCAATTAGAAACGTGTTCAGAATTAATACTGGCCTTTTCTGGAAATATAGTTTTTGACAAAGTCAGTAAATGTCAAATATGACAGAATATATTATGAATTGTGATTAAGTTAAAAATGAATTCATTAATAATTATTTATAGTGATGTTAATGCAAGAGGATTCTGAAATGCCTTAAATGTGGGTAAAGTAGTCAGGATAATAAAAATAAACTTATTTTTAACATTATCTATATTATAATCACTCGTATTATCGTATGAATTTTTCTTACAAAAAACTCACACGGAGGAAACAAGATTGTTCACAAAATCGAGGTGTTCATACCTACAGCTTAAACTGAATGTTACCTAGAAGTGCTGTCTCGAGCGTTCAGCACGGCCAGGAAACTGGCTAGCCACCATTCACACAACAGACTACTGTTACATAACAGAGAATCACATGATTTAAAACAAATCACAGAATGTTAGCATTACATAATAGTTAAAAATAAACTTTCAAAGTACAAGGATAGTGTTGTTGGCGGAGCCAAGACATAGTACAGCTACTTTCTGACACAGAACATTACACTGGAAATAGCTACCCGGCCTTGCCCTCAATGCGGAATGAACTGAGGCTGTTACATAACTCTCGAAAAGTGACAACTTCAGTAAAGATACAAATGTGATTCCAGAATAAGTCGGAGGACTTTAGAAGGCAAACTTGAACTCTGAACTAGGTGGAGCAGGCTTATGTAACACTGAACATTTACATAATTTAATAAAACAATACATATTGGAATCAATGTATAACACTTTATTTAACTAAAAATAAGTTACTAGGTTCGTTTTTTCGCTTCTAATAATACATGATTTCAGGGAGCGGCTATTTGAGGTGATCGGGATCACAGAGATGGTAACACTTAGAGTACATTTACAGGACCTTCTTGATTTCTTCGTATAGGACGAGCACGAAAGCGCCACCGGTGCCTCGGAGCACGTTGGAGAAGGCACCCTTGAAGAAGGCGGCGGAGCCCTCGGTCTTGGCAATGGTGGCCCAGCAGTGGATGGTGTTCTTGTAGAGGATGTCGCCCTTGGCGCGGCCAGACTGCATCATCATGCGCCTGCGCACCGTGTCGAAGGGATAGGACATGATACCGGCGACGGTGGTCACCACCTGCGCGATGGCCCAGCTGATGACGATGGGGGTGTTCTTGGGGTCGGGCAGCATGCCGCGGGCCGTGTCGTAGAAGCCGAAGTAGGACGCGCGGTAGATGATGATGCCCTGCACCGACACGCCGAAGCCTCTGTACAGACCGACCAGACCGTCAGACTTGAAGATCTTGGAGAGGCAGTTGCCCAGGCCGGAGAACTCGCGCTTTTCGGCGCCCTTGCCGACGTCGGCGGCGAGGCGGGTACGCGCGAAGTCGAGCGGGTACACGAAGCACAGGGAGGTGGCACCGGCGGCACCGCCGGAAGCCAGGTTACCGGCGAACCAGCGCCAGAACTGGGTCTTCTTGTCTACTCCTCCGAGGAACACCTGCTTGTACTTGTCCTTGAAGGCGAAGTTGAGCGCCTGCGTGGGGAAGTACCTGATGACGTTGGCGAGGTTACCGCGCCAGTAGGCGCTGAAGCCCTGCTCCTTGGGGATGCGCACGAAGGCATCGATGATGCCCTTGTAGCGCTGGTCTTCAGTGATCTGCTTGCTCACGTGCTGGACTTGGAGGAGCAGCTTGACGCGCTCGATGGGGGCCACCGCGGTCTTGGAGACGGCGGCGGAGATTCCTCCGGCGAGGAAGTCCTTCGCGAACGCGACGGGATCGACGAGGTTGTTCGACATTTTGTATAGGGGTCTACACTGGTTGAATGCCTCGCGGGCGTAGAGGTGTAATCTACTTAGGTCACACACAGGATGACGGATACACGAAACACTAACTCCCGATTTTTGTTATCAGGAGATTTTGAGTAGTTTCGTGATCGCGGGAGCACAGGGGTAGGTGTGTGCCTTTTTAGAAATTCGATCGATCACGTTCTGCTCACTGTTCTGACCATGGAGCGGCGCAAAAGGAGGAAGGGGCAGATGTTACCAACCTAGCGGCAAAGTACCACGAGGCCGGGGTGGGCACAACAAAGACTGAAAATCTCCCCATAACTAATACACAATATTAATACTTCTTAAAAAAACAGTTGCAATATATTGGAGAAGAGCTCAAAATATTCATTGTTCTATTTTTGTGAGTACTTTTATTCGTGCAACTAATAATAGGGCTGAACCTTTAACGAAATAATTTTATTGTTTATAAATGTATAATACATATTTAGCAACAAAATAAATTGTGATATAAAAACAGGCAACATACATTAAGTCTATACAAAAATTATGTAAACTTCATTGAGGAGGTCGCTAGCTAGTAAGTATATTTTTACTCGATGTACGGGTAAAATTGACTTTAGTGGTAACACTTTCGTGACGAGCAAGAAATGCGTTTCGTTATTGCTTAAAAAAATCAATATGATCGTTATGCAATCATTTTCACTAGATGCGTTGGCAAGAAAATTGCGTTCTATAAGAAATAAGTAACCGGCTGCGTTCAAATAATTTAGTACAGCACTTAGTAGAAAATATTTTTTTCTTGTATCGCTTTCTAGACACATTTCTTATCTAAAACCTTTCAAAATAATTTTGAAGAGACACAAACCGCGAAGTGAAAACGAACTTCATTCGAGTATCTCCCTCTCTGTCACTCGAACTGGCAAGTGCCACAGAGAGGGAGACACAGGAACGAAGTTCATTTCACTTCGCGGTGTGTTTCCAGCGGCGCTACCACGAAAATCGAAACTCGAAGTTCGCATACGTGCATCCCTGTCACCCGAGTAATGTTAGTGCGATAGAGATGGAAATACCCGAACTTCAACTTTCGAAATTCAAATTTTAGAAATATATGACCATTGTCAAGAGGGCGCTATTCTCATTTCTCATTTATATGGCAACAGTTCAGTATAGTCTGAACAACGTGAATTGGCAACTCGTTATTTTGGATTACTTTTATTCACCGTAATAAATATAGGTCACACATAGGTCAAAATCGTTTAAATGTATCTTATTTTTTGTTTTCGGTTTATTTTTCTGTGGCGACCTAACACCTGAGGAGGAACGACTTTCTCTCGTAATTCGCGAAGTCGATGCCTCTGATTAAACCTACAAAGTTTATTGATGACTGTAATATTACTGCAGCTACTTATATTTCATTTAGTCGTATCATATCAGATGAGTGTGGTGTTATTAGGTATATTCCAAAACCTATGGACGCTTGGTACATTCTCAGTGACTGATTGATCTTCTCCAAAGCCCTGGATAATAAATATTTTTTAAACTCAAACTCATATTTTTACGGTGGGTATTTCCTCGCTTGTATAACATAACACCACAATAACCAATTCCTAATCGCCAGACCATAATGATATCTTGATTTGTTTACCTGTCAGCTCCGATGTACATTTGGAAATGTTTCCTAGCGAAATAGGTTCATTCCCCAAGCGTTTTATTTCCAGCAGTTTATTTATTCATTATTTACAATGTCTCTCTCGAGACGATGAATAGTTTTGGGCATTTTTTTCATTTATCGCTTTATATTCAAGACTTAAACCGCCACAATTAACACAGATGGGATGTTTACATGTCATGATTTGTCAGCCTCAATTTATTAGAAGCTGACTAATTGCTATCGTCTGCACGTCTATCATGGGACGGCTGCGACATACTCTCAATTTTTCTCGCACTATTCCTTTTTTCTTGTTCTAAGTGATCTAATAAGAGAAAGACGGATAGTGCGAGAAAAATCGAGAGAGCTCGCGCGCCGTCGCGTGATACCCGTGCTGAGAAATCACATAATCTTACCCCATGACAGCAGTGACAACTTATCATAGAAATTATTGTCAGTGTAAGTTTGTTCCAATGAAATTCCGCAACATACTGAATTCAGGACAATGTAAAAGTGTACTTAAAACTAATTAAAAAATGATTGGCGTTTGTTTAATTACAAACTAACATTGTAAAGTAACGACATCTATTGTGGAGTAGCTAGACTAGCAACGCTAAGCCACTGACGTCAATTTGACAGTTTTTTTTTTATTTATTTATCTGTGGATATGGATATTACCTTCGTTTTTTTTTTTTTGGCGGGAACGTTGAAAGTGATAGGCGCGCTTGATAAAATATTTTATTGTAAATTAATTTTAGGTGTTAATTTGTACATATTTAGTCTTAATTTTAATTTAAATTCATAGTTGATTTGGTTATCGGTTTGGTGCGCTTCCCCAGTCATGGGGAAGCGTACGGGAAAGCGTTCTCGGTTGGAGGGCTTGGAGCCGGAGCCAGATCTTCAATCTGAAAGTAGTTCTGATGCGGATACAGGTGCGCCCTCGGAGCGCATACCTGCAAAAAAGAAGACTAAAGAAGATGACAAAGAGAAGTATACTCCTTTCAGGGCCAAAAGTTATTACAGGTTGTACGACGAAAATTCAGCTAAGAAAGAATTTATTGTTTTTCTGAATCACAGAGAGGATGGCCACAAATTTTCTGACAAAGATAGACTTGCTTTGTCCAATGCAATCCGAAAGCATTGCGTGTCGGGCGTGATGCATCTAAGAACAATTAATGCATACAAAGTTGGGATTATGTTCGATCTCCCAAATCACGCCAATGTCTTCCTAAAAAATGAAAAATTATTAAATGAAATTCACATGAATGCTTCAATCCCAGCATCTGAGACCGAGGTTACGGGTGTTCTCACTTCAGTGCCGATTGATTATTCGAACCAGAAGATTTTCCAATTAATAGCTTCCAGTAAAAAGGTGATAAGCGTAAGACGGTTTATGCGGCGGGTAAAAGACACGCTGGGTATCGTCTCAATGGTTCCAACTCAGACGGTTGCCGTGACTTTTGCCTCTGTACAGTTGCCTGAATATGTAACACTTGACCATTGGAGGCACGAAGTAGGGATCTATATTCCTCCAGTAAAGCAATGCCTTCGTTGCATGAAATTTGGTCATATAGCAAAGTATTGTAAAAATAATGAAGTATGTTCAATTTGTGCTGAACCTCATAATTTCAAAAATTGTAATAAGGTTAAAACACAATGCGCAAACTGTGGTGGGGATCACGTGGCTATATCTGCTGCATGTCCAATTAAAAAACAGAAAATTGAGGAAAATAAGTTAAAATCACGTAGTGCTAAATATTCCGATTTGTTTTGTGACGTTGCATTTCCGCAGCTCGGCTCAAAATATATTGACACCCATCTAAGTAATCTGACCAAATCTGACAGATTTATGAATCTACTTGTGGAAGCTATAGTTAAAATTTGTGCTGATAAAGAAACGCCAATAAATTCTAACAATATAAAAGAAACACTTAAAAACACTTTCAGGAAACAACCTTAATTTTTTTCTTTATGGACATATTGAACATAGTGCAGTGGAATGCTCAGAGTATAATAAGCAATAGGCTAATCTTTACTAGATTCTTATATGAAAATAACATTCACATAGCAATAATTTCTGAAACCTGGTTAAAACAACATCAAAAATTTTCAATTAAAGGATACAATGTCATTAGAAATGACTGTGGTAATAAACATAATGGTGTAGCAATACTTATTCATAACAATATAGTATATTCTAATATTAAAACTTATTTTGACAATGCTCTACAAAATATCTGTGTACAAATAATTATAAACAACAAGCAGTTGAGTGTAGTAAGTTTTTATAGTCCATCAAATTCTGATCCCCCATTTAATAAAAGTAAATTTGATGCTTTGATAAAATCTATTCCGCAGCCAATGCTTTTTGGAGGCGATCTAAATGCTCATCATATGTCATGGGGCTGTGTTGATACATTGCCTCGAGGTAGAGATGTCTTAGATATTATTGATGGCAATGACTTGGTTCTTTTAAATAATGGTCAAACTACTACAACTGGTTCTTCTTCTTGGCGTCCTAATGCTCTGGATTTAACTTTCGTTTCTCCATCATTGGCACTTTCATGTGATTGGTCTGTTATGGATTGTCCTCTTGGCAGCAGTTATCATTTGCCTGTAATGATAAAAATGATAGTTGGTAATGAAAATAGCTCACAAAGTAACCCAATATGTAATAATGTACATTTGCCCATTCACCCAAATTACAAACAGGTGAATTGGAAAATGTACAGGCAATCAGTTGATTTTTGTTTGGGTAATATTGATTTTGAAAATATGTCTTCGATAGATGCGCTCAATCTGTTTTGTAATATTTTGCGATCTACTGCTGTAGAGTCCATCCCTAGACATAGGTCTTTGAATAGTTCTAATATGTGTACACCAAAATCTTTGAAATTTCCCCGGCTGCCTTGGTGGAATCAAAAGTGTTCAGAAGCTGTACTTAATTCAAAACATGCTTATATAAAATTTAAAAGTGAACCTAGTGAAGAGAATTATATAGAATTTAAAAGACTTCGAGCTCTTAAAAAGCTTGTTCTTAAGACTGAACGGCGTAATAGTTGGATAAATCTGTGTAACTCATTTAACCGGTGGACTCCTTTGACATTAATATGGAATTACATGCGGAAATTTAATAAAACATTCATTTCAAAACACGCTAGTAATAATAGTTGGATATCAGATTTTCTTAAGAAATACACTCCTGATTTTGTGCTTAATGAGTCTTTAAATTATGTTCACACAGAAAATGATAATGATAAGTATCTTACTGAACCGTTTTCTTTGCAAGAGCTTAAATCTGCCCTATTTTCAAGAAGAGATACATCCTTTGGTCTTGATGGAATACCATATATTTTACTGAAAAATTTAAGTTCACAAAATCTAAAGACCTTTTTAAACATATTAAATCAGCTGTGGGAAGAAAACTTAATTCCTGATGATTGGAAAACAGATTGCTTGGTCCCAATTTTAAAGCCTGATAAAGATAAATTGTTACCCGACTCATATCGACCTATAGCACTCACATCTTGTGTAGGAAAGGTTTTTGAACAGCTTCTAAAGCAACGGTTGGAATTTTTTGTCGAACAAAATGGTCTGTTACCCTGCAATCAGTTTGGTTTTCGTAAAGGTCGGTCTTCTCGTGAGAGTATTTGTCAGTTGCAACTTGATGCACTTAACAGCATATATAATAATCAGTATCTTCTTTCGGTATTCTTTGACATTGCAGGTGCATTTAACAGTGTCAATATTTCCGTTTTATGTAGAGAGCTGTCAATGATAGGGTTACCTGGCAAAATAATAAATTTCTTACAAATGTTTTTAACAAACAGGAAGGTTTTTGTTAAATTTAACAATCACTTATATGGCCCAAGATTATCTTCTTTAGGGGTTTGTCAAGGAGGTATCTTATCCCCTTTAATTTTTATTTTGTACATTAGGAGACTAAATCTTATTCTAGGAACAAAGGTTAAAAATCTGCAGTATGCAGATGATTTGGTTGTTTATGTGTCAGGATCTGATTTAAATCAATTAGCTTTGACTATTAATGAGGCATTAATCAACTTACATAAATACTTTGCTTATCTGAACTTAGATGTAAATTCGACTAAAACCAAAGTTTTTATTTTTGGTCGCAAAAGCATGTGTTTGCCCACAGTTTTGTACAATGACATATCACTGCCTATTTCATATGATCTAATAAAGTTTTTAGGTGTTATATTTACTTCAAAACTTTCCTGGATAAAATATGCTGACAGTATTATAACCAAAGCTAACAAAGCATACAATGTGTTAAAATCGCTGTGCGCCACTTCATGGGGTGCAGACCCCAAAATTTTGTTAATCTTGTATAAGTCTCTAGTTCGAAGTCATTTTGAATATGGTTTTCTATGTTTTGCTGGAGATGATAAAATTGTAAATTCATTAGATAAAATACAAAACAAATGTATGCGGACAATACTGGGTGCATTTAAAACTAGTCCTATCGCTGCTATGCAAATTGAATCGAATCTTCCTCCTATTCATATTAGATTTCGTTATTTAAAAGAAAGATTTATTTTAAAGTTATACAGCTTGCCTAAGAACGATCTTCTTCACAACTTGATTTATTTCCAATCAGCGCCTTTTCAAAGGCACATGTATGTTCTTCAGGATTTTACTTCTTTCTTTCACTCTTTGCAGGAGTTAAATATACATCTTGATAATGACCTTCTTCCCTGTTACACAGGCTCTTTTAAGAGTAAATATCCCGATATAAAAATTGTAATAGATTCAAAGCTAACTTCCAAAGAGGAGGCTTATTTATTGTTGTCAGAATGGTCTAATTGTAAATTTATTTATACGGATGGTGCCAAAAATAATAATGCTGTTTCCTTTGCAATTTATCAACCTGAAATTAATAAAGGTATTGGGTTTAATATCAATAAAAATGCAAGTATCTTTACCGCTGAAGCAACTGCCATCTTATTTGCTTTGAAACATGTTAAAGAACATAATCAATATAGTAAAGAATGGGTCATAGTAAGCGATAGTATGAGTGTATTAATAAGTTTATCGAGTAACAAAATGAATGCTAGCACTTGCTATCTAATTTTTTCCATTAAAGAATTATGGTTAGAACTATCTTTAATTGGTATTAAAATAGATTTTGTATGGGTTCCGTCTCATAAAGGAGTTTCTGGTAATGAAAACGCCGACTACCTAGCTAGAACTATTGCTAATGCATCTGACTTGTCCTTGGTTCCCGACAGCAGGGACTTAGCTGTGACCTTGCCATATTCTGATATTATAAGTAATCTAAAACAGCGTATGACTGTTCTTTGGGGAAGACATTGGTATCATTTTACAGAAGTTGAGAATAAGGCTCATTTGTATGCTTTGTTAGATAACCAAGTTAATAGTAAGCCTTGGTTTTGTAAGTTTAAAACTTACATGCATCGTAGGTTTTACACCATAATTACTCGTATGCGCATTGGTCATTGTCGTTTAAATTTTCATCTCCATCGTAAAAACTTTGTCTCTTCCCCTTATTGCGATCATTGTCAAAAGCAAGAGGTTCAGTCTATAGATCACATTCTGTTTAGTTGCTCATCCTTTGGCATTCAGCGCCTAGTGCTGATGGATGAGTTGCTTGAGATTTATGGAGCTTCTAATCGAATCCCGCTTTCAGTAACTGATTTGTTGAAGGAGTCGTCTACTTATTTACCTTTGTTTAATTTTGTACATAATACTGTGTGTATGCTGTAAATATGATGCTAAATTTAAAACTTGCTTAAAATTGTATATATTTTTATTGAAGCATTGTACCTATATTTTGTTGGTCAAATGACTTTTTGGAATGTCTGGATGAGGTGTAAGCTTTTTTGAAGAGCTAAATATTGGATTTGACGTTTTTATTGGAACATACTCAAGACTTTATTACTGGATTTGACTTCATGAATTGGATTGGAACAACTGAAGACTTATTTTTTGGATTTGACACATATGTTGATAATACTGATGACTCAATATCTAGATTTGTTCATATGAATTGGAAATAACTGAAGACATATTTATTGGACTAGAGACTTCTGATTTGAAACTACTGAAGACGTTATTACTGGATTCGATCAAATGAAATTATACTTACTGAAGACTAGGCAGTATGGCCCATGGTCTTAGCCTGTCCGAATGGACGAATTTAAAAAAAAAAAAAAAAAAAAGGATATTACCTTCGTTTCTTCGTTTGCTACTGCTTGCTCGTTTTCGTTGTCTCGTAATTTTCGATAACAATAACTTGGTTCCAAATTATTACAAATATCTCCCCGTCGTTGGATCCTGTTGGATGGAATTTAAGTTTAATAATATGCAGATGGGCCGCATGGGTTCTCCGTCTGTCGGGATGGACGACGACAACGGTGTGGGACATGTCCTGAGCGATTTTCTTTTGCAACTTGAGAACTACAACCCTTCTATTCCTGATTCAGTGGTGGCTCACTATCTTAATATGGCTGGTTTCGAATCTCAGGACCCTAGGTGAGTTTAAGGCGCGACCACATCATTTATTCTGGTAAAATAACCCAACCAACAGTAATGGTGTTATTGACACGGAAGGGAGTGCAAATATTGGAAGATTCTCGATTTTGGACTAAGTTTATTTGCCCTACTTTCATTCCCAATCTTGTTGATAACTCTAAAACAAAATGCTTAGAATGTTGTCCCTGAAAACTTGCCTCTCATTCAAGTTTAACTAGCATTTGTACTCTCTGTGCTGGAAATAATTTGCTGCTGATGGTAAAAAGCAAAATAGAACAACTTTGTCTAAATAATGCTAATAATTACATGGTTCTACTCATGTATGTATCAAATGTCACTATGGGCAACATGTCTAACATTCTCTGGATGCTTTGCAATTGCAGAGAAAACAAGTTGTTTACCTGTCCATACAAAATCATGTTTTTTCTTTGATTTGATTGAACTTTCATAGATAGTTTTTCTTGCATGGTTGAGATTATTTAATGTGGCTGACTTTTTATAAAACTGTCAATGGAATAGAAATCTTCTACTCTGGATGGTCCACTGATGATCTACCAGCAGGCAGAGTTGGACTACTTTGATACAATTCGGCGAACTAGTAGATTTATTTTACATTAATCTCTGAGAACACAACATCATGGGTGGACCCAGCGGTCTTAGATGGCTTTTAAATATATGTACAGTCCAATAGCTTAGTGTTGTATGGTGTTTATTATGGGTACAAAAAGGTGGATGGATGACATGAAGTCTGTAGGGGCCGCCACCTGGACCAGGAAAGCCATTAATAGAAAGGAATGGAAACAGCTGGGAGAGGCCTATGTGTCACAAGACACGCTGACCACTTAAGTAAATTTGTTTATAAATATAATGTAGTACAACTGGTTGAGAAATGTGAAGCATATGCTGAGCATCATGGATTGGTGTACAACTCTCGGATATAGAAAGGGAGCGTAGGGCGCTATCAGTCACAGGTAACATGCTTGCCCGCAGGTTCGCTATGTGTTCCACAGAGGTAAAGATTGCACTATTTAAAGCCTTCTGCCAATCTTTCTATGCTGGCGCCCTGTGGGTTAAGTACACAAAGCGGGCTTATAACGCCCTATGCATTCAGTATAATAATGTTCTTAGGATGCTGTTAGGAAGGCCCAAATGGTGTAGTGCCTCAGGGATGTTCGCGGAGGCACGCACTAATGACTTTCATGCGACTATGCGAAATAAAATTTCATCCCTGATGGCTCGAGTGAGAAAAAGTACTAACAGCATCCTGAAAATGTTTGCTGGTAGGTTTGATGGTCCAATACTGGAATATTGGATTGGGCAGGTCAAATCGTGTGCTGCTCTGCGGCGGCGCCACCATAATGAAAATTAATGAATTATATGGTGAAATGATGTACGTTCAACGTACATCATGTACGTATGATGTTTATAGATGTACGTATACTGGGCAACGAAATAATGAGCATTCATTGTGGCGCCGCTGGGGAGCATACTCTGTAGCGGCGCCACTCAAAACTCATAGATAGAAATTATATTAGATATTATTTTCTTATGGAAATTTATGTACGAATGCTGTTTATTGTGTGGGTATTCAAAATAATCATAATTAATTACTAAGAGATTTTATATGATTTAATTGATTCCGCGTTCCCCCTGAACGGTGGCGCGCGGGTGAGCGAGAGGGATACATAAATACTTCCTGCGGTCCCGCCATCGTAATTATTCGCAGCATTATTAAATCATATAAAATCACTAAGTAAGTAATGATGATTATTTTGAATACGTACACAATAAACAGCATTCGTACATCAATTTCCATAAGAAAATAATATGTAATATAATTTCTATCTATGAGTTTTGAGTGGCGCCGCTACAGAGTATGCTCCCCAGCGGCGCCACAATGAATGCCCATTATTTCGTTCCCCTGTATACGTACATCTATAAACATCAGACGTACATGATGTACGTTCAACGTACATCATTTCACCGTATAATTCATTAATTTTCATTATGGTGGCGCCGCCGCAGAGCAGCACACGTCAAATCTAATTTATTATATTTTAAATAAATGTTTGTCAGTCTCTGTTGTGTGTCAAATTGTTGTTGTGTAACCTAACCTAATAATTGAGTTGTAATTGTAACTAACACCTTTTACTTATATGGGTCGGTGAAGACCTGTAATAAAATATTTCATTCATTCATTCAATAAAAACATTCAATTCAACATTCATTCATCAAGGAAAAACATCGTGAGGAAACCTGCATACATCTGCGAAGAAATTCAAAGGTGTATGTGAAATCCCCAATCCACACTGGGCCAGCGTGGGGACTACTGCCCGTTCCCTCTCATACGTGAGAGGAGGCCTGTGCCCAGCAGTGGGACGTATATAGGCTGATGATGTGATTCATTCAATACCGTTTTAGTTTAAAGGAATGATTATGAGTATTATGACATAGCTAGAACTGTCCTGCATCACCCTCATCCAGTGGACTCATGCTACCCTTGCCAGGTCATCAGGCCACCTATTTGTGTCATCAGTACTGTCTGAACTGTCTGAATATTTAGAATATTTATTTTTATTGCTTGGGGGGGGGGGGGGGGGAGTAGACTATAGGGCTCCTACAGCCGACCGTCGCGGGCGTTCGCCAGCCGCAGCTGGCGACGGTCGCCGATTTCTCTAGAGGGCGGTCGCGGCGTGCTGTCGCTCGTCTGTAAGAGCCCTTAGTTGTTGTCCTCATCACCAGGTTCCCTGCGCTGCTTTAGGGTATCTACTATTGAAACGAATTTTCTCAACCCAATGCTTGGCTGGAATCAATGGAGACATTGTGTTCTTTATAAATAAAAGGCTTCAAAGTATCACGTTTCGGGCGCGTCGTAATGGAATTTAATACAAAATTGGAGGCCTTCTTTTGTTCCAATATCAATTTGTGAACCGTCATCGTGGCGTTTAGCCATATAAAAAAACTGTTTTTTTTATATTTTATAGCATGTTTGAGAAAGGCACTATAGTCAGCCTCGTATCACTATCCGGGCTTGCTACGCTCGACCGTCTATAGTACTTGGCCGGCAATCCCTATATTCCTGGCATCTGTAGTAACATACTGTTCCCATGTTTCCAGGTTGATCCGCCTGATAGCGCTGGCCTCCCAGAAGTTCCTGTCGGACGTGGCCAACGACGCGCTGCAGCACAGCAAGATGCGCACCTCGAGCCAGGCCTCCTCCTCCTCCAAGCAGAAGGGCCCCAAGGAGAAGAAGTACATCATGACCATGGAGGACTTGGTGCCGGCGCTGCAGGAGTACGGCATTGTGGCCAGGAAGCCACACTATTACGTGTAGGGTTGAATGTGATGTCTTGAACGAGAAATCGTACTGGGCGCGCATTACAGGTAATGCTTCGAGGGTAAATTGTACTGTGCGCGCATTTCATGTAATGCTTTGAGAGTAAATTGTAGTGTGCGCGCATTTCATGTAATGCTTCGAGAGTAAATTGTACTGTGCGCGCATTTCATGTAATGCTGTGTGAGTAAATTTTACTTTGCGCGCATTTCATGTAATGCTTCGAGAGTAAATTGTACTGTGCGCGCATTTCATGTAATGCTGCGAGAGTAAATTGTACTGTGCGTGCATTTCATCTAATGCTTCGAGAGTAAATTGTACTGTGCGTGCATTTCATCTAATGCTTCGAGAGTAAATTGTACTGTGCGTGCATTACATGTAATGCTTCAAGAGTAAATTAAATAGACTGGTCAACAGCCTTCATGTAATGCTGTGTGAGTAAATTTTACTGTGCGCGCATTTCATGTAATGCTTCGAGAGTAAATTGTACTGTGCGCGCATTTCATGTAATGCTTTGAGAGTAAATTGTAGTGTGCGCGCATTTCATGTAATGCTTCGAGAGTAAATTGTACTGTGCCCGCATTTCATGTAATGCTGTGTGAGTAAATTTTACTGTGCGCGCATTTCATGTAATGCTTCGAGAGTAAATTGTACTGTGCGCGCATTTCATGTAATGCTTCGAGAGTAAATTGTACTGTGCGTGCATTACATGTAATGCTTCAAGAGTAAATTAAATAGACTGGTCAACAGCCTCATTTTTTGTTTGTAGATGAGGTTACATAAGTGAGCTTGCGCAAATGACGCCAAATTGGTTCTACTATCATGCCCTCTATGTTTTCATACTTTTCATGACTATATTCTCGCTTATCTATGGCCATCTGAGATTGGGTCTAAAATTTACTTTTTACTGATTAGACAGCAAGTCGTTCTTGCATTACATTTAATACACTGACAGTGAATGTCTAAATTTGCATTTGTTATACAGTCCGCAGCAGAAGTGGCTACGAATAAAAAATACGATCAAAATTCTCTAGACAGTACTTATTCTCTTGACATTAGAGTCGTGTTGTGTGTAGGTAATTTGAGCACTAGACCCTCTTAGCTGCTTTTCCTGCTGACTGTACAACGGAACAAATTGGAAGAACTGAGTTTGTGTTTATAAATTACTTTACGTCATTCCTGGCCATAAAGAAGCAGTTACCGCACGATACGAGTGCAGATAATCCCACTTCCTGGCCAGTGAAAGACGTACATTCTTGTAATTACCTCGAGCGGTAATAAAGAAACCCTCAGATTGGTTGCTTGTTGTCAAATACCTGCGATCTGAGACATTTTTGGTTTTACCGCCCTAGGTAAGTAATGTACTATTTTGCATTGATTCCAAAGTAAAACTAATACAAGTAGTAGGGTATGTTGGCCTGCTTGGCCCTATTGGTAAGAGAAGGAGAGTAATAAACACATTTGACTGTAAATTTTGACAACCAAGAAAATGTGGGGTTTATTGTTCGACCCATACTGTTATTCGGTAGTTCAGAACCAGCACTTACTATAGTTAAAGCAATGACGCGTAGAGCCACTAGCCTGCACAGTGGTTGAGCGAGGCGATGGTCTCCTAAACACAATCTTAAAAAACAATCACCAAAACTGATAATAATCGTTATAATAATGACAGTTCTTTATAAAAAAAATGCACTACCCGAGAGGCAACCGGATGGCTCGCGTTGTTTGAGCTCCCGAATTGTTGTGAAAAGGGAGAGGGGTGAAAAAATGTTTCGAGGTTGCCGATTGGAATACCATTTCATTATATACACAGTGTTCACACTTTCAGGCAACCGCCGTTTCATACATTTCCCTACTTACATCCCACACCAAGTTGGCCTTTTGTTGGACAGCACTTCGGGATCTCAAATACCATCCGGTTGCCTCTTGGACAACTTGGGCTTGGAAACTACGCGTCATTGCTCTGAATATTAGTATATTTCTCAGCAATAATAGCAATCTCGTATCTCAGTACTGATTGAGCACTGATGTACGAGCTAGTGTAGGTAATTGTTAGTATTGGTAGTCAACCGAGCACGGTTAGCGTAAGAGCTCTTTTGAGTTCTCTCGCACTATCCGTCTCTCTCTTATTAGAAAACTTAGAAAGGGAAGTGCGAGAGAGCTCGCGCGGCATCTCGTGCTAACCATGGCGTGGGAGCTGGCAGTACAGTGTCATGTGTATCAGCCATGGACCTATAATACTCAGAGCTATGACCACGAACTTCGGATGTCTCCGTCTATATCGCACTTTTGGTTTATGGTACTCGAGCGAGCGTCAGAGATATACGAACTTCGTATCTCCCTCCCTGTCGCTCGAACTAGCAAGTGCGACAGAGAGAGAGATACACGAACGTTTTCACTTCCCGGTAGCTCTGGACAAGCTATACGTGTTGCCACAATGAGGAACGGAAAGGAAACTGCTCTTAAAATGGCTGTTGGCTTACCATAAACAAGCAACTTAATTTGGGCGGGTAATTGGTTTATTTTCCTCAATAAGAAAAAGTGGTATAACAAGGACAACAAATTATATTTCTCTTTCTGTCACACTTAGAGCTCGTTCCCACTATGTCGGATGTCGTGGCGATTTTTAATCGTACGTTCCACTGGCAGAACATTTTATATGAAGCTGATCAAACTCGTCCGACAACGATTTTGTGTCGGATACGACATAAAATGTCGTGCGTTTTGCCAGCCCTCCCAGCCCGGAAAAAATCGTTTCGTGTCTCGCTCGCGTACGAGTGAATATAGCGCTGTTCACATTTTGTCGGATGTCGGAACGATTTCGCCCGAACTAAAAAATATGGACAGCCTTTCTTCAGTGCAAAAGCAGTCTCTAAATACTGTATTTTTGTAGTTTATGCATCCTGATGTCAGAGATAGTAGATCGTTGAATGTACTTATAGACATTCTAAAATAATTGAAAAATTTCACTTCATCACTTCTTAATTCAGCTATCAAATTCTGAAATATTCCTAAGGTAAATCTTTCTCTGAGAATTGGGTGTACCCAATATCTCCTTTTTTTAACTGCCTCTAATCGTTTCTTTCGCAAATAATACAAAACCACAAACATTTCGTCGACGTTCATCTTGTACAGTCACCAGCAATAAGATCTGCCACAACATAGCACGCATTAATATCTGACACGACTCTATGTCTAATGCCATAAGGACGTGTCAGATATACATATATGCCGGCTTTGTTTCGGCAGATATTGATGCCGGTGACTGTACTAAGCCTCGCTACCCACTCGAAAAATACACGCCAGCTGCGATCGTGCACGACATCCGACATAGTGAGAACAGCGGCAACGACACACGATTAAAAATCGCCACGACATCCGACATAGTGGGAACGAGCTCTTATTGAGATTTATATGCTACCATCTCGCTTGGACGATTTTTAATTACCATGGCTTATTCTGAGTATTAAAGGTCCATACCACAGAAACAAGTGAATACAAGTCGGTGAAAAGCATCTAATCCACAAAAGATATTCTTTGTTCCTAATTTTATCCCTATTCCTTCTAGCAAGTGTGTGAGCGAGAGGGATGAACATTTTATGCACATAAACTCAGTCGAGTAAGCATGTCGGTTCAGATCCTTTTCACGAAATTGCCTTCATGCAATACTAACTGCCATTAGACTAAGAAAATTATCAAATTGTCATGTCGTTTCATTACGGAGGCCTGCGAGTAGTAACGAATATCAGTAGTTAGTAGTCAATATCAGTAGTTTCAATATAAGATGTTTTATAAGTGAGGTCACCTCATCCTCAACTCAATGGCCCGTGTAAAGCTGATTTCCCACCAGAGGGGCGAGACGAGGCGAGGCGAGAATTGGAAAATCAGCTTAATGGTCGCCAGCACACTGGACTCTCCATACAAACTTAGTTTGGTTTTCATTTTAAAACGACATTCTCTTTGTATGCGCAATAGAACCCGCCATATCTATGTCGGAAACTACAGCTGCTGTTAAAAATAAATAGAGCAATAATGTCTATCAAACAGTCTCTTATAACTTTTTTAAAATGTTATTTCTGTTATAATTTATAGCAACAGATAGTATAACCAATGGCAATTGTTCCAGTATGCAGTTTTAAAATGAGATCCAAACTACGTTTCTATATAGTCGACTTGAGTCAACCGGCCGTCTGGGACACTTAAAAATTGTAATAAGGACTGGCCATGAGACCGGTGTTGCCTGTTGTGGCCAGGGGCGGCGTTGCACACGGGCGCAGCGGTCGTAGGGGGCGCCGAGAGGCACACGCAGGGTGCCCAAAACTGCGCTAGGGTAATGATTGATGACACAGGGGCGAGATGGGCTAGACACACAATGTCCCATGGCCGCAGTGCCTTGCATGGCAGTTATGCGCTGGAATGAGAGGAAAGTACAGGCAAGTGCAGAAAAATGTATCGATAACATCCTCTCATAAATAAGTACCAAAACCTTAATCCGCTGACATAATAGTTATGGGACATATTTATGAGTAAGTTGTATGCACCAATATTTTTACACTTGACTGTACCGTCGCTCCGCGCACCGCAGCGGATGTGAACACCGCCTTATTGGTTTTATTCCACCAACATTTTGGTTTCATTTATAGCTTTCTCAAAAATATAAGTTATTTTCTTAGAGGGATTTATAAAATATTTAACAACCTACTGCTAATATCTATGTTTTCGATCTTTTTGCCGTCGTCTTAACGACATTTTGATCCTAGTTCTGCTAAAATGTAGTCTGTTTTGTGTAATTCATCTTATAATATGTATAGTCAGTAGGCGGACATCATACAATGACAATTATTGTCCACTGCCCAGAATAAATGAATTGTTAGGTCAATGGCACTCAGCGCGACTATCACAAGATGACCGCGAGCTGTGTCGCGGCGACACATACTATCCGACTCTTTCCACGCGATTGAAATAATTTAAGTAAACCGGACTTGTCATTTATATTACCAATAAAATGAATATTTAAGAAAGAGACTGGTAGTCTATCTCGCCGCGACGTAGCTCGCGGGCTGTCCTCTGATAGCCATGATACACAGTGCAGAATGGAATATGTTGCCTTATTAAATTTTGCTCAACGTACACACTAGTTCATATAGCGTATACATATAGCAACGCCCACAGATATATTACTAGATTAGGTTTTCGAAATTGATGTATGTATGACATCAACTTAAGTCGCTGTACATTATGGGATATTTCTTTACCATTTCCCACTGCCTTATCTTTGTTTTGATTATGTCTAATAACTTGGAGCCTGTTCTCAGAGATCCGTGAGTGTCGGTGGCAGAGGGGCTACTTACCACGAAGTGAGAACGAACTTCGTTCGAGTATGTCCCTCTCTGACGCTCGAACTAGCAAGTGCGACAGAGATGGAGATACAGGAACGAAGTTCGTTTTCGTTACATGGTAGGCCCTCAGATCCAGTCACGATATCGGAGGGCAAGTAAATGTATGGAAAACATGCTATTCCGAGAACAGTGTTCACACCGCCCGGGCCGATATCGGAGCGTGCTCCGAAAGTGTCGTTTCTGGATTAGGGGACCGATTTTTGGCTTTCGAGCGCTCGACAATGAAATAAAAGTAAATTCGTTTGGAGTGTCAAAATGGCCCGCACTTACTTTCTACCAAATTGAATACGAGTGGTCCATACCACTCGTTTTTGAATTTTCTATCGCTATTTCAAAATAGCATTTCATAATTTTTGTCAGTTTTCGAGTGAAAGAGTCGAGCGCTCGAAAGTCAAAAATCGGTCCCCAGACGGTTACGGATTGGTGTGAACAGGCAAAATTTCTTTTTTTAAACTGGTTGGATGCGAAATTAGAAAATCTATGGTGTAAAACGCGTTAACCCTTCTCTAGGCCGAGGCATTATACTGACCTCATACTACCTGTCAATCTATCTTAATTAGGGCCGATTTTTCAATCTCTAGATAAAGTGATCCGTCAGTTAAAATTATCACCATCTTTTTCTTAAGTCATATGAAAGAAAAGGACAGAGCTAACATTTATCTGACAGATAGTTTTATCTGGGAATTGAGAATTCCTGCCCTTATAATTTAAGTATAAAGACTGTCATTATATTGTAATTTTTTTAATGCTGAACTAGTACAGGAAATATTGCATATTTTGCGGGCAACACATGTACATCAATACTTTGTTTATAACTTTATCCTGGCACTAGGAATGAGGGACCCTAAATTTTCCCTCCTTTCTATTGCCAAGATAAAGTTTAAACAAAGTTTCATTGATGTACATAATTGTCGCCAAACTGTCATATAGTCTTACTTTTCCTGTTCTACTAATAAAAACTCCGTGATAACAGTCGGTCTGTGTCAAAATATTATTATGAACACATGGGGGGGTTGCTCTAGTTTATAGGTCTCTAATAGCAATAATATTATAAAATAAGTTATTTATGCGATTGTATTAACAGAACACCAACTAAGAAATAAAACCATTTATAAAATCGATCAGTACGTGTTTTATTTAAAATCATTGGCAAGTAAGTCATTTACATCTCTCTCAATTACACGCCAACCACAGGACGACCCGCGAGCTACGTGGCGGCGAGGCCGAGGTCTCTTTCTGATTAGAACACCTGAGAGAACACACAATAGGCTGAAAGTCTGTTTCGCCGCGACAAAGTTCGCGCGCCGTCTTATGCTGAATCGGCTTAAGGTATAGAAGGTATCTATGGAAACGCAGCGTTTAACGCATAAAACAACGCGCGCCTTAACCTTTTAGCGCCAATCACGCCGCCTGCACGGGCGCTTTTGGCTACATATAGAGTTTTAGCCGAAAGGGGCGGTGAGTGTGTTAAATTAATGACGGTACGCATAATGTGTTTTACAATAAGAACAAAATAAGTATAAGTAAATGAATGACATCGTTTGGACGCTTAGAGCATTAAACCAACCGGAGTGGCAATTGACAGGCGTTCCCCTCTGCCAAATTCGTATGACCAGTGGTCATACGTATTGTATGGACTGACGTTTATCTGACGTAGCTATTTTCACGTTCCGCATACATTTGACGTTCCCCTCCCCCGCAAAAATCGGCAGACTTTTTATGTATAGAAAATGACACATGTGACCACTCCTGTTAGTTTAATGCTCTAAGTTTGGACGTTTGAAAGTCAATCTGAATATTATTATGTTTACAGCATTGATATTATAAATTTTTAATGAAAGGAAAAATTGAAAAATTTAATGCTCCGAGCCGGATTCGAACCGGCGACCACAGGCATTCATGGCCCGTCGCTACTAACCAACTGAGCTATCGGAACAATCTGGTTCGGGCACCAAATCCTTCAATCAGTTCCTTCATACAACGCCTTAGGGAGGCGTGTAGCGACATCTACCAGAAGACTTAGGCTTCTTAACGGCACCAACGTCTCAAATTATATTGAGAAATCGTCAGTAACGACGCGCTACCCCATACTAAATTATTTTGTTAATTTTTTTTTTTTTTTGAGACGTTGGTGCCGTTAAGAAGCCTAAGTCTTCTGGTAGATGTCGCTACACGCCTCCCTAAGGCGTTGTATGAAGGAACTGATTGAAGGATTTGGTGCCCGAACCAGATTGTTCCGATAGCTCAGTTGGTTAGTAGCGACGGGCCATGAATGCCTGTGGTCGCCGGTTCGAATCCGGCTCGGAGCATTAAATTTTTCAATTTTTCCTTTCATTAAAAATTTATAATTTTCGTTAGCAGCGTTACTGCTTAAAAACAAAAAATAATTTAGCATTGATATTGTCTTAGGTACATCATTACAAGTTGGTGCGGTGCCAACACTTTTTTTTTGGACCTGTCACCTGGTTCTTTTGCCGAAGCCTGTATCGGCTGGTTTTGTCTGGCCTGTGGGAGTAGTTTGTCCCGGTAACTGTCCGTACCGGGACTGGTAGTGTGGTGCTGTAAGAGTAGTAGTGTGCTCGCGGTGGCCTCCCCCGGCGGCGGGGGCAGCGCTGCGTGTGGTCGTTATTGTCTGTTTCGTCGAAGTCAATAATGACCGCCGTAATGGCGTCGGGCGGGTCTGCGAGGACGTGTTTCGGCCGGCGGGTACGCCGGACCGGCAAAGGGGGCGTGACTAGGGGCAGGGCTAACACTATGGGGGAGACAAAGGGCAAATCGAGCTGAGGGCTAGTGCAAACCCGCCCAGGGTGCTCAATACAAACCCGCCCAGGGTGCTCAATACAAAACCGCCCAGGGTGCTCAATACAAACCCGCCCAGGGTGCTCAATACAAAACCGCCCAGGGTGCCGATGTACCCAGCGCCGCCACTGATGTCATCGTTTGATTGACAATTAATTAGGGTAAACGTGCCTATTATCGTGGATGCTCTCAATATTTAAATAACAATACGCACAAAAATAATTAGCTAGCTGAATAAAAATCAATACACTAGTTAGACAAGCAAAAAACTTTAATAACAAGATCGAATAATGAAATACTTTTTTACAAAATTAAAAGGGTTAGAAACAATTTATAAACTATACAACACTAGAAAATAAACTTTTTTTAAAATACAATACATTTTTTTTTCTCCAAATATATAATATGGTACCTACATCTGTTGGTACCTAGGTTTTACCCGATTAAACAAAAAAATATCAACTGTGCGATGTCCTATAATTATAAAAGTAGGTATACATACATTTTAGCATTAATAGGGCCAATTCGACCAAACAAGAGTTTAATTCCATACCTACTACTGCATTAAAAAAATACGTTTTACCTGGAACCTACTAACAAACATGATCCCAGTTGGTTGATAAATAAATGAATTTCATTGAACTATTATTGTGGTAGTGGCTATATTCGTGTTTGGTCGAACCCGGGCTTGCATAACAAATCCAGAAATGGTTCTAATTAGTGTAGCATACATTGGTTTTTCTTTTTATAAAGCAGTTTCTTTTTTTACATATAAAATAGGCGTTCTCACCACGGCCGCGCAGGGCCCGTAAACTAAAATGCATAAAGCGAATCATCATATGTTACGCGTACATATGTACAAAGTTATGTACCTATGTGGCCTGTTGCGTAACAACTTGAAACTAAACTAAGTACACGCCATTTTATTCATGTCATTTCATTTATTTATTTGCAATCATGATCATAAAGTTAAACAGCATAATACGGTTCCCGCTTGTATTACAAGTAAGTCATTATGCTCAATGGATCTAAGGCGGCGGTCCCTAGGTACCTATATTAAACGTCTACATTGGCAAGATTCTGCATAAAACATGCTGAACATATCATATCAGGCGTGTAGTAGAAAGTGATTAATTTTCAAGGTAGGTATACAAGGTATATTATAATTGTAGGTCAACAAATAAATTTGGTTTGGCTAAAACTTTCTTAGCTTCTTTAATAGAAACAGCTTCGTTACTATTTAACACTGAAACCACATTGGATATTTTTTCTATAAATGTTTGTAATAATAGGATGCAGCTTCTAACCAAGTTCCCCACCTAGTTATTACGGGCTTTGGCGGCATGGGTAAATTTGGGTACATTTCTTTTAACAGATTAGCCCTGTTCAAAAATATTTTTTTAACATTATTTATTAATGTATCTACGTCACTATAATTTAATCTTATTGTCTCTGTCAAGTCAATCTGTGTAAGGCATAAGACATACAAGTAAAATGCTTCATGTTAGGACAGGTTTCTTTCAGCATTTTTCCGGCCAGTAACATATACGCGACACTATCAGAGCTGAACAGTAAAACATTATGCACTTTGTTATGGAATTGCTCGCCCCACAAGTCTCTTAGACACTCAATTAAGAACTCATATATACTACGACCATTCACTTTCTGTAGCGGCTTGCAGGCTAACATATATGTTGGCCCCGAAAGTCCTTCATATAATGGCTTTACCAAGAAATGCACAACGTATCTTCCCAAAAAGTCAGTCGTTTCATCTAAACATATCCACAACTTCTGGTCTTTGATATTATTTTTAACGGCTTGCATTTTGGAATTAAAACTTCATCAAGATGCTTTCTTAAAGTTTTCTCGCATGGAATCGTTCTGTCTTTATGTTGGCACATACAGATGTGTTTTTCAGAATTTTATAATGATCTCGCTTATTTATTCATTATGTGCAACATACCATGGACAATGAATAAATAAGCGAGATCATTATAAAATTCTGTGGGGGACTCGACTCTCGTTCCTTGATGCGTCTTTGACTTCAAGTGCCGATTTAAAATACACTTTTGAGCCTTTAAATGCACTTCACATTTAGTACATGTTATAATTCCACTAGGCAATAGGCTATGGGTATGGGCCCTGCCTGCGATTGATTATATAAATTGGTGTGAGTTAAAAGTATAAACAAGCGAAATGAGTGACGACGAACAAAACCGTCGGAACAACGGGAATCGTCGTGAACTCGTCGCGCCCGGCAATGGCGGCCATGCGGCCGAGCCGGCGCAAGCACCAGTGTCAGCTCCAACGTTATCAAACACACAAAGCGTAAATTTATCGATTGATAAATTGGATGGTACAGAGGATTACAAAAACTGGAAATATACGATGAAAATGGTCTTAACCTTTGAAGGCCTGTGGGCCTGTGTTGAAGGCAACGACGAGAACAGTTCTCGTGATCGACGCGCTTTAGCTAGAATCTGTTTAGCAGTAAAATCGACGTGTTACCAGTATGTTCGCGATGCTCGAACCGCAAGAGAGGCGTGGGACAACCTTGCTAAGGTTTTTGAAGACCGCGGACTGTATAGACGTGCACTTCTACGCAAATTGCATAGAACTTCGTTTACGACCATGGGCGAGTACATTGAGGAAATAATGACTCTTGTACAACAGCTTGCTGACATCGGCAAAGTGATAGATGACGCCGAGGTCGCCGAATTACTGCTGAGTGGTCTACCGACTGAATACGACGCCCTAGTGTCTAATTTGGAAACTGCGTGCATAACTTCAACACTCTCTAGCGAACTAGTGCGAGCGAGACTCCTGCAGGAAGAGTTCCGGAGGGCATCCAACGGCAACAGTGCCCCTAACAGTGCATTTCTTTCTAATAATATAAACACAAATTTCTTGTGCAATTACTGCAAACGAAGAGAACACATCAAGTCAAAATGTTTTACGTTGAAGCGTGACAAGAATCCAAACAAAATTGGACAAAGTTTAGTCGCGTCTGCCTTCTTGGCGAAGAAAGAAGACTGGATCGTGGACTCAGGGGCCTCAAAAAATATGACAAATAGTAATAATAATATGGTCAATTTTAAGGACTCTAGAAGTGTGATATCAATTGCCAATAATGAAAAATTGGAATGCCATGGTCAAGGTGACATTGTTCTATTGAACAACAAGCTGGTAAGCAAAATTAATAATGTTTTATATGTCCCTGATCTTTCTGTGAACCTTCTGTCTGTGAGTTGTTTAGTCAAAAAGGGGTTTTCAGTTCTCTTTGATAAAAAGGGTTGTTTCATTTACAATGTCACGTTTCTGGCAATATAGTGGCAACGGCTAGTCAAAATAGTGGTCTTTTTATTCTAGATAAAGGAAATATGTGTACAGGTAATTCCCAAAAGAAGCATTCTTCAATGCCCTTGTGTCAAGTGACCAGACAAGAGCAACAGAGTGCAAATGTTGCTGCCTCATCTTTGCTTGTAGAACTTTGGCATCGAAGGACCGGACATTTGAGCCTTAGTGGCTTAAAAACCTTAAAAAGTTGTGTTTCTGGTGTCGTGTTTCAGGAAAATTTGCAGGAGCTCCAGTGTGAATCCTGCCTAACTAAAGGGAAAAATGTGTGCGCTGCCTTATCCAGTGGGAGAGGCTTCGCGTGCTACTAAGCCCCTGGAACTGGTACATTCGGATGTGATGGGTCCGATACAGGAGGCCAGCTGGGGAGGTGGGAGATACCTCGTCACATTCACCGACGACTATTCTCGGAGAACACATGGATACATAATAAGACAAAAAACTGAGGTAATGTCGAGTTTTCTTTTATATAAGGCCCTAGTCGAAAAACAGTCTGGTTTGCCCATACTTTGCCTGCGTACGGATGGGGGTGGTGAGTATTGCAGTTCAGAATTTGCTACCTATTTGCAAAAGCAGGGTATAGTACACCATAAGATAGTACCCTACTGTCATCAACAACTTGGTGTCGCAGAACGCTTGAACCGCATTCTGGCTGAGAAAGCAAGATGTATGCTGCAGGGTGCAGGTCTCTGCAACAGATATTGGGGCGAGTCTATGATGACTGCTATATATTTGAAAAATAGGAGCCCCACATCTGCGTTGTCAGGACTGACACCAGAGGAAGTATGGACTGGGTCAAGGCTAGACTTCAGCCATCTTCATGTTTTTGGCTGCATTGCTTATTCTCTTGTGCCTAGTGAATGTCGCCGAAAGCTGGATCCTAAAGCAAAAAAAATGTCTTTGTAGGCTACAGTGAAACTACTAAAGGATTCAGATTGGCAGAGCCCCTTTTAGAATTTTTTTTTTATATGATATTTCATAAAAAATAAAGACAATGATTTATTTAATGATGAATTTATATTTTATGAATGGTCATGTAATGACAATTGTAATAATTTGACAAATTTAAATGAATCTAATAATAATTCTTCTAGCAATGCTAAAGTGAAAAAATGATATTAGTCAATTAAATTCTTGTCATGAAAGTAGTATAAGTTCTACTCCCAGTGATGAAATCACTTTAAACAATTCTAACATAAATGTATCTCAAATTTCAGGAGGTGATGAATACTGCACGGGCAGCGAGAACGAGTTTGGCTCCGCTGAGTCACCGGTGCCGGACGCGCGCTTCGAGCGTCTGACGTCTTCGTACCAGTCGCCAGTTGGTCGGGAAGATGCGAGTCGCCCCCTGTCGCCTGTACTCGCCGATGCGCGCCCTACACGCAGCACGCGCTCCAAATTACCTACCACGTACCAAGACTATGAGATGGATTATTCCCTCATAGCTGAAAGTATGTCTGTAACTGAGCCACAATCTTATGAGGAAGCCATCTCTGCCCCTAACTGTCACCAGTGGCAGGCGGCCATGCAGGATGAATATAATTCTATGCTATCTAATCATGTTTGGAAATTAATAGATCGCCCTTCAGGAGC
This sequence comes from Epinotia demarniana, assembly GCA_945867215.1. Lineage (NCBI taxonomy): Eukaryota > Metazoa > Arthropoda > Insecta > Lepidoptera > Tortricidae > Epinotia > Epinotia demarniana. The sequence continues at coordinate 13,429,480 of OX244283.1, forward strand.
AAATGTCATAAAGTGTAAATGGGTCTATAAGACTAAACATGACGCTTCAGGGAATTTTGACAAGCACAAAGCCCGTTTAGTTGCCAGAGGCTTTACACAAGTTCATGGGGTCGATTACTCTGAAACATATTCACCTGTTGTCAGGCACAGTAGCATGAGAGTATTGTTTTCCTTAGCAAATAAATTAGATTTAAACATAGACACATAGATGTTGCTACAGCATTTCTTAATGGAAACCTAGAGGAGACCGTCTATATGGATCAGCCTCCGGGCTTTGGTAATAGTGACCGAAACAAAGTATGTATGTTGTTAAAAGGAATTTGGAATGATAAAGTTCATGACTTGCTCTCTTCCAATAGCTTCACACAAAGTAAATGTGAACCAAGTGTGTACATAAGTAGGTCACAAAATGATTTGGTCATAATAGCTTTATATGTGGACGAATTTTATGTCTTTTATAGCAAAAATAGTACCATTTATAAACATTTATTACAGCTTTTGGAAAGTAACTTTAATGTAAAAAACTTGGGTAGTCTCAAAAGCTGTCTAGGTATTAATGTTACACGTGATAGATCAAAAGGATTGTTAAAGCTTGACCAAACGGAATATATCCGTAGATTGTTAATTAAATTCGGTATGCAAAATTGTAATGGCCGTGTGCAAGCTGAGAAATGTCTAGATGAAAATCTTTATCATTATAGGCAATTAATGGGCTCACTAATGTACCTATGTGTTTGCACAAGGCCAGATATTGCTTTTGCGTGTAGCCAATTGTGTCAATTTAATAATGGCTTTGACCAAAGTCACTGGTTAGCAGCTAAACGTATACTTCGGTATTTAGCAGGGAACATTGATTATTGTTTGTTATTTACAAAAAATTACATAGATACATATGCCGAAGCAGATTGGGCTAATGACCAATTAGATAGGTCTTATACAGGCTTTATTATTAAATTTGGTAATGACACTATCCATTGGGAGGCTAGGAAGCAAAGGTGCATAGCTCTTTCTTCTACAGAATCGGAATACTTAGCGATGTCCGATGTTTGCAAAGATATCTGTTTCATTAAGAACTTTATATCAGAAATCTGGGAATATGTAAATTTAATTATAACTTTATATAATGATAAGATGATAACCTTAGTGCCCAAAAGCTGTTAGAAGTAAAAGAGTACTGTCACAAGCGTACTAAACATATCGATCTTAGATATCAATATGTTAAAGATTTGGTAAAGAATAATTGTATATCTGTAAAGTATTTGCAAACCGATATGATGAAAGCAGATGTTAGGTTCCACAAAACATAACAAATTTATACAGCAATGTAATATTGTTAAGTGTTAATGAATAATGTATGTAGCTTGTTTGCCTGGTTTGCTTGGAATGATTGCATATTGTATAGGTTTATAAGTTTTCAACTTTTTCAAGTGATACCTGCTGTGATTTCCACTGCGGTGTGTTCGAGAAATGGACTTAATTAGTTAAGTTATAGACGTGTTAGTGTTAAACCTTGTAAGGTTTATTTTTTCTGTGTAAAATCAGTGCTGCAGATATTCATTCAAAATGAATATCGACGATGTCTTAGAGTTCCTAAGGCGCGATCATCTCACTGCGCGGGAAGCTATCCGCCAGAAGGCGATCTTGGGACGCCCGCCATCGGCGCCTCTCACCATCTACGACAAGCGCAGACTCCGCGCTCCGCGCCACAGGACATCAGGTGAGTCGGTGCCATATACCACCACAAGTGCCAAATTATCCTCAAATTGTCCCGCCTACACGGCTGTCACGCCAACCACCACAACGGTAGTCACGACATCGACGAACATGACTGACTCCAGATCGTTAATAGCCTCTCTCTATCCGGACATACATACAAACTCGACGACTGACCAAATGTCCAAAATATCAGGGAAACAAGTTGTTATGCGCTCCCTGCCTGGCCTTACGCCACCCGCGGTTCTAAGTGTAACCCCCTATGTGGGTGCCGGCGCCTCCTACGACGACTACCCCAACACTCAAGCTGACACCCAGCTACCGCTTGGTTAAGGCCCGCCTGTGAGCCCCTATGAGAGCTCAAATTTACTCAGCCACGCCAACTCCATCGTGGCCGGGTCCCTTACATTCGACACTCAAATCCCGCTGGGCCAAGGCCACTCTTTCGAGCCCCAGCCCCATTCCGACTCTCAAGACAAACAGACATCCGACTCTGACACAGACTCACGGTCAAACAAAACACTGACCGACATGGACTATGACAACTGTCGAACACAGTGACTCGGACTTCCAACAAGTCAAAAACAAAAAGGTCCAAACGCAAACGCGCCCGTGCGTCCCCTAATGCGCTCTCTCCGTCTCTTACCCGTTCTCAAGCCCCCATCCCGCAGGGCATTATCACTAAAAATAGGTTTGACTCACTCCCAGACGTCGCCCCAGATGAGCCCTCTGAGGGCTCGTCTGAGGACACGATTAAAAGGCCTAATAGACAGGCAACACCCACAAAACTAACAAAAGGTGTCTAGCCCGCGAAGCCCAGTAAGCCGCCTCTTATTCTATTAAAAGATATCTCATGTTGGGTCGGCCTCAAAGCCGAGGGCGAACGACTGGGCATAGGCCCAGTCAACACTAATTTATTCAAAGGTAGAGCAGGCGGCCTAGCCATTTATACTAAAGACGAGCCCCAATTTCGCGCCTGGCGCAAGCTCATGGTTAACGGGTTATACCTACCCAGCCTACCGACTCAGAGCGGCAGCATCGCGTTGTTATAAAAAGCGTTCCGAAAGAGTTTTCGACTGAGGAAATCTTGGCGGACATTAGAGATCAAGGTTACCCGGCCAGTGAGGTCCACTATCTTTACAGACCTTACATTAGACCACACTGAGAAAAATGGGGCACTATAAACTTATGTGAATGCAGACATTTTTGACCAATCGTGCACGCACATAAAGTTACGCTGCCGGCTGTGCACAAAAAAATATGATTCCACCGTGACGTCAGCAATTCAATGACGTCACAAGCTCATTCGCAGCTCGCATTATAAAAAATCGTTCAAGGAATCATAAGGTATTGCCTTAAGCAAGAAAACTTATAGTGCACTGCTTAAAATACTTATGTTGGAGGCAAAGGCAAAGGCACTTTATAGTATAATGCATTGCGATAACTTATAGTTCCGTATTATGCTATTATGTGCGTTTGCATTTTACTAATTGGTGCCTATCAAGACGTGCCCCGTAATATTTCGTGCCTGCCCATGATAGAACCATGTTCTTACATGCGAGTGTACTAAATGTTTTAGTGCTTTTCTACCTTGGCATCATCCTTTTACTCATTTCTATTTCTAATTAAAAACATTTTTTTTTAATCATACTAACATTTATTTTTCGTAAACATAACTAAAAACAGACGAACACAGGGTAATAAAAAAACAGCACTTCGGGTCGGCTTCCAGAAACCCCTTCTTGCTTGCAGCCGGCAAAATCTTGTACATGCAACTCAGCAATACTATCGCACCTGCTATCTAGAATCGTCATCATCTGAAAAAAACCATTTATTTAAAATTCAGTTTTCTGAATAAATTCTCATAATTAAGGACGGTTATACGTTTGAAACGTTTCGATTTCCGTCAAATAGTAGGATAACACATACGTGCGGCTGACGTTCCGTGCGATGGTCTCCGAATCCGAAGTACATCATCAGGTCAGCCAAGTTAGCTGCGCTATATCCTGGCTCATCTGCAGGAGATCATGGTTTTCAGGCAGCTTAACATATTTGTCAGTCGGCGTTTGCCGTGCGCGTTAGGCCCGGTCTGGCTTTCCCTCTGGCAGGCTTTTAGTATAGCCCTCCTAAGGCGTCGCCTTACAGAGTGTTACGACCTGAAATATATTAAATTTATTAATTTCTATTAAACCACACATTCTATGGGACAGAGAAGTAAACCATACCTGATTCTCCCGGCGTTTTTGGGTTTAGGAGTGCTGCAATCGGCTGGTGTGTTGAACGATTCCTCCAGCAACGGCAGCTAGCGGGCTGTCCCGCACTTGTAGTAAGTTGTGACTCTGGGGCTCAGTCAGCGGGTGTCACTCCTTGATTATCTAAGTCAAGGAAGTCCTGCTCCTCCCTGCCTAGAGCAAACCGCAATAGCGACGAAAGATCGGTATAGCTGGGTCACGCCTGAAATACCAAATAAAATTTATGTAAATTACACAATTATAAACTTAGGTTCTCCAATCTACATTTTACGACTAAACATTTTAAATAATAGATAACTAGGTACTCACTGGCAAAGTGTTCGACGACTTCTTCATCAAATCCCATTTTCTGAGGAGGTCTCCCATCCCATTAAATCCTTAGTTCGACTCTGAATAAACACGCACATCACGCAAGGTCAAGATTCGAACTGCACACTGTCCATCCAATCCACCCTCCAAGGCCTCTGCTTGCGAAACTTTTATGTGTATACGCACTATTTAATTACGGCTTTGCACTTTCAAACTTGCTGCATAGTCTGAAATATATACATGCATTGCACAAAACACCATAGTGCAATTCTTTGAACCATAACATTCTACGCAAATAACGATATTTTATGGTGCATTGATCGTACATTGATCACTGAATATTATTCGACGTTATATATTTTTGGTGCTGTGTGCATAATATTGTAAGCTACTTGCACGATAAAAGATAATGCATTTGAACCTTATGTTCTGGTGAGGTTTCTTGCACAATAAGTTCTTTATCCAGCAGAATAGATTTAGATTCGTGTCACTATTTAAAGTGTTGCGCACTGTTTTATTAGTGGCAAGCAGCGTATTTTCTACTGTTTGCATAATATTTCATTACGTCGTCTTTAATCCATTTTTCTCAGTGCAAAGTCGCCATACGACATCATTGCAGTAGCACTAAACCGAACAGACGCTGGTAAATCCACTGACAATATAAAACAAATAAAGGAGTAGGGAATGTCTTATGCGAACCCCCCAACAAACGCAAATACCCTCCGCAATGTCTGTGCAGGACGACCCATCTAGAATAAGAAAATTGTACTTAATTGATTTAAATAAATAATTTACGCCCCGAGTTTTATTCATACGCTAACAAATGTCGCTATAGGTAGGAAATATAACAATAAATAATGCTAAATAGAATACATAAACTAATAAGCGACATAATGTAAACAAGAGTCTAATATAAGAATGTAAACACGAGTCCAATTAGACTAATAAATAGGATAAAAAACATTAGAAAATAAGTCAAGAAATTGTAAATAATGTAAGGTTTTTATTGGAATAAATGATAGTTAACGCTGCGCCCGCAAGCCCATGAACAGTGCGGGGCGCCTGACGATATAAAAGGCACGCACGCCCCCCGTACCGCCAGGATTGCTTTAGAGAGCCCCATTACACTCGGATGTACGCACTGCACCTCGTGAATTTCGACAGCTTTTATTTACATAAAAAAGTTGAGAAATACAACGGCCCGGCTTCTCAGCCGGAGGGGAACGTCCAGCAAAAAGGAAGGAAGATATCGCTGTCGGAGTACCTATAACCGCATATCCTGGAGGCGGAGGCCAAGAAGGAATGCGGGTATAGTTGCGCCGGCAGTAGCTAACGTCGTGAGCTCACTAAGCCGAAAAAATGGAGCAGGAAAAACCGAAGTCGAAAAGGGAGTGTCGACCGAAAAACGTCGGTTTAGATCTACCCACAGCCGCTCGAAAAATCGAGACCCCGCGCACTCGCGCGCATCATCTGCCGGGTAGACCGACATCTGCTCACCGACGCCCACCCGCCACAACGGAGACAACAGGCGAATTGACGGAAAAAACCGACGGCCGTCCCATACAATGGCGGAACATAATAATCCCGCCCGGAATCGCCGCCGACGCCGCTTCACTAGCAGGGAGCGACGAGTTCGCGAGCGCCGACGAAACCGCCAGCGACGCCCTCGCCTCCCGCCCGCACAACCTGACGCCGCAGCCATTGGACGCCGAACCAATGCTGCCACCACCGACAGCGCGACCATTTTCGCCCATGTCGCCCGTCACGCCCGGTCAGACCCCGATTGAGCGACTCGAATCAGACTCGATCGTAGTCGCACACATCATGGGCAGCGACGTGGCGTCGACGGACCTGAGGGAGTGGATGGCCGCCTACGTCCGCATAACTAGTCACCAACTAGAGGTAGAACTGCCTGGCCTGGAGGTAGAACTGCAGCCGGGGGACGAGTCCTTCCTGGAATTCCTGGCGCACAACCCGGCGGTACTCAGGCCGGAGAAGCGCCACAGGGAGTCCCCGCCCTTCACCGAACAAGACGCAGCGAAGAGGGCATTCCGCCTAGCATCGCCACCCGCCCTGATGCCAGCAGAACCAGCGACCGCCGAGACCACGCCCACGGCCCGTCCTGACGCCCGCGAGTACGCTTGGGCGACCACCTTGCCCTCGTTCAGAGGCAAGAGGGTTGTTGCGCGGGACCTTTTTTACGTCCCCGCCCAGCAACCTGCCGCCCAAGCTACCGTACAGGCCAAGGACGCACAAACACCCGCCGCCGCCACAGCAACCGCCGACAAGCCCGCCCAGGCCCCGGCGACCGCCACCCCGGAACCCAGCCGCCCAGCAACCGCGCCGCCACCAACGCCAGCGGCCGTGGCCGGGCCCAGTCGCGCCCCACCTCATGAAGCCGCCCCGCCGCCCGCCCTGCCGCCGCCGGGGCCGAAAACTTTTGCCGCACTAGCGGCCGCCCCAAAGGCCGCCCCCTGCTCGAGTACAACGCCAACGACGGCAACTCAGGCGGCCAACCAGCAACAGCAGCCAACCAAGAAGCCGCCCCAGCCACGCTACCCCACGTTTGTGGCCCCGGTCCTCCCGAACTGGGTCCGCTTCGTGGCGGGGATAGCGGAGGAACTCGGCGAAGCCCCAAATTGTAAGGCGTTGGGCAGCGGGCTCCGCTTTACCCCAAAATCAGAAAAGGAGTACCGCGTAGTGGAGCGACACCTCGGCGACCTGGAGAAGGCGGGCCAGGCCGTGGAGTGGCACTCATACCAGCTGGACTCCGAAAAGAAAATGAAGGTGGCACTCCACGGCCTCCCAGCGGACACTCCACCAGAGGATATCGCCGCCGCCTGCCTGGCGCTCGGTCACCCGACCGAGTATGTCAAGCAGATTAATGCCAGAGAGGGCAGGGGAGGCTGCACGTACTTCGTGCAGCTCGCGGGCCCCCCCAAGGATCACACAGCCATCTACCGAATCAGCCAGATGCTCTACGTGCCGGGAGTCAAGGTGGAAGCCTGGCGAGGCAAGAAGGGCCCTGCCCAATGCCACCGATGCCAGGGCTTCCGGCACCACTCGCAGGGGTGCCACCGCCCTCTCAAATGCGTGCGCTGTGCGGGCCCGCACACCGCCAAGGACTGCCCACGGCCGAGGACGGAGCCAGCGACCTGCGCCAACTGCGCAGGCGCCCACACGGCAAACGACACAAAGTGCCCAGTATTCCGGCGGGAGGCCCGGAATAAGAAGGCAGGGACAGCGGCCCACACTGTCGCGTCCAGACCAGGCCCGGAGACGAGGGCCTCGGTGCCCTTACCCACGGTGGACGAGTCGGCGCCTGCCTCACTTATGGCGCCGGCCAACGCCCCCACACAAAGGGGCGCAGCAGCACCGAAGCCCCCGCCCACGAAGAAACCCAAGCCAAAGAAGGCAAAGAGAAAGGCCACACAGGCCCCAGCTGTGGCCCCTCCCCTGCCCGAGGGAGGAAAGAGCCACCAAGAGGCCCAGCAGACAGACCTAGCGGCCATGATCACAGCGCTCCTCACTGCGGCGGCCCAGCAAGGCCCCCAAGCGGTCCAGGAGGCCCTGAAGACTACCCTCGGCAACCAGCGCTCTCAAACATAAGCTGAGGGTAGTCTACTGGAACGCCCAGACGCTGACCGCCGGTCAGATGACCGGCAAGATGGCCCTACTCCGCCACTTCCTCCGAGAGCAGGACGTGGACGTCATGCTGGTCAGCGAGACGCACGCAAATGCCACCTTCAAGATGAGCGGCTACCTGGTGTACCAGCGGAACGAGACTAACCAGCAGGGACACTCGTACCGCGGCCTAGCCGTCCTAGTACGCCGCTCCATCATGCACCAGCCCGTCGACTACGTCGCCTACGCCTCCATCACGGCGCTCGGAGTCGACATAAGAGTCGACCAAGGAGACCTACGGCTGTTCTCCGTCTACCGGCCGCCCACCAGTGCTCTCGGAACTCTGAGGGAGGACCTAAGGGCGCTTCTCCAGTCCCCAGGGCCGACCATCCTGGCGGGGGACTGGAACGCCAAACATCCAGTCTGGAACGCCTCACGCACAGATGCAGCAGGGAGGGTCCTATACCAGGAGCTCCTGGACCGCAACTATGATGTCGCCGGCCCCGAAGAACTCACGCACTACTCCCACTCACATGCGACGTGCGACATCATAGACTTCGCGGTCCACAAGGACCTCTCAGCCTCTGTCGTGCAAGAGATCCTGCCCCACCTGCCATCAGACCATCGACCGGTGCTCATGGTCCTGGACATGGCACCCAACACCACGCCGAGAAGGAAAACCAACTGGGAGGCTTTTACTTCCCCTCTCGGCAGGCTGCAACCCGGACCAGTCTCTACAGCGGAGGAGGTGGAGACAGTGGCCACCGCCGTAACCCGAAACATCCAGCTGGCGCTAGAAGCATCAACCCGCCCCATCGCCGCAGAAGAGAGGTACACTCCCCTCCCTGCGGCCCTACAGTCGCTTATGGCGGAAAAGCGCCAGTTGCGCAGAAGGTGGCAGCACACAAGATGCCCGACGTTGAAGAGCGAGCTCAACCGCCTGGTGGAGCAGGTGAAGAGGGAGCTCGCTCTCCACAACTCGAACCAGTGGGAGGCCCACATCGCCAGCATAGACGGCAGCGTGCCGTCCATCCACCGTCTGTGCAGGCAGCTGGGGCCGACTCCCGAAGCCGTCCGTCCACTGCAGGACGACCGTGGAGTGCTTCACTACAAAGCAGAGGAGAGAGCCGAACTGTTCGCGGAATCACTGGAAAGGCAATTCCAGCCCAACCCATCTACAAACGCCAGCCACACGAGGGAGGTGGAGGAGCTTTTGGAGAGGTACTTCGAGCGCGCGCCTACAGCAGAGGAGGACCCGGTCTTCTTCTCACCCGGCCAAGTTCGAAGGGAAACACAGAAAGTAAACCCCAAGAAGGCCCCGGGCGCCGACATGATCCCAAACGAGTCCCATGAGCCGAAACGATCCCTGCCGCAGCACACCATAGCGGCGGTGACACGCCTGTTCAATGGGATCATGCGCTCGGGCCACTTCCCCACGATCTGGAAACTTGGCCGGGTCATACTGATACCCAAGACAGGGAAGGACAGGAGAAGACCGGACAGCTGCTCAGTACCCTCTCCAAAGTCTTCGAGAGACTGTTGCTGGGAAAGCTCCTCCCTCACATCGAGCCTCGTCCCGAACAGTTCGGATTCCGCACTGAGCACTCCACAACGCTACAGCTCACTCGTGTCATCAGCTTCATGGCGGAGAAGATGAACAAGAAGGAGCACGTCGTCGCGGTTTACAGAGTCTGGCACGAGGGCCTGCTGGCCAAACTGTCGACCTCCTCCGCACCGCGACGACTCATCAGAGTCCTGCGCTCCTTCCTGTTGGAGCGGCGGTTCCACGTGGCCGTGGAAGACGCCACATCGACCGAACGCCCGATCCTCGCGGGCGTTCCCCAAGGAAGCTGCCTGTCGCCAGCCCTGTATGCCTGCTTCACCGATGACATCCCGGTGATCGGCGACGTCAAGCTGGGACTATTTGCGGACGACGTGGCCTACTACGCGTCGTCGATAACTCCCGCTCATGCCGCATCCAAGATCCAGCGCCAGCTTGACGTCCTACCGAACTGGCTGGCCGACTGGAGGCTCACGGTGAAGGTGGGCAAGACACAGGCCTTCCTCACAGGGTCGAAACCGCCGCCACCGCCACTGAAGCTGCTCAACGAGGACATCGAGTGGGCTCACACGGCCAAGTACCTGGGAGTCACCATCGACAGGGGTCTCACCTTTAAGCAACACACCGAGGAAGTGGTGCGACGGCTGAAATGCGCGCGCACATTACTTCGTCCAGTGTTCACCAGCAGCCTCTCGCTCCGCACGAAGTTGGGGGTCTATAAGGCGTACGTTATGTCCCGCCTAACATACGCGGCTCCTGCGTGGTACGCCCTGACGGCAGAAACCAACAGGAAGAAGCTCAGGGCACAGGAGTCGCTCAGCCTGAGGACCATCGTCCGAGCCCCCCGATACGTGCGGAACAAGCACATTCAGCGAGACCTCCAGCATCAGAACGTGGACGAGTTTATCGCCGAACTAGCGCGGAAGATGTTCGCCCGCGCCGAGGCCTCCCGCTTCCCACTACTGCAGGGGATCGCGCCGCTCCACGCGCCCCCCCCGACACTCGACGGCGGCGAGCCCAACCACGCGAGCTCGTAACGCCGCCCCCTCGAGACCCCAGTCCTGACCCCAGGACTCCACCATGCCGCAGATAGGCCACCGACTCCCGCCACAACGCCGCAGACAGGCCAACTTGACCTCAAAGCCAAGATGGCCAACGTCCACATCAATTTCAAAAGCCAAGATGGCAAAAGATCACCGGCCCATTTGTTAATGGGCTGAGAGAAAAAGTCCGACTAAAAGTGCCAAAACACTGAAAAGTCCCCCACCACACTCCACCACAATGGAGAGTGCGCTGAAGGTACGACGACGAGGTATAAATAGCAGGTACGGCCCGGAGCAAATCTACGTCCCCATCCCTCCCCCCTCTGTCGTTATTCGGCGCTCACTGATTAGGGGCCGCACGGTCCGGCGTCCTAGGCACACACTCACGGACCCGGACGACGAAATCACAGCGTCCATCGAAAGATGGAACGCTGCGCTTTCGGCGTCCAACACATCGCGTACACTTCAGCGTTCCCGCCGGCGGGGACGTCCACCGCGAGACAACACAGACACATACAGTCCGCTTTCGTCCCGGTACCGCCGCATACCGGGTAGAGTCAGTCCGACGCAAGTCGGGCCTAGCTGAGTTTCTTGCTGGACTCTTCTCAGCTAGGCTAGGTTTTAGCGAACCAGCGATAAAACTCCCAGTAGTTCGATACCACTCACACCCCAGATTCGGTTGATACCGTTCAACCAATCTCACTGGAGCGCAAACTCTTAGAGTATTCCAGTGTACAAACTTCCTCGCGTGGTCGTGCCGGAGGCTTCCCCTGGATTTTCCCCAGGCCACCCTCCAACCACGCAGTTCGACCGCTATATTGGGTCCGTCCTATTATAGCAACAGTCAGGTTCAAAAAAAAAAAAAAAAAAAAAAAAGTAGCAAATCAGTGTCAATCGGAGCCTCCTGGAAGTCACAACAAGAAGAAGAAGAAAACTACAAAGTCTTAGGAAGTTAGGGACTTGTATCAAGTCACTTAGGGCAGTGATAGGGACTTAGGGAAAAGTTTTAAATAAAAAGTTTATTTCGTTATGAATTCTTTTATTTGGTAACGGCGTTTACCTAAAGTGTCTGAGGACACGGGCAGAGCCCAAATATCCCACTCGGGCGCCGAGAGGTTCTGACGCGCTATCCGAGCACATAGGGGCGGGGCTAGCCCGCCGCCGACTCATATCTCGGAGCGTAGTCCGTCTTAGGTGACTGTGAGGGGCGAGCGCCGCTGCCGCAAGTCGCTCGCGAGCTCACTCGCCCGGTCGACACCGCCGAGAGCGGGCGTCGCTCACAGTCGTTTTGGTCCTTCGAGCCGGATCCAGATTTTTTCGACGAACTGACGGGACGTCGGAAGGTTTTCGTAGGGCACCGTACGGTTAGGTTACGGGCCCCATTTGTACCGCCCGAGAGGCGTACGCGCAAGTTGGAGCGCGTGTGTGAATTATAAGATTACTCACCACGATGTTGTAGTGAGTAATCGTTGACACGGTCAATGACATCGGGCAATGAAGAAGATGAAGAAAGGAAACAGTTCCTGCGACAAGGAGCCGAAGCTGCACAAGAACGAGTACGACGCAACTCTGCCGATAAGGCGAAAAAACGGTTCGCCGAACCGTCCACAAGCGGCACGCAAGCCAAGCGTGTCCACCAAGCCGACCAAGGAGAAGGGTCCGCAAAAGCGACGCCCGACGCTGTCGAGACGTCAACACCGGTGTTAGATACCCCCGTACTTTTAGGTATTGATGATACTATAACTACCCAAGCACCCAAGAGGGCAGCGCCTGCCCGTCTGTTAGATATGGGCGTACCGAAGTCTCCATCCATGGACACCACTGTATTATGGCGGCATGAATTAGAAAAACGACTACGCAAGCAGCCGGTAAACATACCTCTGGACACTCATTTAGGACGAGTGGTTCCTGTCCCTCCCACTACGGAGGAACAAACCAACAAGACTGGCACCGAAAAGGAAGTTACGTTTGCTGAAACATTGACGCCACATCGAGCCGCATCCATACGATCTACTGAAAGCCGCCTAACGGAAGTCCGTCAGCGGGAACTAGAGTTAGAGGAAAGCGAGCAGTTAGCCGCATTGACAGAGGAGGAATTAAAACAACAAGCGGAAGACGAACAAAAACAAATAAAAATGGAGTCGGAACGAAAGCTGCGGCAGAGACTATTTGATATACGAAGAAGGCTCATTAAACAGCGTTATGGACGACAACATCAACACGCGACGGCAGAGCTACGCATCGCGTCATACGAAGATTATACGTAAGATAAATATGTGATTATTTATAAAGACTTAGATTGTTTAGAGTAAATAAAGAACCCAGTAGTTAGAATCCCCATAGTAATTATTTACATAAAACACCCTCTCATAGCATTCATTTGATATTGTAAACATTAAAGTAAAATCCCAGTACAAATTGTATTAGAAAGAGAGAGGAGATGTTGCCTATGCGCGAGCGCAGCGCGGACTGGCCGCCATGGAGGGGAGGGGTGTATCGCGCCAACATGACCGTAACGAGAGCCGCGGCCACCGAGCCTGAATTAGAATTTAGTACGGCGCATTTTCACTTTGCAATTAATATGTTTACGTTTATACCTTTACAACGGCTCATCGTATCAGAATGGTTTATATATTGTTAGAAAGCTAATTAAAAGTTCTATTAAATGTTTAAACTTACAAATAAGTAAACTCAGTAGGTTCAGCACAAATGATAAATAAGTGTTACGAAAGGGACCGAATTACGGTTTGCCCGATTTCCATGTACGATTATTCAAATAAGAAAATATTTATGAACCCTACTGTACTTATAGGATCTCAAGCCATATTAGAACTTTGTAAATCAGCTCATTAATATGTATAACATCCCAATAACATCTTGCAATGTAAATTAGTCAAATCAAAGTGGGCGTAACCTTTATTGTCTCACTCAGCACGTCTTGCTCGCCCACTAGCAGGTATAAATAGCAGGTACGGCCCGGAGCAAATCAGTGTGTGTCAATCGGAGCCTCCTGGAAGTCACAACAAGAAGAAGAAGAAAACTACAAAGTAATAGGAAGTTAGGGACTTGTAATCAAGTCACTTAGGGCAGTGATAGGGCAGTTAGGGAAAAGTAAATAAAAAGTCTATTTCTCGTTATTCCTTCTTTTATTTTGGTAACATCGTTTACCCAAAGTGTCTGAGGACACGGGCGAAGCCCAAACACACCATTCGGGCGCCGAGTGGTAGTACGCGCTGTCCGTACACATAGGGGCGGAGCTCGTCCGTCGCCGACTTGTGTCACGGAGCGTGGTCGACGCACTGTCCGAGCACATAGGGGCGGAGCTCGTCCGTCGCCGACTTGTGTCTCGGCACTAGGTCACTCTTAGGTGACTGTGAGGGGCGAGCATTGCCGCGGCCGGTAGCGCGCGCGCTCACTCGCCCGGCCGACGCCGCCGGGAGCGGACGTCGCTCACAGTCGTTTTGGTCCTTCGAGCCGGATCCGCTGGATCCGGATTTATGTTTTAACGTACTGACGAAACGTCAAAAGGTTTCTCCGGCGTACTGACGGGACGTCAGAAGGTTGTAGGGCACCGCACGAATAGGTTACGGGCCCCGTTTGTACCGCCTAGGAGGCGTTCGCGCAAGTCAGAGCGCATGTGTTTGAAAATTCGTGTGAATTATTAGAAGAATTGTTGTGAACTATGTACGAGATAGCCGCCATGAGTACGGCATATGAGAGCAAAATGTGGAATAAATATACCCCGATGTCGGAATCCAGGAGAAGGCCCACACTCAACGCGACATCGGGCCGTGACAGATGCAAAAGAAGGAAATTATGTAATACAGAGACAGCCGCCGCGCAAGCACGCCCGTGGGGCAACTACGCCGACACACGGCGAGAAGGGTTCGACGAGCCATTAACAAAAGTGACTGCGAGATATTTCGAAGCCCTTCTAGATTTCGAAAAGAGCGAACATTTAGCCGAGATATTGGAGGCAGAATACAGGAAACAAGCAGAGTTCGAGGTACAACAGAAACTATGTGATATAGAGAGTGAAGAATTGGCCGAAGTATTGGAGGCGGAATTCAGGAAGCAAGCAGAATTCAAACTACAACATAAACTATGTGATATGCGAAAGGAACTCAATAGACAGCGTGCCTTGGCAAAAAGGTTCCGAGAAGAGTCCGAGTGTTTTATAAGGGACGAACGTTCAAGCGGCGGCACTGTAGCAAAACGGATAGAATCTGAACAGAATAAACACTCTAGCGCAAGCAAAATTACAAGGCCTCAGCAAAGGGAGGCCCATTATGGTGACAGCCAGTCACATAGGCACCTACAGACTGCAGGTTGCGGTGCCGCATCAACGGAACTCATCGACACGCGCGCAAATTCGACGCCCAGCAGCACCGAAGACATCACCATGTCAACAACCATGGCGTACGGGGACGCCATGGCCCACCTCATCAATGAACCAGCCAACGACCGCCCGTGGTTAATTGCGGTCATCAACGCCACTAAGCCGACCCGCCGTCGCCCGTGGCGCCGCAAAACTAAAGCACCGAAATACGCCGGCGCCACATTACCTTCCATCCCAGAGGAGGACTTTACTACCGCGGCGCCTGAGTACGCCGCGGACACCACTGCAGATATACCGACCCGCGGTCGCCCGCGGTCGGTTACGCCGGTCAAGATATCGACCCCCGGACCAGCGGGGTCGATCACAAATACAGCGCCCAAGTACGCTGGCGTCACTATGCCCTCCGACCCAGAGGGAGCCACTCCTGCCAGGGCTAGAGTGCTCACATTGACCCCCGGACCAGAGGGGTCAATTTTATCCGCCGCACCGTCACGCACTGCGGTCACCAATTCCGCAAGGGCTAGCGAGCCCACACCGACCCCCGCACCAGCGGGGTCGAATTTGACTGCAGCTAAAGAAAACTCCGCACGCAACGAGCCTGCAAGGGCCAGAACGCCCACATTGACCTCCGGACCAGAGAGGTTAATCTTATCCGCGGCGCCTGAATACGCCGCGGTCTCCGAGCCTGCAAGGGCTAGAACGCCCATTATCCAATCAACTCGAGGGCGCAAGAGGCGCCTCGACTACCCACCGGCCCTCCGAACACTGGACGTGTCGCGAGAGGCGGCGACTAAGCGTGTCGCCTACATAACTCACTGCAGGAGCCAGCGACCGGCACCATCTGCCGGCCATTCATGCACAGCGCCCGAGAGCGCCACTGGCAGCGAGTCTGCCGCCACTGCCGTCACTACAAGCGGCGGGACATCATCGGTGCGACGGCGCAAACGGCGCCTCGCCGACCCATCGGCCCTCCGACCAACACATACGTCGCAAGAGGCCGCGAATACAAACGTCAAAAAGAGCAGCGGGAACCCACAGCCGGCACAGCTTGCCGGCATTATCAAACAACCACCGGAGCCGCCGGAGCCTCCAGACAATACGGCGCCTAGAGGGCCCGTCTATTATCGCCGGAAGAAAGTAAAAATTAAAATAGGTCATCGCCGACCCGCATGCCTACATCGTGATAAAGAGCATTGGCCGCCAGTAGTGAAAATGACACAAGTTAGTGCGCAATGTTAAAAAGTCAATCAGTGAAAGTGACTAAGTGATAACACCGTTGCAACCAATAGTGCGAGGCTTCGCCTCACACTAAAGGGGGAGAATTATGGACGACAACATCAACACGCGACGGCAGAGCTACGCATCGCGTCATACGAAGATTATACGTAAGATAAATATGTGATTATTTATAAAGACTTAGATTGTTTAGAGTAAATAAAGAACCCAGTAGTTAGAATCCCCATAGTAATTATTTACATAAAACACCCTCTCATAGCATTCATTTGATATTGTAAACATTAAAGTAAAATCCCAGTACAAATTGTATTAGAAAGAGAGAGGAGATGTTGCCTATGCGCGAGCGCAGCGCGGACTGGCCGCCATGGAGGGGAGGGGTGTATCGCGCCAACATGACCGTAACGAGAGCCGCGGCCACCGAGCCTGAATTAGAATTTAGTACGGCGCATTTTCACTTTGCAATTAATATGTTTACGTTTATACCTTTACAACGGCTCATCGTATCAGAATGGTTTATATATTGTTAGAAAGCTAATTAAAAGTTCTATTAAATGTTTAAACTTACAAATAAGTAAACTCAGTAGGTTCAGCACAAATGATAAATAAGTGTTACGAAAGGGACCGAATTACGGTTTGCCCGATTTCCATGTACGATTATTCAAATAAGAAAATATTTATGAACCCTACTGTACTTATAGGATCTCAAGCCATATTAGAACTTTGTAAATCAGCTTAGTCTTCCGCCCATTAATATAACATCCCAATAACATCTTGCAATGTAAATTAGTCAAGTCAAAGTGGGCGTAACCTTTATTGTCTCACTCAGCACGTCTTGCTCGCCCACTAGCAGGTATAAATAGCAGGTACGGCCCGGAGCAAATCAGTGTGTGTCAATCGGAGCCTCCTGGAAGTCACAACAAGAAGAAGAAGAAAACTACAAAGTAATAGGAAGTTAGGGACTTGTAATCAAGTCACTTAGGGCAGTGATAGGGCAGTTAGGGAAAAGTAAATAAAAAGTCTATTTCTCGTTATTCCTTCTTTTATTTTGGTAACATCGTTTACCCAAAGTGTCTGAGGACACGGGCGAAGCCCAAACACACCATTCGGGCGCCGAGTGGTAGTACGCGCTGTCCGTACACATAGGGGCGGAGCTCGTCCGTCGCCGACTTGTGTCACGGAGCGTGGTCGACGCACTGTCCGAGCACATAGGGGCGGAGCTCGTCCGTCGCCGACTTGTGTCTCGGCACTAGGTCACTCTTAGGTGACTGTGAGGGGCGAGCATTGCCGCGGCCGGTAGCGCGCGCGCTCACTCG
Source organism: Epinotia demarniana (assembly GCA_945867215.1). Classification (NCBI taxonomy): domain Eukaryota; kingdom Metazoa; phylum Arthropoda; class Insecta; order Lepidoptera; family Tortricidae; genus Epinotia; species Epinotia demarniana. Next base: position 13,446,870 of record OX244283.1, read on the forward strand.
CCCGGCCGACGCCGCCGGGAGCGGACGTCGCTCACAGTCGTTTTGGTCCTTCGAGCCGGATCCGCTGGATCCGGATTTATGTTTTAACGTACTGACGAAACGTCAAAAGGTTTCTCCGGCGTACTGACGGGACGTCAGAAGGTTGTAGGGCACCGCACGAATAGGTTACGGGCCCCGTTTGTACCGCCTAGGAGGCGTTCGCGCAAGTCAGAGCGCATGTGTTTGAAAATTCGTGTGAATTATTAGAAGAATTGTTGTGAACTATGTACGAGATAGCCGCCATGAGTACGGCATATGAGAGCAAAATGTGGAATAAATATACCCCGATGTCGGAATCCAGGAGAAGGCCCACACTCAACGCGACATCGGGCCGTGACAGATGCAAAAGAAGGAAATTATGTAATACAGAGACAGCCGCCGCGCAAGCACGCCCGTGGGGCAACTACGCCGACACACGGCGAGAAGGGTTCGACGAGCCATTAACAAAAGTGACTGCGAGATATTTCGAAGCCCTTCTAGATTTCGAAAAGAGCGAACATTTAGCCGAGATATTGGAGGCAGAATACAGGAAACAAGCAGAGTTCGAGGTACAACAGAAACTATGTGATATAGAGAGTGAAGAATTGGCCGAAGTATTGGAGGCGGAATTCAGGAAGCAAGCAGAATTCAAACTACAACATAAACTATGTGATATGCGAAAGGAACTCAATAGACAGCGTGCCTTGGCAAAAAGGTTCCGAGAAGAGTCCGAGTGTTTTATAAGGGACGAACGTTCAAGCGGCGGCACTGTAGCAAAACGGATAGAATCTGAACAGAATAAACACTCTAGCGCAAGCAAAATTACAAGGCCTCAGCAAAGGGAGGCCCATTATGGTGACAGCCAGTCACATAGGCACCTACAGACTGCAGGTTGCGGTGCCGCATCAACGGAACTCATCGACACGCGCGCAAATTCGACGCCCAGCAGCACCGAAGACATCACCATGTCAACAACCATGGCGTACGGGGACGCCATGGCCCACCTCATCAATGAACCAGCCAACGACCGCCCGTGGTTAATTGCGGTCATCAACGCCACTAAGCCGACCCGCCGTCGCCCGTGGCGCCGCAAAACTAAAGCACCGAAATACGCCGGCGCCACATTACCTTCCATCCCAGAGGAGGACTTTACTACCGCGGCGCCTGAGTACGCCGCGGACACCACTGCAGATATACCGACCCGCGGTCGCCCGCGGTCGGTTACGCCGGTCAAGATATCGACCCCCGGACCAGCGGGGTCGATCACAAATACAGCGCCCAAGTACGCTGGCGTCACTATGCCCTCCGACCCAGAGGGAGCCACTCCTGCCAGGGCTAGAGTGCTCACATTGACCCCCGGACCAGAGGGGTCAATTTTATCCGCCGCACCGTCACGCACTGCGGTCACCAATTCCGCAAGGGCTAGCGAGCCCACACCGACCCCCGCACCAGCGGGGTCGAATTTGACTGCAGCTAAAGAAAACTCCGCACGCAACGAGCCTGCAAGGGCCAGAACGCCCACATTGACCTCCGGACCAGAGAGGTTAATCTTATCCGCGGCGCCTGAATACGCCGCGGTCTCCGAGCCTGCAAGGGCTAGAACGCCCATTATCCAATCAACTCGAGGGCGCAAGAGGCGCCTCGACTACCCACCGGCCCTCCGAACACTGGACGTGTCGCGAGAGGCGGCGACTAAGCGTGTCGCCTACATAACTCACTGCAGGAGCCAGCGACCGGCACCATCTGCCGGCCATTCATGCACAGCGCCCGAGAGCGCCACTGGCAGCGAGTCTGCCGCCACTGCCGTCACTACAAGCGGCGGGACATCATCGGTGCGACGGCGCAAACGGCGCCTCGCCGACCCATCGGCCCTCCGACCAACACATACGTCGCAAGAGGCCGCGAATACAAACGTCAAAAAGAGCAGCGGGAACCCACAGCCGGCACAGCTTGCCGGCATTATCAAACAACCACCGGAGCCGCCGGAGCCTCCAGACAATACGGCGCCTAGAGGGCCCGTCTATTATCGCCGGAAGAAAGTAAAAATTAAAATAGGTCATCGCCGACCCGCATGCCTACATCGTGATAAAGAGCATTGGCCGCCAGTAGTGAAAATGACACAAGTTAGTGCGCAATGTTAAAAAGTCAATCAGTGAAAGTGACTAAGTGATAACACCGTTGCAACCAATAGTGCGAGGCTTCGCCTCACACTAAAGGGGGAGAATTATGGACGACAACATCAACACGCGACGGCAGAGCTACGCATCGCGTCATACGAAGATTATACGTAAGATAAATATGTGATTATTTATAAAGACTTAGATTGTTTAGAGTAAATAAAGAACCCAGTAGTTAGAATCCCCATAGTAATTATTTACATAAAACACCCTCTCATAGCATTCATTTGATATTGTAAACATTAAAGTAAAATCCCAGTACAAATTGTATTAGAAAGAGAGAGGAGATGTTGCCTATGCGCGAGCGCAGCGCGGACTGGCCGCCATGGAGGGGAGGGGTGTATCGCGCCAACATGACCGTAACGAGAGCCGCGGCCACCGAGCCTGAATTAGAATTTAGTACGGCGCATTTTCACTTTGCAATTAATATGTTTACGTTTATACCTTTACAACGGCTCATCGTATCAGAATGGTTTATATATTGTTAGAAAGCTAATTAAAAGTTCTATTAAATGTTTAAACTTACAAATAAGTAAACTCAGTAGGTTCAGCACAAATGATAAATAAGTGTTACGAAAGGGACCGAATTACGGTTTGCCCGATTTCCATGTACGATTATTCAAATAAGAAAATATTTATGAACCCTACTGTACTTATAGGATCTCAAGCCATATTAGAACTTTGTAAATCAGCTTAGTCTTCCGCCCATTAATATAACATCCCAATAACATCTTGCAATGTAAATTAGTCAAGTCAAAGTGGGCGTAACCTTTATTGTCTCACTCAGCACGTCTTGCTCGCCCACTAGCAGGTATAAATAGCAGGTACGGCCCGGAGCAAATCAGTGTGTGTCAATCGGAGCCTCCTGGAAGTCACAACAAGAAGAAGAAGAAAACTACAAAGTAATAGGAAGTTAGGGACTTGTAATCAAGTCACTTAGGGCAGTGATAGGGCAGTTAGGGAAAAGTAAATAAAAAGTCTATTTCTCGTTATTCCTTCTTTTATTTTGGTAACATCGTTTACCCAAAGTGTCTGAGGACACGGGCGAAGCCCAAACACACCATTCGGGCGCCGAGTGGTAGTACGCGCTGTCCGTACACATAGGGGCGGAGCTCGTCCGTCGCCGACTTGTGTCACGGAGCGTGGTCGACGCACTGTCCGAGCACATAGGGGCGGAGCTCGTCCGTCGCCGACTTGTGTCTCGGCACTAGGTCACTCTTAGGTGACTGTGAGGGGCGAGCATTGCCGCGGCCGGTAGCGCGCGCGCTCACATGCGCCGCCGCCGCAGAGGGAGGGGCAGACGGGGCAGAGGACAACCCGCCGCCACCGCCGCCGCCGACCCCACTCACACCCAGACCGTCCCCGCCGCCGCCGCCCAGATTGCCGCCGCCGCCGCCCAAACTTTCGCAGCCCGCACCGCCGCCGCTCACGTGCCTGCCCCGGCAGCGCAGACCGGATTGATGCGCCACACTGCCCTCCCCTCCCTACCGACAAGCCAAGATGGCACTAGGGAGAGGACAATAGCGCAGTGCATCGGAATCCTGCAGGGTGTACTCGGCGCCCTGCAGCGAGGAGAAAACCCCGTCCCCGTGATTCTTAGGGGGTTGGCCGACCTTTACGGAGCTGGATAACCCCCTAAAAATCCTCCACTGGAACGCCAATGGACTGAACACCCGGCCGAAGAGAGAACTACTAGCGGACGTCTTAAGGAGAGAGCGGATAGACGTAGCCCTAATATCAGAGACTCATCTCAAGGTAGGGGACCCCTTGAAGATACCGGGCTACGTCTGCTACCGCAAGGAGGAGACGTCCCCACACGGCCGCGCCTACAGAGGCCTGGCGGTGTTCATCGCGCGACGGGTAGTGACCCAGCAGCTACCGACGCCCACACTCACAAGCTGCTACGCCCTCGGCGTGGAGCTGCATGCGGAAGGTCAGCACCTGCGGCTGTACGCATACTACCGGCCCCCCCAGACCAACCTAGCAGAGCACGACCTAGAGCAGATCTTGGACTCGAGCGCACCCACCATCGTCGCTGGCGACTTTAACGCCAAGCACACGGCGTGGAACTCGACCAAGATCTGCCACACGGGCCGCCGCCTACTACGCCACGCCGAGGGGCACAACTACACGGTGCTGGGCCCGGAGGTCCCCACCCACTACCCGTACGCCGCGACGCACGAGCCGGACACCATTGACCTAGCGGCAGTCCAGAATCTGACACACTGGCCGGAGCTGGAAGTCCTCGACGACCACATGCTCTCGGACCACCAGCCAGTTGTGATCAGACTGAGGATCGCCGCCACCAGTACCATGACGCCACCAGCGAGGAAAAGGACCGACTGGGAGAGGTTCGCCGCTCACATGGCTGAGCACTCGGAGTCCTTCCCGGTAAACTCCGCCGAGGAAGTCGACCGTCTTGCCGAGCTGTTCAGCCGGAACGCCCAGTCGGCCCTCGCCGCCGCCACCACCACGAGCACCGCCACCAGACACCGCCACAGAGACGCGCCGCTGCACATCCAAAGGATGCTAGAGGAGAAGCGGAAGTTGCGACGGCTCTATAACGAAACCTGCTGCCCCACCCTCAAGACCCGGCTCAACGCCCTCGCCGAGAAAATCGGGAATAGCCTCGCGGCGAACTCCCGCTACTCTTGGCTAGAGGGCGTCAACTCCGCAGCCGACGAAGGATGGGGCGGAATACACCGCCTATGCCGTCGCTTCTCCAAGAAGCCGCTGCCAGTCAGGCCACTCCTCGCACCGGATGGCACAACGCGATACCGCGCCGAGGACCGGGCGCACATATTCGTCGAGCACCTCGAGAGCCAGTTCCGACCAAACGCGTCCACTGATGCCGAACACACTGCACAGCTGGAACGCGAGGTCGAGGGGTATCTCGAGGTCCCACCACCGCCAGAAGAGGACGTCGTCGTCTTCTCCCCCGGCCAGATCCAACGGGCAGTACGGAGAACCCAGCTCCGCAAGACCCCAGGACCAGACACGATCCCGAACGAGGCACTGCGTCACCTCCCCCCGCGAGCCATCGCGACGCTGACGCGCCTGTTTAACGGGATCGTGAGGTCGTGCCACTTTCCCAGCTGCTGGAAGCTGGGAAAAGTCATCATGCTGCCCAAGCCGGGGAAGAACATTCTCCGCCCTGAGAGCTACCGCCCCATCACACTGCTACCCACGGTGTCAAAGGTGTTCGAGCGGCTCTTTCTCCACCTCTTGACACCGCACATCGAGCCCCGCGCAGAACAGTTCGGCTTTAGGGCGGAGCACTCGACGACCCTCCAGATCGCCCGGATCCTCCACGTCGCAGCGGCGGCACGGAATAAAAAGGAGCACGCGGTGGCGGTGCTCCTTGACATGGAGAAGGCTTTTGACCGGGTCTGGCACGCAGGCCTGGTCTACAAAATGATGACCTCCACAGCGCCAAGACGGCTCGTGCACACCGTGGCCAGCTTCCTCGCCGATCGCAGCTTCTAAGTTGTGGTCGAAGGCAAGCTCTCGGCGAGGAAACCCATCGCAGCCGGAGTCCCCCAGGGAAGCTGTTTGTCGCCCGCGTTGTACGCGCGGTACACCGACGACATCCCAGTGGAAGGGGGGACCACACTCGCGCTGTATGCCGACGACGCGGCGTACATCGCGACGTCCTACAAGCTCCCGCACGCAGCCGTCAAGATCCAGCGCACACTGGACTTGCTACCGGACTGGCTGGACCGCTGGCGACTGAGGGTGAACGTGGCGAAGACCCAGGCCATCACCCTCAGCCCGAAGAGGAACCAGCCACCAGAACTCCACCTACTAGGACAGCCTCTTTCGTGGTTGCGGACTGTTAAGTACCTGGGCGTCACCATCGACCGGCAACTTAACATGTCCGCCCACGTAAAGAACACCATAAACCAGACAAGAACGGCCCGGGCGCTACTCACTCCTGTGATGAAATCGTCCCTCCCCATGTCCGCCAAGATTGGCATTTACAAGGGGTACATCAGGTCACGGTTGACCTATGCAGCCCCCGCGTGGTACGCGCTGGTGGGAGAGTGCAAAAGACAGCGGCTCCGCGCTCAACAGTCGCTGGCGCTCCGCACCGCAGCCGACGCGCACTTTTACGTCAGCAACAAAGTGCTCCACCGTGACCTGAAAGTCGAACACCTGGACGATTTCATCACCAGACTGACCAGGGCTATGTTCGAGCGGGCAGACGGCTCGCGCCTGACGCACCTGCAGGACATAGCCCCGTACCACTCCCGGCCGCCCGACAAGAGGGCATTACCGCGGGACCTGATCCGCACGGATCCGCCCGCCACCCCCTGACTCGACGCAAGGATGTTCCTGCAGTGCCGTCGGCTCGCTGGTCGCTCGCTGGGCCTCTCCTAAGGGAGTCCCACCCGGCAGGGCTTGACCGCGCCGACGGACGAAGCAGATGACCCCACCGGACTTGACGGGTTTTTAACCCAACCCAGCCACCCGTCCGTTGTAGCGGACGGCGTTCGAAACCGCCAGAAGCGGCACAGCCGCGCCAGGCTTCCCCGAGCCCCTTTTGGGGCTTGAGCGAAAACCACGGGATTGCGCGCTCACTCGCCCGGCCGACGCCGCCGAGAGCGGACGTCGCTCACAAGCGTGCTATGGTAAAAAGGACCCGGGAGGAGTCCGAATGTTCGATCAGGGACGAGCATTCCAGCGGCGGCACCGTGGCAAGATGGATCGACGAAAGTAAGGAGAGGGCACGCGAGCCTACGGTAGCTCAACCTGAAGAATGGTACAGAGATCGCTCGCCGCCTCGAGCGTACGAGGCACGAAGAGGATCGCCATGTCAAGAGCCACAAACGCCGCATACAAAATGCACGAATGAAACCTCGCCCCAGGTAATGGTGCAACTATTCAAACGCATGCAGATGGCAGCGAGACCCTCGCCCAAAGAAGTGTATGAGTTACCCCCGTTTTATGGAGACATTTCGGAATGGCGGAGCTTTATAAATACCTACGAGGAATCGAATCGAAGATACAAGTTCAGTGAATATGAAAATGTAGCCCGACTGCGCGCAGCGCTGCGAGGAGAGGCTAAAACGTGCGTGCAGCACATATTATCAACGGCGACCAGGCCAGAGCTAATAATCAAGGTGTTAGCTAAGCAGTATGGAATAGGGCGTGCTCCCGGGAAATACCGGTTCTCAATTTCCCGGGAAATCCCGGGATTTATTTGGAATCCAAAGAACCGGTACCGAGCACCGAGTCCCGGTTCTTCCGGTTCCTTCCGTAACTTCAAATATAAATTTATATTATCAATAAATGTAACGCAACCGCAACGTCGCATTTGTCGTGAATCGTGAGAAGTGTGATAGTGTGAAGCGTGATGTGCGGGATTGCAAGATCGCTTCGACGGCAACTAGAATATGCCGCATGGTTGCATTGGAATTCAATTCCTTTTCATACATTAGCAAACTCTACATATATTAAGTAGACAGGTTTTAGAAAAAACGGGCAACAAGGTTCCCAAGTCTAAAAACTCAATCAGAGAAGATATTTTACAAGCAACACCACAAAGAAAAACAAGATGAGATAAAGAGGGAACTTAACAAACTAAAAAGTGAACATGAAAAATTTGCAATTTCGTTTCACGAGTATTCCTCAAGCAAAAACCACAGAGATATAAATTTAAACATGCATTCACTATCACTCAGTGGCCCCTTCAAATTTAAAAATGTGGGCCTTATATGGGTCTACGGCTCATTACCCGCAAAAAAGTTTATTGAACAGATTCTACAAAAACTTGAAAATATCGGTGTGTATTTAGAAACCGACATTATCGCAGAAACGACTGATGCTGATGGTTGCAGTTTCATGGTCAAGATTGGAAAACTTCTCAGCAAATCTCAGGCTTTGTCGGATGTATTTTACAAAAAACCGACTACTGCATACAGTGAATTAAGGGTGAAGACTGATTAAAGTGTTTTATTACTAAAACATTTTTATTATTTTTTCCCTATAACATTTACCTAATTATTCTAACGATTTCTTTTTCAATGGCATTAGAGTTACCTACTTACACGATTGTAAGTTAAATTATGTAATAAAGAAAAAAAAACTATGAAAATAAATCAGCTAAGCATAAAGAACCGGGAATCCCGGTACCGGCCCCACCCAGAACCGGGAAATGAAAATTTTGGAACCGGTCCCGGTACTGCACGCCCTAGTATGGAAGGAATGACTTTCTGGTGGACAAGGCGTTAGAGGATTTGAAAAGGATGCCTCCCGTGGGCGAGATCGCCCACGACCTTAATGAATTCGCGATAAAAATCGCGAACATCGTGAGTAGGCTAATAGATTTGAATCAGCGATACTACGCTGATAATCCCATGATAATACGGGAAATTACGGACCGACTGAGTCTACATTTACGTAGTAGATGGTGCGAGTACGCCCGCCAATATGCACGCACAGGAAAAGCGGAAATACAGCAGATAGCAGATTTTCTTATGGAAGAGTCGGACTTGCAAATGTCCTTCACACATGCTCGCGCACCAGCCCGACGCTATCCCAACCAAATGACCCGGGAACTCCCTCCGCGTACTCCAAAAGTGTATACATCTCTTTGTAGTCGACTGTACGCCTAATCAATGGAACAGGGCGCGAGTACCTCCGCGCCCTCAGGGTCGAGTCACTCAACCATATTTTAACAAACCGGTCTCCATATTTTAACAAACCCACAACACTCACGCGTTACCTACGACACTCAAGATATGAACAGACCAAATGTGACCTGCTTGTACTGCGGAGGAGGGCATTTAACGACAGAATGCCCGAAATTTAAAGCGCAGCAAGTCGGAGCCCGATGGGACTGGGCACGAGACAACAGAGTTTGTTTCAAATGTTTAAACGCCAGACACGATAGCACAATGTGCAAAGGAAAAAGATGCGGAGTATTAGGATGTACTTACTCTCATCACGGACTGCTACACGGGCTGATGAGACAATACGAAGGGCGCCGGCAGGCCCCACCAACTACGGAGGCAACAACAGCCACCACAGCTTACGAGCACCAATCAGCAATTTTATAATTTATAATTTTATAATTTGAATAAAGTTATTATCTATCTATCTATCTAATTGTTAATCGGGGCCGATCATTGGCAGCTAATGATCCCGGAGGAAATAAGGATCGGCCCCACGGAAGCCCCCGTAGCAGTTAAGTGTGCTATCGGTTGGGCGATATATGGTTCTGTGTCTAAGAATTTAGGTACCAACGAGCATTCTACATACCATGTGCAAAGTGAAGCAGACATGGAATTGCACGAGTTGGTAAAACGTCACTTCGCAGTAGACTCACTGGGAGTAAGCCTGAAGGACAATGTGAAACCCCTGGAAGAGAGGGCTATAAAAATATTCGACACGACCGTCAAGAAGAAGAGCGGCCAATTCGAAGTCGGACAGCTATGGAAAGAAGATACGCCGCGATTACCGTCCAGTTACAATATGGCATTTACACGCTTACGCAACCTCGAAAATAAGATGGACCGCAATAAAGAATTTGCCGAAGAATACTGTAAGCAAATAAAAAAATTGCTAAAAAAGGGGTAAGCAGCACACCAATTACCGGGAGTACCAGACAACTCACTGAATTATTTTTTACCACATTTCGCTACATATAATAAAAACAAGAAAAAATATTGACAAGTTTTCGACGCAGCGGCAAAGAACGGAGGATTCTGTCTAAATGATTTCGTCCTGGATGGACCAGATTTATTGCAATCATTGCTAGGCATATTGCTTAGATTTCGCGAAGGAGCAGTATTCGCAGTATGTGCTGACATTCAAGAAATGTTCCTGCAGGTTAAGATTCGTGATGAAGATATGCCATCACAACTGTTTTTATGGCGAGGCGCCCGACGAGAGGGCAAACCCGATGTATATGTAATGAATAGCGTTTGTTTAGGAATAGCCAGTTCGCCATGCTTGGCACAAATGATAAAAAACCACAACGCTACGCTGAACGCGCCTAAATACCCAGCCGCGGTGAAAGAGATTCACACTAATCACTATATGGATGACTTCGTATCCAGTTTTCATACAGAGGAAGAAATGATAAGCACGGCAATACAAGTGAAAATGTCACACGCAGAGGGCGGCCTAAACCTACGCGGCTGGGCAACTAATAGTGCAAAATTGCTTGAATCAACACCGGCCGAAGATAGAGCCATCGAGCCTACGAGTCTGATGGGCGATAAAGAACAAAAGGTGCTTGGACTAACATGGGATCCCCAGTCACGGACACCCTAGGGTTTAATACTAAATTACTTCGAGTCGCCGAGGAAGTCAAACAAAGCCAGCGAGCGCCGTCGAAATGAGAATTGTTACCTACAGTAATGTCAATTTACGATCCTATGGGATTAATCGCGCAGTATGTGGTGACTGCTAAAATCATTATGCAGTCAATATGGAAAACGGTGGAATGGGACAAGCCCCTCCCAGCGGAAGCAACAAAGCAATTTCAACAGTGGTTGAACGCCTTGAAATATGTAGGAACCCTTCGAATTCCAAGGACGCATCCAGTTCTCAATGAAAAGGCAATAATCGAATTACACATGTTTGTGGACGCTTCAGAGCAAGCGTATGCCGCCATAGGATATTGGAGGATTAAAAATAATGGTCAGACAACAGTTAGCCTAGCAGCGGCTAAGTCTCGAGTGACGCCACTAAGGGCGGTAAGTGTTCCACGTATGGAATTGAATGCAGCAGTAATGGGGACTCGACTCGCACAGACACTAAAGAGGGAACATCGCTATAAAATAAGCAAAATTACATTTTGGACGGATTCCAGAACAGTGTTATCCTGGATAAGAGACGACGCGCATCGCTACTCACCTTTCGTATCGCATCGGCTATCAGAAATAGCAGAACATACAGAACGTCAATCATGGAGATGGGTGGAAACAAAATTAAATCCAGCCGACGACGCCACTAGGTCCAAACCAGAACAAAGGATAAGCATAGAAGATAGGTGGTATCAAGGACCCTCATTCCGGAAACTAGGCGAAGAACATTGGCCGACAATAGTAGAGAAATTGGACGTCGAACCCAGTGAACTCAGAAAAGTAAACACAGTCTGTGTAACTATTAAATGAGAACCGTCAGCGGTATTGCCAAATATAGAACGCTTCACTAAATATGAAAAGCTGATACGAGCCACCGCATATGTATTATTATTCGTTGAAAAATTAAAAAAGAAACAGAAAACGCTCGAGCTTGAACTTCGTCATATGAAGGCAGCAGAAAGTATGTGGATCCAAAGTAGTCAACAGAACAGTTTTCCGAATGAGCTACGCGACCTAGGGTTTGCAATTCGAATATTCGAATATTCGAGTATTCGAATTATTCGCCACAAATATTATTCGAATTCGGCAACAATCATTATTCGAATAAAACGAATATTTCGAATAGTGCAGATTTTTTTTGACATTATTTACCTTTGCAAAAATCTTAAATAAAATGCTAGAAATATCCTCCACATTAACAACTCCGTGGAAATAGATTTAAATATTTAAAAAAAGCTTTAATCTAAGACAGATAACATATTATTTTCTGTACTCTTGCCAAAATCAAACTTCCTAGCTAAAACGAACTAAATACCACATCGTAATTGATATAAGTGTTACGAGTCCGGCTACCTGCTACGTAATTAGTATTAACTGACAACGACGATAAACAAAACAAAAACCCTAAAAGCTCAGTCGACCATTAGCTGCTAAAGGATTAGTTCGTGTCGCCGCGTTCTTTGTGATGAGTTCTCGTATGCGGTTAAGTGCAAGTTTACGTCACGTGTTAATTATTTACCTGTCTATGATATGCTGTGAGCTGTGATGTGACTTGATTGTGAATATTGTAATAATGCTGAAATACTGACTGGCGCTAAACGATGTAATGTAAGTAAACCAAATCATGCTTTTAATAGGTAGCTAAATGACACGAGAAACATGTGGTACCTTTGGTTTGAGAACATCACATTATTATGTAAAGATGAAAGTAGTACAATAGTAACAGCGTTATTTTCTTTGGCAGATTCACGTCCAATAAACAGAAATATATTACAATGGACAAAAATAGCGAATTCACGGAATACAAAAAGGCTACTGAAGATAAAAACTCTGTGTGGCAGCATTTTTTAAGGAGCAGCGATGGAAATCAAGGAAAATGTAAAATTTGTAACAAAATATTGAAAACCTCTCGTACAACAACATCACTACATAATCATTTGAAACAAATTCATGCAATAAATCTCCAACAAAAAAGAGTAAATGCACCGGCATCACCCGCAATCGCTTCAACCTCTCAAATGACCAGCACAAGTCAATCAACCGAAGTAACTGAGCCACCCAAGAAAAAAAACAAACTTACGCATTATTTTCCAGTGGAGGACAGTATGGAAGTACATATATCAAAGTTAGCTGCGATTGACGGGCTGTCATTCAACGTAAATCTGTACTTTCATCACGCTAAGAAAACTTTTTACAAAGAGCGGGTATATGTTACCAAAATCACCTCATACTATCAAAAAGATAATAGTAACTCACAGCGAGCAAATCAAATTGAGTCTGAAAAATGATTTGATCAAACTGAAATCTGAAGACTGCAGCTTTTCAGCTAGCCTCGACGAATGGACATCCGCACAAAATATTCGGTACATGAATATTAATATACATTCCCCTACACTGAAACCTGACAGTTTCCAAAATCTTGGGTTGGTTAGAATTAAAGGAAAAGGAACGGCTCAAAATCTTTACAGTATCCTCGAACGAAAGTTGAATGATTTTGGACTGACCTTACATGACGTTATATGCATTGTGACTGATGGAGCGAGCGTCATGAGTGCATTGACAAGACGAACTTCATCGTTCCACCAACTATGTTACGCACATGCTATACAACTCGCAGTTCTTGACGTAGTCTACAAGAAAAAAGATAGTTTGGGTTCGGTCCCGGCTGCTGAACCGTGTTGTTCAAAGGATCCAGATGTTGAAATGATTGATCAAAGTGACATATTAGAAAGTGATAGCGATTTTGAAGAGATCGCGGAAGTTGAAGACGAAGAAGGTTTGGTAGTCGCACAAACAAGACCATCAGCATTGCAACTTGCTGATACTTATAGAGGACTTATAGACAAAGTAAGAACTGTCGTCAAGCTGTTTAAAAAATCGCCAACTAAATCAGATCTCCTCTACCAAAACGCCGCCGAAGGTACAAAGGATCTCCACCTGATTCTTGATTGTAAAACACGATGGAGCAGCCTCGCTGACATGTTAAAAAGGTTTATCTTACTAAAGCAGACTATTTTAAAATCTTTGATAGATCTTAAATCGCCGATTACATTCAGTGAAGAGGAGCTTGAACAACTAGAAGAAATATCAGACTCACTGGAAATCATCAAAACCGCAGTGGAAGCATTATGCCAGCGGGAAGCCAATTTATTTACAGCTGAGGTTTCCCTAAAGTTCATGATACAGAGATTATCTCTTAAACAAAGTCGATTGTCAATAAATCTTGTTGACTCACTAAAGGAAAGAATTGCCCAACGAAGATTGACAGAAATAAATGGCACGCTTAAATATCTACAAAACCCGGCTAATTTCTACAAGGAGGGTTTATCGGAATATCCTTTCGAGAATCCAACAAACCAACAAGTAAAAGAAGTAATCATGAGATTAAATGCTGCTCGGAGTGCTCGATATGAACCTACTGATTCACTAAATATTAGCGATCCTGTCCGCGAATCTATCCCAATCCCAAGTTCACCAATAACTATGAAAGAGCAACTACAAGCTGAGATTCAAAAAGCTTTAACTGGTTCAGATGCTCAACAATCATCATGCGAATTGGATATAGAAACTCAGATAAATGTTGAAATGGCCTTGTATGACAGCGGCGGTCAAAGATCCCAAAACTTGGAGCATGCATATAAATTATTGTTAACCATACCGCCGACTAGCGTGGAAGCAGAAAGACTGTTCTCTGCGGCGGGTTACTTGTGCAACCACTTACGCACGAGAATGAACCAAGACTCATTAGATGCTTTAAGTTTTCTCCGATCGCATTATCGGAACTGATGCTACATAAAAGACTTACTCGTTATAAGAAAAGTTACACCCTAGCTTAAAGAAAGAATGAAAAAAAAATTGAAAAACAGTCTTAATGTTCCTTTAAAAATAAGTTATTCTTGTTGATTGTTTAAAATAAGTTTAGGACCTGTTGAAGTTTGTAGTTGAAGAGTTTTTTAAGTAGTAGCTAACGACAACGACTGACGAATTAATATAATATAAGTTTCATTATTAAGTTAGTTAGTTGATTGCCTAAAATGCTAACCGTTTTTTTTATACATGTAAAAAGTTTGTTTATTACTGATTTAATTTTACTATTACTTGTAATACACAAAGTTATAAACACAAATATTATATTGTAACTGTGCTGTTATTTATCTCAAAAGTTTAATTATTATTATGCAAAGTAATACTGGCTAATTTTAAGAAAATACCACAAATGTTCTATATTTTTAAATTTTACCAGTCAGATAATTCACAATTACATAACTTGTAAAATAAGTTTTTTTTTAGATATAAATTAGTACTTACCAGTTGAATTTATTGAAAATTTTAACTATCATCAAATTTAATCATTACATTATACAACCTACACACGGAAAAAGCGCTCCATACTGATTTGTTTTTATTGTTACTTATAATAAAGAAAGTAAAATTGTCTTGTAACAGCTGTGATTAATTTAAAAAATATTATTTTAGAAGTTTAATTGTTATCATCCACCATAAAAGTTGATATTTTTGAATTGTAACAACAATTACACAACTTAAATCATTATTTTGTTTTATTTTCAAAAATATTCGTTTTATTCGAAATATTCGAATATTGGAAATCGAAGTATTCGTATTATTCGAATACTGAAATTGGACGAATATTGCAAACCCTAGTCGCGCGGTGCCGGCGCAAGCGTTCACTCCAAGGAAAGACATTGACGGAGCGAGACGTTTCGTACATTACAAAAAACCTTAATAGCGGAAAATATTGTTCTAACTGTAATTAATATTTAAAGTGATTTGTGGATTTAATGCTATCACTATAAAAAGATGGCAGTGGACTTGCAAAAGATCCACCAGAGGCTATTTGCTGCTGTAAAAAAACGTTATTTTGATAAAACACCTCAAGCCGCGCAGAAGTTATGTGATTCCATCTGGAATAAACTGAAAGATGAGTTCCATCCCAGAAAACAGCGCACAGAACTGGCGAACGCGGCTGAAAAAAAAATTGCGGACCTTCTTCGGGACTTGCCTGCTACTCGTATCAAACAAAATAGAAGCATAGCATCTTTCTTTGCAAGACAGAAGGTAAGATCCCAATTCTTTTGTGCCTGCGTGTAGGTGAAGGGGCTATGAGTTTGAGACTAGCTATACATATTTTGGGTTTTTTGGTTTTGGTTTGTTATTATAAAATGTAATTTATTATCAGTTGGACGAGTGACGTACGGTGAATGAAATTATCACTCGTACGAGTGACGCACGGCTGAATAAAATTATTATTCGCACAGTGTGGGTTTTTAAAGGATAAGTACATTCAAGAGGCCGCGCGGACATAAAATCATAAAAATGAAAAAACATCCATGAAAACTGAACACAAGCCCATACTTACTGAGTGACTGGTGCAATGTCATCGAGCGGCACGATAAACAATGAATTTAATATTTTATCCTGGCTTTATGAAAATTTGCATTTTATTATTTGCTTTGGTTTTAAGGTTAAAGTGGAGACTAGCAATACGAAGTCGCTTGATGTTTCCACATCATCAGTGGCTACTGCTAGTGAAACTTCGAAAATTACAGTCGCAAAAGAATGTGTAAGTCATTTATGATTGTTTTACAAAGATAAAACAAAAATCCTTTTAAATATAAGCTAGAGTTTATACTTAATATTACCTGCTATTTATGATCCTCCATGGGGCAGGGTAGAAATATAATTATTTTTATACCTATTTATTTACTTGTTTCTTGCGACTTTTTTCGTTAAATATTTATTTGTTGACCTAGCCTACGACTATAATAATAGTCGGCACAAAATTTAATCCAAATCTGTTCAGTAGTTCGAATTTTTCGTAGTCATATAAAAATCATCCCAAAAGCTATTATTAACTATGGCTGTAAAAAGTAATTGATTTCATCACGATTTTAGTGTATAGTATTTAGGTATAAATAGTTTAAAGAAATGCAAATTTAACCTTTGTTTTTTAGCATGAAACCAAAGAAATAAGCCATCGACAAGCGTTCGATCACGATCCAACTTTGTAGCCCTAAGCTGCAGGACAAGGCGGAGAACAACGATTCTGATGACGAGATACGACCTTGCAAAAAAAGAAAAGTTCCTCATGTAGTATCATCAGAAGAAGATGAGATCGGTGCTCCGGCACCCAAAAAGTCTCGCAACTATAAGGCGCACGCAGAAGAAGCTTGCAGGATTCGCTTGGCTTCATTACAAGTAACGATTGCCAAACTAAATCAGTCTAAGGATCGCGGTCTACTCACTGAAAGTGGAAAAGTTGAGCTTCGAGAGGCAGAAAAGGGTGTGAAGAGAGAAACAAAAATGCTGCAGAAACTCATAACTAACAAAAAGGCAGCAAAAAAATACAGAAAAAAAAAGAAGAAGCCATTAAAAAAATTCTTAATACAAATCCCGAAGCAACATTACTGTTACACGCGGCCCCTGGTCGTCCACGTCTAAATAATGAAGAGGAGATAATAAAAACTATATCAGAAATTGCCATGTTTGGAAGTTCAGCAGATGAAAGACGTCGGAGCGAGATTATACGTACTTGTCGAACGTTAGACGACCTTCACAAAAAACTAACTAACATTGGGTTTGAGATTTCTCGCTCGGCGACTTATCTTAGACTCATACCCCGCAAATCTACTTCTTTGGAAGGTAAAAGGCATGTCAAAACGGCCCCCGTACGCTTAATTCGTGCCCAAGAAGATTTTCATAAAAGCCATCCAGATACAGCTTTTTGCGTTGCGTCTATCAGGAAACTGGAATGCCTGGCATCACTTCTTAGTGAAGATACTAGCTTCATTTCCCAGGACGACAAAGCAAGGGTGCCAATCGGTTTAGCTGCAGCAAACAAACAATCCCCTTTTCTAATGCATGTTGACTATTTGGTGCGCTTACCCGATCACAGTTTTGTGGTAGGTCCCGCGCACAAGTTAATCCCAAGTGTCTATGCAGGATGCAAGATTCATCCAACAAATCCAATCGGTGAGCCTAATGGGGTGTCTTACACTGGCCCCACATTTATAGCGATCAGGAGTGGGAAGCATGCGTCGTCAACAGCAGCCACACATGCCCAGGATTTCAAAAGATTGTTGACTCTTGACAGTTTCCAGTCCATCTTGAAAACTGTCTCTGGTGAAGTAAAGCCAATTCTGATTTTTACGGTCGATGGCGGACCAGATGAAAATCCGCGGTACAGGAAGGTCATTGCCCACGCCGTGCGTCATTTCTTGGACCACAATTTAGACTACTTGGCAGTGGCTTGCAATGCTCCTGGTCGCAGTGCGTTTAATCGTGTGGAAAGAAGGATGGCTCCATTGAGTCATCAGCTTGCTGGCTTGATACTCCCACATGACCGATTCGGCAGTCACCTCGACACCCAACGGCGCACTACAGACTTCGACTTAGAGAAAAAAAACTTTCAATTTGCTGGGGAGACGCTTGCTGAAGTCTGGAGTGAGGTCATTATAGATGGAGAGAGCGTTGTGGCAGAATACATCAGTCCAGATGAAACTTTTCCCGACAGTGAAGTAAACCATCCCAGAGAATGGTACGATAAGCATGTAAAGGAGTCACAGTACATGTTACAGATCTCAAAATGCCTCAATCCAGCCTGCTGCTCAAAGTCTCGTAGCAAATTACGCACCATTCTCCCTGATGGATTTCTTCCACCACCGCTTTTACTCACGTCGAATCTGGAAGCCGCAACTCTGTTGAAGACGCCAGTTTCTGTCCCCTTTACCTTCAGCTGGCACTAAAAGTAGAAGTACCTCTTGGAGATTTTAAGAAAATACCATATGACTTCTATTGTCCTTCTTTACAAGACGAACTAATGCAGAGATGCTGCTCGAATTGCATCACTTCTTAGTGAAGATACTAGCTTCATTTCCCAGGACGACAAAGCAAGGGTGCCAATCGGTTTAGCTGCAGCAAACAAACAATCCCCTTTTCTAATGCATGTTGACTATTTGGTGCGCTTACCCGATCACAGTTTTGTGGTAGGTCCCGCGCACAAGTTAATCCCAAGTGTCTATGCAGGATGCAAGATTCATCCAACAAATCCAATCGGTGAGCCTAATGGGGTGTCTTACACTGGCCCCACATTTATAGCGATCAGGAGTGGGAAGCATGCGTCGTCAACAGCAGCCACACATGCCCAGGATTTCAAAAGATTGTTGACTCTTGACAGTTTCCAGTCCATCTTGAAAACTGTCTCTGGTGAAGTAAAGCCAATTCTGATTTTTACGGTCGATGGCGGACCAGATGAAAATCCGCGGTACAGGAAGGTCATTGCCCACGCCGTGCGTCATTTCTTGGACCACAATTTAGACTACTTGGCAGTGGCTTGCAATGCTCCTGGTCGCAGTGCGTTTAATCGTGTGGAAAGAAGGATGGCTCCATTGAGTCATCAGCTTGCTGGCTTGATACTCCCACATGACCGATTCGGCAGTCACCTCGACACCCAACGGCGCACTACAGACTTCGACTTAGAGAAAAAAAACTTTCAATTTGCTGGGGAGACGCTTGCTGAAGTCTGGAGTGAGGTCATTATAGATGGAGAGAGCGTTGTGGCAGAATACATCAGTCCAGATGAAACTTTGCCCGACAGTGAAGTAAACCATCCCAGAGAATGGTACGATAAGCATGTAAAGGAGTCACAGTACATGTTACAGATCTCAAAATGCCTCAATCCAGCCTGCTGCTCAAAGTCTCGTAGCAAATTACGCACCATTCTCCCTGATGGATTTCTTCCACCACCGCTTTTACTCACGTCGAATCTGGAAGCCGCAACTCTGTTGAAGACGCCAGTTTCTGTCCCCTTTACCTTCAGCTGGCACTAAAAGTAGAAGTACCTCTTGGAGATTTTAAGAAAATACCATATGACTTCTATTGTCCTTCTTTACAAGACGAACTAATGCAGAGATGCTGCTCGAATTGTGGTAATTACTTCGCTACACAAATCACCATGAAGCAGCACAAGAAATCTGTTCACGGTCGCCAAATTCAGGTACCGATTACGATTGAAGACACGATCAACGACCGCTCTACTCTCCGTCGCAGTGCGCGAATTCTAGGGCGGCGAGGTAACGAAGTTCTTCAAATAGTTAATGACCGTGTCACGGGTCAGGCACTAGACGTCGAGTGGGCTGAGGCTGTGGGTGAGGCTGACTCTGTAGAGGAGCCAGGAGAGGCTGACCAAGAATCACAGGATTCCAGGCCCAATGTGATTCAAAACTTGGAGGAGTGGCTGAAGTCCCCATGGGAAAACATTAAGTAAATTAATAAAAACTGTTATTTCATATTTTAAGTTGATTGTTAATTGTTTATGTTGATTGTTTTAAAAAATAATTATAACTAAATCATTTTAAATAGTTTTTTATTGCACAATTAAGCTAAAAACGCATTTTTTGGAAATGACATCATTTTATTTGGTAGGGGGGGGGGGGGGTCATTCCAATTATGATGGTTGGATGATTTTAGGGGGGGGGTCAAAAATCGTCAAAATTAGGTGACGTAATTTATGAATAGCCCCGAGCGCTATATACATCTTTAGCAACGCGCCCTGTGCATCTCGAAGTGGTGCACAGCCTATCTACGGACAGCGCGATAAACGCTCTGCGGCGATTTGCCGCCCGCCGCGGATGGCCACGTGTAATGTGGAGTGACAATCAAACGTCATTCCGCGCCGCCGCACTAGAACTCAAGGCCGCCCACAACGAATGGAGCCGGCCTTGCGAGATTACGGACTACAGCAACGGATGGAGTGGAAATTTATTCCTCCCGGCAACCCGTCAGCCGGAGGAGCCTGGGAGCGCATGGTCAAGACAGTAAAGAACGCGCTCACCTACACACTGCATGAAAGGGCGCCGTCTCAGGAAGCCTTCGAAACTTTACTCGCCGAGATAGAGAATATCATCAATTCTAGGCCATTGACTCATGTTCCTGTCAATCCCAACGACGAACATGCGCTAACGCCTAACCATTTTCTTTTACTCAACGCACCCGATCAACCATTGATCGGTCTCTGCGATATTGACGACAGACGACGTTGGGCGACAAGTTCAAGCGCTCGCCAACCACTTTTGGCAGAGGTGGTGCAAGGAATACTTCCCTCTCCTTGTACCCAAAGGTCATCGAACGACGGAGGAAGACAAATCAAAGTCGGCGACTGCTAATTATAAGTAACATTAAAGTTATGCACATCAATCATTCTAAATAAAAAACTTCGACACAATAAACATTCGGACAATAAATATTTAGGACAATCGATATTAGGAACAACAATTTCGGCAAATAAAAAATATGCACAACAATGTTTGTGCCATTCGTTATTCGGCATAAAGTTGGTATGCGACAAAATAGTAGGACCAACAATTTTATGCCACCCGATATAGACCCGTGAACAGCGCTATATTCACTCGTACGCGAGCGAGACACCACACGATTTTTTCCGGGGTGGGAGGGCTGGCAAAACGCACGACATTTTATGTCGGATCCGACACAAAATCGTTGTCGGACGAGTGTGAACAGCTTCATATAAAATGTTCTGCCAGTGGAACGTACGATTAAAAATCGCCACGACATCCGACATAGTGGGAACGAGCTCTGAAGGAACGGGTAAGGAGCTTCAGGGAGGAGAGGTGGGAAGGTTTTCTCGGGGAGATCTCGCCAGGTCACCAAGCGTATTGGCAATTGGCGAGATCTCTAAAGAGCGACACAGTAGTGTCGATGCCCCCTCTTCTCCGCCCTGACGCCCAGACCTCGGCCTTCACAGATGCCGAAAAGGCAGAGTGCCTGGCGTCTGCCCTAGAAACACAATGTTCGCCGGATGAGGTGCCGGCTGACCCCACAGTGATACCATCAATAGAGTCACTTGGACTCCCTTATTCCTTAAAGGAATACCTGGGTCATTGAAGGATTATCCTTCTATGGTAAAGTAATGGTTAAATACAGTCCACATCTAACAGCTATCCTTATCCTTATCTGTAGTGAAGGGCAGTAGTTGTCCGACCGTTGCCGGGAGTGGTGGTGTGCTGTCGAGCCAAGGAACGTGTAAATAGCAACACCGATATACCTATAGAACGTGCAAATAAGTGAAAACTACATATCACCGGATCCGTTTCAAAAATTATTTCACCTGCATGTAAAAGGAACTTTCTGGATGGTTATAGGCTATGTTTTATCCCGAGGTTATAATTAATAAATAATGAAGTAAATTTAAAAATGAATGAGATTTTAGCCAAGGGCATATTTCTAGTCGCGGGGTAGGTTACGATAACTTTAGGACATTTAACAGTGATATAAAAGTGTCGAAGTAACTGTTACTTCGACTAATAATAATAACTATAATTTCAATTTGATATCTACTACATCCCACCTGACCGTGGAGGTTCAACTTTACATAAATATTAGCACGAGAAGTCAATAGCGAATGCGACTTAACCCTTTGACAGCCACGTCGTGCCATTGACGCCACGACAATTTCCATACTAGCTCGTAAAGACTTCTAATTTATCACTGGCGTCAGGTAGACAGCGTTTTGTTTTGCACCCTGGCTGACAAAAGGTTCACATCACATCATCAGCCTATATACGTCCCACTGCTGGGCACAGGCCTCCTCTCATGTATGAGAGGGAACGGGCAGTAGTCCCCACGCTGGCCCAGTGCGGATTGGGGACTTCACATACACCTTTGAATTTCTTCGCAAATGTATGCAGGTTTCCTCACGATGTTTTTCCTTCACCGAAAAGCTAACGGTAAATATGAAATCATATTCCGTACATAAGTTCCGAAAAACTCATTGTTACGAGCCGGGATTCGAACCCACGACCGCCGTTTCACAGCCGCATGCCTGAACCACTGGGCTACCGTAGCTTATAACCACTGGGCTACCTTAGCTTGTCAAAAGGTTAAAAGTGCAAAACTCTGGAACGAGTATTTAATATTGTAACCTGTCATAACTTTGTACACGGCGCAGCAGCGTAAATAGGTAGGGACGTATTCGTTTCTTGCGTCTAGTCAATACTTATTTTTTTTTTCATATTTACATTTTACCTAAATGTAGACAAAATTCTGCATAGGAGCTAACAAGTAGTGTATGGCGGGAGGCAGCCAAAATCGATGCCGATGAATTGATAGCTTTTTTAACTCTAGGATGATGTAAAAGACATCTGAACTCGACCCGCGATCTTGAAATATCCACTATCCATAACCGCGGATATATACCTATAAAACAGCATCTGCAACATCCCTGGTGCATGCATACTACAATCATTTGCATATACAGTAGTATTAACAATACATACAATCTTGTGCAATACTTAAATTAAACTCAGTTCTAATAGATAAACGCCACACACTCGTAAATAGTTTGTAATTCTACATTTAACAAACTAAGATTCTTTTTTATAAATTGCCTTTAAATGTTCACATAACGGAGTGTTGTCCGTCTCCATAAAGACGGTCACTTCCAGAGTGTCGGGGTCCAACAGCCTCCACTCTCTCTTCAAGCCTTTAACGAAAGGCTGCTTAGAGAAAGTCATCCTAGAAATACTGGCAGAAGTTAAGACTACTTGCTGTGTTTCGGGATCCACATGGCCTTCCTCAAGCGAAGTCAGCCCAAAGTTGTGGCTGACCATAAAGGCGAGCTGAAGGGAGCCTGGCTTGATGCGCAGGAACCCTCGCTCCTGGTGCATTGGAGTCAGCTTCTCCGGGTGTCTCGAGGTCGACACAAAGTTGAACATCGGCTGACCTGAGTGAGATAAGAATATTTTAGTATCTCATTGCGGATGGATGCGGGGCGTCAGCAGGCCGCGATGCTGGCTAGATAAATACATGGAAAACATCCAAGCCTCAGGAACAAAATAAATATGAGTGCTTATCACACAAATATGTTGGGATTTGAACCATGGACCCTCAAGACTCAATCAAAGTCAACTTTTAAAGGCATAGTATTTTAAACATACCACTATGAAAAGAACCTTAATGCCTGATTTTTTTAAGTGGTTTAACTTGGTATCTTTTTCTTTCTGTTATAATTTATGTAAAGTACTCAATCAGAGGTTTAACATTCTAATAAAATTCTGCTAAGAAATTCTGAATGACTGCCTTATTAGGATTAGAAATAGCAGGAAAAAATCGTAATAGATTAAAATAAAAATCAAACAAGATTTTAATTAAGCTACAGCCTACCACATGAATAAAAACAAAGACTGGCAAATTGTAAAGATTTTAAGTCAAAGTTTCTCCACAGTAATGGTAGCTGATCAAGTATTCACAATATATTCTAAGGATAAACTTGCATAAATAGATTGTCCTTAGATCTATTTTAACTGTTGAAACTGGTTGACTTAGAAATTTGTTAGTTAGTCTTTATTATGCAGTTACTATGTTAAGACAGACCAAAACTAACCTGTTATATGTGAACTATGATCTATAGGCATATCAGCGTCAGCTGCCTGTAGTATAATAATAAATAACAACTCAAGGCCTTTTGAAATCTTTGTAGGCAGAAATTATGAGAAAAATGTATCCACATTCATGTAGAATCAATCAATTATCAACATTTTATCAAATAGTACCTGAACCTTTTACTTGAGTGAAACACTAAAATAATAATAATAATAAAGTGTATCCCTTTCCGCTTTAGATTATTTTTGTTTTAAAGGGCCTCTGCGCTGCGCTGTTGGCTCCGGCCCCACGCATGCCTTCCAAAAGCCCGGGACCCCATGGTCCCAAGATATAGAAAGAACATTCAATAATAATAACAAACAAAAACAACATTAAAGTCACATATACAAAGAAGCTCCCTCACTTATTCCCTGTGCTTTAAATAGACAAAATAAAGACAGGGTATATAACAAATAGTAGGTATTATATACTCAATCAAATACTCGGAATTTAGGAATTTAAGACTTACCGATGCAGGAAAACTCCAAAACTTCGTTATAATGAAACTCGGGAATGTTGGGATATTTTCCTGTGCCATTTTCGGTTTTCCAGCGACCGGCGAGCCAGCTGATCGGTTTCAGAGCTTCCGGCATTTGTACGGGACCGGCCATCGCCAAGTTCTCGATTATTCTCCTTAGTTTTCCTTGAAAACACAATTATTTGCGTAAGTGCCGGTACAACCTAACAAATCTTATGGTAAATTGCTAAACAAGTCGTGTCGTGAGTTTGTGACAGCTTAGCGTAGACGGCCGTAGAGTCGCGTTCAGATATTTAAAAATATACAGAAAAATAAAGAATCAAGAGCATTCTTTAATGCAATGTAAGTATAAAATATTTATTCCGACCTACCGATTGTAAAAAACAGTGGGTAATAAAATAATGTACAGCTCGCACGACACACGTAAAAAGATCTCTGCGCGCCATATTAAATGTATGGCCGCCAAAGCTCTTTTTACGTGTGTCGACCTGTATTGTTAACATTTCACCTACCCTACACAGCCATTCCCTACTCCTGTTGTAGGACAAAGAAAATAAAAAATTGAAACTGGTTGATCTTAAAATGGGTTGAAAATGATTAACTAACCTACAATAACTACCATAAATAGTAAGCACTTCATTCGATTAGCTTAGCTTGATGAAAACATGTACTTTTGATTTAAAAAAATTGCGGTGCAATGTGGGCAGTAATTTTTGTACACCTGAATAATAAATGATTAAAACAATACAATGTTCACTTACTTGTAGTTCCCAAAGTTCTCAGCAATCACTTATATTCACCGGAGAATACAAATTAGTAAATTTAGTAATACACATTAAACGAAAAGTGTGCGTATACGATTAAAGTTATGGGCTGCTTCTTGCCTTCTTGCTTGACTTGCTTCCACCTTTTTGAAGACGAACGTCGAGGTCGAGTCGAGAAAACAGAAAACGGTGCCGGTGCCCGGCTGCCCGGTACTGCCGGTTAATGTTATGGGCCATCCACATTAAGTGATTTGTCAGCCCCAATTCATCAGAATCTGACTATAGTGTGGATGCATGTTCCAACCGTCAAATGAGTTGTACGGACTAATTGCATGAAAATCACTATTTGGACCATGGAATTTGCATGATCTGCCAAGTTTCTTTTTCTCACAAATTTCATACAAATAAATTCAAACGATAATTAAAAATTATATGCTAAAGAACATTGTATTAATATTTTACACTGTAATTTTGTATTTTTTTTTAAACCGGTGTTTTGCAACTACAATTTCATACAGTGTGGCCAGTTACAGTAAGAAAGCGAAAATTGCCGCATTCAAACGGTCCTGCGAAGCGGACTGCAAGATTGTTACTAACCGATGAGATAGGGCGAGACAGCACGTCGATCATGAGGTGGCCGTGACATACTCTCGATTTTTGTGTGCTGCACGGCTATTACACGACGGCGCGCGAGCTCTCTCAATTTTTCTCGCACTATCCGTCTCTCTCTTATTAGGACATGCGAGAGAAATCGAGAGTGTGTCGCGGCTGTGTGTTAGACGTGCTGCTGTCCCCTATCTCATCGGTTAGTAACAATCTTGCAGTCCGCTTCGCAGGACCGTTTGAATGCGCCAATTTTCGCTTTCCTTCAGTTAACTGGCCACACTGAATGAAATTGTAGTTGCAGTTGTTACGTCTGTACGCTACACCCAATTCTGACTTCGACATGTTGTAGTGACAAATTGGGATATAATCACATAATGTGGATGGCCCATTAAATGTACAGCCATGATAATGCACGGCCAAAATAATGTACAGCCCAAAAATTCGCGTCCATACTGTACATGGATTATCAGGCTGTATATTATTGGGCAAAGCAAACAAACGACCAACGAATGCGAAGCATTTACGTGACAGCTATTTGTTAGAGTGAGATACATAAACGTTCGTTGGCTTGGTGTGTGTAATATATATTTTAGTATATTATAGCTGCGTGTGTAGCTGCTCTGTCAAATAGTACGCAAAATATATCGTAATATACCGTAAGATGCCTTTGCTATAAATATATATATTGGTATATTACGACATAATGTAGTTTTGTAAAATATTACCTAGGAAAGAATGTATACCTAATAATAATAATGTAATAGTATAGAATAGAAATAGTAACACTGACATGTAAAAACTTTTTATATTTTTATCAATTAATGATCTGTCTATCTATCTATTAATATATATTATAGCTACGTCTATGACGGGCTTTAGGCTTTACTATAAGTTTAGTGCAGTATAAAGATTTAATAATAAAAAAATAAACATGGTTAAGAGAGGTTAAGAGAGAGTCCACACACGCAGCTATAATATATATTTTAGTATATTATAGCTGCGTGTGGACTGTCAAATAGTACGCAAAATATATCGTAATATACCGTAAGATGCCTTGCTATAAATATATATTTTGGTATATTAATATATTTTATAGCTACGTCTGTGACGGGCTTTATAACCACCCTATTACCATCGTTGAATTCGACATGTTGTACTGACTAATTGGGGTAAAATCACATAATCTGTATATCCCACTACATGTTATGAGACTTCTTTAGTCAGGCTATTGAAGTAGGTAATTTTGTTTTATTTAACCCCATTGGTTTTGGTTTGTGAGACAAAATGACAGTGTAAATGATTCTTTATGATGACACAGGTACTGGCATGGATGAGATTTGTAAATGATGACTTTTTATAAAACTGTAATTGGAAATGAATCTTGTACTATGGACGGTAGAGTTGCTTTATGCATGGACTACTTTGATGCAATTTGGCCAACTCAAATAATCTCAGGATATAGTCCAGGTAATGAACTGACAACTTGTATGGAAAAAATGTCAATTTTGGAAATAATTTATTATAGCTGATTTTTTCTGTGTAACGGATTATCAATTAAATAGTTACCCAGCGACAGAATCCGACAAAATTTCAGACATCAAAAAAATGATAAATTAACTAGTTACAGAAAAGTCAGAAAAAACATTAATAAATATTTTTGTCTTTATTTTGGTTCATTTACATTTGCTCTATAATATTCAAGATAAATCATACAGAAAAAGACAACGCATGCTTTATTTAAATCTACTTAATTACTTCCGGGTGGAAAGTTTGCCGGATTCTTGAATAAAGCATGTTAGAGTAACATTTTATAATGAAATCAACAAAAAAAACGCTATTATAAATTAATGTTTTTCAAAACCGTATTTTGCCTGGAGTAATACTATTGCACGGCTATCGTGCGACGGCGCTCGAGCCCTCTCGATTTTTCTGGCACTATCCGTCTCTTTCTTATTAGAACACTTAAAGGCCTTCTACACGATCGGGACCAACCGCCAACCAACGTGTCCTTGGTCGGGTTGATATAAAAATGGACCGTGTAGAATGCGGTTGACCCAACCGATATTTGGTTGATGTCAACGGCCTTGGTCGCGAGCGCATCCCTCGCGACAGGCTGCGTCCGTGGTTCGTCCCAACCGTCTGGAACGCTGTCGGCCGACGGGAGCGCATCAGTATTCAGTGTGTGGTTTTCAGTAGTCGCGAGCGCACGTTGTGCAATGGATTCGCAAAAAGAAAGCCGCGAACGAGAGGTTCTGACCGAATTTATGTCTTTATATTTTGATTTACCATGTCTTTGGGACATTGGATCCGATTTATACAAAAATAAGAACTAAAAAACTCAAGCATGGGAGCTCTTCTGAAAAAGGAGTACCCCAGGAAAATGACGTTTCTTTCAAACATTAATTTATAACAGCGTTTTTTTGTTTGTTTTATTTTACAAATGTTATTCTAAGATGCCTTATCCACGAATCCACCAAAATTTCCATCGGGAAGTAAATATATAAAAATAAATGACTCATCCATTATGTTTTTTGTGTGATTTATTTATTATTCTTGAAGAGCTTCTGGAAATCAACCAAAACAAAAATTAATATATCCTTTAATATTTTTCCTCATCTTTTAGGAATTGGTTAAATATCGATTTTTTTGATGACTAATATTTTGGTGGATTCTGACTCTACGTAATTACTAAAATGATAATATATCAGTTGCACACAAAAAAAGTTATTACCAAACCGATCTTGTGTTGCTTACAAAGGCAAGTAGCCATCGCTACAGTTCTGTTCAAATACCGGAGAAGAACTGACAAGTTGAGCCACCAAAAGTCCAATAAATGTAAAAATCCAATGTATTTCTTTTCACAGGTATTAATACTACCTTGGAACTGAGATTCGAGCTCGGACGCGACCACTAAACGCTCGGTGTGCGCCAATACCACACAAAATGTATGATATGATATAACTCGTCTGCAGCTTGTGGCGGTTACTAGTAGCTCAATGTGCAGCGGCTCTAAGGAGGAGTATCCACTAGAGCTATGCGAGGTTGCAAGGTGGTGAGCGAGGCAAAAAATGGTGCATTTTCCTGACTCACCGTCAACCAAACCGTCTGTAATCGTAAGTGGTGTTCGTTAAAATCTGAATGTATGGAGTGTTTTACAAGTTTCTATGGAGTGACTGACCCCCTATTAGCGCACTAAGTTTTATGTCGGACATAAAGCATACGTCCCATTCTGACAAATATGCGAGTGCAAGAGGGATAAATGTTTTATGTCCGACATAAAATTTAGAGTGCTAGGGAGTCTGCAGGCGCCATATTTAACGTTGATCGGCCTATAAAGCGAATGTCACACTGCACCGCATCTCCAGACGGAGATGCGGAGCTGCATACAAATTTCGCCGGACGGAGGTGCGGTGCAGTGTGTCGTATCATACGGAATTCATATACAAACTGAGGTACTTGCATACAACGAGCTCCGTACCTCCGTCCGGAGATGCGGCGCAGGTGACATCCGCCAGCATCCGCCTAATAAAAGTAATCGTAAGTTGGTTAACATCTGAAAGTTAGTCAAGTTTATATTATGGAATGAAAAAGCAGAGCAATGAGCAACCAGATATATTTGCGTACTTGTAGAAGGTAGGTAGTAGTTTATTTCCCCGCGCACATGTCGGCGAGCTTCTCGCGCAGTGGCTTGAGCAACAGCGCGAAGTATCGCGCGCGCTCGGCGCGCACGAAGCCGTGCCGCGTCATGTCCACGCTGGCCGGCGCGCGCGCGCACAGCCGCCGCATCACGCACGGCGCGGGCGGCGCGCGCCGAGCCGCGGCTGACGGGGGGAGGGGAAACAGGACTATGAAGGCAAAGGCATGGTCACACAGCTGCCCGACGCCAGCATTTGGCTGGGTTCACACGGCATCGCCCTGCACGTTGCAAGTAAACCGACTTGACAATTCCGGTGAGTATTCGTTTAAACGTATAAACAACATTTTGGCACACCACTATGTATAAGTTAAGATGTACACTGCACTGCAAGAAAACGTGCAGGACAATGCCGTGTGAACGAAGCCTTACGCTTTGAGTCCGCTATGCGCTGTTATGGGCCATCCACATTAAGTGATTTGTCAGCCCCAATTCATCAGAATCTGACTAATTGCTATAGTGTGGATGCATGTTCCAACCATCAAATGAGTTGTACGGACTAATTGCATGAAATCACAATTTGGACCATGGAATTTGCATGATCTGCCAAGTTTCTTTTTCTCACAAATTTCATACAAATAAATTCAAACGATAATTAAAAAATATATGCTAAAGAACATTGTATTAATATTTTACCCTGTAATTTTGTATTTTTTTTAAACCGGTGTTTTGCAACTACAATTTCATTCAGTGTGGCCAGTTACAGTAAGAAAGCGAAAATTGCCGCATTCAAACGGTCCTGCGAAGCGGACTGCAAGATTGTTACTAACCGATGAGATAGGGCGAGACAGCACGTCGATCATGAGGTGGCCGTGACATACTCTCGATTTTTGTGTGCTGCACGGCTATTACACGACGGCGCGCGAGCTCTCTCAATTTTTCTCGCACTATCCGTCTCTCTCTTATTAGGACATGCGAGAGAAATCGAGAGTATGTCGCGGCTGTGTGTTAGACGTGCTGTTTTGCCCTATCTCATCGGTTAGTACCTAACAATCTTGCAGTCCGTTTCGCAGAACCGTTTGAATGCGGCAATTTTCGCTTTCTAACTGTTAACTGGCCACACTGAATGAAATTGTAGTTGCAGTTGTTAGGTGTGTACGCTACACCCAATTCTGACTTCGACATGTTGTACTGACAAATTGGGGTTTAATCACATAATGTGGATAGCGCATTACCGTACATTTCGGCGTGCAGCGGTCATGCGATGCATGCCAGTAACTCAGTATTTATTTATATAAGTTCCATACGGTAGTTCACTCTGCACCGCACCTCCGCTCCGTCCGGTGAAACTTGTCCGCGGCTCCGCACGCCGGAGCGGGATGCGGCGTCGAGTGTGCTGACCGCCTAATACTCCGTCCGCGTGGAACTCGTTTAAGTCCTAGCTCCATACAACTTTCTCCCCCGTTTCACCTGCTTAGAGGATGATTTCCAGGATAAAAACTATCCTATGTCCTTCCCCGGGATTCGAACTATTTCCGTAACAAATTTAATCTCAATCGGCTCAGATGATGAAGAGGTAACAGACAGACGCATCTTACCTACATTTATAATGGTAATTAAGAACCTGTAATTGGCTCTGTAATCTATTGTAGTATTATAAATATAGGTAGTATGGATTATGTTTTTACTTACATTTCACCATGTTGCGGTTTACAGGCACAAACAAGACTGCATGTGCCTTCTCTTTTAGTTAGCTTTGATTCATGTTGTCCTACCGATTTCCAGATATATTTATAGTGAAGTATTTCACTTTAGCGTTTTAGAACGCTGCCAGTTGTTAATGGTTGCAAAAGAAAAGTAGTTAGTAGTTAGTGGTTGGGACAGAATTAAGGATGAGCGTCAGTAGATTAGGAGTCCCAACCACATAACTATTTTTGTTCGGGTGCCAACCGTCTAACTTGCTGTATAAATCATATGTCTAAAATGTCTAAATGAAAGATGTGTTTTATATATAGAAAAGTGTGAGAAAAGTACTCAACTTTAATGTCATACAAATAAGGCCTGCAACACACTGTACGTATTGTACTAACGTAGTTGTTATATTCTCTTTGGTTATACTTGTGCAAGACTATGATTTGTCTTTGTTCTATTAGCAATAAGGTTTGTAATGTTTGGAAAATAACAAACACAAGTACCCAGTTAAGGCCTGCCACACACTGGCGGGCCTGCGGTGGCGGACAATAGTAAATTTGACAGCGGCGGACAAGTTTACTATTGTCCGCCACCGCAGGCCGCGCCAGTGTGATGAAGGCTTAAAGTATGTGGTCAAAACTCATTAGGTAATTCATTCTTCATTAATTTGTTAATAGGTTTACAGTCTATTTATTTCTGAATAGGTAGTTAGACAAAATGTATAATTATCTTCGTCAATTCAATATGTTCCATAGCAGTGTTGCCAGATACCCCGTGCGTGAGAGTGCGTCGTCGCGCGCCGTTTTGTGATAGCCGCGTGCTCGAATGCAATTTGAGACCAAAACGGCTATCACAAGCATCACAAGACTAAGAGATTTCGCGAACTATCCGTCTCTCTTGTTAATGACAGGTTTAGTGCGAGAAAAATCGAGAAAGCTCTCGCGCCGTCTTGTGATAGCCATGCGATTGTGGCAATTTAAGGATACCATACCATTTAGCAAACGTATAAAGTCATGATTGAGATTTTACTTATTTTTCCTATGATATCACTATTCGCAGTACAGTGCAAACGTAATGACAACAATAGTAGATTGTATGACAAGGGTCTAAAATGAGCCATATTACCACGAGATGGTTATTTTCCCGAGCGAACTGAGGGGAAATTGTTCATTAGACCAGAGTTTTACACTCTACTTTTCATTTCGACTGCGAGAAAATAGTAAAAACAAAAATTATCCACCCTATATATTCCACGGCGAAAGGATTGTTCGATTTGGCCTTCAGTGGCATGTTTTTGAAGTGGAATACTTCTTTGCTCGTGTTCTTGTATAGGGTAGGTACAGTTCAAAATGAATCACGTGACTTCCGGAATTACTTTTTGTAGAGAAGCTTAATCTGATTTCAAATAATTGTTTGTTACATGTTTTAATCCTTCTTTATTTGCCATTATTTGTTAATCACAAAATGTTATTTAGTTTATGTGGCGGACATGTAAATAATGCTGAAATTACCGCCATTTTCAATGTATCTAAGTCAAATGAAATGAACTACGTCAGGCAATGTTGCCATATATACCGATTTATCTGTACTTAATGTACTTATACATTAAACTTGGGTCACGTGTTATTACAACGAATTATCGATGATAAACAAACCACCTATAAATTAAATAGGTAGGTGCCGACAGAGGTCGCTTAACTTAATGACGATTTTTTCAAGTAGTTTTCTCAGTACGGATACTCGGTACGCGACTCAGACTCTTGAGTTGAGTTTTGAGTTAAACTTATTTTTTTATAACAAACTGTTTTGTCACAGATATAAAATATTGACACTACGAATTAAACGTTACGGACCGTCCATAATAAGCTCTGGTTTCCTAGGATAGCGGTGCCGTCATATGGCGGCGAGATAGACTATCCGTCTCTTTCTAATAATTAGACCACTTAGAAAGAGACGGATAGTCTAGCTCACCGCCATATGATGGCACCGCTATCCTAGAAAACCAGAGGTTAAGCGCGTCCAAATGGCCCAGTGTGGCGTACAGCATACTGGGCATATGATAAAGCAAGATAGACTGCAGACTATCCCGCTCAAATCTCATATCATAGCTCATAGATCATCGAAAATACTAACTTACAGGTCGATTCACGAAAGCTGGCGCGAGATTTGACAGAATTTCTATGAAAATAGCTGTCACTCAGTAGAAATCTCGCGCCAGCTTTCGTGAATCGACCTGTACTCTTGCGCGCTGTTGAGATCTGTTGTTTCATTCAGTTAGTAGGTACTTCTACTATCATAGGTGTATCATAGTAGCTTATCCTCAGAAAACGAAGCCCTTCACGGCTATCACAAGACGGCGCGCGATCTCTTTCGATTTTTCTCGTACTTCGTGTGTTTTCTTCGTGTCTCTCTCTTATTAGAAAACTAAGCTATCTAAGGTACAGTAACCTATCTAAGGTACAGTGCGAGAAAATCGAGGGAGCTCGCGCGCCGCCTTTGATAGCCATGGTGGTGAAAATGGGTCATATGCATTATTTAGACTTCCGCTTTTTGTATTTCGGCAGCTGGTAACACTGTTATAAAGTATCTACGCTGTGATTGGTTGATCGGCCGCCATGTTTTTTCACTTCCGCAGCACCGCACGGGACGCGCACTGCGCAGTTTTTAGTTTTTATTTTATTTCTACCGCGTACGGGGAATTCGTTCCGGAAAATGTAAGTATCAAAGGCTACACTAAATAACAATACATGGGTTAGACTGTAGCAAAGGGTATATACCCTTTCCTACAGTCTAACCCAGTTGAAAATTCTCGTTCTTGTGTTTCTATGGTGTAATATCCATGAAATAATCACTCGATGAGACTACAGCAATCACTCAATTCAGTAGGCACGTCAGTAGTTTTTGTGCTGTGTGCGAGTACCAACTCTTGAAACATCGTTTACTTCGATACCTGTTAAAACCAACAAGTCTTGTGGAAGTTTTGGGGAGTCTACCCACGCTGCGCCTGCCGGTAAATCATGTTGATTATATTTTTTCAGGACTTCAACCAGCTATCCCAATGTGCTGCGCCGCATCCAGCAGCCTCCAATGCTGGCTGGCAGGCAGCCTTTACAGACCATTACGGGAGCAACTGCACTACAAACTTGTGAGGAAATTTGTCATCAATGGCCGCTGCAACATTACAAGATTGTTGCAACATTAGGGCCATGCTTGGATCTTTTCGGCTGAGAACAGGTTGGTGCCTCCACATTCATCGTCACCATGTCTATAAACACAAGTAGTTTATTCAGATATTTATTTATAAAGTTCAGTATTTTACATGTCATTTCTCATTATTAGTTTTGGGACGAGGATTGCATTTGGAGACTGGACTGGACTGGAGGAATCCGATTGGGATTTGGACGTTAACAAGCAAGCAACTCCAGAACAGATAGACACAGGGGTCTAACTTCACTGTAAACTTCCGGAGCAGCACCAGCGACTGCAAGCCTGGCTGCCTGCAGGGAACCGGTATGACTCTTTACTGTATGTTCCCTCTATACAAGTATTATAAAGATATGTGTTTCTTATATTAGTTTGTTCTGTGTAAGAAGGTAATTTGAGCCTAGGTTCAAGTGCACCCGAAAGGCTGTGAGCTTGTAAGTTAGTAGGGTAAATCGCCACTAAAACTGGCCCCCTCATAATAATAATTAAATCTGTTACCCTAGTAAAACAAGGCCAGTTATAGAAGGACGGCCACTTGGCCAGTAATTAACATACTAGAAAAATTGTATTAAAGGTGGCATGGCAGTTATTGGAAATTTACCCCATGTAAAAAAAAGTATTTGAATAAAATATTATTTACCATTTATTTCTGAAAACATCAGATACATAAATCTAAATTTGCCAGTACCGAGTCATAGTCTGTACTAATTTAATAATGAGGCATAGTCTATGAGATTGTAGCTTTGTAAGTTTGTATGTTCATATGGCACAAGGGGAGTGGAGTGGAAAAGACTGGGGGGAGGCCTTCGACAGTACATACAGAAATGTAATATAATCAACAATGCCCTTAAAGAGGCTAAGTATAAATATAAAAATGTAAAAAGGTATTTATCTCCAGAACCATTTACTCAATTTAAAAAAATCTTTCACTTGTGTATAGAACAGAGTTTCTGAATGGACATAGGCTATGTTTTATATCATGGGTTTTCCTGTGTTATGAATAAATAGTTTAAATCAGTTTCTAGACTAAATATAAAATTATACCTTTTTATCTAGTGTTGTTATCTTTTAACAGAGAGGACTACGAATAAGAATCAAGGACATGGAGACAGCCTCACAGACATTCTAACAAGAAAAGATCTGCTGCCTTGTAGGCCGGAGGACTGAAACTGTTCTGGCAAATACTAACATCCCTGGCATCATGAAGAAGCTCGGGGGACTACATTGGTAAGTACCAATTCTTTCTTGCATGTACTTAATTTCATGTGCAGCCAACATAGCGGTTATGTGGCCGTTGGGGCGGAAAGGTCCTCGTGTGGTGTCCAGTGGAGGTGGGTTGATGACCTGGTAAAGGTCGCGGGAGTCTGCTCTATGCGGGGGTGGCGCAGGACCGGTCATAATGGCACTCCTTGGAGGAGGCCTATATGTCCAGCAATAAACTTCTAACGAGGAGAAATATGGGGGTGAAATTATACCTTTTTATCTAGTGTTGTTATCTTTTAACAGAGAGGACTACGAATAAGAATTAAGGACATGGAGACAGCCTCACAGACATTCTAACAAGAAAAGATCTGCTGCCTTGTAGGCCGGAGGACTGAAACTGTTCTGGCAAATACTAACATCCCTGGCATCATGAAGAAGCTCGGGGGACTACATTGGTAAGTACCAATTCTTTCTTGCATGTACTTAATTTCATGTGCAGCCAACATAGCGGTTATGTGGCCGTTGGGGCGGAAAGGTCCTCGTGTGTTGTCCAGTGGAGGTGGGTTGATGACCTGGTAAAGGTCGCGGGAGTCTGCTCTATGCGGGGGTGGCGCAGGACCGGTCATAATGGCACTCCTTGGAGGAGGCCTATATGTCCAGCAATAAACTTCTAACGAGGAGAAAGATGGGGGTGAATTTTAGTTCTGCAACTTATTATTGCTTTTGTTGTTGTTTGTTCAGGTTTTTTATTGCCAGGACAGTGGCAAACAAGCATTTAGTCTGTATGATAGCGAACAGACACCATAGCCCATGGTTGCTTATGACTATGGCCTGAGGACTCTGCGTGTTGTAGTAGGACTTCTATATGTATAGTGTGCTGTTCCTTTCATCTTTAATAAGCAATCTTCCCAATATTCCTATTATCCAACCTTCTTGATTATATGCCAAGGCCCATAAATGAGCTCTAAGCATTCGTCCCAAGTAATTGTACCATATTTCCAGGTGCCCTGACACCGCTGGAGCGCCCAGGCCTCCTGGCCAGCCTCGGGTCCGCGCGCTGGAGATCATCGGCCACCAAGCAAGCATAGTGAGTATACCCAAATCCATTCTTTATTCAATATTATAAATAGGAAAGTGTGTCTCTGTTACCTCTTCAGGCTTTCAAACCTTTGAATTGATTGAGTTGAAATTTGGATGTTTTTCAAGAGTGTGAACGAAGTATGTGTAATATGTGTATATCTGTGTGAATGGTCTAGAATTTTGAACAAAGTAGGTGATGACTTCAAAGTATATTTATATCACACACTAGAAATCTTATTTTAATGCTTAAAGGTCAACTAATAATTGTATTCAGTGTGCTTTTCACCTGAAATGAAAGATAGAGTTAAAAAAACTTATTTAATAAATAAAATAAATAAATAAATAAATATTAGGGGACAATCTTACACAAATCGCACTAGCCCCATAGTAAGCTCAATAAGGCTTGTGTTACGGGTACTAGACGACGATATATTTAATAGATATAAATACTTAAATACATAGAAAACATCCAAGACTTAGAAACAAATATTCATGCTCATCACACAAATATTTGTCCTTACCGGGATTCGAACCCAGGACCTTCAGCTTCGTAGGCAGCGTCACTACCCACTAGGCTAACTAATCATCTAATAGCAATGTAACAAAGCACTGAAATACACAACATTTTTTTAAATACTAAATGTTAGTCCATACATCAGTCTGTAAGTTAGTATGTAAGGAGTAATCTCACTTGTTAAGATTTCAGAAATTCCTTCACTTGTATATAGAATGAACCCGGGCAAATCAACTATTTTTTTTATAGCTTGTTGCCATTAAAACAAATGTACACTACATCTGTACGCGAGCGGTGGCATATGGTAAATTATAAAGACGGCTAGCATTCACTACTAGTCACAAGATGGCGTTTGCATAAGCGTAGTCATTGTCTGGTGAAATACTACTGGTCAGTACACTCGGGGTGTTGGGGCAGGGGTCTCCATCAGAGCTGGTCGCAGCTGTGGGCAGGAAGCAACCCTCCAGTAGAAGAGAGGCGTGGTCGAGGCTAGCCACGCTATCGGTGCCTTCCCCTCCCACAACAACCTCAACACATACTCGCCCTTGATACATCATTTGTTCACAGGTCCGAGAAGAGACTCCCGTGCACCAGGAGCGAGGGTTCCAGCGTCGAGAGCCGCTCCATTTGCTGTTTATATTATATGTTTAGTTCATTATGTATTGACACTTGTCTTCTGGTACCAATAACACATGCCTCATTGAGCTTCACGATGGGACAGTTTGATTTTTGTGAGATTTTCCCCTAATATTTATTTATAGCAGTGTAGCGAGCGAACAGCGGGGTAGTTGCGTAATTAATCGGACGCCTGTTACGATACCAACTGTAATTTTCTGGGTGTTGATATGTTCCAACCCTAACAGTTGTGCCTGTCCACCAGAGATATGTTATGCTATGTTTTCATACATTTGAAACGCAGCTGTAGCTGAAGCTACGTTTCAAATGTATGGAAACATAGCACAGCATGGCATAGAACATCTCTGGTGGAAAGGCACCCCACTCAGTTACCCTGCCGGTGCACATTTTACAAAGCTACATGTTACAATTGTACACGCACACCTACACAGTCTACATGGGCGACACTGATGTGCTTGACCGATAACAACGGGCCATTTGACCCGTTTCGTCTAGAACAAGCGAGACTAGATGCACAACATTATTTTGTTGGGTTTTTGGATAATAAAGCCGGAATAATTAGTGGCGTGAAATTAGTTGATGAATGCAAATCAATTTCGTGCCCTGCGCGATTTTTTGGTAACATTATAGTCGTGCAACTAATTTAAATGCAACAAATCGAAATTACTTTCGTATGTATCGAGACATACGAAAAAGAGACTACTGACTGCAACGTGCATGATACTCATTTCGTAATGTGATTCCGGCTTTAGGTCAATAATGCCCATTAAATATAATACATGTGATTAAAAAAATATTAAAACAACAAGGTAAAACAGAAACGATACTATAAAGTTTTCTCACTCACGTTTGAACGTAAACAAAAAACATTAATATGCTTCGTCTATGGAATTTACCAGTGGTGGTAGTGTCTACGCTCATGCAAGTTTTGCCTTGCACGAATAAAAACTATAATATGATTATTTTTAGGAAATCATCAGTTGTATAGTGTCCGAGCTCACGCAAGTTTTGCCTTGCTCAAACTAAAACAATGATATTATGCTTCGTTTTAAGAAATGACCAGTGGTGGTATATTGTCTGCGCTCACGCAAGTTTTGCCTTGCGCAAACAAATACAATAATATGCTTCGGTTTGGGAAATGACCAGTGGTGGTATATTGTCTGGGCTCACGCAAATTTGCCTTGCTCATCAAAAACAATGTGCTTCGTTTTGGAAAATTACCAGTGATGGACCAGAGTGTCGGGTTCGTTTTCGGACATCACCAGTTTTGCCTAGCTCAAACTAAAACAATAATATACTTCGTTTTGAGAAATGACCAGTGGTGGTATATTGCCTGGGCTCACGCAAGTTTTGCCTTGCTCAAACTAAATAATATGCTTAGTTTGTGGAAATTTACCAGTGGTGGTATATTGTCTGGGCTCACGCAAGTTTTGCCTAGCTCAAACTAAAAAAATGTGCTTCGTTTTGAGGAATGGCCAGTGATGGTATATAGTCTGGGCTCACGCAAGTTTTGCCTAGCTCAAACGAAAACTATAATATGCTTCGTTTATTGGATTGACCAGTGGTGGCATAGTGCCCTGAGCTCACGCAAGTTTTGCCTTGTTCAAACAAAAACAATAATATGCTTCGTTTATGGAATTGACCAGTGATGGTATAGTGTCTGGGCTCACGAAAGTTTTACCTTGCTCAAACAGAAACAATAATATGCTTCGTTTTGGAAAATTATCAGTGATGGAGTGTAGTGTCTGGGCTCACCTAACGTTTGCCTTGCTCGAGCAAAAACAATATGCTTCGTTTTAGGAAATCACCAGTTGTATAGTGTCCGGGCTCACGCAAGTTTTGCCTTGCTCAAACAAAAACAATAAAATGCTTCGTTTTGGGAAATGGTTAGTGGTGGTAAAGTGTCTGGGCCTCACGCAAGTTTTGCCTTGCTCAAACAAAAACAATAGTATTTGTTTACGGAATTGACCAGTGGTGCTGAAGTGTCTGGGCTCACGCAAGTTTTGCCTTGCTTGAACAAAAATGATAATATCCTTCGTTTAGGGAAATTACCAGTGGTGGCATAGTGTCTGGTCTCACGCAAGTTTTGTCATGTTCAAACAAAAACAATATTATTTTCGTTTATGGAATTGACTAGTGGTGGTATAGTGTCTAGCGCTCACGCATCAAAAATAATAATATTTGTTTACGGAATTGACCAGTGGTTGCATAGTGTCCGGGCTCACGCAAGTTTTGCCTAGCTCAAACTAAAACAATAATATGCTTCGTTTTGAGAAATGACCAGTGATGGTATATTGTCTGGGCTCACGCAAGTATTGCCTTGCCCACTCAAAAATAATAAAATACTTCGTTTTGGAAATGATTAGTGGTGGTAAAGTGTCTGGGCTTTCTCACGCAAGTATTTCCTAGCTCAAACTAAAACTATAATATGCTTCGTTTTGAGAAATGACCAGTGATGGTATATTGTCTGGGCTCTCGCAAGTTTTGCCTTGTTCAAACGAAAACTATGTCCAGGCTCACGCAAGTTTTGTCATGTTTAAACAAAAACAATATTGTGTTCGTTTATGGAATTATTATTGTTTATTTAATAAACATAATATAGAAACTTAATTATTAACATGGTGTCACAAAACTGTCGGGACAGTTTGTCTGTGGGATCATTTTATGGTACAGAATTAACTAATTTGTTCAGTAAATGTTACATTCAGCTATGCCTTGGTGGTATAGTGTCTGGCGCTCACGCAAGTTTTGCCTTGCCCAATCAAAATAATAAAATGCTTCGTTTTGGGAAATCATTAGTGGTGGTAAAGTGTCTGGGCTCTCTGGTGGTAGGTTGCCTGGGCTCACGCAAGTTTTGCATTGCGCAGACAAAAACAATAATATGCTTCGGTTTGGGAAATGACCAGTGGTGGTACATTCTCTGGGCTCATGCCAGTTTGGCCTTGCTCAAATAAAAACAATTATATGCTTCGTTTTGGAAAATTACCTATGGTGGTAAAGTGTTTGGGCTCACGCAAGTTTTGCCTTGCTCAATC
This sequence comes from Epinotia demarniana, assembly GCA_945867215.1. Lineage (NCBI taxonomy): Eukaryota > Metazoa > Arthropoda > Insecta > Lepidoptera > Tortricidae > Epinotia > Epinotia demarniana. Next base: position 13,487,681 of record OX244283.1, read on the forward strand.
AAAAACAATAATGTGCTTCGTTTTGGAAAATTACCAGTGGGGTGGGGTGGTAAAGTGTCTGTGCTCACGCAAGTTTTGCCTTGCTCAAACAAAAATAATAAAATGCTTCGTTTTGGGAATTGACCAGTGGTGGTATAGTGTCTGAGGCTCACGCAAGTGTTGCCTTGCCCAATCAAAAATAATAAAATACTTCGTTTTGGGAAATGATTAGTGGTGGTAAAGTGTCCGGGCTTTCTCACGTAAGTATTTCCTTGCTCAAACAAAAACAATAATATTTGTTTATGGACTTGACCAGTGGTGGTATGTTGCCTGGACTCACGCAAGTTTTGCCGTGCTCAAACAAAAACAATAATATGCTTCGGTTTGGGATATGACCAGCGGTGGTAAATTGTCTGGGCTCATGCAAGTTTGGCCTTGCTCAAATAAAAACAATTATATGCTTTGTTTTGGAAAATTACCTATGCTGGTTAAGTGTTTGGGCTCACGCAAGTTTTGCCTTGCTCAAACAAATACAATGAAATGCTTCGTTTTGGGAATTGACCAGTGGAGTGGGGTGGTAAAGTGTCTGGGCTCACGCAAGTTTTGCCTTGTTCAAACAAAAACAATAAATGCTTCGTTTTGGGAAATGATTAGTGGTAGTAAAGTGTCTGGGCCTCACGCAAGTTTTGCCTTGCTCAAACAAAAACAATAATATTTGTTTACGTAATTGACCAGTGGTGGTATGTTGCCGGGGCTCACTCAAGTTTTGCCTTGCTCAAACAAAAACAATAATATGCTTCGGTTTGGGAAATGACCGGTGGTGGTACATTGTCTGAGCTCATGCAATTTTGGCCTTGCTCAAATAAAAACAATTATATGCTTCGTTTTGGAAAATTACCTGTGTTTGGGCTCACGCAAGTTTTGCCTTGCTCAATCAGAAACAACAATATGCTTCGTTTTGGAAAATTACCAGTGGGGTGGGGTGGTAAAGTGTCTGGGCTCACGCAAGTTTTGCTTTGCTCAAACTAAAACAATAAAATGCTTCGCTTTGGGAAATGATTCGTGGTGGTAAAGTGTCTGGGCCTCACGCAAGTTTTGCCCTACTCAAATAAAAACAAAAATATTTGTTTACGGAATTGTCCAGTGGTGGTAAAGTGTCTGGGCTCACGCAAGTTTTGCCTTGCTCGAACAAAAATAATAATGTGCTTCGTGTTAGGAAATCACCAGTTGTATAGTGTCCGGGCTCGCGCAAGTTTTGCCTAGCTCAAACTTAAACAATAACTGGGCTCACGCAAGTTTTGCCTTGTTCAAACGAAAACTATAATATGCTTCGTCTATCGGGGCCTTCTTTGGGTTGACTTTTTGAGTTTCCCTTCGTACTGGCCGGGTGAGAAGAATGTCCTCTTCTGCTGTAGGCTGGTGCTCATAGTACCTCTCCAAAACCTCCTGCACCTCGTGTGGCTGGCGTTTGAAGTTGGTTTGGGCTGGAACTGCCTCTCCAGTGAATCCGCGAATAGTTCGGCGCTCTCCTCTGCCTTGTAGTGGAGCACTCCAAGGTCGTCCTGCAGTGGACGGACGGCTTCGGGAGTCTGCCCTAGCTGCCTGCACAAACGGTGGATGGACGGCACGCTGCCGTCTTTGCTGGACATGTGGGGTTCCCATTGCTTCGAGCTGTGAAGGGTGAGCTCCCTCTTCACCTGCTCCACCAGGGTCCAGGTGGTTGAGCTCGGTCTCAATGGCATTCTCCATTACCCCCTCTTTTATACCCATCCAGGGTGGTACAACTCATACGAATTCTCGGGACATGATGTCGATAGTAGACTTATTAAATATATAAAGTTTCAATTGCATAGCTCTTGTACTTTCAATTTTATTGATATCTAAAAAAACGCCGATTTCGTCACTGACTCACTACCTCCCTCACGTTGATCATCAAAACCTTTAGTGTACTTCCTGAAGTCTAAGAAAGCTGAATTTTGCTCTATGTAAGCTAGTATCAGTACACAATCAACAAAAAAATCCAAAAAAAGTGAACTTTTACCCCCAAACCCTTAAACAAGGGAATGGAATTTAGTATGAGACTTCTGCAAATTTTGATGCTAGGGGTCTGAAAATTTATATAGGGACTCCTTGTTATAAATAATATTACTGACACAAAGTAGTCGCCTTATCCAGTAGCACAGTATGCACTCCTGGTATGGGCTGATGGGCGTGAGGGCTGGTGGGTGGTTCAGGCGCCCCTTGCGCCATGCCGCCCACGCTGATTTGGCGGTTTCTTTGCTTCCGCTGTTGTGTTGCAGAAGCGCGTCTCCACCCGCTGGTCCGTAAATAAATTTCTAGCATTACGGACAAACCAATACGCCGAGAAACTAAATTAACACATAAAAGACCAATATTGATTACGTAGTCCAATATTGAAATTAAAAAATAATTTGGAAGTTGCAATAGAAATGAATAAATAACTTACGAAATAACATCTGTGAAAAAAACGCCAATTTCATAGGTCCTAAGGATCTAATATTTACACATAACCAGCATGATGTGTCCGACGGCGACAATTTTCTGCCGTGGCGACCACGCCGACTCCTCGCGCGAGTAAACTCGAGTACGTCCAATAGGGAATATGCATGTGAATCAGAAATGGGCAAAAAAAAACATGAGTAATCTTTATTGCTTAATAAATATACTCACATGATTATTTTTACAAATAAACATGTTTCTATTAACAAATTTAATTATTTAAAAGTAGTATTTTTCAAATTCCCTCGCAAATTTCCAAAACGCAACGCTATTGGCGGAGCGAATCGTGACGTCACCGTGCACTCGGTGTCTACTGTTTAACAGGTCGTTTGTATGATTATTGAAAGTTATTCGCATAGTTTTGCCGCTGTTTATGATAAATAATCAGTGTTTTTTGGGAATTATTAACTGAAAGCAGTGACTCCTTGTGAAAAAAGACTCGCCACAATGACTGGAAGCGGTTTTGTCAAGTCGTATAATCTGCCTAAAATTAATGTGTTCATGACGACTAAGTACGTAGGTACCTCGTAGAGGTGTCTTTCTTAAATAAGTGTGATAACAAACTAGTATATATGTATATTATATAATCAAAGATATGTAGGTATTAGGTATGTTACATGTTGACAACATCTTTATGAACATAACAAACTAAGGTTGTAGTAAAAACGATGAAACCTAAAACGTTTCGTGATCAAAATCAACACACGTAGTCAACTGTTGATCAACAACAATCATAATATTTGTAACATTAATAACTAAAAAATTGGGACTCTGAATAGTTTTATGAATAAGTACCTATATAATTAAATTTTTAGGTTAGGTTATTGTTTATATATTGTCTCTTTGTCTTGTCTCTCGAGTCTTGATAAAAAAGATTTTAGGTACAATCATATTTAATACTCACTTCGAAATGGTCTTCACAACAATATAAACTATTCAAGCACGATACATTATCTCTCCTCATCGCCTTACACCGCTTTTTTCTTATATTTGCATCTTTGGGCATATGAAAATATATCACGTCAGGTGCAGTTTTAATGTTATTTTCACACATATTTATAATAAGCTTTTATGTGCTCTTCCGTTACAATAAGTTGATCTTACAAGCTTTAATCACTCACTTTTATAAAAACTGTGAAACAAACACTTCGTTGTTAAGTTATTCTAAGTGCACGGTGACGCGTCACGACGTCACACAATGAGCGCGCCAAAATGGCGGCGTTTCAATCGTCCGAAAATGATAGTACTTTTATTATTTTTTTAGCTCATTTAATAATAGTGTGAAAGTGTTATATTTTTTTCCGGTTTTATAATTACTTATAGAATAGTTAAAAATTATAAAAAAATACATGAATATACCCTATTGGGGCACACTAGCCCCGTTTTGTCGTGCTATCGTTTTCTCTGAAAGAAAATTGAGAACAAAAAATTAGCGCAGAAGTCCAAACTCTCGGGGTTTGCCAGCGAGCTATGGGTCGCAGCATATTAGGTGTAAAGCTAATGGATCGCATCCGGAACACCACACTGCGCTCCAAGAGCCAGATAGAAGATGTGGCTCGGAAGGCGGCCAAGTTAAAGTGGGACTGGGCCGGTCACGTCTGCCGCATGCGGGATGAGTTGTGGGCCAAAGGGAATAACTTGCTGGAACTGTGTTGTCAAACGCAGGTGTGAGCATCGAAACCATTTCACCCAGAAGTTGTGCAATCCATCCGGCCCAGGTATGGGCTCGCTTCGCTCGCTCGGCTCGCGCGCTGTAGGTTCGCGGTTCTTCCTAACACTCCTCCTCGCTTCGCTCGTCGTCGTACCTACACTGACCTGCCTTAAGAGTCTACCAAAAAATATTATGCCCGCTTCGCTCGTCGTCGTACCTACACCGACCTGCCTTAAGAGTCTACCAAAATATATTATGCTAACTGTACGTTAATAATAATAGTAAAAAATAATAATAGTAATAATAAATCCAAAGCAAAGTTTATATTATCCAAATTACATTAGACGATTCGTTTTTTGCCTAAGCAAATCATTTGCTTCATAATTATTTGCCACATAAAAGTTTGTTGCAGTAAAATTTTGCAATTTAAAAATGTAGCCAAATAAGAAAAGTGCGAAGTAAAGTTATGCCAACGATTGGTTTACCAAATGAAAATTCTGCGAAAAGTTGGTTGCGAAGTGAAATTTACCGAAACATATTTCGCCGAAAAGGCGGTATGCCTGTTTGTCGTACAGCTAGCGTGCATTTCTTCTGCTTCGACCTCCCGGGAGAGGTCCGGATGTTTGGACGCAGCACAGTGGTTTAAAAACCATGTTTTTGTCTCACGTCGTTTAGTTCTTTGAAATCGATAGATATAGTATAATAAATATCAGACTGAAACTCGCACATCGACAGGTCATGTAGTTTTTTTTTAAATTAATCACCAAGTCTGCATATATACGGGTCATAAAATTCACATTTATGTAAGTTGCCTAAGAACTGGTCTACTTACTAAAATTTTGATAACACCTTGCGAACGTGCATATGATCCCTACCGCTTGCTTTTTTTTATACGGTTCCCGTGATTACTTTCGGAGATAATATTGTTATTCGACTTTTCTGTTTTTATTTTTTAGTCCTCAATTCCGCCGTATTAGATGGAGATATTTTAGACTTATATGAAAGCTCAAATTACATTTGTCAACAGTATTTAAATCACGATCTAATTCCGTGGAATAAGAAGCTATAAGTTATTGAAAAAAATGGTAAGGATTGCCACTTCAAATATCCGGATACCATTTTTTTTCTTTGCGATATAAATCGTTTCATTTAGCAGAAGTATATTTTCAACGAAATATTGTCTCAAAAACCATAAGGCCTTCTTATAACCAAAATCTAAATCTAACGTAATGGATTCTATTATATGATGAAGTTTTCAAATGGGATTCTATCTAATGAAGCGTTTTTAAGACATTGTCGAATAAATGGAAGGATGCTGAATGTACAAAATAGTACGTTTTAGTTTAGTACTCAATTAAATTTTCGTTATTATAAATATCCGGGACGGAATAATCAACGGATTTTAGATGAGATCTGAGATGATATCGAGATTAAAAATGTAAACAGATGGGTGGCCAGTGTGGCCACCATAAATCAATGAACACAAGCAGTGGTTAGTCTAAAACCATTGAAATACTCATAAATATTATCTTAATCAGACTTCAATAATATCGTCTGAATAGTCAAAATATATTTACTAAATTAAAAAGCCAAAATACATTTATTATTACGTATTGCCGTTGTTTAAAAAAAAATATGTGGAGTTTTAATTTATGCTGTTGGTAATGGTGATAAGTCGTAAACATTTGGTTAGTAATTAAAACAATTAACTGGTTTCCTATTAGTTTACTTGGCAAATATTCATAGTGATTGATAAATCGTTAAATTTTTGTGAACATACAAAATGACCTTAGGAGTATAGAAAAAAAAAAACAGTGAAATAGGAACGAAAATAATTAACTTAGGTATTTAAACTTAAGTAATTACACGCAGCTAATAAAAATCAAAAGTTACAAGACTTGATTTTTATTAGCTGCCTTTTTAGCTGCATTCTGGACATGAGAAATCTTCTACGTCGTTCTTAGTTAGCCCAACACATTCCACAACCATTGGGCTATCTTGGGAGCCCGTGTGGTGGGCCTTTATAGAGACTTCTCTAGGCATCGAGAATAATTTTCATAAAATGAAAATAAACAACGCTTAACTTCATAGGAATGTCCTTGTATCTTAGCAACTTTTTATCACAAAGGAATACTGAAATTGTTTGTTTTTTTAAAGAAACACTAAAAAGTATGTGAGGGTGAGGTTATAATCAGCAAGCCGTTTGCGACGTGACTGACAAAGTGTCAAACGTTAGAAATATGGCGGCATCTACCATTCGACATGAACTTGCAGTTATACCTTATTAACCTAACCTAACCGAACATGGGCGCGAAATTTAAAATCATTCGAACGGTAGTAAGTATAACATTTTGAAAGCAGAGGCCATCTTAGGAACAGGGCCATCTTTGGCGGATGTACTCTAATGTAATCTCAAATTGCTATTAATCGAAACCACAAATCAAAGTAATAAACATACTTTTTTAGTAAAAAAAAAAAAGTTATGAAGAGTTATGGTTTATAAAATTATTTTCAGTCAACTTTGTCACTCCATGTTGGAAAAAAATGTAACACACAAGCTTGGCAAGTTAATGGCCTATTTAGTCTACATTTCAAAATGGTACAGCACTTGCCACTTTTCTTGCCAATAAAAGTGCTATTTCCAATTTTTTGTAAAGGGACCTCAAGGAAAACGTAATAAAAATAAAACAATCAAGTATCGTAACACTTTAATATCCTCCTAAAACTATCCTATGTCCTTCCCCGGGATTCGAACTATTTCCGTAACAAATTTAATCTCAATCGGCGCAGATGATGAAGAGGTAACAGACAGACACATCGTACCTACATTTATAATGGTAAATAAGAACCTGTAAATGGTCTTCTGGGAAGATATCAAACATCTGTAATGCTTGATCTTTTACCAGCAATGTTGCTGGTCTCCAACCTAACAGGTTCAATATCGGTCGTTGTTCTTCTTCCTCTTGTGGTTCTTGGGCGTGTTCGACACCTTCTATCTCGCCTTCGGCGGCTTGTTCAGCCCTGCGCCTGTTCTCAGCGCGTGCCCGTTGCGCAGCTTGTTCAGCTTGCGCGTCTGCATTGTCTGCCTGGACTTGTCCACGTACTGGTTCTATTCCGTCGACATCCCATATCGGGTTCCGAAGTTCATGGTTTCTTTCCCTCGTCAGATCAACATCCTCGCTGACGCGTTGCAAGGAGTAGGCTGGTGCAATGGTCGTTTCATAAGCGACATGTGTTATCGCAGTGGCACGACCGAAATGGCCCTGTGCGTTTGGCTCTTGTCCTACAAGAATATGTTTCACGCCAGTGGCATCTTCGTAGTCTCCCAAGCCTGCTAGGTATGTAGCTGCACCTGCAGCCATTTCACAATTGTACTCTTCAACGAATTTTATCAGATTCATCTGATGTAAGCTCGCCGTTCCGAGCTTTTGCGCTAAAAGCGCGATCTTATACCACCATAAAATATGATGATAATATGCATGTGCGGAGGCGGGCACTGACTTGCCATAATCCACTGCGTGTAAGATGTTGAGGGGTGAGTCAGATTGTCCCGACTTGGTCGCAAGAACATGTCGCCTCTTCGTTCCCGATAAGTACCTGCGCGGCCGCAGCCACAGACTTCTGGCGGAGGAGGCGGCTCGCACTGTGGCGCACGAGCACTCGCCGGTTGTCCTTGCCCAAGCGCTACTAAATAAATTGATTTATTATGCACCAGATTGCGACCTGTTTGCCTGTAAATGGAGCAAACTTCGCCCTACTCTTTAACAGTTTTGTGAAAACAAATTTTAATTCTTACTACCTACTGTCAATCTTTATGATTTCACTAGCTTTTGCCCGCGGCTTCGCCCGCGTAGTAAAAGAAATTTTCCAATAATTGTTGAATTGCTACGCCGCCTACTAACCTACTACTACTAACTTCCCCTACTAATAACCCTTCGTCATAACCCATTACGGTAAATTGATTTTTATTTACTATTATATTTATGCCCGTTTGGTGGCGGGTTAGAATTTCACCACCCTCTTTCTTCCCGTGTGTGTCGTAAAAGTCAATTAAGAGAGCAGGGTTGAAGTGTGTTGTGGGTGACGGGCTAACAACCTAAGCAATATCACTTTTTGTAGATCTTTTATACCCACATTTATGCTAAAAGTGGCGCTGGAACATAAAGTTCATGTGCTCTGCCTGCCCCTTTTGGGAATAAAGGCGTCAATGTATGTATGTATGTACGTATTTCTGTTATTAAATTTACAATCATGATTAATGAGAATCTGTCCTCTGGAATAAAAGCTACTTTATGTTCATGAACACTAATGTTGAAATACCAAAATATCTCCACGAATTTCAAGTCAAATTTGTGGCCTGGACATTGCTATAGGCTTGTTTCCTAAGATTTTTTTTCCATGCTTTTCGAACCAGTATTTAACATAAATACCCAAAAATTTGTTTTAATTTAACGGCGGCCAAAATGCTTAACTTATTAAAAGTAAGCAGATCTTCGTGCAGCACCTTGAATGTACTTATTACGGATGCAGGCACTTTCCCAATGTCTCCTACCCTCCCGTCCCGCCGCGCCGCCCGCACTCGCCTAGGTACCGATTGCTGACGATCGAGATGGCACCAAATACAAACTTTAAAACCTATAACCCTATATAATGCGGGTCTCGTTCCATACCTCAAAAGCAAAAATAGAACCCTTATTTATAGGATCACGTGTGGCTGTCTGTCAGTCGGTCTGTTACAACCGATTTGCTACGAAAAAAACTGGACCGATTGAATTGCAATTTGGCACAAATATTTTCATTAATTTTCATGTCCACAACATTACATTTCAACATCTATGTGATTTTCGTTATTAACGTCCCAAAAAACCGTAATAACAACGCCCATATTGATATTTAGACGCCACGTTGGAATGGTAAAATCGTTGTTGTTTTCCTAATCAGCGACCCGATAAACCATAAAAACAATAGATGCCGATGTTGATTTTCAGATTTTGTCACCACATGTCTCCTTTTAGGGGTTGAATTCTCAAAAAACCGGAAACACTTGTTTACTCATTTATCGTTAGGGATTATCCTGTGAATTCTCGAATAAAATTGTCTAACTAATCTTTTTTCTCCATACAAATCTTCCTACAAAATCTCATGCCTCTAGTTCAATAAATAATGTTTCCCCTCCACAAATATTGCATCCCTATTTAACCCCCTTAGAGGAAGAATTTTATAAAACGCTGAAAGTACTTTTTTGTATCTTAATAATAATATTCCTACAAAGTTTCAAGTCTCTAGTACAAAAAAATATGTTTCTCCCATACAAACTTTGCACCCCTACTTAAGCCCCTTAGGGAAAGAATTTCCAAAAATCCCGTCTTATCCCTTGCCTACGTCATAAAATGAAGTTCTTGTGTAAATTTCAAGTTTCTAGTCCCAGTAGCTTTGAATACGAACTTTGCACCCCTATTTCACCCCCTTAGGGATGGAATTTTATATAAGGCTGAAAATACTTTTTTTTGTATCCTAATAAGTAAAATACCTACCAAGTTTCAAGTCTCTAGTTCAATAAATAATGTTTCCCTTATACAAACATTGCACCCTAATAAACCCCCTTAGGGGTAGAATTTTCTAAAACGCTGAAAGAACTTTTTTCGTATCTTTATAAGTAATATCCCTACAAAATTTCAAGTCTCTAGTACAAAAAATCATATTTCTCCCATACAAACTTTGCACCCCTTTTTAACCCCCTTTGGGATAGGATTTCCAAAAGTCCCGTCTTATCCCTTGCCTACGTCATAAAAGGAAGTTCTGGTGTAAATATCAAGTTTGTAGTCCCAGTAGTTTTGAATACAAACTTTGCACCCCTATTTAATCTCCTTAGGGAAGGAATTTTAAAAACGCTAAGGATATTTTTATTTGTATCCTAATAAGTAATCTTTCAACAAAGTTTCAAGTCTCTAGTTCAATAAATAATGTTTACCTCATACAAACATTGCACCCCTAATAAACCCCCTTAGGGGTAGAATTTTCTAAAACGCTGAAAGAGCTTTTTTTGTATCCTAATAAGTAATATCCCTACTAAGTTTCAAGTCTCTAGTACAAAAAATAATGTTGCTCCCATACAAACTTTGCACCCCTATTTAACACCCTTAGGGACAGAATTTCCAAAATTACCGTCTTATCCCTTGCCTATGTCATAAAAGGAAAATATGGTGGAAATTTCAAGTTTCTAGACACAGTAGTTTTTAATTCAAACTTTGCACCCCTATTTAACCCCCTTAGGGGTAGAATTTTATAAAACGCCGAAAGTACCTTTTTGGTATCAATAAGTAATCCTCCTACAAAGTTTTAAGTCTCCAGTTCAATAAATAATGTTCCCCCATACAAATTTTGGACCCCCATTTCACCCCCTTAGGGATAACATTTCCAAAAATCCTGTTCTGTCCCTTGCCTACGTCATAAAAAGAAGGTCTGGTGTAATTTTCAAGTTCCTAGTCCCAGTAGTTTTGAATACAAAATTTGCTCCCCTATTTAATCCCCTTAGGGGTGGAATTTTCTAAAACGCTGAAAGAACTTTTTTTGCATCTTAATAAGTAATATCCCTACAAAGTTTCAAGTCTCTTGTACAAAAAATAATGTTTCACCCATACAAACTTTGCACCCCTATTTAACACCCTTAGGGATAGAATTTCCAAAAATCCCGTCTTATTCCTTGCCTACGTCATAAAAGGAAGGTCTGGTGTAAATTTCAAGTTTGTAGTCCCAGTAGTTTTGAATACAAACTTTGCACCCCTATTTAACCCCCTTAGGGGTGGAATTTTGTAAAACGCTGAAAGTGCTTTTTTTGTACCTTAATAAGTAATCTTCCTACAAAGTTTTAAGTCTGTAGTTCACAAAATAATGCTTCCCCAATACAAACTTTGGACCCCCGTTTTACCCCCTTAGGGGGTGAGTTTTGAAAAATCCTTTCTTAGTGCTCCCCTACACCTTATAAGGAACCTACGTGCCAAATTTGGAATCCGTAGACCCATCGGTTTGGGCTGTGCGTTGATATGTCAGTCAGTCAGTCAGTCAGTCAGTCAGTCAGTCAGTCAGTCAGTCAGTCAGTCAGTCAGTCAGTCAGTCAGTCAGTCAGTCAGTCAGTCAGTCAGTCAGTCAGTCAGTCAGTCAGTCAGTCAGTCAGTCAGCTTCTTCTTTTATATATTTAGATTTTTATTAATCATTTTTTCATTCATCATTTCATTTCATTTATCAGATTTTATTTACCATTTCAGATGGATAGATTAAACCCCCTATGTCTCTTGCAAATATGAGGGAACTTCTTTTTTCGTTTAAAGATATCAATCCTTGAATACATTTGCTGCATTTTATTCTTTTCATTAATGAATTCACTACGAATCCTGAAATATATTCAATTACATTTTCTGCAAACAATGACAATGACGTCTCCTGGACAGCAATTGCCAAATCATCATCATCATCATCTATATCATTACTCTTCATTGTGTTTTGATTTCGTTCCACCGTGGTATTAATGCGGTCAACTGTAGAGCAATTCAAAATTGATATATTTCCTAATGGTATGCAATTTCCTGTCGCACACTGCTGCAGTTCAGTGTGGATTAACATTTTTTTATATATCTCTTCAAACTGCCGAGGTGTAGGGTTGTCATTACAACCGCCACCTGATCTAACGTTGCAGAAAAAAAGCTCTATATGATCTTGTGACACTTTATGCAGAGGCAAGTACGTTATGTACGCTTCGTTTTCGAATAATTCTTTGAATAACATTTTTGCACTTTCAATACTGACGCAAAGTCCAACAAATCCAGTAAAGCGGCGAGATTTTATTAGTTTAACATTTTTTTCTTGTCTTTGAGACGTTTCATGAACAGTAAGCGACAATAAATACTGTTTTACCTCATCCATTCTTCTACAAACATCTAAATAATTTTCAATGTTCATTGCTCGTTTAAAACCATAGCCGTGAGTTTTAGAGTCCAAGATGTCAAAGATGTCATTCATGATCATCAAAAATTTGACAGTTCCATTGACATCTTGGAATTCTTTAATTTTCAATTCCGTGTTACAAAACTCCAGAGCAATTGCTACACTTCTACTAAAAATTTGGGTGGCCAATTTGACTTTCATAACATTTTTTTTGAAGTTTATATGAGCTGAACGGAGCTTATTAGCCATATGAAATGACTCATTTTCCTGCAATTCATGCAATTGCTCGATATATTTCCACTTGATCGGATTATTTTCACCGTCTTTTAATTCACCGTAAAATTGAAAACTTCTCCTTATAAGCTTCACCATATGTACAGGGTCTAAAAAAACCGCTTTTTCACTGTCCTCTATTGTAAAAATTGTCTTCATGTTATGAGGATCTAAATTACATCCGAGCTTTTTCACTGCCGATTTATTTGTAGAACAGCCATCAAATGTCAACGCCTTTATTTCAAAGTTGACTTCTTTACATAATCGGATAGCTTGTCTTATTAAGGTTGCTTTTTGATCAGCATTCAATTTATTAGCTAAAAAGTAGCCAATTGGCACCTTAAAAGAAGCGTTAAATGGCACTACCAAAAACACCAAAGCTTCGGAACATTCTTCTGTGCAGTCGGTATCTAATTCACCCCCAAAGTCAATATATCCGTATAATCTATGGTTATGCGGATTAAACTCAATGTCATTATCGTTAATTTTAATTTCATCAAAAACCAGTGTTCCGCATAGTTTTTGTTTCATTTGTTCTGATTTTAACTTAAGTGCATTAAAAGCTTCTTTTGTAAAGCCAGGGCGACCATCGACAGTTTGATACCATTTGGACAGCGTTTTTGGATGCGGTAAACACGTGTTAAAAGTTTTCCTAACGTATTGGTAGGCTTTACTAGAGTAATAATTTAATGTTAGTGCAAATGTTCTCAGCTGAGAAGAATATTTTGTTCGAGTTATTTTACCCGACTTAGCATTTATTATTTGACGTTTCAAAATTTCTGAACTTTGTACACCGATATGTTCTAAGATGGATGTATGCTCGTCAGTGACTAACTGTTTATCTTCTAGTTCCTTCAGTAGCGATTTCATTAAAGTAATTTTTTTTTTCAAAGTACGATTTGAACTTTGCAAACGTTTTACTTTAATTTTTGACTTTTTAAGTTTTTGCGACAGGTCAGCTATACTGATACGAAGGCGCCTTTTCCGGGGAGTACTAAAATTCGAAATTGAATCTAAATAGTCCGTCTTTATGTCTGGTTGAACATTGTGGCTTGCAGTAGCTTGGCTCGATGTAGAAGGGACTGCATGATCCGGTGTATATGCTTGTACAGTATTCTGCAAATATGAAAGTATAGTGATGTAAATGTTTCTCAAATAAAAAAACTGTAATTATTTTAAAACATTGTAACATACCGCTACATCTGCCATAGGTATAGCCGGTATTGCTTCCGTTTCCGTATCTATTGGAAACGAGCTTTGATGCTGCGTTCCTTCATAAGAGATCTAGATAAAATAAAATTTAAAAGTAGTTTTTGCTTTGTTACGTTTTATAATTAAGCGGTATAGAGTAAAAAATAGTTTTAAAATAAACTCAATTACGTGTAAGTTTCAATGTAAGCAGAATTATTAGATAAACATACCTCTGTTTTTGATAAAGCCTGTGCTACTTTTTTAATGGTTGGAAATACGTTTTGATTTGATTGAAACCTTGATCCTTCCCCAGGGACCTAGAAGTGTTATAGGGTTAAATAAAATAAAATACGACGGATTGACTCTGTTATACATGGTGGTGGTGATAGTTGTATAGTCAAGAGGGATAACAATTAAATTTTACATAGGAATCTCTGCGCACCAGGACCCCTCTTTATAGTTTCCTAAAGTAGCTGTACACCTACATACATAAAAGACAGTGCTTACTCAATATATAAGAAACAAAGAGAACTTTAACAGTTTTGTTAATAAACTCAAAGCTTTTCTCATGACAAAATGCCCGTACCCTCTAAACGAGTACATGGATTATTAAGTAACTTGTTATTTAGAAATTTTATTGACGGGTCTATCGCGATATAATTATTTACATTTTATCCGACGTTTTATTTTAAGAACACCTTTAATACCATGGTTGCTACGAATACATGATTATGATTATGATTATGATTATTTATCAAGCTGACAGTGAACAAACAACAACAACAAAAAAGTACAGGTATATACTCACCACAGTTGGTAGGTGAAGCGTAGGAACGGCATTTGGATATAAAATTCGCCTACTGTTAGTCTTCGTTAATTTAAAATATTCTGATTTAAAGTGCCGAGAACATATGACACTGCTTGGGGAAGGAAACCAATCATGTGATCGTTTTGTGGCATTAATTCACATTTCGTTTATGTTTGGACATTTAGGAAACCTTAAACAAAGTATATACATTTTAGTTACAATTCTTTAAATGCTTTATAGTACACTCCAGTTTGAAAAGATTCACCACAATAAATTATAAAGAAATAGTACACAAATACGTTGCCAATATACTAGGTATTATTTATAAATTACTTGCAATGTATTACATCTTCCGTGAATTATTTTATCGATAGTAAACGAACACATACTATGGACATCACTAAGTATGCTAGACAAGGAAGGAGCGAATATTCCGTGCCGCGTGACAGAGAGAGACTTTCTTAAAAGACATCAACGAGTGCTCAAAGCGCCATCTACAGTTAATTTATTTGTAATGTTATTAAAATCTCTAAAAATCTGCTTACCTGTGAAATGAAATACCATCCTTTTGCACACCAGATGTTTTATTGTTCTTGCCACACAATTTCACGCAACAATAATGCATTTTTCATAACTAAAACCTTGTCTAAACTTTTTCAAGTAGCGATGTTACTCGTGCGAACGTCGTGCTCAGACTGAAGTTAGCAATGGGGGCGTGTCTCAAATATAGAGTGATTTCACTGTATGCGAGGCAGAGGGGTTCGCTCGACTATGCGACGTCTTTAGGTTATATGGTCTGTGGTGTCCGGTGAGGGCAATTCTAATACCTGATACCTCAAGGTCCGTGAGAGGGGGGGGGGGGGGTCAATAGGTGAGGCGTGGAGGGCTTTGCGATAATAAATTAAGGTACCCCCTGCTACTTCAGTCGGTCGGTCATTACGGACGACATTATAGTTGGCAATCTTAGGGTTGCGAATATTACTTTTTAGAAACGTCTCTTGGACGAGGAAAACGTCTACGCGATGCTCCGTGAGGAACAGCGCCACCTCATCTCGCTTTGATCGGAGGCCATTGGCATTGAACAGGCCAATTACCAATGACCTCGGTTTAAGTCGCTGTGGTGTGCTGTCAATCACGGATAATCACACAGGCTATTGACCGCTTGACCGCTTCCAAGAGACTGGCGTGTCGGGCCAGAACCAGTAGTTTTTCTATTTTATCGTGAGCTCTGCGGAATTCATCCGCAAAAGTACAGACTTCATTTAGATTGATGGCTGCTGCCAGCCTGAGGACTAAACTTAAATCATCTCTCTGGGGAGAGGGCCTATGGAGGAGGGGGGGCTGTTCCCTGTGCCCGTATGTGGTAGGTGCCACAGGCCGAATGGGGGCTTTTATCTCCCTGGGCTGTTGCCTGGTTGAGTGACTGGGAGGGGGGAGCATAGATGCTCCAGAAGTAGGGGCCATATTGGGGTTGGTTTGAATGGGCTTGAATTGCCGCGAAGGGTGGGGGGGAGGGGGTTGATGATACTGCTGGGACATGATAGCTGGTGGTGGCATAGAGTACTGCGGGTGAGCAGGGGGAGCAGCCGCAGGGGGGGAGAGCGACTGAATCTGCTGCTGGCTGGGTTCGCTTATCTGGCTAACTTTCTGACTAGGTTGAGTAGAGTTTTGGTGTCCGGGTTTGACTCTAAGTGCAGGGTAATTCTTAGAGAAATCTGGGTTAGAGAGAGCTGTGGGCTGGGTGGGGTTGGGCTGACGCCAGGGGTTGGGCTTATTTTTAATTATACGTGGGCCTTTATTGGCCGAGGGTGCTTTTTATTTCGCGGAGTGATCGCCTCCACATAGCACGCATACAAAAGGCTCTTCAGAGTCCTGGGGCCTAGGACAGGTCTTGGAGTGGTGGTTTTGACCACATTTGGCGCATCTGGGGGTGTGTCTGAAAACCACTGCGGTTTTGGAGTGGTGGTTTTGACCACATTTGGCGCATCTGGGGGTGTGTCTGCAGTAGTTAGCCGTGTGGCCATAATATAGGCAGTTTTGGCAATGCGGGATGCGATTATCTTTATATGGCCTTTCCACTTTGTGGCCTTTAAGTGTAGGTAAGTTAAAAATGTCATTGCCCTTGGGGGTATTTTCAAGAGCTACATGGACCGCGTTAAAGGGTTCCCTACCTCTAGCGCGACGCATTCTGTGTACCTCTAGGGCGGGGAACCCTTGATTTTGGATATCGTCTTGTTCGTCAAACTCAAAAGGGACTTTTTTGATAACAACCCTAAGGGGTTGTTTGTCTTTTTCTTCATATGAATGGTAGCCTTCGCCAAGTAAGCGAGCCCAAACCCTATAGTGGTCGCTATTGGCGGTGGCTATTGCAATACCGGGGCAACGCCAGCCTCCGGCATCGTCGATGGGGAAAGCGTTCAGAGGTATAGCGCCTAATTCATGTGCTCTTTTATTCATGCTAGGCCACCTGGCTACGTCCTTAAGTACAAGAAGGGGAGGGCGGCGCTGCTTTTTAGGGACTGTCTGCTGAGATGCAGGTTGATTGTTCTGAGAGACTGGGGAGGGGCCTTTCCTGGCTCTTTTGAGCTCTTCCGTATTGGGAGACGGAGACAGGGATAATGGGGATTCGTTTGAGTCAGTCGGATTGGCCGTTGTCTGGGAGTGCCGCAGTTTTCTCTTGGACTGCGAGCTATTTGATTGTGAGCAATTTACGGGGTCCTCTTCCATAGGCAGGCTTTCAAATGTATTAGGGGTAACTGGTATGTTAATTACTTCAGTGTTTGAGTTTTCCTCACTTTGGGTGTGAAAACTACTGGTACTGGTCCGACCTAAGTTATCCCGGGTGTTTCTAAAGTCGGGGTCTTCGTCGTCATAATGAGCACGTGCTCCGTACGGGGTTCGCGTCCTGTTACGGACACGTGTTGATTTCGAGGACGGGCGTGTGGGCTGGGAGCCTGAGTGAGACAGATCGTAGGACGATTTTGAAATGTATTTGGTCTGAATGTCAGGACGGTCTGTCGTTTTGTCATAGTCAGACATGTAGTTATCATTGCGGCTACGGCTACGAGAGCGTTCGTGTGAGTATGATGAATAACGCGACTGAGAGTCGGAACGTGATCGTGAGTGGGAACGGGACCGAGACATAGAACCGGTTGGCGAATGAGAGCGCGAGGTAGGGCGTTCGTGATGAAATGTTTGGACAGCATGGCTAGCCTGGTTAAGGTCTAGCCTATCATTACTAGGAATAGTAGGAGAAGATGTACTCTCACCTGGATTGGGGTTTTGAAGTTCCTTCAGGAAGCGCTGGATCATCTCCGGGCAATTTTTGCTTCACCACAGGTGCAACTGTGGAGGGATGTGGTTATGTACACTTCGGACACTTTCGCGGGATTAAGCATGTCTGCTTCCCACTGCTCGACGGTCATGGGACCTTCCATTTTACACAGTTTACACAAATAACACTTTTAGGAATACAACAATAAAAACCTTAAAAAGGTTTAACACTAATAGATTAACACTAAGACTTAACTACTTGAGTCCATTTCTCGATGCACTGGAGCGCGGAGAATTACCACGGCTAGCACACCGTGGTAATATATCACAACGGAGTTATGCCAGGTAAAAACCCAGAGCGGCGGCGGCCACGCGACGCGCGAGCGAACGCGGGCGGGGGGGCCACGGGGCAGGCGGTGGCGCGCACAATGCAACGCGGATCTACAGCAGGTAGAGAGAAACACGAGGAGCGCGTGCGCTCGACTCGGTGGCGGCGGGCAGAATGAACACAAATTGCACTAGTTCTGGAGTGCCTACTCCAATGACTAGACATGGTCGCAGGGACTCCTGAGGAGCCCCCGGGGACACAAAATAATGACAACAATTGCAATTTTGCCCACCTCCTTAAGGGAGGTAGGTCTTTCCTCTTGCGAGGTGGGTTAAGAGTCTGGGTGGATATCTGTGCATTAATCGAGCTGTTGTGGGTTGATGATCAGGTATGTCTGTCTGTCATTGTCGGTTGAAAAACTAGGATGTGGGGGGGGGGGGGGTCGAAGAGGTCTCTCTGATCTCTGATCTCGAGGTCATGGTGAAGAAGGCTTCCTCGCAGTAGTATATTTCTTGAAACTGTTTGCATTCCTTTTCCATGTACTGGTGTTTATCGCCGCTTACAGCCAGGTAGGGTTTAGGGGGAATTAAAATGGTCGAATTGTAGGTGGGGGTAGGAAAAAGTTGATAATAGGTATATGTATTTTTGTACATTATAGGGAACTTTAAGACAAATACAATTCTGTTATCTGCATAGAAGGAACCACAAGTAATGATGTCATAATAATCTCGTATCTCAGTATTTTCGTTAATAAGCATTTCCTGTTTATCATAAAGCTTAAACAATACATTAGACATGAACATAATACTATCAGAACCTACTACACTGTGATGCGTTATACCTAATTTGGAAAAAGCAACTGCATTTTCAAGCATTATAACATAGTCGAGAATATTCTGTAAGTTGCTTTTTATCAAATTGCATAAACAATTAATTTTGATATAATCGGATAGTCGGTAATTGGTCATATTGACATCTCTTAGTATTTCGTTTGCGTTACTCGAATCTTATTTTCATTGGATACGATAGTAGAGAGAGTGACATTGAACGTTTCCAACATTTGTTTATTAAAGCTAATTCCAGAGTTCAATTTGTTTCCAATAACATCTTGGTTTTTCTGTAAGGTTTGAATGGCATTGTTGAAGTGACGAGCGTCGTCGTGGTCTAAATTGCCAGTGATGCTTTTTATGATGGAACCCTAATCGTTGATGAGGCCACGTTTTTGTTTGGAATGAGTTTTTGATAAGCCATTGAATTTACCATATATTGATTTCAGGTCGTTCAGGAAAATCTGATTGGTCGTTACAGAGGTGTCGCGGAAATAAAGGGGGTCTGCAGACTTAATATATTCTAAGTAAATGCCTATGTGGCTCTCTGCGTTACTTATACTATCTCTAATGCTACTTAAATCATAATAATGTAAAAATACGTGCTCAGTCATCTGAACTTTAGCGGTCCCCAGTTTAAATGGCAATATGCCAGGGTTGTTATCCAGCTTCGTCATGGTTACTTGGCGGCCCCATGATGCTCCTGCTAGGAGAGTCCTGGAACAAGGGCTTTTGTTGTTTTAAGGGCGCTCTTAAAGTTCTTTTATGATGACTGATGTCCCTGTCATCTATCACCTTTATCTCTAGATTTCTCTTAATTTTACGACCTACATAACGAGGCTTCGTCTTTTGACGAGTAGCCACGGGGTTTTTAACATATAAGGCGTGATTCTCCTTGTATTGTGGAGGATCGGACCTATCTTTATTAGCAATCAACATTACCCTTTCTTGGTGTTCCAAAAGGGTCTTGTTAATGTTTGCGTATAATTGTTTTGTGACATCCTTATGTCTATTTATGTAATGCTGTAAATAAACACCTTCAATATCTATATCAAATAAATCTCTGTTGTTAAAGTGACCATTGGTTTCTCTCCATTGGTTTTTTCTTGGTTGCAGAATGAATGCTATTGTTATATCCGATAATAGCGTACACCATAATTTCGTGAGTTGTAAGATCCGAATGATTCTTGCTTATTATTCGGATGTGTTCCAAAATTGTTGAATGGAACCTTTCTATAGCGCCGTTCGATTCGGGATTGTTGACACTGATTAAATGAAGCTTTATTTTATGCAGTTTGGCAAGTTCCCTTATTAACTGATTTTTGAATTCTGTACCCTGATCAGCAGTTATACATAGTGGGGGACCATGATGCGACATGTAAATAGAAAGAGCGTTTAATACGCTCAGACCAGTAACAGATTGTAAGGGATATGCTTGTGCATATTTAGAAAATAGGTCAATGATGGTGAGAATCTTTTGATTATTGACTGTGAAAGTATCAATATGTAGTATTTCGAATGGTCTTGTGGGCAATGGAACAATCTGGTAAGGCTGTTTATTTGGGTGTCTTTCATATTTGCTAGTTTGGCATACATCGCAGTTATTGATGTATTCGGTGACACTGTTCTTTACATTAGGCCAGTAGTATTGTAATTTTATTATCTGTTCAGTTTCGAGAATTCCGCGGTGACTTGTCGAACCGTCATGAATGTGCTTAATAATTTCAAATTGTTTTTCGCGGTCTGTAACGTCTTGGACGTGGGTTTTGCAAAAAATTAGGTTGTACGCAGAATTTTTGAAAATATTTTGTAATATCGAGGTTATAGCCGGAATGAATTCGTCGGGTGTAAAGATGCCGTATTTAACCCATTCACCGCCACGGCCCTCCAGCTTGAACGTACTCGACACGCCACCATACATTCATAAACTGCCCGGCCGCAATCACAACACGTAGACGTCATATGGCGCCGCTGACGTGCAAAAGATTTTGCCGCCCGCGTTGGATAGTTTCATGCATCATTTTGTTTTAACCAGTGTGTAAGATAATAATCTTTTAAAACATATTTAAGTATTAAAATGTATAAATTAAGAGAACATCCATTTACTGTCTGGGCAAACCAAATGAAGCCAACACAGACATTGAATTTGCTTATTTAACTGAGATTATAGGAACAAAGGAAATAAAAAGCTACTAATAATTCATAAATATTTATTGTTTATAATAAACTATCATCAACTAATTAATTATAACATTATTTTGCTTGTGATACTCTACGAAACATGCCCCTTGACATAACCCCGGTTGTCGTGGACATTTCGGACAAAAGTCGCCCGTCTCTACACGTTTGTTATGTTTCCTCCAACAGCACGCATCTTTTTCGTTTTAATCTGTTTGTTTCTGGGTGTCTTGGCAATTTGAATGATACGTGATAGTCTGATGGAGGACGCGGGAGACAATTGGCAATTTCCCGACTTGAAACCAATGCCCGAATAATATGTTTTCTGAAATCACACAAGGGTATTGTTTTCTCTCCAAATCTATTATATAGAGAGTGCGCGTTACATAGCATTGTACTAAATACATGCACTCCCAATTTCAAATACCACCTAAGGGTTTTATGTTCTGGGTTATAGTACGCCATCATTTGGTCGTGCTTATCTACGCCTCCCATATGTTTGTTGTAGTTAAGCACGACTCCAGGCTTGGCTTTTACATTATTATTGGCGGAAAGGTAATCCTGCCATTCACTATTGTGTTCCGTTGAAATCATTAGCACCTCTCTCCGGTCATTCCATTTCATTATACATACTCCTTTGTCATTATACATCGAGATTTTTTCATTTTTTGCTAACTTTTTTTAATATTTCTGGCGGATTACCTTTCCTATTGGAACGTAGGGTTCCAGTGACATGGGTATTAGAATCTACTAAATAATTTGCCAAGTCGACGGAGTTATAAAAATTATCCATATACACTGAATGCCCTACGCCCAATTTCCCTTCTAATAAATCTTTCACAATCTTCGTTACATGATTTTTACCTCCTAATCGGGTATCGCATTTTCCCCCATACACAATCATTTTTATAACATAACCAAATTGATCTGTAAGTAAGTATAATTTTACGCCATATTTGTTAGCCTTTCCTTTCATAAATTGGCGGAAAGATAATCTACCACGCCACAATACAAGGGATTCATCTATACAGAGTACCTTGGCCGGGTAGTAAATATTGTCCATTATTTTATTAAACAAATTTACAAGACCTGAAATCTTATTTAATCGATTGTCTCCTGTAGTTTCATCATAAAAATTTATGCACCTTAAAATTAACATAAATCTGTTTCTTGACATATGAGTTTCTTGACATATGACTACTGAAAAACTTAAAGTCAAACAATTCCTCGGTACTCCAGTAGTCCTCGTATTTATTGCATTTAATTGTTCCCATATGGAATAACAGACCTAAAAATACCCTGAATTCCGAAATGGTTACATCCTTCCATTTCGTAATTCTTGCGTATGCATTATTGTTCGCTTCTATTAATCGTATGGCATATCTATTTATGTTGTTGACTAAAAAAACTAGAAAAGTGCTAGTAAACAACATATCGAAATATTCTTGAGGTTTTTCCTTCCTAGTACCTCTTAATCCAGATGTCTCAATAAATTCCGAAACACTAGACGTTTTTCGTGTAAAGCTCCAATTTGCACTAACACCACTTTCATTCCTGTTTTCATTTGGCGGGGAAGAATATTCTTCTTCTTCCGAATCTGACGAAGAAGAACAGTGACCAAGTTGGATGTCAAACTCATCAGGAGAACCCTCCAAAAGACTGATCAGTTGAACTTCTGTCATCGTATTTTCACCTTCTATGAAAATAATAGTCCATAATTAATTATATGTCGATAATTAATTACAAGTGACTATTGTTAACTTTCTCATGGGTTTATAATCTGATTTTATGACAAGCTGTTTTATATTTACCGTTTTGTCACGAATAAATGCTTTCTATTCTATATTTTAAAAAACAAGTATGAGATTTGATTCAAAAAAATTAAAACAGTTTTACCGATAAAATGGGTTGAAATTTCACCCCTTTTAATATGTACACTTTATAGAATCCACCCTGTATATTTATAATAAGAGAATTTAACCTCCGTTTTAGACTATTCGTTTGCTCACAGACGGTTTAATAACGAGAATAACATATTTCTGTTACCATACATACAATACATAAATCTCAGGCTTATCTTTCCCTGACCGTACAACATTTAATATATGTATACAAATTTACAATATTTTATTTAAGACTTACCGGTATATGCTGAAGCCGTCTCCAACATTGAGGTAAGATCGTGATCCATGTTTTCAACAGCCAGGTCAGTCGTGTGATGCTGGTTCGGAGCACAAATAGTCACAGCCGGGTCGTTCGTGTTAGGCAGGTTCGGAGTAAGGGTATGGATAGCCGGGTCAGTCATATTAAACGGGTTCGAAATACCAATATCCATAGTCGGGTTCATTGTACAAAGTAAAGCACACGCAAAACACAGAGACACAACCGAGATCTGGTTTAGACAACAGGCAAGCCAAGACTGAAGACTATTTTATTTTATACTATTGGCATAATGTAATAATAACTTCAAAGTGCTATAGCGGAACTTTCCCTACTCAGAACCAAGGGATTATCGGTCTATTGTCACTGAAGAATCGTTATCAGTAAGTTGCGGTCAGCTTTGTTATCGTTGCAGCTGCAAATTACACGACAAGTCTTAAGACTAAATTCACATTGTTTATAGGACTCGCCCTACACACAAACAAAGGATTATCGGTCAGGTGTCGCCGAAGAATCAGTGAGTCATTATGCAGCGGTCACATCAAAGCTTATAGGGAGAAGTTAAATTCTGTTATCGTAGCAGCTGCAGTTGACATGATAAGTCTTAAGACGAAATTCTCATTGTTTATGCGTGCTATTGTTTTTACAAACAAATAATTCGTTGCAAAATATTATTCTAGTTTTTTTTTATTTGCAACTGTATTGTTATCGCTACCTACTACTAAAGTTTGTTATCTTGGTTGCTGCTAAAATGGAACAGTGCCGTCCATTACCATTTAGTGCAGCAAAATGTGATAACTCAAATTAGATATAAAGAAATATGGACTTAGTTCACTTGACTTAAGGTTTGAAATTGATAAACACAAACGCAGTGCCGAATATTTACCTGCCTCCGCAAGCCATTTCACAACACAGTGTTGTGATGTTTAAAAGTATTGAGAATTAAATTTATTATACATTTATTTGATACTATTACGTGATTTGCATTAACGCTAAAGGCTGGAAATAACAATGGAATATAAAAACGTAAGCAGACACGTTTAGTCACGACCTATACTTTTAGGGCCATAAAAGTAGACTTTCTAAATTTAACTTTATAAAACGAAATATAACCGATGATAGACATAGCCTTTGAGAGCAGAATCTGATAAAAAAAATATCATAATATCTATTTCACAAATAGTTGCGAACAAAAACATTTTAACGTCACAGTGACGTGATCGGTGTCTCGCGGGTGTTCCGCAATCACGTCAACGTGTTGTGATTGGCGCTGAATGGGTTAACATTAGGTTTTATGTATTCTTTAAACAGTTTTATGATATCTTTTTGGATGTTATTTTTGTTTATCTGTGCTAGTATTCTATTTTTATTTGAGAAGATTTTTATCAATTTTGGCTTCGTCGGTGAATGATAAACAAAATTCAGGAACAATTGGTTATCGAAGGTATTTATTTGTTTTTCTGTAATAGGTATCTCCAAAACAGGACTCTCGAGTTGGGAGTGCACAGTACTTTGTGCTGTAGCTGCTTGTGGCTGACCCGCCAACATCGCCAAAGGTAAATCGTCTTCATCTGATGTACTACTTTCGGGGAGAGATAAATTGCGTGCCAATGTTGCCAGGGGCAAGTTATCTTCGCTATCACTATCGCTTTCTGAAATATCTGAGTGGTTCACCAACATGGATAGTGGTCCTTTTTCCTTGTGGTTGGATGTACTCTGATTAATTTCATTATTTTGCAATTCTATTCTGGATAAGGCGTCCGCGTTTGTATTTAGTTTTCCTTTTTCATACGTTATAGTGTAGTCATATTCTTCAAGGCGCAGGCGCCATCTTACCAGTCGACTATTCGGTTCTTTTATATTCATGAGGTATTGCAATGGTTTGTGATCGGTGATAATTTTAAATTTTCTACCGTATAGATAGGGCCTGAAGTATTTCGTCGCCCAGACTATGGCCAATAGTTCCTTCTCTATTGTACTGTATTTTGTTTCACTATCGTTAAGGGTCCGTGAAGCATAAGCAATTGGAAGATCAGAGCCTATTGGTCCTTGTGAGAGCACGGCGCCCAGGGCAAGGTTTGAGGAGTCCGTACGCAAATTGAATTCTTTTTCGAAATCAGGATATTGCAGAATAGGGTCGTTTGAGAGTAAATTTTGGCAATGTTTAAAACATTCAATGTAAGTTGGAGTAAGTTCGATTTTTGCACCCTTTTTTAGACATGATGTCAATGGTTTCGTCAGCTTTGCGAGTTGTGGGATAAATTTTCTATAATAGCCGAGCAATCCTAAAAAGGACTTTATTTCCTTGACTGTTTTTGGGATGGGAAATTGTTGAACTGCTTTGATTTTATCAGGGTCGGGTTTAATGCCGTTGGTAGTTATAATATGTCCTAAGAAAGGCGTTTCGCGTTTCATGAATTCCGATTTATTCAACTGTATCTTAAAGTTTGACTCACGGAGTCTTCGAAAAACATCTTCTAGGTTTTGAATGTGCTCTTGAAGAGAGGTACTGTAAACTATTATATCGTCCATGTATACCATAACGTTTTTCAAGCCGCGTAGCACGTTGTCCATAACGCGCTGAAACGATGAGGGTGCGTTCTTCAGCCCGAAAGGCATACGGAGATAGGCGTACTGGCCCCGATAACCCTCGTTGCCTGTGTCCACGCTGAAAGCCGTTTTGTCTATGTCATTGGGATTCATTTCTATTTGGTGGAACCCTGAAGCAAGGTCTAATACCGTGAAATACTGACAACGGCCTAGTTTGTCCAGAATATCATTGATGTTAGGGATTGGATACTTGTCGCTGATCGTTTTTTCGTTTAGTTTCCGATAGTCGACTACTAATCTCCATTTAGTTTGTCCTGTCGCGTCTTGTTTTTTTGGGACAATCCAGATGGGGGATTACCATGGACTATTAGAAGGTTGTATAATATTTTGTTCCAACATTGATTTGATCTGCCTATCTACCTCAGCTTTATGTATTTGGGGATACCTATAAGATCGCGTATAAATCGGTATTTCGTCCGTAGTATTTATGTGGTGTTTCATTTTGTTCGTAAACGTAAGTGGTGTATTTTCTGTATAGAAAACATCGCTGTAAGCTCCACATAAGTTTGTAAGATTACACTTCTCTTCGACGTTTAGATGATCTGTTCTCAGAAACGCTAGCACGCTATCATTTTTCTCGGACGTGGTCTCTAAGTTGTATAATACATAGTTGTTATTTAGTCTTTGGGCCTTAAGAGGCGACGATAAGCAAGTGATGATGTCATTATTAGTGGGATTTGTTATTTGCAGGTGAGCATAGCCTGACTTGGCTCGAGTTACAGTCTCGGGAATATAGCAATTGTTTACATTAGTGCGTGGGATGTAAATATCTCCATGTCGAATGTCCACGGGGACTTTGACACTCTTTGTAGAATTCGACCTTATGAGGGCTTCGAATAGAGATTTAGTTTCAGATGTCAGTACTTTTATTGGTATTTGAGTGTTCGGTGTGATAAGTAATTTATTTTTCAGATCAACTTTCGCTTGTAATTTTTCTAACATCTCGAACCCAATTAATCCATCAAATATATTATGGAATCTATAGATGTAATACTTAAACAAAGTATTTTCTTTAATCTCTGGGAATGAAGCCACCTCCACAGCGTAGTTATTGACAGAGGTACTATTTAAGTTTGTTACTGTAAATGGCTCCAACAACAATGGGTGGCCTTTGTAATGTTTTTCAATAACCTCCGGGGACAAAAACGACTGGTTTGCCCCTGTGTCAAGAAGAAGTTTGAGGGGAGGTTCTGCAATTTCAATATACGGCAACTGTCTTTTTAAATGAGCATTTATTTCTGTAATCATGTAGGGTTGTCTGTGTCCCGTACCTTGCAAAAATCCTGATTGGTTTCATTTTCAGTATAAATCTCGTCAAAGTTATCATAGTACTGCTGGTTGGCTAAATAGTCTGTGTCGCAAACGTATGGTCGTTTCTCGGTAATATTATCGCTGCGGGCGGCCGCGTAATCTGTATCAGCGTAGAACGCTGTGGCTGGTTGGTTTGTTTGATACGTTGTTTGGCAGGTATGATTATTTATTGGCATGTAAGGTCTCAGAGGTATGTTGGCCGATCTATACGAAAATCCGCTCATAGGTTTTGATGGACCTGGTTTATTATTTGATTGCGGTCTAGAAAACTGTCGTGACGGGTTGTAGGGGTATTGGGGTCTATTCCACTGATTATTCTCGTATGGATTAGGGTAAACCGGCCTATAATTGTTCTGTGAAAAGTTTTGTCTCTCAGAATACAGAGGTCTATTTAAATTAGGGAATGCCACCGGTCTCGGGGGTAAGTTGTGAGGACCAAATTTATTGAGGTCTAAGGGTTTTTGAAAATTGTTTTGGGACCCTTGTCGTTTTTGGAGATAGTGAATATTTTCTTCCTCCTTAATGTATTGTAAAGCCGTTGGCATGTCCTCGGGACGCATAGTCCTAATCGTAACACCTAGCGGGTCTTTAAGACCGCTCAGGAAAGTTTTCAGGGTTTGTGATGAGAAAAATTCGCGCTTGCAAATCTTTTTGTTTTCATCCTGTTCATGTAAATTGACATAGTTAATTATGGTGCTGAGCATATGCATGCACCGGTTGTAAAACTCATGAGTTGTTTCATTCTCTTGACGCATATTTATAAGATCCCTATTGAGACAATTTTCGTCACGTTGGTCGGCGAAATTTTTTATTAAGACTTGTTTTATCTCATTCCACGAAAACACGCCATTTATAGTAACGACCTCTTCAGCTTTTCCTTTCAGTTTGTTAAGGACACTATGGAGCAATACCTGGTTATTAAAATGATTGGGCTGTGCCACATCAAAATATTGGGTCAAAACGGTTTCGCATGTCGTTATAAACCTATGCAACTGGTTTGCATTTCCATCATAATCAGGAATGACAGTAAGAGCTATTTTTAAAGAATTAATCCTGTCATCTGCCATTTTACACAATTACACACTGTAAATTCACAGAAATATCTTATAGAATTAGTTAACTACTTATTCTAGTGTACAAAACAAACGAGATTCTATTTAAATTACACAGAAATGCAGATATTATGACTTTCCGGTTCGCTTGTAATGTACAAAAATACAAAAGAAATATGGACTAAACTAAAGGACTCACAGGATGGCGACGGCAGGTAGCATTTCGGCTCCGAAGATTCAATGACTAGGCCTTTGATGTATAAAAGCACTAGCCTTCCTTTTTCGACTGCGCCACTTATAGTTCTTTGGTAAATGA
Organism: Epinotia demarniana; assembly: GCA_945867215.1. NCBI lineage: Eukaryota > Metazoa > Arthropoda > Insecta > Lepidoptera > Tortricidae > Epinotia > Epinotia demarniana. The sequence goes on from OX244283.1 coordinate 13,516,099, forward strand.
AACTTGAAAACGATTACACAATTTTATTTTTCTAAATTACAAATTAGCCCGACAATTTGTTGTGAGCACGACCGATGCTAGGTACGAACTGGTTCACTTGCCCTGATCTACCTATTCAGCACTTATAGGGCGGACGCCCCACTCACACACATAACACGCATGAGTGCCTCGCCCTGAACCTAAATTGCTCATCTACTAATGGACTGCTGGAGTTCACATGCTCGTTCAGCCTGTCTAGGATCAGTCTCTCGAATATCTTGCCCATGACATTCAAGAGACTGATGGGTCTGTAAGAAGCCGGGGAGGTTTTGGGCTTCCCCGGTTTTGGGATGCCTATCACAACTGCCTCTTTCCAGCTAGCTGGGAAGTGGCAGTTGCGGAGGGCGGAGTTGTATATGGACAGAAGTAGCTCTAAGTGAGCATACAGTCTGTTTGGGAGTCCGTCTGGACCCGGTGCTTTCCGGGGTTTTAATTTCTTTATTACTATTTGGAGTTCGGCTTTAGTTATTTCCCTCAATGGAGGTCCTGACATGGGTTTATTAACTATTGAATCTAATTGTGTTATTATGCTGGGTATCATGGTGGGGTCAGTAGGTATCACTCCCGGGGAGCATTGGGTCTCTAGAGCAGCTGCTAGGCATTCAGCCTTTTCTGTATCTGTGAAGGCCGGGTCGGGTGCGTCAGGGCGGAGAAGGGGGGGCATGGACACCACTGTGTCACTCTTGAGGGATCTCGCCAGTCGCCAATAAGCTTGGTGACCTGGCGAAATCTCCTCGAGAAAACTCTCCCACCTCTCCTCCCTGAAACTCCTTATCCGCTCTTTCACGTATCTTTGGTGACGATTTACTATATATGTTTTTGTTCTCAGGGATAGGGCACCTATCGTACTCCCTGAGTGCTCGGTTTTTTTGTGTTATTAATTGTCGGATGTGGTCAGGGAGTCTCCATTTTAGGTCCACACCGATTGTCACCTCCCTGGAGCAATCATGTATTGTTTTTTGGAGACCTTTAGTGAGGTTGGAGATTGCCTCCTCGGTGTCTTCCTTGGAGTGTAATTGGGAGGGGAGGTTTTGTAACGTGTGGTGGTTGGGCTGGTTTAGGGCTACTCCCACTTTGACCCAGTTTGTTATTGACTTTTTCCCCTTTTTATTTGATGGAGGAGGTCCCAGGGCGATTACCACCGGCCTGTGGTCTGAGTCCATCACGTGTGCCACTTCGATGGAGCGTAGGTTTAGGGAAACTCCCTTCAGCAGTACCACGTCTAGAATATCCGGCTGGTACTCATTTTGGAAAGGGTAGTGAGTGGGTTCGAGTGGTGAGAGGATGTCTATGTGATGACTATTCCCGTGAAGGTAACGATGAAGCAGCCTGCCATTTCCATTGGTAATCCGGCAGTTCCATTGGGTGTGTTTGGAGTTGAGGTCCCCAGCCACTATGACTTGAGTCCTCAACCCCAAACAACACGTCCAGGTCTTGTTGCAGGATGGGCTTGTCAGGAGGTTGGTAAGCAGAGTACAGCGTGATCGGGCCGTGACCCGTCAAGTCCATCCGACATGCCGTCACCTCTAAGTGAGTCAATGCGGGAGGTGTAAGGGGGGAAATGTGGATTTCTTTTTTGAAGTAAATTAGGGTTCCGCCTCCAACTCCCACCCTGTCGTTGCGGATTAGCTTATAATTGGCGATCCTGGGGTCTTTATGCGATGGCTTGAGGAAGGTTTCCTGCACCATGAGGACATCGAGACCGAAATCTCTCATGGTGCACGCCACCTCCTCCCTTTTGTCCCTAAGTCCGTTTGCATTGAATATCCCCAATGTCACGGATCTAGGTTTTATTTAACCTTCCTACTACCGAGTTAGCCATTTGTGTGTTTTTCCTTGAGTTCGCGAAGTGTACGCAGCAGGTTGCCGTGTCGGTTAAGCACCGTCAGTTGTTGGATGGTAGTTTGGGCTTGGCGGAAACTGGCTGCTAGTTGAGAGACCTCCTCAAAGTCTATCCAGTCGGCCAGGTCGGCAACTAACTGCAAATCGGCCTCGACACTATGGGATGTTGCGTGAATGGGCGGATTTGGCGGTGGGTAGGAGGGTCTAGTGTTTAGAGGGGGGGGAGGGGTATGGAGGGAGGGGGGTATTTCCCCCTTTGGTTTCAACTGAGCTTGTGGGTGGGGGTTACTGCGGTGGTAGAAGGTGTCATCAACTCTACCTTCTGTGGTGTTCGTTTTTGGGTGTCTAACGTCCGTTCGAAAAGTTTTGGTTAAAGTCGGATTTGCTGCTGCCTGTTTTGTAATATTGTGTTGGTTATTCGCGGGATAGCTGGGTTGGTCAGAAGTGATTGCTGTTGAGGGGTGGGGGTGGTGGAGGTTTGAGGGGGGAGGGGAGGGGGGGGGGGGGGAGGCAGAAATTTGCTGTAGTTTGAGGTGGTCATTTTTGGTAGAATAACGAATGGGGGGAAATTCCTTGATTCCCATTATTGGGGGGGGCTGAGTAAGGTGGTTTGGAGGAGGGGGAGGGCGCTGCCAAGCCTGTCGTTGAGGGGGCTGAGGTTCTGTGCGGGTTAAGTCCGATATAGGTGTCGGGTTATTTGAAAATTGAGGGGGGGGGGAGGATCTCTCTAGGCCTGCGCACAGACTTTTTCTTAGTCTCGTTTTCAGGGGGGCCGGCCGGGGACTGGCTATAATTCGCCGGGTGGGGACCCAGGCAATTACAGCACTGTACCGTTCCTGTGCGGTCGCAGTTCTCTGTTAGGTGAGCCCCAATGCATTTGACACATCTAGTGGGAAGGGTGCATGAAGAGGATCCGTGTCCGTAGCGATGGCACCGATGACACATCGGGGGCCTCCGGCCTTATGTGGGACTTCGACTGATAGTCCTTGCAGACCACATACCGTTGCGATATTATAAATTTGTTTGGCCTCTGGGGTCTTTTCTAGAATGACTACAACATTGTTTAGCTCCTCTTTATGGGGGCCCCTATGCATCCGGAAGACGCTCAGGGCTGGGTACTTTTGAGCCTGAATGTCTTCCAGGATGTCTGCTTCTGGTAGGCCGGGAGGGAGGCCTCTAATTACTACTCTTAACTTTTGATCGCCTGCCGACGGATATACAAAGCAACCGTCTCGTATTAGGTTCTTCCAACCGCGATATTGTTCACTATTTGCAGTTTGTACCATAATATAGGTCTCCTTTGAGAGTCTATCCTTCGCCATTCGTGCTGAAAGGAGTCCTAGGCGAAGTTGATGGGCTCGTTTGGAAAGGTCCGCCCATCTGCTTACATCAAATATTGCTATGAGTGGGGGTTTATTTACTCTAGAGGGGAAGGGCGCCTCTTTGAGGACCTCATCGTCGTCCTCTTCTCTTCTCAATTCTCAATTCTTTATTGCATTCCTTAATGTATTACAGGTGTAAGACTTACATGCTATAAAAACATTAGGAACCCTGTCGGGCACAGCAAGTTTTGATGGTACATGCTTAAATAGAAATACAATATGGATCTCTTATTACTACTATTTAACATAACATAATATATATCACTTTAAGGGTAATTAATACATTCCCAACATGTTTCTAGGGTTTTCTGTTAGATAATCATTAACAGTGTAGTAACATTTATTTATTAAGTATTCTTTAACTTTTTTTAGGAATCGTTTGTTATTTGATTCTTCTTTGAGGTATTCCGGTAACTTATTGTAAACTTTTATTGACATTGCATGCATACTATTTGAGTGCATTCTCAATTTTGACGAAGGCAACAATAACTTGTTTTGGTGCCGCAAGAGATGAGTAGTTGGTAAATCTTGCCGTTTAGTATAAAAATTTGGATATTTGCGAACAAATTTACACACTTCCAGAATGTATATACTCGGCAAAGTGAGTAATTTAAGATCAATGAAATGATGCTTGCAACTATCCATGTTTTTTATATTTGCTATAATTCGTATTAATCTTTTTTGCATTCTGAAAAGTGTCGGAGCATCTGTGCTGTTTCCCCACAACGTAATACCATATGTGAACCAGGCGTAGGCATAGGCATAATAGGTGACGAGGGCAGTGTGCGTATCTGTTGTTTTTTTGACTTCGCGGAGGGCATAGGCAAATTTAGCTATTTTGGCTCTTAAATTTTTTATGTGTGTTTTCCAATTTACATGAGTATCTATTGCTAGTCCAAGTAATGAAAATTCGTTTGCAACTTCTATTTGTTGATTACTATAGGCATAATTAATGTTTAGGGGAGGTTTCTGATGGGGATGGAAAGACATTATTCTGGTTTTTTTGAAGTTAATTTCTAAATTATGTTCACACATCCAATTACTTGTTTTGGCTAGGATTGAATTTATTTGGTCATTTACGTACTGGACATTGATGTTTTCACAAGTTGTTAGAAGCGAGATGTCATCCGCAAAAAGAACACACGGCTCCTGCATTATTTTGGGAAGGTCATTCACATATATTAAGAACAAAAGACATCCAATGACGCTACCTTGTGGAATTGAGGCTTTCGTTTTTATACAGTCCGATCGAATGTTTAATATTTCACCTTTTTGATGGTCATAAAACTCTACTTCGGCGTACTGCTCCCTGTTTTGGAGGTACGATGCAAACCATTTATGTGCCGTTCCACGTATTCCTACTCCATACAGTTTATTTAACAATATGTTATACTGGACTTTGTCGTAAGCTTTTGTCATATCCAGTAATATTCCTATTGCATACTTTTGGGTGTTGATTGTATTTAATATTTCTTGTATATATTTATACACTGCTAGTGTTGTGGATCTGTTTCTTCGGAAACCATTTTGGCTTTCATCGAAGATGTTATATTTCTCGCAGAAGGAGTATACACGGTCGCACATTGCTCTTTCGAAGATTTTTGAAGATGTGGGTAGAAGCGCGATAGGTCGGTAGTTGTCAGGGTCTGTTTTTGTACCTTTTTTATGTATCGGCTTAATCACTGCTTTTTTTAACATATCTGGGAAAACTCCTTCTTCAAATGACTGATTAATCAGGAAACAAAAGGGTTGGGCAAGCTGGTCTGCGCACTCTCTAATTAGGGATGGCGGGATTTTGGTTTTGATTGGAGTTTTGGTTTACATTTCTGTTTGGGCTTAAAATATCTTGCCAATTTATGTTTGTTAATTGTTCTTTAAATAATTCTCTGTTATTCCGGTTAAAAACTCTTTTATGCATGTACCACGAAGTACGATTTAGACATTGCTTTATTATTAACTGTATGCTAATTATAGTCGCATTGTGATCTGAAAAACCAAAGTCTTTTACTATAGTATTTAAATACTGATCTGTAAAATTAGTAAATATTAGGTCTAAGCATGTTGAGGCGGTTCGTGTAATATGTGTTGGGCTTTTTATTTGTTGCGTGAAGTTGTGTTCCGCCATTAGGTCTAAAAAATTACTCGTTTTGGAATTGTTCTTTAGGACATCTATATTGAAATCTCCTCCTAGGATTATCTTGTATTTACTATATTTATTTTGTATATAATTTAAAATACTTCCTAATTGTTTATAGAAAAGCTCTTCATCTCTTCGGTTCCAGTACATAACAATAAGAATAATGCCTTGTTGAGTGAGCTCAGTAGCACACACCTCTAGTACATAATTAATTGACATGCTCGAAATGTCTGACCTTTCTTCGCATTCAAACTTATCTTGGATTAAAATGCAGACTCCACCTCCCCCTCGCGTTGCTCTACAGTAGGATGCTGCAAGTCTGTAACCTGTTATGTGCAGCATATCAATTTTTCCTTGTGATAGCCAAGATTCTGAGATGCAAAATGCTTGGAATTCCTTATTTTCTTCAATAAATGCCTCTAGTATGTGTTGCTTGTTGTATAGGCTTTGGAAGTTTTGGAACAATAAATTCATGGTGTGATCCTCAGTTTCGAAATGCCTGCTTCGTGGTGCTTGTCCGAGTGTCTCCGCAGTTCTGGGACTGTTCCGTATGTTGCTGCGAGGAGTTTTCCTCTACGTGGCTGCTCCTATGTGTGATTTCGGCTCCGATTTGTGGTGTAATTCGGTCGTGTGTGTTGTTTTGGTCGATTTCATTCTTACTTGAGGGTATTTGGTATTCTCTGCCATTGATGTACACTTTATTATTCCTTATTATGGCATGTAGACCCTGGTTTCTCGCATCACGTAGAGTGTCTTTTATAGCCTGTCTTTGCTTTAAGGCGGCTTGGTCCATATATTCTGACACCGCCAGACCCGCGTTTTTAAATACTTGGCTTTGAGTTAGGATATATTTTGCCATCCTTTTACTGATCAAATCAATTGCTACGGGTCTTCTGTAGCCATATTTCCCTAGACGTGAGATTCCGTCTATAAAACCGTTTACATCTATGCCGAGGAGGTCGTAGAATATATAACAAATCCGTTGTATGAGCTCTTGTTCGGATTCGTTTCCGTTTTTTTTAAATCGGTAAAGCACAATCGAATTTCGCTGCTTTTCTATCGTGCAGCTGGGTTGTTCCTCAATTCTTTTACGCAGTGAATCCAGCTCCATTTTTAAATTATTATTGTGGTCCTGTAGGGTTTTGATGTGTTCATTCATTGTATTAATTTCTTGTTTTATTTGCTTCTGCTCCTCGAATATACTTTCCGTTTTATGGTCAACTTCCGACTTTAGACTCGTTATGTTATTAATTACTTCCTTTAATAATATTTCTTTGATATTTTCTGTGATCGACCTAGTCAGGCAGTCTTTCAGTTCTCCTATCTCCATTTTTATTAGTTGTCTAAAACTATCAAACGTGATAGTATCCGTGTTGGTGGATTGCAGGGCATTTTCGTTATGTGAGTTGAGCGGCTGAGTAGTTGGATCCTCTGAGCCGGTATCTCCTAATCCAGACAAGTAAGTTTCGTCGCACGACATGTTTGTGTCTTCTAAGTTTCCCATTTGTTGCCTTAAACCCATTGGGGATGCAGCTGTATTATCATTTCGGGGTCTGCGTGTCTTATTTACGCAGGAAGGGCAATTCCAGGCTGCCCTCAATTCTGTGTTATACTCTCTAACAAACGCCGAGGTCATATTGAGGCATGCAAAATGGTAGGATTCTCTGCAATTAGAGCAGTTTAGAAGCTCTCCTTTTTCGATCCTTTTACAGCAAGCTGAACAAATAATTTTTATCTATTTTAAGTTTTCAAACGATTTCTGAACGAAATATGTAGCGCTGGCAACACTATTCGGCTGTCGCGTTGGTATGACTGTTCTTGTGTCTTGTGTCAGTGTCAAACTGTCCGATGTCAAGTTAGCCAATCAGCTGTGCGGTGACGTGCTCGGTTCCGTTATGTTTACGGGATTTTGGATCGATTTCGATGAATTTTAAAGTACAACGGTTTAAATGCGATTCTTACCGGGTTTGTGAGTTCTTAAAATGCTTCCAAAAGTTGCGTCTAACTGTGTATCTTCAATTGCCGACTGCTGACATAACCTCTTGTTGACAACACAATAGTATGCGTACGTTTTTTCTATTTATTATACATTTAAATCGCAGAGAGGTTTTCACTATTGTATTTACTTGGCCAGGGTTGCCAGACTCCTCCTATAATTTTTAAGTGAGTTAAGAAATTTTTAAGAGAGTAAGAGTTCAGAAGTTTTCCTCTTAAAAGTGAGTTTATAAGAGCCTCGCTATTTTTGTCTAAAAGATTAGGGTCTGATTGCTCGATTCGCTCTGATACGTCTCTCGGTAGGTTGTTAAAATTGTTGGGAGTTGTTATACTGTTGGGAGTTATTAAACTGGTATTGCTTATATTGGGTTTAGTGGGCGTTAGGTGTTGATTGTTTTTAACTGGGTTTTTGCGTTTGGTTTGTGAATTTGATTTTGTAGTTGAGGTGGTAGAGGAGTGGGGAGAGCCGACATTTGCGACCCTCCTCCTCTTGGTTTTGTTCTTTTTATTTATTACTTCCTTGAAAGGGGCCTCATCATGTGAGTCCCCCGGCTCGCAGATCTCCATACTGGAACCAAGCGAGTCTAGGGCCCCCATGTACCCTCCGTTCCTCCTGGAGTGTGACCCCGAGGAGGATGACGACAGAGAGGAGGAAGAGGACGATGAGAAGGACAAATTGCCGTCCTCAGTGTCCTCGTATCTTGGCTTGCGTGTGTGGGCGTTATTACGGTTACGCCGGTCTGAGGGGTCACGGCGGTCTCCCTCCCTTGAGTAACGAAGGGGGGAGCGAGAATACAGAGAGCTCGAGTGCGAGCGAGAACGAGTCAGTGAGGTTTGGAAATCGCGGCCTCCCGATCGCCCCCTGTGGGTGGGCGTGTGTTCGTCGTTTGTTCTGAGCGAGAGAGAGGGCGCGACTTCACTATTCTGGGGATGAAAATGCGGGCGCATATGGCGTTACAAACGAATTGTGGTGCGTAAAGTCGCTTGGCTCTGTGGTGGGGGTAAGCTCCACCCAGGCTGGTTTCGCCTACTTTTACTATGAATTTACTTTACATCTTGAATATCTTACTTGGATTAAACTTATTGGTATTGAAATTTATTAGGGAATGTAAAGCTGATTCTACTTGACGTCTTACATACATTTCTGCGTCTCTTATTGACTTCTGGCATGAAATATTCTAAGTTGACTACAGAAAATGGAAATTTTGTGGTTCTCAAAGTGTTTCTGGTAAATGATGTAAGTCCGGATCCTACAGTGCAGATATATGGGATGTATACATGTGGCTATAGGAATGCAGGAATATGTGTATCAATGAATAAATCAACTTAAAGTAATCAACTTTTATTATAATTTATATATTAATTAAAGCAGTCAGGAATCATCAAGAATGTTTCCACGTTTTACAAAATTAAAGTAATCGACAGGCTAGTCGTACTGACTAATCAATAGTACTTATACTTACTACTCACAGCCGAACATTACAACATGAATAACTCAAAAACAATAAATATCAATTAAATGTAACTCTTGGTTTTTTACTTGTTTCTCTCACTCTTATTATATATGCAAAAAGAGCGAGCGAGACAGGTAAAACACCAAAGGCCCTTCTAACAGCTCACAGACTGAACTCAGTTATTCATTTAAAATACACTAATGAAACGAAAAATCTCTATCGTTAAGGGTCGAGGTTGGTATGCCATATAACTTAGATGCAGCATAATTAGTCAGCTCTTTATTTTTAACCCTTCTTATAGCAGTTTCCAAGTCGCACTTGCTATAAGCAGCCCTATTTGACTTTCTTTTGTATTTAGTCATTTTTATGTACTTAAATATTATGCCATTACTTTAGATAGTATATTGATCAACGCAAGGTGAAGTCGTTATCTGCAAAATAATATTTTTATGTTAAAGACTATCGTAATGAAATATACAACGTGTTTTAATTCATTTTCGTCAACTTTAAGAGAAGGTTCTCTAGGTGATTTGCACTTAATTTATTTAAGAAACTAGTGTCTTAATTCTTACTGTTATAGAGTATTTCAAAAAATAAATTTAATGGCTCAATAACTGTAGAACGGCCTTTATAACATAGTAGGTGTTATTTATTATGAAATGTGCCCTCAGATACTTGACACTAACTTGAATGTTATTCGACGGAGCCCCGCTTTCGTGTCTGGGACTCAGTTTCCCGCCCTCCGCCCGGGCTCCCGCCAGAATGTTCTTGTCGTAGCTGCCGTTACCGTGAGCGGTGGTTAACTAACACTTTTGTCGTTTTGTTTTTTTTTTTGTTTTATTTGTAGTTTTGGAGCGCCTCCTCCATTTACTACACTTGGACGCCGGAGAGCCCGAAGGGATTCCCCGGGAATACAATTTTAATAGTACACAAGATGCCTGCCTCCATGGGGGCGAACAGGTCTTTTCCTCCAGTAAAGGTGTCTTGTCATAATTACGTCAGTTAGTATGAAGATTTATTTGATTAATGTTGGAAGTTACGAATCTTTAATCGTCTGTCTGTTAGTATGTAATTAGTCAGTTAATTATGTTAATTATGGGGGGGTCGCAGGGCCCATCCTCTGGAGAGGTATCGATGAGGAGCCGGGAGACTCGCTTCTAAGCCTCACACTGGTTCTTCTAGGTCTGTAAGGAAGGTTAAGTTGGGAAGCACCCGTGTTGTGCAGTCTGACGGAAATCTGGGATAGAATCTCCTGGTCATCTTTCAGTGACACGTCCTCTGATGGACCCGAGGGCATTCTATCTGGGGGGGAGGGGGTGATCCTGAGCATGTGTTCTTTATCTGTAGTGTTGGTTGTCCTGTGGGTCGGTGAGGATGTGTTTAGGTCTTCTGCGGTATAGGTTGCGCATGGTGTAGGTGTGTAGTCCGCTGCGGCACGGATGAGTGGGTTAGTGTTGTGTGGTGCTCCGTCGAAGAAGCGCCTCGAGAATTGTGTCAAGTGTGCGGTCATAGATTCCAGACCCAGATTGCCGTGCAGGTCGGCGTTCCTGACGTACCAGGGGGCGCCGACCATTTTGCGTAGGAATCTGCTCTGCACCACCTAGAGTTTATGGAGGCGCCCCTTCGAGACGTGTGCGAACACCACACTGGCGTATGTCATTACTGGCCTAATGCATGTCTTGTATAATGTCAGTTTGTGCCTTAGGGGCAATTTTGATTTTGAATGAATGAGTGGGTGCAACCTACCCGCAATGAATGCGGCTTTTTTTTTTTTTTTTCCATACATATTTTCCCAAGTTGGGCCCCGAAGGGGCCCTTAACTAATTGCCACTGACGGCTGCGGCACAAAGCACGCAATACAAAAACATAACTGTACAAAATGTACAGAAACTAAAACAAAACAATCTACAACTAACTACCTACCTACACCTTAAAACTACCTTAAAAACTACTATACAAAAACACACGCCACCGAACATGCAATCAGCCGCGCACCACATGCAACTGACTGATGGCACATTCGGTGACGCATCTGCGGGACATACACACCGCAACCTTATAAATAAAAACACACATAATATACAAAAACACAAGCCAAAAACCAAACAGAAACAACAGACATAAAAACATATACAACTGCGGGTCATGCCGCACGCCCCGCCCCAGCCGCATACAGCACAGCCGCGGAGAGACGCGCAAGCTAGAGCCGAGGACGAGCAGTAAAAACTACACATCCCCGACCTCGCAGGATATATACATAAATATAAATACTGGGTTAAAACCAAAAACATGCAACCCATACACCAATTAAGAGAAATGCAAAACAACAACCATTAATATACAAAGACTTAACCTAACATGCAACCTAACATGCATCTATACAAAAATCAAGACTTAACCTAACATGCAACTATATACAATGTCAAATAATAACAGAAATATGCACATGCAAAACGATAAAAGAATAGTATGTACAAAGTGAATACAGCGCCTAAGCCCAATAAATATATACAGCAATTGGGAGGCCAACTAGGGATTATACAACACATAACATTACATAAAATGAAAAGAAAGCACACAACAAATGTACATGGACAATTGCACCCTCGCTACGCTCGGCATACACGCCGCGATCGACCGCGAAGCCCCGCCCCGTTCCGCCCGGGGGGCGGTACCGGCCGGCCGCCAGCCAATCGCAGCGCGTACACACCACGTGCGAGCCGTTTGTTTACCTTTTTATCAGTGTGATAAAAAGGTAAACAATGCCATGCCCCGCTTGTGCACGCTTTCGCCGTATAACGGACAAAAACGTAAACAAACGGGGCGCGAGTGAACGTCAAGGAGAGATGTGATGGAGAGTATAATTATTTACAACAAATAACTTAATTTCCGCCAGGTGGAGAGCCAGAAGGAGGACGAATAAAGTGACGCACACTCCGGGAACCAAAGTGGCGCCGAGTCAGGGAGGGCCTGTATGGAAAAGAGGGGGCCGAAAATGAGGGTGGAGGAGGAAGAGGGGCATCAGCACCCTGGGAGACTGAACCGGCATCAGTAGTGTGGTGGACAAAGCTACGAGAAAACTCATCCACCACACCACTGTCCAAATTAATGTCCACCAAGGAAACCCCGGTGAGCCCGTCAAAGCTCACCGCCCCACGGCGCTTCCGTTCACGCTCCTGGGCGCGGAACTTCACGTCGTACTCAACCTCGCGCTTGCGCTCCATGGTGATGGCGTCATCCGGATCAAGCAGCACATGCCTGGGCCGACGATCCCTGCAGGGAGGGTCCGCCCTCGGGACGTAGTCGATGGCTTTTTTGATGAGGGGATTTCCACTAAGAGCCGCCTTGGCGAAGTACTTAGTGGAAATCCCCTTCATGAATTGCCGAACGGAAGGCGTGAACAAGTCAGCCTGCAGACGCACATTGCGCACGTAAAATGGAGCGTTTACAGCCCGCCGCAACACACGGTTTTGAACGACCTGCAAACGCTCCAAATGCGTTTTGGCGCAATGTGCGAATGCGACACTGCCGTAACAAAATACAGGACTTGAAGATGAGCAGCTTATTCCTTATGGACAACCTGCTCCCGGAACGGAGAAGGTGGTGAAACCTACCCAAGTAAAACGCAGCCCTATCACGGACAATCTTAATATGTTTTCCAAAGGTCAGCTGCCTGTCCAGGTGGACCCCCAGGTACCGCACCTGGGATACCCAGGGTATACTCCTCCCGAACAGGGACAGCACCCCACAGTTCGCGGTGAGGGCGATGTATCCGGGCCTACGTGAGAAGAGCACCGCTGCACTCTTCTCCGGGTTTATTTCCACCCTCCACTCGCGACACCAGCGCCCCAGGGCGTCTATCGCAACCTGATCTTCTCGAGCTTCACCGATGTCGTGTAAAGAGCCGTAATTGACACGGTCAATCCTGGGCATATCGTTGACGTACAGGGCAAACAGAAAGGGAGAAAGTACCGCACCCTGCGGCACGCCTGCCCGAATGGGATGACGCACCGACAGGGTGCCCTCCACGCGATAACAGAATGCCCTGTCCGCCAAGAAGTCTCCCATCAGGTGCACGAGCCTATCCGGCATTTGCATGTCAAAAAGCTTAAGTACTAGTCCACAGTGCCACACTTTATCAAATGCCTTGGCGACGTCAACGAAGACCGCGCCAGTGGCGACCGACCTGCGCGACACTGTGAACCAGTGCATGACATGCTCCACCAGCCGATGCACCTGGTGGGTGCACGAGTGCTCAGGCCGAAACCCAAACTGCTCGTCAATATATATTTTGTTCTCGCTAAGGAAATCCCACAAGCGGGCTTGAATTACCCGCTCGTACAATTTCCCCAGCGAGGACAAAAGGCTGATGGGCCTGTAGCTGGTCGGCGCTGTTCTCGGCTTGCCCGGTTTAGGCAGCCCAATAACATGGGCCACCTTCCAGGCCGCCGGAAAGTGTGAGTTGAGCAGCGCCGCATTAAACAGGTCCGTCAGAAAATGAACTAGTGCATCCGGGAATGCCTTCAGGGCACGGTTAGGAATGCCATCCGCGCCGGGAGCCTTCCTGACCTGCAGCATCCTGATCAGCCTCTGGACCTCCGTGAACGTTACCGTCCTCAGAGGCAGACCAGTGGGCGCGGCCGCAAGATTGGCGGCAACGCCATCCTCAACGCATGCGACACGATCCCGATCGACAGATTCCGTGCTGGGCGAACACTGCAGCTCAAGGCTGCTCGCCAAGCACTCTGCCTTCTCAGAGTCTGTGAATGCCGGGGGAGTGGAAGGGGGAGCCCCAGGAATGTATAGGGGAGGCATCTGTGCACGCTCGTCAAGTTTGAAATTACGCACTAGGCTCCAAAAAGCTAAATGAGAGGGAACAATCTTCTCAAGAAGACCGTTCCATCTGGCATTCCTGTACTCAGTAATGGATTTACGCAGTTTTTTACGCAACCAGTTAAGATTGGACTTATTCTCCGGCGAGGGAAAGAGATCATACTCGCGAGTGGCTGCGTTCTTAAGCCTTTTGATCTCGTTAATATACTGTGCGGAGGTGGGGGTCAGGTTCGAAGGGAGAACACGTCCTTTTTACTCAAGCGTTTTATTCCGACTGTCTTAACCTAGATTACAATTATCTGCCCACTACACCACCGGGGCTAATAGGAAAAAAAAAAATGTATTCTTACATATATTTTTTTTTGTAAACACATCAAAAGAAATAGTACCTAATTACATTATTCAGACATGTCTGGAAAATAAGGATTAGATGCGTATACAGTATGATCTACACTTATTCAATAAACAATTTTACACGATTTTTATGAATAGTTTCATTTTTTCCCTTATTTAATATTATTATATTTGGCCCTTGATCTTCTACTACTTTAAATGGGCCGTTATACAATTTGCTAAATTTTTTTCCCGTTTCATTTTTAATTAAAACTAAATCATCTTTCTTATAAACAAATGGAAGAACATTTCTGCCATATAAGCTCTTATTTGCTAACTTACTTTTTAACAAATGCTCTCTTGCTTCCTTATGCGCTAACTGTAATCTATATCTTAACTCTAACATGTAGTTGTTTGGATTATACAATGGATCCAAAGTATCGCTTAAATTGCTAGGTATTCGACATTCTTTACCGAAAACGAGCTCGAATGGTGAATATTTAGTTGAACTATGTATAGTGGTATTGTAAGCGAAACACCAGAATGGTAGCCAGTGGCTCCATGTGTCTGCGTGTTCGTCACAATAAATTCGTAAAAATGCTCCAAGATGTTTATGCATATTTTCAATAGCACCGAGTGATTGGTGATGGTAAGCCGTCGATTGTAATTTTTCGATTTTTAGTAATTTACATACCTCTTGAAATGTCGACGACGTGAACTCTGTGCCTCTGTCGGTGGCGATGACCTTGGGTATACCGTACCTTAATATGAAGTTGTTAACTAAAGCTCGCGCCACGCTGACAGTGTCCTTGTTACGTAATGGGTATGCTTCAATATACTTACTAAGTTCACATTGTATAGTTAGGATGTAGGTAAATCCGTCCACATCGGTCTCTAAAGGTCCGACTACGTCCAAGAATATCTTCTCCAAGGCCGCTGTAGCTGTGGATGTTATTTGCATTGGTTCTCTGTTTTCCCGCGAATATTTCATATGCTGACATTTACTGCACTTCCTAACGAAATTTCTAACTTCCTGCTCCAGCTCGGGCCAGTAGTATTTTCTCTTAATATTGTTTATCATTCGACGTATACCGGCGTGTCCACACGTTGGCAATAAATGGTAATCGTTCAAAATTATAGTTTTTTCTTTTCTGTCAATTATTCTTTTTACATTGCTGAGAATGTTTATGCGTGGTCCGGACCACTCTTTGTTACTCATTATCTCTTCACTGAGATTCTTTAAAAATAACGCGTTATTTAGTGTCTTTATTATACATACTTCTTCAATATTTATTTTTTTACAAAACACGCTTAACTTATTCGCAAAATCGGCTCGCGTATAGTGCGACATATAGCTAAGGTTTATGTATATAATTGACTTTTCTTTTATGTATGAAAAACATTCATGTTCCATTGTAATTTTATTCTTCGTTCGTAAGTTGTCTAAATCCGGGCTCGAGATAAAATCTAACTCAACGGAATTGTTGGGTTTTCTTAATATTTCCGAAATTTGAGGTTGATCAGGCCTCGCATCAATGGGTATATTAAGATCCGTAGCGTTTCCGGAACTCGTATTTCGTTGTAATGCTCTTTTACTTTGCGCCCTTGTCATTACTAAAACTCGTTTTTCTATATTTTTTAATTCGTCCGAAGTGATGGTCACCCTACTCAATGCGTCCGCGCCTACGTTATCTTTGCCCCTTATGTAAACAACTTTGTAATCGTATTCTTCGAGTTGTAGTCTGAATTTAATTAAACGGCTGGATGGGTCTTTCATACTAAAAAGATATAATAATGGTTTATGGTCAGTCATGATGGTGAAATATTTACCAAATAAATAAGGTCTGTAGTGCTTTACACTCCAGGTCACGGCTAATAGCTCCTTGTGTATAGTCGGGTAATTTAATTCGGCTTTATTTAGGGTTCTACTTGCGTATGCTATCGGTCTCAAATCTTTGTTGCACAAAACAGATCCGATGGCCTTCCCGGAGGCGTCTGTTTGAAGGACAAATTCGTTACTATCTGAAAAGTCAGGGTACTGCAGGATTGGTGGGGATATTAATTTTTCTTTTAAAGACATAAATGCCTGTTTACATTCGTCTGTCCAGTTAAAAGTAACATTTTTCCGACATAATCTATTCAATGGCAAAGTAATTGTGGCAAAACCTGGTATAAATTTCCTGTAGTAATTACAAAAGGCGACGAAACGTCTAACCTCGTCTATCGTTGTAGGTGCTGGATAGTCTTTTAATACTCTAGTTTTTTCAGGATCGGGCAAAACTCCTTGGGCTGACACTATGTGGCCTAAATATAAAAGTTGTGTTTTGAGAAATTCACATTTTTGAGGATTGACCTTCAAGTTTGCCTTTCGTAACCGTTGCAATACATCGGTTAAATTTTTATTATGCTGATCTATATTTCTACCGAATACCACGAGGTCGTCCATGTAGATAAAGCATTTTTCATATGATAGTCCCGACATGGCTATTGACATTACACGTGAAAAGGCGCTCGCACTGAGCTTCAATCCCATGGGGAGGCGTTTCATGCGGAATTGACCTTGACTTGTTGAAAAAGAAGTGATGTTTCTACTGTCTTCGTCTAAAGCTGTTTGGTAGTATGATTGTTGTAAATCTAAATGGCTGAAATAGATTGCTCCTGACAATGAGTCCAGAATCTCTACGATATTTGGGAGAGGGAATTTATCGTCTTGAATTACATTATTAACTTTCCGATAATCTATGACCAATCTCCATTTTTTTGTGTTGTTGTCGGATTTTTTTGGGACTAAAAGGATCGGGCTATTCCAATCACTGCTGGCGGGCTCTATAATATCTTCATCCAACATATTTTTAATCTGTCTACTTATCTCTGGTTTCATTGCTGTCGGTAAACGGTAAGGCTTCACGTACACTGGTTTCGTATTAGGCTTTACAGTAATACTTTGACTTAATATGTTCGTAGTTCCTAATTTGTCACCGTCCAAGTAAAATACGTCAGCGTATTTTACACATATCGATTCTATAAGTTTCCTCTCAGTTGGACTCAAATGGGTTAACTTTAATGTTTCTAATAATCGCGTAGCTCTAGTTACCCCGTTTTCATGTTTTCGAAAATAAGAAACGTCATAATCTGTAATTGAGGTTAACTCGGGCGTGAAAACTGGTAATTGAATGTCCTTATCGCTGGTATTTAATATTTTAACCGGAATCCTATTATTTTTAACTGTTCCTATACTTCCTGCCAAAAATACATTCTGGCGTAATTCCATTGCGCTTACTACATATTCATTTCTATGCGTAGGTAATAATGTATTTACTTTGATTAAATGTAAAGATTCGGTTCTCGCTGGTAAAGACAAATGAGTAGCGTTATCGCCATTTCTATGAATTTGCACCACACAAGCTTGGTTATTAAAATGCAACGTTAGCAAGTTGGCATGCAAGTCGATGTTTGCACCGTACGTTCTCATGAAATCTAACCCGATTATGCCGTCCGCGTGACACGGCATATCATGCAAAACGTGAAACTTGTGTGTGAATGATCTCTCGTTACAATTCTCTAGTGATAAGTAAGCTATGTTCTTACAAGTGATGTTACCCCCTACACCTGTGATAACTGTATTATTTTCTAGTAATGTGACATTATTTGGAATTTTGTCAACATGGATCAGAGATAGTGTCGCTCCTGTGTCGATAAGAAAAGACACATTTTGTCCTTGTATTTGGAAGATTACATAGTCTAAACCATCGCATGTCAATACTTTATGGACGAAAAAATTGTGACAGGTTGGGTTGTTCGTCACTTACTTGATTTTCTTCCGTTGTTGCTACGGCTGTGTAAATATTTTGTTGGTATCCGTGATTGCCTCTTGGACCGCGGTTTCCTGCTGAATAACCGCGCGTTGCTCGCCCCCTGTACTGCTGGTAGTTGTTACTCCTGTACCTGTTAAAATTATTAGGTACCCAGTTGCCCATACGATGGTGCTGGTTGTTATAGCCACGATTATTCCACCGTCGACGGTAATACTGGTTGTTGTATCCGCGTCCACTCACCTGGAATCCTCTCCTATTTCCTCTCATATTCATCACGACGGGCGCGGGCTGGCTGTTGTCCTCGTCCTGGGCCGCCTGCACTGCCTCCTTGAGCTCCTTATAGTTCCTGGCTGCAATTATAGTTCCTAACCTCCTGTTACGCAAACCATCAGCGAATTTCTTTATTGCTAAATTTTCGTTTATCGGTCTCAGGATTTCGCAAGCCTGTGCATTGTTATCAGACTGCGTAATTGTGAGATTCGTAAACAGTTCCTCTATTTTGTCTCCATATTCTAAAATTGTTATATTGCTTTGCGTAATGTTATTCAATTGCAGTAACAAGGAATTAGCTGATTTTTTTGGGAGTAAATATTTTTTTATATCAGAGATTAACTCTGTCACTCTGTCGTAGTTCTGGCTTAATTTAATTTTTGCATTTTTGTTCAGTCTAGTCTTTAGCACAAACGAAATCAACAATTTATTGTTACTTGCCTCTTTCAACATGCTATCCATCATCTCTATACCCTCAATAATTCGTTCAGTTGTGTCCTCTTTACCATCATACAACGGAATCATGGAACTGACCTCTTTAAGGTCAAATTTTTCCGCCATTGTTGCTTGTTTTCGGATTTCAGAAGTATCACTAACGGTGTAACTTAATATTGTATTATAAACCTTATCTATTTTTGTTGTATCAATTTACTTAAAACATTACTTAGCTCTAGTTTCATACGTACAGAAGAAATAAGTAAAAATTAGTACATAATTATACGTTACGTATTTCCGCGCACTTTCACGTATCACATTTCCACTCACGGCTTACAGCTCGTCAACTCCAACATCGGTCGTCCTGGTGCCGTCCTCGCCCGGCTGCTTGCGGCTCCGTCCCGAAAGTCTTACTCGAATGCGTCTTGCCATATCACTACGGATTTCCTTCTGAATCCATTTATGATGACACTTTTTATATTTGTAGAAGGCGAAGATGAGTACAGCAACTGCGATTATTACTAAAATAGATGTTAGTAACACATTGTTGACGTGCAAGTGCTCCACATGTTCGGCTATCCCTTGGCCTTCGTTTGAGCCAGCGGCATTTTGCGTTATGATTACTTCCTTTTCTTCTTGTTTTGAATACGATTTTCCCATCGCGCTGAATAAACCAACTGTTTAACTGCAAACTTATAATCGAAATGTCCTTGATGACAATATAGTCCGCTTTTTATTTATATTCACAGAAATGTTCGCGTGTGCACTTATTTCGTCACTGTTAATTTTGTGAATATTGTTCTTGATTAGTTGATTGATAGATTTAATTGCACAACACTGTTTTCGCGAGAGTCCGAGCGCTAATAATTTAATAAATCCATTGCATATTGAAAATGCTGACGCGCGCGGTGCCGCGGTATAGACCCGGCGTGCCGCGTCTCCCGGTCACGGTCGCCATGTGCGGATAGGTGGGGGTCAGGTTCGAAGGGAGAACACGTCCTTTTTACTCAAGCGTTTTATTCCGACTGTCTTAACCTAGATTACAATTATCTGCCCACTACAATACATAGGGAGCTCCCAACGACCAGAGTCCACAGGTACCTCCCTGGTATTATCCGTGATGGACACGTGATACACTCGTAACATAATCAATCGCAAGGTCCGTTCCCTCGCGGGAAACCAAGACTGACTGAGATGGGAGGCCACGAATAAAGGGTGAGTCCTCCTCTGCCAGGACGTTGCTAGTAGTGAGTTAATGGGGTTTTCAGATCAGAGATCTGAAAACTGCCCATTAACACTTATAATATTCAAGTGATATTTGAAAACCTCCGTCGGGTATTTGTTTTCGAGCCAGAATAAGACGATCCTTCTAGAATATAACTACTTATTGTCTTATTAATCTACATTATTTAAGATAAAACTTTCCTGCCAGTAACACGTCTTCTTTTGCAGAAATATGAAATTTCAAAAACAATCTCAGAGCATGAAATTGGATGTGGTTTGTGCAGTTGGTAAAAAACACAACTTTCGTCATGGTAAACTTTTAACTGACACTATCCGTTGTGTAATTTGCGAACCCTCTAACTGTGGAAAAACTAATTTAATAATTGGACTTCTTCTTCACGAGCACGGATAGCGTTTTGAACATATTTATGTTTATTCTAAAACTCTTTTCCAACCCATGTACCAGTATTTAGAAAAAGTATTAGCATTAGTTCCTGCAGTCACTTATCAAAAGTACACTGAAAATGATCAAGTAATTAGCCCTCATGAAGCTAATATTAATTCAATTATAATATTTGATGACGTGGCGTGTGAGAATCAAAATAACATTCGAGATTATTTTGCTATGGGAAGGCACAAATGTATTGATAGTTTCTACTTGAATCAAACGTACAGTAAAATACCTAAACAGTTAATTAGAGACAACGCAAATTTAATAATTATCTTTAAACAAGATGACGTTAATTTACGTCATGTATATGACGAACATGTGGGATGCGATATGACCTGGTTAAAGTTTCGAGAAATGTGTGCAAAAGTATGGAGCATACCTTATAATTATTTGGTTATAAATAAAGATTGTTCTAAAAATTCAGGATGTTATAGGATGGGTTTTGATACCTTTATTGTAATTGATTAATACATAATTTAAAGAAATGTATTTAAATATTACGTTTATTGTTATCAAAGAAACCACCGAGATCAGACATGAGTCGCAATACGACCGAAGAGAAAAATGTTAAAGAAAATGGCGGCAAATAGATTACAGCGATACGCTTTATTTTTAACTGCATATAATTTCGACATCGAATATGTAAGGAGTAATAACAACGTTGCCGATTTTCTATTGCGAGCCGTGCCGTGTGCGGAGAGTAACGAGCAGCAGAACGTCGAAGAGGTCAATTTATTAATTAATTACGTTACTGACTCCTTGTTAAAGCCGTTAACTTTTAGCGATATTAAGCGCGAAACCGATCGAGATGAGACGTTACGTAAGGTAGCCGATTATGTAAACAAAGGTTGGCCGTCAAAAGTTACGTTTAACCGCGTTTAACCGCGTTTAATAAATGCACTCAAATAGCTCGCTATAAAGCTGTCATCGTTGTACGTTGACTAATATTAAACCGTTTTTTTTAAACAGGCACGAAATAAGCGTCGAGAATGGATGTATTTTGCGCGGCCATAAATTAGTTATACCTAACATTTATAGGGAGCAGATTTTGAATGAGTTACACGACTCGCACTTTGGCGTAGTCAAAATGAAGTCAGACGCTAGAGCACGCATGTGGTGGCCTAATATCGACAGGCATATTGAGGAAAAAGTAGGTTCTTGCACAGTGTGTATCCAGTTCAGGAACGCGCCGGGACACAGTCCGCTGGCGCCGTGGAAGTACCCGGCGCGGGCATGGGAACGGCTACACCTAGATATGTTTACTTTAGGAAATAAACATTTTTTGATCCTAGTTGATGCGTTCTCCAAGTGGGTAGAATGTTTTCACGGATTGAGGGTACTTGATCATTGATGGTGGCCAGGTACGCCTCCCATTCGGCGGCTCTGTGGTCTGTTAGATTTCTTTTAAGCATAGCGGTGATTGCATTTAATTGGGTTTTGATGGTAGTGCTTCTTGTTTGTTGCCATATTTGTCTGAGTTTCTTTTTCTTGTTAATCGTATCTTGTATTGATTTGGGTAGCGCTGGTTGTTGGTGTTGCTGTGGATTAAGTGATTTGTTTGGTGATGTTTATAGTGCTGTTTGAATGTTTGCAGTGAGTATTTCCGTGGCGGTTTCTACATCCTCTGCCGATGTGATCTTCACTGGGTAGTGATACTCCTCCAGTGCTGCCGCGAACCTCTTCCAGTCGTGGGTATCGCGGGGGCTTCTGGTCGGAGTGAGGGTAGGTTGCGCTTCTAATGTAAATAGTACTGGACGGTGGTCAGATGGCAGGTCCAATAGAGCTGTTTGCTTCATTGGAAGGTCGATTTCGCTGGTGATGGAGAAGTCTATGACGTCGCAGGATCCGTGCGCATGGCTGTAGTGCGTGGGCTCGTATGGCCCCGCGACGTCGTGATCCCCTTCGTTGATCATTTTGAATATGGCTCCACCTGGGTCAGTGTTAGCCGAGTTCCACGCAGGGTGTTTTGCATTGAAGTCCCCTGCCAATATGGTTGGTACCGGGGACTCCAGTAGCTCTTTGAGGTCTGAGATGAGGTCTCTGTCTCTTTGTGCTGGGGGTCTATATGTAGCGTAGATATGATGAGTTTTATGGTTGATTTCCAGTGTTATTCCTAGGGCTGTGAGGGAGTTGTATGGTTTGTACGGGATGAGTGAATGAACTATGGTTTTTTTGATTAGTATGGCTAATCCTCTATACGCCGTACCCTGTGGAGATATCTGGTCCTCTCTATACATTACGTATCTTCCGCAGTTGAATTTATTTGATGATTTGAGGTGGGTTTCGCTAATTAGCAGGATGTCGATGTTTTGTTGTTTGAGGAATGTCCTTACCAGGTTTTGTTTTCCTGTAAGGGACTCCGCGTTCCAGTGGACAATTTTAATTATGTTATTGAATGCAGCTGATATTTGGGTATGCCTTTTGAATTAGTCTGGTCATTGCTTGTATTTGAGTCATCATCAGTCGGATGTCATCTTCCTTAGCTAGTGCCTCGGCGCAGTAGCGCCTGCCCCTACAGTCACCTAAGAATAGCGACGCTCCTAGTTGCGAGCCGGCGGCGGTCTGGCCCCGCCTCTATGTGCTCGGCTAGCGCCTTCGGGTACTCAGTGTCCGAGTGGTAAGGTCGGGCCTTGCCCCGTGTCCGCAGACATTATGATTGACCGTGCTACCAATAAATAAAAGATGGAATAACAGAAAATAGAGTATTTATTTGAAAACTTTCCCTAACTGCCCTACGTCCCTAACACTGCCCTAAGTCCCTAAGACTTGTAGTTTTACTGCTGCTGCTTCTTGTAGTGGCTTCCAGGAGGTTCCGATGTACACTGATTTGTTTGGAGCCGTGTTCGCCTTTTATACATAATACAGTAATTCTATGAAATCAATGTATGGGAAAATGAAACAAATTAATATAGTTTTCAAACCTGTGTGGCGTGATACATCTAGGTGTAGTGTTTAAAATTCACAACTCTCCCCCCCCCCCCATCCCAACTGACGCTTGACCCCCCCCTCACCTTGAAATGTGTCCCCGTTGGTGGTTTTGTGACATTCTCAGGAAAACTATAATAGATATCAAAAAAGTGTCAAAGACAAAATTAATCATTAAATTTGGAACAAAAAAGGTCCTATATATTTTTTTTATAGGTTGGACGGAATTCAGGCTGTAGGAATTTATATAACCGTAAAATTAAATAATAACCATATTCTTTTGACGAAGTGTATTATATTTTCAAAACGGCTAGACCGATTTTGATGAAATGTATGTAAAAAAATACCGCACTAAAGACAGCTATCAAACAAAAAAAAACTTCATTCGGTCATCGAATCGAATCGGTTCATCCGTTTGGGCGCTACGCGGTCACATACACGCAAATGCCAAGACTAGGTATATAAGTAGTAGTATA
Source organism: Epinotia demarniana (assembly GCA_945867215.1). Lineage (NCBI taxonomy): Eukaryota > Metazoa > Arthropoda > Insecta > Lepidoptera > Tortricidae > Epinotia > Epinotia demarniana. Next base: position 13,539,710 of record OX244283.1, read on the forward strand.
GGAAACAGATATATAAAACTAGTACTGGAGATATTAACATCTTTGTCTCAGGGCCGCACCTGACTCATTTCAGCCGGAAGACGTCCACTGCTGGACATAGGCATCCCCCAAAGAGTGCCAAAGTGATCGGTCCTGCCTGTCAGCCGCATCCAGCGGACTCCCGCAACCTTTACGAGGTGATCAGTCCACCTTGTGGGGGGCCTACGCACGCCGCGCCTTCCGGTACGTGGTCGCCACTTCAGAACCTTTCCGCCCCAACGGCCATCGGTGCTACGTGCTATGTGCCCCGCCCACTGCCACTTAAGTTTAGCGATTCGGAGGCTCAGACCTTAGCAACTTTTACACATTGTAGCAAAGCCAATTTTAATACAGCTGCATCTTTTTCCGCAGCCCTGTTTACAAGCACATGATACAATCTTAGTATCGAAGTGGGAGCTGGCTCCAGTTAATATAGGGTTCAGAAAAGCGTCAGTTTTTGTGCCAATCAATATCGCAAGCGATCTAGATGACTTCCATTCCAGCCTCCCGACCAAGCCGGTTTCCGAAAAGGCTTTACCGTAAAACTTGACATTGATTTTATGCAAACACTATTATGAATAAGTTTATACATTTTGTAGAGCATTTAAAGGGCTTTTTAATGACATATAAGGTGCCATCGAATTAGGTACCAATATTTTAAGAGGTGTTACATTATTATTATTATTATTAAGCCTTTATTTTTCCATATTACATTTATGTTTATATTAAATTTTTTATAGTTTTATTTTTGTTGACAATGGATCCCTCTTTGGGTGAAGGCCTCCTCCAATCTCTTCCAGTCTTCTCTCTGTCTTCCCATCTCTGTCCAATGTTTGCCGGCTCTCTGGATGATGTCATCAACCCATCGCTTGTAAGGTCTGCCAACATTTCGTTTACCGTCTGGCCCTTGCCACATGGTAGTTTCTTGAGTCCATCTTCCATCTGACATTCGGGTGATGTGGCCGGCCCACTGCCATTTTTGTTTGAGGGCGTAAGTGAGAGCGTCAGTAATTTTGGTTTTTTCTCTGATTTTTGTATGCCTTATTTTGTTTATTTTCCGCAGTCTCATCATGCTTCTCTCCATAGCTCTTTGTGTGCACTTTATTTTTTCTTTGACTTTGTTTGTGTAGACCCATGTTTGTGAGCCGTTTAAGTTAAGCATGGTAGAAGACAGGTGTCGCACACCACTTTTTTTAATGAAATGTTGTAGTCGCCTTTAACAATATCTTTCATGGGCCAGTACTTTTTCCAAGTTATATTTGATCGCCTTGTGACCTCTTCTTCATTGTTAGTTTTTGAGAATGACACCTGTTTCCCTAAATATATATAGTTATCCACAGAGTCTAATGTTGTGCCATTAATGGTTATAGGGTTTTTGTAGCTGTTAGTCATCACTTTGGTCTTGCTAATGTTCATCTCGAGTCCTATTTTTGAGCTATGTCCGTTCAGTGCGCGTATCATGCCTTCTAGGTTGCTTTGGTTCTCCGCAAAGAGCACGATGTCATCAGCGAATCGTAAGTGGCTAAAGTAGCGATTATTTACTTTTATTCCTGTTTTTGCCCAGTTTAGATTCCGGAATACTTCTTCCAGCACTGCTATAAAGAGTTTGGGAGAGAGGGGATCCCCCTGTCTCACGCCTCTCTCTATTTTGATCTCTTCTCCTCTTTGCTCAAGTCTCACTCTGCTGGTGCTGTTTTTGTAGATATTTTTGAGGACCTTGGTGTATTTATAGCTAACTTTAAAGGATTCCAGTGCTTTCCAGATCGAGTTGTGGCTGATGGTGTCAAAAGCCTTTCTGTAGTCAATGAACGCTAGGTATAGTGTCTTGTTGAACTCTTTATATTTTTCTAGTACTTGTTCTAGCGTGTGTATGTGGTCTATAGTGCTGAAGCTAGATCGGAAGCCTGCTTGTTCTGTTGGTTGGTTGTTGTCGATAATCTGTGTTATTTTCTTAAGTATGGTTGATGTGAAGAGTTTGTAGGTACTTGCTAAGAGGCTAATTGGCCTATAATTGCTTATGTCCATAGGGTCCCCTTTTTTGTATATGAGTGTAATGTCAGAGTTTCCCCACTGGGTTGGTATGTCGCCAGTAGTTAGTATGGTATTAAACAGTTTTGTGAGGGGGGTAAGAAGTGCAGGAGTTCCTATTTTAAGAGCTTCGTTAGCAATTCCATCAGGGCCTGGGCTTTTGTCGTTTTTTAGTTGTTTTAGTTGGTTATATATGTCTCTTTCTTCTATATAGACTTCACCTGCAGTAGTAGTAGTGTTGCTATAGTTAGTTGGTTCCTCTTCCTCGTCTGTCTGTTTTTTATACAGGTTTTTGTAGTAATTCGTGGCTGTATCTATGACGTCTTTTCTTGATTTGGTTTCAGCTGAGTTGTTGTTTAGTTTTTGTATCCATGTTTTATGTGTTGCTAAAGCTTTTAGTCCTCTTTTGGTGCTTCTGTACTTTTTCAGGTTATAGCTTATTATACTTTTCCTGTGGTTGTTGTATTCTTTCTTTATTGACTTGCTAACTTCTTTAAATAATTTGCCTATTTCAATTTTCATTTGTCTATTCTTAGGGTTTGTGAGAATCAATTCTTTTCGTTTTCTTATTAGTTCTTGGGTATGGTCACTAAATATCTTGATCTTTTTCGTTGTGTTTGCAGTTTCGGTTTTAAGGCTTGTTGTGAGGGCCGTTTCCAGCATGTTGTAGTAGCTTTGAACATTATTGGGTTCCATTTCGTAGTCTATATTTGAATTCAAGTTCCTTAGGTACTGTTTTATTTCACCATCAGTTTTGGGGGTTTTTGGTGTGCGCTTGAAGTTTTTCCTGCTTTTTTTCTGGGTTGGAAGCCTGAGTTTTGCTCGTACCAACCTTTGGTCACTAGGAAATTCAGTGTTGCTTAAAACATGGACATTGGTAATTAGGTCTGGCTTGTTAGACAAGATAAAATCAATTTCATTTTTGGTTCTGGAGTCTGGCGATGCCCATGTCCATTTACAGCTATCTTTTTTCTTGAAGAAGGTGTTCATTACTGATAATTTATATTCCAAAGCATGTTCGATCAGTCGTTCGCCTCGTTTGTTCCGTTTCCCATAGCGTTACATTACATCAAAACAATTCACTTTAAGTAGAAATTAAGATAACTTTTTATATGATATTTTTGTTTTAATTATCCAGAGCAAAATAAATAGTTTAAAATTTCGTCGCTGTGTGTGACACACGTCAATAATTCGCGGGAAAATTGTTAACTATCTCATTAACAGGGTGTTTTTACGCAGTAATGTTGTTTCCTTATTTATCATCAAAAATTAACACAATCTATTAAATATTTCTTATATAATTAGACTCCTAGAGACGAGTACTATCAACTCTAAAAGTATTGGTACCTAATTCAAATGCACCTTATATAACATTCACTTCTACGATAATTAGTTACCAAGAAACAATCACAATGATAAAATCGAAGTGAAAATGCGCCGCTTCGAGCGGCGATTCGGGCTCGGCGGCCCTGGCTCGCGTTACGGTTAAGTTGCCCTGATATAGTCTCCATAATAGGCGGTCAGTCTGCGCCGCGCGCGCGCCGCGGCAACATCTCCGCGCTCTCGGTAACAAATTACAATAGACTCTACTTTTAATAAATATGACTGCACAAATAATAAAACTGGGGGTTCTAACTACTGGGAAATCTTTATTTTCTTATACAATCTAGGACTTTAAATTATGTTCACAATATACATACTCGTATATTACTTTTTCTTACGTATTTTCACTATGCGTCGGCGTTAATAAGTCCTGTCGTCCACACTTAGAATGAAGTATTTAATATGTCGTTGAAAAAGTCATTTAAGTTATAATAACATTTACCTACTAATAGCGTCAACGACTTACGCTTAAATATTCTAATTGGGCTGTCCCTAATTGACAACATTTCAAAATAGCTCCTTGCCCGTGGTCCACCTAATCTGTTCACCTGGGTGGACCACGGGAAGTTTTTTCTACCCGTGGTCCACCTAGAAGGACTAAGGTAAAAACTTATTGGTGGTGGTTTACCTCGGTAGCGGCAGCGGCCGGCGAAGCGCCAGAACCGAAAATGTGGTATTTCACTTCCTCATATTAAAGAAGGTCTTTTAGCAAAGTTTACATAGGTGTATGTACCACGGGTAAAAAAAATGCCCGTGGTTCACCTTAGTCCACCTAGGTGGATCACGGGTAGAAAAAACTTCCCGTGGTCCACCCAGGTGAACAGATTAGGTGGACCACGGGCAAGGAGGGTTCAAAATATGTAATGATGCCTAAATCGAAAACCGTTTCGGTAATTATCTTATCTGAACGTAATAAAGTGGTTTTCCCATTTTTATTCTTACTCGTTTCCGGGAATATCACTAAAATCTGTAAAATGCGGTAAACCTACCCCGTGCTTGACGTCATTCTTACTTCTGTTGAGTGAAAGACATCTTTCACTCACATGTCCACATGGACAGGTGCCATAGAAAGACATAATAATGATGTCATATTTTACTTGGGCATTTTCGCGAGAAGAGGCTCAGTTACAAAGTGGAGTCGAAAGGAATTTATTTTTTTATCGGCTATTAATATTAATTAAGTTCATTACTAAGTAATACCCGGACGGGCCGGCAGCGGAGCAGAGCCCAGCAAAAATTAAGTGAATTAAGTGATTATGTAGGCACCTATTTCACTTTAAATACTTTCGTGTACAATATTATACACGAAGATTCGCAGAAAAAGTATTTCAATTGTTATAACTCGGCGAAATACATATTTCATTGATCCCCGTATCGATCCGACCCATTGAGGACCCATCCAGACCGATCCGACGATTTTGTCGGGACATGTAAACATCGCCGGCCACGGCCAACGGCCTCCGCACACTCGGAGTCCTGTCCGAAAACAATCCGCGCCCGAGAAACAAGAAAATCGCTTGCGTATGGGGGGCTGCGCCCCGGGTTTTTGACAGTTTCCAGTGTCACTGATGTCATTCTTTGTTGTGTTTTCTAATTTGTTTATAATCAGTTAAGTGTGATTAATATTTAGTGCATTGTGTATTTATATTTTACGTCCTTGCCTACGCTCTTCTCAGCGGCTGAACAATAATGTAAAGGACTGTACATGCTCTACTTTGTTGCGGTATTTTTATACTACATTTTTATATTTGCAACTGTAAGTTTTTCTTGTTTAGTTTTAATCATACTCTTCAACATAATAGGATCCACTTCAAACCAAGTAAATATGGCTCCTCCCCTGTCTCTGCCTCTGGATAGCTCCGTGCAATGCCCCTATTGCCCCCAGATTCGTTATTTTAAAAAGAGGGGACTGAACATCCATGTAAGTCGTGTTCATGCTAACCATACGCAGCCACCTGCTCCAACACCTTTAAACACCACACAAACAACCCAAATATGGCAAGATCATATTCCTCTAGCTCGAGCAGCGCTCCTTGGGACTTCGGACATTTCTTCCCAAACGCAACATGCGAACGTTAGTCTAAACGACTTACCAACTTTAAAGTCTAGCATTCGAGTTTTGACTCATATTCCCAAGGGTGCCAGATGTTTAGCTGCCGGTAAGCTATGCACGGTTATTAAGGATTGTTTGCTTTCGAACAGTGTTGAAAATTGGTTTACTTTACTCTCTTTCTCTTTTTCAGCCTTGAGGGTACCAGATAAGACTGAAAAGAAATCGTTGACGACTAAAGTTAAAAATAATATCAATGACTCTAATTTGTACTTCGCTATTTTACAGTCCCCAATAAAACAAGCTTCGATATATCGTTCCATCGAAGCCAAAGTACACGACGGAGACTTAAGAGGAGCGGTTCGTTTGCTCCTTTCCGACGCTACTCTCGCTCCTGTGAATGAAACTACACTACATGCTTTGAAAGACAAACACCCCAGCCCATCGAGGTCAATAATCTTACCACCTGAACCGAGTTTAACAAGCCCTTTCCTTTCTGTTACAACTTCGGACGTAGCCAACGCAATTGCGTCTTTCTACAATGGGTCTGCATCCGGTCTAGATGGTCTGCGACCGCAGCATCTCAAAGAGTTGACTTCACCCTCCGCAGGAAATAATGGTCCCCGATTGTTAGAATCACTCACAAAATTATGCAATTTTTTACTGAGAGGTATGCTAAACTTGGAGGTGAGACCGTTCCTATATGGTGCTTCGTTATTTGCCTTATCTAAAAAAGATGGTGGTATTAGACCAATTGCGGTGGGCAGCTTTTTTCGTCGTCTTACGGCTAAGCTCTGTTGCCAATCTGTTAGAGAAGCTATGTCTGACTATCTGCAACCTATTCAAATGGGCTTCGGTACCAGACTTGGTTGTAAGGCGGCAATACATGCCACCCGGTCTTTTGCTTTACATAAAAAAAAAATAAAAAAAAATTTAAGCTGTTTATTTCACGAAAAAAAAAACATTACAGATTTGCCCTTATACTTAGCCTAATCTCCATTGTGATAGATTGTATGCTAAGCTTAATTATATATTTTCTTATATTTATATCTTTACATCTTTTCTTATATTTTTATTTATATCTTTATATCTATATCTTTACTATTTTTATACATATGATATATAATAATATAATGTGTAACTTAAAGATTAAGACAGTGCTTTTTTAACATTAATTTAATCTTGTGCGGCTTGCCCTCTTCTAAGTTATCTATTATGTGTCTAGGAAGACTATTTAGGATTTGTGGCAGATAGCTCGACCAGACTCTTTGTCCACAATAGTTGTTGCTACTTGGTATAATGAAATGTTTACTATTTCTAAGTACTCTAAGGTTATTTGGCCTGTCGTATCCATTCAGACTTTCCAATTTATGTCTATATTCTAATATTATCGCTAGCTTTACTTTATCATACACATTCATTATTCTACAATGTTGGAATAAGTTATCATAGTTGTTTATATTTATATTTTATTTTGAGTGGTACAATGGCTTTTAGGAGTCTTAACTGTATACTATATATTCGTTGCAAGTGAGTTTTGTGGGTTCTGCCGTAGCTAGATACACCATAGCTTATCACAGAGTCAGCCATGGCCATGTATATAAGACGGAGTGTGTTATAGGGCATTTTGTTTTTTAGAATTGTTAGGTTACTGAGTACAGCTCTTAGCCTCTTACATACATGGTCAATGTGCGGACTCCAATTAAATCTATTATCTATTATTAGTCCAAGGTATGTATGCTGTTCTACTATATCCAGGGGCTCACAGTCGCAGCTCGAGCCCGATCCATGCAGACAAAGGTGTTTGTGTGCTATAATCTTGGGTACTATGTTGGTTTTGATGTAAGGTGACCGTATATGCAGTATTTTAGTTTTTTGGTAGTTGATAGTTAGACCTGCATCGTGGGACATCGCAGATCATCCAATACCATAATCGTTAAAATCGATATCAAAAACGCTTTCAATAGCCTAGAAAGGGACACTATTCTCAACGAAACCTTAGAGCAAACTCCTTCTCTTTACCCTTTCATTTACCAATGTTACGCCTCCTCAAGTAATCTTTTCTTCTCAGGCAGTTTAATACAGTTGCAAGTTGGTGCCCAGCAGGGCGACCCATTAGGGCCCTTGATGTTTTGTCTCGGCATCCAAAAGATTATTTCTGGATTAAAGGCGCCCCTTAACGTGTGGTATCCGGATGATGGCACTGTAGGAGGAAGTCCAGAAGTGGTCTTAAACGACTTGAAAACATTGATACTTGCCTTGAAGAAAATTGGTCTTGAAATAAACCCGTCTAAGTGCGAGTTTTATACTTGCAGTTTTTTAGACACCAACTCTCTCGCAGAAATAGAGTCACTTTTACCTGGCATTAGACAAATACACGAACATTCTTTCAATTTACTGGGTGCTCCAATTTTCACCGAGGGTGTTAGTTCGGCCCTTCAAGCCAAAAGACAAGCACTTTCGGCGGCACAGGAACATTTGACACAATTGTCGGGACATGTTTCCCTTATCTTGCTGCGAAACTGCTTTGCTCTGCCTCGCATGGTGTATATGTTACGGACGTCTCCAACTTGGCTTTATGACACGGATTTGAAATCGTTCGATGACACTATTAAATCTTGTTTAGAGTCAATACTCAATGTGAGTTTAGACGAAAAACAATGGTGTCAGGCGGCTCTGCCAGTTCGTTACGGTGGCTTGGGCGTGCGTCGGGTCCAGGACATAGGTCTGGTAGCCTTTTTAGCGTCGGCACATGGTTCGTCGGATCTTGTTGCTCGAATATTATCATTTGATGGCAGCAGCATTCGAGTTCCATTCGTAACCGAGGCCCTGGCTAAGTGGGCGACACTATGTCCGTCCAATGATCATCCGGATAGCTTAACGGTCCAAAGAGGATGGGACGATATTCTATGTCAGCAAACGTTTTCTCATTTGTTGAGTGATGCCTCGGGGACTGACCTAGCACGTCTCAAGGCTCTCACAAAGCCCGAATCCGGTGCGTGGCTGCATGCCTTGCCTTCCCCTCAACTCGGCACTTTGCTCGACAACGACTCCCTGAGGATAGCAGTTGCTTTAAGGCTGGGGAGCAAGGTATGCGAAGCGCACCGATGCGTTTGTGGGACAATGGTGGAGGAGAATGGCCACCACGGGCTAAGCTGCAAAAGATGTGCGGGTCGGTTCCCTAGACACCATTATATCAATGAGATCGTGCGTCGGGCTATGGTGTCCGCCAACGTACCGTGCATCCTGGAGCCCCCGGGTCTGTCTCGGACTGACGGAAAAAGACCTGACGGGTTGACGTTGGTTCCCTGGCAGAGAGGGCGGTGCCTCCTATGGGATGCAACTTGTGTTAGCACTTTTGCAGCGTCCCATCTAAAGCACACAATTAAGTCAGCTGGTTCGGCGGCCGAAAATGCCGCCAAGCTCAAACACGCAAAGTACTCTGCCTTGGAACCGACTTATGATTTCGTTCCGGTTGCTGTGGAGACAGCTGGGCCCTGGGGCAGTGAGGCTCTCGGGCTGTGCAAGGAGTTAGGCAGACGATTAAGGGACAGGGGCCTTGACCCCCGCTCTGGGTCATGGCTCGTCCAACAGGTCTCCATTGCTGTTCAGCGAGGCAATGCCGCTAGCATTTTGGGGACCTTTGGTTCGGGCTTGACGCAGAGCGGGATGTACTCGTAGTATTACTTTTATTTATTTTTACGTATTTTAATTTTATCATTCTTTACACCATTGTATTCCGACTTGATTTGTAATTTGTTTTTCATAATATTTATAAATGACCTTGTGAGTCGTCTGTCCTGTCCCTGCTTATTGTATGCTGACGATTTGAAAGTATTTTCAACTGTAGGGGACCTTGCAGATTGTGTTAAATTACAAATAGATATAGATATAATTCATAAGTGGTGCCTTGATAACCGAATGTTTCTTAATGTTGGGAAATGTTTTGTAATATCATTTAGTCGTAAATGCAACCTTATAAATTACCCTTATAAATTATCGTCGCATGTATTGTATAGGAAATCCGTAGTTAAGGACTTGGGCGTTCTTTTTGATGGCCAACTTACTTTTCGTGCACACTATGAACATATAGTTAGTAAAAGTTGCCGGCTTCTGGGATTTCTGATACGTATCACTAAAAACTTTAGAAACCCACAAAGTCTACTGTTATTATATTACAGTTTGGTACGCAGTGTTCTGGAATATGGATCTGTAATTTGGTCGCCTTTTTATGCTGTACACTCTAATAAAATCGAGAGTGTGCAAAGAAAATTTCTTAGGACCTTATGCTTTCGTTGTCATTATGGACGGTCTGTCTCAGGCTATAGTCAGCGTATGGCAACGTTTAATGTCACATCATTAGAAGTAAGACGTAAGCGATCTGATCTTCTCTATTTATATAAAATTATCCATTCTCATATTGATTCCCCTTATCTATTGTCACTTCTGAATATTAACATAAATTACAGGATTCGTTCTCCAAATACTTTTACTCTGGCTGTATATCGAAATAATACTTCATATTATAACCCAATAGTTCGCATGTGTCGGGAATTCAATGATTTGGTACGTGTCTGTAAGGATCTTGACATTTATGTGTCAAAAATTGCTCAATTTAAAAAATCTGTTTATTCTGCCACAAATAATTACTTTTAATTATCATTATTATTATTATTATTTTCAATAACTGTTAAATGCACAAGTCTTTGTTTTTACCTTTTATTATCATTTTCCTTTCATTGTACTTAGTTAAAATTTATTCAAAATTAATAAATTCCTATGTAAACAACTATTCTTTCTCAAAAATACATGTATACATGTTCTATTCTAAATTATAACTTATAACCATGATGTGTACATATACTTTTGGACTGTAATCTAGTCATAAGTGTCTACTCGTATGTATTTCTGTTTATTTGGATTACTGTCTGTTTTATGTACCTTTTGAAATAAATAAATAAATAAATAAAAATAAAAAAATTCATATTATGATAATGTCCATATTGTTATTTTAAACTAATAAAAGATACTTATTATAATAAAATTACTAAGACTATATATTTGCAAAATATCATAAAATATATACTGCACAACAACATATAAATGAGAAAAAAATATTTATTGGTGACCTCCGTGCAGATCAGGACTCCACTTTGTAACTTTTTAAAAGTAAATGTATTGATTATACAGTGTTGTATTTAATTTGTGTTTATATGTATTCTGTTTAAGAACAGTTTTTTGGTATACAATACAACTGAAGATATCCCAACATAATGTCTTTTATATTTATAGGAAAAGAACTCCACTTTGTTACTTTTTAGTCTTTTTCGTTAGGTATTTTTAGCGTCTTTCATCTAGGGTAATTTTTTTAATGTTTAATTTAATTTATTTACTTAAATTAAAGGTCATGAAATATGAATCAATTTTATTATGCCTCATTATTCTAAATAAGAAATAAAGAAAAAATATATTTTCACAAATTATAATAGGACAGTTACAAAACTGAACGCTGCAGTTACAAAAAAGAAAACGTAAAAGCAAATTCACAAATATGAAAAAATAACATCCAAACACTCAAATAAACCTCTTTTAAACTTTATAATAATTAGGTGTCTATTACGTGCACAAATCTGGGGGCACAATCAACACGAAAAAAAAATGGAACTTTACTGTATACGGTTTTTCTTATAATAAATATAAAATACTTTTCTGGTTGTAATGTTTTTAGTGGGATTATTTATTTCTAATCACTTTCAAAACATTTATCACATATGTAGTCAATATTGTGCACTTTTCCGGTGCAAGCTCGACATACATATTTTTTACTGCTAATACAGTTGGCGGAGATTACACAACCGGCAAATAAAATTACGTGTAACCACAGTTTTTAACGACCGCGAAGAGTATCGGTTTTCTTTCTGGTCTGGTAATAGGATTTTAATTCTTTTCTGTTTTGGTGCCATAAGATTAAGCTGTGCGTCTATTCTTTTAGAAACTTGGGCTTTTGAAGTACTTGGTTCACATAAAGGTACGTGGCGTTTTGGTGAAACATTTGCTGGCAATGGCGATATTTTTAAAACTTCGTCTTCATTTAAACTAGGTGCAACAGCATCATCTCCATTTTGTGGTACATTATATTCGATCCAGTCTGGAATCAACCAACATATGTTTAAAAAAGCGTCATATAAATCAACTTATGTCAGTTATTGAAAATTAATCTTACTACCTGGGAGTGGGAGCAGCAGATCATCGTACAAATTGAAACTCAACTCTCCGCTAAAAATATTGTCAACAGACAAATCTATGTCAGTTTTAGCTCCAACGTCAAGAGAAACGCCGTTCTGATCATCATCACGAACCTCTGGAACAAAGTTGATATTTAATAACCCAATCTGAATTCAATGAAAAATCTTTAACCATGTATTACAATTAATCAATCTAGAGGCCGGGTACCTGGAAAAGTATAAGTGGGCTGGGCGGGTTGGTTGCGATGCTGGGATTTATTTATTACAATGGTCGGTTTTGGTCCTAACTTTGCAGTAGATGTAACCACCTCTTCATGGACTGTATTATTAACAGTGCGTCGTGTTAATCGATCTGAAATACAGAGAAAAATATAAAACAGTTCAAGGTGATTAAACGGGTGTCCCCTTATTTCACCGACAAATGTTTCATCGAATGCATAGTTTCGCCGAATTTTCGTTTCATCGAATTTCAGTTACTCAGAAACCATTATTTTTAGGTACAGCTAAAAGGTAATTCTGTAGAACCCATTAGGTCAGGTTAGGTTTGTTTCATAACATTCCTGAAAAGTTTGCTTCTTCTGGAAAAAAAAATGGTTTTCTATGAAATTAAACAATACAGTCGATGGAACAATTGGCGGTAACACAAGGTACAAACTAATTTCAGGATTAGAAGTTTTGGATAACTACAACTTACTTGTCTGAAGAGCTGAATTGGGTGTAAACAAATGTTTTTTTGGATTATAACAGGAACACGTCCCAGGTTTGGCTCCGCAAAAGCAGCTCAAAACTCTGTATAGGATGATATTCTTTTCTGGTGTTGTTATTACTTGGTGTACACCATTTGTTCCTTGTATGGGTTTCAGATTATTAGGAATAATTTTTTTCACATTGTCCACTTCATTTGGCACAATTAAAAAGCATTTCACAGACTTCATAACTTTATTTATGCTGATATGGGCGTCTTCAGCATTCTTTATGTCTCGGCCATACGTTACCTGGCGATCTAAATTCCGTTTGACAGATCCACCAATACCGTCTGCTACACCTTTGCCATGTCCACTTTCGGTATATGACCAAGTTATGTAATCCAAATTAAGTTTGGCTGCAAACAAACTTTGGAGATAAAAGTTCTTCTTTTGGCGATATTGGCTCGATGGGCCGTCGGAGTAAAAGTGTCACCTTTATATCTGAACCTAGGTTTTTGACATAAACAATAACTGGGAACAGATGTGCCCATATTGTGGCAGCACGAACCTGCCTACATAAGTCATCAGACACGCTACAGAATGATTGGCTTCTATCGTTGAAGTATACTACGCCACGGTGAAGTGTGATTTGCTGTCTGGATGCACCAAAATGCATAGCTTATATTCATCACTCAGTTTGCATCCATAGTTTTCCGAGAAATCACAAATAATCAGAATCTCGTGAGGTCCTAATTGACGCATACATTGTTGGTACTGATTTTGTTGAATTTTCATGTTAAAATAGTGTTTTTTAAATTCAGTAATATGCTTGTTAAACTGTTGCATTATTTCAGATGCAGTTCCAGTTTTTATTTGTTTCGTCATTTTTCTTGTTTCCATTAACTTATTTGGTCCATTTTCAGATTTCTTATAATATGTATGTTTTACTGCTTCCCATTGGCACCATTTGACTTCTTCATTATTATTTTTAAGTTCTATTTTATTATGTAAGCATTTTGAGCATAGGTTGTACATACATTCATGCGAGTTAATATTGCAAACAATTCGACTCAAAATATCTTTTAAATCCAAACCACGGTCTATCATATTGTTCGACTTTAGAGCTTTGAGCAAAAAGTCCACATTGCTGTGCTTAATGCACATGCATGTTTGTCTACTTTGTAAGGTGGGAGACAGTACGTAGAACGGTTTGTACTGAAAAAATGTTGTGAAGGAATACTTGCCCCTTCTGATTTGTAAATACTATACAAATTTGTCAAAGTATCGGTTAAGTACCGTACTCGTATTTGTTTTCTGTCTTTATGTTGAGTTCGACATTCTTTTTTGCCAGCTGTAATTCGGCTTATATCATCCCGTACGAAAAAACTTTTATCTGTATCTTTTGTGTTACAGTTTTTTTATTGTGCTCACGCAATTATTTTAATCCCAACAACGTTGCTCTAGACCGACTACTACAATGCCCCATTCTGTCATTTATCACATGAGATTTTATACGCATTTTCGTAATTTTATTTCCTGCCTTGTAAACTGTTTTAAGGGTGTTTTCCAACACCTCATTTCTAGTTTTCAGCAAATCAATTTCAGTGTCCTTTGATAATAACAGTTTATTAAGTCTCTCTTCTACGTCATTGTGCTTGTTTTTTTTTTCACGAAATACTCTTTTTCGTAAACGTGCTGTAATCTTCTGTAACTTTTCAATTTTGCTAAGGGATTGTTTATAAGAAGCTCTAACTTTTTTTAGACGCCTTTGGTAAAATAGTTCCCTTTCAGTTCTATTAACTTCTTTTTTTTTCACTTCTTCGATCTTTTTTGTCTCTTTTCTTTTTTCTTTTTGTTTCCTCTTTTGATTTCGCCACATGATTCTCTTTTTATTTTTTTCTTCTTCTGTCATTTCTTTGACATTTTTTGCCTTTTTTTGAATTCTGTCCAGGTTCTTTTTCCTTATTTATTCTTTCTTTTCAGGGTTGTCTTTTAATTTTTCCCTATACCTTCTCTGCTTTTCTGCATTAGAAAGTGGCATTTTTCCCCCTCTTCTAAAAATATAAATGTTTATGATGATATATTTAGCCTAATATAGTACTTAATAACAATAAGGAAATAAAATAAATGATAAGGTTACTATAAGTAAGACTGGCATCATACATTATAAAATTAACTATCACAAAACTAATGGCATTCACTTTCAGAGATATTTTAAATTCAAGTAACACGAAACATTCATGGTAGATGTTTTCATGATTAAGCATCTTCTTTAAATCGATTTAAAGCAATATATAAATAATGCAGTTTAGCCACTATAAATTGATATTACGGCAGCCTTCACACCAGCCTTACACACACACATTATTGAAATCATGAAACCGAACGAGTACATTTTTAGCTAAAATGAAAACTCTAAATAACAAAAACACGCAATAAATTATTCATTTAGCATGAGTTTTAAGAGTGTGCAAAAGGTATATATGATAAGAATGAGAAGTATTAAAAAAAGAACCGCCGCCAAAAGCCTTCAGCACCAAAAAATAATATTACCAACATGCCAAAAACACGCCACAGCCGCCCAAACATTATAAAAATGAAATGAGGCTATTCACTGAAAAGTTACCCTGCTTCACTATCAGTTAAACTATACCAGAATAAATGATAATTTTAGCATGCGAATGCACACTTCGTTTGTTGAATATATTTATTAATTTTATTTATTTAAATCACTTCAAATGAATACAAATACATGAGATCCCCAAAATATATCGACATTGATGACTGAGACTCACTGAAGAATTTGCACACCCATGTCCCAATTCATAAATCGCTCGCAGTGATGCCCCGTCGCGATCTCTATAAGTTTGCCTACGTATGCGACGATTACACTGAGTCGAACCCCAGGAAGAGGTGAATTATTGAAAGATTTTACACAATAACAGATCCAAGAACAGGTGAAACAAGAAATAATCTTGTAAAACATGCCGTATCAAAATACATTTCAGATGAAGATGAAGAAAGACAATGAAAAAATAAAGTAAGGCAGAAAAAATGAAACCAAAAACAATGATTTACAAATAGCTTGAAGTTTGTTAGTTGATATAGCTGTAATTTACATGTCGGCACAAAATCACACCAATATTATAAGACTTATTTTAGACTTATTTTGCGAATTTGATAGATATAATCGTTTTGAGATTTTTGAGTTAGATTAATAATTTTTTTGAGTCATTTCGAGTATTTTCTGAAGTATTATTTATCTTGTTCACGAAATAAACGACATTTCCATAGTAAATATCTCTTTCGCCTACAGCACTGTTTAATACCTTTTGAGATAGAGGTAAATAATATTAGTGTAAATATATAAGTTAGTGTAGAAAATAATTAGTGTAGGCGACCGGCCTACGGGTTTGTTGAGTTTTACTGGAGTGGACTGTATCTTGTTTATCTTGCTAAATAGGTTACTTCCGGGATGACGAAATAAAATACTGCAGTACTGGTACTGGTGGAGGAGAGTCTGGAGCTTGCTGGTTCGGGAGGCTTCCTTTAGGCGGAGTTGTGTTCTCGTCGGCTGCTGCGTTCAGAATGAATCGGTTTTTATTTTTTATTTTTATAATTGTGATCCTGTTTGACCTGCCTGTGCGGCCAGTTACAGATAAAGGTTTGTACAGCCTCACTGGGGGCCTTATGGGCCACCCAGCGGGAAAGAAAATAGAAGCATGTAAACATAAAAATAAACAAAAGTGTAAAAATAAAAATAACAATTTGTGAAATAAAAAGTTTTAAAAATTGGTTAGGATGAACTGAAAAGGAATTTAGAATATGAAGTGAAACATCTTTTAGCTACTCTGATTTTATGAGATTTATGGTATAAAGGAATGGACAAAGTTTACTACTAGGCAGTTAGTCGGGGGGGCGTGGCTGGCTATTTAGTTGTGGGGAAGTGTATGTATTTACATCTTGTACTCTGACATAGGTGCCGGGACCGAACCGGACATCCCTGTCTGCTTGCCTACTGTTTTCCCAGTGAGGTCTGAAGGTGTGGGGCCACCTGAGGCCCTGCTGATAGGGCAAGGAGGGCGAGGAAGCGCCCGATCCGTTCCCATTCCGTGAAGCGCGCAATTGAGCCCGGTGTGCGGCTCTTAAAGCAGTCTCTAATTCTCGCTCTCGCAAAAGCGCAACAGTAAATTGATCCGGGGGATCCGTCAGTAGATGCCTCGGACGACGTATACCCTTCCTGGGCGGGAGCTCAGGGGCGTAATCCGAGGCATCATTGATGAGGGGGTTTGGATTGTTTGTGTTTTTGGAGAAAAACGTGGTGCTGAGATTTTTCAGGTGATTGTGTATGGAGTCTATGTTTATGTCTTTATGTATGTCCCTGTTTCTGATGAACCAGGGGGCTTTTACCAGTCTCCTTAGGAGCTTATTTTGTAGTACCTGTAGTTTCTGTATTTGTGTTTTTGAGGAGTGTGCGAATGCAGGGGAACTGTATGTGAGTACTGGGCGAATGCATGTAGTGTAGAGTGTTAGTTTATGTTTAAGTTTTAGTTTACTGTTCTTGTTTAGTAGTGGATGTAGGCGACTTGTGTAAAACTTAGCTTTGTTTATGACATTTTTAATATGGCTGTGAAAATTGAGTCTCTTATCTAGGGTTACCCCTAGATACTTAGCTTCCGCCTTCCAGGGGATGATTCCTTCATGGAGGCGGACGTTTGGGGCTGACGACATGTGTGTGTTATAAGAACTAGATCGGGAGAATATGACCCCCACGATTTTTTCAGGGTTTACCTCTATACGCCACAAATTGCACCAATGTCCGAGCGCATTCGTTGCAGTTTGCAGCAGTTGTATAAACCTGTCCAGGCGTGGGGAGGTAGCGAAGATAGCGGTGTCATCCGCGAAAAGGGGGTAGTTGGTTTGGGGCTGCTTAGGGATGTCATTTATAAAAATGGTGAAGAGGGTCGGTGATAGGACTGAGCCTTGGGGGACACCCGCTCTTATCGGATGAGAGGCGGAAAGCGAACCTTCCACCCTATAACGAAAGCTTCTGTTTGTGAGGTAGTCTTGGATTAGTAGTACAAGACGGTCTGGCACTTTGATGTCGTAGAGCTTGTATAACAAGCCCTCGTGCCAGACCTTATCTAAAACTTTCGCTATATCGAGGAAGATTGCTCCTGTTGGGATCATTCGACCCCAACCTGTCATCCAAAAGAGTATGTGCTCCACAAGGCGATGGACCTGGTGGGTGCATGAGTGGAGAGCGCGAAAGCCAAATTGCTCGGGGATGATGATATTTGTGGAGTTTAAATGTGTTTGGAGACGGTTCAGGATGAACCGCTCGTATAGTTTCCCAAATGTTTTCAGGAGGCTGATGGGTCGGTAACTGGCCGGTTGCGTGCGCGGCTTCCCTGTCTTTGGGATACCAATGACAACAGCCTCCTTCCAATCATCTGGGAAGTGTAAGTTGTGGAGTGCAGTGTTGATTATGTTTAAGTGTGTTCAAGAGGGGGTCAGGGAGGAGCTTAAGTAGTCTGTTTTGTATGCCGTCTGCCCCCGGGGCTTTTCGAGGCTTAAGTTTCTTGATGTAAAGTTTGAGCTCGTCTAAGGAGACTGGTAAAAGCGGTGGTGTAGAGGGCGGTAGTGTAGATTTGTTGTGAATTTCTGTTGTGATGTGGTTGAAGTGGTCGGCAAGATGGGGGGGTAGTGGGTTTGAAATGTTGGGGGAGCATTGTACTTCCAGTGCATTTGCGAGGCACTCTGCCATCTCGTCGTCGTCAAAGGCGGGGGTTCCGTCAGGTTGGGACAGGGGGGGCATAGAAGTTATTGTATCCGTTTTGAGCGTCCTGGCCAAACGCCAGTACGCTAAGTGACTGGGGGTGAGTTCGCTCAATGTTGCGTCCCATTTCCCCGACCTATGAGAAGCCAATTGCCGTTTCAGACAAGTCTGGATACGGTTCGATGCATTCTTATTTGCCGGGGAGGGGGACGCATCATAGTAACGGACGGCCGCGTTCTTTTGCCTCACTAGCTCTCTCAACTGCTCCGGCAGGTGCCAGTTTCGGTTTCCCTCGACTGGAACCCGCTTAGAGCAGCTGCCTATGATGGCTTGGAGACCACTGGGTAGGCACTCGATCGCGGAGTCCGTGTCAGCTTTGGAGTTTGAGATGGTGGGGATGCTATTAAAGTAGGAGGGCATGAGATTGTCGTTCTAAAGCGTCTTTTCGATGTCTGTCCAGTTAGTTATTGTTTTTGTAGAGGGAGAGTGAGTGGGGTCGGGACCTAGAGATAACAGTACAGGTCGTGGTCAGAGTTGAGTTCGTGAAGTACTTGAATGCTACGGAGAGTGAGGGAGATTCCCTTTAGGAGGGCTAGATCTAATATGTCCGGGCGGTGATTTACGTTACCGGGAAAGTGAGTGGGTTCAAGGGGGGCGATGAGGTCTATGTTGTTGTCGAAGGTATGTCTGTGAAGTCTGTACAATTCCTGAGGACGCTCTTTCAGTTGAAGTCGCCGGCTACAAGTACCGACTCGTCCATCCAAAGAGCGCCTCCAGGGTCCGTGGTTTTGATGGTTCCCCTCCGTTAGCCCTAATAATTTCATACCTAATTTTACTAGCCCTAATTTCATTAACCCTAAAATCACAAACCCGAATTTTCACTGTTCCTAATTATTCATTTGCCCTAATTTCAGTATCCCGAATTTTCATAATATCTAATTTCTCATGACCGAATTCTCACTAAGACTAATTTATTTGACCGGATTTCTTCCTAGGCCTAATATTGCAATGCCTAATAATGACTACACCTTATTATCAATGTCTCTAAAATCACAAACCCGAATCTTCATTTTGCCTAAGTATTTTAGCCCTAATGTTATCCCGAATTGTCAGTAGTACTAATTTTATTTCACTGTTTTTTTTTCTTATAATGTCGGTTCTGGCGCTTCGCCGGCCGCTACTGCGGCACGCTCGCTTCGCTCGCTCGGCTCGCGCGCTGTAGAGTCGCAGTTCTACCTAACACTTCTCCTCGCTTCGCTCGTCGTCGTACCTACACTGCATTAAAATAATGCCTTAGGGTAGAATAGGTGGGTATCCGATGTCTATCTAGCTTACTCTATTAGACAGAGAAATATCATGCGAGAAAAAATGAGAGAGCTCGTGCGCCGTCTTGTGATAGCCGTTCAGCAAGTCGACGCCACCCCGCTGCGCGGGGTGTCTATTTCTGGTCTGAGGGACACAAGTGAACCCTAACCTAACCGACCTAAGATAGAGTTCGCTTATGACATGCCATTTTCGTCCGCCCTGATAATGCACGATCCACCACGTCAACAAAAACTTTGGCCGTGCATTATTGGCTCCCATTTTGACGAGATTAGGACGTCTATCATGGGACGGCCGCGATATACTCCGCGGTAAAAAGTAGCCTGTTCATCAGGGATGCATTAATTAGTACTAGTCAAACATTAGAGCAAAAGTTAATAGGTCAAGGGATAGTTAGGTGTGACGATATTAGGTGTGACGATATTAGGTGTAGTGAACATTAAACATAGTGATCATTAGGCACATTAATCATTAGGCTTAGTAGTCATTAGGAAAAATGATTATTAGTTTCCAAGATAATTAGCACACTTGATGTTTAGTATTAGGAATGATTAGGAGGTTTGAAATTAGGCGCAGCAAAGAATTATGCCATATAAAATTAGTTATCCGAATATTAGGGCTAATGAAAATTATATCGACCGTTGTTAGGTGTAATGAAATTAGCACTAACGATATTAGTTTTAGTGGGGGTGACCCGGTTTTGATTTGTTTGCTGCAGGGGAGATAAGCTGAAAAGATGGTAAGGGGTCTATGTCCAGTAAGGGCTATTCTAATTCCTGATACCTCTAGGTCTGTGAGAGGGGGGGGGGGGGGGTCAATGGGAGATATGTGGAGGGCTCGACGATAGTAGATTAGGGTACTCCCACCTACGTCAGTAAGTCTGTCGTTTCGCACTATGTTGAAGTTTGCAATGCGTGGGTTTGATGTGTTTGGCTTGAGAAAAGTTTCTTGAATTAGGAAAATGTCAACTTTGTGCTCCGTGAGGAACAGCGCCACCTCATCTCTCATTCTTCGGAGGCCATTGGCATTGAAAAATCCAATAACCAATGACCTCGGTTTCAGTCGCTGAGGTGTGCTGTCAATCACGGAGAAAAGCTCAGTTGTTGGACAGCTTCTAATAGGCTGGCGTGTCGGGCCAGAATCTGGAGTTTATCATATGGATTGTGGGCGGTGCGAAATTCAGCTGCCAGCGCGCGGACCTCGTTAATATTTATTGTTGATGCCAACCTGAGTACCAAGTCAATGTCGTCGTGCATCTGATTTGGTGCCGGATGGGCATTCCTCGTTTGCAGATTATGCGGGGGGGAGGGGATAGGGCCCCTTATTGCCCTAGGTTGTGGAAGGGGTGCATTAAGGTTCCTTTGCATCAGGTTTGGGAGAGTGAATACCCATTACGCTATTTGGAGGCGCTTGATTAATTGGTTTGAAATGACGCGGGGGCGCGGGGGAGGTGGAGGTGGAGGGTAATTGAATTGCTGTTTTGGGGAGGTGGAAGGCCCGTGGTGAGGGTGAGTGTGAGTTGGATTGATGGAGGGTTGATATGGTTCCTGGTGAGGGTGAGGGTGAGTACTTTTGTATGAGGCCTGGTGAGGGTGAGGGTGAGTGTGTGTCATTTTATATGAGGCTTGGTGAGGGTGATGATGAGTTGAATTTTGTGGGGGTGAGGGTGTCAATTCGTATCCGTTTGCTTGTTCAAAAATGGGTTTAGGTTGGTGGGAGGTTGTCTGTTGGGCCTGTCCCGGGTGTCGGGATGTCCTATGCCTTATTGGGGGAAAGTTTTCATCAAAGTTAGTGTTTGTGTTTCAATTTGACCTTGACTATTGTGTGTTTGTGTTAACCATGGGTTAGGTTTATTTTGAATTATATTTCGAAGCTTCATTCTTCAGATATAACACACATGTAGTCCTTTAATCTACCAGGCAACATTTCGCAAGTTTAAAGTACGCAGTAAAAACCATAGCTCAAACAGTTTTATCCCCACCTTTACCCCTACCCTACTTAGGGACCTCGGCTTGCCACCATTTCTCATTCTTTATTCTTGCGAGGCAACGAACGCACGAACTAATTCTATTAAAAAATAATTCAAAATATTTAATCATGCCTAAACGCAGTGCACAGGAAAAAATAGAGTATTATTCTGCTAATATACGGAAATTGCAACAAAAAACTATAAACGAGTTATGACAGTGCGGTGCTATCTGATTCATCAGGTTCCGAAGATAAATCAGGTAAGTGCAATTAGTTTCAATAAATAGTTCTACATGGTGGTGCCTCTAATAAATGCATTTAATACCGCACGGGCCGTGAGCCCACGCCTGGTAATTCTAAACCTGGGGGGCGACCGAGAGTCGTCACGAAGGTATCTCATGCTTGGGGGTTGTCCGTGAGTCAACACGATAGCAATTTCTAACAATATTAATCGCTAAGAAATGCATTTCATACCGCGCGGGCCGTGAGCCCACGCCTGGTAATTCTAAACCTGGGGGGCGACCGAGAGTCGTCACGAAGGTATCTCATGCTTGGGGGTTGTCCGTGAGTCAACACGATAGCAATTTCTAACAATATTAATCGCTAAGAAATGCATTTCATACCGCGCGGGCCGTGAGCCCACGCCTGGTAATTCTAAACCTGGGGGGCGACCGAGAGTCGTCACGAAGGTATCTCATGCTTGGGGGTTGACCGTGAGTCAACACGATAGCAATTTCTAACAATATTAATCGCAAGCCCATGCCTTGTAACTAAACCTGGGGGGCGACCGAGAGTCGTGACGAAAGTATCTCATGCTTGAAGGTTGACCGTGAGTCAACACGATAGCAATTTCTAACAATATTAATCGCTAATAAATGCATTTAATACCGCGCGGGCCGTGAGCCCACGTCTTGTAACTAAACCTGGGAGGCGACCGAGAGTCGTCACGAAGGTATCTCGTGCTTGGCGGTTGACCGTGAGTCAACACGATAGCAATTTCTACAACCATTAATCGAGATTAGTATATCCCGTGTTCGCGATGCGGGGCACTAGATACATATATGCATTAAAATTCCTGACGAGTGGTTTTACAATGCATTTCATATCTACCCTCAATTAGAAAAATCAAAATATTATATTTTAATTTATAAACCACGAACAAGTGTATGAGGCAGTGGAAACTTCACTCCCACGTTCAAATGAAGAAAATGCACCTCCCGTGGAGGCCTGTGATGACAAAACGACCCCTGTAATAGATGCCGAGTTACTAACCGCTCTAGGGGACGCCACTGATGATGTCCCAAAATATGCGGAGAAAATTCATCCCAATTTAGCGCAAACCTATATTACACAAAGGTATTGATAAAAAGAGTAAAGATAAACTCTTATAAGAGTACCTGTAAATTGCAAATTATTATGGGCGCCGTCCTTAAACGCCGTAATTTCGGCGGCAGTTACAGACATCCAAAGAGGCCGTGACAAGAAAATCGAATCATCTCAACAGCAATTGGGAGTCGGTATAGGTACTAACGATAAAAATCCTATCTAATTGAAGTCGGATTTTAGATAAAACTAGTCATTCCTGGACTAGACGAAGTATTCCTTAAGTCATACAATACGTTGAGAGAGATGATACTCTCTTTGGAAGCAAACTCTCAGAGAAAATTAAAGCTTCCAAATCTACTGAAAAGTAGGCCGACAGCGTCGACCATCATACGGCCGCGAGCAGCCTACAACAAGCCACTTGCGACGCCGCGGCAGTAACGCAGGTACATGCCGGTCGCCTTAAAGCTTTTTATAAGTGTTGGCTTAATGTAACGAATAATCGTACTTTATTTATTAGACTGTATACAGAATGGCTTTCCAATTCCTTTTTAGGACATGTTACGCAATCTGTCAAACCTGTAAATACTTTCACATGCCAAGAGCATGATGAAACGAGCTTAGCTGTACAGAACTTAATTAACCTAGGCATTCAGTGAAAGCATCACTGGATGCCAACAGACTAATGATCAGTTTCTATCAAAGATTTTCTGACTCCTTAATCGAATGGTGGCTATAGATTCATACTGAATCTGAAAGGGCTCAATAAATTTGTAACTAAGTCCCATTTTAAAATGGAAGACTAGAACTGCTTCTAAATTAATCCCTAAAAACGGGTTTATGGCTACCATTGACAAGATTCGAGCATAACAATGTTACTTACGAGTTTTGTTCCCTATTAGTCTATGGACTTTCCGTGGCGCCTAGAACCTTCACCAAAATTATGAAAGAAGTCGTAACTTACCTAAAAACAAGGCCTAACTTCTATTATATACCGGGGTGGCATTTTGTGTATTGGAAGGGACCTTAACGAATGTAAACATAATGGGAGGGAGACTCTCCGGTTTCTCGAGTGCCTACGATTTGTGGTAAACTATACCAAAAGCTCGATACAATCCCAAAATTACCAACAATGCTGTAAATTCTTAGGTTTTGTTTACAATTCAATTATCATGTCTATATCCCTTCTTATGCAGGGTATGCGCACTTTTTAAGAGTTCTTACCACTGCATGCCCGACAGCTAGATACAGCTGGTTGTACACGAAGTTGTTAGAAAGATATAAATTCCGAGCTATTCAGGAATACGATGTCTATGATCAAAAGTAAAACTTCCTCGCGAAATTTTACCTGACTTATTTTGGTGGACTAATAATATTATTTGTAACGTCTTGTCTTTTTGGAATCACGAAATTCGATGCAGAAATATCTATAGATCCGTCCCGATCAGGATGAGGTACAGTCTGTGACGGAGTGTGTGCAAACGGAGCATGGGAAGAGCAAGAATTAGCATTCCATATTAATTACTTAGAGCTTGCTCGCTCTTAGGATTAAAATGTTTTGCGCGAAATAAATCAAACTGTGCTCTGTTGTTCCGCATCGACAACACTACCGCGATAAGCTATATTAATCGAATGGGAGACATCCAGTTTCCCCACTTAAATAGCTTACCTAGATCTATTTGGCAGTGGTGTGAAGAACGAGACATATGGTTATTCGATTCGTACATTAACACTAAGAATAATGTAGAAGCAGACAGAGAATCCAGAAGGCTAAATCCTGATATTTAATGAAATTTAAGTATTGCAGCCTTTGAAAGAATAAGTAAACACTTTGGTGTGCCCGAAATCGACCTCTTTGCGTCTCGTACCTCTGCCAAATGTGAAATATATATTTCGTGGAAGCCAGACTCGGACGCTTTTACCGTCGTCGCATTCACTATTAGCTGGTATTTATAATAAATATTTTTAAGCGTTTCCACCACTCGCACTCGTACTAAAGTGTTTACATAAGATTATAAATGACAACGCCACAGGAATAGTAGTATTTCCCTAATGGCCATCCCAACCGTGGTTTCCGCTTTTGTTGAGATTAGTAAAAGTATCTAATCTCATGTTAGCGTCAATTTCAAACAACACTTTACAACAGTACAACGTGTGTTAAATACAAGTTGTGCTGGAAATTTAGCATAGATAATATAGATATTCAATTTCTATAAGGGCTTCATTTCTGCTGTTATTTTATTTCTAACGCACGAATTTAATAAAGGATCGTCGTATGGCTCATTAAATAATCATAGGTCAGCACCCTCGCTCCTACGGGGGAGTAGTATCAGCTCAGATGACCAAAGTAAAGGATTACCGAAAGGTGTTTACAAATTAAAGCCCGTAACTCCTAAATATAGCCATACCTGGGATCCTCAAGTGGTATTAAATCATATAACAACATGGTACCCTAATAGAGAAATTTCATTGGAAAAACTAACAAAGAATCTGGCGATTTTGTTAGCAATATGTCCTGCCCACAGGGTACAAACACTGTCACTTATTAAGTGGAATAATATTAAGTCATGCCCAAATTGTATTAAAGTAATTTTTGATGATATAGTTAAGACTTCAGGTGTAGGTCGTCTACAACCGATTTTGTGCCTTCCATATTTTGAAGATACCTAATAGAAATATTTGCCCGGTGACTGTTATAATGATGTTTTAGGACTGAAAAAGCTCACAACATATTTTGTTGACTTTCAAAAGTCCCCATAAAAATGCATCTGCTCAATCCATTAGCCGGGGTGCATTACGCGAGTGCTTGGCGAAAGCGGTAAAGACATGGCGGCGTTCAGCGCTCACAGCACGCGCCACGCCGCCACGTCAGCTGCACACCGGTCAGGCATTTCTTTAGATGCTATCCGGAAGGCAGCAGGCTGGTCGAGAACATCGAAAACTTTGGCTCGTTTCTACCATCGTCAATTAATCGACGAAGGTCATTGTGCCAGATCAATCTGCCTTTTGTATAGGTAGAATTATGTGAAGTTACAATTGTACTCTTTGATTAATAATTGGGAGTATCTAAGATTGTTGTCAAAACATAATTATTGCATTTCATGATTATGATGTTTTACAATTACAAAGGGCAGCAAAACTTTCAACTCTAAACATCTACATGTGTGTTATATCTGAAGAATGAAGCTTCGAAATATAATAGAAGATCAAACGAGCTTCGCAAGCGAAGTTCGATCGATATTATATGAGTAAGCTTCATTCGAAGATATAACTTCCCGCCCGCCCCTATACCCCTAGGAAAGTTTTGTCTCTAAAAAGAATGAGAAATGGTGGCAAGCCGAGGTCCCTAAGTAGGGTAGGGGTAAAGGTGGGGATAAAACTGTTTGAGCTATGGTTTTTACTGCGTACTTTAAACTTGCGAAATGTTGCCTGGTAGATTAAAGGACTACATGTGTGTTATATCTTCGAATGAAGCTTACTCATATAATATCGATCGAACTTCGCTTGCGAAGCTCGTTTGATCTTCTATTATACGTGGTCCTTTGTTTACGGGAGGGGCCTTAGGGCACCCCCCGTATTTTGCCGAGTGGGGGCCGCCGTGGCGTGTGCTCGCAATATCTGGCTGTGTGGCCATAGTAGAGACATTTCTGACAGTGGGGTACATGGTTGTCACGGTATGGTCTCTCTACCTTGGGGCCTCTGAGGCCACAGAGATGGGGAGTTGGAAAATTTCGTTCCCCTTTGGGGTATTTTCTAGAACTGCGATGACCGCGTTGAAGGGTTCCCTACCTCGAGATCGGCGCATCCTGTGCACCTCAAGTATAGGGAACCCTTGTTCCTTGATATCATCTAAAATTGCACTTTCATTAAATTCGAGCGGGACACCTTTTATAACTACTCTAAGGGGTAGTTTCTCCTTATCGCCGAACGAGTGGTAACCTTGCCCTATCAGGTTTACCCAAATGCGATAGTGATCGCTGTTTGCCGTTTGTATTGATATACCAGGGCAGCGCCAGCCCTCTGCGTCATCTAGGGGGTAGGCGCTTAAGGGTATGGCACCTTTGGCCTTTGCTTTTGTATTTAGTTCGAGCCATCGCGCCACGTCTTTGAGGACCAATAAGGGAGGACGGCGCGATCTTTTGCCCTCTTGTGGGGTGTTTGTAGGTGTGGCACCCTTGCGGGCCCTTTTGGGGTCTTCCTCGAGTGGGGTGGGGGAGGTGTTATCGTTTTGATTATTTTCATTTTGGGGGTCAGTTTGTTGAGTGGCAATTGTGTTAATCGCGTTGTTTGTGTTTAGTGGGGTGAGCGTGGGGGCGGTTTCCATCTTTCTTTTGGATTTTTGGACTATTTTATTGTTTGTCCCACTAGGTACTTGAGTTGGCTCCTCCTCCATGGGGAGGTCGGCGAAGGCGTTTATCGAAGTGGGAATATTTATTTGTATATCTGTGATATTAGAGTAGTTTTTGCTTGGATTAGAACCATTGTCATTATCACTAGGCTCGGCCCCGGCTGACGTTGATGGGCGGCTGGCCATCAGTTTATTTCTGTGAGGGACCTTGGGGGCCTTTCTGCCCCTAGGGGGCAGTGGAGGGGATTGAGGGGACTCAGTGTTGTATATTTTACTGTATGGGTGTGGGTAAGCATCCGTTCGGGAGCGCGAGAGGGAACGCGATCTTTCCCGCGAACGGGTACTGGAACGTTTGCAAGAGCGAGAAGTGTCAGTGTAGCGATCAGAATCGCGAGAGCGGTCGGCGTGATACTGCCGTTCGGAATGGGAATCGGAGTTACTCAAAAGCACTTCCTTACCTTGCTCGGCCTCCACGGCCCGGTCTTTAAGAAATTCCTTAAGGCTGCACCGAGGAAATTATGAAAATATTGCGTTCGTTTGATACATTGCTGTATTATTATTAGTAAAGCTTTAGTTCTGCTATTCCTTTATAAGATATTTAAGGATTAACTCTATAAGTCATCCGCTTTAGAAATACGATTACGTTTACTTTCCTCGATAGAAATTAAATCCAAAGTTACCTCTAATAAAGAAAAGATAACATTAGTACGGCGTAAATACTTCACGGAAGGTCAACAGTTTATGAATAATAACAAAACTTCCTGTTTACTATGACGTATATGCTCTTCATTTTCAAAATATGGATTATTTTAGAAATACAACGGAAATAACTATATTCGCGCACGTTTCGCCCATTCTAGCTAGAGCCGCCATGCTTCCCCCCTATCCGCTTTAGCCTTGCTTCGGCTGTCGGACGGGGAGGATGTGTTGCTTTTGCTTACGCACGGACTTTAAAACTAAACGACGAATTTTGGGTTTTTCACTGTGGGGAATAATAACTATAAATCAAAGAATATAAGAGGTTGGCGAAAAAGCAATGCAAGACGCTTGCATGAAGAAAAAGTAAGTAAAACTCATTTATCTATAGATTATGCGCCCAGGGAGGGACTGTGCGCGGGTGACAGCTGTACATTCTCGTTCGAAATGAATTTTGATTATCGCCGTACTGTCCCAATTTCTGATGTACTAATTTATTTATTGTTTAATGTAAAATCAACATATATATTAAAAACTAATAAATAATTAATTCTAAAGCAAGACATTTATATGGAGAGAATTTTAAGATAAAGATAAAGTGTATGCTCGTAACAATTAACTCCTGTCCTTCGTAAGCATACTCAGTACCTATACCTACCTACTACCTAGTAATAATAAAGGGTAATTGCGAATATGTGGCACTCCTTTGCATTTGTAGTATTTTACCGATTTAGGTGAAATTTGGTATAGAGATAGCTTGGGTCCCGGGGAAGGACTTAGGACAGTTTTTATCCCCGTAATCATCCCCTAAGGGAGTGAAAAGGGGAGGTGAAAGTTTGTATGGCGCTGCTATATAAACGAGCTCCACGCGGATGGAGTCGCTGGCAGCAGCTAGTTAATTATATGTATATATATATATTTATTTTGAAAGCAGTAGCTAGAGCTCATACGGCATAACAAACTTACCAAATTATAAGCAACTTCTGGGCAAGCGTAAGTTTAGAGTTCCGTTGCCAAATTACAGATCAGCTCTTGCTAAGCGCTCTCCGGAGTATATGCATTTACGCATCTATAATAGTGTCTGCCAAACTCATTCCATTCAACACTATGCAATAGGCCAAGTTAAGATGATTATTAAAAAGTGGCTAGTGGCACTGTCATATCATGACAGTGCCACTTCCTTCCTTCTAAATAAAAAAATTACAAATCTGCATAAATGTTTCTCTAAATGTCAATATTATACAATTATTTGAAATCGTTTGCTTGTCCAATTTTGTAAATATTGGTAGCACCCTCGCTGAAAGCATTTATAGCGCCATTTGCCGTCATTCTTTGCGTTCTATGTAGGCGATCGGCGCACAGCTCCAGCCGCCGCGCCGCTCGCTCTTGCCTGTGTGCCTGACACACACACACACGGAGCGCATTGAATACCTAAAATCAATTCACGGCAGAAGCTCGGTGCCCTCTTAAGGATGTCTGGTCGGTTGATCGTACACCAACGGTAGAGCTTGAGATCGTGGCTAGGGCGTGCAGTACCGGGACCGGTTCCAAAATTTTCATTTCCCGGTTCTGGGTGGGGCCGGTACCGGGATTCCCGGTTCTCCCGGTTCTTTATGCTTAGCTGATTTATTTTCATAGTTTTTTTTTCTTTATTATATAATTTAACTTACAATCGTGTAAGTAGGTAACTCTAATGCCCTTGAAAAAGAAATCGTTAGAATAATTAGGAAAATGTTATAGGGAAAAAATAATAAAAATGTTTTAGTAATAAAACACTTTAATCAGTCTTCACCCTTAATTCACTGTATGCGGTAGTCGGTTTTTTGTAAAATACATCCGACAAAGCCTGAGATTTGCTGAGAAGTTTTCCAATCTTGACCATGAAACTGCAACCATCAGCATCAGTCGTTTCTGCGATAATGTCGGTTTCTAAATACACACCGATATTTTCAAGTTTTTGTAGAATCTGTTCAATAAACTTTTTTGCGGGTAATGAGCCGTAGACCCTTATAAGGCCCACATTTTTAAATTTGAAGGGGCCACTGAGTGATAGTGAATGCAAGTTTAAAATTATATCTCTGTGGTTTTTGCTTGAGGAATACTCATGAAACGAAATTGCAAATTTTTCATGTTCACTTTTTAGTTTGTTAAGTTCCCTCTTTATCTCATCTTGTTTTTCTTTGTGTTGCTTGTAAAATAACTTCTCTGATTGAGTTTTTAGACTTGGGAACCTTGTTGCCCGTTTTTTCTAAAACCTGTCTACTTAATATATGTACCTAGAGTTTGCTAATGTATGAAAAGGAATTGAATTCCAATGCAACCATGCGGCATATTCTAGTTGCCGTCGAAGCGATCTTGCAACGCCGCACATCACGCTTCACACTATCACACTTCTCACGATTCACGACAAATGCGACGTTGCGGTTGCGTTACATTTATTGATAATATAAATTTATATTTGAAGTTACGGAAGGAACCGGAAGAACCGGTACTCGGTGCTCGGTACCGGTTCTTTGGATTCCAAAGAAATCCCGGGATTTCCCGGGAAATTGAGAACCGGTATTTCCCGGGAGCACGCCCTAATCGTGGCTAGAGGAGCCCGAAAGCGAACCTCCCGGGCCCGACATCTTGCTTGGACTTGTCTTGACTGGTGGCTTTACACACACATTTTTCGATTGCGCAATATTTTTATATATTGCGTATACACTCACTAACTTATGAACTATCACTTAAAGTTAATTACACTGTCTTTGTAAGCACTGATTTTTAGGGAATGGCCCGTACACTTTGGTATTAATTGATGTTTACACTTTTAGGACTTCCGCGGAGAGACTCGACGCGTACTAATAGTTCAGGGGCGGAGCGCGGCTCGACGCAATAAGAATAAGAATAAGAATTTATTGAAAAAACCTTATTGCTATCGTTACATTGTGCTTGCACTGTTACATGTTAGGGGAATTAATTAAATGCGCCTGAACTAGGATTATCCTGTATCTCAGGCAAAGAGATATTATACTAATTGGAAGACAATTTTACAAATTAAATCATACACATCAAAGACATTCATAACGAATTATCTTAAAACATAAATAATGTGTGCATATTAATCTAAGAATAGTTATTTCATCATACCTTTCATTTAAGTACGGAATTGCAGTGTCAGCGTCGACAATAACTGCAGACTAGGTCATCGAGTTTATTTCATTTTTAGTGGACTTTTACGAGTACCTTGGTGCATAATAATCTCTCAAAACGCGGATTTTTACATGAAAATGCGGATTTGCCGAATACGTTTATAGGTTTTTTTGGCACGTTGAAAAGCCAATGAAAAATCATAATAAATTCCTTAAAAATATATTATTAGTATTAAAATGAAAAAATGTCCTCGACATCTTCATCCGCTTCCCTGACATTCACTTTAGGGAAGTTGTAAATGATATTTGCAGTCATTCTTGACATCATACTTTTCGTTGGGGAAAAGTTAATGCAGCAGCCACCTTTTTCGCGCACCGCTTGATCGGCCAAAAGCACTCCATTTACGGTACTGGTTATTAAGTCGATTCCTTTTCGCTGTTTTGACGTTATTTATTTTAGAAAATTTGCGTTCGCAATCTGCGTTTGAGATTGGGATTGCCAGGGCCGTCAGCGCAAACTCGGGGAGAATATTGAATACTTGTTCGCCAATCTCGTTCTTATGCAGTCGAATCTATAAAATTAAATAAAAAGGAAGTCGAGAAGAGTAAAAACAAAACACACGAAAAATGGTAATATAGAATGTAATGTAGGTACTTATATTGAAAATAAATACCTTATGCCAAAACTGATCGGCTTCAGCACAATTCAAAATTTCCGGCGGGAGTGAATCTTTCAATATTACCAATCTCCGCCATTCGTCGTCTATAGCTTGTAGGTTCGCATCTGATTGCTCTGTGCACCGACTCAAAATTGAGGCTAGAGGCATTAAACTCGGAACCTGCTCTCTGGTTTAATGGGATAGTGCTTGTGTCGGTCCCAGTAACGGTAACTGGGAGAGTACGGGGTCGTCAAAGTCGTACCTGAAAATGTACAGGTAGCTTAAAAAAGAACCATTACATGCAATCCATCAATTTAAATTACGTAACTAAAATAAAATATTACCTGGCTTTCATCTGGATGCAAGATGTTATCATAAATTGCAGGCAATTTTTGCGAAAGATGGCGATTATGTCTGGGCGCTGCATTGCTTCCGCCGAGGAAAGTTGCCGCATTGTTGTAACGCCCAAATAAATTTGGCTTATTTCTAAAAATTTGGTCACGTCGTCTGGCTGAATTTGTGATAGTGGAGTTCGGCACATGTATTCTCTTTTCATATACATCAACAGGAAGTCGGTGTAGGTTTCAGTCATTTTTTGGTGCACAACCGTTACCACTGTTTTTTCAGACTGTAAATATTCGTTCATTTTAGTGAACTTTGGAAGCACCCACTGAAGAAACATGTAGTAAGCGTTCACAAAGGGATCACATAGTGATCTGTGAATATCCTCTGCGGCCCTTAAGTGCTCAGTGAGACACTTGTCTGCAAAAAAAAATCTGAGCGCTTCCCACATTTCCAGCATGCGGTCTATTACTGCCGCAAGTGACAACCACCTGGTTTGGCTCGGGTGTAACAATTTCAGTACGTCAAGGTGAAAGAACTTTTGAAATTGCGCAAACTGTGCCTGTCTTTTCGACGAGTTCTTTAAAAAGTTGTAGCAATTTCATGCTAGGTCCTCGCAGGTTCTGGGCAATGCCTTGCACGCTTCACTGGCACGATAAGTGTAAGGAGTGGCAAATACACTTGATGATGCGAATTCCCGGGCATAACTACATCATGCGAGTTTTAACAGAGTTAGCGTTGCCCATCATTGCATTGCACCCATCGGAAGCGAAACCAGTTATATTTTTTGTAGGGATGTTTTTAGTCCTAAAGGTATCCATCATACCTTCGTATAATCGGGCAGCGGTGGCACCTTCTTCAGCGCTCTGCGGATCATTTTCGTTGAAAACCTGCTCTAGTTCCCAGAAACGACTTACGACGCGCCCACAGTTTTCATCATAAAATCGAACCATTACGCAAGCTGTCTTCACTGAAGAAACATCTGTGGACTCGTCCGTTAAAATGGAAAACTTGGATTTGCGTAATCTTTCCGCTAGTTCCTCTTTCTGAACGTTACCAATAACGTTCATGATCACCCCTTTCATTTTTGTGCGCTTCATGGCCAGGGATTGCGCTATTTCAGAATCAGGAAACATATCCTTCAAAACTTCAACAAGGTGATCCATGCGTGAGAATGGTTCATCATGAGCTGCAAAGTAACCCGCTAGTTTTAATTCAGCATGCGGCGCCCTTGATTGCCTCGGTCAGCTCCCGGTCGGCGCCTCGGAACGCTGTCGCGTTGTCACTCCAGAGCTCTGTGGGGCACCCGCGGCGGGCGATGAAGCGGCGCAGCGCGTTGATGGCGGAGTCGGCGCTCAGTGACGTCACGACCTCGAGGTGCACGGCTCGTGACGTCATGCAGGTAAATAGCGCGACCCATCTTTTTTCTCGATGTCGGCCGACGGTGACCTCTTGAGGGCCACAGTAGTCCCAGCCTGTGTGTGTGAAAGGCCGGACGTGGTGGGCCCGGCGCGCGGCTGGCAGGTCGCCCGTTGACGGCGCCGCGGGCTTCGCTTTTCTTAGTCGGCGGTCGTATCTTCGCTATGTACACTCGTTGTCGCAGTTCATTGACCACTGTTTCGGTCCCGCCGTGGTGAAGCTGCTCGTGCACGTGTGCGATGTATAACTGTGTGTAATAGTGTTTCCCGCATAACACCGCTGGCCACACTGTTTCTGCTTGTAGGTCGCTGGCCTCCGCTATTCTTCCTCGGAGGCGCAGTAGGCCGACATTGTCCATATATTCGCTCAGCTTGGCCAGTCGGTCGTCCTTGTCTGGCGCGCGGTCACTTGTCACTCGTTCTCTTTCTTTGCTGTAACTTTCTTCTTGTGAAGCGCGCATTAACAGCTGTTTGGCCATAAGTAGGTATTTATAGCCTCCAGCGTTATGTATTCTCTATCGGGGCGCGCGGTAGCGGTCTTGGTGGGCGTGTCGGCGCTTCGCGGACGTCCGTTCCAGTCTTCGTCTTTTTTCTTGTTTGCGAGCGTTCGTTTTCTTTGCGCGCCGGCGATTGTTTGTGTGCTGGGTCGCGCGCGCGCGTGAACCTTGCGCCTGCGAACTGCGATGAACTGTAATACGCGAGCCGCCGCCCTCAGTAGCCGGGTCCACTTGGAAAAGCGTTCCATGGTTATAGGTATAGTGGCAATTTTGTACTCTTGTCGGTGACTCGCCGCGCCGCACTTTTTCTCGCGTTCTTCGCCGGTTATGGGAATTCGGCCCTTATCTTCTACGGGCCACGTTGACTCCGGCGAATACAGGAACGCTGGGCCGGTAAACCACCTGTGGCTCGAGTCGAAGTCGGCGGGCGTCGCGCGGGTCGCGTCGTCAGCGACGTTATGCGCCGTCGGCACCCAGC
This sequence comes from Epinotia demarniana, assembly GCA_945867215.1. Classification (NCBI taxonomy): domain Eukaryota; kingdom Metazoa; phylum Arthropoda; class Insecta; order Lepidoptera; family Tortricidae; genus Epinotia; species Epinotia demarniana. The sequence goes on from OX244283.1 coordinate 13,574,085, forward strand.
GCCATTCGTCCTTCTTCGTGTTTTCCTCTATTTCGGCGAGTCGGTGTGCGACGAACGTCTTAAGGGGCTCCCATAATTGGCGTCTGGGATCGTATCTTCGATCTGAATCTCTTAGTTTTCTTAGGTTTTTTCTAGCTTATTATGTTAACAACAACGGCTTTAAGCAATATACTATCCCATATTTACTTCAAAGTTCATTGTTTTCGAGATATTTGGCATCAAAATTGAACAGTTTTAGGCCAAAAAACCGGTTTCTGGCCATAACTTTTGTGTTAATTGGTTTAAAATGAAAACCCTAGACCAGTTTTTAGGGACGTCAAAGACTAACCCAAATATGTAGATTTCGTATGTGTTAGATCTTTCACGTCAATAGAGATACAAAATAAGTGTTATTTTAGACAATGTTTAAAAATATCATACAAAATGAAGTATTCATTCGTTTCAAAATCCGGTAGACCAAAATGGAGATAAAAGATTGACGAACCGATAACCGTTTGATTTATACTTCTATCTGTAGTGCAAAAGTAGGAGATACGATTCAAAACTTGTCAAAAATCGATGGAAACCTCGGGTAGCCCCTTAAATGTGCGGGGCTCGGCGCGGATCCATGCTAGCACCGTCCGGGAGTTGCTCCAATATGTCTTGGACGCCACCTCGAAATCGTGTTCCTCGGCGGCGGTCTTAGCTAGCCGCACGCCTAGCAGGGCCGCTTGCAGCTCTAGCCGCGGCACGGAGATTATTTTCGTCGGTGTGACGCGGCTCTTCGCGACGGCTAAGGCGATTTTGTTGCTGCCGTCGGCTCGCGTTATCCGCCAATATACTACGGTGGCGTAGGCCTCTTCACTCGCGTCCACCATCGTGTGTAGTTCATAGCGGGCGCCGGGCGTTGCGTCGTAGCACCTAGGTATATTTAGTGCTCCTAGGTTGCGCAGTTGCCCCAGACACTCGCTCCACCGCGCGCGCAGCTCCTCCGGTAAGTCTTCGTCCCAGCTCGTTTTGTACCGCCAGGTGTCTTGCATTATCCTCTTCGCTGGCATCGTCATTGGCGATATGAGGCCGAGCGGGTCGAAGATGGACATGATGATGCTGAGTGCTTCCCTCTTGGTGGGAGGACGGAGGTCGCTTATCACCTCCGGCGGGGACCTTCTTGTATTTTGAAAATTGAAATTGAAAACATTTATTTCAGAACAAGTTCCATATCGGAGTTCGTATTTAGTCGGAAACGGATATTGTCTTTGTCCATGTCCCACAGCAGGCCGAGCGTCTTCTGCTTCTCTGTCTCGCTCCCGCCGATGGGGACAGTATCTCTGTCTCTCTTGCTCCCGCCGATGACGTCGATCGCCTCCCTCGCGTTCGTGGCCCAATATACTTGTGCCCTAAGTACTTAAGCTCTGTAAGCCCTACCTTACACTTATCTTTGTTAAGCCTAATTTGATTTGCCTGCAACGGTCCAGCACCTGTCGTAGACGCTTTTTTTTTTTGAGCGGTTCGAGAGCAGCCCATAGGCTTTAGCTGTTTGTCCTGGCTAGCGTGTGGGTAGTCTCCATTATTGGGCTACCCGACAGCTGAATGTTGTATTCGCGGGCACTCGGACGCTCGGGCGTCACGAGGCAGTGTGGTTAATGTCGTGTGTAAAGCTACATTTACGTTCTTGTTTAAATTGCAATTCTAGTGTGGAGTGTGTGTCGGAGTGGTTTGTCCCGGTCTCTGTCCGTACCGGGACTCGTAGTGAGGTGCTGTGGAGTAGTATTGTGCTCGCGGTGGCCTCCCCCGGCGGCGGGTTCGGCCATGAGTATTGTTGTCATTGTCATTTTCAGTGAGTTCAAGAATTTTTGTCGTAATTGAGTCAGGAGGGTCTGTTAATGTGTTTGGGTCTGCGAATTGCTCGCCTATATGGCCTCGCAATTCGCAGAGTCGTTGTCGGGGGCGTGGTTAAGTTCGGTGCGTCGGTCGAGTTTGGGGAAGTCGGGGTGAGTTGGACCATGGTGCTATTTGAGGAGGGGTGTAAGTCTGTCTGTCTGTCGGTCTGATGAACTGTGTAGTTGACTGTTTTCCGGACTAGCGGGTTTGGACGGTGAGGGGCGTTGTCAAAGTAATGCCTGGAAGATCGCTGCAAGAAATCGTGAATGGTGGGGAGTTGGGAGGCGTAGTGATTTGAGAGGTTGGTCACGATACGGACGACGGACTTTTAGTACGCGCCTGAGGAATTTGGATTGAATGACTTGGAGTGGCTTAAGGCGGGATTCACCTACAAAGGCAAAAACCGGGCAGGCGTATGACATTATTGGACGCACGCAGGGCTTATAAAGGTGGAGTTTGTTCTTGATAGACATTCGGCTACGCTTGTTCAGCATGGGGCCCAGTCTACCAAGAACAAACTGTGCGTTGGCTTTTGCTCTTTGTAGGTGAGGACGGAAGGAAAGTATGGAGTCTAGGATAACACCCAGGTATTTTACCTGGGTGGTGAAGGGGATAGGGCGGTTTTGGAGGTAGATGGGGCGGATTCTGCAGGAGAGTTGATTGTTTGTAGGGTGGAATATTATGGCCGCGCTCTTCTCGGGGTTTACATCAATCCTCCAAAGCTTGCACCAACGACCTAGGTCGTCGATAGCGCTCTGGAGTTCCCGCCGCATGCGGATCAGGACGACTCTTTCGAAAAGTTTCCCCAAGGAGCTGAGCAGGCTAATGGGACGGTAAGAGGAGGGAAGGTTCCGAGGTTTGCCCGGTTTCGGGATACCGATAACGGTAGCGATCTTCCAGGCATTAGGGAAGTGGTTGTTACTAAGGGCAGAGTTGAAGATATTAGCAATGTGGTCAATGTGGTCAGGGGGGAGCGTTTTGAGTAGCTTGTTTGATATTTTATCTGGTCCTGGGGCCTTTCTTTGTATGAGGTTTCTTATTAAAAATCGAATTTCCTCGCTAGAGGTGGGGCGGATTGGTGGGTTGATGGGGTCAAAATTGAAGATGTCTTCCACCATATCGTCGACGTATTCCACGTGCCCGTCGTCCCTGCTGGTGGTGGATGGAGTGCACTGCTGCTCGAGGCTGATGGCGAGGCATTCCGCCTTCTCCTCGTCCTCGAGAGCATCTGGCTGCCCTGTTCTGATGAGTGGGGGGATGGTTGTGACTAGGTCCGCTTTGAAATACTTCGCCAGTCCCCAGTAGGCCTGGTGACCAGGCGAAATATTCCCTAGCAGATCGTCGAATTGGTTCTCCCGAAATGCAGCGATCCGTGACTTGACCTCTCTTTGCAAGGCCCTCATGGATTGCCGATTTTCGGGGGAAGGAAAGTTTGAGTATCGTCTTAGTGCTACGTTCTTCCTGTACAGCAGCCTCCTCAAGTTATCCGGTAGGGGCCGGCGCTGAATTTCAGCTTCCGGAACCTCCCTGGAGTTCTCACTGCAAACAGTGCTGAGGTGACTGGTGTACAGGTCGATCGCGGTGTCTGTCTGTTGTTTAGTTGTCAAGGGGGCTGAAAAGAGATGAGTGGGTGCCTTTAGGAGGCCTTCCCTCACCTTCTCCCAGTCCATAATGGTCCTGGTTGAAGATGGGCTATTGGGATCAGGACCCAGTTTCAAGAGTACTGGCCTGTGGTCTGAGTCAAGTTCGTGCAAGACTTCTATAGAACGCATCGTGAGCGATACGTTCTTTAGAAGTGCAAAGTCTAGGATGTCTGGTCTGTGGTCGGTGTTACTAGGGTAATGAGTGGGTTCTAAAGGGGTGATCAGATCGAACGGGAGGCTGCCCAACATAAGGTTGTATAGCCTGCGTCCGTTAGGGTTGGTAGCCAGGCAGTTCCAAGACGTGTGCTTGCTGTTCAAGTCCCCGGCCACTATGACCGAGGTGCCTAGTTCAGCAAGCACAGTCAGATCCGCCATCAGCAGGGTGAGACTGGGACGTAGGTACGCCGACACTATAGTGATGGGTGGGTGGCCATCAGGTGTAATGCGACACACTGTGGCCTCGATGTTGATCAGGGTGGTGGGTGTTGGGAGCGGGATGCAGTTATAACGGCTTCTGTAGTAGATGGCTGTGCCCCCAAGGTTTGCGTCGAGTCTGTCTGTCCTTGTCATTGTGTAACCCGCTAGCCGGAAGTTTTTGTGGGTCGGTTTAAGGAATGTTTCCTGGAGGAGGAGGATGTCGACTGAGTTGAGATGTGATGAAGGCTGCCACTTCGTCCTTCATCCCCCGTATGCCATTGGCGTTGAATGTGGCAATGTGTAGTGTCTTGGGTTTGAGTTTTTTGTTGTGTGTGTGTATGTCCATTACTGTGTGTGGGTGTTTGTGTGTTGGCCTCCATAACTGGCCAAGAGGTGCTCATACTCAGCGAGTATGGCCAATGTCTGACGGCCGTCCGCTGACTCCAGCCTCCTCTCGACTTCGAGGACACGTGCTCTAAAAGCTCGTGCCCTCTCAATCGTAGGGCTACTGAAGCCACTTCTGGCCGTCCGAGGTGGTGGTGGAGGTTGAGGTTGAGTGTGGTGAATTTGGTGTGGTGAAGGAGTGTTGTGACCCCATGCTGAGTTCGTGGTCTGGTATGGGTAGGATACGGGTGGGTTGGGGAGAAGTGGCTGGGCCTGGCGGTGTCTGATGATTGGGAAGTTGTGTGTGTCCATGAGAGGGGGTGGTTTAGAGAGCTGGCGGTTCCATGGGTTTGTCTGTGTTGTCGGTCTGTCATAAGTTTGGGGTCGGTGGGGCGTCATTGGTACAGTCTGATTCGGTCTGGGGGCCCTTGGGCACCCTCTGAAGTTGGCTGTGTGCTCCCCTACCGTCTTACAGAGGGTGCAGGCCACTGGGTCATTGGGAGACTTTTTACAATCCCAAGTGGCGTGATTCCCCAGGCATTTCACGCAGGCAGGCGGGGCTGTGCACCTGCTCTGGGTGTGCCCGTGGAGTTGGCAATTATAGCATTGCCTAGGGAGATCTGCGTATCGTGGGAGCTCTGCTCTTATACCGGTGAGAGAGCAGACCTCCCTGACTTTGTGGATGTCATGTTGGTCCGGTCCTCTGGTGATCTCACCAAGACCATGTCATACTGCCGTCGGTTTTTGTTGTGAAGTCTATGAACTTCGGCTACTTTAATGTTGTGTGTCTTGATGAGGTCCTCCTTTACCTCCTCCGTGTCAAACTCTTTGGGGATCCCTCTCAAGACCACCCTGTAGTACCTCTCCTCAGGGAGGGGATCACGGTGGGCGGGGAGTTTAAGTTCGGTGAAGAGCCGCGTCACAGCCCGATAGTCATCTGACCCTCGGACTGCGAAGCGGATCCCCTCCTCCCTGTTGTCCGGCACCGCCTTGATCCTCCTCTGAGCGAGCATGGAGACCACTAGTTTGAACTTGGTTTTGTCCCGTAATGTTATGTAGTCTGGTCTTTGGTTGTTCTGAGAGGGGCCCCCTGCTGAGGTGGTGCCCTCGTCGGTGTCTTGTGAGGGAGTCGTAATTTGGGAGGTCTGGGCTCTCGGGGTTCTGTTCGAGTCAGTCCTGGGAGTCTTGTCTGGTTGGGTCTCGTTAGGTGATGTCGTGGTACTGACCTTCCTCTTGTTTATGTTGTTATGGTGGGTCTTCCACTCCCCTTGGAAGTGGTCGACTTCCATGTCAGTGTTTCTGTTTTCATTGTTGTCATATGTCGTCGTTCTATCTTGATTGAGGTCAAGTTCGTCATCTGAGAGTCCAAATGGGGGGGGGTCCCTAGCGGGAGGCCGTACTTGATTGGGGAGCGAGAGTGTTCCCTCTGATTATCGTTTGTCAGTCTAGTCCTGTCGTGTCTAGTATAGTGTGATCTTCGGTGTTGCTCCTTGGGATCGATTAACCCCAAAGAGGATGTCTTGTCGGGACGGGGCGGGGCTTTGTCAGTTACGTCCAATCGCGTGCCCGCGCTCGGGGCGGGGGCCGATCTGGGCGTGGCGGGGCGGAGCTTGTCGGCCTGTAGTTGGCTCGGCTCGCCATGCACCTGCGTGCTGGAGCCGTCCGCCAAGATGGCCGCCGCCCCTGACGCGGGCTCCTCGGTTGTCTTGTCAGTCGTAAGTCTCGTCGTGTCTCTCATTTTGTTGGCTAACGTCGAGCTTAACACGTTCGCTGACAGTGAACTCTTACCCTAACACCATGATACGGCAGTAAAACTTTCCATACTAAACAACAACCCGTCAAATGACGTACTTACAGATTCAGTGTTATTATTTTGAATAAAATACCTGCCTCAGTGCAACACTACGTCGACAGACGTGGATTTTTCTCGACGTAGTGCCTATTTGAACATATTTTTATATGTTTAAATGTGACACTACGTCGAGGGACGGTCCCGTCTGTCGACGTACTGGCAGGCTTGACATATGTTTACTGGCCTAAATGTGACACTACGTCGAGGGACGTTGTCGCCTGTCGACGTAGTGTCTTTTTGAATATATTTTTACATGCTTAAATGTGACACTACGTCTAAGGACGTTCCCGTCTGTCGACGTAGTATCAGGTTGGATATGTTGTCATGCCCATATGTGACACTACGTCGAGGGACGGTCCCGTCTGTCGACGTAATGGCAGGCTTGACATATGTTTACTGGCCTAAATGTGAAACTACGTCGAGCGACGGTCCCGTATGTCGACGTAGTATCAGGTTGGATATATGTTGTCATGTCCATATGTGACACTACGTCGAGAGACGGACCCGTCTGTCGACGTAGTGGCAGGCTTGACATATGTTTACTGGCCTAAATGTGACACTACGTCGAGCGACGGTCCCGTCTGTCGACGTAGTATCAGGTTGGATATATGTTGTCATGTCCATATGTGACACTACGTCGAGAGACGGAACCGTCTGTCGACGTAGTGGCAGGCTTGAGATATGATTACTGGCCTAAATATGGCACTACATCGAGGGTCGTTCCCGTCTGTCGACGTAGTGTAATGCTGGACATGTGTTTGCATGCCTTAATGTGACACTACGTCGAATAACTTGCCCGTCAAGTGACGTAGTGTCAAGCTGAGCATACGTTTGTATGTCTAAATGTGACACTACGTCGAAGGGCCTCATGTCTTCCAACTCTTCCAAGGGAAAATAATAAAAGAAGATATTCATAAGACATCTATTCTGAAAAACCAAACAAAAACTCAACAATTTCTTTAAAGTGTTATAAACGACGTAATTGCCTTGAAACAAATACGCAAATTACGTAAATTGAAAATCAAACAAGAGAATCTTTATCTTGCTGCTCAAGAAGTTGGTGATAATCTTGGAAACATTCAGGACATAGTGGAGGAAAACCCGGGCAACCAATGCACCGGTAGCTGGTTTCTACTCTCTTCTTGTTCTTGGAACACATTTTACACATCAAAAATGAGTATTTTTTCTTCGAATTTTCAGGTGCAGGCTGGCGTTTGGGCCAGTGACCCCAAAGCTTTCGTTCTTGGCCTGGTTCAAAGATATTTTTTTGGAGGTTGTTATGTCTTCTGTTGCTGTTTTTTTTCAGGTCTGACACTAAGTCTTTTCCTTTGCAGTTTTCACTTAAGCCTATCATTTTTTTTATCAATTCTTCACGGTATGTACAGAACTCATAGTTTTTATTTTTTGATACGAATTTTTTGTATAAGTAGAATGAATTCCATACTGCGGTGTCCATTAGATGGAAAAGCACTTTCTTATACCAGCGTATTGTTTTTCTCGGCGAAGAATAATAACTAATCATTTGGTCAGATCTGTCCACACCGGACATGTATTTTATTGTATGTTGCTACTTCTATAGGCTTTTTAACAATTTTTCCGTATCTGTTTGTTGTTTCTGTCATACGGGGGTGCTCGGTCGTGGTCAACATAATTACTGGTCGCTTATCAACCCATTTGCTAACATAGACTTTATTTTTCCTAACCCAAACATGTTCACCTTTTTTGATTTTTTATCCACCACTTCTTTTGGATTATCTTTTCGGTTGACACGAAGGGTGCCGTTTGTGTGAGTCTTTAAATCTATAAGTTCTATATCTATATCTATAAAATAGTGATCACAATAGCGACACTCGAAAAAATCGTAAAACCCATCAGTGGACTAAGTACCTAAGTACTAAAGATTAGAAGACTATAATTGTGCCATTCACATTTATTTACATACATATATATGAATAATATATTATGTGTAGTTGAACTAGGTGACTAATTTCCCTTTTGGTACCCACTTAACTTAAAGCATACCCGACCATTAAATTTTACAGATGGGCACCATCAGTATCGAAACATACAGATCCTTAACCTTAAAAAAACTACTAAATTGACCCAGATTGTTAGTGTAAAAACTACCTACGAACTTAGAGTTATACTTAATTATAATTCTTACAAACTGCTAAGTAATACTTGCATACCCAAGCTATCTTCAATTATAATCATTTAACTATATTAGATGATAGAATAGAATCATTTTATGTATCAATAATTGCTCGGCAACGTAATTAACATAATTATAGTTTAAAATGTGGGTATTGTTAACTAAGTAAAGACCAATATCAGTAAATCGTATTTATGCATCTAATGCCAGGAAAGCAAGCAAATTAACGAATATGTAAATTTTACTTACGCTTTTGCGACAAAACTCCGTAGTTGTTCTCAAAACGACACTGATTGCACTTATTGTTTAAAAACCGAAGCGTGCGCTCACGCCGCTCGACGTAGTACTCAAGTGCGAGCGGTGCACGTGTGTGTGTAAAGGACAGGTATAGGGCTATTGAAATACTCTTGATACGGCAGTAGGAAATACAAGATTCCTTACTATATGACAGTGAACACTACTCTTCACAGTGTTTATATGAAAAACTATCGTCGGCCGACGTACTGCCCATAATCTAAAAAAAAGTAGGTACGCCCGTCGACGTACTGTCATATTGCTACTTTTGAATTTCCCGCCTAGCGACGTACTGTCAGCGAACGTGTTAATTTAACATACTGTTACCGAACAAATTACGTCATCGGGCCTGCTGCTTGCGCCAGGCGCGCGAGGTGGCGTGATGTTGGCCAAAAGTGGGGATGGTGGGGATGACCACTTTGGTCGCAGTCGGCGTGCGGCCCCGAGCTTCACTTCTGCTACGACTCTCGGATCGAATGGACGTTCTCTCGATCGTTACCAATAGTTCCTACTACTACTTACTTATTATTGTATTTTTCTGTGATTAAATTGTTTGAGCCAACGTAAAATCTTTCAGTTAAGCATTAAACAGTTAAAATCAGAAGTGCGGATAGCCATTCCCAGTTCTCTTCGGCTTTTCTTAAAATAATTACTTTTAGTAAAGTGCGTTGCAGTTTTTAGTTATCTTTTTACCATGTCGGAACAAAGAAACGGTCCAGTGTGCGATCGCATATCTACCCCTGGTTTTGAGCAGACACTTCAAACGATTCTTTCTCGTTTGAATGCGTTAGAGGACGATTCCAGGAGTCGAAGTACAATGAGTGTTAATACAGTGCCACAAAGTGTATCACCCGGATTGCCACCACGGTCGGATACGCCGCCTCTGCCGCCGCCACCTAGGCAAGCCGGCGTGGCCGCCGGATCATTGCTGACAACTACACAACACGGAGGTTGTGCTGGCTTGTCGGCAGTGCTGCCCAGTGGATCGTCGAATACGACGAGTACCGATGTGTGCGTAAAGCCTAGTACAACGCCTTTGAGCGCTGCTGAGGTTATTATGAGCGAGGTAACGGACAAACTGGTTACTGCAATCAATCTGGTTAATGCAAACGTCTGCGAACGAAATCACTTACCTTTTTAATCATTAAGTTCGGAATAATGTATAAATTTACTATATGAGATCTCTGTTACAACCCCTACTCTGTGATAATGTTATTAGGCACTGGTCCCACCGCGAGCGAGTAAACTATGAGCTATCGACTATTTTCTACCCCAAGAAACGAACAAAAGATAATTGCTAGCGTGTAAATAAAAGAGAGGGATTATAGCTTACTTACGGAGAGTGTCCTCGCCAGCAGTGTGAACAGCGATGAACTATAAATATATATCTCTCTCTTTTATTATTTACACGGAAGCGATTATCTTTTGTTCGTTTCTTGGGCTAGAAAAATTGTTGCTAGGGCCCTTGATTCGTAAGTTACGTTTCGTTTATTGAAATGTTACATTTTTGCTGCAAAAGTTACGTTTTTCATTCGTACGTGAAATGTGCATTGTTAAAACGAAAATTCCCTGAACAAATGTTACATACATGTTACGTGATCAAATTTGAGCGGGTCAAAAGTTACGAAAAATGTAAGAAATGTAACCATCTGGCAACGCTAAATAGCCGATAGCTCATAGTTTACTCGCTCGCGGTGGGACCAGTGCCTACTGTGTTACTCTGTGATATTCATATGCTTAGGATTTGGTTACCACTGGACGACGACGTCACACAAGCAATGTTGCTTGAAATGTAAAACCGTATATCATCAAAATTATGCATTTGAAATTGAACTTAACACACCTTATTTCATGGTTTGTCTTCGAATCATATTTTTTCGAAGTTCTGCATCACGCTATCGAAGTTTTTTAGATTACTTCATATATATAAAAGTTTACGTGATGTAGTTGTCGGAGAAGTGTGAGCTATTCGTCCACTAGTTCACACGACTCTTACCACTTAACGGCATCAAAGAGCGTGGCTAACTCTGCGATGTTGACTTGGTAACGTGGTGACGTATTACTGGAGCGAGTAGCAACAGGCGAATTCCAGTATGACACAAACCCTACGTGGCGACGTAATATCGGAGCGAGTAGCATCAGGCGAATTCCGGTATGACGCAACTACTACAGTGGACGGTAGTACCCATGCTTTACACACCATGTCAAAAGAGTCTAGCCAGCTCTGCGATGTGCTGTGTGAGTGTGACAAACGCCTCACAACGATAGTTTGAGTCTCCTTGGAGCCTAATGTGTAATTGTGTGTGAGCCTTTGGTAACAGGGGTTCAGACGTATCATGGTTGCTTGGCCAACAAACTTGGTACGTCGCGTTAAGCTTTTACCATTTCGCTGAACCGGGTGCCAGGACAATGCAATATAAAACAGAAGAATGAACCTGGCACCCGGTAAGGCCTTTTGCTGCTGAGAGTTTTTGTGTATTCAGATTTTTGTAACGTTCATTAGCGATCATCGTAATTGAACTTGAGCGACATTCGGATGCCCTCACGTTCCTCACGTGAATGCTCAGTTGCGTTAACATGCGCTGTGCGTTTGTGCATTAGGATGTTTCGTCAACTACATTCAACAATCATTTGTAGGCATTGGGCAAGCTGGGGCACATTACAATCGTATCAACTTATTCAAATCATTTGTAGTCGTATTTATCATTCATATTTATTGGGCACGCGCACCACGAAGTGGGGCAGCGTGCCCAATAAATACCTACTATCAACCATCCACATCACACAATGAAGAGCAAGCAAGAAATTCAAAAGTAGCACAAGAGGAGAAACATGAAATATCATACAGAGTACATCAATCGAGAGAATGGCAGCCTCGGAACAAACACACACAGGGAGATGTACAACCTTACTTATACAATGAAGAAATAGCCAGAAAGCTCCCACCACAGAAACAACAACACCAACAACAGAACCAGGAACCGCTGCAAAGCTGCATAGAATTACTCCAAAACGTTCTATTGGACATTCAGGCGGGAAGAGACCCCGTACCAACGATCATAAATGGACTCCAAAACTTTACCCATAGACCGAAACAGACAAGACTATAACAAAAACAATAATATAAAAATAATATACTGGAATGCCGATGGCCTATCCACCAATAAACAAAATCTCTTAAAACAAATAGCAATGGACAACAGAGCAGATATAATCCTGGTTTCAGAAACCATGCTAACGCCTACCAAACGACTCCACATGACGGGATACATAGTTTACAGAAAAGATGAAACAGCACCGAAGGGAGAGCCATACAGAGGCTTGGCAATAAATGAATAAATGAATAAATGAATAAATGAATAAATGAACTTTATTTTGCAAGTGGGCCGCAATGGCACTTTTACAGGTCTGACTCTACTAGCGTTTCCAAATATAAGACCATTGTCAAGAGGAAACACCGGAACAAACTTAACAGTAAGCAATTTTTAACAAAATAATCTTAGTCACCAGCGTAGTTCCGCAGCAGAACCAGTCAAATACCTTAAAATTAAACAAAAGTCAAACAACAAGACAGATTAGGGCTATTTTGATTCCGGTCTGGGCCATGCATTTCTGTCAGTCATATAGTCTTCAACTCTATAATAAGCTTTTGACATCAATGTCTTTTTTAAATATTTTTTAAGAGCTGGGAGGGGTAGTTTTAAAACTTCGTCAGGTAACTTGTTGAAGAAATGGATACATTGACCCAAGAATGACCTCTGTACTTTACGGATACGAAACTTTTTAATTGCAATTTTATTTTTGTTCCTAGTATTGAGCTTATGAATATCCGAATTTTTTGTAAAAGAATCGATGTTTTTAATTACATAAATAATATTCTCATATATATATAGAGATGCTACAGTCATAATATTAATTTCCTTAAAACGGTCTCTTAAGGATTCTTGTGAACTCAATAAATATATTGAGCGAATAGCCCTTTTTTGTAATACAAAGACAGTCTGTATATCAGCTGCTTTACCCCAAACCAGAATCCCATATGTCATCACACTGTGAAAATAACTATAATAAACTAAGCGAGCTGTTTCAACATTGGTCAATTGCCTAATTTTCCTAATAGCATATGCTGCTGAACTTAACTTACGTGCTAGGACTGCTATATGGGGACTCCATTGTAGGCTTCTGTCCAATGTTATACCAAGGAATAAAGCCTTATCAACCATTTCTAGACATTCATTATTTAAAAATATTTTAGTTTCTACTGGTCTAACATTAGGCAAAGCAAACCTTACACATTTAGTTTTCTTAGCATTAAGTAGTAGATTGTTAGTTGTAAACCAGTCAAGTACTTTGACCAATGTGTTATTTACTCCACTGTAGTCGGATGATTTCCGATCAACCTTAAACACTAATGATGTATCGTCAGCAAATAGTACTATGTCACAAAGATTAGGAATTATATACGGTAAGTCATTTATATAAACTAAAAATAAAAATGGACCTAGGATAGAACCCTGAGGCACCCCTAAAGTAACTGTTGCTCCATTAGACTGCGTCCCGTTTACAACCACTGTTTGCGTTCTATTACTGAGATATGAAGACATAAGACTTAGCGCATTTTCAGACAGACCATAATGCTTTAGTTTCAAAATAAGCGTTCTATGATCGACACAGTCGAATGCTTTGGTTAAATCGCAAAATATTCCAATTGCATCACAAGAATTTTCCCATATATTGTAAATATGTTCAATGAGGACAGAAGCGGCATCCGTCGTGGAACGTCCCCTTGTAAAACCGTATTGTTTACTAGTGAACAGTTTATTCCTATTAAAGTGTCCTACAAGATCGTTTAACATTAACTTTTCGAAAACTTTACTCAATACAGGTAATATAGATATGGGGCGAAAATTTTTTAGGTCATTCAGATCACCCGACTTAAAAAGAGGTATGACTTTACTATATTTCATGAGGTGTGGAAAATTTCCCTCCGACAGGCAACTATTGTAAATAAAGGCCAAGTAAGGTGCAATTAAATCTATGACATGATTGATGACTTTAACTGACGCTCCCCATAAATCTTCCGTTTTCTTTAAATTTAGGGACTTAAATGTCGCAACAACCTTCAACGAATCTACTTTACTAAATTCAAACCTTACATTGCATTTATTAACGTTAGCGCAAAGCAAAGCGTGGGCTTCTGCCGCAGATGATTGAAGACCTTTGGTTGTGCTACTCGCTATGTTGGAAAAATAGGTTTCGAATGCCGAAGCAACTTCCTCGTTTGGCATGATCTGTTGGCTTTCCGTTAGAATATTTACGTGATATTTGCGATTTCTTAATTTACCAGCTTCTCGGTTTATAATGTTCCATACCGTTTTCACTTTGTTGTCCGACACTTTAAGTTTAGAGCTAATATAATTTGCTTTAGCAGTCAAACACACTTTCTTAAAGGTTTTAGATGCTGGAGGCCTGTATACACATATAATTATATGATTTTCTAATTCAGTACAAGCTATTTCTACAATCCTCTCTATTGATAATTGTACAATATCCTTCCGTTCTTTGGATTTGATACTTTCTTTGATAATTATAAGAGAGCCACCATGAATGGCGGATTTCCTAGCATAAAAACTCGCTAATTTAAAGTTAACAAAGTCAAAAATTAATTGTTCTTGTCTTAACCAATGCTCAGTAATGCACAAGACTTGGATGTCATCACTATCTAAAAATAAGCCTATTTCTAATTCCTTGCTGGAAAAACCCTGAATATTCTGATGAAAAATATTTATACTCTGGGATTTTTCCATTGTCTTATTGTCCAGTTTAAATTAGGATCAGTCGAGAGTTTCTTGACATTACTGACTTGCTGAGGGCTGTAAATTAGACTATAGTATCTGTTAGGTTCTATATTAAAAGCTAAGAGATCCACTAATGTCAGGAAGTCCTTCTTTGGTAACAATATTTGATCTTGTGCTAGGTTGAAGCGCTTGATGAATTTATTTAAATCAAGGAAATGATATTTATTATTAAAACATATAGAATGATATATCAAAGAATTTAGGTATGAGGTTTTATTATTCTGATAATACGACATACTCTGCGAGTATGGCAGTGCACATATTATAATTTTGCCAATCCCAGCTTTTTCGATAATATTTAATGTTAATATTAATTTATCTATGGATGCCTTATTAATATTCATCAGAAACAATATTGTGCACCAACCGCTGCCAATCCATACACTGCCGGACTCGTACGCGCTAGGCGTAGAGGTCCAACATAATAGAGAGAAGCTACACATATACGATCCATCACACCTCAGAAAACTATTACAGCACACAGGAGCAACAATCATTGCGGGTGACTTCAACTGCAAGCACCCTGCATGGAATTCAACAAGAATATGTGCAGCGGGCAGGAAACTGCTGGAGGATGCAGAGGCGCACGGATATGACATCAGGGGCCCAGAGGTACCAACGCATTATCCATATAACGCAAACTGTATCCCGGATGTCATAGACCTGATAGCGTTCAAGAACCTCCCAACATGGCCGACACTAGAGGTCCAACCACCAGCCGGTTTTAGCAGTCATATGCGGCAACACCGAAAAGGCCCGCAGACAAAAAAGAGCCAGAAGGGACTGGGAAAAGTTCACTAACCATCTAGAACAGCACTACCGCCCCCTCCCCGCCAACACGATCGAGGAGATTGAAAAGGCGGAACAAAATTTTACAGCCCACACAAGGTAGGCGCTAGAAATCTCAATAACACAGTCCACGAATGGGAAGAAGTACTCTATACCTACCTTCCTGGTGAAGCAGATAGAGACGAAAAGAAGACTGAGAAGGGAGTACAACATCACTAAATGCCCGGCGCTAAGAAAAAGTCTCAACAAGCAAGCAGGAAAAATCGTCAAAAGCCTCCAGACAATAAATAGAACAAATTGGATTACGGACACGAGGCAGCGGAGGATTGGAATGCGATGCACCGCTTGTGTCGCAGAATAGCAAATACATCAAAGCCGATTCGACCCTTGAGAGAGGAAGACGGAACTTTACAATACGCCGCCAAAGAAAGAGCCAGGATGTTTGCCATCCACCTAGCGCAATAGTTCCGCCCAAATCCGCCAGAGGACAGTGTACACAACGACACAGTAGAGCAAGCCGTGAAAACATACCAAGAAGAACCCCCACCACAAGGAGAGGTACCTGTGTTCTACTCTCCTAACCAAATAAAAGGGGTAATAAGAAAAGCCAAGATAAAGAAGGCCCCAGGCCCAGATCTTATTACCAACGAGGCCCTCCGCCACATCCCCATGAAAGTCTTGGCAGGCCTCGCCAGGCTTTTCAATGGAATAATGAGATCCAGGTACTTCCCCAAAAACTGGAAAAATGGCACAGTCATAATGTTACCCAAGCAGGGGAAAAACATATTAAAACCCGACAGCTACAGGCCGATAACACTCCTCCCGGCCATATCCAAAACCCTCGAACGTCTTCTGCTGCCACATCTGCTGCCGCACATAAAGCCGAGAGAGGAACAGTACGGCTTCCGAGCTGACCACTCCACCACCCAACAAGTAGCGCGCCTCCTCCATCAAGCTGCAGTGGCTAGAAACAAGAAAGAACACTCGGTTGCCGTACTGCTAGACATTCGACCGGGTGTGGCACGAAGGCCTCTTGTGGAAGCTGCAGACTACAACGTGCGCCAAGCATATAGTCAGGGTGATCGCCACCTTCCTGAGAGACAGGTCATTCCAAGTGAGGGTGGAGACCACAATCTCGGAAAAGCAGAAGATATGCGCCGGCGTCCCTCAGGGCAGCTGTCTGTCCCCAGTACTATATGCCAAATACACTGATGACATTCCGGTGGGAGAGGGCACCACTCTGGCCCTCTACGCAGACGATGCTGCCTACATGTCCTCGTCCATCAGGCTAAGTCACGCAGCAACAAAAATACAGCGGTCCCTCAACTTGCTACCGGAATGGCTGGGGAAGTGGAGGTTGAGAGTAAATGTTGGCAAAACACAAGCAATAGCAATTACCACAAAGCAGAAACTCCCACAGAAGTTGTCCCTTATGGGTCAGGAAGTGGCCTGGGACTACAAAGCAAAATACTTGGGAGTTACGATAGACAGACTACTATCAATGACAGCCCAAGTAACCCATGCCACAAACCAGGCAAAGGCAGCCAGAATCATTTTAAAACCAGTGCTGGAGGCCAAAAGTATCCCGCTAAGAAGTCGCATTTATAAAACGTATATAAGGCCAAGATTAGTATACGCAGCGCCGGCTTGGTACGCGCTGCTAAGCCAGACACAAAGAGACAGGCTCCAGACCCAACAAAACGTAGCTCTCAGAAAGATAGTACGAGCTCCTCGCTAAATGAAAAACAGTGTCTTGGCTAGAGACCTAAAAATAAAAAGTATAGAGGAGTTTGTCAAGGGACTATCAAAGAAAATGTTTGAAAAGGCAGAGATATCAGGCCACCATCACTTACAAAAGCTAGCCCCCTATCACTCTAGACCTCCAGACAAAAAAGGCCTCCCGAGAGACCTACTTCGGGAGCAAAGCCAATCATGAAAATCTGAAAATCTGAAAACAAACAGACAAGCCGTATTAAAGAAGATAAGGAAAAGGAAGAGAAGAAGAAGAATGAAAGTAAAAGTACACACACCGAAAACCAGATGTTCCTGCGAAGCAGACGATCCTGGAACAAAACAACAAAAGCCAGCAGCACAAAATAAAATAGAAGAATGTGCAACCATCAACCCGCGGCCGTCTTAACGGCCGAAGAATTGCCGTCGAAAGAGGTCATGCCTCAAACGATTTCCCTTCGCGCCCCTTCGTGGCGCGAATGGCCGATTCCTCGCGAGAGCACCTGCGTGCTGGTGCCGTCAACCAAGATGGCCACCGCCTCTGACGCGGGCTCCTCGATTGTCTTGTCAGTCAATTGTCTTGTGTCTCTCATCTTGTTTGCGAGCGACGTGCTTAGGTAAGCATTGAAGTGTGACATAAAGTCTCCGTTTCCTCAAGGAATTCGACGAAGATTTTTATGATGTCGTGAGGGTTGAGCGCTATTTGGGCGTCGCCCAGCGCGTCGATGTCAGTCATGTCCTGGTTTTTGGTTGTCGGTGTCATGTTGTTGTGTTGTGTTATTAACGCGGTGTACTCGAGCCGTCCTGGGACGGCCCGAGGTGAGTACTTACTCGTCTCGGTGCGCGTGAGGAAAGGGTCCGGTTCTGGTACCTACTAAATTTAACACTGTAATCCGATTCGGGCATCACCAATCCGTCCTAGCGTAGCGGCACATCAGCGATCCAGCAGAGGGCACACCGCGATGGACGTCGTGACTTGGCAGAGAAGTAAGCGTCGAAAGATGTGTGTTGCCAGTACACTGCGCACAGGGCACGTCTTGACCGTACGGGGCGCAGAAGCAGAATGAAAAAAAAAATTCCACCTGGGAACCCTAGTACCGTGCCGCGCGTCGCGCGAGCGAACGCGGGCGGGGGCCAAGGGGCGGGGTCGCGCACAGAGCGGGTCTGCAGGCAAGTAGCGGAGATGAGGCAGCGAGGAGCGCGTGCGCTCGACTCGGCGGCGGTGGGCATAATGAAGTGGTCTGCTTTTCTTTTTTTTTTATAATTATTTCCCTGTTTGGCCTGCTATGCGGCCAGCTACAGATTCGTTTGGGTATGACCTCATCGAGACCCTTATGAGCCTCCCGATGGGAAAATAAACATAAAAAGAATATAAAATACAATAAACAAAACAAGGTATGCAGAAAGGACATAAATACAGGAAGTGAAGTGACAATTTCGTTATGTAATATACTATAATAAATAATAATAATAATAACCGGACCAAACCGGGCATCTCTATTTCGCTATCTACTGTTTTCCCAATGGGTTCCCAATTGGTCTCCTCATAAGAGGTCTGTAAGGCAGTTGAGGTAGGGGAAAACCACTGTCCCTTCTGTTTTGGCGCGCCTGGGCTCTCAGAATGTCCTCCAACTCCCGTTCACGCAGTTGCGCCACGGTGATGTCGTCGTTTGGGTCTGTTAAAACATGTTTGGGCCTACTTATTCCCTTTTTAGGTGGTAGCTCGGGCTCATAATTTGAGGCGTCTTGTTTAAATGTGTTGGGGTGTGTTGGTGTTTTTTCAAAGTAGCCTTTACTGAGTTTTTTAAAGTGTGTTTTAATTGTGTCAATGTTGATGTCTTTGTGTATGTTTTTGTTACGAACGTACCATGGCGCGTTGAGCAGTAAACGTAAACGTTTTGTTTGTGTGGTTTCGCCGGTCCGGAAAGTCGAGGTGGTTTCCCGCACACAATGCAATACTCCAGATATATACTTTGATTAGACGTTTCTTGGTTTTCTTAGATATACTATGTGTCTTAAGTAGGTGTTTTTTGTTGTTGAAGGTGTTTTTAGCTTATTGCTATTTTTTGCACTTGTACCGGGGCGTGTCTATGTGCACGCACACAGGCTCACGACCGCAGTAGGCTTTCCTATAGTAGTCATAGACACGCTCACCTGCTCTCCGTACATCCGCCAGCAGCTCGATGAGGCACGCGTAGTGCCACGGGTTATTGTAGAAGAAAAACGTGTCTAGGCCGGCGCCTGCGCGCTTCAGCCTGCTGGCGAACTCAGGGGGCAGGTGGGTGATCCTGTTACTGTCTAGACGCAAAGATTCAAATTTGCCATTGCTGGACAACAATTGATCCGGTATATACCTGATCATGTTACCCTGCAACTTTAAATGCCGCAAATGAGTTAACGCGGTGAAAACGGACGTGTCGATGACCTCTATGTGAGTTATTTAAATGTAGCATTTCTAACTTTTTACAAGCTGAGAAGGTTATAGCGTTGTAAATTCCAGTCAGTTGGTTCTGGTGTAGGAACAACGTGGTCAAGTTGGCCACATTTTGCACATCTGGGTTTGAGTTTACAATATCGTGTAGTAGACTCAGTGGTTCCGTGGTGGTGGTAATAGTAGTTTGGTTTTGGGGGGAGTTGCCCTGCAGTTTTATTTTTATTTGGGGCTTAGGGGTAATTGTTTCGCTAGTTTGAGTTGCATTTGCATCCTCATCCATGTCAGTCGCATTTAAGCTAGTGTTAAAAGTTTGTCGATAGTCCAATCTATCATGTGTGATAGTTAGAATTTTGATATTTCATATGGTCTCGAAGATATGACGAGAAAAATGAAAATTGTTACGTTCATCCCTGGTCTCCCCTACTATCTTAACAATACGGTACAAATTATAATGACTCGAAAATTCCTGGAAAGGCCTTTGTTTAGCACTGCGTGTAACCATTTAATAATATCAACTTTTGTACCCTAAGAATATGGTTCAAAATAGTATAGATCGCTATCATACCAAAGATGTGGTGACCAGATGAATAGTTTTAGTTTCTTATTATTCGAGGACCCTAATTCCTAGCTCTCAAAAGCGGCGTCTCCTCCGGTAGGTAGTGGTCATAAACTCATTTATGACAAACACTACACCAAAAATAGGGTTTGTTGATTAGAATTAAAACATTGTGTCCGAAACTTAAATCTACTATAAAATGTCCTTGTTCTATAACTTCCAGTCCATAATAACCATTTCTCCCCAAAACAAAATGTGTCAGGTCCCTCGGCCAAATGAGTCCACTTTCTAACATAAAAATATAATCATGCCTATCTAATACATGGTCATTGTCCATAAATATCACCATTTTAAAACTAAAACGTCACTATCCTAATTTCATAATAAAACACCTCACTTCACTGCCTTGCCTGCCTCTCTCGTCAAGCAAATTGCATTTGCGTATGAGTATGAATAAGAATAAGAATAAGAATTGTTTATTGCCACATATTCATTACATACAAAAATACACTAAAATAATATTACAAATAAGAAAGAGAAAAAAAATAATAATTTAAAAGTAAGTACAATGAAACAAACAAACAGAATATTGGGCAAAGGGTTTCCAGTCTCAGCGAATGCCAGGCTGGGGTGCCTGCCCGGCGCTGGTTTTCAGACCGGTCCCAGACTAAGACGGTCGGAGGGCAGCGTAATTACATTATATACTATCAATTACCATAAGAACTTCTGTGCTCGTAATTAAGTACATTTTAACCATTAGCATAATATACGTTGATAATATTAATAACACATTACATTACAAAAGGAACATCTTAATGGCTTAGTTAATCATAAACACAGTGGCAATATTTCGTTGTACACCTGAGCAAAAGGAAAAAGGGAAAAGGGGGGAATGAGAGTCTGCAATGGTTTTATATTCAAGTGTTCGAGTGTTTATATCACATTCGTTCAAGGAACAAACAGCCCTTTGTTATAATAGTCTAATGAGCGGACCCTAATATTTTAGACCCCTGGACTAGACCAACTGTAGGAACAGGAAGCTCCAAATATGTTGGCCCCCGTGTGGCTTCGACACGTAAGTGCAAAGTAAGTGCAAAAGGACACTTGTAAACAACTTTAATATTACCGACAATATTTCAATACAATCGAGCTTCAGTTTCTGCCTTAACTATAAAGTCGCTTTCATTTCTTTTGTTGTGCACATTCCAAAGAAAAAACATGCCAAAGTCGAGAGAGACAAGAGAACAATTATTTAAACATTCGCATCTACGCAACAATCGTTTTTTGCTTAGGTTGTAACGTTGCACGTACATGTCGTTTTTATAGCCTTCATTTTTACTATAATTTACAAATAAATTGATATATATACATTAAATTATTATTTTTACTGAATTGTTTACACTATTTATACAAAATTATTACATTTTAATTATACACCTAATGAATTATTAAATTATTACCTATTCAATCAAATTATTTATTTATACACAAATTAATGAAATTTTATCGAATATAAATTTTAATCTATTTTAATTGAGTAAAATAAGATTAAAACATATTACGAACTCGTAAGCGTTCACTCTATTCTGCGCGACTGTACTCGGTCCCGCGCTGCGTCTACGTCATGGAAATTTCTAGATGCAGTTTGCGCGTGCGCGGCTCGGCAGTCCGCGATCCGCCGCTTTAGACAACAGACCCGTGCCGAATTGCACACAAAGAAATAGGTGTCGTCTTGCAGTTCGGGCGCGCTTTTAAACATTTAATATTTTTATTTTATTCGGTGGTCGCGGACACCTATTGAGGCGACATTTCTTCGCCTGGCACCAATATAAATTGGTGAAATACAGCACCCACGTTATTGGTAAGTGCAGTGCAAAGTGTTGAACGTTTTTTTAGTAATAGGTAATATAAGTAGCTTAGCTTTACCAGTAAAATAGCTTACTTGTGATCTTCTCCGAGTTAATGTTAAATTTAAATCCATTTTATTTACCCATTGCATTTGTTGCTAAGCGCATTATTAGTGGCTAAATGACTTTGCGTTTCTTTGTTCTCATACCTAGTAGTTTGTACCTACCTACTTCATTAGAATGTTAGTATTGCTTTTCTGTTGTTTTGCATTAGGCTTACTGTAACTCCGCTCTGCTTTTTGAACACAAACACGCTTACGCTTACGGTGCACCGGCTTATTTAAGGGGTCGTATCTGAAGAAAGGGTGTTCACAAAGCAGAGCGAACATGAACAAAATTTTAACCCAGTGCATATTCCACAGGGTGCGTCGTTTTAATTTAAAATTTGGGAACGCACAACCACCACCTTGGCGGCCTGGGCTGGAACCGCTCGACGTTCGCCCGCCGCCGTTCCTGCTCCTCATCACAGCCGGCCGAGCGTGACCCCTGCTTCGGACCGCCGCCGACCAGCCAGGAGAGTACCGGAGCTACGGCGGCCAATCTAGACGGGCATAGACCACCCACGACCCTTCTTTTAATTTTACGGGACCTGTGTCCCAAATATATATTTTTTTATGATGACTTGGTAGTGCTCATTTGCCACCCCCTCTACCGAACGACACACCAAACGTCACAAGGTTTAATAGTTTAGTAAAATGTTTTAGGGTTAGGTTGTAAAAGAACGCATCTGGATCGGCTTTCCTGCCATTTTTTGCGATAAAGTCGCCTTTGAAGTTGTCTACTAAAAATTCATCTCTAGATCTAGAAGCCGCTTCAGATGCAAGTGATGCAACTCAACTAATAGACTGACGTCGATGGTCAACAGATGTTGGGTTGGTTGGGTCTGGTCAGGTCAAACAAAAAAAGGCCTATGTAACTTATTGCACGAGCCTAATTGGTTGTCATGAAAGAAAGCGTGAATACATAAAATTGTGCCTGCAGACGATTTCGTTAAGAAAGTGTGAACCCGTACCCTTGGGCGATAGTATGTGCGGCGCGATCCGCAGATGCGTCACCGGACGTGCCATCAGTTAGTTAGTCGCATGTGGTGCGTGGCTGTTTGCATGTTCGGTGGCGTGTATTTTTGTATAGTTAATTTTAAGTAGTTTTAAGGTGTAGTTAGCTGTAGTTTGTTTTAGTTCTGTACATTTTTGTATAGTCATGTTTTTTGTCTTGCGTGCTCTGTGCCGCAGCCGTTAGTGGCATTTAGTTAAGGGCCCCTTCGGGGCCCAACTTGAGAATTTATGCAGGAAAAAAAAAATTGATTGGTAACTAAGTGAGTGCGTAGTAACGGTGTAAACAAAGTGGTCCTCCGAACAGTAGAAGTGAAGTGAAGTAAGTGACGTTGACAGTGTAGTGTAAAGTGAATCTTAAAGTGTTAGCAGTAGAGACTAAAACCGAAGTGAAGTGTCGGATATTCGGGAGACTTGTGAAATTTCAAATTCTTATTCAGTGGATTTAGAAAATTTCGTCATAAAAAACAATTTCAAAAGTTTATTCTATGGACTTTGCAAATTCGGAATAGAGTAAACACTTGTAAAAAATTAAAATCTTTTCATATGGACTTAGAATATTTCGTTCGTGCGAGTGACAGTGACTTGTCAAAATCTGAAATAATCTTATAAAATAGAAGAAAAGACATTGAATTTCTCTCGATTTTTAGTTTGTATCCAAAAGCTTCAAGATGTCGGAGGAATTGAAAAGTTTAATTGCTGAGCAAGAGAATACGTGTTCCATGATACTCAAAGCGCAAATAAACTTCAAGAAAACCCAAAAATCTAGATTGACAAGAGGATATGTCAAAACAAGAAAAGAATGTTTAGAAGGTTATTGGAATCAATTTTCAGCAAATAATAGATCCATGGTTAGAATGGCAAAGCTGGAGGATAAAGTTACTTTTGAATATTTTAAAGAAGATGTGTATTCTGCATGTGAAGAAATGTACATTGACTTGAAAGCAGAGATGACAGATATGCTAGAAGGTTCTGTAGAATGCACGACTAGAACGAATCTGAACCCGATGCTAGGAAGAAGTGATGATGTGCGTCTTCCGAAGATCGATATTCCAAAGTTTACGGGCAGCTATCAAGAGTGGACATCGTTTCATGATATGTTCGTATCATTCATCCACAAAAAGCAAAACCTAAGCAGCGTTCAGAAGATGCATTACCTGAAGAGCTATTTATGTGGAGAACCTGCTCAACTATTAGATCATCTAGCAGTCACAGACAACAACTATGAAATAGCATTGCTCACACTGCAAAATAGATACAACAACAAGAGAGTCATTGTAAACATTATTATCCTAAGCAAGCTGATGAATCAAAAGAAAATGCACAATTGTACAGCTAAAGCAATTCGAGAACTACTAGATACTACAACGGAGTGCTTAAACAAGTTGAAAGTTCAAAATATTAGCACCGATTCCTGGGATACGCTAATTATTTACATCACCGTGGAGAAGCTAGCTTCTGCTGCTGTGTCTAGACACAGAAACACACAAAGAGTGGGAAGAAGAAGCAAGTGCCCTAAACATTTCAGAATTACCAACACTGCATGTTCACAAAGTTTTTAGAGAAGAGATTCAGAGTTTTAGAGATGATGCAGCCTAGCCAATCGACGAACATGAACATGTACAAGAGAATCTCACTTCACCGTCGAGTCCAGAACATTTCACGTTGAACCAGTGATCAAGTGTGCATTCTGCAAGCACAACCATCCTCTATACCAGTGTAGAGAATTTCAAGAACTGACACTAGAGAAGAAAACTGAATTCATACAAAACAACCAACTGTGTTTTAACTGCCTTATTCCTGGGCATCCAGTAAAGTTTTGCAAGAGCAGATTCTCTTGCCAGAAGTGCGGAAGACGACACCACTCACTATTGCACAGAAACACACCGTACCAATCCCACGAGAAAGAAAACAAGGAAGACGTAAGACAAGAGAGAGATAACAACATTCAAGCAATTAAAAAAGACAGAGAAATAAAACAAGATAGTAAACGCGAGAGAGAGATTGTTACCCACCTAACCACAGGAAGCATGACGGCGCTCTTGTCCACAGCCTGGATTAACGTGATGAATGAACAGCGAAGAGAATTTATACTGAGAGCTTTATTGGATCCATGTTCCCAAGAATCTTTTATTAGCGAGTCTGCAGCTCAAACTATGGTACTGAAAAGAAAGCACGTGAATGGACACGTATCTGGTCTTGGCCAGATGAGCACTCCCATCAAATTTGCAGCAGATATCGAAATTTCCTCACGATATAATCCGGACAAGAAAATGGACATTACCACCTACCTAGTAAAGCGAGTCACAAGCATCATGCCTTCGGAAAAATTAAGTATTGAGAACTGGGTACATCTGAGAGATCTACAACTAGCTGACCCGAATTATTACCAACCAGGACCGATCGGCGTGTTGCTGGGAGTAGAAGTGTACAACGAGATGATTCAGCCTGGCCTCATTAAGAGCGCTCCAGGCTCTCCCATAGCACTACACACACACCTGGGTTGGATAATATCAGGAAAGATCACAGTCGAGGCAGAGAGAGATCAAGAAAAGAAGCCATTCATCACCACGCATTTAAATGTCGAAACAGAGAGAATGTTAAAGAAGTTCTGGGAGATAGAGACAGTAGAGGAAGAGGCACATAAGCTCACAGAGGAAGAGATTAAAGTAGAAGATTTATACGAGAAAACTACAACGAGAGACGACGGCGGACGTTACATAGTGGAATTGCCATTCAGACACGATCCACCGAATCTGCCATGTAACAGCCGAGAGATAGCATTGAGCCGCTGGAAGTCTACAGAAAACAGACTTAAGAGCAAACCAGACCTATTGAAAGAGCACAACAAAGTTTTAGAGGAGTACGTCACACTCAACCACATGAAAAAGATAGGAAACGTAGAAACCAAAGAATGCGTGTGCCTTCCTCATCACGCAGTAGTAAAAATGGAACGAGAAACCAGCAAAGTGAGAGTGGTGATGCTTCTTGCAAAGGACGCAATGGAAAATCCTTAAATGATGAGTTACTTATCGGTCCCCCGTTGTTAGAAAATTTAAGAGCGATTCTCATAAGATGGAGAACATACAAGGTAGCTTTCGTAGCCGACGTGGAGAAGATGTACATACAGACAAATGCGAGTTAAGGATGAACATGCGAATTACCAAAGAATAGTATGGAGACCAGATTCAGATGGGCCAATAGAAGATTACAAGCTTTTGACAGTTACTTTTGAAACATCGTGTGCGCCTTATCTAGTCATAAAAACTCTGAGACAAACAGCAATAGATGAAGGATCTGACTCCCCAGAAGCTAAGAAAATGATACTGCGAGATATCTACATGGATGACCTGCTATCCGGGACAGACGAAGAAGAAGAAGCCATTGAAATCCAAAAACAAGTCACTAAAATTCTAAGTTTTGGGGGGTTTCCATTGAAGAAGTGGTGTTCAAATAGCGAAGACTTCATGAAAGCATTAGACATGCAACACAAAAGAGAAGACACAAAAACAGTGGAAATAAAACGGAAAGAAAGTGTGAAGACATTAGGTATAACGTGGGAAGTCAAGAGTGACAAGATATCGATACCAAACCAAATCAATAGTTCAGAGAGCTTACTCATGACTAAAAGAGCCGTTTTATCCGAGATAGCATCTATATTCGACCCCATGGGATGGATCGCGCCAAGCGTCATACTAGCCAAGATCTTCATGCAACAATTGTAGAAAAATGGTATCTCATGGGACGATCAACTTCCAGAAAAACTACAGAGAGAGTGGCTACAATACAGGAGAGAACTACCAGATTTAAGAAATGTCAGTTTGATCGCTGGATACACACTACAAAGAAATCCAACTTAGAATAGCATGGATTTGCAGATGCCTCAGCATCAGCGTATGCAGCTGTCATATACGCAAGAGTTACTAACGAAGCTGGAAAAATCTACGTGTCACTCGTAACAGGAAAGACAAAAGTCTCACCAATTAAAACGGTATCTTTACCGCGTTTGGAATTGCTGGCTGCTACTTTACTGAGTAAACTTCTGAAGCCAGTAGTCAGCGCTCTAGAAGTGAAGCCAAAAGACGTTTATGCTTGGTCAGATAGTCAAGTGGTATTGGCCTGGATACAAGGTGATCCAATGAAGTGGAAGCCATTTGTAAAGAATAGAGTCGTAGAAATCACGGAAATATTAGACGCTAGTCATTGGTTCTACATTAATACTAAACATAATCCGGCAGACAGTGGCGTGCCTAGGGTTTCAGAATTGGGCAAGCCGAGACATATGTTTTTGTAGTTTTTACGGTCATTGTGGATAAATCCATCTTCTTGCCTCATTATTGATCAATCTTCAGTTGCATATGCACTTGCTAGCGAGGACGAGCTCACCAAAGCACACTGAAGGCATGCTACTACTAGATATAATTTTACAGACATATCAGCAATTGCATACCTTCGGTGGCCTTGAAAAAAGTCGTTTGGTTGATGTGTTTGAGCGAAGTAAATGAAGGTTCAACTTTTTATCTTAACTTTGCTTGCCTAGGGAGAGAAACAAAACTTCAAATACCTATAAAATTACATATATATATACAACGTAGTTAAATAATTATTTATATGCTAGTTCAAACCGTCTATCTTTTTTAAGGAATGAGTTGATTACGTCGGAGTAAAATGTTGGTGAACGTTTTAATTCTACCAACAACTGTTTTTCGATAGCTATGATTGATAACTCGGAGAGACGCTCTTGACCCTGTGTATTTCTCAGGTACGTATGGATACGCTTAAGAGACGAAAAAGCACGTTCCGCTGAAGCACTTGTCGCCGGAATAGTGACGACGAGGTGTGCGAACTTTAAAGGCTGGGGAAAGGCATCTTCGAGACTATTCTCATTAATAAAATCAATTATTTCGAAAACATTACGATCTTTCAATTCGGGGGAGGAATACAAACAAATCAATTGGTTTTTTAATATTTGTTTGTCAAAATGGTATCCGTAAACGTCAAACAGTGAATCGAATGCCTCTGTAGGAAAATCTGAGCGGAAAATATCGAATTTTTTGTTGTTGAACAATTAAAAAAATTTCAATTTAAAAATTTCGCTGTAGCGATCATTGACTTCACAAAATATGTTTTTCGATTATTTGAACATAAATTCGTTTGTATTCTGTTTTAGCCCAGCGTATGTTACGTCTCAAACGAGGAGCAGAGTTGTTTTGTAAGGTGCTCTCATAAATTTGATCGAATTCAGACTGAAATTCAACTCGCAACCACGATTGAAATTCCTTTATTTTGTTGCTACAATAACTGACATCAACTTGCGATTTTTGTAGAATATTGTACAAGCAGTCAGATTTTTCAAATATCCGGTGGAAAATTGAAAGATAAAAACTGAAATTAAATGATCGCAGCAAGGTCTCAAAATTCTCCGCGGCTAAAATTGTGTCGCCGTCCCAATCCTGCGGATTATCACACATATCAGAAAACAATGCAGAGAGATTGTTTTTTTGTTCACAAACTGTGTTTAGAAAGAAAGAAAGAAAACATTTATTCGTGGACAAAACAATGGGTATAAACACAAAACACAGTAAACCTAAAAGGCCAGTCCACGAAAAGGCCCCGACTCAGCATGGTGCTAACCTAGAAGGCCAGCGCTGGTCTTCCGTCGGAACCTTTACTTGAGTTACCTCCTGGAAGGCAACACAAAACAAATACTTACGCTAAACATGTTTTAAAGAATACATATAAAAATATAAAAATAAGCAGTATAGTTTGCGGTAATAGCTCAGAGTGGCACGGCAGATTGCAGCGTGTGAACGCGTCGCCAAACTGTGTGTCAGTGTCACTGTCACTGTCAACTTGACAGACCGAACGCAACTTTTATTTCGATAGGCTTAGATGGAGCCATATAACAACAAAAATTGAATATACGTAAATACAGAAACGGAAAACAAGTTAAAAATACGGGTACGTATTAGAAGATCGAAAATTGATACATCGAAAATGAAAACATCGAAGTACAAAATATCGAAATTCAAAATATCGAACGATTGAATGGTCTAAATTCAAAATATCGAAAGTTTATTTTACCGACCGATTAAAATATCGAAATAAATATATCGAAAATGAGAATATCGAATTTAAAACATCGAAAGTTCATAATGCCATAGTTTAAAACGTCGAAAGTATTAGTTACCGAATGATTTAAGATCAACTGCCTAATTGTCGAAAATATTATTATCGACATAAGAAACATCGAAAGTCAACAAGAATGTCGACTGCACAATCTCTTAAATATCCTATAATATGATGTATTACGTGTCCCATTATAATGTTCTAAACGTAATTTACTCAATGCGTTAGCTCCGGCGCTGCGGGCTGTGTAGCCTACCTATATATTCTACCCTAAGGCAGGTTTCCGTTAGGTACAACAACGAACGAAGCGAGGGATTCTAGGACTCGATGGATATTGTGTCATTATAACTCCTATTTTTTTATTGTGTAATCGTAGAAATTACGCTAAAATAAGCATGTTTTGTAGGAAAAACTTTTCTCTAAAACTAAAAATGGCCGAGATATTTGACCTCAAAGTAGGAATTTGGAACCCAAAAATAATCCAAAACCGAATCGCAGCACCCCACCATCCACGTGGTCTTGTCTGCCCTACCCCTAGAGTGTTTATAAAAGAGAACGGAGGCGCGGAGGGACAGCAGCCCTCGCCCGCCGTGACGGAGCGCGGGAACGAGTGAGGCGAGCGGCTGAGGCTGGTCGCCGAAGGCGACCAGTACGCCGAAGCTGCGGAGCCGAGCGAAGTGACCGTGCTTTGTCACGCAAGGGCGAAAGGGCTGCTGTTCCCGCAGCGCTGGAGCTACGAGGAATCACTATTGATCTAAATTTAGTGACAATTGTGACGCTCCCGAAATCCGCTAAAATAATTTTACCAGTGGTATGCAAGTAGACCATATGATGTTAGTTATTTTGATGGTTCGACGTTTTACTTTTCGATTATTTGGGCGTCGCCATTTCAATGGTCGATATCTTGTCATTCGAAATTTTAATATATCGCCTGCATAGTTGTTGATATTTTGTACTTTCGATATTTTAACCGCTCGGCATTTGTATTTTAGACCAATTAGACGTCGATATAATAACATTAGATATTTCGATCGTTCGATATTTTGATTTTCGATATTTTGTACTTCGATGTTTCACTGTCGATATTTCAATTTTCGATCTTCTAATACGTACCCAAAAATACATTTGTGATACAGGAAGAAAACTAAAAACGAATACAGTATGGTGCAAAATTAAATATTGAACGTCACAAGCTCAACTGTAGGTACAGACATAAAACGACTGCTTTCTGTACAGGTACATGACTCGGGTGACGAACGGCATTGCCAAGATATCTACACAATCTAAACATGATAGATTACACAATTATTTTGCGATCCAGATGCTGTGCGGATTTATTTATATGCAGATGGGACATATCCCGACGGTAAGTACCTGACTGCAATCCTAAATCTTAATCTTAATCTATATTCATCTTAGGCATGGCAAAGCGGTAAACTAAATTATAAAAAGAGGCAGCTAAAAAACACACAACGATTTAAGGACTAAAAATAAAAAATTGATACAAGGACAAAGACAGGGCACTTAAAGGCAGCTAGTTTCAAGACATAAGGTTTCCTGACTAAATTGATGCTCTAGCAAGTACTTTTTCAGCTTGATTCTAAAACTGTGTATGCTTCCCAGGTCCCTCGCTAAAGGCGGCGGAAGAGAGTTCCAGCATCTAGTAGCTGCAAAGCGGAAACTCCCCCGGAATGAGGCTGTGGCATGTTGCGGAGTAATAAGAGGCCTTTTACACTGACGGTTTCCCCGCGACCTATTGATGATGAGCTTTTCAAAAAGATATACTGGGGCTTGGTGCTTTAAAACCCCAAATAAGAGACAAGCAAGATGCAGTTTTTGCCGGTGTCGCATTTTTGTTTACAAGTCGTGACAGGTACGTCCAGCGAGTTGCGGGTGTATTAGGCAATTTTTTGCTGCAATGAGTATCGTAGAAGGCAGCTCGTTTTGTACTGTGACTAAAAAAGGTACATATAGACTATTATAGACTGAAGGGCCGAAAAAAACGAACTAACCTCTCCAATTCTGTTGCATGATTTAGACAACACTAAGGCCAAAATGTGAGCATTACACCATATGTACATTGCTTGTGGACAAACACCTTTTACTTTTTGTTGGACTCCATTTCTGACACCGGATATTACACTATCACCGTCATAGCTCTGTGCTACAAATTTTGCGGTGCACTCATGTTTTTGAGTAATTCGAGTATTATATTAGACAGTACATCTGCTGTGCGACTGTCCGACACATTAACATACCCCAAGAAACGGTCATGAATTTCATTACCAAAATAATATCTGAGAATCAAGCTGTTCCCTGTGACTGACATCAGGAGTTTCGTCAATAATAATTGAAACAAATTTTGTTGCTTTGACTTCGAACTCAATACGAGCTTTTATCACATCGGCTATGGAATGAATCATGTCATTTTGAATTTTGTTAGACAAATAGCTCGGCCCCGCCGGTTTGCCACTTTCCTGAATGTGCTTTTCTAAAACGCCATCGTACTTTGAAAGTAGCGACACTAGCTCTAAAAAAATACCCCTATTCAATGAAGTTACTCATCGTGACCTCTGAAGGGGAGTTCTTGCTGTGCTAAATGACAACAACATCGACTAATCTTTGAAAAACACTACGATTGTTGTCAACACGCATGTTGTGTTTAGTAATTTCTTCGGATAACTGGCGCGATATAGATGTTTCAATTCGCTGCTTACCAAAATTACAGAAAGTTATCACAGCGTTCATGTGCTTCTGCGAATTCATATGCCTTTTAATGGCGCCAGCCAAGTTATTTAAGTCGTCGTATCCCGAATATCCCGATGTATTCCAAACATTTTTGTCGTTCGAAAAGAATATACAATTCCAGCAATATAATTTATTAGTGTGCGAGCAACCAACAATCCAATGTGTTTTGTACACCGATCGATTAAACTGTCTCTTTTGCGATTTACTACTCTGGGAAATACGGGGGCGCTTTGTTTCACCTATTTTTTTAAGTCCTATTATTGGAAGTCCGAAAATGTTCGTCATAAAATTTTACGCCATAATAATCGTTAGTCCTAATAATTCTTGATCCTAACGATCGTAAGTCATAACCATTCAAAGTCATAATGACAGTAATCATAAGTTTCACAGGTCCTAATTTTTATTTTCCTAATTTTTTTCGTCATAACACTCACTTGGCCGTTTTAATTCAATTCATAATGACACTAGTCCTACATTTTTTAATCCTAAATTTGTTTTTCATAATATTTCTCATCATAAATGTTACTTGGCGTTATCGAAGTAAATAAACGTATGGTTTTTTATCGCTAGGTACAAGACGAGGTCACAAGACTCTAGCTAGACGTCTCTACATTGACACATCGACTCTACATTGACCCTACATCGACTCTCCATATAGACTCTACATGGACTCTACATATCGACTCTACATCGACTCTATTTCGACTCTACATCGACTCTACATTAACTCTACATCGACTCTACATATAGACTCTACATAGACTCTACATTGACTCTACATATTCGCTCTACATCGACTCTACAGACTCTAGCCGCCTGTCTGTGCGGACGTAGCCTAAGGCAGGTCCGTGTAGGTACGACGACGAGCGAAGCGAGGAGGAGTGTTAGTTGTACTGCGACCCTACGCGCGTGTAGTGTAAGAAGCATATACAAACTGTCATGGCTATATAACCCATGTCTATTATGAATAAACAGCAGTCGTATCTAGAACCTGGTTGTTTCAATACACATCCGAACACCCGTCTTCATATGGCGATCTTGCCAACGCAGCGCTTTGCGCGCTGCCGCTAACATCGCGCGCGAAAGTGTTTAACTACAATAATGATATATCAAGATGTGCGCGAGGGACAATAAAAGTGTGTTTTTGGCAATGGACGAAATATATGACAAAACAGTGAACATGTTTCTCATCACGGGACTTATTTTGCTGATCGTGATAATTGGCTACAAAATGAAGTGCTGCTCGTAAAAGATGGGGTCTTCGCAAACAAAAGAAGAAGTTGTCGTGGCTCAGAATGCTGCCGGGGGCTCTAGCAACAGCGCCGAGGTCGTGAAGAGTATAAATACCACGAACAATCTGCTCGTCGTGGTGGTGTGCATTTTTGCCCTAATATGTGTCGGGATTGCATACTACATGTACAAGAAGTGCCACAAAAGGTGGATTCGAGAGGAAATACGAGGACATGCGTTGAGGAGCTCAGTTTTTCGTCGGGCACCAAAATCGGAGAACGAAGTGTAAGTGAGTGAACAATTACGTCTAAAAGTGCAGTGCAAAGTGTTGTGCGCGATGTACCTGGCTGTACACGCTGGACATCAGTAAGATTAGAACTTAATTGGTTAATTATTTACTTAGCGCATATCATGTAACAATGCTTAAGGCGAAGTATCTTTTATTATAAGTAATGATTTAGTATGGCAGAGGAATTGTTAGATTTAGTTAATCAGCTGACGTCAATAAGGCAATATTTAGTAAAAATCGGTCCTAGTAGGCAAGGACAAATTGTAGAGAGTAAATTACTTAAGGCGAAAGAGTTACATGATAGCTTGGATTCCTTAAACGAAATAAAAGAAAGTGTCAAAGGCGATGAGCTTATAGTTATAGAGAAATACTGTCAGCATTTTGATAAGTTGTATAATTGTGGAGTTATGTTCTGAATCTGCCGAAGAACAAATCGTAGAAATGGAGAAGTTTGACTTAAAAACGGCTTTGAGTTTATTACCAGTGATGAACGATGATACTAACGACATTCAAGGTTTAATTGCCAACATTGAATATTATCAGTCTCTGCTAGACAATGACTCTAAAACCAAGTTAGTAAGCTTCATCTTAAAAAGCAGGCTTTCTCAGTCAGCAAAACTAAAGTTGCTGCCGGAATATACTAGCATTAACGATTTAATTCGAGATATGAAAAATGAGCTATTACCCAAAAAATCAGTTCCAGCTCTGCAAAAACAACTTTTGAGTTTAAAGCAAAATGAGCTATCTGTAAACGATTTTGGAAAACAATTAACGGAAATGTTCGTCGACCTCACTTTATCACAAGCGGACAATAATGTCGACAGTTATAAAATACTACGACCCTTAAATGAACGGCAAGCGATTCATAGCTTTGCCGACGGGCTGCGGAATCGCAGACTCGGCACCATAATTGCCGCTAGAAATTTCGCTACCCTAAAAGATGCAGTTCAAGCTGCCGTAGATTATGACCGTAGTGTGCCAGGCACGTCGGAAGGTATTATGGCGATGGGACGTCATCATAATTATAATACGAGGTATTTCAGGAACCCATCCACATACTAGAGGGGACACCGTGGTAGGACGTACGGGGCACGCGGCCGTCAACCAGGCAGGTACGGGTCCAGCGGCCGACAGCGGGGCGCGGGACCAGGCTACCAGTTTCCTGCTGGGCGGGGAACAGCTAGGTCTTATCAGCATTATCGAGGTAGGTCTCAATTTCAGTCTAACCGACCTAAAAACGAGGGGACACGCAATCAACAGCAAATGAATATTATGACAGACAATACCGTCGAACCAAACGTGTCGAATAATGATCACGAGAATCAGTTTTTTCGTGACTGAGCAATATATTTTAGTTAGTAACAATAATCATAGTTATGTAGAATTATCTTTAGACTCAGAGAATAGTTTAGTCACAAAATGGTTAGTTGACACCGGAGCAACCATAAGCGCAGTAAAGCATAAACATATTTATAATCAAAACATTCCAATCCATAACGAGAACATAGTCGTCAACGGAATCGGCGGCAAAGTCCAGGCCATTGGATATGTTTATTTAAGACTTAATTACGGTGAGCATAGCCTTAATCATAAGTTCTATGTTTTTAATTCGTTGCCTTGTTCGGCTAGCGGCATCTTAGGACAAGACTTGTTAAGACAATACAAAGCGGTACGAGATTGGAATGTCAATACTTTGACTTTAAGGGATAGTTATGACTGTAAGCTTATATTACCGCTACTTACGGAGAGTAGCAACCTTTTGACGATACCGGCTAGAACTGAAGTAATACGTTACGTTACGACAAATATGGAAGAGGAATGTGTAGTGTGCGCGTGTGAGATTCAATCCGGTTTATTTATGGCTAGCGCTCTAGTACAACCGATTCATGGAAAGATACCTTTTCGGTTCCTAAATACAACAGAAAATGATTTGACTATTAGCGAAATAAACCCGACTATTCATAAAGCAAGAGACTACGATGTATGTATGTTTAGTGAGACTCAGAAAAATGCGGAACGGGTAAAAAAGGTATTTTCTTATTTAAAAATAAATCATTTGAATAAAGAGGAACAATTATCGATTGAAAAATTGTGTGCAAAGTATTGTGATATTTTTTATTTGCCTGGGGATACATTGACTACAACCAACATATATAAACACAAAATTACGTTGAAACCGGATGTACAACCCGCCTATGTAAAACCTTACAGGCTTCCACATTCCCAGAAAGGGGAAATACAAAGGCAATTAGATAAAATGTTAGAGCAGGGGATAATAGAGCCATGTAAAAGCGAATGGTCCAGCCCAATTTTATTGGTACCTAAGAAATCTGATAGCAGTGGAAATATAAAATGGCGTTTAGTAGTAGACTACCGTAAACTTAATAACTGTATAATTGATGACAAATTCCCACTTCCAAATGTTACAGAGATATTAGATTCCTTATCCGGTAGTATATATTTTACACATTTAGATTTGAACCAGGGGTACTATAATGTAGAATTAGAACCGGACAGTAGGAAGTACACGGCTTTTTGTTCGGGTCAGTTCCAGATGACCAGAATGCCTATGGGTTGTAAGACTTCGCCAAGCTCTTTCTCCAGGATGATGAATATGGCCATGGCTGGATTGACAAAAATGTTTTGTTTACTTGGATGATTTGATAATTTTCGGACGAAATCTAAGCGATCACAACAAAAATTTGCAAGATGTTTTCGAAAGACTTAGAAGTGTTAATTTAAAATTAAATCCAGAAAAATGCGATTTTTTGAGGAAAGACTTACTCTATTTAGGCCATGTAGTATCAGATAAGGGCGTGTTACCAGACCCATCAAAAATTGAAGTAATGAAGAATTACCCGATTCCCCAGAGCACAGATGAAGTTAAACGTTTTGTAGCTTTTGCTAATTATTATCGTAAATTAATACCAGATTTTGCTGAAAAAGCTTATTATTTAAATTTACTGTGTCGTAAAAATGTTCAATTTAAATGGGATAGTAACTGCCAAAATTCATTTGACTGTCTTAAAAATAGTATGATATCACCTAATACAGATACCACCAATATTACAGTATCCTGATTTTTCAGAGGAAAATCAATTTATAGTCCAGACAGATGCTTCGAAATTTTCAATTGGGGCAATTTTGGCAAATTCGAACGGGTTACCCATAGCATACGCGAGTAGAAGATTAAACAAAGCTGAAATTCAGTACCCTACAGTGGAACAGGAGCTGTTAGCTGCAGTATGGGCTGTAAAGCACTACAGACCGTATCTCTACGGGCGTTATTTTAAAATTTGCACAGACCATAGACCTCTCGTCTACTTATTTAATATGAGAGATCCCTCTAGCAGATCATTGAAGTTCAGGCTGGCATTAGAGGAATATGATTTTGTGGTTGAGTATGTCAAGGGTAAGGACAATGTGGCTGCAGACGCATTGTCCAGGATACGCGTTACGTCAGAGGAGCTAAAGGCGATGCATGAGAGAGTAATAAACGTAATGACGAGAGCACAAGCGAGACGAATGAAAACTGGATCCCCGGTTGATATGGTATCTACCAACGACAGGTCTGATCAGCCAAGAGTTGTAGCTACGCATACCAAACCGAAGGATTCCGTGGAGTTAAGATTTTTAGACTTGAAGAGTATAGACAAATTAAAAAAGGAGAGACGTATTAATCAAGAGAGTAAGACGTTATGCTATAGCCAGGAAAGAAAAACAATTTATATAAAACAAGTGTCTCAATCACAACTGACGCGAGCCGCTTTTGTGAGGGAACTTTGTGAATTTTGTAAGGAAATAAAAATCGAAGAGATATTTTTTATAAAAAATAAGAATAATAATATTTTCATTGAAAAATTAGTATGTGAAATAAAAAATACAATTACTTGGTCCGGACCACGACTGATTATTTTAAATGAGGTAAACAGAATATACGACAAAGACGATAAAAGAGTGTTGCTCAATGATTTTCACCTTTTGCCCACGAGTGGCCACGCGGGTATAAGGAGAATGTATAACAATATGAAAAAATATTACTACTGGCCTGGCCTAGAAAATGATATAAAACAATACGTAAGTAAGTGTGAAAAGTGCCAGCGCCAAAAATATACGGTTCAGATAAAAGAACCCATGGTAGTGACATCAACTGCGCATTCCGCATTTGAAAAGATATTCTTAGATATAGTTGGGCCCTTAGATAAGGATAATTATAATAACTCATATATTCTCACCTTGCAGTGTGAACTATCGAAATATGTTTGTGCGTATCCCCTTGTTACTAAATCATCCGCAGAGGTAGCGAAAAGTTTTGTAAACAACTTCATCCTTCAGCATGGCGTACCCAAGACTATAGCGACAGAAAGAGGCACAGAGTTTATCTCTGCAACGATGAAAGAGGTTTGTAAAATTTTGAATATCAATCAGTTAAATTCTACCGCTTATCATCACCAATCAATAGGATCTCTGGAAAATTCCCACAAACATCTTGGAGCATTTTTACGCATACAAACTGATAACCACTCTGAAGCATGGAGCCAGTGGCTTCCTTTTTGGAGTTTCGCATACGATACGTCAGTTCACACGGAAACTAAGTCGACGCCGTTTGAACTGGTGTACGGTAAACAGTGTAATTTACCTAGTAACTTATTAACTACAGTAGATCCACTTTATAATTATGATGACTATCCAAAGGAACTGAAATATCGCTTACAGGTTTCACAAAAGGAGGCACGTGATAATTTGAATTCGAGTAAATTGCAACGTAAATTCAAATATGACTCTTATGTCAATCCTATTACTTATAAACCTAACGATCAACTTTTAATTAAAAATGAAACTGGTAGTAAGCTCCAAAGTTTGTACTCAGGACCATATACAGTTATAAAGGACATGTCACCAAATGTAAAAATAATTAAAAATGGCAAATATGATGTTATTCACAAAAATAGAACGAAACCATTTCCACCTTAATGCATATAATTTAAAAAAAAAAACAGCCTACTGTATGATTTTCGCTACTACTGTACCTACGGTGTACGCACATATAAGGTATTGTGTACTTAATGAGGATAAGAAGGTTATCAATGTGTATTAGTGTAATATGTAATTATGTTTGTAAGTGTTACATTTAGTTTATTCCAGATGCGTATATATAAAAAAAAAAGTTCTTTATTATATTAAATACTTTTTTTTTTCTTTCCCTCCGTGGGAGGTGTAGTGTAAGAAGCATATACAAACTGTCATGCCTATATAACCCATGTCTATTATGAATAAACGGCAGTCGTATCTAGAACCTGTTTGTTTCAATACACATCCGAACACCCGTCTTCATACACCACTGGAACAACTGCAGAGATGTACTTATACAACTTTGGGACACTTTCTCGGGATTAAGCATGTCTGCTTCCCACTCGATGGTCATGGTATTTTCCATGATGCACAATACACTTAACGTACACTTTGAAATACAGAAATAGTAAACCTAAAAAGGTTTAAGCACTAAGAAATTAACACTAAAGTCCTAACTAATTGAGTCCATTTCTCGTAACTGCACACGGGGCGCGGAAAATTACCACGGCTGGCACACCGTGGTAATGCACAAGAGAATCACGCCAGGTAAAAACCCAGCGAGATAGCGGCGGCGGCCGCGCGTCGCACGAGCGAACGCGGGCGAGGGCCTCGGGGCGGGGCGGGGGCGCGCACAATGCAGCGCGGACCTGCGAGCAGGTAGAGAGTAGGGATGTAACGGAAGAGGTTTTAACAGAAGCGGAAGCGGATGTTTAAAATTTAGTTTAACGGATGCGAAAGCGGAAGCGGAACTTAAAACGGAAACGGAAACAGAAGCAGAAGCGGAGCTTAAGGGCAGGTCCGTTTAAAAAAATAAATCTAATTATTAATAGTTTTTATTTTAGCATAAACAATGTAAGACCTTTTAGGTTTAAAAAAATAAAAAACATAAAATTTTACCTAGTAGGTAATACAGTGATAAGGTTTTCAAAGAATCAAGATAAATCATCAGGATTTGACATTACAAGGAAACTATTACCTATTAAAAATAAAAAAGAGCATTACCTAGAACTTAAGGTATTAAGAAAATAAAAAATATATTTTTTGCTTATTAAAAAATAAAATTGCACTTTTGAATTGTACCGGGATATTACTTTTGGTTACCTAAATTAAAGGAGGAATAAAATTAGTTTGATTGTAATCATAAAACACTTAATCGTGTTATTACCATAATGTAACATAAGTACCTATTGAGTATCATTGCTTATCTAAAGAACATAACACTTAAGACTTCAGACACTTACTAACTTTTACCTAAAGAAAGTTTGTTTTCAATGTTAGTTTAGTAGGCACCTACATAACAAATGTACTTAAGTCAATTGGAGTGATTCTAAAAGTAGTAAATTGTATTTTATAAACAAAAGCTTCGCCGCCTTGTCTCCCTGCAGTCTGTTTCTAAGTGTGCATATATAAGGCCTGCACCACTGAAAAGTTGCTCGCTCGCCACGGAACCTGGCGGGCACGACAAATATTGGCGCGCAATGGCATGTAGCGATTGATATTTAGTATTAGTTTTCCACCACAACAGTGGGTCCTCATTCATGGGAATGCGGTTCTCTCGGTTGTACTCATTAATTAAGCCCTTAAATATCATAAATTTGTCCACAACTGCATTATTATCGGATGTGTTATCTTCATCATCGCTACTTAACAGTATGTTTGATAAAACTGATTGGACACTGCTAGATTGACCAGCACCAGCAGCTGATGCTGGTGACGCCAACCTTCGTCTTTTTTCCGCAGAAACATCAGTATGTTCACCGTCAGCATTATTACCTCGTTTAGTTCCATCACCAAGTGTCCCAATTATTTCTGATTCAACCTTTTCTATAATAACTTCGTTGAAAAATTTTGCTTTGTATCGCGGATCTAAATATGTAGATACAGGAAACAAATTGTTAAAATGTATGTCCCCAAGTCTGGAATTCAATGGGTCAATGCCACATTTTATTTAATTCTTAAATCTTTCATTAGTGTCTGGTTAAAATAAAATTCTTAAATCTTTTAATTACGGAGTTCTTATGGCTACCTTCCAGCTCCATCATCAGACCCTGGTTACCATATAGTACCAAAGTACTCGTCAAGGCGAATTAAACGAGCCCGAACTCGATGGGGTTGCGTCGTTTAATTACGGAATTCCTATGACCACCTTCCAGCTCCATCATCAGACCCTGGTTACCAAGTACTCGTCAAGACGAATTAATGGAGCCCAAACTCGATGGGGTTGCGTCTTTTAATTACGGAGTTCCTATGGATACATTCCAGCTCCATCATCAGACCCTGTTTACCATATAGTACCAAAGTACTCGTCAAGACAAATTAAACGAGCCCAAACTCGATGGGGTTGCGTCGTTTAATTCCGACCGACGACCGCTTTAGCCTAGTTGGTAGTGACCCTGCCTACGAAGCAAGAGGTCCCAGGTTCGAATCCCGGTAAGGGCATTTATTTGTGTGATGAGCACGAATATTTGTTCCTGAGTCATGGATGTTTCTATGTATTTAAGTATGTATTTATCTATATAAGTATGTTTATCGTCGTCTAGTACCCATAGTACAAGCTTTGCTTAGTTTGGGACTAGGTCGATTTGTGTAAGATTGTCCCCTAATATTTATTTATTTATTAATTACGGAATTCCTATGACCACCTTCCAGCTCCATCATCAGACCCTGGTTACCAAGTACTCGTCTAGACGAATTAAACGAGCCCAAAGTCGATGGGGTTGCGTCGTTTAATTACGGAATTCCTATGACCACCTTCCAGCTCCATCATCAGACCCTGGTTACCAAGTACTCATCAAGACGAATTAATGGAGCCCAAACTCGATGGGGTTGCATCGTTTAATTACGTAGTTCCTATGGCCACCTTCCAGCTCCATCATCAGATCAGCTTTATGTCATAATCATATTGCATTGTCATCCAATTTATACATGCATGCAAAATTTCAGCTCAATCGGAAACCAGGAAGTGGATCAAATTTAACTTGCAAGATTTGATTGCAGACAACGGATAGGTGAACTAAATAAAAGCTTATAAAAAAATCACCAAGTATCACGATCACTCGTAAAATAATTGACATGGCAGCTATGCAATTCGTAAGTTGTCTCGATTAGCCTCACGAATGACTCACTAGTATAGTTTGACCCCGACGTTGATAACAACTATGCCTAGTCAGAGATCAAAATAATATTTTAGTTGACGGTTAGCCTTCGTGAATAGCCACAATTACACGACGTACAGGTCCGACCCGGACAACGGCTAAGCCGGTACTGGCAAGAGATCGCGCGCGACGGTAAATTTATACTATGTTTGAATGATTATTTAAAAATATAAATGTTGGAAAATGTTGTATTTTTTTTACTGCATTGTGTTGGTAAAAGTATGAACTTTAATGTTATTTAAGATTCAATTTACTAATAATTCAACAATAATGAGAAAATCCTTGTGTTTTCAGTACGATATTGTTGAAAAATATGGTGTAATTGAGATCAATTTACATATACATACGTGAAAAAAAAGGAAAATTCGAGGCCGCTACGCACAATACGGACATATTACAATAGTGAAAAGAAAAAAAAACAACTAGGTTCTCATGTAACATCATGGAGAATTAGGCGGTCAAACTTATGGCTCGGCGCTCTTTTCCGAAAACTACTGTCGGTAATCGGGTATATTCGGTCAACATATTCAGTTATTCTTAAATCAGAGGCCGGTACGCACAATAAAAGGAGTTGAGCTATGCAAATAAGTAATCAGAATTTATAAAAACCTTTCCGTTTCTTAGATTTAGACCGTCAAAAATCGGTAATTGTCGCTTATTCCTGACGAATTTTAAAAAGCCCTCTTAACCATGGGTTAGGTTTATTTTGAATTATACGTGGTCCTTTGTTTACGGGAGGGGCCTTAGGGCACCCCCCGTATTTTGCCGAGTGGGGGCCGCCGTGGCGTGTGCTCGCAATATCTGGCTGTGTGGCCATAGTAGAGACATTTCTGACAGTGGGGTACATGGTTGTCACGGTATGGTCTCTCTACCTTGGGGCCTCTGAGGCCACAGAGATGGGGAGTTGGAAAATTTCGTTCCCCTTTGTGGTATTTTCTAGAACTGCGATGACCGCGTTGAAGGGTTCCCTACCTCGAGATCGGCGCATCCTGTGCACCTCAAGTATAGGGACCCTTGTTCCTTGATATCATCTAAAATTGCACTTTCATTAAATTCGAGCGGGACACCTTTTATAACTACTCTAAGGGGTAGTTTCTCCTTATCGCCAAACGAGTGGTAACCTTGCCCTATCAGGTTTACCCAAATGCGATAGTGATCGCTGTTTGCCGTTTGTATTGATATACCAGGGCAGCGCCAGCCCTCTGCGTCATCTAGGGGGTAGGCGCTTAAGGGTATGGCACCTTTGGCCTTTGCTTTTGTATTTAGTTCGAGCCATCGCGCCACGTCTTTGAGGACCAATAAGGGAGGACGGCGCGATCTTTTGCCCTCTTGTGGGGTGTTTGTAGGTGTGGCACCCTTGCGGGCCCTTTTGGGGTCTTCCTCGAGTGGGGTGGGGGAGGTGTTATCGTTTTGATTATTTTCATTTTGGGGGTCAGTTTGTTGAGTGGCAATTGTGTTAATCGCGTTGTTTGTGTTTAGTGGGGTGAGCGTGGGGGCGGTTTCCATCTTTCTTTTGGATTTTTGGACTATTTTATTGTTTGTCCCACTAGGTACTTGAGTTGGCTCCTCCTCCATGGGGAGGTCGGCGAAGGCGTTTATCGAAGTGGGAATATTTATTTGTATATCTGTGATATTAGAGTAGTTTTTGCTTGGATTAGAACCATTGTCATTATCACTAGGCTCGGCCCCGGCTGACGTTGATGGGCGGC
Organism: Epinotia demarniana; assembly: GCA_945867215.1. Taxonomy (NCBI): domain Eukaryota; kingdom Metazoa; phylum Arthropoda; class Insecta; order Lepidoptera; family Tortricidae; genus Epinotia; species Epinotia demarniana. The sequence continues at coordinate 13,617,347 of OX244283.1, forward strand.
TGGCCATCAGTTTATTTCTGTGAGGGACCTTGGGGGCCTTTCTGCCCCTAGGGGGCAGTGGAGGGGATTGAGGGGACTCAGTGTTGTATATTTTACTGTATGGGTGTGGGTAAGCATCCGTTCGGGAGCGCGAGAGGGAACGCGATCTTTCCCGCGAACGGGTACTGGAACGTTTGCAAGAGCGAGAGTAAGTGTCAGTGTAGCGATCAGAATCGCGAGAGCGGTCGGCGTGATACTGCCGTTCGGAATGGGAATCGGAGTTACTCAAAAGCACTTCCTTACCTTGCTCGGCCTCCACGGCCCGGTCTTTAAGAAATTCCTTAAGGCTGCACCGAGGAAATTATGAAAATATTGCGTTCGTTTGATACATTGCTGTATTATTATTAGTAAAGCTTTAGTTCTGCTATTCCTTTATAAGATATTTAAGGATTAACTCTATAAGTCATCCGCTTTAGAAATACGATTACGTTTACTTTCCTCGATAGAAATTAAATCCAAAGTTACCTCTAATAAAGAAAAGATAACATTAGTACGGCGTAAATACTTCACGGAAGGTCAACAGTTTATGAATAATAACAAAACTTCCTGTTTACTATGACGTATATGCTCTTCATTTTCAAAATATGGATTATTTTAGAAATACAACGGAAATAACTATATTCGCGCACGTTTCGCCCATTCTAGCTAGAGCCGCCATGCTTCCCCCCTATCCGCTTTAGTCTTGCTTCGGCTGTCGGACGGGGAGGATGTGTTGCTTTTGCTTACGCACGGACTTTAAAACTAAACGACGAATTTTGGGTTTTTCACTGTGGGGAATAATAACTATAAATCAAAGAATATAAGAGGTTGGCGAAAAAGCAATGCAAGACGCTTGCATGAAGAAAAAGTAAGTAAAACTCATTTATCTATAGATTATGCGCCCAGGGAGGGACTGTGCGCGGGTGACAGCTGTACATTCTCGTTCGAAATGAATTTTGATTATCGCCGTACTGTCCCAATTTCTGATGTACTAATTTATTTATTGTTTAATGTAAAATCAACATATATATTAAAAACTAATAAATAATTAATTCTAAAGCAAGACATTTATATGGAGAGAATTTTAAGATAAAGATAAAGTGTATGCTCGTAACAATTAACTCCTGTCCTTCGTAAGCATACTCAGTACCTATACCTACCTACTACCTAGTAATAATAAAGGGTAATTGCGAATATGTGGCACTCCTTTGCATTTGTAGTATTTTACCGATTTAGGTGAAATTTGGTATAGAGATAGCTTGGGTCCCGGGGAAGGACTTAGGACAGTTTTTATCCCCGTAATCATCCCCTAAGGGAGTGAAAAGGGGAGGTGAAAGTTTGTATGGCGCTGCTATATAAACGAGCTCCACGCGGATGGAGTCGCTGGCAGCAGCTAGTTAATTATATGTATATATATATATTTATTTTGAAAGCAGTAGCTAGAGCTCATACGGCATAACAAACTTACCAAATTATAAGCAACTTCTGGGCAAGCGTAAGTTTAGAGTTCCGTTGCCAAATTACAGATCAGCTCTTGCTAAGCGCTCTCCGGAGTATATGCATTTACGCATCTATAATAGTGTCTGCCAAACTCATTCCATTCAACACTATGCAATAGGCCAAGTTAAGATGATTATTAAAAAGTGGCTAGTGGCACTGTCATATCATGACAGTGCCACTTCCTTCCTTCTAAATAAAAAAATTACAAATCTGCATAAATGTTTCTCTAAATGTCAATATTATACAATTATTTGAAATCGTTTGCTTGTCCAATTTTGTAAATATTGGTAGCACCCTCGCTGAAAGCATTTATAGCGCCATTTGCCGTCATTCTTTGCGTTCTATGTAGGCGATCGGCGCACAGCTCCAGCCGCCGCGCCGCTCGCTCTTGCCTGTGTGCCTGACACACACACACACGGAGCGCATTGAATACCTAAAATCAATTCACGGCAGAAGCTCGGTGCCCTCTTAAGGATGTCTGGTCGGTTGATCGTACACCAACGGTAGAGCTTGAGATCGTGGCTAGGGCGTGCAGTACCGGGACCGGTTCCAAAATTTTCATTTCCCGGTTCTGGGTGGGGCCGGTACCGGGATTCCCGGTTCTCCCGGTTCTTTATGCTTAGCTGATTTATTTTCATAGTTTTTTTTTCTTTATTATATAATTTAACTTACAATCGTGTAAGTAGGTAACTCTAATGCCCTTGAAAAAGAAATCGTTAGAATAATTAGGAAAATGTTATAGGGAAAAAATAATAAAAATGTTTTAGTAATAAAACACTTTAATCAGTCTTCACCCTTAATTCACTGTATGCGGTAGTCGGTTTTTTGTAAAATACATCCGACAAAGCCTGAGATTTGCTGAGAAGTTTTCCAATCTTGACCATGAAACTGCAACCATCAGCATCAGTCGTTTCTGCGATAATGTCGGTTTCTAAATACACACCGATATTTTCAAGTTTTTGTAGAATCTGTTCAATAAACTTTTTTGCGGGTAATGAGCCGTAGACCCTTATAAGGCCCACATTTTTAAATTTGAAGGGGCCACTGAGTGATAGTGAATGCAAGTTTAAAATTATATCTCTGTGGTTTTTGCTTGAGGAATACTCATGAAACGAAATTGCAAATTTTTCATGTTCACTTTTTAGTTTGTTAAGTTCCCTCTTTATCTCATCTTGTTTTTCTTTGTGTTGCTTGTAAAATAACTTCTCTGATTGAGTTTTTAGACTTGGGAACCTTGTTGCCCGTTTTTTCTAAAACCTGTCTACTTAATATATGTACCTAGAGTTTGCTAATGTATGAAAAGGAATTGAATTCCAATGCAACCATGCGGCATATTCTAGTTGCCGTCGAAGCGATCTTGCAACGCCGCACATCACGCTTCACACTATCACACTTCTCACGATTCACGACAAATGCGACGTTGCGGTTGCGTTACATTTATTGATAATATAAATTTATATTTGAAGTTACGGAAGGAACCGGAAGAACCGGTACTCGGTGCTCGGTACCGGTTCTTTGGATTCCAAAGAAATCCCGGGATTTCCCGGGAAATTGAGAACCGGTATTTCCCGGGAGCACGCCCTAATCGTGGCTAGAGGAGCCCGAAAGCGAACCTCCCGGGCCCGACATCTTGCTTGGACTTGTCTTGACTGGTGGCTTTACACACACATTTTTCGATTGCGCAATATTTTTATATATTGCGTATACACTCACTAACTTATGAACTATCACTTAAAGTTAATTACACTGTCTTTGTAAGCACTGATTTTTAGGGAATGGCCCGTACACTTTGGTATTAATTGATGTTTACACTTTTAGGACTTCCGCGGAGAGACTCGACGCGTACTAATAGTTCAGGGGCGGAGCGCGGCTCGACGCAATAAGAATAAGAATAAGAATTTATTGAAAAAACCTTATTGCTATCGTTACATTGTGCTTGCACTGTTACATGTTAGGGGAATTAATTAAATGCGCCTGAACTAGGATTATCCTGTATCTCAGGCAAAGAGATATTATACTAATTGGAAGACAATTTTACAAATTAAATCATACACATCAAAGACATTCATAACGAATTATCTTAAAACATAAATAATGTGTGCATATTAATCTAAGAATAGTTATTTCATCATACCTTTCATTTAAGTACGGAATTGCAGTGTCAGCGTCGACAATAACTGCAGACTAGGTCATCGAGTTTATTTCATTTTTAGTGGACTTTTACGAGTACCTTGGTGCATAATAATCTCTCAAAACGCGGATTTTTACATGAAAATGCGGATTTGCCGAATACGTTTATAGGTTTTTTTGGCACGTTGAAAAGCCAATGAAAAATCATAATAAATTCCTTAAAAATATATTATTAGTATTAAAATGAAAAAATGTCCTCGACATCTTCATCCGCTTCCCTGACATTCACTTTAGGGAAGTTGTAAATGATATTTGCAGTCATTCTTGACATCATACTTTTCGTTGGGGAAAAGTTAATGCAGCAGCCACCTTTTTCGCGCACCGCTTGATCGGCCAAAAGCACTCCATTTACGGTACTGGTTATTAAGTCGATTCCTTTTCGCTGTTTTGACGTTATTTATTTTAGAAAATTTGCGTTCGCAATCTGCGTTTGAGATTGGGATTGCCAGGGCCGTCAGCGCAAACTCGGGGAGAATATTGAATACTTGTTCGCCAATCTCGTTCTTATGCAGTCGAATCTATAAAATTAAATAAAAAGGAAGTCGAGAAGAGTAAAAACAAAACACACGAAAAATGGTAATATAGAATGTAATGTAGGTACTTATATTGAAAATAAATACCTTATGCCAAAACTGATCGGCTTCAGCACAATTCAAAATTTCCGGCGGGAGTGAATCTTTCAATATTACCAATCTCCGCCATTCGTCGTCTATAGCTTGTAGGTTCGCATCTGATTGCTCTGTGCACCGACTCAAAATTGAGGCTAGAGGCATTAAACTCGGAACCTGCTCTCTGGTTTAATGGGATAGTGCTTGTGTCGGTCCCAGTAACGGTAACTGGGAGAGTACGGGGTCGTCAAAGTCGTACCTGAAAATGTACAGGTAGCTTAAAAAAGAACCATTACATGCAATCCATCAATTTAAATTACGTAACTAAAATAAAATATTACCTGGCTTTCATCTGGATGCAAGATGTTATCATAAATTGCAGGCAATTTTTGCGAAAGATGGCGATTATGTCTGGGCGCTGCATTGCTTCCGCCGAGGAAAGTTGCCGCATTGTTGTAACGCCCAAATAAATTTGGCTTATTTCTAAAAATTTGGTCACGTCGTCTGGCTGAATTTGTGATAGTGGAGTTCGGCACATGTATTCTCTTTTCATATACATCAACAGGAAGTCGGTGTAGGTTTCAGTCATTTTTTGGTGCACAACCGTTACCACTGTTTTTTCAGACTGTAAATATTCGTTCATTTTAGTGAACTTTGGAAGCACCCACTGAAGAAACATGTAGTAAGCGTTCACAAAGGGATCACATAGTGATCTGTGAATATCCTCTGCGGCCCTTAAGTGCTCAGTGAGACACTTGTCTGCAAAAAAAAATCTGAGCGCTTCCCACATTTCCAGCATGCGGTCTATTACTGCCGCAAGTGACAACCACCTGGTTTGGCTCGGGTGTAACAATTTCAGTACGTCAAGTTGAAAGAACTTTTGAAATTGCGCAAACTGTGCCTGTCTTTTCGACGAGTTCTTTAAAAAGTTGTAGCAATTTCTTGCTAGGTCCTCGCAGGTTCTGGGCAATGCCTTGCACGCTTCACTGGCACGATAAGTGTAAGGAGTGGCAAATACACTTGATGATGCGAATTCCCGGGCATAACTACATCATGCGAGTTTTAACAGAGTTAGCGTTGCCCATCATTGCATTGCACCCATCGGAAGCGAAACCAGTTATATTTTTTGTAGGGATGTTTTTAGTCCTAAAGGTATCCATCATACCTTCGTATAATCGGGCAGCGGTGGCACCTTCTTCAGCGCTCTGCGGATCATTTTCGTTGAAAACCTGCTCTAGTTCCCAGAAACGACTTACGACGCGCCCACAGTTTTCATCATAAAATCGAACCATTACGCAAGCTGTCTTCACTGAAGAAACATCTGTGGACTCGTCCGTTAAAATGGAAAACTTGGATTTGCGTAATCTTTCCGCTAGTTCCTCTTTCTGAACGTTACCAATAACGTTCATGATCACCCCTTTCATTTTTGTGCGCTTCATGGCCAGGGATTGCGCTATTTCAGAATCAGGAAACATATCCTTCAAAACTTCAACAAGGTGATCCATGCGTGAGAATGGTTCATCATGAGCTGCAAAGTAACCCGCTAGTTTTAATTCAGCATGCGGCGCCCTTGATTGCCTCGGTCAGCTCCCGGTCGGCGCCTCGGAACGCTGTCGCGTTGTCACTCCAGAGCTCTGTGGGGCACCCGCGGCGGGCGATGAAGCGGCGCAGCGCGTTGATGGCGGAGTCGGCGCTCAGTGACGTCACGACCTCGAGGTGCACGGCTCGTGACGTCATGCAGGTAAATAGCGCGACCCATCTTTTTTCTCGATGTCGGCCGACGGTGACCTCTTGAGGGCCACAGTAGTCCCAGCCTGTGTGTGTGAAAGGCCGGACGTGGTGGGCCCGGCGCGCGGCTGGCAGGTCGCCCGTTGACGGCGCCGCGGGCTTCGCTTTTCTTAGTCGGCGGTCGTATCTTCGCTATGTACACTCGTTGTCGCAGTTCATTGACCACTGTTTCGGTCCCGCCGTGGTGAAGCTGCTCGTGCACGTGTGCGATGTATAACTGTGTGTAATAGTGTTTCCCGCATAACACCGCTGGCCACACTGTTTCTGCTTGTAGGTCGCTGGCCTCCGCTATTCTTCCTCGGAGGCGCAGTAGGCCGACATTGTCCATATATTCGCTCAGCTTGGCCAGTCGGTCGTCCTTGTCTGGCGCGCGGTCACTTGTCACTCGTTCTCTTTCTTTGCTGTAACTTTCTTCTTGTGAAGCGCGCATTAACAGCTGTTTGGCCATAAGTAGGTATTTATAGCCTCCAGCGTTATGTATTCTCTATCGGGGCGCGCGGTAGCGGTCTTGGTGGGCGTGTCGGCGCTTCGCGGACGTCCGTTCCAGTCTTCGTCTTTTTTCTTGTTTGCGAGCGTTCGTTTTCTTTGCGCGCCGGCGATTGTTTGTGTGCTGGGTCGCGCGCGCGCGTGAACCTTGCGCCTGCGAACTGCGATGAACTGTAATACGCGAGCCGCCGCCCTCAGTAGCCGGGTCCACTTGGAAAAGCGTTCCATGGTTATAGGTATAGTGGCAATTTTGTACTCTTGTCGGTGACTCGCCGCGCCGCACTTTTTCTCGCGTTCTTCGCCGGTTATGGGAATTCGGCCCTTATCTTCTACGGGCCACGTTGACTCCGGCGAATACAGGAACGCTGGGCCGGTAAACCACCTGTGGCTCGAGTCGAAGTCGGCGGGCGTCGCGCGGGTCGCGTCGTCAGCGACGTTATGCGCCGTCGGCACCCAGCGCCATTCGTCCTTCTTCGTGTTTTCCTCTATTTCGGCGAGTCGGTGTGCGACGAACGTCTTAAGGGGCTCCCATAATTGGCGTCTGGGATCGTATCTTCGATCTGAATCTCTTAGTTTTCTTAGGTTTTTTCTAGCTTATTATGTTAACAACAACGGCTTTAAGCAATATACTATCCCATATTTACTTCAAAGTTCATTGTTTTCGAGATATTTGGCATCAAAATTGAACAGTTTTAGGCCAAAAAACCGGTTTCTGGCCATAACTTTTGTGTTAATTGGTTTAAAATGAAAACCCTAGACCAGTTTTTAGGGACGTCAAAGACTAACCCAAATATGTAGATTTCGTATGTGTTAGATCTTTCACGTCAATAGAGATACAAAATAAGTGTTATTTTAGACAATGTTTAAAAATATCATACAAAATGAAGTATTCATTCGTTTCAAAATCCGGTAGACCAAAATGGAGATAAAAGATTGACGAACCGATAACCGTTTGATTTATACTTCTATCTGTAGTGCAAAAGTAGGAGATACGATTCAAAACTTGTCAAAAATCGATGGAAACCTCGGGTAGCCCCTTAAATGTGCGGGGCTCGGCGCGGATCCATGCTAGCACCGTCCGGGAGTTGCTCCAATATGTCTTGGACGCCACCTCGAAATCGTGTTCCTCGGCGGCGGTCTTAGCTAGCCGCACGCCTAGCAGGGCCGCTTGCAGCTCTAGCCGCGGCACGGAGATTATTTTCGTCGGTGTGACGCGGCTCTTCGCGACGGCTAAGGCGATTTTGTTGCTGCCGTCGGCTCGCGTTATCCGCCAATATACTACGGCGGCGTAGGCCTCTTCACTCGCGTCCACCATCGTGTGTAGTTCATAGCGGGCGCCGGGCGTTGCGTCGTAGCACCTAGGTATATTTAGTGCTCCTAGGTTGCGCAGTTGCCCCAGACACTCGCTCCACCGCGCGCGCAGCTCCTCCGGTAAGTCTTCGTCCCAGCTCGTTTTGTACCGCCAGGTGTCTTGCATTATCCTCTTCGCTGGCATCGTCATTGGCGATATGAGGCCGAGCGGGTCGAAGATGGACATGATGATGCTGAGTGCTTCCCTCTTGGTGGGAGGACGGAGGTCGCTTATCACCTCCGGCGGGGACCTTCTTGTATTTTGAAAATTGAAATTGAAAACATTTATTTCAGAACAAGTTCCATATCGGAGTTCGTATTTAGTCGGAAACGGATATTGTCTTTGTCCATGTCCCACAGCAGGCCGAGCGTCTTCTGCTTCTCTGTCTCGCTCCCGCCGATGGGGACAGTATCTCTGTCTCTCTTGCTCCCGCCGATGACGTCGATCGCCTCCCTCGCGTTCGTGGCCCAATATACTTGTGCCCTAAGTACTTAAGCTCTGTAAGCCCTACCTTACACTTATCTTTGTTAAGCCTAATTTGATTTGCCTGCAACGGTCCAGCACCTGTCGTAGACGCTTTTTTTTTTTGAGCGGTTCGAGAGCAGCCCATAGGCTTTAGCTGTTTGTCCTGGCTAGCGTGTGGGTAGTCTCCATTATTGGGCTACCCGACAGCTGAATGTTGTATTCGCGGGCACTCGGACGCTCGGGCGTCACGAGGCAGTGTGGTTAATGTCGTGTGTAAAGCTACATTTACGTTCTTGTTTAAATTGCAATTCTAGTGTGGAGTGTGTGTCGGAGTGGTTTGTCCCGGTCTCTGTCCGTACCGGGACTCGTAGTGAGGTGCTGTGGAGTAGTATTGTGCTCGCGGTGGCCTCCCCCGGCGGCGGGTTCGGCCATGAGTATTGTTGTCATTGTCATTTTCAGTGAGTTCAAGAATTTTTGTCGTAATTGAGTCAGGAGGGTCTGTTAATGTGTTTGGGTCTGCGAATTGCTCGCCTATATGGCCTCGCAATTCGCAGAGTCGTTGTCGGGGGCGTGGTTAAGTTCGGTGCGTCGGTCGAGTTTGGGGAAGTCGGGGTGAGTTGGACCATGGTGCTATTTGAGGAGGGGTGTAAGTCTGTCTGTCTGTCGGTCTGATGAACTGTGTAGTTGACTGTTTTCCGGAATAGCGGGTTTGGACGGTGAGGGGCGTTGTCAAAGTAATGCCTGGAAGATCGCTGCAAGAAATCGTGAATGGTGGGGAGTTGGGAGGCGTAGTGATTTGAGAGGTTGGTCACGATACGGACGACGGACTTTTAGTACGCGCCTGAGGAATTTGGATTGAATGACTTGGAGTGGCTTAAGGCGGGATTCACCTACAAAGGCAAAAACCGGGCAGGCGTATGACATTATTGGACGCACGCAGGGCTTATAAAGGTGGAGTTTGTTCTTGATAGACATTCGGCTACGCTTGTTCAGCATGGGGCCCAGTCTACCAAGAACAAACTGTGCGTTGGCTTTTGCTCTTTGTAGGTGAGGACGGAAGGAAAGTATGGAGTCTAGGATAACACCCAGGTATTTTACCTGGGTGGTGAAGGGGATAGGGCGGTTTTGGAGGTAGATGGGGCGGATTCTGCAGGAGAGTTGATTGTTTGTAGGGTGGAATATTATGGCCGCGCTCTTCTCGGGGTTTACATCAATCCTCCAAAGCTTGCACCAACGACCTAGGTCGTCGATAGCGCTCTGGAGTTCCCGCCGCATGCGGATCAGGACGACTCTTTCGAAAAGTTTCCCCAAGGAGCTGAGCAGGCTAATGGGACGGTAAGAGGAGGGAAGGTTCCGAGGTTTGCCCGGTTTCGGGATACCGATAACGGTAGCGATCTTCCAGGCATTAGGGAAGTGGTTGTTACTAAGGGCAGAGTTGAAGATATTAGCAATGTGGTCAATGTGGTCAGGGGGGAGCGTTTTGAGTAGCTTGTTTGATATTTTATCTGGTCCTGGGGCCTTTCTTTGTATGAGGTTTCTTATTAAAAATCGAATTTCCTCGCTAGAGGTGGGGCGGATTGGTGGGTTGATGGGGTCAAAATTGAAGATGTCTTCCACCATATCGTCGACGTATTCCACGTGCCCGTCGTCCCTGCTGGTGGTGGATGGAGTGCACTGCTGCTCGAGGCTGATGGCGAGGCATTCCGCCTTCTCCTCGTCCTCGAGAGCATCTGGCTGCCCTGTTCTGATGAGTGGGGGGATGGTTGTGACTAGGTCCGCTTTGAAATACTTCGCCAGTCCCCAGTAGGCCTGGTGACCAGGCGAAATATTCCCTAGCAGATCGTCGAATTGGTTCTCCCGAAATGCAGCGATCCGTGACTTGACCTCTCTTTGCAAGGCCCTCATGGATTGCCGATTTTCGGGGGAAGGAAAGTTTGAGTATCGTCTTAGTGCTACGTTCTTCCTGTACAGCAGCCTCCTCAAGTTATCCGGTAGGGGCCGGCGCTGAATTTCAGCTTCCGGAACCTCCCTGGAGTTCTCACTGCAAACAGTGCTGAGGTGACTGGTGTACAGGTCGATCGCGGTGTCTGTCTGTTGTTTAGTTGTCAAGGGGGCTGAAAAGAGATGAGTGGGTGCCTTTAGGAGGCCTTCCCTCACCTTCTCCCAGTCCATAATGGTCCTGGTTGAAGATGGGCTATTGGGATCAGGACCCAGTTTCAAGAGTACTGGCCTGTGGTCTGAGTCAAGTTCGTGCAAGACTTCTATAGAACGCATCGTGAGCGATACGTTCTTTAGAAGTGCAAAGTCTAGGATGTCTGGTCTGTGGTCGGTGTTACTAGGGTAATGAGTGGGTTCTAAAGGGGTGATCAGATCGAACGGGAGGCTGCCCAACATAAGGTTGTATAGCCTGCGTCCGTTAGGGTTGGTAGCCAGGCAGTTCCAAGACGTGTGCTTGCTGTTCAAGTCCCCGGCCACTATGACCGAGGTGCCTAGTTCAGCAAGCACAGTCAGATCCGCCATCAGCAGGGTGAGACTGGGACGTAGGTACGCCGACACTATAGTGATGGGTGGGTGGCCATCAGGTGTAATGCGACACACTGTGGCCTCGATGTTGATCAGGGTGGTGGGTGTTGGGAGCGGGATGCAGTTATAACGGCTTCTGTAGTAGATGGCTGTGCCCCCAAGGTTTGCGTCGAGTCTGTCTGTCCTTGTCATTGTGTAACCCGCTAGCCGGAAGTTTTTGTGGGTCGGTTTAAGGAATGTTTCCTGGAGGAGGAGGATGTCGACTGAGTTGAGATGTGATGAAGGCTGCCACTTCGTCCTTCATCCCCCGTATGCCATTGGCGTTGAATGTGGCAATGTGTAGTGTCTTGGGTTTGAGTTTTTTGTTGTGTGTGTGTATGTCCATTACTGTGTGTGGGTGTTTGTGTGTTGGCCTCCATAACTGGCCAAGAGGTGCTCATACTCAGCGAGTATGGCCAATGTCTGACGGCCGTCCGCTGACTCCAGCCTCCTCTCGACTTCGAGGACACGTGCTCTAAAAGCTCGTGCCCTCTCAATCGTAGGGCTACTGAAGCCACTTCTGGCCGTCCGAGGTGGTGGTGGAGGTTGAGGTTGAGTGTGGTGAATTTGGTGTGGTGAAGGAGTGTTGTGACCCCATGCTGAGTTCGTGGTCTGGTATGGGTAGGATACGGGTGGGTTGGGGAGAAGTGGCTGGGCCTGGCGGTGTCTGATGATTGGGAAGTTGTGTGTGTCCATGAGAGGGGGTGGTTTAGAGAGCTGGCGGTTCCATGGGTTTGTCTGTGTTGTCGGTCTGTCATAAGTTTGGGGTCGGTGGGGCGTCATTGGTACAGTCTGATTCGGTCTGGGGGCCCTTGGGCACCCTCTGAAGTTGGCTGTGTGCTCCCCTACCGTCTTACAGAGGGTGCAGGCCACTGGGTCATTGGGAGACTTTTTACAATCCCAAGTGGCGTGATTCCCCAGGCATTTCACGCAGGCAGGCGGGGCTGTGCACCTGCTCTGGGTGTGCCCGTGGAGTTGGCAATTATAGCATTGCCTAGGGAGATCTGCGTATCGTGGGAGCTCTGCTCTTATACCGGTGAGAGAGCAGACCTCCCTGACTTTGTGGATGTCATGTTGGTCCGGTCCTCTGGTGATCTCACCAAGACCATGTCATACTGCCGTCGGTTTTTGTTGTGAAGTCTATGAACTTCGGCTACTTTAATGTTGTGTGTCTTGATGAGGTCCTCCTTTACCTCCTCCGTGTCAAACTCTTTGGGGATCCCTCTCAAGACCACCCTGTAGTACCTCTCCTCAGGGAGGGGATCACGGTGGGCGGGGAGTTTAAGTTCGGTGAAGAGCCGCGTCACAGCCCGATAGTCATCTGACCCTCGGACTGCGAAGCGGATCCCCTCCTCCCTGTTGTCCGGCACCGCCTTGATCCTCCTCTGAGCGAGCATGGAGACCACTAGTTTGAACTTGGTTTTGTCCCGTAATGTTATGTAGTCTGGTCTTTGGTTGTTCTGAGAGGGGCCCCCTGCTGAGGTGGTGCCCTCGTCGGTGTCTTGTGAGGGAGTCGTAATTTGGGAGGTCTGGGCTCTCGGGGTTCTGTTCGAGTCAGTCCTGGGAGTCTTGTCTGGTTGGGTCTCGTTAGGTGATGTCGTGGTACTGACCTTCCTCTTGTTTTTGTTGTTATGGTGGGTCTTCCACTCCCCTTGGAAGTGGTCGACTTCCATGTCAGTGTTTCTGTTTTCATTGTTGTCATATGTCGTCGTTCTATCTTGATTGAGGTCAAGTTCGTCATCTGAGAGTCCAAATGGGGGGGGGTCCCTAGCGGGAGGCCGTACTTGATTGGGGAGCGAGAGTGTTCCCTCTGATTATCGTTTGTCAGTCTAGTCCTGTCGTGTCTAGTATAGTGTGATCTTCGGTGTTGCTCCTTGGGATCGATTAACCCCAAAGAGGATGTCTTGTCGGGACGGGGCGGGGCTTTGTCAGTTACGTCCAATCGCGTGCCCGCGCTCGGGGCGGGGGCCGATCTGGGCGTGGCGGGGCGGAGCTTGTCGGCCTGTAGTTGGCTCGGCTCGCCATGCACCTGCGTGCTGGAGCCGTCCGCCAAGATGGCCGCCGCCCCTGACGCGGGCTCCTCGGTTGTCTTGTCAGTCGTAAGTCTCGTCGTGTCTCTCATTTTGTTGGCTAACGTCGAGCTTAACACGTTCGCTGACAGTGAACTCTTACCCTAACACCATGATACGGCAGTAAAACTTTCCATACTAAACAACAACCCGTCAAATGACGTACTTACAGATTCAGTGTTATTATTTTGAATAAAATACCTGCCTCAGTGCAACACTACGTCGACAGACGTGGATTTTTCTCGACGTAGTGCCTATTTGAACATATTTTTATATGTTTAAATGTGACACTACGTCGAGGGACGGTCCCGTCTGTCGACGTACTGGCAGGCTTGACATATGTTTACTGGCCTAAATGTGACACTACGTCGAGGGACGTTGTCGCCTGTCGACGTAGTGTCTTTTTGAATATATTTTTACATGCTTAAATGTGACACTACGTCTAAGGACGTTCCCGTCTGTCGACGTAGTATCAGGTTGGATATGTTGTCATGCCCATATGTGACACTACGTCGAGGGACGGTCCCGTCTGTCGACGTAATGGCAGGCTTGACATATGTTTACTGGCCTAAATGTGAAACTACGTCGAGCGACGGTCCCGTATGTCGACGTAGTATCAGGTTGGATATATGTTGTCATGTCCATATGTGACACTACGTCGAGAGACGGACCCGTCTGTCGACGTAGTGGCAGGCTTGACATATGTTTACTGGCCTAAATGTGACACTACGTCGAGCGACGGTCCCGTCTGTCGACGTAGTATCAGGTTGGATATATGTTGTCATGTCCATATGTGACACTACGTCGAGAGACGGAACCGTCTGTCGACGTAGTGGCAGGCTTGAGATATGATTACTGGCCTAAATATGGCACTACATCGAGGGTCGTTCCCGTCTGTCGACGTAGTGTAATGCTGGACATGTGTTTGCATGCCTTAATGTGACACTACGTCGAATAACTTGCCCGTCAAGTGACGTAGTGTCAAGCTGAGCATACGTTTGTATGTCTAAATGTGACACTACGTCGAAGGGCCTCATGTCTTCCAACTCTTCCAAGGGAAAATAATAAAAGAAGATATTCATAAGACATCTATTCTGAAAAACCAAACAAAAACTCAACAATTTCTTTAAAGTGTTATAAACGACGTAATTGCCTTGAAACAAATACGCAAATTACGTAAATTGAAAATCAAACAAGAGAATCTTTATCTTGCTGCTCAAGAAGTTGGTGATAATCTTGGAAACATTCAGGACATAGTGGAGGAAAACCCGGGCAACCAATGCACCGGTAGCTGGTTTCTACTCTCTTCTTGTTCTTGGAACACATTTTACACATCAAAAATGAGTATTTTTTCTTCGAATTTTCAGGTGCAGGCTGGCGTTTGGGCCAGTGACCCCAAAGCTTTCGTTCTTGGCCTGGTTCAAAGATATTTTTTTGGAGGTTGTTATGTCTTCTGTTGCTGTTTTTTTTTCAGGTCTGACACTAAGTCTTTTCCTTTGCAGTTTTCACTTAAGCCTATCATTTTTTTTATCAATTCTTCACGGTATGTACAGAACTCATAGTTTTTATTTTTTGATACGAATTTTTTGTATAAGTAGAATGAATTCCATACTGCGGTGTCCATTAGATGGAAAAGCACTTTCTTATACCAGCGTATTGTTTTTCTCGGCGAAGAATAATAACTAATCATTTGGTCAGATCTGTCCACACCGGACATGTATTTTATTGTATGTTGCTACTTCTATAGGCTTTTTAACAATTTTTCCGTATCTGTTTGTTGTTTCTGTCATACGGGGGTGCTCGGTCGTGGTCAACATAATTACTGGTCGCTTATCAACCCATTTGCTAACATAGACTTTATTTTTCCTAACCCAAACATGTTCACCTTTTTTGATTTTTTATCCACCACTTCTTTTGGATTATCTTTTCGGTTGACACGAAGGGTGCCGTTTGTGTGAGTCTTTAAATCTATAAGTTCTATATCTATATCTATAAAATAGTGATCACAATAGCGACACTCGAAAAAATCGTAAAACCCATCAGTGGACTAAGTACCTAAGTACTAAAGATTAGAAGACTATAATTGTGCCATTCACATTTATTTACATACATATATATGAATAATATATTATGTGTAGTTGAACTAGGTGACTAATTTCCCTTTTGGTACCCACTTAACTTAAAGCATACCCGACCATTAAATTTTACAGATGGGCACCATCAGTATCGAAACATACAGATCCTTAACCTTAAAAAAACTACTAAATTGACCCAGATTGTTAGTGTAAAAACTACCTACGAACTTAGAGTTATACTTAATTATAATTCTTACAAACTGCTAAGTAATACTTGCATACCCAAGCTATCTTCAATTATAATCATTTAACTATATTAGATGATAGAATAGAATCATTTTATGTATCAATAATTGCTCGGCAACGTAATTAACATAATTATAGTTTAAAATGTGGGTATTGTTAACTAAGTAAAGACCAATATCAGTAAATCGTATTTATGCATCTAATGCCAGGAAAGCAAGCAAATTAACGAATATGTAAATTTTACTTACGCTTTTGCGACAAAACTCCGTAGTTGTTCTCAAAACGACACTGATTGCACTTATTGTTTAAAAACCGAAGCGTGCGCTCACGCCGCTCGACGTAGTACTCAAGTGCGAGCGGTGCACGTGTGTGTGTAAAGGACAGGTATAGGGCTATTGAAATACTCTTGATACGGCAGTAGGAAATACAAGATTCCTTACTATATGACAGTGAACACTACTCTTCACAGTGTTTATATGAAAAACTATCGTCGGCCGACGTACTGCCCATAATCTAAAAAAAAGTAGGTACGCCCGTCGACGTACTGTCATATTGCTACTTTTGAATTTCCCGCCTAGCGACGTACTGTCAGCGAACGTGTTAATTTAACATACTGTTACCGAACAAATTACGTCATCGGGCCTGCTGCTTGCGCCAGGCGCGCGAGGTGGCGTGATGTTGGCCAAAAGTGGGGATGGTGGGGATGACCACTTTGGTCGCAGTCGGCGTGCGGCCCCGAGCTTCACTTCTGCTACGACTCTCGGATCGAATGGACGTTCTCTCGATCGTTACCAATAGTTCCTACTACTACTTACTTATTATTGTATTTTTCTGTGATTAAATTGTTTGAGCCAACGTAAAATCTTTCAGTTAAGCATTAAACAGTTAAAATCAGAAGTGCGGATAGCCATTCCCAGTTCTCTTCGGCTTTTCTTAAAATAATTACTTTTAGTAAAGTGCGTTGCAGTTTTTAGTTATCTTTTTACCATGTCGGAACAAAGAAACGGTCCAGTGTGCGATCGCATATCTACCCCTGGTTTTGAGCAGACACTTCAAACGATTCTTTCTCGTTTGAATGCGTTAGAGGACGATTCCAGGAGTCGAAGTACAATGAGTGTTAATACAGTGCCACAAAGTGTATCACCCGGATTGCCACCACGGTCGGATACGCCGCCTCTGCCGCCGCCACCTAGGCAAGCCGGCGTGGCCGCCGGATCATTGCTGACAACTACACAACACGGAGGTTGTGCTGGCTTGTCGGCAGTGCTGCCCAGTGGATCGTCGAATACGACGAGTACCGATGTGTGCGTAAAGCCTAGTACAACGCCTTTGAGCGCTGCTGAGGTTATTATGAGCGAGGTAACGGACAAACTGGTTACTGCAATCAATCTGGTTAATGCAAACGTCTGCGAACGAAATCACTTACCTTTTTAATCATTAAGTTCGGAATAATGTATAAATTTACTATATGAGATCTCTGTTACAACCCCTACTCTGTGATAATGTTATTAGGCACTGGTCCCACCGCGAGCGAGTAAACTATGAGCTATCGACTATTTTCTACCCCAAGAAACGAACAAAAGATAATTGCTAGCGTGTAAATAAAAGAGAGGGATTATAGCTTACTTACGGAGAGTGTCCTCGCCAGCAGTGTGAACAGCGATGAACTATAAATATATATCTCTCTCTTTTATTATTTACACGGAAGCGATTATCTTTTGTTCGTTTCTTGGGCTAGAAAAATTGTTGCTAGGGCCCTTGATTCGTAAGTTACGTTTCGTTTATTGAAATGTTACATTTTTGCTGCAAAAGTTACGTTTTTCATTCGTACGTGAAATGTGCATTGTTAAAACGAAAATTCCCTGAACAAATGTTACATACATGTTACGTGATCAAATTTGAGCGGGTCAAAAGTTACGAAAAATGTAAGAAATGTAACCATCTGGCAACGCTAAATAGCCGATAGCTCATA
This sequence comes from Epinotia demarniana, assembly GCA_945867215.1. Taxonomy (NCBI): domain Eukaryota; kingdom Metazoa; phylum Arthropoda; class Insecta; order Lepidoptera; family Tortricidae; genus Epinotia; species Epinotia demarniana. The sequence goes on from OX244283.1 coordinate 13,634,677, forward strand.
GTTTACTCGCTCGCGGTGGGACCAGTGCCTACTGTGTTACTCTGTGATATTCATATGCTTAGGATTTGGTTACCACTGGACGACGACGTCACACAAGCAATGTTGCTTGAAATGTAAAACCGTATATCATCAAAATTATGCATTTGAAATTGAACTTAACACACCTTATTTCATGGTTTGTCTTCGAATCATATTTTTTCGAAGTTCTGCATCACGCTATCGAAGTTTTTTAGATTACTTCATATATATAAAAGTTTACGTGATGTAGTTGTCGGAGAAGTGTGAGCTATTCGTCCACTAGTTCACACGACTCTTACCACTTAACGGCATCAAAGAGCGTGGCTAACTCTGCGATGTTGACTTGGTAACGTGGTGACGTATTACTGGAGCGAGTAGCAACAGGCGAATTCCAGTATGACACAAACCCTACGTGGCGACGTAATATCGGAGCGAGTAGCATCAGGCGAATTCCGGTATGACGCAACTACTACAGTGGACGGTAGTACCCATGCTTTACACACCATGTCAAAAGAGTCTAGCCAGCTCTGCGATGTGCTGTGTGAGTGTGACAAACGCCTCACAACGATAGTTTGAGTCTCCTTGGAGCCTAATGTGTAATTGTGTGTGAGCCTTTGGTAACAGGGGTTCAGACGTATCATGGTTGCTTGGCCAACAAACTTGGTACGTCGCGTTAAGCTTTTACCATTTCGCTGAACCGGGTGCCAGGACAATGCAATATAAAACAGAAGAATGAACCTGGCACCCGGTAAGGCCTTTTGCTGCTGAGAGTTTTTGTGTATTCAGATTTTTGTAACGTTCATTAGCGATCATCGTAATTGAACTTGAGCGACATTCGGATGCCCTCACGTTCCTCACGTGAATGCTCAGTTGCGTTAACATGCGCTGTGCGTTTGTGCATTAGGATGTTTCGTCAACTACATTCAACAATCATTTGTAGGCATTGGGCAAGCTGGGGCACATTACAATCGTATCAACTTATTCAAATCATTTGTAGTCGTATTTATCATTCATATTTATTGGGCACGCGCACCACGAAGTGGGGCAGCGTGCCCAATAAATACCTACTATCAACCATCCACATCACACAATGAAGAGCAAGCAAGAAATTCAAAAGTAGCACAAGAGGAGAAACATGAAATATCATACAGAGTACATCAATCGAGAGAATGGCAGCCTCGGAACAAACACACACAGGGAGATGTACAACCTTACTTATACAATGAAGAAATAGCCAGAAAGCTCCCACCACAGAAACAACAACACCAACAACAGAACCAGGAACCGCTGCAAAGCTGCATAGAATTACTCCAAAACGTTCTATTGGACATTCAGGCGGGAAGAGACCCCGTACCAACGATCATAAATGGACTCCAAAACTTTACCCATAGACCGAAACAGACAAGACTATAACAAAAACAATAATATAAAAATAATATACTGGAATGCCGATGGCCTATCCACCAATAAACAAAATCTCTTAAAACAAATAGCAATGGACAACAGAGCAGATATAATCCTGGTTTCAGAAACCATGCTAACGCCTACCAAACGACTCCACATGACGGGATACATAGTTTACAGAAAAGATGAAACAGCACCGAAGGGAGAGCCATACAGAGGCTTGGCAATATTCATCAGAAACAATATTGTGCACCAACCGCTGCCAATCCATACACTGCCGGACTCGTACGCGCTAGGCGTAGAGGTCCAACATAATAGAGAGAAGCTACACATATACGATCCATCACACCTCAGAAAACTATTACAGCACACAGGAGCAACAATCATTGCGGGTGACTTCAACTGCAAGCACCCTGCATGGAATTCAACAAGAATATGTGCAGCGGGCAGGAAACTGCTGGAGGATGCAGAGGCGCACGGATATGACATCAGGGGCCCAGAGGTACCAACGCATTATCCATATAACGCAAACTGTATCCCGGATGTCATAGACCTGATAGCGTTCAAGAACCTCCCAACATGGCCGACACTAGAGGTCCAACCACCAGCCGGTTTTAGCAGTCATATGCGGCAACACCGAAAAGGCCCGCAGACAAAAAAGAGCCAGAAGGGACTGGGAAAAGTTCACTAACCATCTAGAACAGCACTACCGCCCCCTCCCCGCCAACACGATCGAGGAGATTGAAAAGGCGGAACAAAATTTTACAGCCCACACAAGGTAGGCGCTAGAAATCTCAATAACACAGTCCACGAATGGGAAGAAGTACTCTATACCTACCTTCCTGGTGAAGCAGATAGAGACGAAAAGAAGACTGAGAAGGGAGTACAACATCACTAAATGCCCGGCGCTAAGAAAAAGTCTCAACAAGCAAGCAGGAAAAATCGTCAAAAGCCTCCAGACAATAAATAGAACAAATTGGATTACGGACACTGAAGAGGCAGCGGAGGATTGGAATGCGATGCACCGCTTGTGTCGCAGAATAGCAAATACATCAAAGCCGATTCGACCCTTGAGAGAGGAAGACGGAACTTTACAATACGCCGCCAAAGAAAGAGCCAGGATGTTTGCCATCCACCTAGCGCAATAGTTCCGCCCAAATCCGCCAGAGGACAGTGTACACAACGACACAGTAGAGCAAGCCGTGAAAACATACCAAGAAGAACCCCCACCACAAGGAGAGGTACCTGTGTTCTACTCTCCTAACCAAATAAAAGGGGTAATAAGAAAAGCCAAGATAAAGAAGGCCCCAGGCCCAGATCTTATTACCAACGAGGCCCTCCGCCACATCCCCATGAAAGTCTTGGCAGGCCTCGCCAGGCTTTTCAATGGAATAATGAGATCCAGGTACTTCCCCAAAAACTGGAAAAATGGCACAGTCATAATGTTACCCAAGCAGGGGAAAAACATATTAAAACCCGACAGCTACAGGCCGATAACACTCCTCCCGGCCATATCCAAAACCCTCGAACGTCTTCTGCTGCCACATCTGCTGCCGCACATAAAGCCGAGAGAGGAACAGTACGGCTTCCGAGCTGACCACTCCACCACCCAACAAGTAGCGCGCCTCCTCCATCAAGCTGCAGTGGCTAGAAACAAGAAAGAACACTCGGTTGCCGTACTGCTAGACATTCGACCGGGTGTGGCACGAAGGCCTCTTGTGGAAGCTGCAGACTACAACGTGCGCCAAGCATATAGTCAGGGTGATCGCCTCCTTCCTGAGAGACAGGTCATTCCAAGTGAGGGTGGAGACCACAATCTCGGAAAAGCAGAAGATATGCGCCGGCGTCCCTCAGGGCAGCTGTCTGTCCCCAGTACTATATGCCAAATACACTGATGACATTCCGGTGGGAGAGGGCACCACTCTGGCCCTCTACGCAGACGATGCTGCCTACATGTCCTCGTCCATCAGGCTAAGTCACGCAGCAACAAAAATACAGCGGTCCCTCAACTTGCTACCGGAATGGCTGGGGAAGTGGAGGTTGAGAGTAAATGTTGGCAAAACACAAGCAATAGCAATTACCACAAAGCAGAAACTCCCACAGAAGTTGTCCCTTATGGGTCAGGAAGTGGCCTGGGACTACAAAGCAAAATACTTGGGAGTTACGATAGACAGACTACTATCAATGACAGCCCAAGTAACCCATGCCACAAACCAGGCAAAGGCAGCCAGAATCATTTTAAAACCAGTGCTGGAGGCCAAAAGTATCCCGCTAAGAAGTCGCATTTATAAAACGTATATAAGGCCAAGATTAGTATACGCAGCGCCGGCTTGGTACGCGCTGCTAAGCCAGACACAAAGAGACAGGCTCCAGACCCAACAAAACGTAGCTCTCAGAAAGATAGTACGAGCTCCTCGCTAAATGAAAAACAGTGTCTTGGCTAGAGACCTAAAAATAAAAAGTATAGAGGAGTTTGTCAAGGGACTATCAAAGAAAATGTTTGAAAAGGCAGAGATATCAGGCCACCATCACTTACAAAAGCTAGCCCCCTATCACTCTAGACCTCCAGACAAAAAAGGCCTCCCGAGAGACCTACTTCGGGAGCAAAGCCAATCATGAAAATCTGAAAATCTGAAAACAAACAGACAAGCCGTATTAAAGAAGATAAGGAAAAGGAAGAGAAGAAGAAGAATGAAAGTAAAAGTACACACACCGAAAACCAGATGTTCCTGCGAAGCAGACGATCCTGGAACAAAACAACAAAAGCCAGCAGCACAAAATAAAATAGAAGAATGTGCAACCATCAACCCGCGGCCGTCTTAACGGCCGAAGAATTGCCGTCGAAAGAGGTCATGCCTCAAACGATTTCCCTTCGCGCCCCTTCGTGGCGCGAATGGCCGATTCCTCGCGAGAGCACCTGCGTGCTGGTGCCGTCAACCAAGATGGCCACCGCCTCTGACGCGGGCTCCTCGATTGTCTTGTCAGTCAATTGTCTTGTGTCTCTCATCTTGTTTGCGAGCGACGTGCTTAGGTAAGCATTGAAGTGTGACATAAAGTCTCCGTTTCCTCAAGGAATTCGACGAAGATTTTTATGATGTCGTGAGGGTTGAGCGCTATTTGGGCGTCGCCCAGCGCGTCGATGTCAGTCATGTCCTGGTTTTTGGTTGTCGGTGTCATGTTGTTGTGTTGTGTTATTAACGCGGTGTACTCGAGCCGTCCTGGGACGGCCCGAGGTGAGTACTTACTCGTCTCGGTGCGCGTGAGGAAAGGGTCCGGTTCTGGTACCTACTAAATTTAACACTGTAATCCGATTCGGGCATCACCAATCCGTCCTAGCGTAGCGGCACATCAGCGATCCAGCAGAGGGCACACCGCGATGGACGTCGTGACTTGGCAGAGAAGTAAGCGTCGAAAGATGTGTGTTGCCAGTACACTGCGCACAGGGCACGTCTTGACCGTACGGGGCGCAGAAGCAGAATGAAAAAAAAAATTCCACCTGGGAACCCTAGTACCGTGCCGCGCGTCGCGCGAGCGAACGCGGGCGGGGGCCAAGGGGCGGGGTCGCGCACAGAGCGGGTCTGCAGGCAAGTAGCGGAGATGAGGCAGCGAGGAGCGCGTGCGCTCGACTCGGCGGCGGTGGGCATAATGAAGTGGTCTGCTTTTCTTTTTTTTTTATAATTATTTCCCTGTTTGGCCTGCTATGCGGCCAGCTACAGATTCGTTTGGGTATGACCTCATCGAGACCCTTATGAGCCTCCCGATGGGAAAATAAACATAAAAAGAATATAAAATACAATAAACAAAACAAGGTATGCAGAAAGGACATAAATACAGGAAGTGAAGTGACAATTTCGTTATGTAATATACTATAATAAATAATAATAATAATAACCGGACCAAACCGGGCATCTCTATTTCGCTATCTACTGTTTTCCCAATGGGTTCCCAATTGGTCTCCTCATAAGAGGTCTGTAAGGCAGTTGAGGTAGGGGAAAACCACTGTCCCTTCTGTTTTGGCGCGCCTGGGCTCTCAGAATGTCCTCCAACTCCCGTTCACGCAGTTGCGCCACGGTGATGTCGTCGTTTGGGTCTGTTAAAACATGTTTGGGCCTACTTATTCCCTTTTTAGGTTACAAGACGCCTCATAATTTGAGGCGTCTTGTTTAAATGTGTTGGGGTGTGTTGGTGTTTTTTCAAAGTAGCCTTTACTGAGTTTTTTAAAGTGTGTTTTAATTGTGTCAATGTTGATGTCTTTGTGTATGTTTTTGTTACGAACGTACCATGGCGCGTTGAGCAGTAAACGTAAACGTTTTGTTTGTGTGGTTTCGCCGGTCCGGAAAGTCGAGGTGGTTTCCCGCACACAATGCAATACTCCAGATATATACTTTGATTAGACGTTTCTTGGTTTTCTTAGATATACTATGTGTCTTAAGTAGGTGTTTTTTGTTGTTGAAGGTGTTTTTAGCTTATTGCTATTTTTTGCACTTGTACCGGGGCGTGTCTATGTGCACGCACACAGGCTCACGACCGCAGTAGGCTTTCCTATAGTAGTCATAGACACGCTCACCTGCTCTCCGTACATCCGCCAGCAGCTCGATGAGGCACGCGTAGTGCCACGGGTTATTGTAGAAGAAAAACGTGTCTAGGCCGGCGCCTGCGCGCTTCAGCCTGCTGGCGAACTCAGGGGGCAGGTGGGTGATCCTGTTACTGTCTAGACGCAAAGATTCAAATTTGCCATTGCTGGACAACAATTGATCCGGTATATACCTGATCATGTTACCCTGCAACTTTAAATGCCGCAAATGAGTTAACGCGGTGAAAACGGACGTGTCGATGACCTCTATGTGAGTTATTTAAATGTAGCATTTCTAACTTTTTACAAGCTGAGAAGGTTATAGCGTTGTAAATTCCAGTCAGTTGGTTCTGGTGTAGGAACAACGTGGTCAAGTTGGCCACATTTTGCACATCTGGGTTTGAGTTTACAATATCGTGTAGTAGACTCAGTGGTTCCGTGGTGGTGGTAATAGTAGTTTGGTTTTGGGGGGAGTTGCCCTGCAGTTTTATTTTTATTTGGGGCTTAGGGGTAATTGTTTCGCTAGTTTGAGTTGCATTTGCATCCTCATCCATGTCAGTCGCATTTAAGCTAGTGTTAAAAGTTTGTCGATAGTCCAATCTATCATGTGTGATAGTTAGAATTTTGATATTTCATATGGTCTCGAAGATATGACGAGAAAAATGAAAATTGTTACGTTCATCCCTGGTCTCCCCTACTATCTTAACAATACGGTACAAATTATAATGACTCGAAAATTCCTGGAAAGGCCTTTGTTTAGCACTGCGTGTAACCATTTAATAATATCAACTTTTGTACCCTAAGAATATGGTTCAAAATAGTATAGATCGCTATCATACCAAAGATGTGGTGACCAGATGAATAGTTTTAGTTTCTTATTATTCGAGGACCCTAATTCCTAGCTCTCAAAAGCGGCGTCTCCTCCGGTAGGTAGTGGTCATAAACTCATTTATGACAAACACTACACCAAAAATAGGGTTTGTTGATTAGAATTAAAACATTGTGTCCGAAACTTAAATCTACTATAAAATGTCCTTGTTCTATAACTTCCAGTCCATAATAACCATTTCTCCCCAAAACAAAATGTGTCAGGTCCCTCGGCCAAATGAGTCCACTTTCTAACATAAAAATATAATCATGCCTATCTAATACATGGTCATTGTCCATAAATATCACCATTTTAAAACTAAAACGTCACTATCCTAATTTCATAATAAAACACCTCACTTCACTGCCTTGCCTGCCTCTCTCGTCAAGCAAATTGCATTTGCGTATGAGTATGAATAAGAATAAGAATAAGAATTGTTTATTGCCACATATTCATTACATACAAAAATACACTAAAATAATATTACAAATAAGAAAGAGAAAAAAAATAATAATTTAAAAGTAAGTACAATGAAACAAACAAACAGAATATTGGGCAAAGGGTTTCCAGTCTCAGCGAATGCCAGGCTGGGGTGCCTGCCCGGCGCTGGTTTTCAGACCGGTCCCAGACTAAGACGGTCGGAGGGCAGCGTAATTACATTATATACTATCAATTACCATAAGAACTTCTGTGCTCGTAATTAAGTACATTTTAACCATTAGCATAATATACGTTGATAATATTAATAACACATTACATTACAAAAGGAACATCTTAATGGCTTAGTTAATCATAAACACAGTGGCAATATTTCGTTGTACACCTGAGCAAAAGGAAAAAGGGAAAAGGGGGGAATGAGAGTCTGCAATGGTTTTATATTCAAGTGTTCGAGTGTTTATATCACATTCGTTCAAGGAACAAACAGCCCTTTGTTATAATAGTCTAATGAGCGGACCCTAATATTTTAGACCCCTGGACTAGACCAACTGTAGGAACAGGAAGCTCAAAATATGTTGGCCCCCGTGTGGCTTCGACACGTAAGTGCAAAGTAAGTGCAAAAGGACACTTGTAAACAACTTTAATATTACCGACAATATTTCAATACAATCGAGCTTCAGTTTCTGCCTTAACTATAAAGTCGCTTTCATTTCTTTTGTTGTGCACATTCCAAAGAAAAAACATGCCAAAGTCGAGAGAGACAAGAGAACAATTATTTAAACATTCGCATCTACGCAACAATCGTTTTTTGCTTAGGTTGTAACGTTGCACGTACATGTCGTTTTTATAGCCTTCATTTTTACTATAATTTACAAATAAATTGATATATATACATTAAATTATTATTTTTACTGAATTGTTTACACTATTTATACAAAATTATTACATTTTAATTATACACCTAATGAATTATTAAATTATTACCTATTCAATCAAATTATTTATTTATACACAAATTAATGAAATTTTATCGAATATAAATTTTAATCTATTTTAATTGAGTAAAATAAGATTAAAACATATTACGAACTCGTAAGCGTTCACTCTATTCTGCGCGACTGTACTCGGTCCCGCGCTGCGTCTACGTCATGGAAATTTCTAGATGCAGTTTGCGCGTGCGCGGCTCGGCAGTCCGCGATCCGCCGCTTTAGACAACAGACCCGTGCCGAATTGCACACAAAGAAATAGGTGTCGTCTTGCAGTTCGGGCGCGCTTTTAAACATTTAATATTTTTATTTTATTCGGTGGTCGCGGACACCTATTGAGGCGACATTTCTTCGCCTGGCACCAATATAAATTGGTGAAATACAGCACCCACGTTATTGGTAAGTGCAGTGCAAAGTGTTGAACGTTTTTTTAGTAATAGGTAATATAAGTAGCTTAGCTTTACCAGTAAAATAGCTTACTTGTGATCTTCTCCGAGTTAATGTTAAATTTAAATCCATTTTATTTACCCATTGCATTTGTTGCTAAGCGCATTATTAGTGGCTAAATGACTTTGCGTTTCTTTGTTCTCATACCTAGTAGTTTGTACCTACCTACTTCATTAGAATGTTAGTATTGCTTTTCTGTTGTTTTGCATTAGGCTTACTGTAACTCCGCTCTGCTTTTTGAACACAAACACGCTTACGCTTACGGTGCACCGGCTTATTTAAGGGGTCGTATCTGAAGAAAGGGTGTTCACAAAGCAGAGCGAACATGAACAAAATTTTAACCCAGTGCATATTCCACAGGGTGCGTCGTTTTAATTTAAAATTTGGGAACGCACAACCACCACCTTGGCGGCCTGGGCTGGAACCGCTCGACGTTCGCCCGCCGCCGTTCCTGCTCCTCATCACAGCCGGCCGAGCGTGACCCCTGCTTCGGACCGCCGCCGACCAGCCAGGAGAGTACCGGAGCTACGGCGGCCAATCTAGACGGGCATAGACCACCCACGACCCTTCTTTTAATTTTACGGGACCTGTGTCCCAAATATATATTTTTTTATGATGACTTGGTAGTGCTCATTTGCCACCCCCTCTACCGAACGACACACCAAACGTCACAAGGTTTAATAGTTTAGTAAAATGTTTTAGGGTTAGGTTGTAAAAGAACGCATCTGGATCGGCTTTCCTGCCATTTTTTGCGATAAAGTCGCCTTTGAAGTTGTCTACTAAAAATTCATCTCTAGATCTAGAAGCCGCTTCAGATGCAAGTGATGCAACTCAACTAATAGACTGACGTCGATGGTCAACAGATGTTGGGTTGGTTGGGTCTGGTCAGGTCAAACAAAAAAAGGCCTATGTAACTTATTGCACGAGCCTAATTGGTTGTCATGAAAGAAAGCGTGAATACATAAAATTGTGCCTGCAGACGATTTCGTTAAGAAAGTGTGAACCCGTACCCTTGGGCGATAGTATGTGCGGCGCGATCCGCAGATGCGTCACCGGACGTGCCATCAGTTAGTTAGTCGCATGTGGTGCGTGGCTGTTTGCATGTTCGGTGGCGTGTATTTTTGTATAGTTAATTTTAAGTAGTTTTAAGGTGTAGTTAGCTGTAGTTTGTTTTAGTTCTGTACATTTTTGTATAGTCATGTTTTTTGTCTTGCGTGCTCTGTGCCGCAGCCGTTAGTGGCATTTAGTTAAGGGCCCCTTCGGGGCCCAACTTGAGAATTTATGCAGGAAAAAAAAAATTGATTGGTAACTAAGTGAGTGCGTAGTAACGGTGTAAACAAAGTGGTCCTCCGAACAGTAGAAGTGAAGTGAAGTAAGTGACGTTGACAGTGTAGTGTAAAGTGAATCTTAAAGTGTTAGCAGTAGAGACTAAAACCGAAGTGAAGTGTCGGATATTCGGGAGACTTGTGAAATTTCAAATTCTTATTCAGTGGATTTAGAAAATTTCGTCATAAAAAACAATTTCAAAAGTTTATTCTATGGACTTTGCAAATTCGGAATAGAGTAAACACTTGTAAAAAATTAAAATCTTTTCATATGGACTTAGAATATTTCGTTCGTGCGAGTGACAGTGACTTGTCAAAATCTGAAATAATCTTATAAAATAGAAGAAAAGACATTGAATTTCTCTCGATTTTTAGTTTGTATCCAAAAGCTTCAAGATGTCGGAGGAATTGAAAAGTTTAATTGCTGAGCAAGAGAATACGTGTTCCATGATACTCAAAGCGCAAATAAACTTCAAGAAAACCCAAAAATCTAGATTGACAAGAGGATATGTCAAAACAAGAAAAGAATGTTTAGAAGGTTATTGGAATCAATTTTCAGCAAATAATAGATCCATGGTTAGAATGGCAAAGCTGGAGGATAAAGTTACTTTTGAATATTTTAAAGAAGATGTGTATTCTGCATGTGAAGAAATGTACATTGACTTGAAAGCAGAGATGACAGATATGCTAGAAGGTTCTGTAGAATGCACGACTAGAACGAATCTGAACCCGATGCTAGGAAGAAGTGATGATGTGCGTCTTCCGAAGATCGATATTCCAAAGTTTACGGGCAGCTATCAAGAGTGGACATCGTTTCATGATATGTTCGTATCATTCATCCACAAAAAGCAAAACCTAAGCAGCGTTCAGAAGATGCATTACCTGAAGAGCTATTTATGTGGAGAACCTGCTCAACTATTAGATCATCTAGCAGTCACAGACAACAACTATGAAATAGCATTGCTCACACTGCAAAATAGATACAACAACAAGAGAGTCATTGTAAACATTATTATCCTAAGCAAGCTGATGAATCAAAAGAAAATGCACAATTGTACAGCTAAAGCAATTCGAGAACTACTAGATACTACAACGGAGTGCTTAAACAAGTTGAAAGTTCAAAATATTAGCACCGATTCCTGGGATACGCTAATTATTTACATCACCGTGGAGAAGCTAGCTTCTGCTGCTGTGTCTAGACACAGAAACACACAAAGAGTGGGAAGAAGAAGCAAGTGCCCTAAACATTTCAGAATTACCAACACTGCATGTTCACAAAGTTTTTAGAGAAGAGATTCAGAGTTTTAGAGATGATGCAGCCTAGCCAATCGACGAACATGAACATGTACAAGAGAATCTCACTTCACCGTCGAGTCCAGAACATTTCACGTTGAACCAGTGATCAAGTGTGCATTCTGCAAGCACAACCATCCTCTATACCAGTGTAGAGAATTTCAAGAACTGACACTAGAGAAGAAAACTGAATTCATACAAAACAACCAACTGTGTTTTAACTGCCTTATTCCTGGGCATCCAGTAAAATTTTGCAAGAGCAGATTCTCTTGCCAGAAGTGCGGAAGACGACACCACTCACTATTGCACAGAAACACACCGTACCAATCCCACGAGAAAGAAAACAAGGAAGACGTAAGACAAGAGAGAGATAACAACATTCAAGCAATTAAAAAAGACAGAGAAATAAAACAAGATAGTAAACGCGAGAGAGAGATTGTTACCCACCTAACCACAGGAAGCATGACGGCGCTCTTGTCCACAGCCTGGATTAACGTGATGAATGAACAGCGAAGAGAATTTATACTGAGAGCTTTATTGGATCCATGTTCCCAAGAATCTTTTATTAGCGAGTCTGCAGCTCAAACTATGGTACTGAAAAGAAAGCACGTGAATGGACACGTATCTGGTCTTGGCCAGATGAGCACTCCCATCAAATTTGCAGCAGATATCGAAATTTCCTCACGATATAATCCGGACAAGAAAATGGACATTACCACCTACCTAGTAAAGCGAGTCACAAGCATCATGCCTTCGGAAAAATTAAGTATTGAGAACTGGGTACATCTGAGAGATCTACAACTAGCTGACCCGAATTATTACCAACCAGGACCGATCGGCGTGTTGCTGGGAGTAGAAGTGTACAACGAGATGATTCAGCCTGGCCTCATTAAGAGCGCTCCAGGCTCTCCCATAGCACTACACACACACCTGGGTTGGATAATATCAGGAAAGATCACAGTCGAGGCAGAGAGAGATCAAGAAAAGAAGCCATTCATCACCACGCATTTAAATGTCGAAACAGAGAGAATGTTAAAGAAGTTCTGGGAGATAGAGACAGTAGAGGAAGAGGCACATAAGCTCACAGAGGAAGAGATTAAAGTAGAAGATTTATACGAGAAAACTACAACGAGAGACGACGGCGGACGTTACATAGTGGAATTGCCATTCAGACACGATCCACCGAATCTGCCATGTAACAGCCGAGAGATAGCATTGAGCCGCTGGAAGTCTACAGAAAACAGACTTAAGAGCAAACCAGACCTATTGAAAGAGCACAACAAAGTTTTAGAGGAGTACGTCACACTCAACCACATGAAAAAGATAGGAAACGTAGAAACCAAAGAATGCGTGTGCCTTCCTCATCACGCAGTAGTAAAAATGGAACGAGAAACCAGCAAAGTGAGAGTGGTGATGCTTCTTGCAAAGGACGCAATGGAAAATCCTTAAATGATGAGTTACTTATCGGTCCCCCGTTGTTAGAAAATTTAAGAGCGATTCTCATAAGATGGAGAACATACAAGGTAGCTTTCGTAGCCGACGTGGAGAAGATGTACATACAGACAAATGCGAGTTAAGGATGAACATGCGAATTACCAAAGAATAGTATGGAGACCAGATTCAGATGGGCCAATAGAAGATTACAAGCTTTTGACAGTTACTTTTGAAACATCGTGTGCGCCTTATCTAGTCATAAAAACTCTGAGACAAACAGCAATAGATGAAGGATCTGACTCCCCAGAAGCTAAGAAAATGATACTGCGAGATATCTACATGGATGACCTGCTATCCGGGACAGACGAAGAAGAAGAAGCCATTGAAATCCAAAAACAAGTCACTAAAATTCTAAGTTTTGGGGGGTTTCCATTGAAGAAGTGGTGTTCAAATAGCGAAGACTTCATGAAAGCATTAGACATGCAACACAAAAGAGAAGACACAAAAACAGTGGAAATAAAACGGAAAGAAAGTGTGAAGACATTAGGTATAACGTGGGAAGTCAAGAGTGACAAGATATCGATACCAAACCAAATCAATAGTTCAGAGAGCTTACTCATGACTAAAAGAGCCGTTTTATCCGAGATAGCATCTATATTCGACCCCATGGGATGGATCGCGCCAAGCGTCATACTAGCCAAGATCTTCATGCAACAATTGTAGAAAAATGGTATCTCATGGGACGATCAACTTCCAGAAAAACTACAGAGAGAGTGGCTACAATACAGGAGAGAACTACCAGATTTAAGAAATGTCAGTTTGATCGCTGGATACACACTACAAAGAAATCCAACTTAGAATAGCATGGATTTGCAGATGCCTCAGCATCAGCGTATGCAGCTGTCATATACGCAAGAGTTACTAACGAAGCTGGAAAAATCTACGTGTCACTCGTAACAGGAAAGACAAAAGTCTCACCAATTAAAACGGTATCTTTACCGCGTTTGGAATTGCTGGCTGCTACTTTACTGAGTAAACTTCTGAAGCCAGTAGTCAGCGCTCTAGAAGTGAAGCCAAAAGACGTTTATGCTTGGTCAGATAGTCAAGTGGTATTGGCCTGGATACAAGGTGATCCAATGAAGTGGAAGCCATTTGTAAAGAATAGAGTCGTAGAAATCACGGAAATATTAGACGCTAGTCATTGGTTCTACATTAATACTAAACATAATCCGGCAGACAGTGGCGTGCCTAGGGTTTCAGAATTGGGCAAGCCGAGACATATGTTTTTGTAGTTTTTACGGTCATTGTGGATAAATCCATCTTCTTGCCTCATTATTGATCAATCTTCAGTTGCATATGCACTTGCTAGCGAGGACGAGCTCACCAAAGCACACTGAAGGCATGCTACTACTAGATATAATTTTACAGACATATCAGCAATTGCATACCTTCGGTGGCCTTGAAAAAAGTCGTTTGGTTGATGTGTTTGAGCGAAGTAAATGAAGGTTCAACTTTTTATCTTAACTTTGCTTGCCTAGGGAGAGAAACAAAACTTCAAATACCTATAAAATTACATATATATATACAACGTAGTTAAATAATTATTTATATGCTAGTTCAAACCGTCTATCTTTTTTAAGGAATGAGTTGATTACGTCGGAGTAAAATGTTGGTGAACGTTTTAATTCTACCAACAACTGTTTTTCGATAGCTATGATTGATAACTCGGAGAGACGCTCTTGACCCTGTGTATTTCTCAGGTACGTATGGATACGCTTAAGAGACGAAAAAGCACGTTCCGCTGAAGCACTTGTCGCCGGAATAGTGACGACGAGGTGTGCGAACTTTAAAGGCTGGGGAAAGGCATCTTCGAGACTATTCTCATTAATAAAATCAATTATTTCGAAAACATTACGATCTTTCAATTCGGGGGAGGAATACAAACAAATCAATTGGTTTTTTAATATTTGTTTGTCAAAATGGTATCCGTAAACGTCAAACAGTGAATCGAATGCCTCTGTAGGAAAATCTGAGCGGAAAATATCGAATTTTTTGTTGTTGAACAATTAAAAAAATTTCAATTTAAAAATTTCGCTGTAGCGATCATTGACTTCACAAAATATGTTTTTCGATTATTTGAACATAAATTCGTTTGTATTCTGTTTTAGCCCAGCGTATGTTACGTCTCAAACGAGGAGCAGAGTTGTTTTGTAAGGTGCTCTCATAAATTTGATCGAATTCAGACTGAAATTCAACTCGCAACCACGATTGAAATTCCTTTATTTTGTTGCTACAATAACTGACATCAACTTGCGATTTTTGTAGAATATTGTACAAGCAGTCAGATTTTTCAAATATCCGGTGGAAAATTGAAAGATAAAAACTGAAATTAAATGATCGCAGCAAGGTCTCAAAATTCTCCGCGGCTAAAATTGTGTCGCCGTCCCAATCCTGCGGATTATCACACATATCAGAAAACAATGCAGAGAGATTGTTTTTTTGTTCACAAACTGTGTTTAGAAAGAAAGAAAGAAAACATTTATTCGTGGACAAAACAATGGGTATAAACACAAAACACAGTAAACCTAAAAGGCCAGTCCACGAAAAGGCCCCGACTCAGCATGGTGCTAACCTAGAAGGCCAGCGCTGGTCTTCCGTCGGAACCTTTACTTGAGTTACCTCCTGGAAGGCAACACAAAACAAATACTTACGCTAAACATGTTTTAAAGAATACATATAAAAATATAAAAATAAGCAGTATAGTTTGCGGTAATAGCTCAGAGTGGCACGGCAGATTGCAGCGTGTGAACGCGTCGCCAAACTGTGTGTCAGTGTCACTGTCACTGTCAACTTGACAGACCGAACGCAACTTTTATTTCGATAGGCTTAGATGGAGCCATATAACAACAAAAATTGAATATACGTAAATACAGAAACGGAAAACAAGTTAAAAATACGGGTACGTATTAGAAGATCGAAAATTGATACATCGAAAATGAAAACATCGAAGTACAAAATATCGAAATTCAAAATATCGAACGATTGAATGGTCTAAATTCAAAATATC
Organism: Epinotia demarniana; assembly: GCA_945867215.1. Lineage (NCBI taxonomy): Eukaryota > Metazoa > Arthropoda > Insecta > Lepidoptera > Tortricidae > Epinotia > Epinotia demarniana. The sequence goes on from OX244283.1 coordinate 13,650,530, forward strand.
GAAAGTTTATTTTACCGACCGATTAAAATATCGAAATAAATATATCGAAAATGAGAATATCGAATTTAAAACATCGAAAGTTCATAATGCCATAGTTTAAAACGTCGAAAGTATTAGTTACCGAATGATTTAAGATCAACTGCCTAATTGTCGAAAATATTATTATCGACATAAGAAACATCGAAAGTCAACAAGAATGTCGACTGCACAATCTCTTAAATATCCTATAATATGATGTATTACGTGTCCCATTATAATGTTCTAAACGTAATTTACTCAATGCGTTAGCTCCGGCGCTGCGGGCTGTGTAGCCTACCTATATATTCTACCCTAAGGCAGGTTTCCGTTAGGTACAACAACGAACGAAGCGAGGGATTCTAGGACTCGATGGATATTGTGTCATTATAACTCCTATTTTTTTATTGTGTAATCGTAGAAATTACGCTAAAATAAGCATGTTTTGTAGGAAAAACTTTTCTCTAAAACTAAAAATGGCCGAGATATTTGACCTCAAAGTAGGAATTTGGAACCCAAAAATAATCCAAAACCGAATCGCAGCACCCCACCATCCACGTGGTCTTGTCTGCCCTACCCCTAGAGTGTTTATAAAAGAGAACGGAGGCGCGGAGGGACAGCAGCCCTCGCCCGCCGTGACGGAGCGCGGGAACGAGTGAGGCGAGCGGCTGAGGCTGGTCGCCGAAGGCGACCAGTACGCCGAAGCTGCGGAGCCGAGCGAAGTGACCGTGCTTTGTCACGCAAGGGCGAAAGGGCTGCTGTTCCCGCAGCGCTGGAGCTACGAGGAATCACTATTGATCTAAATTTAGTGACAATTGTGACGCTCCCGAAATCCGCTAAAATAATTTTACCAGTGGTATGCAAGTAGACCATATGATGTTAGTTATTTTGATGGTTCGACGTTTTACTTTTCGATTATTTGGGCGTCGCCATTTCAATGGTCGATATCTTGTCATTCGAAATTTTAATATATCGCCTGCATAGTTGTTGATATTTTGTACTTTCGATATTTTAACCGCTCGGCATTTGTATTTTAGACCAATTAGACGTCGATATAATAACATTAGATATTTCGATCGTTCGATATTTTGATTTTCGATATTTTGTACTTCGATGTTTCACTGTCGATATTTCAATTTTCGATCTTCTAATACGTACCCAAAAATACATTTGTGATACAGGAAGAAAACTAAAAACGAATACAGTATGGTGCAAAATTAAATATTGAACGTCACAAGCTCAACTGTAGGTACAGACATAAAACGACTGCTTTCTGTACAGGTACATGACTCGGGTGACGAACGGCATTGCCAAGATATCTACACAATCTAAACATGATAGATTACACAATTATTTTGCGATCCAGATGCTGTGCGGATTTATTTATATGCAGATGGGACATATCCCGACGGTAAGTACCTGACTGCAATCCTAAATCTTAATCTTAATCTATATTCATCTTAGGCATGGCAAAGCGGTAAACTAAATTATAAAAAGAGGCAGCTAAAAAACACACAACGATTTAAGGACTAAAAATAAAAAATTGATACAAGGACAAAGACAGGGCACTTAAAGGCAGCTAGTTTCAAGACATAAGGTTTCCTGACTAAATTGATGCTCTAGCAAGTACTTTTTCAGCTTGATTCTAAAACTGTGTATGCTTCCCAGGTCCCTCGCTAAAGGCGGCGGAAGAGAGTTCCAGCATCTAGTAGCTGCAAAGCGGAAACTCCCCCGGAATGAGGCTGTGGCATGTTGCGGAGTAATAAGAGGCCTTTTACACTGACGGTTTCCCCGCGACCTATTGATGATGAGCTTTTCAAAAAGATATACTGGGGCTTGGTGCTTTAAAACCCCAAATAAGAGACAAGCAAGATGCAGTTTTTGCCGGTGTCGCATTTTTGTTTACAAGTCGTGACAGGTACGTCCAGCGAGTTGCGGGTGTATTAGGCAATTTTTTGCTGCAATGAGTATCGTAGAAGGCAGCTCGTTTTGTACTGTGACTAAAAAAGGTACATATAGACTATTATAGACTGAAGGGCCGAAAAAAACGAACTAACCTCTCCAATTCTGTTGCATGATTTAGACAACACTAAGGCCAAAATGTGAGCATTACACCATATGTACATTGCTTGTGGACAAACACCTTTTACTTTTTGTTGGACTCCATTTCTGACACCGGATATTACACTATCACCGTCATAGCTCTGTGCTACAAATTTTGCGGTGCACTCATGTTTTTGAGTAATTCGAGTATTATATTAGACAGTACATCTGCTGTGCGACTGTCCGACACATTAACATACCCCAAGAAACGGTCATGAATTTCATTACCAAAATAATATCTGAGAATCAAGCTGTTCCCTGTGACTGACATCAGGAGTTTCGTCAATAATAATTGAAACAAATTTTGTTGCTTTGACTTCGAACTCAATACGAGCTTTTATCACATCGGCTATGGAATGAATCATGTCATTTTGAATTTTGTTAGACAAATAGCTCGGCCCCGCCGGTTTGCCACTTTCCTGAATGTGCTTTTCTAAAACGCCATCGTACTTTGAAAGTAGCGACACTAGCTCTAAAAAAATACCCCTATTCAATGAAGTTACTCATCGTGACCTCTGAAGGGGAGTTCTTGCTGTGCTAAATGACAACAACATCGACTAATCTTTGAAAAACACTACGATTGTTGTCAACACGCATGTTGTGTTTAGTAATTTCTTCGGATAACTGGCGCGATATAGATGTTTCAATTCGCTGCTTACCAAAATTACAGAAAGTTATCACAGCGTTCATGTGCTTCTGCGAATTCATATGCCTTTTAATGGCGCCAGCCAAGTTATTTAAGTCGTCGTATCCCGAATATCCCGATGTATTCCAAACATTTTTGTCGTTCGAAAAGAATATACAATTCCAGCAATATAATTTATTAGTGTGCGAGCAACCAACAATCCAATGTGTTTTGTACACCGATCGATTAAACTGTCTCTTTTGCGATTTACTACTCTGGGAAATACGGGGGCGCTTTGTTTCACCTATTTTTTTAAGTCCTATTATTGGAAGTCCGAAAATGTTCGTCATAAAATTTTACGCCATAATAATCGTTAGTCCTAATAATTCTTGATCCTAACGATCGTAAGTCATAACCATTCAAAGTCATAATGACAGTAATCATAAGTTTCACAGGTCCTAATTTTTATTTTCCTAATTTTTTTCGTCATAACACTCACTTGGCCGTTTTAATTCAATTCATAATGACACTAGTCCTACATTTTTTAATCCTAAATTTGTTTTTCATAATATTTCTCATCATAAATGTTACTTGGCGTTATCGAAGTAAATAAACGTATGGTTTTTTATCACTAGGTACAAGACGAGGTCACAAGACTCTAGCTAGACGTCTCTACATTGACACATCGACTCTACATTGACCCTACATCGACTCTCCATATAGACTCTACATGGACTCTACATATCGACTCTACATCGACTCTATTTCGACTCTACATCGACTCTACATTAACTCTACATCGACTCTACATATAGACTCTATATAGACTCTACATTGACTCTACATATTCGCTCTACATCGACTCTACAGACTCTAGCCGCCTGTCTGTGCGGACGTAGCCTAAGGCAGGTCCGTGTAGGTACGACGACGAGCGAAGCGAGGAGGAGTGTTAGTTGTACTGCGACCCTACGCGCGTGTAGTGTAAGAAGCATATACAAACTGTCATGGCTATATAACCCATGTCTATTATGAATAAACAGCAGTCGTATCTAGAACCTGGTTGTTTCAATACACATCCGAACACCCGTCTTCATATGGCGATCTTGCCAACGCAGCGCTTTGCGCGCTGCCGCTAACATCGCGCGCGAAAGTGTTTAACTACAATAATGATATATCAAGATGTGCGCGAGGGACAATAAAAGTGTGTTTTTGGCAATGGACGAAATATATGACAAAACAGTGAACATGTTTCTCATCACGGGACTTATTTTGCTGATCGTGATAATTGGCTACAAAATGAAGTGCTGCTCGTAAAAGATGGGGTCTTCGCAAACAAAAGAAGAAGTTGTCGTGGCTCAGAATGCTGCCGGGGGCTCTAGCAACAGCGCCGAGGTCGTGAAGAGTATAAATACCACGAACAATCTGCTCGTCGTGGTGGTGTGCATTTTTGCCCTAATATGTGTCGGGATTGCATACTACATGTACAAGAAGTGCCACAAAAGGTGGATTCGAGAGGAAATACGAGGACATGCGTTGAGGAGCTCAGTTTTTCGTCGGGCACCAAAATCGGAGAACGAAGTGTAAGTGAGTGAACAATTACGTCTAAAAGTGCAGTGCAAAGTGTTGTGCGCGATGTACCTGGCTGTACACGCTGGACATCAGTAAGATTAGAACTTAATTGGTTAATTATTTACTTAGCGCATATCATGTAACAATGCTTAAGGCGAAGTATCTTTTATTATAAGTAATGATTTAGGATGGCAGAGGAATTGTTAGATTTAGTTAATCAGCTGACGTCAATAAGGCAATATTTAGTAAAAATCGGTCCTAGTAGGCAAGGACAAATTGTAGAGAGTAAATTACTTAAGGCGAAAGAGTTACATGATAGCTTGGATTCCTTAAACGAAATAAAAGAAAGTGTCAAAGGCGATGAGCTTATAGTTATAGAGAAATACTGTCAGCATTTTGATAAGTTGTATAATTGTGGAGTTATGTTCTGAATCTGCCGAAGAACAAATCGTAGAAATGGAGAAGTTTGACTTAAAAACGGCTTTGAGTTTATTACCAGTGATGAACGATGATATTAACGACATTCAAGGTTTAATTGCCAACATTGAATATTATCAGTCTCTGCTAGACAATGACTCTAAAACCAAGTTAGTAAGCTTCATCTTAAAAAGCAGGCTTTCTCAGTCAGCAAAACTAAAGTTGCTGCCGGAATATACTAGCATTAACGATTTAATTCGAGATATGAAAAATGAGCTATTACCCAAAAAATCAGTTCCAGCTCTGCAAAAACAACTTTTGAGTTTAAAGCAAAATGAGCTATCTGTAAACGATTTTGGAAAACAATTAACGGAAATGTTCGTCGACCTCACTTTATCACAAGCGGACAATAATGTCGACAGTTATAAAATACTACGACCCTTAAATGAACGGCAAGCGATTCATAGCTTTGCCGACGGGCTGCGGAATCGCAGACTCGGCACCATAATTGCCGCTAGAAATTTCGCTACCCTAAAAGATGCAGTTCAAGCTGCCGTAGATTATGACCGTAGTGTGCCAGGCACGTCGGAAGGAATTATGGCGATGGGACGTCATCATAATTATAATACGAGGTATTTCAGGAACCCATCCACATACTACAGGGGACACCGTGGTAGGACGTACGGGGCACGCGGCCGTCAACCAGGCAGGTACGGGTCCAGCGGCCGACAGCGGGGCGCGGGACCAGGCTACCAGTTTCCTGCTGGGCGGGGAACAGCTAGGTCTTATCAGCATTATCGAGGTAGGTCTCAATTTCAGTCTAACCGACCTAAAAACGAGGGGACACGCAATCAACAGCAAATGAATATTATGACAGACAATACCGTCGAACCAAACGTGTCGAATAATGATCACGAGAATCAGTTTTTTCGTGACTGAGCAATATATTTTAGTTAGTAACAATAATCATAGTTATGTAGAATTATCTTTAGACTCAGAGAATAGTTTAGCCACAAAATGGTTAGTTGACACCGGAGCAACCATAAGCGCAGTAAAGCATAAACATATTTATAATCAAAACATTCCAATCCATAACGAGAACATAGTCGTCAACGGAATCGGCGGCAAAGTCCAGGCCATTGGATATGTTTATTTAAGACTTAATTACGGTGAGCATAGCCTTAATCATAAGTTCTATGTTTTTAATTCGTTGCCTTGTTCGGCTAGCGGCATCTTAGGACAAGACTTGTTAAGACAATACAAAGCGGTACGAGATTGGAATGTCAATACTTTGACTTTAAGGGATAGTTATGACTGTAAGCTTATATTACCGCTACTTACGGAGAGTAGCAACCTTTTGACGATACCGGCTAGAACTGAAGTAATACGTTACGTTACGACAAATATGGAAGAGGAATGTGTAGTGTGCGCGTGTGAGATTCAATCCGGTTTATTTATGGCTAGCGCTCTAGTACAACCGATTCATGGAAAGATACCTTTTCGGTTCCTAAATACAACAGAAAATGATTTGACTATTAGCGAAATAAACCCGACTATTCATAAAGCAAGAGACTACGATGTATGTATGTTTAGTGAGACTCAGAAAAATGCGGAACGGGTAAAAAAGGTATTTTCTTATTTAAAAATAAATCATTTGAATAAAGAGGAACAATTATCGATTGAAAAATTGTGTGCAAAGTATTGTGATATTTTTTATTTGCCTGGGGATACATTGACTACAACCAACATATATAAACACAAAATTACGTTGAAACCGGATGTACAACCCGCCTATGTAAAACCTTACAGGCTTCCACATTCCCAGAAAGGGGAAATACAAAGGCAATTAGATAAAATGTTAGAGCAGGGGATAATAGAGCCATGTAAAAGCGAATGGTCCAGCCCAATTTTATTGGTACCTAAGAAATCTGATAGCAGTGGAAATATAAAATGGCGTTTAGTAGTAGACTACCGTAAACTTAATAACTGTATAATTGATGACAAATTCCCACTTCCAAATGTTACAGAGATATTAGATTCCTTATCCGGTAGTATATATTTTACACATTTAGATTTGAACCAGGGGTACTATAATGTAGAATTAGAACCGGACAGTAGGAAGTACACGGCTTTTTGTTCGGGTCAGTTCCAGATGACCAGAATGCCTATGGGTTGTAAGACTTCGCCAAGCTCTTTCTCCAGGATGATGAATATGGCCATGGCTGGATTGACAAAAATGTTTTGTTTACTTGGATGATTTGATAATTTTCGGACGAAATCTAAGCGATCACAACAAAAATTTGCAAGATGTTTTCGAAAGACTTAGAAGTGTTAATTTAAAATTAAATCCAGAAAAATGCGATTTTTTGAGGAAAGACTTACTCTATTTAGGCCATGTAGTATCAGATAAGGGCGTGTTACCAGACCCATCAAAAATTGAAGTAATGAAGAATTACCCGATTCCCCAGAGCACAGATGAAGTTAAACGTTTTGTAGCTTTTGCTAATTATTATCGTAAATTAATACCAGATTTTGCTGAAAAAGCTTATTATTTAAATTTACTGTGTCGTAAAAATGTTCAATTTAAATGGGATAGTAACTGCCAAAATTCATTTGACTGTCTTAAAAATAGTATGATATCACCTAATACAGATACCACCAATATTACAGTATCCTGATTTTTCAGAGGAAAATCAATTTATAGTCCAGACAGATGCTTCGAAATTTTCAATTGGGGCAATTTTGGCAAATTCGAACGGGTTACCCATAGCATACGCGAGTAGAAGATTAAACAAAGCTGAAATTCAGTACCCTACAGTGGAACAGGAGCTGTTAGCTGCAGTATGGGCTGTAAAGCACTACAGACCGTATCTCTACGGGCGTTATTTTAAAATTTGCACAGACCATAGACCTCTCGTCTACTTATTTAATATGAGAGATCCCTCTAGCAGATCATTGAAGTTCAGGCTGGCATTAGAGGAATATGATTTTGTGGTTGAGTATGTCAAGGGTAAGGACAATGTGGCTGCAGACGCATTGTCCAGGATACGCGTTACGTCAGAGGAGCTAAAGGCGATGCATGAGAGAGTAATAAACGTAATGACGAGAGCACAAGCGAGACGAATGAAAACTGGATCCCCGGTTGATATGGTATCTACCAACGACAGGTCTGATCAGCCAAGAGTTGTAGCTACGCATACCAAACCGAAGGATTCCGTGGAGTTAAGATTTTTAGACTTGAAGAGTATAGACAAATTAAAAAAGGAGAGACGTATTAATCAAGAGAGTAAGACGTTATGCTATAGCCAGGAAAGAAAAACAATTTATATAAAACAAGTGTCTCAATCACAACTGACGCGAGCCGCTTTTGTGAGGGAACTTTGTGAATTTTGTAAGGAAATAAAAATCGAAGAGATATTTTTTATAAAAAATAAGAATAATAATATTTTCATTGAAAAATTAGTATGTGAAATAAAAAATACAATTACTTGGTCCGGACCACGACTGATTATTTTAAATGAGGTAAACAGAATATACGACAAAGACGATAAAAGAGTGTTGCTCAATGATTTTCACCTTTTGCCCACGAGTGGCCACGCGGGTATAAGGAGAATGTATAACAATATGAAAAAATATTACTACTGGCCTGGCCTAGAAAATGATATAAAACAATACGTAAGTAAGTGTGAAAAGTGCCAGCGCCAAAAATATACGGTTCAGATAAAAGAACCCATGGTAGTGACATCAACTGCGCATTCCGCATTTGAAAAGATATTCTTAGATATAGTTGGGCCCTTAGATAAGGATAATTATAATAACTCATATATTCTCACCTTGCAGTGTGAACTATCGAAATATGTTTGTGCGTATCCCCTTGTTACTAAATCATCCGCAGAGGTAGCGAAAAGTTTTGTAAACAACTTCATCCTTCAGCATGGCGTACCCAAGACTATAGCGACAGAAAGAGGCACAGAGTTTATCTCTGCAACGATGAAAGAGGTTTGTAAAATTTTGAATATCAATCAGTTAAATTCTACCGCTTATCATCACCAATCAATAGGATCTCTGGAAAATTCCCACAAACATCTTGGAGCATTTTTACGCATACAAACTGATAACCACTCTGAAGCATGGAGCCAGTGGCTTCCTTTTTGGAGTTTCGCATACGATACGTCAGTTCACACGGAAACTAAGTCGACGCCGTTTGAACTGGTGTACGGTAAACAGTGTAATTTACCTAGTAACTTATTAACTACAGTAGATCCACTTTATAATTATGATGACTATCCAAAGGAACTGAAATATCGCTTACAGGTTTCACAAAAGGAGGCACGTGATAATTTGATATCGAGTAAATTGCAACGTAAATTCAAATATGACTCTTATGTCAATCCTATTACTTATAAACCTAACGATCAACTTTTAATTAAAAATGAAACTGGTAGTAAGCTCCAAAGTTTGTACTCAGGACCATATACAGTTATAAAGGACATGTCACCAAATGTAAAAATAATTAAAAATGGCAAATATGATGTTATTCACAAAAATAGAACGAAACCATTTCCACCTTAATGCATATAATTTAAAAAAAAAAACAGCCTACTGTATGATTTTCGCTACTACTGTACCTACGGTGTACGCACATATAAGGTATTGTGTACTTAATGAGGATAAGAAGGTTATCAATGTGTATTAGTGTAATATGTAATTATGTTTGTAAGTGTTACATTTAGTTTATTCCAGATGCGTATATATAAAAAAAAAAGTTCTTTATTATATTAAATACTTTTTTTTTTCTTTCCCTCCGTGGGAGGTGTAGTGTAAGAAGCATATACAAACTGTCATGCCTATATAACCCATGTCTATTATGAATAAACGGCAGTCGTATCTAGAACCTGTTTGTTTCAATACACATCCGAACACCCGTCTTCATACACCACTGGAACAACTGCAGAGATGTACTTATACAACTTTGGGACACTTTCTCGGGATTAAGCATGTCTGCTTCCCACTCGATGGTCATGGTATTTTCCATGATGCACAATACACTTAACGTACACTTTGAAATACAGAAATAGTAAACCTAAAAAGGTTTAAGCACTAAGAAATTAACACTAAAGTCCTAACTAATTGAGTCCATTTCTCGTAACTGCACACGGGGCGCGGAAAATTACCACGGCTGGCACACCGTGGTAATGCACAAGAGAATCACGCCAGGTAAAAACCCAGCGAGATAGCGGCGGCGGCCGCGCGTCGCACGAGCGAACGCGGGCGAGGGCCTCGGGGCGGGGCGGGGGCGCGCACAATGCAGCGCGGACCTGCGAGCAGGTAGAGAGTAGGGATGTAACGGAAGAGGTTTTAACAGAAGCGGAAGCGGATGTTTAAAATTTAGTTTAACGGATGCGAAAGCGGAAGCGGAACTTAAAACGGAAACGGAAACAGAAGCAGAAGCGGAGCTTAAGGGCAGGTCCGTTTAAAAAAATAAATCTAATTATTAATAGTTTTTATTTTAGCATAAACAATGTAAGACCTTTTAGGTTTAAAAAAATAAAAAACATAAAATTTTACCTAGTAGGTAATACAGTGATAAGGTTTTCAAAGAATCAAGATAAATCATCAGGATTTGACATTACAAGGAAACTATTACCTATTAAAAATAAAAAAGAGCATTACCTAGAACTTAAGGTATTAAGAAAATAAAAAATATATTTTTTGCTTATTAAAAAATAAAATTGCACTTTTGAATTGTACCGGGATATTACTTTTGGTTACCTAAATTAAAGGAGGAATAAAATTAGTTTGATTGTAATCATAAAACACTTAATCGTGTTATTACCATAATGTAACATAAGTACCTATTGAGTATCATTGCTTATCTAAAGAACATAACACTTAAGACTTCAGACACTTACTAACTTTTACCTAAAGAAAGTTTGTTTTCAATGTTAGTTTAGTAGGCACCTACATAACAAATGTACTTAAGTCAATTGGAGTGATTCTAAAAGTAGTAAATTGTATTTTATAAACAAAAGCTTCGCCGCCTTGTCTCCCTGCAGTCTGTTTCTAAGTGTGCATATATAAGGCCTGCACCACTGAAAAGTTGCTCGCTCGCCACGGAACCTGGCGGGCACGACAAATATTGGCGCGCAATGGCATGTAGCGATTGATATTTAGTATTAGTTTTCCACCACAACAGTGGGTCCTCATTCATGGGAATGCGGTTCTCTCGGTTGTACTCATTAATTAAGCCCTTAAATATCATAAATTTGTCCACAACTGCATTATTATCGGATGTGTTATCTTCATCATCGCTACTTAACAGTATGTTTGATAAAACTGATTGGACACTGCTAGATTGACCAGCACCAGCAGCTGATGCTGGTGACGCCAACCTTCGTCTTTTTTCCGCAGAAACATCAGTATGTTCACCGTCAGCATTATTACCTCGTTTAGTTCCATCACCAAGTGTCCCAATTATTTCTGATTCAACCTTTTCTATAATAACTTCGTTGAAAAATTTTGCTTTGTATCGCGGATCTAAATATGTAGATACAGGAAACAAATTGTTAAAATGTATGTCCCCAAGTCTGGAATTCAATGGGTCAATGCCACATTTTATTTAATTCTTAAATCTTTCATTAGTGTCTGGTTAAAATAAAATTCTTAAATCTTTTAATTACGGAGTTCTTATGGCTACCTTCCAGCTCCATCATCAGACCCTGGTTACCATATAGTACCAAAGTACTCGTCAAGGCGAATTAAACGAGCCCGAACTCGATGGGGTTGCGTCGTTTAATTACGGAATTCCTATGACCACCTTCCAGCTCCATCATCAGACCCTGGTTACCAAGTACTCGTCAAGACGAATTAATGGAGCCCAAACTCGATGGGGTTGCGTCTTTTAATTACGGAGTTCCTATGGATACATTCCAGCTCCATCATCAGACCCTGTTTACCATATAGTACCAAAGTACTCGTCAAGACAAATTAAACGAGCCCAAACTCGATGGGGTTGCGTCGTTTAATTCCGACCGACGACCGCTTTAGCCTAGTTGGTAGTGACCCTGCCTACGAAGCAAGAGGTCCCAGGTTCGAATCCCGGTAAGGGCATTTATTTGTGTGATGAGCACGAATATTTGTTCCTGAGTCATGGATGTTTCTATGTATTTAAGTATGTATTTATCTATATAAGTATGTTTATCGTCGTCTAGTACCCATAGTACAAGCTTTGCTTAGTTTGGGACTAGGTCGATTTGTGTAAGATTGTCCCCTAATATTTATTTATTTATTAATTACGGAATTCCTATGACCACCTTCCAGCTCCATCATCTGACCCTGGTTACCAAGTACTCGTCTAGACGAATTAAACGAGCCCAAAGTCGATGGGGTTGCGTCGTTTAATTACGGAATTCCTATGACCACCTTCCAGCTCCATCATCAGACCCTGGTTACCAAGTACTCATCAAGACGAATTAATGGAGCCCAAACTCGATGGGGTTGCATCGTTTAATTACGTAGTTCCTATGGCCACCTTCCAGCTCCATCATCAGATCAGCTTTATGTCATAATCATATTGCATTGTCATCCAATTTATACATGCATGCAAAATTTCAGCTCAATCGGAAACCAGGAAGTGGATCAAATTTAACTTGCAAGATTTGATTGCAGACAACGGATAGGTGAACTAAATAAAAGCTTATAAAAAAATCACCAAGTATCACGATCACTCGTAAAATAATTGACATGGCAGCTATGCAATTCGTAAGTTGTCTCGATTAGCCTCACGAATGACTCACTAGTATAGTTTGACCCCGACGTTGATAACAACTATGCCTAGTCAGAGATCAAAATAATATTTTAGTTGACGGTTAGCCTTCGTGAATAGCCACAATTACACGACGTACAGGTCCGACCCGGACAACGGCTAAGCCGGTACTGGCAAGAGATCGCGCGCGACGGTAAATTTATACTATGTTTGAATGATTATTTAAAAATATAAATGTTGGAAAATGTTGTATTTTTTTTACTGCATTGTGTTGGTAAAAGTATGAACTTTAATGTTATTTAAGATTCAATTTACTAATAATTCAACAATAATGAGAAAATCCTTGTGTTTTCAGTACGATATTGTTGAAAAATATGGTGTAATTGAGATCAATTTACATATACATACGTGAAAAAAAAGGAAAATTCGAGGCCGCTACGCACAATACGGACATATTACAATAGTGAAAAGAAAAAAAAACAACTAGGTTCTCATGTAACATCATGGAGAATTAGGCGGTCAAACTTATGGCTCGGCGCTCTTTTCCGAAAACTACTGTCGGTAATCGGGTATATTCGGTCAACATATTCAGTTATTCTTAAATCAGAGGCCGGTACGCACAATAAAAGGAGTTGAGCTATGCAAATAAGTAATCAGAATTTATAAAAACCTTTCCGTTTCTTAGATTTAGACCGTCAAAAATCGGTAATTGTCGCTTATTCCTGACGAATTTTAAAAAGCCCTCTTAACCATGGGTTAGGTTTATTTTGAATTATACGTGGTCCTTTGTTTACGGGAGGGGCCTTAGGGCACCCCCCGTATTTTGCCGAGTGGGGGCCGCCGTGGCGTGTGCTCGCAATATCTGGCTGTGTGGCCATAGTAGAGACATTTCTGACAGTGGGGTACATGGTTGTCACGGTATGGTCTCTCTACCTTGGGGCCTCTGAGGCCACAGAGATGGGGAGTTGGAAAATTTCGTTCCCCTTTGTGGTATTTTCTAGAACTGCGATGACCGCGTTGAAGGGTTCCCTACCTCGAGATCGGCGCATCCTGTGCACCTCAAGTATAGGGACCCTTGTTCCTTGATATCATCTAAAATTGCACTTTCATTAAATTCGAGCGGGACACCTTTTATAACTACTCTAAGGGGTAGTTTCTCCTTATCGCCAAACGAGTGGTAACCTTGCCCTATCAGGTTTACCCAAATGCGATAGTGATCGCTGTTTGCCGTTTGTATTGATATACCAGGGCAGCGCCAGCCCTCTGCGTCATCTAGGGGGTAGGCGCTTAAGGGTATGGCACCTTTGGCCTTTGCTTTTGTATTTAGTTCGAGCCATCGCGCCACGTCTTTGAGGACCAATAAGGGAGGACGGCGCGATCTTTTGCCCTCTTGTGGGGTGTTTGTAGGTGTGGCACCCTTGCGGGCCCTTTTGGGGTCTTCCTCGAGTGGGGTGGGGGAGGTGTTATCGTTTTGATTATTTTCATTTTGGGGGTCAGTTTGTTGAGTGGCAATTGTGTTAATCGCGTTGTTTGTGTTTAGTGGGGTGAGCGTGGGGGCGGTTTCCATCTTTCTTTTGGATTTTTGGACTATTTTATTGTTTGTCCCACTAGGTACTTGAGTTGGCTCCTCCTCCATGGGGAGGTCGGCGAAGGCGTTTATCGAAGTGGGAATATTTATTTGTATATCTGTGATATTAGAGTAGTTTTTGCTTGGATTAGAACCATTGTCATTATCACTAGGCTCGGCCCCGGCTGACGTTGATGGGCGGCTGGCCATCAGTTTATTTCTGTGAGGGACCTTGGGGGCCTTTCTGCCCCTAGGGGGCAGTGGAGGGGATTGAGGGGACTCAGTGTTGTATATTTTACTGTATGGGTGTGGGTAAGCATCCGTTCGGGAGCGCGAGAGGGAACGCGATCTTTCCCGCGAACGGGTACTGGAACGTTTGCAAGAGCGAGAGTAAGTGTCAGTGTAGCGATCAGAATCGCGAGAGCGGTCGGCGTGATACTGCCGTTCGGAATGGGAATCGGAGTTACTCAAAAGCACTTCCTTACCTTGCTCGGCCTCCACGGCCCGGTCTTTAAGAAATTCCTTAAGGCTGCACCGAGGAAATTATGAAAATATTGCGTTCGTTTGATACATTGCTGTATTATTATTAGTAAAGCTTTAGTTCTGCTATTCCTTTATAAGATATTTAAGGATTAACTCTATAAGTCATCCGCTTTAGAAATACGATTACGTTTACTTTCCTCGATAGAAATTAAATCCAAAGTTACCTCTAATAAAGAAAAGATAACATTAGTACGGCGTAAATACTTCACGGAAGGTCAACAGTTTATGAATAATAACAAAACTTCCTGTTTACTATGACGTATATGCTCTTCATTTTCAAAATATGGATTATTTTAGAAATACAACGGAAATAACTATATTCGCGCACGTTTCGCCCATTCTAGCTAGAGCCGCCATGCTTCCCCCCTATCCGCTTTAGTCTTGCTTCGGCTGTCGGACGGGGAGGATGTGTTGCTTTTGCTTACGCACGGACTTTAAAACTAAACGACGAATTTTGGGTTTTTCACTGTGGGGAATAATAACTATAAATCAAAGAATATAAGAGGTTGGCGAAAAAGCAATGCAAGACGCTTGCATGAAGAAAAAGTAAGTAAAACTCATTTATCTATAGATTATGCGCCCAGGGAGGGACTGTGCGCGGGTGACAGCTGTACATTCTCGTTCGAAATGAATTTTGATTATCGCCGTACTGTCCCAATTTCTGATGTACTAATTTATTTATTGTTTAATGTAAAATCAACATATATATTAAAAACTAATAAATAATTAATTCTAAAGCAAGACATTTATATGGAGAGAATTTTAAGATAAAGATAAAGTGTATGCTCGTAACAATTAACTCCTGTCCTTCGTAAGCATACTCAGTACCTATACCTACCTACTACCTAGTAATAATAAAGGGTAATTGCGAATATGTGGCACTCCTTTGCATTTGTAGTATTTTACCGATTTAGGTGAAATTTGGTATAGAGATAGCTTGGGTCCCGGGGAAGGACTTAGGACAGTTTTTATCCCCGTAATCATCCCCTAAGGGAGTGAAAAGGGGAGGTGAAAGTTTGTATGGCGCTGCTATATAAACGAGCTCCACGCGGATGGAGTCGCTGGCAGCAGCTAGTTAATTATATGTATATATATATATTTATTTTGAAAGCAGTAGCTAGAGCTCATACGGCATAACAAACTTACCAAATTATAAGCAACTTCTGGGCAAGCGTAAGTTTAGAGTTCCGTTGCCAAATTACAGATCAGCTCTTGCTAAGCGCTCTCCGGAGTATATGCATTTACGCATCTATAATAGTGTCTGCCAAACTCATTCCATTCAACACTATGCAATAGGCCAAGTTAAGATGATTATTAAAAAGTGGCTAGTGGCACTGTCATATCATGACAGTGCCACTTCCTTCCTTCTAAATAAAAAAATTACAAATCTGCATAAATGTTTCTCTAAATGTCAATATTATACAATTATTTGAAATCGTTTGCTTGTCCAATTTTGTAAATATTGGTAGCACCCTCGCTGAAAGCATTTATAGCGCCATTTGCCGTCATTCTTTGCGTTCTATGTAGGCGATCGGCGCACAGCTCCAGCCGCCGCGCCGCTCGCTCTTGCCTGTGTGCCTGACACACACACACACGGAGCGCATTGAATACCTAAAATCAATTCACGGCAGAAGCTCGGTGCCCTCTTAAGGATGTCTGGTCGGTTGATCGTACACCAACGGTAGAGCTTGAGATCGTGGCTAGGGCGTGCAGTACCGGGACCGGTTCCAAAATTTTCATTTCCCGGTTCTGGGTGGGGCCGGTACCGGGATTCCCGGTTCTCCCGGTTCTTTATGCTTAGCTGATTTATTTTCATAGTTTTTTTTTCTTTATTATATAATTTAACTTACAATCGTGTAAGTAGGTAACTCTAATGCCCTTGAAAAAGAAATCGTTAGAATAATTAGGAAAATGTTATAGGGAAAAAATAATAAAAATGTTTTAGTAATAAAACACTTTAATCAGTCTTCACCCTTAATTCACTGTATGCGGTAGTCGGTTTTTTGTAAAATACATCCGACAAAGCCTGAGATTTGCTGAGAAGTTTTCCAATCTTGACCATGAAACTGCAACCATCAGCATCAGTCGTTTCTGCGATAATGTCGGTTTCTAAATACACACCGATATTTTCAAGTTTTTGTAGAATCTGTTCAATAAACTTTTTTGCGGGTAATGAGCCGTAGACCCTTATAAGGCCCACATTTTTAAATTTGAAGGGGCCACTGAGTGATAGTGAATGCAAGTTTAAAATTATATCTCTGTGGTTTTTGCTTGAGGAATACTCATGAAACGAAATTGCAAATTTTTCATGTTCACTTTTTAGTTTGTTAAGTTCCCTCTTTATCTCATCTTGTTTTTCTTTGTGTTGCTTGTAAAATAACTTCTCTGATTGAGTTTTTAGACTTGGGAACCTTGTTGCCCGTTTTTTCTAAAACCTGTCTACTTAATATATGTACCTAGAGTTTGCTAATGTATGAAAAGGAATTGAATTCCAATGCAACCATGCGGCATATTCTAGTTGCCGTCGAAGCGATCTTGCAACGCCGCACATCACGCTTCACACTATCACACTTCTCACGATTCACGACAAATGCGACGTTGCGGTTGCGTTACATTTATTGATAATATAAATTTATATTTGAAGTTACGGAAGGAACCGGAAGAACCGGTACTCGGTGCTCGGTACCGGTTCTTTGGATTCCAAAGAAATCCCGGGATTTCCCGGGAAATTGAGAACCGGTATTTCCCGGGAGCACGCCCTAATCGTGGCTAGAGGAGCCCGAAAGCGAACCTCCCGGGCCCGACATCTTGCTTGGACTTGTCTTGACTGGTGGCTTTACACACACATTTTTCGATTGCGCAATATTTTTATATATTGCGTATACACTCACTAACTTATGAACTATCACTTAAAGTTAATTACACTGTCTTTGTAAGCACTGATTTTTAGGGAATGGCCCGTACACTTTGGTATTAATTGATGTTTACACTTTTAGGACTTCCGCGGAGAGACTCGACGCGTACTAATAGTTCAGGGGCGGAGCGCGGCTCGACGCAATAAGAATAAGAATAAGAATTTATTGAAAAAACCTTATTGCTATCGTTACATTGTGCTTGCACTGTTACATGTTAGGGGAATTAATTAAATGCGCCTGAACTAGGATTATCCTGTATCTCAGGCAAAGAGATATTATACTAATTGGAAGACAATTTTACAAATTAAATCATACACATCAAAGACATTCATAACGAATTATCTTAAAACATAAATAATGTGTGCATATTAATCTAAGAATAGTTATTTCATCATACCTTTCATTTAAGTACGGAATTGCAGTGTCAGCGTCGACAATAACTGCAGACTAGGTCATCGAGTTTATTTCATTTTTAGTGGACTTTTACGAGTACCTTGGTGCATAATAATCTCTCAAAACGCGGATTTTTACATGAAAATGCGGATTTGCCGAATACGTTTATAGGTTTTTTTGGCACGTTGAAAAGCCAATGAAAAATCATAATAAATTCCTTAAAAATATATTATTAGTATTAAAATGAAAAAATGTCCCATCCGCTTCCCTGACATTCACTTTAGGGAAGTTGTAAATGATATTTGCAGTCATTCTTGACATCATACTTTTCGTTGGGGAAAAGTTAATGCAGCAGCCACCTTTTTCGCGCACCGCTTGATCGGCCAAAAGCACTCCATTTACGGTACTGGTTATTAAGTCGATTCCTTTTCGCTGTTTTGACGTTATTTATTTTAGAAAATTTGCGTTCGCAATCTGCGTTTGAGATTGGGATTGCCAGGGCCGTCAGCGCAAACTCGGGGAGAATATTGAATACTTGTTCGCCAATCTCGTTCTTATGCAGTCGAATCTATAAAATTAAATAAAAAGGAAGTCGAGAAGAGTAAAAACAAAACACACGAAAAATGGTAATATAGAATGTAATGTAGGTACTTATATTGAAAATAAATACCTTATGCCAAAACTGATCGGCTTCAGCACAATTCAAAATTTCCGGCGGGAGTGAATCTTTCAATATTACCAATCTCCGCCATTCGTCGTCTATAGCTTGTAGGTTCGCATCTGATTGCTCTGTGCACCGACTCAAAATTGAGGCTAGAGGCATTAAACTCGGAACCTGCTCTCTGGTTTAATGGGATAGTGCTTGTGTCGGTCCCAGTAACGGTAACTGGGAGAGTACGGGGTCGTCAAAGTCGTACCTGAAAATGTACAGGTAGCTTAAAAAAGAACCATTACATGCAATCCATCAATTTAAATTACGTAACTAAAATAAAATATTACCTGGCTTTCATCTGGATGCAAGATGTTATCATAAATTGCAGGCAATTTTTGCGAAAGATGGCGATTATGTCTGGGCGCTGCATTGCTTCCGCCGAGGAAAGTTGCCGCATTGTTGTAACGCCCAAATAAATTTGGCTTATTTCTAAAAATTTGGTCACGTCGTCTGGCTGAATTTGTGATAGTGGAGTTCGGCACATGTATTCTCTTTTCATATACATCAACAGGAAGTCGGTGTAGGTTTCAGTCATTTTTTGGTGCACAACCGTTACCACTGTTTTTTCAGACTGTAAATATTCGTTCATTTTAGTGAACTTTGGAAGCACCCACTGAAGAAACATGTAGTAAGCGTTCACAAAGGGATCACATAGTGATCTGTGAATATCCTCTGCGGCCCTTAAGTGCTCAGTGAGACACTTGTCTGCAAAAAAAAATCTGAGCGCTTCCCACATTTCCAGCATGCGGTCTATTACTGCCGCAAGTGACAACCACCTGGTTTGGCTCGGGTGTAACAATTTCAGTACGTCAAGTTGAAAGAACTTTTGAAATTGCGCAAACTGTGCCTGTCTTTTCGACGAGTTCTTTAAAAAGTTGTAGCAATTTCTTGCTAGGTCCTCGCAGGTTCTGGGCAATGCCTTGCACGCTTCACTGGCACGATAAGTGTAAGGAGTGGCAAATACACTTGATGATGCGAATTCCCGGGCATAACTACATCATGCGAGTTTTAACAGAGTTAGCGTTGCCCATCATTGCATTGCACCCATCGGAAGCGAAACCAGTTATATTTTCTGTAGGGATGTTTTTAGTCCTAAAGGTATCCATCATACCTTCGTATAATCGGGCAGCGGTGGCACCTTCTTCAGCGCTCTGCGGATCATTTTCGTTGAAAATCTGCTCTAGTTCCCAGAAACCACTTACGACGCGCCCACAGTTTTCATCATAAAATCGAACCATTACGCAAGCTGTCTTCACTGAAGAAACATCTGTGGACTCGTCCGTTAAAATGGAAAACTTGGATTTGCGTAATCTTTCCGCTAGTTCCTCTTTCTGAACGTTACCAATAACGTTCATGATCACCCCTTTCATTTTTGTGCGCTTCATGGCCAGGGATTGCGCTATTTCAGAATCAGGAAACATATCCTTCAAAACTTCAACAAGGTGATCCATGCGTGAGAATGGTTCATCATGAGCTGCAAAGTAACCCGCTAGTTTTAATTCAGCATGCGGCGCCCTTGATTGCCTCGGTCAGCTCCCGGTCGGCGCCTCGGAACGCTGTCGCGTTGTCACTCCAGAGCTCTGTGGGGCACCCGCGGCGGGCGATGAAGCGGCGCAGCGCGTTGATGGCGGAGTCGGCGCTCAGTGACGTCACGACCTCGAGGTGCACGGCTCGTGACGTCATGCAGGTAAATAGCGCGACCCATCTTTTTTCTCGATGTCGGCCGACGGTGACCTCTTGAGGGCCACAGTAGTCCCAGCCTGTGTGTGTGAAAGGCCGGACGTGGTGGGCCCGGCGCGCGGCTGGCAGGTCGCCCGTTGACGGCGCCGCGGGCTTCGCTTTTCTTAGTCGGCGGTCGTATCTTCGCTATGTACACTCGTTGTCGCAGTTCATTGACCACTGTTTCGGTCCCGCCGTGGTGAAGCTGCTCGTGCACGTGTGCGATGTATAACTGTGTGTAATAGTGTTTCCCGCATAACACCGCTGGCCACACTGTTTCTGCTTGTAGGTCGCTGGCCTCCGCTATTCTTCCTCGGAGGCGCAGTAGGCCGACATTGTCCATATATTCGCTCAG
Organism: Epinotia demarniana; assembly: GCA_945867215.1. NCBI lineage: Eukaryota > Metazoa > Arthropoda > Insecta > Lepidoptera > Tortricidae > Epinotia > Epinotia demarniana. Next base: position 13,671,228 of record OX244283.1, read on the forward strand.
CTTGGCCAGTCGGTCGTCCTTGTCTGGCGCGCGGTCACTTGTCACTCGTTCTCTTTCTTTGCTGTAACTTTCTTCTTGTGAAGCGCGCATTAACAGCTGTTTGGCCATAAGTAGGTATTTATAGCCTCCAGCGTTATGTATTCTCTATCGGGGCGCGCGGTAGCGGTCTTGGTGGGCGTGTCGGCGCTTCGCGGACGTCCGTTCCAGTCTTCGTCTTTTTTCTTGTTTGCGAGCGTTCGTTTTCTTTGCGCGCCGGCGATTGTTTGTGTGCTGGGTCGCGCGCGCGCGTGAACCTTGCGCCTGCGAACTGCGATGAACTGTAATACGCGAGCCGCCGCCCTCAGTAGCCGGGTCCACTTGGAAAAGCGTTCCATGGTTATAGGTATAGTGGCAATTTTGTACTCTTGTCGGTGACTCGCCGCGCCGCACTTTTTCTCGCGTTCTTCGCCGGTTATGGGAATTCGGCCCTTATCTTCTACGGGCCACGTTGACTCCGGCGAATACAGGAACGCTGGGCCGGTAAACCACCTGTGGCTCGAGTCGAAGTCGGCGGGCGTCGCGCGGGTCGCGTCGTCAGCGACGTTATGCGCCGTCGGCACCCAGCGCCATTCGTCCTTCTTCGTGTTTTCCTCTATTTCGGCGAGTCGGTGTGCGACGAACGTCTTAAGGGGCTCCCATAATTGGCGTCTGGGATCGTATCTTCGATCTGAATCTCTTAGTTTTCTTAGGTTTTTTCTAGCTTATTATGTTAACAACAACGGCTTTAAGCAATATACTATCCCATATTTACTTCAAAGTTCATTGTTTTCGAGATATTTGGCATCAAAATTGAACAGTTTTAGGCCAAAAAACCGGTTTCTGGCCATAACTTTTGTGTTAATTGGTTTAAAATGAAAACCCTAGACCAGTTTTTAGGGACGTCAAAGACTAACCCAAATATGTAGATTTCGTATGTGTTAGATCTTTCACGTCAATAGAGATACAAAATAAGTGTTATTTTAGACAATGTTTAAAAATATCATACAAAATGAAGTATTCATTCGTTTCAAAATCCGGTAGACCAAAATGGAGATAAAAGATTGACGAACCGATAACCGTTTGATTTATACTTCTATCTGTAGTGCAAAAGTAGGAGATACGATTCAAAACTTGTCAAAAATCGATGGAAACCTCGGGTAGCCCCTTAAATGTGCGGGGCTCGGCGCGGATCCATGCTAGCACCGTCCGGGAGTTGCTCCAATATGTCTTGGACGCCACCTCGAAATCGTGTTCCTCGGCGGCGGTCTTAGCTAGCCGCACGCCTAGCAGGGCCGCTTGCAGCTCTAGCCGCGGCACGGAGATTATTTTCGTCGGTGTGACGCGGCTCTTCGCGACGGCTAAGGCGATTTTGTTGCTGCCGTCGGCTCGCGTTATCCGCCAATATACTACGGCGGCGTAGGCCTCTTCACTCGCGTCCACCATCGTGTGTAGTTCATAGCGGGCGCCGGGCGTTGCGTCGTAGCACCTAGGTATATTTAGTGCTCCTAGGTTGCGCAGTTGCCCCAGACACTCGCTCCACCGCGCGCGCAGCTCCTCCGGTAAGTCTTCGTCCCAGCTCGTTTTGTACCGCCAGGTGTCTTGCATTATCCTCTTCGCTGGCATCGTCATTGGCGATATGAGGCCGAGCGGGTCGAAGATGGACATGATGATGCTGAGTGCTTCCCTCTTGGTGGGAGGACGGAGGTCGCTTATCACCTCCGGCGGGGACCTTCTTGTATTTTGAAAATTGAAATTGAAAACATTTATTTCAGAACAAGTTCCATATCGGAGTTCGTATTTAGTCGGAAACGGATATTGTCTTTGTCCATGTCCCACAGCAGGCCGAGCGTCTTCTGCTTCTCTGTCTCGCTCCCGCCGATGGGGACAGTATCTCTGTCTCTCTTGCTCCCGCCGATGACGTCGATCGCCTCCCTCGCGTTCGTGGCCCAATATACTTGTGCCCTAAGTACTTAAGCTCTGTAAGCCCTACCTTACACTTATCTTTGTTAAGCCTAATTTGATTTGCCTGCAACGGTCCAGCACCTGTCGTAGACGCTTTTTTTTTTTGAGCGGTTCGAGAGCAGCCCATAGGCTTTAGCTGTTTGTCCTGGCTAGCGTGTGGGTAGTCTCCATTATTGGGCTACCCGACAGCTGAATGTTGTATTCGCGGGCACTCGGACGCTCGGGCGTCACGAGGCAGTGTGGTTAATGTCGTGTGTAAAGCTACATTTACGTTCTTGTTTAAATTGCAATTCTAGTGTGGAGTGTGTGTCGGAGTGGTTTGTCCCGGTCTCTGTCCGTACCGGGACTCGTAGTGAGGTGCTGTGGAGTAGTATTGTGCTCGCGGTGGCCTCCCCCGGCGGCGGGTTCGGCCATGAGTATTGTTGTCATTGTCATTTTCAGTGAGTTCAAGAATTTTTGTCGTAATTGAGTCAGGAGGGTCTGTTAATGTGTTTGGGTCTGCGAATTGCTCGCCTATATGGCCTCGCAATTCGCAGAGTCGTTGTCGGGGGCGTGGTTAAGTTCGGTGCGTCGGTCGAGTTTGGGGAAGTCGGGGTGAGTTGGACCATGGTGCTATTTGAGGAGGGGTGTAAGTCTGTCTGTCTGTCGGTCTGATGAACTGTGTAGTTGACTGTTTTCCGGAATAGCGGGTTTGGACGGTGAGGGGCGTTGTCAAAGTAATGCCTGGAAGATCGCTGCAAGAAATCGTGAATGGTGGGGAGTTGGGAGGCGTAGTGATTTGAGAGGTTGGTCACGATACGGACGACGGACTTTTAGTACGCGCCTGAGGAATTTGGATTGAATGACTTGGAGTGGCTTAAGGCGGGATTCACCTACAAAGGCAAAAACCGGGCAGGCGTATGACATTATTGGACGCACGCAGGGCTTATAAAGGTGGAGTTTGTTCTTGATAGACATTCGGCTACGCTTGTTCAGCATGGGGCCCAGTCTACCAAGAACAAACTGTGCGTTGGCTTTTGCTCTTTGTAGGTGAGGACGGAAGGAAAGTATGGAGTCTAGGATAACACCCAGGTATTTTACCTGGGTGGTGAAGGGGATAGGGCGGTTTTGGAGGTAGATGGGGCGGATTCTGCAGGAGAGTTGATTGTTTGTAGGGTGGAATATTATGGCCGCGCTCTTCTCGGGGTTTACATCAATCCTCCAAAGCTTGCACCAACGACCTAGGTCGTCGATAGCGCTCTGGAGTTCCCGCCGCATGCGGATCAGGACGACTCTTTCGAAAAGTTTCCCCAAGGAGCTGAGCAGGCTAATGGGACGGTAAGAGGAGGGAAGGTTCCGAGGTTTGCCCGGTTTCGGGATACCGATAACGGTAGCGATCTTCCAGGCATTAGGGAAGTGGTTGTTACTAAGGGCAGAGTTGAAGATATTAGCAATGTGGTCAATGTGGTCAGGGGGGAGCGTTTTGAGTAGCTTGTTTGATATTTTATCTGGTCCTGGGGCCTTTCTTTGTATGAGGTTTCTTATTAAAAATCGAATTTCCTCGCTAGAGGTGGGGCGGATTGGTGGGTTGATGGGGTCAAAATTGAAGATGTCTTCCACCATATCGTCGACGTATTCCACGTGCCCGTCGTCCCTGCTGGTGGTGGATGGAGTGCACTGCTGCTCGAGGCTGATGGCGAGGCATTCCGCCTTCTCCTCGTCCTCGAGAGCATCTGGCTGCCCTGTTCTGATGAGTGGGGGGATGGTTGTGACTAGGTCCGCTTTGAAATACTTCGCCAGTCCCCAGTAGGCCTGGTGACCAGGCGAAATATTCCCTAGCAGATCGTCGAATTGGTTCTCCCGAAATGCAGCGATCCGTGACTTGACCTCTCTTTGCAAGGCCCTCATGGATTGCCGATTTTCGGGGGAAGGAAAGTTTGAGTATCGTCTTAGTGCTACGTTCTTCCTGTACAGCAGCCTCCTCAAGTTATCCGGTAGGGGCCGGCGCTGAATTTCAGCTTCCGGAACCTCCCTGGAGTTCTCACTGCAAACAGTGCTGAGGTGACTGGTGTACAGGTCGATCGCGGTGTCTGTCTGTTGTTTAGTTGTCAAGGGGGCTGAAAAGAGATGAGTGGGTGCCTTTAGGAGGCCTTCCCTCACCTTCTCCCAGTCCATAATGGTCCTGGTTGAAGATGGGCTATTGGGATCAGGACCCAGTTTCAAGAGTACTGGCCTGTGGTCTGAGTCAAGTTCGTGCAAGACTTCTATAGAACGCATCGTGAGCGATACGTTCTTTAGAAGTGCAAAGTCTAGGATGTCTGGTCTGTGGTCGGTGTTACTAGGGTAATGAGTGGGTTCTAAAGGGGTGATCAGATCGAACGGGAGGCTGCCCAACATAAGGTTGTATAGCCTGCGTCCGTTAGGGTTGGTAGCCAGGCAGTTCCAAGACGTGTGCTTGCTGTTCAAGTCCCCGGCCACTATGACCGAGGTGCCTAGTTCAGCAAGCACAGTCAGATCCGCCATCAGCAGGGTGAGACTGGGACGTAGGTACGCCGACACTATAGTGATGGGTGGGTGGCCATCAGGTGTAATGCGACACACTGTGGCCTCGATGTTGATCAGGGTGGTGGGTGTTGGGAGCGGGATGCAGTTATAACGGCTTCTGTAGTAGATGGCTGTGCCCCCAAGGTTTGCGTCGAGTCTGTCTGTCCTTGTCATTGTGTAACCCGCTAGCCGGAAGTTTTTGTGGGTCGGTTTAAGGAATGTTTCCTGGAGGAGGAGGATGTCGACTGAGTTGAGATGTGATGAAGGCTGCCACTTCGTCCTTCATCCCCCGTATGCCATTGGCGTTGAATGTGGCAATGTGTAGTGTCTTGGGTTTGAGTTTTTTGTTGTGTGTGTGTATGTCCATTACTGTGTGTGGGTGTTTGTGTGTTGGCCTCCATAACTGGCCAAGAGGTGCTCATACTCAGCGAGTATGGCCAATGTCTGACGGCCGTCCGCTGACTCCAGCCTCCTCTCGACTTCGAGGACACGTGCTCTAAAAGCTCGTGCCCTCTCAATCGTAGGGCTACTGAAGCCACTTCTGGCCGTCCGAGGTGGTGGTGGAGGTTGAGGTTGAGTGTGGTGAATTTGGTGTGGTGAAGGAGTGTTGTGACCCCATGCTGAGTTCGTGGTCTGGTATGGGTAGGATACGGGTGGGTTGGGGAGAAGTGGCTGGGCCTGGCGGTGTCTGATGATTGGGAAGTTGTGTGTGTCCATGAGAGGGGGTGGTTTAGAGAGCTGGCGGTTCCATGGGTTTGTCTGTGTTGTCGGTCTGTCATAAGTTTGGGGTCGGTGGGGCGTCATTGGTACAGTCTGATTCGGTCTGGGGGCCCTTGGGCACCCTCTGAAGTTGGCTGTGTGCTCCCCTACCGTCTTACAGAGGGTGCAGGCCACTGGGTCATTGGGAGACTTTTTACAATCCCAAGTGGCGTGATTCCCCAGGCATTTCACGCAGGCAGGCGGGGCTGTGCACCTGCTCTGGGTGTGCCCGTGGAGTTGGCAATTATAGCATTGCCTAGGGAGATCTGCGTATCGTGGGAGCTCTGCTCTTATACCGGTGAGAGAGCAGACCTCCCTGACTTTGTGGATGTCATGTTGGTCCGGTCCTCTGGTGATCTCACCAAGACCATGTCATACTGCCGTCGGTTTTTGTTGTGAAGTCTATGAACTTCGGCTACTTTAATGTTGTGTGTCTTGATGAGGTCCTCCTTTACCTCCTCCGTGTCAAACTCTTTGGGGATCCCTCTCAAGACCACCCTGTAGTACCTCTCCTCAGGGAGGGGATCACGGTGGGCGGGGAGTTTAAGTTCGGTGAAGAGCCGCGTCACAGCCCGATAGTCATCTGACCCTCGGACTGCGAAGCGGATCCCCTCCTCCCTGTTGTCCGGCACCGCCTTGATCCTCCTCTGAGCGAGCATGGAGACCACTAGTTTGAACTTGGTTTTGTCCCGTAATGTTATGTAGTCTGGTCTTTGGTTGTTCTGAGAGGGGCCCCCTGCTGAGGTGGTGCCCTCGTCGGTGTCTTGTGAGGGAGTCGTAATTTGGGAGGTCTGGGCTCTCGGGGTTCTGTTCGAGTCAGTCCTGGGAGTCTTGTCTGGTTGGGTCTCGTTAGGTGATGTCGTGGTACTGACCTTCCTCTTGTTTTTGTTGTTATGGTGGGTCTTCCACTCCCCTTGGAAGTGGTCGACTTCCATGTCAGTGTTTCTGTTTTCATTGTTGTCATATGTCGTCGTTCTATCTTGATTGAGGTCAAGTTCGTCATCTGAGAGTCCAAATGGGGGGGGGTCCCTAGCGGGAGGCCGTACTTGATTGGGGAGCGAGAGTGTTCCCTCTGATTATCGTTTGTCAGTCTAGTCCTGTCGTGTCTAGTATAGTGTGATCTTCGGTGTTGCTCCTTGGGATCGATTAACCCCAAAGAGGATGTCTTGTCGGGACGGGGCGGGGCTTTGTCAGTTACGTCCAATCGCGTGCCCGCGCTCGGGGCGGGGGCCGATCTGGGCGTGGCGGGGCGGAGCTTGTCGGCCTGTAGTTGGCTCGGCTCGCCATGCACCTGCGTGCTGGAGCCGTCCGCCAAGATGGCCGCCGCCCCTGACGCGGGCTCCTCGGTTGTCTTGTCAGTCGTAAGTCTCGTCGTGTCTCTCATTTTGTTGGCTAACGTCGAGCTTAACACGTTCGCTGACAGTGAACTCTTACCCTAACACCATGATACGGCAGTAAAACTTTCCATACTAAACAACAACCCGTCAAATGACGTACTTACAGATTCAGTGTTATTATTTTGAATAAAATACCTGCCTCAGTGCAACACTACGTCGACAGACGTGGATTTTTCTCGACGTAGTGCCTATTTGAACATATTTTTATATGTTTAAATGTGACACTACGTCGAGGGACGGTCCCGTCTGTCGACGTACTGGCAGGCTTGACATATGTTTACTGGCCTAAATGTGACACTACGTCGAGGGACGTTGTCGCCTGTCGACGTAGTGTCTTTTTGAATATATTTTTACATGCTTAAATGTGACACTACGTCTAAGGACGTTCCCGTCTGTCGACGTAGTATCAGGTTGGATATGTTGTCATGCCCATATGTGACACTACGTCGAGGGACGGTCCCGTCTGTCGACGTAATGGCAGGCTTGACATATGTTTACTGGCCTAAATGTGAAACTACGTCGAGCGACGGTCCCGTATGTCGACGTAGTATCAGGTTGGATATATGTTGTCATGTCCATATGTGACACTACGTCGAGAGACGGACCCGTCTGTCGACGTAGTGGCAGGCTTGACATATGTTTACTGGCCTAAATGTGACACTACGTCGAGCGACGGTCCCGTCTGTCGACGTAGTATCAGGTTGGATATATGTTGTCATGTCCATATGTGACACTACGTCGAGAGACGGAACCGTCTGTCGACGTAGTGGCAGGCTTGAGATATGATTACTGGCCTAAATATGGCACTACATCGAGGGTCGTTCCCGTCTGTCGACGTAGTGTAATGCTGGACATGTGTTTGCATGCCTTAATGTGACACTACGTCGAATAACTTGCCCGTCAAGTGACGTAGTGTCAAGCTGAGCATACGTTTGTATGTCTAAATGTGACACTACGTCGAAGGGCCTCATGTCTTCCAACTCTTCCAAGGGAAAATAATAAAAGAAGATATTCATAAGACATCTATTCTGAAAAACCAAACAAAAACTCAACAATTTCTTTAAAGTGTTATAAACGACGTAATTGCCTTGAAACAAATACGCAAATTACGTAAATTGAAAATCAAACAAGAGAATCTTTATCTTGCTGCTCAAGAAGTTGGTGATAATCTTGGAAACATTCAGGACATAGTGGAGGAAAACCCGGGCAACCAATGCACCGGTAGCTGGTTTCTACTCTCTTCTTGTTCTTGGAACACATTTTACACATCAAAAATGAGTATTTTTTCTTCGAATTTTCAGGTGCAGGCTGGCGTTTGGGCCAGTGACCCCAAAGCTTTCGTTCTTGGCCTGGTTCAAAGATATTTTTTTGGAGGTTGTTATGTCTTCTGTTGCTGTTTTTTTTTCAGGTCTGACACTAAGTCTTTTCCTTTGCAGTTTTCACTTAAGCCTATCATTTTTTTTATCAATTCTTCACGGTATGTACAGAACTCATAGTTTTTATTTTTTGATACGAATTTTTTGTATAAGTAGAATGAATTCCATACTGCGGTGTCCATTAGATGGAAAAGCACTTTCTTATACCAGCGTATTGTTTTTCTCGGCGAAGAATAATAACTAATCATTTGGTCAGATCTGTCCACACCGGACATGTATTTTATTGTATGTTGCTACTTCTATAGGCTTTTTAACAATTTTTCCGTATCTGTTTGTTGTTTCTGTCATACGGGGGTGCTCGGTCGTGGTCAACATAATTACTGGTCGCTTATCAACCCATTTGCTAACATAGACTTTATTTTTCCTAACCCAAACATGTTCACCTTTTTTGATTTTTTATCCACCACTTCTTTTGGATTATCTTTTCGGTTGACACGAAGGGTGCCGTTTGTGTGAGTCTTTAAATCTATAAGTTCTATATCTATATCTATAAAATAGTGATCACAATAGCGACACTCGAAAAAATCGTAAAACCCATCAGTGGACTAAGTACCTAAGTACTAAAGATTAGAAGACTATAATTGTGCCATTCACATTTATTTACATACATATATATGAATAATATATTATGTGTAGTTGAACTAGGTGACTAATTTCCCTTTTGGTACCCACTTAACTTAAAGCATACCCGACCATTAAATTTTACAGATGGGCACCATCAGTATCGAAACATACAGATCCTTAACCTTAAAAAAACTACTAAATTGACCCAGATTGTTAGTGTAAAAACTACCTACGAACTTAGAGTTATACTTAATTATAATTCTTACAAACTGCTAAGTAATACTTGCATACCCAAGCTATCTTCAATTATAATCATTTAACTATATTAGATGATAGAATAGAATCATTTTATGTATCAATAATTGCTCGGCAACGTAATTAACATAATTATAGTTTAAAATGTGGGTATTGTTAACTAAGTAAAGACCAATATCAGTAAATCGTATTTATGCATCTAATGCCAGGAAAGCAAGCAAATTAACGAATATGTAAATTTTACTTACGCTTTTGCGACAAAACTCCGTAGTTGTTCTCAAAACGACACTGATTGCACTTATTGTTTAAAAACCGAAGCGTGCGCTCACGCCGCTCGACGTAGTACTCAAGTGCGAGCGGTGCACGTGTGTGTGTAAAGGACAGGTATAGGGCTATTGAAATACTCTTGATACGGCAGTAGGAAATACAAGATTCCTTACTATATGACAGTGAACACTACTCTTCACAGTGTTTATATGAAAAACTATCGTCGGCCGACGTACTGCCCATAATCTAAAAAAAAGTAGGTACGCCCGTCGACGTACTGTCATATTGCTACTTTTGAATTTCCCGCCTAGCGACGTACTGTCAGCGAACGTGTTAATTTAACATACTGTTACCGAACAAATTACGTCATCGGGCCTGCTGCTTGCGCCAGGCGCGCGAGGTGGCGTGATGTTGGCCAAAAGTGGGGATGGTGGGGATGACCACTTTGGTCGCAGTCGGCGTGCGGCCCCGAGCTTCACTTCTGCTACGACTCTCGGATCGAATGGACGTTCTCTCGATCGTTACCAATAGTTCCTACTACTACTTACTTATTATTGTATTTTTCTGTGATTAAATTGTTTGAGCCAACGTAAAATCTTTCAGTTAAGCATTAAACAGTTAAAATCAGAAGTGCGGATAGCCATTCCCAGTTCTCTTCGGCTTTTCTTAAAATAATTACTTTTAGTAAAGTGCGTTGCAGTTTTTAGTTATCTTTTTACCATGTCGGAACAAAGAAACGGTCCAGTGTGCGATCGCATATCTACCCCTGGTTTTGAGCAGACACTTCAAACGATTCTTTCTCGTTTGAATGCGTTAGAGGACGATTCCAGGAGTCGAAGTACAATGAGTGTTAATACAGTGCCACAAAGTGTATCACCCGGATTGCCACCACGGTCGGATACGCCGCCTCTGCCGCCGCCACCTAGGCAAGCCGGCGTGGCCGCCGGATCATTGCTGACAACTACACAACACGGAGGTTGTGCTGGCTTGTCGGCAGTGCTGCCCAGTGGATCGTCGAATACGACGAGTACCGATGTGTGCGTAAAGCCTAGTACAACGCCTTTGAGCGCTGCTGAGGTTATTATGAGCGAGGTAACGGACAAACTGGTTACTGCAATCAATCTGGTTAATGCAAACGTCTGCGAACGAAATCACTTACCTTTTTAATCATTAAGTTCGGAATAATGTATAAATTTACTATATGAGATCTCTGTTACAACCCCTACTCTGTGATAATGTTATTAGGCACTGGTCCCACCGCGAGCGAGTAAACTATGAGCTATCGACTATTTTCTACCCCAAGAAACGAACAAAAGATAATTGCTAGCGTGTAAATAAAAGAGAGGGATTATAGCTTACTTACGGAGAGTGTCCTCGCCAGCAGTGTGAACAGCGATGAACTATAAATATATATCTCTCTCTTTTATTATTTACACGGAAGCGATTATCTTTTGTTCGTTTCTTGGGCTAGAAAAATTGTTGCTAGGGCCCTTGATTCGTAAGTTACGTTTCGTTTATTGAAATGTTACATTTTTGCTGCAAAAGTTACGTTTTTCATTCGTACGTGAAATGTGCATTGTTAAAACGAAAATTCCCTGAACAAATGTTACATACATGTTACGTGATCAAATTTGAGCGGGTCAAAAGTTACGAAAAATGTAAGAAATGTAACCATCTGGCAACGCTAAATAGCCGATAGCTCATAGTTTACTCGCTCGCGGTGGGACCAGTGCCTACTGTGTTACTCTGTGATATTCATATGCTTAGGATTTGGTTACCACTGGACGACGACGTCACACAAGCAATGTTGCTTGAAATGTAAAACCGTATATCATCAAAATTATGCATTTGAAATTGAACTTAACACACCTTATTTCATGGTTTGTCTTCGAATCATATTTTTTCGAAGTTCTGCATCACGCTATCGAAGTTTTTTAGATTACTTCATATATATAAAAGTTTACGTGATGTAGTTGTCGGAGAAGTGTGAGCTATTCGTCCACTAGTTCACACGACTCTTACCACTTAACGGCATCAAAGAGCGTGGCTAACTCTGCGATGTTGACTTGGTAACGTGGTGACGTATTACTGGAGCGAGTAGCAACAGGCGAATTCCAGTATGACACAAACCCTACGTGGCGACGTAATATCGGAGCGAGTAGCATCAGGCGAATTCCGGTATGACGCAACTACTACAGTGGACGGTAGTACCCATGCTTTACACACCATGTCAAAAGAGTCTAGCCAGCTCTGCGATGTGCTGTGTGAGTGTGACAAACGCCTCACAACGATAGTTTGAGTCTCCTTGGAGCCTAATGTGTAATTGTGTGTGAGCCTTTGGTAACAGGGGTTCAGACGTATCATGGTTGCTTGGCCAACAAACTTGGTACGTCGCGTTAAGCTTTTACCATTTCGCTGAACCGGGTGCCAGGACAATGCAATATAAAACAGAAGAATGAACCTGGCACCCGGTAAGGCCTTTTGCTGCTGAGAGTTTTTGTGTATTCAGATTTTTGTAACGTTCATTAGCGATCATCGTAATTGAACTTGAGCGACATTCGGATGCCCTCACGTTCCTCACGTGAATGCTCAGTTGCGTTAACATGCGCTGTGCGTTTGTGCATTAGGATGTTTCGTCAACTACATTCAACAATCATTTGTAGGCATTGGGCAAGCTGGGGCACATTACAATCGTATCAACTTATTCAAATCATTTGTAGTCGTATTTATCATTCATATTTATTGGGCACGCGCACCACGAAGTGGGGCAGCGTGCCCAATAAATACCTACTATCAACCATCCACATCACACAATGAAGAGCAAGCAAGAAATTCAAAAGTAGCACAAGAGGAGAAACATGAAATATCATACAGAGTACATCAATCGAGAGAATGGCAGCCTCGGAACAAACACACACAGGGAGATGTACAACCTTACTTATACAATGAAGAAATAGCCAGAAAGCTCCCACCACAGAAACAACAACACCAACAACAGAACCAGGAACCGCTGCAAAGCTGCATAGAATTACTCCAAAACGTTCTATTGGACATTCAGGCGGGAAGAGACCCCGTACCAACGATCATAAATGGACTCCAAAACTTTACCCATAGACCGAAACAGACAAGACTATAACAAAAACAATAATATAAAAATAATATACTGGAATGCCGATGGCCTATCCACCAATAAACAAAATCTCTTAAAACAAATAGCAATGGACAACAGAGCAGATATAATCCTGGTTTCAGAAACCATGCTAACGCCTACCAAACGACTCCACATGACGGGATACATAGTTTACAGAAAAGATGAAACAGCACCGAAGGGAGAGCCATACAGAGGCTTGGCAATATTCATCAGAAACAATATTGTGCACCAACCGCTGCCAATCCATACACTGCCGGACTCGTACGCGCTAGGCGTAGAGGTCCAACATAATAGAGAGAAGCTACACATATACGATCCATCACACCTCAGAAAACTATTACAGCACACAGGAGCAACAATCATTGCGGGTGACTTCAACTGCAAGCACCCTGCATGGAATTCAACAAGAATATGTGCAGCGGGCAGGAAACTGCTGGAGGATGCAGAGGCGCACGGATATGACATCAGGGGCCCAGAGGTACCAACGCATTATCCATATAACGCAAACTGTATCCCGGATGTCATAGACCTGATAGCGTTCAAGAACCTCCCAACATGGCCGACACTAGAGGTCCAACCACCAGCCGGTTTTAGCAGTCATATGCGGCAACACCGAAAAGGCCCGCAGACAAAAAAGAGCCAGAAGGGACTGGGAAAAGTTCACTAACCATCTAGAACAGCACTACCGCCCCCTCCCCGCCAACACGATCGAGGAGATTGAAAAGGCGGAACAAAATTTTACAGCCCACACAAGGTAGGCGCTAGAAATCTCAATAACACAGTCCACGAATGGGAAGAAGTACTCTATACCTACCTTCCTGGTGAAGCAGATAGAGACGAAAAGAAGACTGAGAAGGGAGTACAACATCACTAAATGCCCGGCGCTAAGAAAAAGTCTCAACAAGCAAGCAGGAAAAATCGTCAAAAGCCTCCAGACAATAAATAGAACAAATTGGATTACGGACACTGAAGAGGCAGCGGAGGATTGGAATGCGATGCACCGCTTGTGTCGCAGAATAGCAAATACATCAAAGCCGATTCGACCCTTGAGAGAGGAAGACGGAACTTTACAATACGCCGCCAAAGAAAGAGCCAGGATGTTTGCCATCCACCTAGCGCAATAGTTCCGCCCAAATCCGCCAGAGGACAGTGTACACAACGACACAGTAGAGCAAGCCGTGAAAACATACCAAGAAGAACCCCCACCACAAGGAGAGGTACCTGTGTTCTACTCTCCTAACCAAATAAAAGGGGTAATAAGAAAAGCCAAGATAAAGAAGGCCCCAGGCCCAGATCTTATTACCAACGAGGCCCTCCGCCACATCCCCATGAAAGTCTTGGCAGGCCTCGCCAGGCTTTTCAATGGAATAATGAGATCCAGGTACTTCCCCAAAAACTGGAAAAATGGCACAGTCATAATGTTACCCAAGCAGGGGAAAAACATATTAAAACCCGACAGCTACAGGCCGATAACACTCCTCCCGGCCATATCCAAAACCCTCGAACGTCTTCTGCTGCCACATCTGCTGCCGCACATAAAGCCGAGAGAGGAACAGTACGGCTTCCGAGCTGACCACTCCACCACCCAACAAGTAGCGCGCCTCCTCCATCAAGCTGCAGTGGCTAGAAACAAGAAAGAACACTCGGTTGCCGTACTGCTAGACATTCGACCGGGTGTGGCACGAAGGCCTCTTGTGGAAGCTGCAGACTACAACGTGCGCCAAGCATATAGTCAGGGTGATCGCCTCCTTCCTGAGAGACAGGTCATTCCAAGTGAGGGTGGAGACCACAATCTCGGAAAAGCAGAAGATATGCGCCGGCGTCCCTCAGGGCAGCTGTCTGTCCCCAGTACTATATGCCAAATACACTGATGACATTCCGGTGGGAGAGGGCACCACTCTGGCCCTCTACGCAGACGATGCTGCCTACATGTCCTCGTCCATCAGGCTAAGTCACGCAGCAACAAAAATACAGCGGTCCCTCAACTTGCTACCGGAATGGCTGGGGAAGTGGAGGTTGAGAGTAAATGTTGGCAAAACACAAGCAATAGCAATTACCACAAAGCAGAAACTCCCACAGAAGTTGTCCCTTATGGGTCAGGAAGTGGCCTGGGACTACAAAGCAAAATACTTGGGAGTTACGATAGACAGACTACTATCAATGACAGCCCAAGTAACCCATGCCACAAACCAGGCAAAGGCAGCCAGAATCATTTTAAAACCAGTGCTGGAGGCCAAAAGTATCCCGCTAAGAAGTCGCATTTATAAAACGTATATAAGGCCAAGATTAGTATACGCAGCGCCGGCTTGGTACGCGCTGCTAAGCCAGACACAAAGAGACAGGCTCCAGACCCAACAAAACGTAGCTCTCAGAAAGATAGTACGAGCTCCTCGCTAAATGAAAAACAGTGTCTTGGCTAGAGACCTAAAAATAAAAAGTATAGAGGAGTTTGTCAAGGGACTATCAAAGAAAATGTTTGAAAAGGCAGAGATATCAGGCCACCATCACTTACAAAAGCTAGCCCCCTATCACTCTAGACCTCCAGACAAAAAAGGCCTCCCGAGAGACCTACTTCGGGAGCAAAGCCAATCATGAAAATCTGAAAATCTGAAAACAAACAGACAAGCCGTATTAAAGAAGATAAGGAAAAGGAAGAGAAGAAGAAGAATGAAAGTAAAAGTACACACACCGAAAACCAGATGTTCCTGCGAAGCAGACGATCCTGGAACAAAACAACAAAAGCCAGCAGCACAAAATAAAATAGAAGAATGTGCAACCATCAACCCGCGGCCGTCTTAACGGCCGAAGAATTGCCGTCGAAAGAGGTCATGCCTCAAACGATTTCCCTTCGCGCCCCTTCGTGGCGCGAATGGCCGATTCCTCGCGAGAGCACCTGCGTGCTGGTGCCGTCAACCAAGATGGCCACCGCCTCTGACGCGGGCTCCTCGATTGTCTTGTCAGTCAATTGTCTTGTGTCTCTCATCTTGTTTGCGAGCGACGTGCTTAGGTAAGCATTGAAGTGTGACATAAAGTCTCCGTTTCCTCAAGGAATTCGACGAAGATTTTTATGATGTCGTGAGGGTTGAGCGCTATTTGGGCGTCGCCCAGCGCGTCGATGTCAGTCATGTCCTGGTTTTTGGTTGTCGGTGTCATGTTGTTGTGTTGTGTTATTAACGCGGTGTACTCGAGCCGTCCTGGGACGGCCCGAGGTGAGTACTTACTCGTCTCGGTGCGCGTGAGGAAAGGGTCCGGTTCTGGTACCTACTAAATTTAACACTGTAATCCGATTCGGGCATCACCAATCCGTCCTAGCGTAGCGGCACATCAGCGATCCAGCAGAGGGCACACCGCGATGGACGTCGTGACTTGGCAGAGAAGTAAGCGTCGAAAGATGTGTGTTGCCAGTACACTGCGCACAGGGCACGTCTTGACCGTACGGGGCGCAGAAGCAGAATGAAAAAAAAAATTCCACCTGGGAACCCTAGTACCGTGCCGCGCGTCGCGCGAGCGAACGCGGGCGGGGGCCAAGGGGCGGGGTCGCGCACAGAGCGGGTCTGCAGGCAAGTAGCGGAGATGAGGCAGCGAGGAGCGCGTGCGCTCGACTCGGCGGCGGTGGGCATAATGAAGTGGTCTGCTTTTCTTTTTTTTTTATAATTATTTCCCTGTTTGGCCTGCTATGCGGCCAGCTACAGATTCGTTTGGGTATGACCTCATCGAGACCCTTATGAGCCTCCCGATGGGAAAATAAACATAAAAAGAATATAAAATACAATAAACAAAACAAGGTATGCAGAAAGGACATAAATACAGGAAGTGAAGTGACAATTTCGTTATGTAATATACTATAATAAATAATAATAATAATAACCGGACCAAACCGGGCATCTCTATTTCGCTATCTACTGTTTTCCCAATGGGTTCCCAATTGGTCTCCTCATAAGAGGTCTGTAAGGCAGTTGAGGTAGGGGAAAACCACTGTCCCTTCTGTTTTGGCGCGCCTGGGCTCTCAGAATGTCCTCCAACTCCCGTTCACGCAGTTGCGCCACGGTGATGTCGTCGTTTGGGTCTGTTAAAACATGTTTGGGCCTACTTATTCCCTTTTTAGGTTACAAGACGCCTCATAATTTGAGGCGTCTTGTTTAAATGTGTTGGGGTGTGTTGGTGTTTTTTCAAAGTAGCCTTTACTGAGTTTTTTAAAGTGTGTTTTAATTGTGTCAATGTTGATGTCTTTGTGTATGTTTTTGTTACGAACGTACCATGGCGCGTTGAGCAGTAAACGTAAACGTTTTGTTCACTAAACGACGAATTTTGGGTTTTTCACTGTGGGGAATAATAACTATAAATCAAAGAATATAAGAGGTTGGCGAAAAAGCAATGCAAGACGCTTGCATGAAGAAAAAGTAAGTAAAACTCATTTATCTATAGATTATGCGCCCAGGGAGGGACTGTGCGCGGGTGACAGCTGTACATTCTCGTTCGAAATGAATTTTGATTATCGCCGTACTGTCCCAATTTCTGATGTACTAATTTATTTATTGTTTAATGTAAAATCAACATATATATTAAAAACTAATAAATAATTAATTCTAAAGCAAGACATTTATATGGAGAGAATTTTAAGATAAAGATAAAGTGTATGCTCGTAACAATTAACTCCTGTCCTTCGTAAGCATACTCAGTACCTATACCTACCTACTACCTAGTAATAATAAAGGGTAATTGCGAATATGTGGCACTCCTTTGCATTTGTAGTATTTTACCGATTTAGGTGAAATTTGGTATAGAGATAGCTTGGGTCCCGGGGAAGGACTTAGGACAGTTTTTATCCCCGTAATCATCCCCTAAGGGAGTGAAAAGGGGAGGTGAAAGTTTGTATGGCGCTGCTATATAAACGAGCTCCACGCGGATGGAGTCGCTGGCAGCAGCTAGTTAATTATATGTATATATATATATTTATTTTGAAAGCAGTAGCTAGAGCTCATACGGCATAACAAACTTACCAAATTATAAGCAACTTCTGGGCAAGCGTAAGTTTAGAGTTCCGTTGCCAAATTACAGATCAGCTCTTGCTAAGCGCTCTCCGGAGTATATGCATTTACGCATCTATAATAGTGTCTGCCAAACTCATTCCATTCAACACTATGCAATAGGCCAAGTTAAGATGATTATTAAAAAGTGGCTAGTGGCACTGTCATATCATGACAGTGCCACTTCCTTCCTTCTAAATAAAAAAATTACAAATCTGCATAAATGTTTCTCTAAATGTCAATATTATACAATTATTTGAAATCGTTTGCTTGTCCAATTTTGTAAATATTGGTAGCACCCTCGCTGAAAGCATTTATAGCGCCATTTGCCGTCATTCTTTGCGTTCTATGTAGGCGATCGGCGCACAGCTCCAGCCGCCGCGCCGCTCGCTCTTGCCTGTGTGCCTGACACACACACACACGGAGCGCATTGAATACCTAAAATCAATTCACGGCAGAAGCTCGGTGCCCTCTTAAGGATGTCTGGTCGGTTGATCGTACACCAACGGTAGAGCTTGAGATCGTGGCTAGGGCGTGCAGTACCGGGACCGGTTCCAAAATTTTCATTTCCCGGTTCTGGGTGGGGCCGGTACCGGGATTCCCGGTTCTCCCGGTTCTTTATGCTTAGCTGATTTATTTTCATAGTTTTTTTTTCTTTATTATATAATTTAACTTACAATCGTGTAAGTAGGTAACTCTAATGCCCTTGAAAAAGAAATCGTTAGAATAATTAGGAAAATGTTATAGGGAAAAAATAATAAAAATGTTTTAGTAATAAAACACTTTAATCAGTCTTCACCCTTAATTCACTGTATGCGGTAGTCGGTTTTTTGTAAAATACATCCGACAAAGCCTGAGATTTGCTGAGAAGTTTTCCAATCTTGACCATGAAACTGCAACCATCAGCATCAGTCGTTTCTGCGATAATGTCGGTTTCTAAATACACACCGATATTTTCAAGTTTTTGTAGAATCTGTTCAATAAACTTTTTTGCGGGTAATGAGCCGTAGACCCTTATAAGGCCCACATTTTTAAATTTGAAGGGGCCACTGAGTGATAGTGAATGCAAGTTTAAAATTATATCTCTGTGGTTTTTGCTTGAGGAATACTCATGAAACGAAATTGCAAATTTTTCATGTTCACTTTTTAGTTTGTTAAGTTCCCTCTTTATCTCATCTTGTTTTTCTTTGTGTTGCTTGTAAAATAACTTCTCTGATTGAGTTTTTAGACTTGGGAACCTTGTTGCCCGTTTTTTCTAAAACCTGTCTACTTAATATATGTACCTAGAGTTTGCTAATGTATGAAAAGGAATTGAATTCCAATGCAACCATGCGGCATATTCTAGTTGCCGTCGAAGCGATCTTGCAACGCCGCACATCACGCTTCACACTATCACACTTCTCACGATTCACGACAAATGCGACGTTGCGGTTGCGTTACATTTATTGATAATATAAATTTATATTTGAAGTTACGGAAGGAACCGGAAGAACCGGTACTCGGTGCTCGGTACCGGTTCTTTGGATTCCAAAGAAATCCCGGGATTTCCCGGGAAATTGAGAACCGGTATTTCCCGGGAGCACGCCCTAATCGTGGCTAGAGGAGCCCGAAAGCGAACCTCCCGGGGCCGACATCTTGCTTGGACTTGTCTTGACTGGTGGCTTTACACACACATTTTTCGATTGCGCAATATTTTTATATATTGCGTATACACTCACTAACTTATGAACTATCACTTAAAGTTAATTACACTGTCTTTGTAAGCACTGATTTTTAGGGAATGGCCCGTACACTTTGGTATTAATTGATGTTTACACTTTTAGGACTTCCGCGGAGAGACTCGACGCGTACTAATAGTTCAGGGGCGGAGCGCGGCTCGACGCAATAAGAATAAGAATAAGAATTTATTGAAAAAACCTTATTGCTATCGTTACATTGTGCTTGCACTGTTACATGTTAGGGGAATTAATTAAATGCGCCTGAACTAGGATTATCCTGTATCTCAGGCAAAGAGATATTATACTAATTGGAAGACAATTTTACAAATTAAATCATACACATCAAAGACATTCATAACGAATTATCTTAAAACATAAATAATGTGTGCATATTAATCTAAGAATAGTTATTTCATCATACCTTTCATTTAAGTACGGAATTGCAGTGTCAGCGTCGACAATAACTGCAGACTAGGTCATCGAGTTTATTTCATTTTTAGTGGACTTTTACGAGTACCTTGGTGCATAATAATCTCTCAAAACGCGGATTTTTACATGAAAATGCGGATTTGCCGAATACGTTTATAGGTTTTTTTGGCACGTTGAAAAGCCAATGAAAAATCATAATAAATTCCTTAAAAATATATTATTAGTATTAAAATGAAAAAATGTCCTCGACATCTTCATCCGCTTCCCTGACATTCACTTTAGGGAAGTTGTAAATGATATTTGCAGTCATTCTTGACATCATACTTTTCGTTGGGGAAAAGTTAATGCAGCAGCCACCTTTTTCGCGCACCGCTTGATCGGCCAAAAGCACTCCATTTACGGTACTGGTTATTAAGTCGATTCCTTTTCGCTGTTTTGACGTTATTTATTTTAGAAAATTTGCGTTCGCAATCTGCGTTTGAGATTGGGATTGCCAGGGCCGTCAGCGCAAACTCGGGGAGAATATTGAATACTTGTTCGCCAATCTCGTTCTTATGCAGTCGAATCTATAAAATTAAATAAAAAGGAAGTCGAGAAGAGTAAAAACAAAACACACGAAAAATGGTAATATAGAATGTAATGTAGGTACTTATATTGAAAATAAATACCTTATGCCAAAACTGATCGGCTTCAGCACAATTCAAAATTTCCGGCAGGAGTGAATCTTTCAATATTACCAATCTCCGCCATTCGTCGTCTATAGCTTGTAGGTTCGCATCTGATTGCTCTGTGCACCGACTCAAAATTGAGGCTAGAGGCATTAAACTCGGAACCTGCTCTCTGGTTTAATGGGATAGTGCTTGTGTCGGTCCCAGTAACGGTAACTGGGAGAGTACGGGGTCGTCAAAGTCGTACCTGAAAATGTACAGGTAGCTTAAAAAAGAACCATTACATGCAATCCATCAATTTAAATTACGTAACTAAAATAAAATATTACCTGGCTTTCATCTGGATGCAAGATGTTATCATAAATTGCAGGCAATTTTTGCGAAAGATGGCGATTATGTCTGGGCGCTGCATTGCTTCCGCCGAGGAAAGTTGCCGCATTGTTGTAACGCCCAAATAAATTTGGCTTATTTCTAAAAATTTGGTCACGTCGTCTGGCTGAATTTGTGATAGTGGAGTTCGGCACATGTATTCTCTTTTCATATACATCAACAGGAAGTCGGTGTAGGTTTCAGTCATTTTTTGGTGCACAACCGTTACCACTGTTTTTTCAGACTGTAAATATTCGTTCATTTTAGTGAACTTTGGAAGCACCCACTGAAGAAACATGTAGTAAGCGTTCACAAAGGGATCACATAGTGATCTGTGAATATCCTCTGCGGCCCTTAAGTGCTCAGTGAGACACTTGTCTGCAAAAAAAAATCTGAGCGCTTCCCACATTTCCAGCATGCGGTCTATTACTGCCGCAAGTGACAACCACCTGGTTTGGCTCGGGTGTAACAATTTCAGTACGTCAAGTTGAAAGAACTTTTGAAATTGCGCAAACTGTGCCTGTCTTTTCGACGAGTTCTTTAAAAAGTTGTAGCAATTTCTTGCTAGGTCCTCGCAGGTTCTGGGCAATGCCTTGCACGCTTCACTGGCACGATAAGTGTAAGGAGTGGCAAATACACTTGATGATGCGAATTCCCGGGCATAACTACATCATGCGAGTTTTAACAGAGTTAGCGTTGCCCATCATTGCATTGCACCCATCGGAAGCGAAACCAGTTATATTTTCTGTAGGGATGTTTTTAGTCCTAAAGGTATCCATCATACCTTCGTATAATCGGGCAGCGGTGGCACCTTCTTCAGCGCTCTGCGGATCATTTTCGTTGAAAATCTGCTCTAGTTCCCAGAAACCACTTACGACGCGCCCACAGTTTTCATCATAAAATCGAACCATTACGCAAGCTGTCTTCACTGAAGAAACATCTGTGGACTCGTCCGTTAAAATGGAAAACTTGGATTTGCGTAATCTTTCCGCTAGTTCCTCTTTCTGAACGTTACCAATAACGTTCATGATCACCCCTTTCATTTTTGTGCGCTTCATGGCCAGGGATTGCGCTATTTCAGAATCAGGAAACATATCCTTCAAAACTTCAACAAGGTGATCCATGCGTGAGAATGGTTCATCATGAGCTGCAAAGTAACCCGCTAGTTTTAATTCAGCATGCGGCGCCCTTGATTGCCTCGGTCAGCTCCCGGTCGGCGCCTCGGAACGCTGTCGCGTTGTCACTCCAGAGCTCTGTGGGGCACCCGCGGCGGGCGATGAAGCGGCGCAGCGCGTTGATGGCGGAGTCGGCGCTCAGTGACGTCACGACCTCGAGGTGCACGGCTCGTGACGTCATGCAGGTAAATAGCGCGACCCATCTTTTTTCTCGATGTCGGCCGACGGTGACCTCTTGAGGGCCACAGTAGTCCCAGCCTGTGTGTGTGAAAGGCCGGACGTGGTGGGCCCGGCGCGCGGCTGGCAGGTCGCCCGTTGACGGCGCCGCGGGCTTCGCTTTTCTTAGTCGGCGGTCGTATCTTCGCTATGTACACTCGTTGTCGCAGTTCATTGACCACTGTTTCGGTCCCGCCGTGGTGAAGCTGCTCGTGCACGTGTGCGATGTATAACTGTGTGTAATAGTGTTTCCCGCATAACACCGCTGGCCACACTGTTTCTGCTTGTAGGTCGCTGGCCTCCGCTATTCTTCCTCGGAGGCGCAGTAGGCCGACATTGTCCATATATTCGCTCAGCTTGGCCAGTCGGTCGTCCTTGTCTGGCGCGCGGTCACTTGTCACTCGTTCTCTTTCTTTGCTGTAACTTTCTTCTTGTGAAGCGCGCATTAACAGCTGTTTGGCCATAAGTAGGTATTTATAGCCTCCAGCGTTATGTATTCTCTATCGGGGCGCGCGGTAGCGGTCTTGGTGGGCGTGTCGGCGCTTCGCGGACGTCCGTTCCAGTCTTCGTCTTTTTTCTTGTTTGCGAGCGTTCGTTTTCTTTGCGCGCCGGCGATTGTTTGTGTGCTGGGTCGCGCGCGCGCGTGAACCTTGCGCCTGCGAACTGCGATGAACTGTAATACGCGAGCCGCCGCCCTCAGTAGCCGGGTCCACTTGGAAAAGCGTTCCATGGTTATAGGTATAGTGGCAATTTTGTACTCTTGTCGGTGACTCGCCGCGCCGCACTTTTTCTCGCGTTCTTCGCCGGTTATGGGAATTCGGCCCTTATCTTCTACGGGCCACGTTGACTCCGGCGAATACAGGAACGCTGGGCCGGTAAACCACCTGTGGCTCGAGTCGAAGTCGGCGGGCGTCGCGCGGGTCGCGTCGTCAGCGACGTTATGCGCCGTCGGCACCCAGCGCCATTCGTCCTTCTTCGTGTTTTCCTCTATTTCGGCGAGTCGGTGTGCGACGAACGTCTTAAGGGGCTCCCATAATTGGCGTCTGGGATCGTATCTTCGATCTGAATCTCTTAGTTTTCTTAGGTTTTTTCTAGCTTATTATGTTAACAACAACGGCTTTAAGCAATATACTATCCCATATTTACTTCAAAGTTCATTGTTTTCGAGATATTTGGCATCAAAATTGAACAGTTTTAGGCCAAAAAACCGGTTTCTGGCCATAACTTTTGTGTTAATTGGTTTAAAATGAAAACCCTAGACCAGTTTTTAGGGACGTCAAAGACTAACCCAAATATGTAGATTTCGTATGTGTTAGATCTTTCACGTCAATAGAGATACAAAATAAGTGTTATTTTAGACAATGTTTAAAAATATCATACAAAATGAAGTATTCATTCGTTTCAAAATCCGGTAGACCAAAATGGAGATAAAAGATTGACGAACCGATAACCGTTTGATTTATACTTCTATCTGTAGTGCAAAAGTAGGAGATACGATTCAAAACTTGTCAAAAATCGATGGAAACCTCGGGTAGCCCCTTAAATGTGCGGGGCTCGGCGCGGATCCATGCTAGCACCGTCCGGGAGTTGCTCCAATATGTCTTGGACGCCACCTCGAAATCGTGTTCCTCGGCGGCGGTCTTAGCTAGCCGCACGCCTAGCAGGGCCGCTTGCAGCTCTAGCCGCGGCACGGAGATTATTTTCGTCGGTGTGACGCGGCTCTTCGCGACGGCTAAGGCGATTTTGTTGCTGCCGTCGGCTCGCGTTATCCGCCAATATACTACGGCGGCGTAGGCCTCTTCACTCGCGTCCACCATCGTGTGTAGTTCATAGCGGGCGCCGGGCGTTGCGTCGTAGCACCTAGGTATATTTAGTGCTCCTAGGTTGCGCAGTTGCCCCAGACACTCGCTCCACCGCGCGCGCAGCTCCTCCGGTAAGTCTTCGTCCCAGCTCGTTTTGTACCGCCAGGTGTCTTGCATTATCCTCTTCGCTGGCATCGTCATTGGCGATATGAGGCCGAGCGGGTCGAAGATGGACATGATGATGCTGAGTGCTTCCCTCTTGGTGGGAGGACGGAGGTCGCTTATCACCTCCGGCGGGGACCTTCTTGTATTTTGAAAATTGAAATTGAAAACATTTATTTCAGAACAAGTTCCATATCGGAGTTCGTATTTAGTCGGAAACGGATATTGTCTTTGTCCATGTCCCACAGCAGGCCGAGCGTCTTCTGCTTCTCTGTCTCGCTCCCGCCGATGGGGACAGTATCTCTGTCTCTCTTGCTCCCGCCGATGACGTCGATCGCCTCCCTCGCGTTCGTGGCCCAATATACTTGTGCCCTAAGTACTTAAGCTCTGTAAGCCCTACCTTACACTTATCTTTGTTAAGCCTAATTTGATTTGCCTGCAACGGTCCAGCACCTGTCGTAGACGCTTTTTTTTTTTGAGCGGTTCGAGAGCAGCCCATAGGCTTTAGCTGTTTGTCCTGGCTAGCGTGTGGGTAGTCTCCATTATTGGGCTACCCGACAGCTGAATGTTGTATTCGCGGGCACTCGGACGCTCGGGCGTCACGAGGCAGTGTGGTTAATGTCGTGTGTAAAGCTACATTTACGTTCTTGTTTAAATTGCAATTCTAGTGTGGAGTGTGTGTCGGAGTGGTTTGTCCCGGTCTCTGTCCGTACCGGGACTCGTAGTGAGGTGCTGTGGAGTAGTATTGTGCTCGCGGTGGCCTCCCCCGGCGGCGGGTTCGGCCATGAGTATTGTTGTCATTGTCATTTTCAGTGAGTTCAAGAATTTTTGTCGTAATTGAGTCAGGAGGGTCTGTTAATGTGTTTGGGTCTGCGAATTGCTCGCCTATATGGCCTCGCAATTCGCAGAGTCGTTGTCGGGGGCGTGGTTAAGTTCGGTGCGTCGGTCGAGTTTGGGGAAGTCGGGGTGAGTTGGACCATGGTGCTATTTTAGGAGGGGTGTAAGTCTGTCTGTCTGTCGGTCTGATGAACTGTGTAGTTGACTGTTTTCCGGACTAGCGGGTTTGGACGGTGAGGGGCGTTGTCAAAGTAATGCCTGGAAGATCGCTGCAAGAAATCGTGAATGGTGGGGAGTTGGGAGGCGTAGTGATTTGAGAGGTTGGTCACGATACGGACGACGGACTTTTAGTACGCGCCTGAGGAATTTGGATTGAATGACTTGGAGTGGCTTAAGGCGGGATTCACCTACAAAGGCAAAAACCGGGCAGGCGTATGACATTATTGGACGCACGCAGGGCTTATAAAGGTGGAGTTTGTTCTTGATAGACATTCGGCTACGCTTGTTCAGCATGGGGCCCAGTCTACCAAGAACAAACTGTGCGTTGGCTTTTGCTCTTTGTAGGTGAGGACGGAAGGAAAGTATGGAGTCTAGGATAACACCCAGGTATTTTACCTGGGTGGTGAAGGGGATAGGGCGGTTTTGGAGGTAGATGGGGCGGATTCTGCAGGAGAGTTGATTGTTTGTAGGGTGGAATATTATGGCCGCGCTCTTCTCGGGGTTTACATCAATCCTCCAAAGCTTGCACCAACGACCTAGGTCGTCGATAGCGCTCTGGAGTTCCCGCCGCATGCGGATCAGGACGACTCTTTCGAAAAGTTTCCCCAAGGAGCTGAGCAGGCTAATGGGACGGTAAGAGGAGGGAAGGTTCCGAGGTTTGCCCGGTTTCGGGATACCGATAACGGTAGCGATCTTCCAGGCATTAGGGAAGTGGTTGTTACTAAGGGCAGAGTTGAAGATATTAGCAATGTGGTCAATGTGGTCAGGGGGGAGCGTTTTGAGTAGCTTGTTTGATATTTTATCTGGTCCTGGGGCCTTTCTTTGTATGAGGTTTCTTATTAAAAATCGAATTTCCTCGCTAGAGGTGGGGCGGATTGGTGGGTTGATGGGGTCAAAATTGAAGATGTCTTCCACCATATCGTCGACGTATTCCACGTGCCCGTCGTCCCTGCTGGTGGTGGATGGAGTGCACTGCTGCTCGAGGCTGATGGCGAGGCATTCCGCCTTCTCCTCGTCCTCGAGAGCATCTGGCTGCCCTGTTCTGATGAGTGGGGGGATGGTTGTGACTAGGTCCGCTTTGAAATACTTCGCCAGTCCCCAGTAGGCCTGGTGACCAGGCGAAATATTCCCTAGCAGATCGTCGAATTGGTTCTCCCGAAATGCAGCGATCCGTGACTTGACCTCTCTTTGCAAGGCCCTCATGGATTGCCGATTTTCGGGGGAAGGAAAGTTTGAGTATCGTCTTAGTGCTACGTTCTTCCTGTACAGCAGCCTCCTCAAGTTATCCGGTAGGGGCCGGCGCTGAATTTCAGCTTCCGGAACCTCCCTGGAGTTCTCACTGCAAACAGTGCTGAGGTGACTGGTGTACAGGTCGATCGCGGTGTCTGTCTGTTGTTTAGTTGTCAAGGGGGCTGAAAAGAGATGAGTGGGTGCCTTTAGGAGGCCTTCCCTCACCTTCTCCCAGTCCATAATGGTCCTGGTTGAAGATGGGCTATTGGGATCAGGACCCAGTTTCAAGAGTACTGGCCTGTGGTCTGAGTCAAGTTCGTGCAAGACTTCTATAGAACGCATCGTGAGCGATACGTTCTTTAGAAGTGCAAAGTCTAGGATGTCTGGTCTGTGGTCGGTGTTACTAGGGTAATGAGTGGGTTCTAAAGGGGTGATCAGATCGAACGGGAGGCTGCCCAACATAAGGTTGTATAGCCTGCGTCCGTTAGGGTTGGTAGCCAGGCAGTTCCAAGACGTGTGCTTGCTGTTCAAGTCCCCGGCCACTATGACCGAGGTGCCTAGTTCAGCAAGCACAGTCAGATCCGCCATCAGCAGGGTGAGACTGGGACGTAGGTACGCCGACACTATAGTGATGGGTGGGTGGCCATCAGGTGTAATGCGACACACTGTGGCCTCGATGTTGATCAGGGTGGTGGGTGTTGGGAGCGGGATGCAGTTATAACGGCTTCTGTAGTAGATGGCTGTGCCCCCAAGGTTTGCGTCGAGTCTGTCTGTCCTTGTCATTGTGTAACCCGCTAGCCGGAAGTTTTTGTGGGTCGGTTTAAGGAATGTTTCCTGGAGGAGGAGGATGTCGACTGAGTTGAGATGTGATGAAGGCTGCCACTTCGTCCTTCATCCCCCGTATGCCATTGGCGTTGAATGTGGCAATGTGTAGTGTCTTGGGTTTGAGTTTTTTGTTGTGTGTGTGTATGTCCATTACTGTGTGTGGGTGTTTGTGTGTTGGCCTCCATAACTGGCCAAGAGGTGCTCATACTCAGCGAGTATGGCCAATGTCTGACGGCCGTCCGCTGACTCCAGCCTCCTCTCGACTTCGAGGACACGTGCTCTAAAAGCTCGTGCCCTCTCAATCGTAGGGCTACTGAAGCCACTTCTGGCCGTCCGAGGTGGTGGTGGAGGTTGAGGTTGAGTGTGGTGAATTTGGTGTGGTGAAGGAGTGTTGTGACCCCATGCTGAGTTCGTGGTCTGGTATGGGTAGGATACGGGTGGGTTGGGGAGAAGTGGCTGGGCCTGGCGGTGTCTGATGATTGGGAAGTTGTGTGTGTCCATGAGAGGGGGTGGTTTAGAGAGCTGGCGGTTCCATGGGTTTGTCTGTGTTGTCGGTCTGTCATAAGTTTGGGGTCGGTGGGGCGTCATTGGTACAGTCTGATTCGGTCTGGGGGCCCTTGGGCACCCTCTGAAGTTGGCTGTGTGCTCCCCTACCGTCTTACAGAGGGTGCAGGCCACTGGGTCATTGGGAGACTTTTTACAATCCCAAGTGGCGTGATTCCCCAGGCATTTCACGCAGGCAGGCGAGGCTGTGCACCTGCTCTGGGTGTGCCCGTGGAGTTGGCAATTATAGCATTGCCTAGGGAGATCTGCGTATCGTGGGAGCTCTGCTCTTATACCGGTGAGAGAGCAGACCTCCCTGACTTTGTGGATGTCATGTTGGTCCGGTCCTCTGGTGATCTCACCAAGACCATGTCATACTGCCGTCGGTTTTTGTTGTGAAGTCTATGAACTTCGGCTACTTTAATGTTGTGTGTCTTGATGAGGTCCTCCTTTACCTCCTCCGTGTCAAACTCTTTGGGGATCCCTCTCAAGACCACCCTGTAGTACCTCTCCTCAGGGAGGGGATCACGGTGGGCGGGGAGTTTAAGTTCGGTGAAGAGCCGCGTCACAGCCCGATAGTCATCTGACCCTCGGACTGCGAAGCGGATCCCCTCCTCCCTGTTGTCCGGCACCGCCTTGATCCTCCTCTGAGCGAGCATGGAGACCACTAGTTTGAACTTGGTTTTGTCCCGTAATGTTATGTAGTCTGGTCTTTGGTTGTTCTGAGAGGGGCCCCCTGCTGAGGTGGTGCCCTCGTCGGTGTCTTGTGAGGGAGTCGTAATTTGGGAGGTCTGGGCTCTCGGGGTTCTGTTCGAGTCAGTCCTGGGAGTCTTGTCTGGTTGGGTCTCGTTAGGTGATGTCGTGGTACTGACCTTCCTCTTGTTTTTGTTGTTATGGTGGGTCTTCCACTCCCCTTGGAAGTGGTCGACTTCCATGTCAGTGTTTCTGTTTTCATTGTTGTCATATGTCGTCGTTCTATCTTGATTGAGGTCAAGTTCGTCATCTGAGAGTCCAAATGGGGGGGGGTCCCTAGCGGGAGGCCGTACTTGATTGGGGAGCGAGAGTGTTCCCTCTGATTATCGTTTGTCAGTCTAGTCCTGTCGTGTCTAGTATAGTGTGATCTTCGGTGTTGCTCCTTGGGATCGATTAACCCCAAAGAGGATGTCTTGTCGGGACGGGGCGGGGCTTTGTCAGTTACGTCCAATCGCGTGCCCGCGCTCGGGGCGGGGGCCGATCTGGGCGTGGCGGGGCGGAGCTTGTCGGCCTGTAGTTGGCTCGGCTCGCCATGCACCTGCGTGCTGGAGCCGTCCGCCAAGATGGCCGCCGCCCCTGACGCGGGCTCCTCGGTTGTCTTGTCAGTCGTAAGTCTCGTCGTGTCTCTCATTTTGTTGGCTAACGTCGAGCTTAACACGTTCGCTGACAGTGAACTCTTACCCTAACACCATGATACGGCAGTAAAACTTTCCATACTAAACAACAACCCGTCAAATGACGTACTTACAGATTCAGTGTTATTATTTTGAATAAAATACCTGCCTCAGTGCAACACTACGTCGACAGACGTGGATTTTTCTCGACGTAGTGCCTATTTGAACATATTTTTATATGTTTAAATGTGACACTACGTCGAGGGACGGTCCCGTCTGTCGACGTACTGGCAGGCTTGACATATGTTTACTGGCCTAAATGTGACACTACGTCGAGGGACGTTGTCGCCTGTCGACGTAGTGTCTTTTTGAATATATTTTTACATGCTTAAATGTGACACTACGTCTAAGGACGTTCCCGTCTGTCGACGTAGTATCAGGTTGGATATGTTGTCATGCCCATATGTGACACTACGTCGAGGGACGGTCCCGTCTGTCGACGTAATGGCAGGCTTGACATATGTTTACTGGCCTAAATGTGAAACTACGTCGAGCGACGGTCCCGTATGTCGACGTAGTATCAGGTTGGATATATGTTGTCATGTCCATATGTGACACTACGTCGAGAGACGGACCCGTCTGTCGACGTAGTGGCAGGCTTGACATATGTTTACTGGCCTAAATGTGACACTACGTCGAGCGACGGTCCCGTCTGTCGACGTAGTATCAGGTTGGATATATGTTGTCATGTCCATATGTGACACTACGTCGAGAGACGGAACCGTCTGTCGACGTAGTGGCAGGCTTGAGATATGATTACTGGCCTAAATATGGCACTACATCGAGGGTCGTTCCCGTCTGTCGACGTAGTGTAATGCTGGACATGTGTTTGCATGCCTTAATGTGACACTACGTCGAATAACTTGCCCGTCAAGTGACGTAGTGTCAAGCTGAGCATACGTTTGTATGTCTAAATGTGACACTACGTCGAAGGGCCTCATGTCTTCCAACTCTTCCAAGGGAAAATAATAAAAGAAGATATTCATAAGACATCTATTCTGAAAAACCAAACAAAAACTCAACAATTTCTTTAAAGTGTTATAAACGACGTAATTGCCTTGAAACAAATACGCAAATTACGTAAATTGAAAATCAAACAAGAGAATCTTTATCTTGCTGCTCAAGAAGTTGGTGATAATCTTGGAAACATTCAGGACATAGTGGAGGAAAACCCGGGCAACCAATGCACCGGTAGCTGGTTTCTACTCTCTTCTTGTTCTTGGAACACATTTTACACATCAAAAATGAGTATTTTTTCTTCGAATTTTCAGGTGCAGGCTGGCGTTTGGGCCAGTGACCCCAAAGCTTTCGTTCTTGGCCTGGTTCAAAGATATTTTTTTGGAGGTTGTTATGTCTTCTGTTGCTGTTTTTTTTTCAGGTCTGACACTAAGTCTTTTCCTTTGCAGTTTTCACTTAAGCCTATCATTTTTTTTATCAATTCTTCACGGTATGTACAGAACTCATAGTTTTTATTTTTTGATACGAATTTTTTGTATAAGTAGAATGAATTCCATACTGCGGTGTCCATTAGATGGAAAAGCACTTTCTTATACCAGCGTATTGTTTTTCTCGGCGAAGAATAATAACTAATCATTTGGTCAGATCTGTCCACACCGGACATGTATTTTATTGTATGTTGCTACTTCTATAGGCTTTTTAACAATTTTTCCGTATCTGTTTGTTGTTTCTGTCATACGGGGGTGCTCGGTCGTGGTCAACATAATTACTGGTCGCTTATCAACCCATTTGCTAACATAGACTTTATTTTTCCTAACCCAAACATGTTCACCTTTTTTGATTTTTTATCCACCACTTCTTTTGGATTATCTTTTCGGTTGACACGAAGGGTGCCGTTTGTGTGAGTCTTTAAATCTATAAGTTCTATATCTATATCTATAAAATAGTGATCACAATAGCGACACTCGAAAAAATCGTAAAACCCATCAGTGGACTAAGTACCTAAGTACTAAAGATTAGAAGACTATAATTGTGCCATTCACATTTATTTACATACATATATATGAATAATATATTATGTGTAGTTGAACTAGGTGACTAATTTCCCTTTTGGTACCCACTTAACTTAAAGCATACCCGACCATTAAATTTTACAGATGGGCACCATCAGTATCGAAACATACAGATCCTTAACCTTAAAAAAACTACTAAATTGACCCAGATTGTTAGTGTAAAAACTACCTACGAACTTAGAGTTATACTTAATTATAATTCTTACAAACTGCTAAGTAATACTTGCATACCCAAGCTATCTTCAATTATAATCATTTAACTATATTAGATGATAGAATAGAATCATTTTATGTATCAATAATTGCTCGGCAACGTAATTAACATAATTATAGTTTAAAATGTGGGTATTGTTAACTAAGTAAAGACCAATATCAGTAAATCGTATTTATGCATCTAATGCCAGGAAAGCAAGCAAATTAACGAATATGTAAATTTTACTTACGCTTTTGCGACAAAACTCCGTAGTTGTTCTCAAAACGACACTGATTGCACTTATTGTTTAAAAACCGAAGCGTGCGCTCACGCCGCTCGACGTAGTACTCAAGTGCGAGCGGTGCACGTGTGTGTGTAAAGGACAGGTATAGGGCTATTGAAATACTCTTGATACGGCAGTAGGAAATACAAGATTCCTTACTATATGACAGTGAACACTACTCTTCACAGTGTTTATATGAAAAACTATCGTCGGCCGACGTACTGCCCATAATCTAAAAAAAAGTAGGTACGCCCGTCGACGTACTGTCATATTGCTACTTTTGAATTTCCCGCCTAGCGACGTACTGTCAGCGAACGTGTTAATTTAACATACTGTTACCGAACAAATTACGTCATCGGGCCTGCTGCTTGCGCCAGGCGCGCGAGGTGGCGTGATGTTGGCCAAAAGTGGGGATGGTGGGGATGACCACTTTGGTCGCAGTCGGCGTGCGGCCCCGAGCTTCACTTCTGCTACGACTCTCGGATCGAATGGACGTTCTCTCGATCGTTACCAATAGTTCCTACTACTACTTACTTATTATTGTATTTTTCTGTGATTAAATTGTTTGAGCCAACGTAAAATCTTTCAGTTAAGCATTAAACAGTTAAAATCAGAAGTGCGGATAGCCATTCCCAGTTCTCTTCGGCTTTTCTTAAAATAATTACTTTTAGTAAAGTGCGTTGCAGTTTTTAGTTATCTTTTTACCATGTCGGAACAAAGAAACGGTCCAGTGTGCGATCGCATATCTACCCCTGGTTTTGAGCAGACACTTCAAACGATTCTTTCTCGTTTGAATGCGTTAGAGGACGATTCCAGGAGTCGAAGTACAATGAGTGTTAATACAGTGCCACAAAGTGTATCACCCGGATTGCCACCACGGTCGGATACGCCGCCTCTGCCGCCGCCACCTAGGCAAGCCGGCGTGGCCGCCGGATCATTGCTGACAACTACACAACACGGAGGTTGTGCTGGCTTGTCGGCAGTGCTGCCCAGTGGATCGTCGAATACGACGAGTACCGATGTGTGCGTAAAGCCTAGTACAACGCCTTTGAGCGCTGCTGAGGTTATTATGAGCGAGGTAACGGACAAACTGGTTACTGCAATCAATCTGGTTAATGCAAACGTCTGCGAACGAAATCACTTACCTTTTTAATCATTAAGTTCGGAATAATGTATAAATTTACTATATGAGATCTCTGTTACAACCCCTACTCTGTGATAATGTTATTAGGCACTGGTCCCACCGCGAGCGAGTAAACTATGAGCTATCGACTATTTTCTACCCCAAGAAACGAACAAAAGATAATTGCTAGCGTGTAAATAAAAGAGAGGGATTATAGCTTACTTACGGAGAGTGTCCTCGCCAGCAGTGTGAACAGCGATGAACTATAAATATATATCTCTCTCTTTTATTATTTACACGGAAGCGATTATCTTTTGTTCGTTTCTTGGGCTAGAAAAATTGTTGCTAGGGCCCTTGATTCGTAAGTTACGTTTCGTTTATTGAAATGTTACATTTTTGCTGCAAAAGTTACGTTTTTCATTCGTACGTGAAATGTGCATTGTTAAAACGAAAATTCCCTGAACAAATGTTACATACATGTTACGTGATCAAATTTGAGCGGGTCAAAAGTTACGAAAAATGTAAGAAATGTAACCATCTGGCAACGCTAAATAGCCGATAGCTCATAGTTTACTCGCTCGCGGTGGGACCAGTGCCTACTGTGTTACTCTGTGATATTCATATGCTTAGGATTTGGTTACCACTGGACGACGACGTCACACAAGCAATGTTGCTTGAAATGTAAAACCGTATATCATCAAAATTATGCATTTGAAATTGAACTTAACACACCTTATTTCATGGTTTGTCTTCGAATCATATTTTTTCGAAGTTCTGCATCACGCTATCGAAGTTTTTTAGATTACTTCATATATATAAAAGTTTACGTGATGTAGTTGTCGGAGAAGTGTGAGCTATTCGTCCACTAGTTCACACGACTCTTACCACTTAACGGCATCAAAGAGCGTGGCTAACTCTGCGATGTTGACTTGGTAACGTGGTGACGTATTACTGGAGCGAGTAGCAACAGGCGAATTCCAGTATGACACAAACCCTACGTGGCGACGTAATATCGGAGCGAGTAGCATCAGGCGAATTCCGGTATGACGCAACTACTACAGTGGACGGTAGTACCCATGCTTTACACACCATGTCAAAAGAGTCTAGCTAGCTCTGCGATGTGCTGTGTGAGTGTGACAAACGCCTCACAACGATAGTTTGAGTCTCCTTGGAGCCTAATGTGTAATTGTGTGTGAGCCTTTGGTAACAGGGGTTCAGACGTATCATGGTTGCTTGGCCAACAAACTTGGTACGTCGCGTTAAGCTTTTACCATTTCGCTGAACCGGGTGCCAGGACAATGCAATATAAAACAGAAGAATGAACCTGGCACCCGGTAAGGCCTTTTGCTGCTGAGAGTTTTTGTGTATTCAGATTTTTGTAACGTTCATTAGCGATCATCGTAATTGAACTTGAGCGACATTCGGATGCCCTCACGTTCCTCACGTGAATGCTCAGTTGCGTTAACATGCGCTGTGCGTTTGTGCATTAGGATGTTTCGTCAACTACATTCAACAATCATTTGTAGGCATTGGGCAAGCTGGGGCACATTACAATCGTATCAACTTATTCAAATCATTTGTAGTCGTATTTATCATTCATATTTATTGGGCACGCGCACCACGAAGTGGGGCAGCGTGCCCAATAAATACCTACTATCAACCATCCACATCACACAATGAAGAGCAAGCAAGAAATTCAAAAGTAGCACAAGAGGAGAAACATGAAATATCATACAGAGTACATCAATCGAGAGAATGGCAGCCTCGGAACAAACACACACAGGGAGATGTACAACCTTACTTATACAATGAAGAAATAGCCAGAAAGCTCCCACCACAGAAACAACAACACCAACAACAGAACCAGGAACCGCTGCAAAGCTGCATAGAATTACTCCAAAACGTTCTATTGGACATTCAGGCGGGAAGAGACCCCGTACCAACGATCATAAATGGACTCCAAAACTTTACCCATAGACCGAAACAGACAAGACTATAACAAAAACAATAATATAAAAATAATATACTGGAATGCCGATGGCCTATCCACCAATAAACAAAATCTCTTAAAACAAATAGCAATGGACAACAGAGCAGATATAATCCTGGTTTCAGAAACCATGCTAACGCCTACCAAACGACTCCACATGACGGGATACATAGTTTACAGAAAAGATGAAACAGCACCGAAGGGAGAGCCATACAGAGGCTTGGCAATATTCATCAGAAACAATATTGTGCACCAACCGCTGCCAATCCATACACTGCCGGACTCGTACGCGCTAGGCGTAGAGGTCCAACATAATAGAGAGAAGCTACACATATACGATCCATCACACCTCAGAAAACTATTACAGCACACAGGAGCAACAATCATTGCGGGTGACTTCAACTGCAAGCACCCTGCATGGAATTCAACAAGAATATGTGCAGCGGGCAGGAAACTGCTGGAGGATGCAGAGGCGCACGGATATGACATCAGGGGCCCAGAGGTACCAACGCATTATCCATATAACGCAAACTGTATCCCGGATGTCATAGACCTGATAGCGTTCAAGAACCTCCCAACATGGCCGACACTAGAGGTCCAACCACCAGCCGGTTTTAGCAGTCATATGCGGCAACACCGAAAAGGCCCGCAGACAAAAAAGAGCCAGAAGGGACTGGGAAAAGTTCACTAACCATCTAGAACAGCACTACCGCCCCCTCCCCGCCAACACGATCGAGGAGATTGAAAAGGCGGAACAAAATTTTACAGCCCACACAAGGTAGGCGCTAGAAATCTCAATAACACAGTCCACGAATGGGAAGAAGTACTCTATACCTACCTTCCTGGTGAAGCAGATAGAGACGAAAAGAAGACTGAGAAGGGAGTACAACATCACTAAATGCCCGGCGCTAAGAAAAAGTCTCAACAAGCAAGCAGGAAAAATCGTCAAAAGCCTCCAGACAATAAATAGAACAAATTGGATTACGGACACTGAAGAGGCAGCGGAGGATTGGAATGCGATGCACCGCTTGTGTCGCAGAATAGCAAATACATCAAAGCCGATTCGACCCTTGAGAGAGGAAGACGGAACTTTACAATACGCCGCCAAAGAAAGAGCCAGGATGTTTGCCATCCACCTAGCGCAATAGTTCCGCCCAAATCCGCCAGAGGACAGTGTACACAACGACACAGTAGAGCAAGCCGTGAAAACATACCAAGAAGAACCCCCACCACAAGGAGAGGTACCTGTGTTCTACTCTCCTAACCAAATAAAAGGGGTAATAAGAAAAGCCAAGATAAAGAAGGCCCCAGGCCCAGATCTTATTACCAACGAGGCCCTCCGCCACATCCCCATGAAAGTCTTGGCAGGCCTCGCCAGGCTTTTCAATGGAATAATGAGATCCAGGTACTTCCCCAAAAACTGGAAAAATGGCACAGTCATAATGTTACCCAAGCAGGGGAAAAACATATTAAAACCCGACAGCTACAGGCCGATAACACTCCTCCCGGCCATATCCAAAACCCTCGAACGTCTTCTGCTGCCACATCTGCTGCCGCACATAAAGCCGAGAGAGGAACAGTACGGCTTCCGAGCTGACCACTCCACCACCCAACAAGTAGCGCGCCTCCTCCATCAAGCTGCAGTGGCTAGAAACAAGAAAGAACACTCGGTTGCCGTACTGCTAGACATTCGACCGGGTGTGGCACGAAGGCCTCTTGTGGAAGCTGCAGACTACAACGTGCGCCAAGCATATAGTCAGGGTGATCGCCTCCTTCCTGAGAGACAGGTCATTCCAAGTGAGGGTGGAGACCACAATCTCGGAAAAGCAGAAGATATGCGCCGGCGTCCCTCAGGGCAGCTGTCTGTCCCCAGTACTATATGCCAAATACACTGATGACATTCCGGTGGGAGAGGGCACCACTCTGGCCCTCTACGCAGACGATGCTGCCTACATGTCCTCGTCCATCAGGCTAAGTCACGCAGCAACAAAAATACAGCGGTCCCTCAACTTGCTACCGGAATGGCTGGGGAAGTGGAGGTTGAGAGTAAATGTTGGCAAAACACAAGCAATAGCAATTACCACAAAGCAGAAACTCCCACAGAAGTTGTCCCTTATGGGTCAGGAAGTGGCCTGGGACTACAAAGCAAAATACTTGGGAGTTACGATAGACAGACTACTATCAATGACAGCCCAAGTAACCCATGCCACAAACCAGGCAAAGGCAGCCAGAATCATTTTAAAACCAGTGCTGGAGGCCAAAAGTATCCCGCTAAGAAGTCGCATTTATAAAACGTATATAAGGCCAAGATTAGTATACGCAGCGCCGGCTTGGTACGCGCTGCTAAGCCAGACACAAAGAGACAGGCTCCAGACCCAACAAAACGTAGCTCTCAGAAAGATAGTACGAGCTCCTCGCTAAATGAAAAACAGTGTCTTGGCTAGAGACCTAAAAATAAAAAGTATAGAGGAGTTTGTCAAGGGACTATCAAAGAAAATGTTTGAAAAGGCAGAGATATCAGGCCACCATCACTTACAAAAGCTAGCCCCCTATCACTCTAGACCTCCAGACAAAAAAGGCCTCCCGAGAGACCTACTTCGGGAGCAAAGCCAATCATGAAAATCTGAAAATCTGAAAACAAACAGACAAGCCGTATTAAAGAAGATAAGGAAAAGGAAGAGAAGAAGAAGAATGAAAGTAAAAGTACACACACCGAAAACCAGATGTTCCTGCGAAGCAGACGATCCTGGAACAAAACAACAAAAGCCAGCAGCACAAAATAAAATAGAAGAATGTGCAACCATCAACCCGCGGCCGTCTTAACGGCCGAAGAATTGCCGTCGAAAGAGGTCATGCCTCAAACGATTTCCCTTCGCGCCCCTTCGTGGCGCGAATGGCCGATTCCTCGCGAGAGCACCTGCGTGCTGGTGCCGTCAACCAAGATGGCCACCGCCTCTGACGCGGGCTCCTCGATTGTCTTGTCAGTCAATTGTCTTGTGTCTCTCATCTTGTTTGCGAGCGACGTGCTTAGGTAAGCATTGAAGTGTGACATAAAGTCTCCGTTTCCTCAAGGAATTCGACGAAGATTTTTATGATGTCGTGAGGGTTGAGCGCTATTTGGGCGTCGCCCAGCGCGTCGATGTCAGTCATGTCCTGGTTTTTGGTTGTCGGTGTCATGTTGTTGTGTTGTGTTATTAACGCGGTGTACTCGAGCCGTCCTGGGACGGCCCGAGGTGAGTACTTACTCGTCTCGGTGCGCGTGAGGAAAGGGTCCGGTTCTGGTACCTACTAAATTTAACACTGTAATCCGATTCGGGCATCACCAATCCGTCCTAGCGTAGCGGCACATCAGCGATCCAGCAGAGGGCACACCGCGATGGACGTCGTGACTTGGCAGAGAAGTAAGCGTCGAAAGATGTGTGTTGCCAGTACACTGCGCACAGGGCACGTCTTGACCGTACGGGGCGCAGAAGCAGAATGAAAAAAAAAATTCCACCTGGGAACCCTAGTACCGTGCCGCGCGTCGCGCGAGCGAACGCGGGCGGGGGCCAAGGGGCGGGGTCGCGCACAGAGCGGGTCTGCAGGCAAGTAGCGGAGATGAGGCAGCGAGGAGCGCGTGCGCTCGACTCGGCGGCGGTGGGCATAATGAAGTGGTCTGCTTTTCTTTTTTTTTTATAATTATTTCCCTGTTTGGCCTGCTATGCGGCCAGCTACAGATTCGTTTGGGTATGACCTCATCGAGACCCTTATGAGCCTCCCGATGGGAAAATAAACATAAAAAGAATATAAAATACAATAAACAAAACAAGGTATGCAGAAAGGACATAAATACAGGAAGTGAAGTGACAATTTCGTTATGTAATATACTATAATAAATAATAATAATAATAACCGGACCAAACCGGGCATCTCTATTTCGCTATCTACTGTTTTCCCAATGGGTTCCCAATTGGTCTCCTCATAAGAGGTCTGTAAGGCAGTTGAGGTAGGGGAAAACCACTGTCCCTTCTGTTTTGGCGCGCCTGGGCTCTCAGAATGTCCTCCAACTCCCGTTCACGCAGTTGCGCCACGGTGATGTCGTCGTTTGGGTCTGTTAAAACATGTTTGGGCCTACTTATTCCCTTTTTAGGTTACAAGACGCCTCATAATTTGAGGCGTCTTGTTTAAATGTGTTGGGGTGTGTTGGTGTTTTTTCAAAGTAGCCTTTACTGAGTTTTTTAAAGTGTGTTTTAATTGTGTCAATGTTGATGTCTTTGTGTATGTTTTTGTTACGAACGTACCATGGCGCGTTGAGCAGTAAACGTAAACGTTTTGTTTGTGTGGTTTCGCCGGTCCGGAAAGTCGAGGTGGTTTCCCGCACACAATGCAATACTCCAGATATATACTTTGATTAGACGTTTCTTGGTTTTCTTAGATATACTATGTGTCTTAAGTAGGTGTTTTTTGTTGTTGAAGGTGTTTTTAGCTTATTGCTATTTTTTGCACTTGTACCGGGGCGTGTCTATGTGCACGCACACAGGCTCACGACCGCAGTAGGCTTTCCTATAGTAGTCATAGACACGCTCACCTGCTCTCCGTACATCCGCCAGCAGCTCGATGAGGCACGCGTAGTGCCACGGGTTATTGTAGAAGAAAAACGTGTCTAGGCCGGCGCCTGCGCGCTTCAGCCTGCTGGCGAACTCAGGGGGCAGGTGGGTGATCCTGTTACTGTCTAGACGCAAAGATTCAAATTTGCCATTGCTGGACAACAATTGATCCGGTATATACCTGATCATGTTACCCTGCAACTTTAAATGCCGCAAATGAGTTAACGCGGTGAAAACGGACGTGTCGATGACCTCTATGTGAGTTATTTAAATGTAGCATTTCTAACTTTTTACAAGCTGAGAAGGTTATAGCGTTGTAAATTCCAGTCAGTTGGTTCTGGTGTAGGAACAACGTGGTCAAGTTGGCCACATTTTGCACATCTGGGTTTGAGTTTACAATATCGTGTAGTAGACTCAGTGGTTCCGTGGTGGTGGTAATAGTAGTTTGGTTTTGGGGGGAGTTGCCCTGCAGTTTTATTTTTATTTGGGGCTTAGGGGTAATTGTTTCGCTAGTTTGAGTTGCATTTGCATCCTCATCCATGTCAGTCGCATTTAAGCTAGTGTTAAAAGTTTGTCGATAGTCCAATCTATCATGTGTGATAGTTAGAATTTTGATATTTCATATGGTCTCGAAGATATGACGAGAAAAATGAAAATTGTTACGTTCATCCCTGGTCTCCCCTACTATCTTAACAATACGGTACAAATTATAATGACTCGAAAATTCCTGGAAAGGCCTTTGTTTAGCACTGCGTGTAACCATTTAATAATATCAACTTTTGTACCCTAAGAATATGGTTCAAAATAGTATAGATCGCTATCATACCAAAGATGTGGTGACCAGATGAATAGTTTTAGTTTCTTATTATTCGAGGACCCTAATTCCTAGCTCTCAAAAGCGGCGTCTCCTCCGGTAGGTAGTGGTCATAAACTCATTTATGACAAACACTACACCAAAAATAGGGTTTGTTGATTAGAATTAAAACATTGTGTCCGAAACTTAAATCTACTATAAAATGTCCTTGTTCTATAACTTCCAGTCCATAATAACCATTTCTCCCCAAAACAAAATGTGTCAGGTCCCTCGGCCAAATGAGTCCACTTTCTAACATAAAAATATAATCATGCCTATCTAATACATGGTCATTGTCCATAAATATCACCATTTTAAAACTAAAACGTCACTATCCTAATTTCATAATAAAACACCTCACTTCACTGCCTTGCCTGCCTCTCTCGTCAAGCAAATTGCATTTGCGTATGAGTATGAATAAGAATAAGAATAAGAATTGTTTATTGCCACATATTCATTACATACAAAAATACACTAAAATAATATTACAAATAAGAAAGAGAAAAAAAATAATAATTTAAAAGTAAGTACAATGAAACAAACAAACAGAATATTGGGCAAAGGGTTTCCAGTCTCAGCGAATGCCAGGCTGGGGTGCCCGGCGCTGGTTTTCAGACCGGTCCCAGACTAAGACGGTCGGAGGGCAGCGTAATTACATTATATACTATCAATTACCATAAGAACTTCTGTGCTCGTAATTAAGTACATTTTAACCATTAGCATAATATACGTTGATAATATTAATAACACATTACATTACAAAAGGAACATCTTAATGGCTTAGTTAATCATAAACACAGTGGCAATATTTCGTTGTACACCTGAGCAAAAGGAAAAAGGGAAAAGGGGGGAATGAGAGTCTGCAATGGTTTTATATTCAAGTGTTCGAGTGTTTATATCACATTCGTTCAAGGAACAAACAGCCCTTTGTTATAATAGTCTAATGAGCGGACCCTAATATTTTAGACCCCTGGACTAGACCAACTGTAGGAACAGGAAGCTCAAAATATGTTGGCCCCCGTGTGGCTTCGACACGTAAGTGCAAAGTAAGTGCAAAAGGACACTTGTAAACAACTTTAATATTACCGACAATATTTCAATACAATCGAGCTTCAGTTTCTGCCTTAACTATAAAGTCGCTTTCATTTCTTTTGTTGTGCACATTCCAAAGAAAAAACATGCCAAAGTCGAGAGAGACAAGAGAACAATTATTTAAACATTCGCATCTACGCAACAATCGTTTTTTGCTTAGGTTGTAACGTTGCACGTACATGTCGTTTTTATAGCCTTCATTTTTACTATAATTTACAAATAAATTGATATATATACATTAAATTATTATTTTTACTGAATTGTTTACACTATTTATACAAAATTATTACATTTTAATTATACACCTAATGAATTATTAAATTATTACCTATTCAATCAAATTATTTATTTATACACAAATTAATGAAATTTTATCGAATATAAATTTTAATCTATTTTAATTGAGTAAAATAAGATTAAAACATATTACGAACTCGTAAGCGTTCACTCTATTCTGCGCGACTGTACTCGGTCCCGCGCTGCGTCTACGTCATGGAAATTTCTAGATGCAGTTTGCGCGTGCGCGGCTCGGCAGTCCGCGATCCGCCGCTTTAGACAACAGACCCGTGCCGAATTGCACACAAAGAAATAGGTGTCGTCTTGCAGTTCGGGCGCGCTTTTAAACATTTAATATTTTTATTTTATTCGGTGGTCGCGGACACCTATTGAGGCGACATTTCTTCGCCTGGCACCAATATAAATTGGTGAAATACAGCACCCACGTTATTGGTAAGTGCAGTGCAAAGTGTTGAACGTTTTTTTAGTAATAGGTAATATAAGTAGCTTAGCTTTACCAGTAAAATAGCTTACTTGTGATCTTCTCCGAGTTAATGTTAAATTTAAATCCATTTTATTTACCCATTGCATTTGTTGCTAAGCGCATTATTAGTGGCTAAATGACTTTGCGTTTCTTTGTTCTCATACCTAGTAGTTTGTACCTACCTACTTCATTAGAATGTTAGTATTGCTTTTCTGTTGTTTTGCATTAGGCTTACTGTAACTCCGCTCTGCTTTTTGAACACAAACACGCTTACGCTTACGGTGCACCGGCTTATTTAAGGGGTCGTATCTGAAGAAAGGGTGTTCACAAAGCAGAGCGAACATGAACAAAATTTTAACCCAGTGCATATTCCACAGGGTGCGTCGTTTTAATTTAAAATTTGGGAACGCACAACCACCACCTTGGCGGCCTGGGCTGGAACCGCTCGACGTTCGCCCGCCGCCGTTCCTGCTCCTCATCACAGCCGGCCGAGCGTGACCCCTGCTTCGGACCGCCGCCGACCAGCCAGGAGAGTACCGGAGCTACGGCGGCCAATCTAGACGGGCATAGACCACCCACGACCCTTCTTTTAATTTTACGGGACCTGTGTCCCAAATATATATTTTTTTATGATGACTTGGTAGTGCTCATTTGCCACCCCCTCTACCGAACGACACACCAAACGTCACAAGGTTTAATAGTTTAGTAAAATGTTTTAGGGTTAGGTTGTAAAAGAACGCATCTGGATCGGCTTTCCTGCCATTTTTTGCGATAAAGTCGCCTTTGAAGTTGTCTACTAAAAATTCATCTCTAGATCTAGAAGCCGCTTCAGATGCAAGTGATGCAACTCAACTAATAGACTGACGTCGATGGTCAACAGATGTTGGGTTGGTTGGGTCTGGTCAGGTCAAACAAAAAAAGGCCTATGTAACTTATTGCACGAGCCTAATTGGTTGTCATGAAAGAAAGCTTGAATACATAAAATTGTGCCTGCAGACGATTTCGTTAAGAAAGTGTGAACCCGTACCCTTGGGCGATAGTATGTGCGGCGCGATCCGCAGATGCGTCACCGGACGTGCCATCAGTTAGTTAGTCGCATGTGGTGCGTGGCTGTTTGCATGTTCGGTGGCGTGTATTTTTGTATAGTTAATTTTAAGTAGTTTTAAGGTGTAGTTAGCTGTAGTTTGTTTTAGTTCTGTACATTTTTGTATAGTCATGTTTTTTGTCTTGCGTGCTCTGTGCCGCAGCCGTTAGTGGCATTTAGTTAAGGGCCCCTTCGGGGCCCAACTTGAGAATTTATGCAGGAAAAAAAAAATTGATTGGTAACTAAGTGAGTGCGTAGTAACGGTGTAAACAAAGTGGTCCTCCGAACAGTAGAAGTGAAGTGAAGTAAGTGACGTTGACAGTGTAGTGTAAAGTGAATCTTAAAGTGTTAGCAGTAGAGACTAAAACCGAAGTGAAGTGTCGGATATTCGGGAGACTTGTGAAATTTCAAATTCTTATTCAGTGGATTTAGAAAATTTCGTCATAAAAAACAATTTCAAAAGTTTATTCTATGGACTTTGCAAATTCGGAATAGAGTAAACACTTGTAAAAAATTAAAATCTTTTCATATGGACTTAGAATATTTCGTTCGTGCGAGTGACAGTGACTTGTCAAAATCTGAAATAATCTTATAAAATAGAAGAAAAGACATTGAATTTCTCTCGATTTTTAGTTTGTATCCAAAAGCTTCAAGATGTCGGAGGAATTGAAAAGTTTAATTGCTGAGCAAGAGAATACGTGTTCCATGATACTCAAAGCGCAAATAAACTTCAAGAAAACCCAAAAATCTAGATTGACAAGAGGATATGTCAAAACAAGAAAAGAATGTTTAGAAGGTTATTGGAATCAATTTTCAGCAAATAATAGATCCATGGTTAGAATGGCAAAGCTGGAGGATAAAGTTACTTTTGAATATTTTAAAGAAGATGTGTATTCTGCATGTGAAGAAATGTACATTGACTTGAAAGCAGAGATGACAGATATGCTAGAAGGTTCTGTAGAATGCACGACTAGAACGAATCTGAACCCGATGCTAGGAAGAAGTGATGATGTGCGTCTTCCGAAGATCGATATTCCAAAGTTTACGGGCAGCTATCAAGAGTGGACATCGTTTCATGATATGTTCGTATCATTCATCCACAAAAAGCAAAACCTAAGCAGCGTTCAGAAGATGCATTACCTGAAGAGCTATTTATGTGGAGAACCTGCTCAACTATTAGATCATCTAGCAGTCA
Organism: Epinotia demarniana; assembly: GCA_945867215.1. Classification (NCBI taxonomy): domain Eukaryota; kingdom Metazoa; phylum Arthropoda; class Insecta; order Lepidoptera; family Tortricidae; genus Epinotia; species Epinotia demarniana. The sequence continues at coordinate 13,715,396 of OX244283.1, forward strand.
CAGACAACAACTATGAAATAGCATTGCTCACACTGCAAAATAGATACAACAACAAGAGAGTCATTGTAAACATTATTATCCTAAGCAAGCTGATGAATCAAAAGAAAATGCACAATTGTACAGCTAAAGCAATTCGAGAACTACTAGATACTACAACGGAGTGCTTAAACAAGTTGAAAGTTCAAAATATTAGCACCGATTCCTGGGATACGCTAATTATTTACATCACCGTGGAGAAGCTAGCTTCTGCTGCTGTGTCTAGACACAGAAACACACAAAGAGTGGGAAGAAGAAGCAAGTGCCCTAAACATTTCAGAATTACCAACACTGCATGTTCACAAAGTTTTTAGAGAAGAGATTCAGAGTTTTAGAGATGATGCAGCCTAGCCAATCGACGAACATGAACATGTACAAGAGAATCTCACTTCACCGTCGAGTCCAGAACATTTCACGTTGAACCAGTGATCAAGTGTGCATTCTGCAAGCACAACCATCCTCTATACCAGTGTAGAGAATTTCAAGAACTGACACTAGAGAAGAAAACTGAATTCATACAAAACAACCAACTGTGTTTTAACTGCCTTATTCCTGGGCATCCAGTAAAATTTTGCAAGAGCAGATTCTCTTGCCAGAAGTGCGGAAGACGACACCACTCACTATTGCACAGAAACACACCGTACCAATCCCACGAGAAAGAAAACAAGGAAGACGTAAGACAAGAGAGAGATAACAACATTCAAGCAATTAAAAAAGACAGAGAAATAAAACAAGATAGTAAACGCGAGAGAGAGATTGTTACCCACCTAACCACAGGAAGCATGACGGCGCTCTTGTCCACAGCCTGGATTAACGTGATGAATGAACAGCGAAGAGAATTTATACTGAGAGCTTTATTGGATCCATGTTCCCAAGAATCTTTTATTAGCGAGTCTGCAGCTCAAACTATGGTACTGAAAAGAAAGCACGTGAATGGACACGTATCTGGTCTTGGCCAGATGAGCACTCCCATCAAATTTGCAGCAGATATCGAAATTTCCTCACGATATAATCCGGACAAGAAAATGGACATTACCACCTACCTAGTAAAGCGAGTCACAAGCATCATGCCTTCGGAAAAATTAAGTATTGAGAACTGGGTACATCTGAGAGATCTACAACTAGCTGACCCGAATTATTACCAACCAGGACCGATCGGCGTGTTGCTGGGAGTAGAAGTGTACAACGAGATGATTCAGCCTGGCCTCATTAAGAGCGCTCCAGGCTCTCCCATAGCACTACACACACACCTGGGTTGGATAATATCAGGAAAGATCACAGTCGAGGCAGAGAGAGATCAAGAAAAGAAGCCATTCATCACCACGCATTTAAATGTCGAAACAGAGAGAATGTTAAAGAAGTTCTGGGAGATAGAGACAGTAGAGGAAGAGGCACATAAGCTCACAGAGGAAGAGATTAAAGTAGAAGATTTATACGAGAAAACTACAACGAGAGACGACGGCGGACGTTACATAGTGGAATTGCCATTCAGACACGATCCACCGAATCTGCCATGTAACAGCCGAGAGATAGCATTGAGCCGCTGGAAGTCTACAGAAAACAGACTTAAGAGCAAACCAGACCTATTGAAAGAGCACAACAAAGTTTTAGAGGAGTACGTCACACTCAACCACATGAAAAAGATAGGAAACGTAGAAACCAAAGAATGCGTGTGCCTTCCTCATCACGCAGTAGTAAAAATGGAACGAGAAACCAGCAAAGTGAGAGTGGTGATGCTTCTTGCAAAGGACGCAATGGAAAATCCTTAAATGATGAGTTACTTATCGGTCCCCCGTTGTTAGAAAATTTAAGAGCGATTCTCATAAGATGGAGAACATACAAGGTAGCTTTCGTAGCCGACGTGGAGAAGATGTACATACAGACAAATGCGAGTTAAGGATGAACATGCGAATTACCAAAGAATAGTATGGAGACCAGATTCAGATGGGCCAATAGAAGATTACAAGCTTTTGACAGTTACTTTTGAAACATCGTGTGCGCCTTATCTAGTCATAAAAACTCTGAGACAAACAGCAATAGATGAAGGATCTGACTCCCCAGAAGCTAAGAAAATGATACTGCGAGATATCTACATGGATGACCTGCTATCCGGGACAGACGAAGAAGAAGAAGCCATTGAAATCCAAAAACAAGTCACTAAAATTCTAAGTTTTGGGGGGTTTCCATTGAAGAAGTGGTGTTCAAATAGCGAAGACTTCATGAAAGCATTAGACATGCAACACAAAAGAGAAGACACAAAAACAGTGGAAATAAAACGGAAAGAAAGTGTGAAGACATTAGGTATAACGTGGGAAGTCAAGAGTGACAAGATATCGATACCAAACCAAATCAATAGTTCAGAGAGCTTACTCATGACTAAAAGAGCCGTTTTATCCGAGATAGCATCTATATTCGACCCCATGGGATGGATCGCGCCAAGCGTCATACTAGCCAAGATCTTCATGCAACAATTGTAGAAAAATGGTATCTCATGGGACGATCAACTTCCAGAAAAACTACAGAGAGAGTGGCTACAATACAGGAGAGAACTACCAGATTTAAGAAATGTCAGTTTGATCGCTGGATACACACTACAAAGAAATCCAACTTAGAATAGCATGGATTTGCAGATGCCTCAGCATCAGCGTATGCAGCTGTCATATACGCAAGAGTTACTAACGAAGCTGGAAAAATCTACGTGTCACTCGTAACAGGAAAGACAAAAGTCTCACCAATTAAAACGGTATCTTTACCGCGTTTGGAATTGCTGGCTGCTACTTTACTGAGTAAACTTCTGAAGCCAGTAGTCAGCGCTCTAGAAGTGAAGCCAAAAGACGTTTATGCTTGGTCAGATAGTCAAGTGGTATTGGCCTGGATACAAGGTGATCCAATGAAGTGGAAGCCATTTGTAAAGAATAGAGTCGTAGAAATCACGGAAATATTAGACGCTAGTCATTGGTTCTACATTAATACTAAACATAATCCGGCAGACAGTGGCGTGCCTAGGGTTTCAGAATTGGGCAAGCCGAGACATATGTTTTTGTAGTTTTTACGGTCATTGTGGATAAATCCATCTTCTTGCCTCATTATTGATCAATCTTCAGTTGCATATGCACTTGCTAGCGAGGACGAGCTCACCAAAGCACACTGAAGGCATGCTACTACTAGATATAATTTTACAGACATATCAGCAATTGCATACCTTCGGTGGCCTTGAAAAAAGTCGTTTGGTTGATGTGTTTGAGCGAAGTAAATGAAGGTTCAACTTTTTATCTTAACTTTGCTTGCCTAGGGAGAGAAACAAAACTTCAAATACCTATAAAATTACATATATATATACAACGTAGTTAAATAATTATTTATATGCTAGTTCAAACCGTCTATCTTTTTTAAGGAATGAGTTGATTACGTCGGAGTAAAATGTTGGTGAACGTTTTAATTCTACCAACAACTGTTTTTCGATAGCTATGATTGATAACTCGGAGAGACGCTCTTGACCCTGTGTATTTCTCAGGTACGTATGGATACGCTTAAGAGACGAAAAAGCACGTTCCGCTGAAGCACTTGTCGCCGGAATAGTGACGACGAGGTGTGCGAACTTTAAAGGCTGGGGAAAGGCATCTTCGAGACTATTCTCATTAATAAAATCAATTATTTCGAAAACATTACGATCTTTCAATTCGGGGGAGGAATACAAACAAATCAATTGGTTTTTTAATATTTGTTTGTCAAAATGGTATCCGTAAACGTCAAACAGTGAATCGAATGCCTCTGTAGGAAAATCTGAGCGGAAAATATCGAATTTTTTGTTGTTGAACAATTAAAAAAATTTCAATTTAAAAATTTCGCTGTAGCGATCATTGACTTCACAAAATATGTTTTTCGATTATTTGAACATAAATTCGTTTGTATTCTGTTTTAGCCCAGCGTATGTTACGTCTCAAACGAGGAGCAGAGTTGTTTTGTAAGGTGCTCTCATAAATTTGATCGAATTCAGACTGAAATTCAACTCGCAACCACGATTGAAATTCCTTTATTTTGTTGCTACAATAACTGACATCAACTTGCGATTTTTGTAGAATATTGTACAAGCAGTCAGATTTTTCAAATATCCGGTGGAAAATTGAAAGATAAAAACTGAAATTAAATGATCGCAGCAAGGTCTCAAAATTCTCCGCGGCTAAAATTGTGTCGCCGTCCCAATCCTGCGGATTATCACACATATCAGAAAACAATGCAGAGAGATTGTTTTTTTGTTCACAAACTGTGTTTAGAAAGAAAGAAAGAAAACATTTATTCGTGGACAAAACAATGGGTATAAACACAAAACACAGTAAACCTAAAAGGCCAGTCCACGAAAAGGCCCCGACTCAGCATGGTGCTAACCTAGAAGGCCAGCGCTGGTCTTCCGTCGGAACCTTTACTTGAGTTACCTCCTGGAAGGCAACACAAAACAAATACTTACGCTAAACATGTTTTAAAGAATACATATAAAAATATAAAAATAAGCAGTATAGTTTGCGGTAATAGCTCAGAGTGGCACGGCAGATTGCAGCGTGTGAACGCGTCGCCAAACTGTGTGTCAGTGTCACTGTCACTGTCAACTTGACAGACCGAACGCAACTTTTATTTCGATAGGCTTAGATGGAGCCATATAACAACAAAAATTGAATATACGTAAATACAGAAACGGAAAACAAGTTAAAAATACGGGTACGTATTAGAAGATCGAAAATTGATACATCGAAAATGAAAACATCGAAGTACAAAATATCGAAATTCAAAATATCGAACGATTGAATGGTCTAAATTCAAAATATCGAAAGTTTATTTTACCGACCGATTAAAATATCGAAATAAATATATCGAAAATGAGAATATCGAATTTAAAACATCGAAAGTTCATAATGCCATAGTTTAAAACGTCGAAAGTATTAGTTACCGAATGATTTAAGATCAACTGCCTAATTGTCGAAAATATTATTATCGACATAAGAAACATCGAAAGTCAACAAGAATGTCGACTGCACAATCTCTTAAATATCCTATAATATGATGTATTACGTGTCCCATTATAATGTTCTAAACGTAATTTACTCAATGCGTTAGCTCCGGCGCTGCGGGCTGTGTAGCCTACCTATATATTCTACCCTAAGGCAGGTTTCCGTTAGGTACAACAACGAACGAAGCGAGGGATTCTAGGACTCGATGGATATTGTGTCATTATAACTCCTATTTTTTTATTGTGTAATCGTAGAAATTACGCTAAAATAAGCATGTTTTGTAGGAAAAACTTTTCTCTAAAACTAAAAATGGCCGAGATATTTGACCTCAAAGTAGGAATTTGGAACCCAAAAATAATCCAAAACCGAATCGCAGCACCCCACCATCCACGTGGTCTTGTCTGCCCTACCCCTAGAGTGTTTATAAAAGAGAACGGAGGCGCGGAGGGACAGCAGCCCTCGCCCGCCGTGACGGAGCGCGGGAACGAGTGAGGCGAGCGGCTGAGGCTGGTCGCCGAAGGCGACCAGTACGCCGAAGCTGCGGAGCCGAGCGAAGTGACCGTGCTTTGTCACGCAAGGGCGAAAGGGCTGCTGTTCCCGCAGCGCTGGAGCTACGAGGAATCACTATTGATCTAAATTTAGTGACAATTGTGACGCTCCCGAAATCCGCTAAAATAATTTTACCAGTGGTATGCAAGTAGACCATATGATGTTAGTTATTTTGATGGTTCGACGTTTTACTTTTCGATTATTTGGGCGTCGCCATTTCAATGGTCGATATCTTGTCATTCGAAATTTTAATATATCGCCTGCATAGTTGTTGATATTTTGTACTTTCGATATTTTAACCGCTCGGCATTTGTATTTTAGACCAATTAGACGTCGATATAATAACATTAGATATTTCGATCGTTCGATATTTTGATTTTCGATATTTTGTACTTCGATGTTTCACTGTCGATATTTCAATTTTCGATCTTCTAATACGTACCCAAAAATACATTTGTGATACAGGAAGAAAACTAAAAACGAATACAGTATGGTGCAAAATTAAATATTGAACGTCACAAGCTCAACTGTAGGTACAGACATAAAACGACTGCTTTCTGTACAGGTACATGACTCGGGTGACGAACGGCATTGCCAAGATATCTACACAATCTAAACATGATAGATTACACAATTATTTTGCGATCCAGATGCTGTGCGGATTTATTTATATGCAGATGGGACATATCCCGACGGTAAGTACCTGACTGCAATCCTAAATCTTAATCTTAATCTATATTCATCTTAGGCATGGCAAAGCGGTAAACTAAATTATAAAAAGAGGCAGCTAAAAAACACACAACGATTTAAGGACTAAAAATAAAAAATTGATACAAGGACAAAGACAGGGCACTTAAAGGCAGCTAGTTTCAAGACATAAGGTTTCCTGACTAAATTGATGCTCTAGCAAGTACTTTTTCAGCTTGATTCTAAAACTGTGTATGCTTCCCAGGTCCCTCGCTAAAGGCGGCGGAAGAGAGTTCCAGCATCTAGTAGCTGCAAAGCGGAAACTCCCCCGGAATGAGGCTGTGGCATGTTGCGGAGTAATAAGAGGCCTTTTACACTGACGGTTTCCCCGCGACCTATTGATGATGAGCTTTTCAAAAAGATATACTGGGGCTTGGTGCTTTAAAACCCCAAATAAGAGACAAGCAAGATGCAGTTTTTGCCGGTGTCGCATTTTTGTTTACAAGTCGTGACAGGTACGTCCAGCGAGTTGCGGGTGTATTAGGCAATTTTTTGCTGCAATGAGTATCGTAGAAGGCAGCTCGTTTTGTACTGTGACTAAAAAAGGTACATATAGACTATTATAGACTGAAGGGCCGAAAAAAACGAACTAACCTCTCCAATTCTGTTGCATGATTTAGACAACACTAAGGCCAAAATGTGAGCATTACACCATATGTACATTGCTTGTGGACAAACACCTTTTACTTTTTGTTGGACTCCATTTCTGACACCGGATATTACACTATCACCGTCATAGCTCTGTGCTACAAATTTTGCGGTGCACTCATGTTTTTGAGTAATTCGAGTATTATATTAGACAGTACATCTGCTGTGCGACTGTCCGACACATTAACATACCCCAAGAAACGGTCATGAATTTCATTACCAAAATAATATCTGAGAATCAAGCTGTTCCCTGTGACTGACATCAGGAGTTTCGTCAATAATAATTGAAACAAATTTTGTTGCTTTGACTTCGAACTCAATACGAGCTTTTATCACATCGGCTATGGAATGAATCATGTCATTTTGAATTTTGTTAGACAAATAGCTCGGCCCCGCCGGTTTGCCACTTTCCTGAATGTGCTTTTCTAAAACGCCATCGTACTTTGAAAGTAGCGACACTAGCTCTAAAAAAATACCCCTATTCAATGAAGTTACTCATCGTGACCTCTGAAGGGGAGTTCTTGCTGTGCTAAATGACAACAACATCGACTAATCTTTGAAAAACACTACGATTGTTGTCAACACGCATGTTGTGTTTAGTAATTTCTTCGGATAACTGGCGCGATATAGATGTTTCAATTCGCTGCTTACCAAAATTACAGAAAGTTATCACAGCGTTCATGTGCTTCTGCGAATTCATATGCCTTTTAATGGCGCCAGCCAAGTTATTTAAGTCTTCGTATCCCGAATATCCCGATGTATTCCAAACATTTTTGTCGTTCGAAAAGAATATACAATTCCAGCAATATAATTTATTAGTGTGCGAGCAACCAACAATCCAATGTGTTTTGTACACCGATCGATTAAACTGTCTCTTTTGCGATTTACTACTCTGGGAAATACGGGGGCGCTTTGTTTCACCTATTTTTTTAAGTCCTATTATTGGAAGTCCGAAAATGTTCGTCATAAAATTTTACGCCATAATAATCGTTAGTCCTAATAATTCTTGATCCTAACGATCGTAAGTCATAACCATTCAAAGTCATAATGACAGTAATCATAAGTTTCACAGGTCCTAATTTTTATTTTCCTAATTTTTTTCGTCATAACACTCACTTGGCCGTTTTAATTCAATTCATAATGACACTAGTCCTACATTTTTTAATCCTTAATTTGTTTTTCATAATATTTCTCATCATAAATGTTACTTGGCGTTATCGAAGTAAATAAACGTATGGTTTTTTATCGCTAGGTACAAGACGAGGTCACAAGACTCTAGCTAGACGTCTCTACATTGACACATCGACTCTACATTGACCCTACATCGACTCTCCATATAGACTCTACATGGACTCTACATATCGACTCTACATCGACTCTATTTCGACTCTACATCGACTCTACATCGACTCTACATATAGACTCTACATAGACTCTACATTGACTCTACATATTCGCTCTACATCGACTCTACAGACTCTAGCCGCCTGTCTGTGCGGACGTAGCCTAAGGCAGGTCCGTGTAGGTACGACGACGAGCGAAGCGAGGAGGAGTGTTAGTTGTACTGCGACCCTACGCGCGTGTAGTGTAAGAAGCATATACAAACTGTCATGGCTATATAACCCATGTCTATTATGAATAAACAGCAGTCGTATCTAGAACCTGGTTGTTTCAATACACATCCGAACACCCGTCTTCATATGGCGATCTTGCCAACGCAGCGCTTTGCGCGCTGCCGCTAACATCGCGCGCGAAAGTGTTTAACTACAATAATGATATATCAAGATGTGCGCGAGGGACAATAAAAGTGTGTTTTTGGCAATGGACGAAATATATGACAAAACAGTGAACATGTTTCTCATCACGGGACTTATTTTGCTGATCGTGATAATTGGCTACAAAATGAAGTGCTGCTCGTAAAAGATGGGGTCTTCGCAAACAAAAGAAGAAGTTGTCGTGGCTCAGAATGCTGCCGGGGGCTCTAGCAACAGCGCCGAGGTCGTGAAGAGTATAAATACCACGAACAATCTGCTCGTCGTGGTGGTGTGCATTTTTGCCCTAATATGTGTCGGGATTGCATACTACATGTACAAGAAGTGCCACAAAAGGTGGATTCGAGAGGAAATACGAGGACATGCGTTGAGGAGCTCAGTTTTTCGTCGGGCACCAAAATCGGAGAACGAAGTGTAAGTGAGTGAACAATTACGTCTAAAAGTGCAGTGCAAAGTGTTGTGCGCGATGTACCTGGCTGTACACGCTGGACATCAGTAAGATTAGAACTTAATTGGTTAATTATTTACTTAGCGCATATCATGTAACAATGCTTAAGGCGAAGTATCTTTTATTATAAGTAATGATTTAGTATGGCAGAGGAATTGTTAGATTTAGTTAATCAGCTGACGTCAATAAGGCAATATTTAGTAAAAATCGGTCCTAGTAGGCAAGGACAAATTGTAGAGAGTAAATTACTTAAGGCGAAAGAGTTACATGATAGCTTGGATTCCTTAAACGAAATAAAAGAAAGTGTCAAAGGCGATGAGCTTATAGTTATAGAGAAATACTGTCAGCATTTTGATAAGTTGTATAATTGTGGAGTTATGTTCTGAATCTGCCGAAGAACAAATCGTAGAAATGGAGAAGTTTGACTTAAAAACGGCTTTGAGTTTATTACCAGTGATGAACGATGATACTAACGACATTCAAGGTTTAATTGCCAACATTGAATATTATCAGTCTCTGCTAGACAATGACTCTAAAACCAAGTTAGTAAGCTTCATCTTAAAAAGCAGGCTTTCTCAGTCAGCAAAACTAAAGTTGCTGCCGGAATATACTAGCATTAACGATTTAATTCGAGATATGAAAAATGAGCTATTACCCAAAAAATCAGTTCCAGCTCTGCAAAAACAACTTTTGAGTTTAAAGCAAAATGAGCTATCTGTAAACGATTTTGGAAAACAATTAACGGAAATGTTCGTCGACCTCACTTTATCACAAGCGGACAATAATGTCGACAGTTATAAAATACTACGACCCTTAAATGAACGGCAAGCGATTCATAGCTTTGCCGACGGGCTGCGGAATCGCAGACTCGGCACCATAATTGCCGCTAGAAATTTCGCTACCCTAAAAGATGCAGTTCAAGCTGCCGTAGATTATGACCGTAGTGTGCCAGGCACGTCGGAAGGAATTATGGCGATGGGACGTCATCATAATTATAATACGAGGTATTTCAGGAACCCATCCACATACTACAGGGGACACCGTGGTAGGACGTACGGGGCACGCGGCCGTCAACCAGGCAGGTACGGGTCCAGCGGCCGACAGCGGGGCGCGGGACCAGGCTACCAGTTTCCTGCTGGGCGGGGAACAGCTAGGTCTTATCAGCATTATCGAGGTAGGTCTCAATTTCAGTCTAACCGACCTAAAAACGAGGGGACACGCAATCAACAGCAAATGAATATTATGACAGACAATACCGTCGAACCAAACGTGTCGAATAATGATCACGAGAATCAGTTTTTTCGTGACTGAGCAATATATTTTAGTTAGTAACAATAATCATAGTTATGTAGAATTATCTTTAGACTCAGAGAATAGTTTAGCCACAAAATGGTTAGTTGACACCGGAGCAACCATAAGCGCAGTAAAGCATAAACATATTTATAATCAAAACATTCCAATCCATAACGAGAACATAGTCGTCAACGGAATCGGCGGCAAAGTCCAGGCCATTGGATATGTTTATTTAAGACTTAATTACGGTGAGCATAGCCTTAATCATAAGTTCTATGTTTTTAATTCGTTGCCTTGTTCGGCTAGCGGCATCTTAGGACAAGACTTGTTAAGACAATACAAAGCGGTACGAGATTGGAATGTCAATACTTTGACTTTAAGGGATAGTTATGACTGTAAGCTTATATTACCGCTACTTACGGAGAGTAGCAACCTTTTGACGATACCGGCTAGAACTGAAGTAATACGTTACGTTACGACAAATATGGAAGAGGAATGTGTAGTGTGCGCGTGTGAGATTCAATCCGGTTTATTTATGGCTAGCGCTCTAGTACAACCGATTCATGGAAAGATACCTTTTCGGTTCCTAAATACAACAGAAAATGATTTGACTATTAGCGAAATAAACCCGACTATTCATAAAGCAAGAGACTACGATGTATGTATGTTTAGTGAGACTCAGAAAAATGCGGAACGGGTAAAAAAGGTATTTTCTTATTTAAAAATAAATCATTTGAATAAAGAGGAACAATTATCGATTGAAAAATTGTGTGCAAAGTATTGTGATATTTTTTATTTGCCTGGGGATACATTGACTACAACCAACATATATAAACACAAAATTACGTTGAAACCGGATGTACAACCCGCCTATGTAAAACCTTACAGGCTTCCACATTCCCAGAAAGGGGAAATACAAAGGCAATTAGATAAAATGTTAGAGCAGGGGATAATAGAGCCATGTAAAAGCGAATGGTCCAGCCCAATTTTATTGGTACCTAAGAAATCTGATAGCAGTGGAAATATAAAATGGCGTTTAGTAGTAGACTACCGTAAACTTAATAACTGTATAATTGATGACAAATTCCCACTTCCAAATGTTACAGAGATATTAGATTCCTTATCCGGTAGTATATATTTTACACATTTAGATTTGAACCAGGGGTACTATAATGTAGAATTAGAACCGGACAGTAGGAAGTACACGGCTTTTTGTTCGGGTCAGTTCCAGATGACCAGAATGCCTATGGGTTGTAAGACTTCGCCAAGCTCTTTCTCCAGGATGATGAATATGGCCATGGCTGGATTGACAAAAATGTTTTGTTTACTTGGATGATTTGATAATTTTCGGACGAAATCTAAGCGATCACAACAAAAATTTGCAAGATGTTTTCGAAAGACTTAGAAGTGTTAATTTAAAATTAAATCCAGAAAAATGCGATTTTTTGAGGAAAGACTTACTCTATTTAGGCCATGTAGTATCAGATAAGGGCGTGTTACCAGACCCATCAAAAATTGAAGTAATGAAGAATTACCCGATTCCCCAGAGCACAGATGAAGTTAAACGTTTTGTAGCTTTTGCTAATTATTATCGTAAATTAATACCAGATTTTGCTGAAAAAGCTTATTATTTAAATTTACTGTGTCGTAAAAATGTTCAATTTAAATGGGATAGTAACTGCCAAAATTCATTTGACTGTCTTAAAAATAGTATGATATCACCTAATACAGATACCACCAATATTACAGTATCCTGATTTTTCAGAGGAAAATCAATTTATAGTCCAGACAGATGCTTCGAAATTTTCAATTGGGGCAATTTTGGCAAATTCGAACGGGTTACCCATAGCATACGCGAGTAGAAGATTAAACAAAGCTGAAATTCAGTACCCTACAGTGGAACAGGAGCTGTTAGCTGCAGTATGGGCTGTAAAGCACTACAGACCGTATCTCTACGGGCGTTATTTTAAAATTTGCACAGACCATAGACCTCTCGTCTACTTATTTAATATGAGAGATCCCTCTAGCAGATCATTGAAGTTCAGGCTGGCATTAGAGGAATATGATTTTGTGGTTGAGTATGTCAAGGGTAAGGACAATGTGGCTGCAGACGCATTGTCCAGGATACGCGTTACGTCAGAGGAGCTAAAGGCGATGCATGAGAGAGTAATAAACGTAATGACGAGAGCACAAGCGAGACGAATGAAAACTGGATCCCCGGTTGATATGGTATCTACCAACGACAGGTCTGATCAGCCAAGAGTTGTAGCTACGCATACCAAACCGAAGGATTCCGTGGAGTTAAGATTTTTAGACTTGAAGAGTATAGACAAATTAAAAAAGGAGAGACGTATTAATCAAGAGAGTAAGACGTTATGCTATAGCCAGGAAAGAAAAACAATTTATATAAAACAAGTGTCTCAATCACAACTGACGCGAGCCGCTTTTGTGAGGGAACTTTGTGAATTTTGTAAGGAAATAAAAATCGAAGAGATATTTTTTATAAAAAATAAGAATAATAATATTTTCATTGAAAAATTAGTATGTGAAATAAAAAATACAATTACTTGGTCCGGACCACGACTGATTATTTTAAATGAGGTAAACAGAATATACGACAAAGACGATAAAAGAGTGTTGCTCAATGATTTTCACCTTTTGCCCACGAGTGGCCACGCGGGTATAAGGAGAATGTATAACAATATGAAAAAATATTACTACTGGCCTGGCCTAGAAAATGATATAAAACAATACGTAAGTAAGTGTGAAAAGTGCCAGCGCCAAAAATATACGGTTCAGATAAAAGAACCCATGGTAGTGACATCAACTGCGCATTCCGCATTTGAAAAGATATTCTTAGATATAGTTGGGCCCTTAGATAAGGATAATTATAATAACTCATATATTCTCACCTTGCAGTGTGAACTATCGAAATATGTTTGTGCGTATCCCCTTGTTACTAAATCATCCGCAGAGGTAGCGAAAAGTTTTGTAAACAACTTCATCCTTCAGCATGGCGTACCCAAGACTATAGCGACAGAAAGAGGCACAGAGTTTATCTCTGCAACGATGAAAGAGGTTTGTAAAATTTTGAATATCAATCAGTTAAATTCTACCGCTTATCATCACCAATCAATAGGATCTCTGGAAAATTCCCACAAACATCTTGGAGCATTTTTACGCATACAAACTGATAACCACTCTGAAGCATGGAGCCAGTGGCTTCCTTTTTGGAGTTTCGCATACGATACGTCAGTTCACACGGAAACTAAGTCGACGCCGTTTGAACTGGTGTACGGTAAACAGTGTAATTTACCTAGTAACTTATTAACTACAGTAGATCCACTTTATAATTATGATGACTATCCAAAGGAACTGAAATATCGCTTACAGGTTTCACAAAAGGAGGCACGTGATAATTTGATATCGAGTAAATTGCAACGTAAATTCAAATATGACTCTTATGTCAATCCTATTACTTATAAACCTAACGATCAACTTTTAATTAAAAATGAAACTGGTAGTAAGCTCCAAAGTTTGTACTCAGGACCATATACAGTTATAAAGGACATGTCACCAAATGTAAAAATAATTAAAAATGGCAAATATGATGTTATTCACAAAAATAGAACGAAACCATTTCCACCTTAATGCATATAATTTAAAAAAAAAAACAGCCTACTGTATGATTTTCGCTACTACTGTACCTACGGTGTACGCACATATAAGGTATTGTGTACTTAATGAGGATAAGAAGGTTATCAATGTGTATTAGTGTAATATGTAATTATGTTTGTAAGTGTTACATTTAGTTTATTCCAGATGCGTATATATAAAAAAAAAAGTTCTTTATTATATTAAATACTTTTTTTTTTCTTTCCCTCCGTGGGAGGTGTAGTGTAAGAAGCATATACAAACTGTCATGCCTATATAACCCATGTCTATTATGAATAAACGGCAGTCGTATCTAGAACCTGTTTGTTTCAATACACATCCGAACACCCGTCTTCATACACCACTGGAACAACTGCAGAGATGTACTTATACAACTTTGGGACACTTTCTCGGGATTAAGCATGTCTGCTTCCCACTCGATGGTCATGGTATTTTCCATGATGCACAATACACTTAACGTACACTTTGAAATACAGAAATAGTAAACCTAAAAAGGTTTAAGCACTAAGAAATTAACACTAAAGTCCTAACTAATTGAGTCCATTTCTCGTAACTGCACACGGGGCGCGGAAAATTACCACGGCTGGCACACCGTGGTAATGCACAAGAGAATCACGCCAGGTAAAAACCCAGCGAGATAGCGGCGGCGGCCGCGCGTCGCACGAGCGAACGCGGGCGAGGGCCTCGGGGCGGGGCGGGGGCGCGCACAATGCAGCGCGGACCTGCGAGCAGGTAGAGAGTAGGGATGTAACGGAAGAGGTTTTAACAGAAGCGGAAGCGGATGTTTAAAATTTAGTTTAACGGATGCGAAAGCGGAAGCGGAACTTAAAACGGAAACGGAAACAGAAGCAGAAGCGGAGCTTAAGGGCAGGTCCGTTTAAAAAAATAAATCTAATTATTAATAGTTTTTATTTTAGCATAAACAATGTAAGACCTTTTAGGTTTAAAAAAATAAAAAACATAAAATTTTACCTAGTAGGTAATACAGTGATAAGGTTTTCAAAGAATCAAGATAAATCATCAGGATTTGACATTACAAGGAAACTATTACCTATTAAAAATAAAAAAGAGCATTACCTAGAACTTAAGGTATTAAGAAAATAAAAAATATATTTTTTGCTTATTAAAAAATAAAATTGCACTTTTGAATTGTACCGGGATATTACTTTTGGTTACCTAAATTAAAGGAGGAATAAAATTAGTTTGATTGTAATCATAAAACACTTAATCGTGTTATTACCATAATGTAACATAAGTACCTATTGAGTATCATTGCTTATCTAAAGAACATAACACTTAAGACTTCAGACACTTACTAACTTTTACCTAAAGAAAGTTTGTTTTCAATGTTAGTTTAGTAGGCACCTACATAACAAATGTACTTAAGTCAATTGGAGTGATTCTAAAAGTAGTAAATTGTATTTTATAAACAAAAGCTTCGCCGCCTTGTCTCCCTGCAGTCTGTTTCTAAGTGTGCATATATAAGGCCTGCACCACTGAAAAGTTGCTCGCTCGCCACGGAACCTGGCGGGCACGACAAATATTGGCGCGCAATGGCATGTAGCGATTGATATTTAGTATTAGTTTTCCACCACAACAGTGGGTCCTCATTCATGGGAATGCGGTTCTCTCGGTTGTACTCATTAATTAAGCCCTTAAATATCATAAATTTGTCCACAACTGCATTATTATCGGATGTGTTATCTTCATCATCGCTACTTAACAGTATGTTTGATAAAACTGATTGGACACTGCTAGATTGACCAGCACCAGCAGCTGATGCTGGTGACGCCAACCTTCGTCTTTTTTCCGCAGAAACATCAGTATGTTCACCGTCAGCATTATTACCTCGTTTAGTTCCATCACCAAGTGTCCCAATTATTTCTGATTCAACCTTTTCTATAATAACTTCGTTGAAAAATTTTGCTTTGTATCGCGGATCTAAATATGTAGATACAGGAAACAAATTGTTAAAATGTATGTCCCCAAGTCTGGAATTCAATGGGTCAATGCCACATTTTATTTAATTCTTAAATCTTTCATTAGTGTCTGGTTTATTTTCTTCTACTTGTAATGTATGCTTCAGTGTATGTATTAATGACCGATGAGATGCTTGTGTTACTATCACTCATATGGCGTGTAATCTCATCGAACGGTTGTAATATAGAAACCAGGTTTTTTAGGTACAGCCATTCTTCAGGAGATATTTGGGGAATATTGTGCTTACTTGCGTACAGACAAATTGAATCCTGTATTTTGATTAATCGTTCTACCATATAAAATGCGCTATTCCACCGTGTACTACACTCCTGTATCACACCTAAGACGTCTTGGTTAAGCTGCTCCTTTTGAATTTTATGTAGTTCACTTAGGGCTATTTGGGAATGGTGAAAGTGCGTGGCGATTTTTTTGCATTTTGCAAGTAGTTGCTTGACTTCGTTAACAGAATCTAATGCATTCCGCACACATAATTGTAACTGGTGAACGGTGCAACAAGCATCGGGTATTTGGGCAAGTTTCATTGCTCGTACAATATTAGATCCAGAATCGCGAATAAAGCAATGAATTTTCTCATACGCAATTTTCCACTCAGTCAACATATCGTTAAGTTTCTTTTCTATTTCATCTCCTGTATGTCTGCCTTGGAAGGTATGGCATTTTAAGATAACTTTAAGTCTGTCGAAGTCCTCATTTATTGCATGAGCAGTTATGCTTAGCAACGACACATTCGAACTTGGATCACTCCAAATATCTGTAGTTAATGAGATTTTTTCAAATTGATCCAGCAAACCATTAATTTCTGTTGCTCATTTTTCATATAACTTACCACAAATATAGTCCGTAAAAAACTGTCTTCCCCTTAATTGGTAATTTGGTGCGACAAACTGCTAAAACCGTCTAAATCCAATGCCCTCCACGAAATTAAAGGGCAGATCTTGAAAGGCAATCATTTCGGATATTAATCTATCTATTTCCATAGACTTGAGATTCGTATTGCACCATTTTTTATTTTTCATGAAAGTTTCTTTCAGGGAGATTTGTTTTTTCGCCTGTTGAAGTGGTGTCGGTGTAGCTGTAGATGTCGAAGCCTGCGCATTTATCTTTTTAACTTCCGATTGGTTCAATTGCTCATATTCTGCAACGTGCATAGACTTCAAATGACTTTTTAACGCTGTGGTCGTTCTTCCCTTTCTGGAATAAACCTTCAGACAAATTTTACACTTAGCGGTCTCTGCATCAACTGGATCAAAATAGTTCCAAATCGAACTTGATTTTGGTTTCATTGTTCGTGTTTTTCACTCACTTATATTCACTACACACAGTCAGTAGGTGTACAACTACAATTCTACACACCTACACAGGTAAATAATTACACGACAAAACATGTACGAACAGAGTTTTTAAATTAATAATACGAACGAAAACAAAACTACTAATAAGTGCAGCACGTGGCAAGCCGGGCGCCGACAATGACTGGTATACCTGTTTGTTTCTAATGCGCGTCGCCCGTGTCCCACTGCCGCGCTAAGCTTTGACATCCGCTATGACTTCCGCATCAAAAATAGCAGAAACGGATGCGATGCGGAAGTGCAGGCCAGGGAACTCCCTACCAGTAAGGTCCTCGGGCAGGCGATCCCTCTGGGACCTCTCCCGCCTCGAGGGCTGAGTCCTAAATACATTCTGCACCTTTGGAGCGAGGGAGCACCCCCTGTAGCTGGCGACATGATCCCCCCCAAAGTTGCAGCACTTGGGCGGGAGCTCTGAATCTTTCGGGCGCGGACACGCCCGAGATTCGTGGTTTTCACCGCACCGCACACAGTTAGGAGACATGTGGCAATGTCGGGAGCCATGACCGAAAAGTTGGCAGTTATAACACTGCGGGACCTGTCCGTGGCGGTGGGGCTTCTCAAACACGACGCCCGACAGTCCGCACACAGTCGTTTCATTGAAGAGCTCCTTGCCTCGACCTCCATCCCCTCCTCCGCCGGCACCACCACAGGTGGACTGACGGCCGAACCCGAGGATCCTACGGAAGCGGGGGCGGACCCATGTGCCGCCACCTCAGCTCCGCCGCTACCGATTTTGGCCCTCTTAGGGACCTCTGCTACAACCGGAGTAAACTCACAGTCTCGAAATGATAATTCACTGACCGTAGGAGACGAGAGGAGAGAAATCCCGGCCTCCGCCCTACGGCGCTTGCCTGCAGCAGGCTTATGTTTACCCGCAGGCAACTGCAGGCCGACCTCCATGGCCTCATCCGCGACCACCTCCGGGGACAAGACCAGACGAAGGGCCTGCGACCCCTCGTCGTCCTCAGGGAGAGGACTAAAACTATTAGCCGTTAACACAATACGCCCTACCTCTGGCTCATGAGCCGGCGAGGCGGGCGGGGCAGAATAAACAATAGGTTGGGTAGGGGGACAGACATTGGGGGTCAAAGGAGGCGACAGCGACTCCACCATCGCACCCCCCTGACTCAGCACAAGGGCAAAAGCTGAGCGCGCAAACGCGTCATCCTCCACTACTCGATTAATCAATCAATCAATCAATCAATCAATATATTTATTCGTTCATCACAGGTACATGAGGTGGTAACATAATATTTAAAGGAACAGCTATGACGTGCCTTCTGGCGTACGAAACAATTGGTTCTTAATTAAAATCTAATCTGAGTAGTCTAACAATGAAAAGTCTATATCTAATACTACATTACATGTACAATATATGTCAAAGATCATTCAAATAATCTGCTACACTATAATAACACTTAGACAGTAAGAAATTAAATAATAAGGATTTAAACTTGTGTATTGTGGCCGTCTGCCACGCTTCTGGCAATTTATTAAACAATTTTGGTGCCATTACAAGTACACTCTTTTGCATCAAAGCTGTCTTAGTCTTACTAACTACCAAAGCTGGTTTCCTTAGGCGAAGGTTGCAAGTTTGCTTTTGCTCTCTAAACTGAAAAAAATTCGAATTACTTTTGACAAAAATACAACACTCGAAAATGTATAGACATGGAAATGTCAGTAACTTTAGGGACTGAAAATAAGGCATGCAGCTTTGCTGGGGATTCAGTCCACAGATAGCCCTTACACATCGTTTTTGAGCCCTGAATAGTGTACCTCGATATGTAGAGTTTCCCCAGAAAATTATTCCATATCGCAGGGTTGACGAAACAAATCCGTGATAAGCGGTTAGTACAGTATTGCGGTTGGTGATTTTAGCCAATTTGTACAGAGCATATGAAAATCGGTATAGTTTCTTGCATACTTCTGCCGATTGCGACTTCCACGACATGTTGCTATCTAACAAGATGCCTAAAAACGTATACACTTGCACCTTATCGACAGTTTTGCCTTCATGTGTAATATTTAGTGTTGGAAATTCATTTCTTTGGCTAAACTGCATTAATTTAGTTTTTTCTAAATTCACTTTTAAATTATTATAATCTAACCAGTCAATAATATGTCTTAAATTAGTATTAATTGCATTCTCATAGTCTATGTCGCTATTTTTCTCTATAAATACGGTGCTGTCATCGGCATATAGCACCATTGGATACTGGCTAGATTTAATAATGTCATTTACATAGACTAAAAATAGTAATGGGCCCAGAATGCTACCTTGTGGTACCCCATATAAGATATGTCTTTTATTAGAAGTATATATAATTTCACGTTTAGTAACAGGACATATTTGTATAATTTCTGTGAATTGTACTCGACTTTCTAAGTATGACCTCATAAGATCTAGAGCATTACCCCGAATCCCATAATGATTCAGCTTTTCTAACAGTAGTTTATGATCTACGTGATCAAAAGCCTTCGTCATGTCCATGTAAATGGCACAAGACGGCTTTCTTTTGTCAAGACTATTGACAGCTCTAGAGACCAAGTCGTAAATAGCTACGTTTATTGACATGTTTTTTCGAAATCCTCTTTGCTCATCGATTAGTATCCCGTATTTTTCAAAAAAATTGTATAATTTGTTACAGATGATCTTCTCAAAGATCTTTGACATTACTGGTAACAAAGCGACGGGGCGATAATTACTGGCATTCGATTTATCACCCTTTTTGTATAATGGTTTTATAACAGCAATTTTTAAGTCGGCGGGAAAAGTGCCTGTAATGAAGCTAAGATTTACAATAAGAGACAGCGGTAATGAGATGAAGTCACTTACATATTTAATGACTTTCGTGTTTATGCCATCGAATCCAACGCTATTTGTTTTCCTTAGGCAAGCAATGGTCTTTATAACTTCTTCGGGTGTAGTTGGGTTCAGAAAAATAGAGTTAGAATTCATAGGCATGTTTATGGATTGTTTGTGAGAGTCATTATGTGTGATTTCGTCTATGAAGAAATCATTAAAGCCATTCACAATGTCTGATGACTTTGTATAGGATATACCATGAGCTATTAGCTTGCTAATAGGCTCCTTTGGTTTACAAACTTTGGCTTTGTTTATAATTTGCCACGTAGCTCTCGTTTTATTTCTAGATGAAGAGATAAAGAAATGATTTTGAGCTCGTTGTGTCAGTTTTATCACTCTCTTTAGTCTATGAGCATACGCCTTATATGCATGTTTATTTTCATGCGTTTTATTTAGTCGGTAAAGCCACAGTGCATGCCTTTTTTTTACAGCATAATCGGATTCCATTTGATATCCACTTAGGCCTAGCTTTTAGAGATTTTTTGATTAACACATAAGAAAAACAAAGATTATATACAATTTTAAACATGTCCAAAATATATTTATATGATTTCTCGACATCATTTGACGAGTATACATCATTAAAAGTTAAACATTTAATGTGTTTTCGGAATAGTTCAAGGTTTTCTTGGCTATAGTCTCGGCGTCTGATACGCCACGATGTAAATGAGCCACTTTCATGAATACGGCATTTCAAAGTTTGGGCAGAATGGTCTGATAAAGCTAGCTCTAATACCTCGCCTTTAGCGTCTTTTATATTGTGGGCAAAATTGTCAAGGCATGATCCACTAATACTTCTCGTAGGTTCCTTTAGTTCAAGTGACAAATTATAACTAAGTAGCAGATAAATAAATTCTCGGCTAGTTGGCGTGTCTTTCAAGATGTCTATATTATAGTCGCCGCAGATAACAACCTTTTTATTCCTTAAAGTACATGTTGACTGTAATATAATTTCTAGGTTTTTGCGGAAGATATCCATACTAGAACCAGGAACCCTGTATATACATACAATTATCATATTAAAATCAGTGAGATCTATCGCGCAACATTCGATGACACACTTTACGGAGAGATCTTTGATATTTTCTAATACTTTATAGCGAATTCCGGTCCGCACCATAAGACATGCTCCTCCTCTTCTCTTGTCTCTACAGAAACTGGTGGCCAGGGAGAAGTTAGGGATAGATAAGAGTAATTCATTATCAGCTGTCATATTGTGTTCTGTTATTCCAATGATGTCTATTGGCATCTGCTGTATTTCAAGGTCTCGTAGATGTATTGATAGCTCGTCATTTTTTCCAAGTAGCCCTGATATATTTTGATGAAGGATGAGTAGTTGTTTGTGTAGATCGAGCTTTTTGCGGGGGAGTGCTTTACGTTCGGTTACTGTATAGCTCTGTGTTGTAGACTGTTTATCCACCAGGGGAGATAATGCTGCCTGCTGTGGTACCGAGTGACAACTGCTGTGACGAGCGCCTCGCCCGTCAGTCGCTGTGACGAAACCTATCGTTCTGGTCAAATGGGGAATTCATTTTTGGATTCGTATTAAGTTGTACTTCTTTGTGGTTTTCTTTCATTGATTCTCGATGTCCAGGTATGTCTACATGTTTTAATGGTGGGAAGTAATCAGATATCTTCCTTTGTACTTCCTTATAGATTTTTTTCTTCGATTCCCGAGGTCCAGCAGCATGACTGTTCCAGGAAATAAACCCACTTACATGACCTAGAATATTTTCCATTCCTTGATTGTTAACACGTCCTGTGATTCCAGAAAACATTTCCCAACTCAGGTCCAGGTTTGAATCAAAGGAAAAATGTCTCTCATGAAGTTTTATGTTAGTACGTAGTAATTTATTGAAAGACTCAATCCTATAATTATATAAGGGTCTACCACATATGTAAGTCGGGCATACCACAATTATGTTTGTATGTTTGATCGAATACAGTTTATCAGTAATATATTTCACCAGATCATCATACTCTTCATTTTCCTGAAAGTCTTCTTCTCCAATTATTATCACATAATAATCTGCCAAGGTTAGTTTTTTTACATGAGATTCAGGTTGATGCAGTATTTCCCTGATCCCGCCACCAGTCGTAATATAATGGCAGTAGTTGTAACCATTCAGGATCTCGTTATTCCCTATAATTTCTGTAATTTTACCGTTTTTTCTATTACTGGCTAAAACTAATCTGTTTCTGGTGGGGTTCTTTTCGAGACAATGGATGGGCTTGTTTTTAATCGTAGGGCTTGTTTTATTAGAGGAAATTTCAGGTTTAGTGTTCCTTGGTGAGGTTAACTGTTCATTTTGGTGTGTATCAATTGTCATCAAATGGTCGACATTCTTATTTAAGTCTGTGCATTGTCCAAGTCCCTTAATGATTTGTTGGAGCCTGCATAATTCTTGTTGGGATTTAAGAAGGTCGATTTCTAGTTCTTTTATCTGCCTTTCCATAGCAGCAACTTTCGCGGAGCTTTCGGCTTGTGGATCAGAATTTGTAGAGGAGGCATCTGACAAACTTTTGTGCGTTCTTTTTGACGGTTGCGGGGATTTGCATATATCTTTGAGGGTGCTTATTTCCCTCATAAGCTTTTCATTTATTCGTGAATATTCATTTTTCTCGAGAATAACATTCTGGAGCTCATTTTCAGTTATAGAAAGACCTAGTTTCAGCCTTTGGATTTCATTTTTTAACTCGGATACAAGTTCCGTATCATTAGACAATTCAAGGCTTTTTGATAGAGTATCATCCGAAAATTGAAAAGTTTCGCTGCTCTGAAATAAGGATTTACTTGATTTTGATTTAATCAGTGAAGTGTCTTGGGGTGAGCAGTCTTTCGTATTGACTTCAATTTTTTTGGCAGAGGAGTTTGACGCTTGTGGCGGCGTCCTCATGGTGTTTTTTGATAGATTTGTTTTCTTTCCCATGTTCTCTTGGCTCTCCACAGTATATAGTTCCATACTCTTAATTTCTTTTTTTAAATTTTCGGTTAATTTATCTTTATAACTTATCATTTTAAGGCACTTAAATTGGTCGTGTAATCCTTCCTCGTCACTGTGCACCGTGCTATGTTTATTATCAGCTATTAATTTCCCTGTGCGTGAGGGCTTCCCAAGTGGCGCTTTTACAGGAAGGCCATCGCCACAGTCGCTAATTTCAACAGGCTTGGACGGCTGTGTCGACGTCTTTTTTTGTTGTTTGCAATTGGAGCACTTCCATTTTTTTATATTCATTGGTAGAATTTTCTTGAACTCTACTACTGATAAGCCAGCGCACGTATGGTGCAGTTTGTCTTGGCAGCCAGCACATTTTAGTAATACATCAGTGCTGAGTTCTAACTGGCATTTCGTACACTTCATTGTATTTTTGTGATAAACTGGATAGTAATTATTTATATATAAACACACTAAATCTTGTCTCTTCGTAAACGCTAACTAACAAAGTTTCTGAACGAGCGCGCCGTGTTTTGACGTTATCAGCTGTCAGCTGTCACTTGTCAAGTCGTCGCCGTGCGCCGTCGTCGGTGCGCGTGCGCGATCAGCTGATTTATTTGATTACCGTGATTTTTAAGATATATTATGACGAATATTGTCTGTTAATTTGAAGTTCTCTCTGTCTGAGTGTGTTAACATAAAGTACAGTTCTCTTCGTCATCCGATTTATACGTATTTAACGGAAAGTAGCTCACCGAAATGCTCTTCGATGATTATCCATGTAGTGCAGTGATGGTTCCATGTTTTTAAGCACTTTCATTCACTTAATATGAAGGTTTTACCAAGGTTTGTGATTATTATTTACGCAGTTAAGTAATACAGTTCTTCTCTGACAGATGCCACACACACCAACTAATAAATAGATTATACTTCTCCTCCGTCATCGTTCAAGAGAAATAACAAAAAATGTACAAGACTTACCTAAACTTACGCTAAAACTAAATATACACATACGCTAATGTACATTATATCACAAATCGTCACTATCGAAACGCGATGGCCCGCACCAGCACCGCAAAAGCGGAAAACAAACACTTCACAATTAACATTTTGCAAAAAATGCAGGCCTAAGCCTCCGTCTTCGTGAAAAACCAGCGCGCGCACACTTCAGTACCAAAATTGCACAAATCCGTTGCTAGGAAACTTACATGAAGAAAGTTTTCCAATTTAAAATTGACACATACGGAGCTCCGTTCAGTTTGACGGCCGCGAGTCCAATAACACACTGCTTTGCTTTTTTTTTTTTTTTGAATGGATTTTTCTTCAAGCCGGGCCACACAGGACCCCTTTGCTCGGCGAGGGCAAGACGTGATTTGGCTACGAGACCAAAACAGCAAAATTATACAATGTAAGAAACTATTCTAAGTCTTAAAGCTAAGTGCCCGCTAGTCTTAGGGACTTGCGGGTCTTTCTTTCCCTGGAGGAGGGAGAATTAAGGTGTTGTCACTACTACCCCTAGTAGTTGATTCTAACAATAGAGCTGGGCTGGAAGAGCTAGAGATAGGATTGTCGTACATATCATTCCCCGACGCAGGAGGAGAAGAAAGAGTGGGTGATAGTTTTCCCTCCCCGAGGAGGGTTTTGGCTTGAAATGGTTAGTTCAGTTGAGCTGGCACTCCCCGACGCAGGGGGAGAAGAAAGAGAAGAAGAAGACTTATTGGTAGTAGTGACAACACCAGGATTGGCCCTTGGGAAGGGAATCCAGGGGTAGTACGGGGGCGATTTCGGGACGCCTCCACGACGTAGAGAGGGCCTATAAGGCACTCTGGGCTGTTGGATGGACAAATTAGGTGAGTCAGTGCCATGATGATTTAGTGCGGAGGTTTGTGGATTTGTGTGTGTGAGTGTATGTTTTGTGTTTGTTTTGTTAGTAGGTTTGTGTCTGGAGGCTAGCTCCTTTTCCAGTCGGATGCTCTCCTCGTGCACCAACGTGATGTCGTCGTCGCTGTCCAAAAGAGCGTTTTTTGGACGTCTTTTCAACAGCGGCGACGACTTGAGGGTAGTGTAGTTACCGAAGGCCTTAATGAGCGGATTTGTGTGTGCTCCGGCCTTTTCGTGGAGATGCTTTGATAGCATCTTCATATGATATTTCATTGAAGGCATTTTTAGGTCCTTATGGTGGTCTGTGTTCCTGACATACCATGGCGCCTTCGCTAT
The DNA here is from genome assembly GCA_945867215.1 of Epinotia demarniana. Taxonomy (NCBI): domain Eukaryota; kingdom Metazoa; phylum Arthropoda; class Insecta; order Lepidoptera; family Tortricidae; genus Epinotia; species Epinotia demarniana. The sequence goes on from OX244283.1 coordinate 13,740,936, forward strand.
CCGGCGTAGGTAACGATTTTGTAAGGTTTGAAAAGACTTGAGCTTCGGTTTGGACGCGTGGGCGAAGACAGTAGATGAGTAGGTGAGGACGGGCCTAATGCAAGCTTTGTACAGAAGGAGTTTGTTACTGATGGACATTTTTGAAGATTTATTTATAAGGAAATTGAGTCGACCGGAAATGAATGCGGCCCTGTCTCTGACGACTTTAATGTGTCTGTGGAAATTTAGGCGACGGTCAAGGTGTACGCCTAGGTATTTGACAGTGGAGACCCAGGCAATGGGGGTGTTGAAGAGGGTGATAGGAGTGGTAACCTATCGCAATCACTAAAATTTATTGACCGAATATCGTTTGTCCGAAAACTTTTCGTATTATTATGAGTTCTCCGAATATACAATTCATTACTTTTTTCATTTACCATTTGATTTTGTCCAGATGTTTCAGTTGTCCGAAAAACTTTTACCGCTACAGTCATTTGGGCTTTGGCTTGTTACAACTTTTGTTTCACAGCCAATTTTTTACTTATCCATCATTACTTTCCGCATTTCATACGTTTAGCCAAATGTTCATTTTAAGGGAAATTCAAAAGTAATTTTACTGAGACTCTAAGGCAGGTCGGTGTAGATACGACGACGTGTGAACTGAGGAGGAGTGTCAGGTGAACTGCGACCCTACAGCGCGCGAGCCGAGCGAGCGCAGGGAGCGTGCCGCGGCAGCGGCCACCGAAGCGCCAGAACCGAACACTTTTTTACTACCTAATGCTTACATATGTACTGTATTAGTATGGGTCAGGTCGGAAGAAATAACTTGAAACGCCGCCATTTCATGATATGCCTAAAAGTTAGCCAGGCTTATCACGATGTGCCTGATAAACAATACGGCAGATCGATGAGAACAACGCAAATTATGTAGGCTGGGAGTCGGAGGATTCGAGAGAAACCAATGAATGCGAACTTAAATTCCTTTAATGACGGAATTACAAAAAGATTAAAATAAATCAATTAAAATTAATTATATTTAAGAGGTGCCTAATGGTCGATGTGAGAACCAAGAGTGACGAACAGTTTAGTCTTTTCGGGAAACGGGGCACGCTGTTGCGAAATGCAGCGTCGGCACCACCTGCATGGCCACTTGGGCGGTGGCTGGTTATGCAAGCATATAACACCTCCATCCTCAGCTAGGCAACTATTCGAGATTCTTCAAGAATATTGCCGAGCCATGATTCACTTCTATGTTTCTGGGGTGCAGCTTTGGTTTATCTGGTGTCTGGTCGATGGCTTCTGGAGCGTCAGTTTTGATGGTTTCCAATGTATTTGTTCGGCATCGTTTCGAGAACAGGCGACGACCGGTTATAGCGACAGCGACTGTGCCTGCGCAGAGTATGAGTAGGTAGACTGGTATAGTAGTATGGTACAGGCTTAAGTGGTCGATCTGATGTATATTCACTGGTAGTTGCGAGGATATCTTTTTGTCGCTGGCGTGCAGGTTTTCCAGGTTAATAGAGTTCAGGGTCAGTGAAGGGGATGGCTCCCGAGCTCGCAATTCATCTATTGAAGTAATGTCTGGTAGTTCCATGATTTTTAATGCATGACCCTCTACCTGGTCGTTAAAGTTGGTAATGGTGTAATCTGGGGTTTTCAGGACGCATTTGTGCGGGATTTCAACAAGGTAGCTTCCCTGTATCGTTTTGAACTGTTCTTGGCCGCAGGAGGTTTGTATTTTAGTCAGCTGTTGTTGTTATACTGCTGGTCTAGTTAGAAATACTCTCGTGTGTTGGCAGGACGGGTTGAGCTGCTGCGAAGTGATGAGCTGGTACGTGCAGTCAAGTTGGTTTTGTATCTTCTGATTGAGTGGTTCCTCGCAGAGATGCCATGATTTGACCTTCGGACATTCTGTCTCCATGTACATAGAATCCTGTTCATGAACCGCTAGGGAGAGGGAGGTATTAGAACCTGATGATTTCTATTAGGTATTACTGCTAGTTTGTATAAATCATAGACTCTATCTACTGCAATCGGCACCTTAAAAACTAACACTACCTGCTTATCTATATAGTATGATCCAACTTTAATTAGATCATAATATTCTCTAAGATCTACTTCAAGGATCTCTCCCTTAGGGTAGAGAACCTTTACCTTATCTAACATGCTTTTAAGAGCAGCAAAACTAAGTATCGCGTGAGTTATACTCGACGCCCGAATAAGAGCTAACGCATTTCCTAATTTGTCCAGTTCTTCAGACAAGTTTTCTACATTATCATTCAGGATGACCAAGTATTGTGCCAAGTGTGCAAATTTAATTAATTCGGTCTCACCGTTCTTTTCGCTCTGAATGGCTAGCGTAACGGCCTGGGTAATTTTTTCTTGATTTTTAACTGTGTTATCTAATATCTTGGAGTGTTCGAGCATCCATTCTTTAGATAAACTGATATGATTATTAAATTCAGACTGTAATTTATTTTCATTGTTTTGAAAAGTTTTAATTGCAGCGTTATATTTTATAGCGTCTGTATAATCTAGGTTTCCGGAAATACTTTTAATTATCGAGCCGAGACCATCTATAAGTCCTCTTTTTACACGGTCGGGTTCAAAAGTCTTCACCTGTTCTGAAACCCTTTCGAGCTTTGCGCTGAGAAATGATATGTGCGGTTCATATAGTGAAAAAGTCTTATTATTAAGTTGAGGTCCAAGGTTAAGTAACTGTGTTTGTACTATGTCAATTTTATGGTCAATGTCATTTAAGTCTACATGTTGTAAAAAGACGTGGTAGTGAGAGACGAATTTTGTCGGTCCAAGTTTGAAAGGGAGTAGTCCTGGTCCATTGTCAAGGCTTTCAAGTGTTACTTCTTCCGCCACGGTCATTTGTAGAAGGTATATCAGCAGTATTCTGTAACAATTTTGAATCGTTAGGGACTCTCGTAAGACGCGACTTTGCTACGGCACCTCTTTGTTTTTTTGTGAAAATATGGATGGGGAGGTCGGCCATTACAATGTCTTGAGTATATCGAGGAGCTAATTTTTGCCTAGTGGCCATGGGATTCCTGATAAAAACATGTTGATCGGGAGAATACTCTATTTCGGGGTCACGGTCCTTATTCCTTGCATCCGTGAGTTCGGTGCGGTGTTGTAAGGACGCTTCATTGATGAGGTCGTAAACTTTGGTCATTCCTTGTCTATGGTCGCGTATGTACTGTTGTAATAAATGCTGTGATAAATCTATGTCAAAAGGGTCGCGTGGGTCGAAATGTCCTGTTATTATATCCAAGGGCCTACATTTAGTGAAACTATGAATGGAACTATTATACCCTAATAGAGCATAAGGCATAAGGTGTGAAGTTGGCTCCTTTGGTCGTTCTAACTTCAGAATTCGTAAGTGTTCAAGAATAGTTAAGTGGAATCGCTCTACGATCCCGTTATCATTAGGCGAGTGTGCAAGGACTTTATGGTGCTGAATTTTATGCAGTTTCGTGAATTCTGCGAAGAGTTGGTTCGAGAATTCGGGACCTTGGTCCGAGACTATGGTGAGTGGGACGCGATGGTGAGTAAAGTAAATCATAAGTGCTTGAATAACACTGATAGCAGTGCCATCTTTCAGAGGATATGCCTGCGCGTATTTAGAAAAAGCATCTACTAAGGTAAGATATTTTTCATTTTGTACTGTAAAAAGGTCTATATGAACAATTTCGAATGGTTTGGTAGGTGGTGGGACAATGCAAAACTGTTGCCTAACAGGATTCCGGTCATACTTTGCTTGGCCGCAAACGCCGCATTGATTAATAAATTTGGTTACGTGTTCCTTCATCTTTGGCCAGAAGTACCTGTGGGACAAGGCCAGGTAACATTCGTTAATACCACGGTGATTCGTTTTTCCTATATGGTAGTTTTGGATGATTTCCTGCTGTTTCAAATAGTCCTTTACGTTCTCAACTTCCTTTTTTGTTAAATATATATTCATAGACGAGTTTCTAAACCGGTCTTGTAAGATGGGGACAATTTTGTACATAGCTAAAGGGGGGTAAACTATTATTCCGGTTTTAACTTTAGGATTAATATGCTCGTTTACAGCGTTGACCAAATCTTCTTCTAGATTGCGTTCGGATATCTGGATTGTGGTAAGGGTATGAGTGTCGAATGGTTTTGTAACTACTGCTCGTTTTTTAATGTCACCTACGATCGTTAGTCGGATTTGCCTATTGAATTTATTCAGGGGATCATCTGTAATTGGTACTTCTAATATTGGGTTTTCCGCGCTTGTGTGGGCAGTGAGGGTGGATGATCCTGCTTCAGACGGGGTTGTGCGGGCAGTGAGGGTAGACGATCCTGCTTCAGACAGGGTTGTGCGGGCAGTGAGGGTAGATGATCCGGATTCCGATGGAGTTTTTTCTGAGTGATTCACTATCATAGAGCAAAGGGAACAAGTCTCTTCGTTATGAATTTCTACCCGCGATAGTGCGTCAGCATTCTGATTATATTTACCTTTTTTATAGATTACGTTATAGGTATACTCACTCAATTTCAATCTCCAGCGAGTAAGTCTGGAGTTAAGATCTTTTAGGTTCACTAACCACTGTAAGGGTTTATGATCGGTGATAATCGTAAATTTGCGTCCGAAAAGGTACGGGCGGAAATACTTCGTTGCCCAAACGATTGCCAAAAGCTCCTTTTCTATCGTACGTATTACGTACGTACGTATCGTATAGTTGATTTCACTATCATTCAATGTTCTTGAAGCGAAAGCAATCGGCCTGTCAGATCCTATGGGCCCCTGAGAGAGCACCGCTCCAATAGCAACATTGGAAGCATCAGTAGTCAAAATAAATTGCTTATTGAAATCGGGGTATTGCAATATCGGATCATTTACAAGTAGAGTTTTACATCTCTCAAAGCAATTAATATAATCAGGGTTTTCATAAGTTATTTTTGATCCCTTTTTGAGGCATTGTGTCATTGGTTTGGTAATACGAGCAAAATCTGGGATGAACTTCCTGTAATATCCTACCAAACCAAGAAATCGTTTTATCTCGGTTTGGGTTTTAGGCATTGGAAATTTCTGAATGGCGATAATTTTATCAGGGTTGGGTTTGATCCCATCTTTGCTGATTACGTGACCCAAATACGCGGTTTCTAATTTTAAAAATTCTGATTTTTCCATCTGTATTTTAAAGTTAGACTCACGGAGACGCTTAAACACCTTTTCTAAATTGACTATATGCTCCTGAAGGGAAGTACTGAAAACTATAATGTCATCTAAATACACGAGACAGACCGTGTTTTGTAAATCTCTTAATACGTTGTCCATGACGCGTTGAAGTGTCGAGGGTGAGTTCTTGAGCCCCATCGGCATTCTAAGGAACTCAAAATGGCCATGTTCTACATTGAACGCTGTCTTGGCTATGTCCATGGGATCCATTTCCACTTGATAAAATCCACTGGCAAGATCAAGCGTCGTAAAATATTGACAGTTACCAAATTTGTCGAGTACATCTGTTATGTTGGGGATCGGATATTTATCGTCCAAGGTTTTCTCATTCAGTTTTCTAAAATCCACAACTAACCGCCATTTTGTCTTACCTGATGCATCAACTTTCTTCGGAACTACCCAAATGGGGGAGCTCAAGGCAGATTCGGATGGACGTATGATATTTTGTTCTAACATCTTAGTAATCTGTTCCTTTACCTCATTACGGTGTATGAAGGGATAGCGATAGGTTTTACTATAAACCGGTAATTCATCCGTGGTGTTTATTCTATGTCTTATCTTATTAGTGAAACTAAGTGGCTCGCCTTCTATGTAAAATACGTCAGCATATTGTGAGCATAGCGCTTCTAAATTAGCGCGTTCCTCGAGGTTCAAATGATCGGTGCGCAAGCGCGATAATACGTTGCTAGCGCGATCTGAGCTTGGCTGTTTAGTGCGGCTGCACTCAACGTTTAATATTTCAGCCTGCACGGGACGATTCAACGAAAAGATTACGTCATTCGGGGTTGGGTTTACAACTTCTAGTATGCCCCGGTTGTTATGTATCGTAGTAAAACATTCCGCTATAAAACAATTTGATACAGATTGACGAGGGATAAGCGCGTCTCCCTCCCGGCCGTTAATCGGGACTTTAATAAGTCGTGAAGAATTAGCAAGTATTACATCTTCGTATAAATTACAGTTCCTGGAATTATACATTCTTATAGGATTGGTCGCACTTTTTGTAACTAGGACGTTATTTTTTAAATCAATATTGGATTCCCATTCGTTAAGTAAGTCTAGACCAATTAAACCATCGAAATAATTGTGAAATTTATACACGAAGAATGTTACGTTGTTATCACTTTTAAATTCTGGGAAGCACGGTAATGTGACGGAATAATCGTTACGGCTGGTAGCATGTACATTCGTCACCTCGAACGGATCATATTTCCATTGTACGCTTGGGAAATATTTCGTAACCGAGTCGGGATTGATAAAAGACTGATTTGCGCCGGTATTTATAAGAAATTTCAGCGGCGGGTTAGCTATTTTTATATACGGTAATTGTCGTTGTGTCTGTAAGTTGAGTTCTATTTTTGTCTTCCTAACTCTGGATTTCTCCGAAAATCCTCATGCTGAATGGTGGGTTCTTCTTTTTTATAAGCTTCGCCTGCGGTGTTCGGATACGAAATCTCTGGATATTGAGGTTGGTTCGCAGACTCGTCATAGTAAGTATCGTCAGTAGGGTACTCGTCACAGTAGTTGTCCTGATAATATTCATTATAATAGTCGGTATAAGGTTCATAGTCCAGTGTATAGTCGTTGCACTCGGTAAAGTTAACATCTCTAGATCTGAAATAATTATTCGGTTGCGGGTTCCTGAAATTGGACCAATTCTGAGTAGGTGGCAAAGGCCTGGCTACGTAATGACTGACACCGCTCATAGGGCGCACGGTATTATTTCCATTGCTTTGGAAATGATTTCTAGGCCTGAATGAGTTTTCTTGTGGATTGTAGTTAGGTGGTCGTGCTCCAAATATTTGCTGGGTACGGGTAGGGCCTTGAGGAGGCTGATTTAAATTTGGTCTCCATATAGGTCGGGATTGTTGCGGCAAAAACACAGGGTTTGGTCGGGATGGACCCGGCAAATTAAACGCTGGCTGTCTGAATGGTGGTACAGCAAAACCTGGCGGCATTGGACCAATAGATATTTTCGATGGCTGAAAATCAGCTGGTTTCTTATCTAGGCGATCATTACGTTGCTGTAAATATAATGTATTTATTTCTTCGTGGACAAATTCTAGGGCCTTTTCTATAGTTTCGGGCCGCATACAACGAATGCGTGAACCTAGGGGGTCCTTAAGGCCTCGAACATACGCTTGGAGGGTCAACTTTTTGTATAAATCGCGTTTAGAATCAATTGTAGACTGCACAGTTTCATGTAAAGTTACGTATGTCATGAGGGTACTGAACAGGTTTTGACATTTTTCATAGAACTCCTGAGGGGTGGTGTTCCCCTGGGATAAAAGCGCGAGATCGTTGTACAAAGAGGTCTCATCGCGCTGGTCCGCGAAATTATTAATAAGTGCGTTGCGAATTCCTGCCCAGAGCTTTCTGGGACCCCATTCGCATTGATTAAGCGGGCGGCGGGCCCGGTAACTTTATTAAGTATACCATTTATAAGTGCGTAATTCGCCAATGCTTGATCGGGGCGGACAAACTCATCTACTAATTGATCACATAACTTAATAAATCTCGTGAGAACGTTAGGGTTCCCGTCAAACTCGGGTAACAAGCGCAGGGCTTTAAAAATAGAATCTAGGTCTGCCATACTAACTACTTCAGGTTCCGAGTCCGATTCAGAACTTAAATCAAAATTAATATTCCTAAGACCGTCTAGTAAAACGAATCTATTATTACTGCCTAGCCTAGGAGTGCTCGATTGCCGTGGATGGAAAATCTTTGAGCTTTAAAATAATTATGACTATGAAAGTACCTCCTTTCCTAACATAAGCAGCTCTAGAACGATTCTAAAGTACTTACATGCACATTTCTGGCTCTCTGCGGTATCGAAGTTTGGATACTCCTCCGCCCACAGCTCGTAGGTTCCGCCCTCGACGTGATGACCGGATAGCTGCCCGGGCGCTAAGCGAGCGCGAAGTTTCGATTTTGGAAATTCGGTGACCGCTCGCGAACCGGCCCGCGAGGTACGTCTCTCAACTGCGCCAATTATGTAGGCTGGGAGTCGGAGGATTCGAGAGAAACCAATGAATGCGAACTTAAATTCCTTTAATGACGGAATTACAAAAAGATTAAAATAAATCAATTAAAATTAATTATATTTAAGAGGTGCCTAATGGTCGATGTGAGAACCAAGAGTGACGAACAGTTTAGTCTTTTCGGGAAACGGGGCACGCTGTTGCGAAATGCAGCGTCGGCACCACCTGCATGGCCACTTGGGCGGTGGCTGGTTATGCAAGCATATAACACGCATTCGTCGATATTCCTAGTTCTATACCAGGCACATCGAAAAGTAGTTTCTTTCTTGTCCACTGGTGGCGCTGCGTATGCGATGGCGGCCGTATTTGTTGGGAGCCAATAATCATGGCGGACAAAAAGGGCTTGTCATAAGCGAACTCTGCCTTAGGTCGGTTAGGTTAGGGTTCACTTGTGCCCCTCAGACCAGAAATAGACACCCCGCGCAGCGGGGTGGCGTCGACTCGCTGGAGATAATCAGTCCGCACTCCTTATTTTTTTTCATTTACGTATGCGATTTGCCTCGGAATTTCGTGATCTGGCGAATTTTATCGCCCGCTGACATATACATTATTTACCATAAACACAGATTTAGGAAGATAACCTTAGTTTAATTTTAAACTTTTTGCTAATGTTTTTAATATTGAAAATGCATACACCAGCAACAACAACCATTTTCATAAATAAACATATGAATTAGTAAGATTATGTGTGCTCCGTATAAACAATAATATTATGTCAAATATAATAAAGCCGATTTGATAAAATACGAACAGATTATCAACCGAATCGTTACGTCGGTATAACGATATTGCGGGTATACCAATAATTGGGAATCATGATTTGTCAAACAATTACAAAAGCTAAACCATAATATGACCAACCGTAAACGTCGCGAACTAAAGTGTCGGACAAACGAAAAAAAGGCAAACGAAGTTTGTCGAATAGTAAATGCCAAAATGAAAATAGGACAAAAAAATTTAGTGATTCAGATAGGTAACCGATAGGAGTGTGTTTGGAGAGGATTTTGGCATAACCAAGACGACGGGTGAAAATTATTGCCTGGCTCTTATCCGGGTTGACCTCGACCCTCCAGCGGCGGAACCAGTCCCCGAGGGAGCTGATTGCACTTTAGAGGATCTTGCTCAGCCTGGATGGATGCGCGGACGTCGCATAAATAGCGGTGTCGTCCGCAAACAAGGCATAATTTACACCCGGAATCTTGGGGATGTCGTTTATGAAGAGAGAAAAGAGGGTGGGGGCTAGGACGGAGCCTTGTGGAACACCCGCTCTGACGGGATGAACATCCGATAGGGTACCCTCGACTCTATAGCGAAAGCCTCGCCGATCAAGATAGTCCCTGATGATATGGACTATCTGGCGTGGCACTCCAATTGTGTAAAGTTTGTATAACAAACCGTTGTGCCACACCTTGTCAAAGGCTTTAAACCGTTGTGCCACACCTTGTCAAAGGCTTTCGCTATGTCAAGGAAGACGGCGCCGGTAGGAACCGGCCGCTTCCAGGTGTTCATCCAGTAGAGCGTGTGCTCCACAATGCGATGGATTTGCTGTGGACAGGAGTGCCCGGCACGAAAGCCAAATTGCTCATCAATAATGATGTTGTTTTGACTTAAGTGCCGTTTTAACCTCTTGAGCAGAATGCGTTCGAATAACTTGCCCATGGTGCTCAAGAGGCTAATGGGGCGGTAGCTGGAGGGGACATTGAAAGGTTTGCCAGGTTTATGGATGCCTATGACCGTCGCCGATTTCCAGACATCAGGAAAGTGACAGTTGGACAGAGCCGCATTGGAGATGAGTACAAGAAAATTAATGATAGAATCTGGAAGAAGTTTGAAAAGTCTATTTGGAAGCCCGTCCTAACCAGGTGATTTTCTGATTTTCAAATCTTTGACTAGCTGCTTAATTTCGTCGGTGGTGACCTGCTCTAACGGGTCACTGTCGTCAGGGGGGAGACGGGAAAAACGGGCTACCTCATCGTCTATGTGGCTAATGTGATCAATGTCGGGGTGGATGGTACTAGGAGAGCATTGGTTCTCCAAACTTTTTGCCAGACATTCTGCTTTTTCCAGGTCAGTGAAGGCGGGAGCAGCAGCGTCCGGAATGACAAGTGGAGGCATGGATACTACCGTATCCTTCTTCAGAGATCTCGCCACATCCCAGTCAGCCTGGTGATGTGGGGAGATCTCCGAGAGAAAGTCATTCCACTTCTCATTCCGGAACTTGCTGATCTCGCGCTTCACTGCCTTTTGGAGCTTGTTGACCCGATTCTTGGTGGTGGTGTGTGGACATCTGTCGTAGTCGTGAAGGGCTACGTTCTTTGCGTGCATCAGGCTTTTGATGTGATCGGGAAGGCTGAATCGGCGGTCCTCTGTTATTTCGATTTCACGCGAGCAGTCGGCTTTGATTGCTTGCAAGGTGGTGGTGACGTGTTTAATGGCGGTGTTTGTGTCTTCTATTGTTTTGATGTCTGGAGAGTGTGGCGAATTGGGGGAGAGGGTCTGCAGCTAAGTTTTTGCCTAGCTTCACCCAGTCGACAACGGTCCGTTTGACTTGGTCCGACTCGGGTGAAGGGCCTAGGCGAAGGACTACTGGTCTGTGGTCTGAGTCTAGTTCGTGATGTACTGTTATTGATCTAAAGGAGAGTGAGACGTTTTTAAGGAGGGCTATGTCGAGAATGTCTGGTCTGTAGTCAGAGTTATCATGATAGTGTGTGGGTTCAAGGGGAGCATAGGTGTCTTGGTTGTGTTCGAGTGCTATTCGCCTCAATCTGTTACCGTTGGGCGTAGATAGTCTGCAATTCCACTGCGCATGCTTGGAGTTGAAGTCGCCAGCCAATAAGACTGACTTGTCCAACTCCAGCAAGGCAAGCAGATCGGATTGCAGAATATCCTTGCTTGGCGGCTGGTAGATTGAGGCGATAGTTATGTGTGCGTGTCCGGTCATGGCTAGCCTGCATACCGAGGCCTCCATATTGAGAAGTTGTGGAGTGTTAATAGGGCAAATGTGAAGTGATCTTTTGTAATAAATGAGTGTGCCACCACCTTGAGTTGGGCGATCGGTCCGGATGAGGTTGTAGTTGCTTATCTTGGGGTCCCTGCAAGCGGGTTTAAGAAAGGTTTCCTGGACAAGCAGGATGTCAAGGTTGTTTTTCCTTATGAATTCAGCTATTTCTGCTCTTTGCCTATTTAGGCCTCTGGCGTTGAAGAACCCGATCTCTTAGAGACCGGGGTTGTGTACGTGAGTTTTGTTGTGTGGGTGTATTATCCATGACGGAGTGTGAATTTCTTGATTGTGGAGAGGAGGGAATTGTATTTGGCCAGCACAGAGAGCATTTCCGTGCTCGAGTGGGCCGACCGGAATTCGGCCGCAAGGGCGCAGACCTCGTCCATATCAAAGGTACAGGCGAGCTCGGTAACCAGCTCCAGGTCCGCCATGGCCGAGCCCGGTTGGGAGTAGCTCCCTGGCTGGCTCGGTGGGCTGCGCCGATGATGATGAGGATTGTATGGTGTGGGGCGAGTGTTATGAACGTGATTTTGCGTGTGGTTGTGGTGTGGGGCGCGCTGTTGGATGGGTCTTCGCGGCTCTGCTGGCCGCGTGATTGGGTAGGCGGATTCAGCCGCAGCCGGCGAGGTTAGAGGCGGGCTACGTATCGGTGGTGCTCTTTGCGTGGCCTGTGTGGGTGGGTAAGTGTGATTGTTTGTTTTGAGGGGGAGAGGGGGGTACGCCGCTCTCGTAGTGTCCTTGTTGTTCGCCCAGGCGTTATAGCCAGGGGGAACAGCACGGAATTCCCTGGGCTGGGCAACTGCCGGTGTGTGAGTAGTGTTTTTGTTTCGTGTAGTGTGGCGAGGTTTGCGCGTTTTGTTCGTGTACGCCAGAGGCTTAGGTGCTTGGGGGCAGCCGCGGTAACTAGCGACATGGGGGCCCTTGCAGTTACAGCAGAGTGGATCCCCATCCTTGGCGGGGTCCAGCTTACAGTCCCTCCAATGGTGGGGGCCTGCACATTTGTGGCAGATCGGGTCCAGCTTGCAGTGCCTCTCCGAGTGACCGAATAATTGGCAGTTATTGCATTGCGGAATTTGCTTGCGCTTGTTTGGTGGTTTAACTTTAATGCTTCCGACTCCGAGGATATATTTAATGTTTTCTATGGCCTTCCCTGCCTCTGTTAGTTCCAGCATTACAGCTATTATGTCATAGGCGGATTTGGGCCTGATGTATGGCCTGTACAGTCTGTGGACTTCCCTAGCTGGGTATCCTTGTTCCTGGATGTCTGTTAGTATTTCGTCCACCTCAAACTCCTTTGGGACGTTTTTAATTATGACTCGGTGTTGCCGCTCGGAATTTAGTCCGTGTGAGTAATAACCATTCCCCATCATCTTGGTCCAGGCCCGGTGCATGTCTTCGTTGGGTGTGTATATAGCTAGACCCCCCGCCCGGCCTGGTATAAGGCGGGGTTCTACGACCTGAATGCCTAGGCGTTCTGACTCTTGCTTAAGTCCGCGCCAGCGCGAGATATCCCTTAGCAGGATCATCGGGGGCCTCTTAGGTGGTTTGGGTATGGTAGCGTCCTTGTTTGTGGTATGTGATGGTGGTGGAGGCGTTTTCTGCCTATTTGGACGCTTAGAGAGGTCAGTGTCTGGGGATTCCGCGGGGTCGCCTGAGGTCTCGAGAGACAAGGGATCGAAACGATTGCTGATGGCAAACGCCGGCGTGTTTTGGTGTCTACCCTGGCCGGCGTTTACGCTTAGATTTTTTGTGTGTGACTTTCTGATAGTTGTCTGTCAGTTCGCCTGTGGTCTCGTAGTCCATATCGGTGAGGGTGTAATCGGAATGTGGTTCCGAGTCCGAGGTCTGTATGTCGTCAGTGTCAGATATTTTATCAGTGGAGGGGCGCCCGGGCTCGACTGGGGTAACCTGGCCTAGGTCAAGTTGGGTGTCCACAAATCAATAGAGGAGTGTCCCCCTTCTAAGTTGTGGAAATTTTTAAAGTCTCTTGGGGTCGGCAAAACTCAGCAATGTTCTTCCAATACTCTTGACATTGACGCTATTAACAAACATTTCAGCACGTCGCCGGTTACTCTTGACCCATCCATTAAGCAATCCACTCTTTCACTTCTTGCCAATATTACACACCCCGACCTATCTCCCTTTGAATTTGGTTTGATTTCACCGCAGGAGACGCTTGCCCTTCTCAAATCTATTAAGACGAAGGCAATCGGTGACGATGGCCTCAGTGTGGATATGCTTATGCTCGTGGCGGATTTTATTGTTCCTACCCTTTCGGATATTATAAATTTCTCCTTGTCCACTGGAACCTTTCCGGCATCGTGGAAGTATGCTCACGTAATTCCTCTCCCCAAAATCCCTAATGCTGTATCTTTCACTCAATACCGCCCTATTTCTATTCTCCCAGTTTTGTCAAAGATCATTGAACATTATGTTAATCGTCGTCTCCTTTCTCATCTTAACAGAAATTCATTGTTTAATCCTTTCCAATCCGGATTCCGCCCCGGGCATAGCACGGTCACCGCTTTAGTTAACGTCACCGATGACATTCGTCTCAATATCGAGTCCAAAAAGCTCACTGTCCTTGTTCTTCTTGATTTTAGCAGTGCTTTTAATACGGTAGATTTTGATATTCTGCTAGGTATTCTCCGCTCTCTTAACATGTATGAAACTCCCTTATCCTGGTTTCGCAGCTACCTCTTTGGCAGGCGCCAGCGCGTTACGTTCGATGACAAGATGTCCGAGTGGTGCGAACTCTCCGCTGGCGTTCCACAGGGCGGGGTGCTTTCTCCATTATTGTTCTCTGTTTTTATAAATAGTATCACCGAATCCCTAACTACATCATATCACCTTTACGCAGATGACCTACAGATTTATGCAGCGGCTACTGTGGATGATGTCTCCGCATTAATTTCGGAAGTCAATCGAAACCTAGAATCTATACGCTGCTGGGCGTGTAAGTATGGTTTACAAATTAATGCGAAGAAATCGCAAGCGATTGTTATTGGTAGTCCTTACTATGTAGATAAGCTCTCAGAGGTGGTGGTGCCTGACATTATTTTTGATGGAATTTCTATTCCTCTTTCCTCTACTGTCAGGAATTTGGGTATCACCATGGACCAGACGCTTTCTTGGTCACCCCATATAGCTGAGGTGAGTCAGAGGATCTTTAGATCCCTTCACTCCCTAAGACGTCTCCAGAATTTCCTTCCTCTTCGTACCAAGTTGACCCTTACTCAATCTCTTTTGCTTCCTCTTCTGGACTATGGCGATATTGCGTTTCTGGACCTCAACGAGGAGCTACTTGATAAGCTGGAGCGTCTACAAAATGTATGTATCAGATATGTATTTGGTCTACGCAAGTATGATCATATCTCTGAATTCCGCTCTAAGCTTCGATGGTTACCGATTCGCCGGCGCAGGGATGTGCATATCCTGTCATTACTTTTCAATACACTGTTCAGCCCTACTTCCCCTCCTTACCTTTCTGAGCGGTTTAGTTATATGGCAGACGGCAGTGGCCACCGCTTGCGGTCGAGTACTAACCTTACTCTTGCTGTACCGTCTAGAAAGACGCGAACATACTCCAGATCTTTTACTGCGCGCGCTGTTAAATTGTGGAATGAGTTGCCTTTGTCGCTGAGACAGTCGCAGTCTGTTGCGTCACTTAAGATGAATTTGAAGAAGTTGTGGCTTTCCAATGACTTGTGAATTGGTTGAATATAGTATTTATTTATTTATTGTATATTTGCGATATATATGTAACATATGTTAGTGTGTATTATATTTTATATTGTATATTTATATATGTATTGGCATGTTTTTATTTGTCTAGAATTAATACTAATTAGGATTTGCTTTATTTTCTCTGTTTTTGTACACGGTATAAGTTTGCCTATCTCGTTCTACCTACCTTCCTCTCAATTGCTCAAAGGTTAGCTGGAAGAGATCCCTTATAGGGATAAGTTCGCCTTTGTACTTTGATCTATTGTGTGGCATGTATATTCCTTGACCTGTTATTGTGTACAATAAAGTGCTTACATACATACATACATACATACTGGGCTGAGGGCGTGAAATGAGGGGCTAAGTCCGAGTCATTATGAGGGGACGGGTACGAGCCTTGGCCGAGAGGTAACTGGGTGTCGGTCTGCGTCTGTGGGTAATAGTAGTTTGGGCTGTGGGAAGTTTGCTCGTGGCATATATAGGGAGTCGCACTAGGGCCTGTGAGGCCGGGTAATTGGCGGATAACTACTTGTCTGCCTGTCTGCTTAGTCATTTGCTGTGAAAAAGCATCTGTTGTGAAGGGCGCAATGGAAGGCCTAGATTCTGACGTGTTGGTGCACGTGGTGACTATCGTGGATGTTGTCGCTGTAGAGACAGCGGTGGGTGTGTACCTGTAGGTTGCACTGAGTGTAGTACTGTGTGTGTATGGCACTGACTCACCTGTTATCCTGTGACGCGGGGCGCGGAGTTTGCGCTTGTCATAGATTGTAAGGGGTGCCGATGGCGGGCGCCCCAAGATCGCCTTTTGGTTCCCACGCAGGGGGATGCTCAACCCTCAGAAACTCCAATACATCTTCGACATTCATTTTGGATGCGCACAACACAGTTATACACAAGAAATACTTTAAACCTAAAGGTTTAAAAACACTATGAACTAAAACTTAGAATCCTTAACTTAACTAATGGAGTCCATATCTCGTAGCGGCACACAGCGGAAATTTACCACGGCACGGCACACCGTGGTAAGAACAAAGGGTCGCGCGCGCAGGTAAAAACCCGGGCGCGGCGATGGCTTTGTGCCGCGCGTCGCGCGAGCGAACGCGGGCGGGGGCCGGGAGGCGGGGGCGCGCACAGAGCGGCGCGGGTCTGCGGTCAGGTACCAGACTACGAGGAGCGCGTGCGCTCGACTCGGCGGTGGTTGGCAGAATGCACTGATTTGCCATCAGCGTATCTTCAACGCACTCTCCATTGTTGTTATGGAGTGTGGTGGGGGACTTGTCAGTGACAATTTCGCACTCTTAGTCTGATTTTTATCGCGGCCCATTAACGAATGGGCCGGTAATCGTTGCCATCTTGGCTTTTTTCTGAGTTAGGACTATGGCCATCTTGGCATCAAGTTGGCCTGTCTGCGGCATAGTGGTGGGAGTCGGTGGCCTGTCTGCGGCATGGTGGAGTCCTGGGGTCAGGACTGGGGTCTTGAGGTGGCGGCGGTACGAGCTCGCGTGGTTGGGCTCGCCGCCGTCGGGTATCGGGGGGGCGCGCGTGGAGCGGCGCGATCCCCTGCAGCAGTGGGAAGCGGGAGGCATCGGCGCGGGCAAACATCTTCCGCGCTAGCTCGGCTATGAACTCGTCCAGGCTCTTGTGCTGTAGATCTCTGGCGATGTGGCGGTTCCGCACGAATCGGGGTCTCGGACTATGGTCCTTAGGCTTAGCGACTCCTGCGCCCTGAGCTTTTTCCGGTTTGACTCTGCCGTCAGGGCGTACCACGCGGTAGCCGCCTAGGTCAGGCGGGACCTGAGTTAGGCCTTATATATCCCCAATTTCGTGCGGAGCGGGAGGCTGCTGGCGAGCACTGGACGGAGTTTCGATCGGGCGCACTTCGCCCGACGTACCACTTCCGCGGTGTGCTGCTTCATCGTGAGGCCCCTGTCAATAGTGACCCCCAGGTACTTGATGGTGTGCTGCCACTCGATGTCCTGGCCCAGGAGCTGTATTGGCTGCGGTGGCTGCTTGCGGCCCGTCAGGAGGGCCTGCGTCTTGCCCACATTCACGGGGAGCCTCCATTTGGCCAGCCAGTCCGGTAGGGCGTCAAGCTGACGCTGGATTTTCTTCGCGGCGTGTTTAACGGTGATGGATGACGCGTAGTACGCCGCGTCATCCGCAAAAAGTCCCAGCTTGACGTCGCCGACCACCGGGATGTCGTCCGTGAAGCGGGCATAGAGGGCGGGAGACAAGCAGCTTCCCTGTGGAACGCCCGCCAGGATCGGGCGTTCAGTTGATGTAGCGTCTTCCACGGCCACGTGGAATCGCCGCCCCAGCAAGAAGGAGCGCAGGACTCTGGTGAGTCGTCGCGGTGCGGAGGAGGTCGACAGCTTGGCCAGCAGGCCCTCGTGCCAGACTCTGTCGAAGGCCTTCTCCATGTCGAGGAAAACCGGGACGACGTGCTCCTTCTTGTCCATCTTCTCTGTCATCGAGCTTAGGACGCGAGTGAGCTGCAGCGTTGTGGAGTGCTCGGTGCGAAACCCGAACTGTTCGGGACGAGGCTCTATGTGAGGGAGGAGCTTTCCCAGCAGTATTCTTTCAAAGACTTTGGAGAGGGTACTGAGCAGCGTGATGGGCCTGTAGCTGTCCGGTCTTCTCCTGTCCTTCCCTGTCTTGGGTATCAGTATGACCCGGCCAAGTTTCCAGGTCGTCGGATAGTGGCCCGAGCGCATGATCCCATTGAACAGGCGTGTCACCGCCGCTATAGTGTGCTGCGGCAGGTGACGTAGTGCCTCGTTTGGGACCATGTCAGGGCCCGGGGCCTTCTTGGGGTTTGCTTTGTGAAGCTCTCTTCGTACTTGGCCGGGTGAGAAGAAGACCGGGTCCTCTTCTGCTGTAGGCGTGCGCTCGAAGTACCTCTCCAAAAGCTCCTCCACCTCCCTCGTGTGGCTGGCGTTTGTAGACGGGTACGGCTGGAATTGCCTCTCCAGTGAATCCGCGAACAGTTCGGCTCTCTCTTCCGCTTTGTAGTGGAGCACTCCACGGTCGTCCTGCAGGGGACGGATGGCCTCGGGAGTCTGCCCCAGCTGCCTGCACAGACGGTGGATGGACGGCACGCTGCCGTCTATGCTGGCTATGTGGGCCTCCCACTGGTTCTTGCCATGCAGGTTGAGCTCCCTCTTCACCCGCTCCACCAGGTGATTGAGCTCCGTCTTCATGGTGGGGCAGCGTGTGTGCTGCCATCTCCTTCGCAGCTGGCGCTTTTCCGCTATGAGCGACTGTAAGGCCGCGGGGAGGGGTCTGTACCTCTCCTCTGCGGCGATGGTGCGGGAGGATGAGTCTAGCGCCAGCTGGATGTTGTGCGTGATGGCGGTTGCCAGCGTCTCCACCTCCTCTGCCGTGGAGACTGGTCCGGGCTGCATTTTGCCGAGAGAGGAAGTGAAAGCCTCCCAGTTGGTTTTCCTCGTTGGCTCCCTTCTCGGCGTGGTGTCGGGTGCCGTGTCCAGGACCATTAGCACCGGTCGGTGGTCCGACGGCAGGTGGGGCAGGACTTCTTGCACCACGGACGCATTGAGGTCCTTGTGGACCGCAAAATCGATGATGTCGCACGACGCGTGCGCGTCCGAGTAGTGCGTCGGCTCCTCGGGTCCGGCGACATCGAAGTTGCGGTCCAGCAGTTCTTGGTACAGAACTCTTCCCTCTGCGTCCGTGCATGTGGCATTCCACGCCAGGTGCTTGGCGTTCCAGTCCCCTGCCAGGATGGTCGGCCCTGTGGACTGGAGTAGGGCCCTTACGTCCTCCCTCAGCGTGCTGAGAGGACTGGTACACGGGCGGTAAATGGCGAACAGCCTCAAGTCGCCGTGGTTCACCCGAATGTCGATCCCCAACGCCGTGAGGGAGGCGTGGGCGATGAAGTCGACGGGCTGGTGGATGATGGAGCGGCGTACCAGGACAGCCAGGCCGCGGAACGGGCGTCCCTGCTGGTTTGTTTCGTTCCGCTGGTACACCAGGTAGCCGCTCATCTTAAGGGCCGTCTTGGCGTGCGTTTCGCTGACCAGCATGACGTCCACGTCCTGCTCTCGGAGGAAGTGGCGGAGCAGGGCCGTCTTGCCGGTCAGCGACTGGGCGTTCCAGTAGACTACCCTCAGCTTATGTTTGAGAGCGCTGGTTGCCGAGGGTAGTCTTCAGGGCCTCCTGGACCGCTTGGGGGCCTTGCTGGGCCGCCGCAGTGAGGAGTGCTGTGATCATGGCCGCTAGGTCAGCTGGTTGGGCCTCTTGGTGGCTCTTTCCTCCCGCGGGCGGGGGAGGGGCCACAGCTTGGGCCTGTGTGGCCTTTCTTTTTGTCTTCTTTTTGCTTGGTTTCTTTGTGGGCGGGGGCTTCGGTGCTGCTGCGCCCCTTTGAGTGGGGGCGTTGGCCGGCGCCATAAGTGAGGCAGGCGCCGACTCGTCCACCGTGGGTGTGGGCACCGAGGCCCTCGTCTCCGGGCCTGGTACGCATTTTAGGGGGCGGTTGGCACCCCTGAGAGTGGTGCCGGAAGCCCTGGCATCGGTGGCATTGGGCGGGGCCCTTCTTGCCTCGCCAGGACTCCACCTTTACTCCCGGCACGTACAGCAACTGACTGATCTTGAATATGGCCGAGTGGTCTCGTGGGGGGCCCGCGAGCTGCATAAAGTACGTGCAGCCTCCCCTGCCCTCTCTGGCGTTTATCTGCCTGACGTACTCGGTCGGGTGACCGAGCGCCAGGCAGGCGGCAGCGATGTCCTCCGGTGGGGTGTCCGCTGGGAGGCCGCGGAGTGCCACCTTCATTTTTTTGTCCGAGTCCAGCTGGTAGGAGTGCCACTCCACGGCCTGGCCCGCCTTTCCCAGTTCGCCGAGGTGCCGCTCCACTATGCGGTACTCCTTCTCTGATTTAGGAGTGAAGCGGAGCCCGCTGCCCAGAGCCTTGCAGCTTGGAGCTTCGCCGAGTTCTTGTGCTATCCCTGCCACGAAGCGGACCCAGTTCAGGAGGACCGGGGCCACGATCGTAGGGTAGCGTGGCAGGGACGGTTTGTTTGCTTGTTGTTGTTGTTGTTGCATTTGCTCCGCCTGAGTAGCCGTCGAGGGCGTTTTACTCGGGCGGGGGGCGGCTTTTGGGGCGGCCGCCAATGCGGCAAATGTTTTGGGGCCCGTCGCTGTGTTGGGCGGTGGGGCGGCTGCAAGGGGCTGGGTGCGGCTGGGCCCGGCTACGGGCATCGGCGGCGGCTGTGGTGCAGTTGGTGGGCGGCTGGGTTCCGCGGCAGTGGGCGTCGGCGTTGGAGTCTGGATAGGCTTCTCGGCTGGCGGTGTGGCGGTAGTGGACGTCTGTGCGTCCTTGGCCTGTCCGGTAGCTTGGGCGGCAGGTTGCTGGGCGGGGACGTAAAAAAGGTCCCGCGCAACAACCCTCTTGCCTTTGAAGTCTGGCAAGGTGGTCGCCCAAGCGTACGCGGGGGCGTCGGTGCGGGCCGGGGTCGTGTTCTCGGCGGCCTTCTGTTCGACTGGTGTCAGGGCGGGCGGCGATGCTAGGCGGCATGCACGCTTCGCTGCGTCTTGCTCGGTGGAGGGCGGGGACTCCCTGTGGCGCTTCTCCGGTCTGAGTACCGCCGGGTTGTGCGCCAGGAAGTCCAGGAAGGACTCGTCCCCCGGCTTTAGCTCGACCTCGATGCCTAGCTGGTGGGTCGTTATGCGGTCGTAGGCGGCCATCCATTCCTTCAGGTCCGTCGACGCCACGTCACTGTTCACGATATGTGCGACTACGATCGAGTCCGATTCGAGTCGCTCAATCGGGCTTTGACCGGGCGTGACGGGCGACACGGGCGAGAATGGTCGCGCTGTCGGTGGTGGCAGCATTGGTTCGGTGTCCAGTGGCGGCAGCATCAGGTTGTGCGGGCGGGAGGCGAGGGCGTCGCCGGCGGCTTAGTCGGCGCTCGCGAATTCGTCGCTCCCTGCTAGCGAGGCAGCGTCGGCGGCGATTCCGGGCGGAATAGTTATGTTCCGCCATTGTACGGGACGGCCGTCGGTATTTTTCAACAATTCGCCTGTTGTTGTTTCCGTTGTGGCGGGTGGGCGTCGATGGGCAGATGTCGGTCTACCCACTGGTCCGGCAGATGACGCGCGCGGGTGCGCGGGGGCTCGATTTTTCGAGCGGCTTCCTGTGGGTAGATCGGAACCGATGTTTCTCGGTCGACCCTCCCTTTTCGGCTTCGGTTTTTCCTCTTGCATGTCTTCGGCTTAGTGAGCACACGACGTTAGCCACTGCCGGCGCAACTATACCCGCATTCCTTCTTGGCCTCCGCCTCCAGGATATGCGGTTATAGGTACTCCGACAGCGGTGTCTTCCTTCCTTCTGCTGGGCGTTCCCCTCCGGCTGAAAAGCCGGGCCGTTGTATTTCTCAACTTTTTAATAAAAGTTGTAGAAATTCGCGAGGTGCAGTGCGTATGTCCGAGTGTGATGGGGCTCTCTAAAGCGATCCACTGATTTGCTCCAGCCTATACCTGTATTTATACCTGACAATGGGTAAGCAAGACACGCCCATTTTCACCTGACTGATCTATGTTACAATGTGTTATTCTAATATTACAAACATTAATGGGCGGGATTCTAATCTGATTTACTAAGCTCTGATATTAATTGAAGTCTTATGAGTACAGTGGGGTTCATAACTATTTTCTAATTTGAACAATCAGTAACGGCGCCTATTACCGTGGTACGCGAGGTATTTTTCAAATGATTCTAAAAAATGATGGGTATGAAAGCTCCTTAACGTCCTAGTTTATTTTTTTTATTGAAGAGTGTTTATTTAACTTTCAGAGTCGTAACTTTTTGAACCAATTTTAATTTGTTATATTTGATAAAATAATTATTGAAACCACGAAAGGAGAATCTTCTATTACCGTGGTAATGGATGGGATGTGATTCTATTACCGCGAAATTAGCTTTTATTACCGAGGGTACAAAAAGCAGCAATTTTCTACCATCGGTAATAGTAACCTGATACACAATTCGGCACCCAATATCGAGGGTTAAAATAATATTCATGACTTTGGTTCCGTACTATATAAAAATAAAGAAAACATAAAACATACTTAAATCAACAAAATGATGTCCACTGGTTATAAGAATAACTACTACTTGCATACATAGCAGGTAAAGACTAACTTTTATTAAATCAGTTACATTACATTATACTATGGATTCGGTATTTTGTATTCAAAGATTAAATAAATAAAATACGGGGTATTATAAAAAACCTAATAAGTACAATACTGAGTATACTAACAGACTGAATGACTCGAAAACGATATTTTGCGTTTTGTGTAGGTAAGTAACACCTTTATCTATACTTATGTGTCGTTTCCGGGTTGTTTGAATGTTTTAGGACTTTATTTAATTTTTCAAATTTTGCTGGGATATGTTATTATCTCCGTTCACCACCCATCTTAATAGTACGAACCATAGAAATCAATTTTATCAAATGAAATTGTACGAACGGAACCCTAGATGTGATTTATTTTAAGACAAAACTAAAATGTCACTCGGTAATAGATACTTCTTTTTAACCTATTACCGACCCAAACAAATATTGAATGGGTCGGTAAAAAATTCCCATAGTTACTATTACCGATTGTTGTGGGATCTTACCATCGGTAATAGACTTAATTTGGAATTTTGTAAAATCTAATTCCGATCCATAAAAACTTTAGGATAAAATTGTATTTTCATTACAAATCAAACATACATATTACAAGCTTGATATAAAACCAAAATCACATAACTGGTAAGTAAGTGAAGTGTAATACTATAACGAAAAGGCGAGAAATCTAAGTGGACTGTATCAAAATGAGTCCTCGCGCAATTGCCGTGATTTTACAGGATAAAATGTTAGCGTCTGAGTGGATGGATTGCGTATCGGCTTACCTGGAGATCTTCTAGGCGAGGCTCAGCATACGAGAAAGGCACTCCCTCAGGCTAAGCTCAGTGCTGGATCCAGTTAAGCGGTACCCTCGGTCCTACCACTTTCAAATGCACACACAGGTAAACTGTCGCCGATAGCAATCTTGTTCTACACGTAAGGTGAAATGAGTTACTGCCTTGACCCGAGAAGCCCAATTACTCCATATTGTGGGCGATATCGAAAATAGTCTCGTAAGAAACCGGACGAGCAACGAACTATTTTCTTCGAATCTTAATACTATCTGTGTTGCCATACTGAACTCGATGAATAGCGTGGCAACTTGTGTTGCTATAATAATAATTTAAATTTACCCAAAGTAGGCAATATTGAACATTCCGCCCACCTAAATGCGACGGCATGCTCAAGAATGCCGCGGTATTTACTACGACAACGAAAACTTAAATCTACGAAAGGGTGCTGTTTGAAACAGTACGTTACTAAACTAAAACTATTTACTACGATTCACACTAGCCTTGTAAGGGCTATGTAATAGATTACAATTTTATTTTAAGTGTCATTTGCCACTGGCAAAGGACAAATCTTAACTACTGGTCTTTTGTACTGCCCGGCGGCAGTTTTAACCGTGACTACCCTACATATTCCATCTGCACCGGGGTGCAGGGCAACGATACGACCTAATGGCCATTTGAGGGGGTCCAACTGTTCATTAACTATGAGCACCATTGCTCCCACGGTAATGTTAGCATGGGTTTTGTCCCACTTTGCCCTCTGCTGTAGTGTGTGTATATATTCACTTTGCCATCGGTACCAGAAGGACTGATGGATCTTTTGAATAAGTTTCCACCGTTGCTGGACGCTTATATTTAAATCTATCAATTTTTCCTCGGGCATAATCGAAAGAGGTTCTAAGGTCAGCAGATGGCCCGGGCTTAACGCTGCGAGGTCATTGGCGTCTGAACAAAGAGGCGTCAAAGGGCGCGAGTTTAACATCGCCTCTACCTGTGTCAGCACTGTATAGAACTCCTCGAAGGTCAATCTTTGCGTACCGATAGCACGAGCGAGGTGTGTTTTCACCGACTTGATTCCGGCTTCTGCTAAACCATTGAAGTGCGGACTCCCGGGGGGACTGAACGAAAACTTAATCTCCTGGGACTCGGCGGCCTTTTGCATAAGAGAACCAAGGTAATTGCTAGCACCGATAAAATTTCTGCCCTGATCGGAGACGAGATGGCTGCAGCGACCACGACGAGCGATGAAACGGCGCAGAGCGGCCAGAAATGCATCCGTTGACAATTCGGATGCCAGTTCGATGTGTATAGCTTTCGTAGAGGTACACACGAAAACACAAATGTACCCTTTAAAGGTTTTGGCACCACGACCACGTCCGAAAGCTATATTGAAGGGTCCACCGTAATCTACAACTGAACTCGAAAAACATTTAAGTTGGTTAACACGGTACGATGGATAGTTTCCCATAAACGGAGCAGGGGCAACTTGTGGACGAACACGAAAACATTTAATACAGCCGGAGATTACCGTTCGAATGGCGCGTTTACACGACAATATCCAGAAGTTTTGCGCAATTAGATTCTGGAGAGTTTGCGCACCGGGGTGCATGAAGCGAGTGTGATACTCCTGGATTATCAGCGAAGTGAGGCGATGAGAGCGGGGCAATAGGAGCGGGTGCTTTGCTTCGAAGCAGATCTTTGCATTAGCCAAGCGACCGCCCACCCTGAGAAAACCCGCCTCATCCACGAACGGTGATAGTTTGCGGAAACTCTTAGGAAGTGAGTTTGGTGAACCTTTTTCTATGAGTTCCAACTCTGACGAGAACACACTCTCTTGCACGACTTTAACTAGCATCATAAGCGCCTTGTGAATCTCTGATGGCTGTAAAGCTCCGAAGACACGATAAGCGACAGTTTTTTGTTTACAGTTCGCTGTAAACCGAATACAATACGCTAACACATGTTGAAGTGTTTTTAACGATGAGTACCTTTCTAAAAGGTCTTCGACTAAGTCGTCCTTATTGGACGATACGAGAACGGTAATTTTTTTTGTTCTTCATGAAGAACATCTTTGTTTATCGACAACACCGACTTGGGCCAGTTTTCACTGGGGTCCCTAAGCCAAGAAGGTCCGTTCCACCAGCAACTTAGGTTAAC
Source organism: Epinotia demarniana (assembly GCA_945867215.1). Lineage (NCBI taxonomy): Eukaryota > Metazoa > Arthropoda > Insecta > Lepidoptera > Tortricidae > Epinotia > Epinotia demarniana. The sequence goes on from OX244283.1 coordinate 13,765,980, forward strand.
TAAGTCGCTAGGTAGTAACCCACGCGATCCACAGTCTGCCGGGTTATCAGTGGTTCTGACATGACGCCAGGAGTCGGGAGAAACTATTTCCTGGACGTGGCTCACACGATTAGCCACGAACGTCTTCCATTTGGACGGACACGATTTGATCCAAGTCAACGCCACAGTTGAGTCCGACCAGGCGAAGATCTGTTGTATCGAGTGAAAGGGCTTTAGAGCCTCCACGACTGACGCTATCAAATCTGATAAAAGAACCGCTGCAGCCAATTCAAGACGTGGCACTGACAATTTACGTAGTGGCGCAACCTTGGACTTAGCGCAAGCTAATTCGACGAAGATATCGCCATTTTTACTCACCGTACGAAAATAAACTACGGCACAAAAGCCACGTTCTGACGCATCACAAAATCCATGCAGTTGTAACACGTCGAATTCCCCGACTATACGGCCAGGAATAGCCACTGAGCTCAACGACGAAAGTTGGGCCTTAAGTTCCTGCCATTCAATCTGGACGTTTTCCGGGACATCGCCATCCCATGAAACACCGGAAATCCAAAGCAACTGCATCAGGTACTTGGCGAAGAAGGTTACAGGCGAGAGAAAGCCTAACGGGTCGAAGATCCTGGCTATCTCTGACAGAATGGTGCGTTTTGTGCACCGACCTTGATAAGTAACTGCGACACGAAAACGAAAGCAATCGGATTGAGGTTGCCATAGCAATCCCAATATTTTTAAAGAAATGTCTGACATTTCTTCGAAATTTATAAAATCCTGTGAGTACAGGTCCGAGTGACCACGAGACTCATAATCTTCCAAGTATTCGACATACGACCTTTTGAACTCAGGATTACAGTTCAACTTGCGTTCCAACGAAACGAATCGCCTAAGTGCGATTTCGCGCGAATTGAAGAAGGTAGGTTCGTTCGCAGGATCCACGAAAGGTACGACGAATCTGCCTTCTTCATTGCGATAGTATTTTGCACGAAAGTAATCTTCGCAGCGTTGGTCCTCCTCTGATACGAAAGGTTTAATCGGAGAACTAACATTCTCTAATTCCCAAAATTTCTTTATGGAATCATCGAGCGACAAGGTTTGCGAAAGTTTCGAAACGAAAAAACAATGTTTTTTATTTTTACGACAGGAGGCGATGGCGTTTGAGGCGAGTTGACTTTTGTCACACTCGCCCATGACGATCCATCCGAAGAGCGTATTCAACGCGATAGGTTGTCCAGACTCCCCTCGCCGAAGGCCAGGTAGCAACGACGACGCGAAAATATCTGCATTAAGCAGCATGTCCACCGGCGCCGAGCGAGCGAAGTCAGGGTCAGCGAGCGATAAGTTGTTTATGTGCGACCACCTTGATGAATCGACAGGTTGGGTAGGTTGGTCAGCACATATCGACGATAAAACGAGAGCTTCGAATTTAATATTCGACGACAAAGTTGTATTACCGAGCGGCTTAATTTCACACGATAGTGAGCCGAGCGGTTGAGCGACAGAATTGCCAATGCCATATACGGCATGTTGGCCACGACAAATGTTAAATCCTAGCATTTTTGCACAGGATTTCGAAATAAAATTACACGCGCTAGCGCAATCGAGAAGCGCGCGCACTGGCCGGAAGTCGCCAGAACTATCCCTCATTAAAACTTTTACAGTCGAAAATAAAATTGTATTTTCCCCAGTCAGCGAAGTTAAAACTGTGTTACTATTTATATTACTACTCGGCGGAGCGTTACCAGCATCGGTGGGTGCGGGCGTCTGCATATTCTTGGTGAAATGTAACAAAGTGTGATGTGAACGACTACACACACTACAACGAGAAGCACGACAAACTTTCACTCTATGAGCGCTTGAAAAGCATAAAATGCACAGACCCTTTTCCTTCACAAAATTAAAACGTTCATGGTTGTCAAGTTTTAAAAATTCACTACAGCTGGTTAGACTGTGCCGACCAGTACAAAAGACACAGTTCGGACTCGAGACGACAAATGCTGTTTTATTTTTAGTCAACGGTTTAGTATTCGTCAGTTTGATGTTTGAATTTTCTAAAGCTTTGCTTCGCTTTTCAATAAAGTTTTTCAAATCATCAAAATTTGGAATATCAATGCTTGAAGAAAGTTGCAATTCAAATGCTTCACGAGTAGCAATATCAAGTTTTGACCATAGCAAATAATACAGCATGAAGTTCTGATCGGGAAGATTAAATTTTGACAAGATGTTTAAGTTCTCATTGAATGTTCGGAACACTCTTTCTAAATCATTTTTTTTTTTCACCGATTCGCAGTTCAACATCTTTTCATAGAACATGACAGCAATTTGTCTCTTCCTATCATAATAGTCAGACAAAGTCTCATAAGCGGTGGCATAATTGTCACCTGACAAAGGAAAACTTTTAATTAATTCATATGCGGAACCCTGAACACTAGACAAAAGGTAATGTAATTTTTCAACATCACTGATAGTGCTCCGCTTATGAATTAGTGAATCAAAAAGTTCCTTAAAGGACACCCAGTTCTCCAATTTCCCATCAAAGGGTTTGATCGATATTTTAGGCAATTTAGCTAAGTTGTTTTCTAACGATTAAGGCTTAGTTTCAAATTGACCACTTTGAGTACTTTGTCTTAACCTATTCTTCACTGATTTTAAACGATTCTCGAAATCCTTCGTAATTGCGTACTCGTCAAGACGTTGCGCTTGTGTAAGCGGCCGTAAAATTCGGATTTGTGCATCATGAAAGTCCTTTTCTATGTCTTTAAAATCGGACTCATTATAACCTTGCAAATCCGAACTTTCGATATGCTCTAAACGCATTATACAATAATCCCGCGCGACCCGGAAAGTATTCCCAGTCGCGGGTTCATTATCACTTAAATTATCGTCACTCATTTTGTTTTAAATACAAACCAAAACACTTAAAATCATGCAACACAGCGAAAGAAAACACAATGTTTACGAATTGACGTTTGACGTTTAAGTTTCGACAGATAATGAATGACAGATTATACTAAGCTATTTCTACTAAACTACGTTCCGTTTCACGTTTACGGATTGTGCAATATATTATATTGACTCTATGGTATGGAAGTTGTACTGCCAACATTAAACGAACGACAACCGAAAGCGACAAAAAAGATGGCGTACAACTAACACGATAAAATATGGCCAAGGCAATTTCTCAAGTACCCTACGAAATGTAAAAAAAAAACAATTATTTTGTAAAATCACGGAGAAAATACGTAAAAACTCACGACAAAAGGTACTTTTCAATAAAATGCGGTCGACGGACCAAAAATGAAGTGTAATACTATAACGAAAAGGCGAGAAATCTAAGTGGACTGTATCAAAATGAGTCCTCGCGCAATTGCCGTGATTTTACAGGATAAAATGTTAGCGTCTGAGTGGATGGATTGCGTATCGGCTTACCTGGAGATCTTCTAGGCGAGGCTCAGCATACGAGAAAGGCACTCCCTCAGGCTAAGCTCAGTGCTGGATCCAGTTAAGCGGTACCCTCGGTCCTACCACTTTCAAATGCACACACAGGTAAACTGTCGCCGATAGCAATCTTGTTCTACACGTAAGGTGAAATGAGTTACTGCCTTGACCCGAGAAGCCCAATTACTCCATATTGTGGGCGATATCGAAAATAGTCTCGTAAGAAACCGGACGAGCAACGAACTATTTTCTTCGAATCTTAATACTATCTGTGTTGCCATACTGAACTCGATGAATAGCGTGGCAACTTGTGTTGCTATAATAATAATTTAAATTTACCCAAAGTAGGCAATATTGAACAGTAAGTATAGTTAATTATTACAATATTTAAACGACATGACATTATAAGGGTTTCCATAGAAACTGCAGATTCAGTACTAAAGTTTTGGTTAAAAATTAAGGGTTTGTTGGATACTTTCCATACCACGGAAATAGTTCTTTAATAGCGTCAATAGATCAAGATTCGAATAGCTGTAAGAGATTTTATAATCGATGACATATAAAAAAGATAAAGCTCAAAGAAGCAAATCACCGACTTAACTATTACCGTGGTATGCCACGGTATTAGTTTCCCCAACTAAAAATGGCGTCTATCACCGCTGTATTTTATATTCCATTTTTAATGAAATTCCAGGTCAAAAAATATATAACGAGTACGCGAAAGTTGTGCAGAAAACTATAGATAACCATTTAAAATCCATAGCATTTGTTCAATTGTCATAGGTATTGCGTGAAATAATAAATAAGATTCGGGTATACTTACCAGTGACGCCATGCGTTTGTATGACACAACCTCTTCCTACGCCGCCGTCGCAGAAACTGACGGATTGCGTGCTTGTTATTTCATTCACGCACATTTGCGTAAACAGGACCGTTAGTCAACTAAATTAGGCTTCATTTGTGTCAAGTATGTTTTATTGTAAATCGAACGGTTTGATTTTAAAATGCGTATTTGAAAATGCCACGGTAATGGTAGCCGAATTTGATACCCCCGGTAATAGGCGCCGTACCTTACATGAAAGTCGGGCATACTGCGTTTCGGTCCCTTTTGTAACTCCATTTTCCGTTTATGCTGAACCTACTGAATTTACTTATTTTAAGTTTATACATTTGATAGAGCTTTCAGCTTATCAGCTTTCTGGCAATATATAAATCTTCCTTACACGATGAGCCATTAAAAAGATACAAGAGTAAATGTGCTAATTTCAAAGTGAAAATGCGCGCTAGGCGAGTATTCGGGCTCGGCGGCCGCGGCTCTCGTTACGGTAATGCCGGCGAGATACACCCCTCCCCAGTCAGCGCTGCGCTCGCGCAGCGGCAACATCTCCTCTCTCTTTCTAATATGACTAATAGATTTTACTTTAATAGTATAACATTAAATGCTCTTGGCGTTATGAAATAAATATTATGAGAGGGTGTTCTATGCAAATAATGACTTTAAGGGTTCTAACTACTGGGATTATTTATTCCTTAAACAATCTAAGTCCTTAATAAAATAATCACAATTTCTTTACTTATAATCTCTATGACGCGATCCGTTGCTCCGACGTCGCGTGTTGATCCCGTCGTCCACAGTACATAATACATTTTGTATGTTTCTTGAACAATATAGGGCAAGTGTTCTACATGTGGACACTTTCCAGTTTTTGAATTATTAAAAAAAAAGCTGTATGTTAATTTTTTAAATAATTTATTGTTTTTATTTTATAATTAAATGCTCAACAAAAATAACAGTCATTAGTTGTCTTAGGTGTTTCCTTAAAAAAGATTATAATTAGTTTTTAAAAAACTCTCTTTTTGTCCATAGTATGTACCTTTGGACATCATAAATGTACTTGTGGACGGCAACGTACCAATGGACATAAATCAACAATATAGCTTCTAAATAACACAAAATCAAGTTAACAAAATGCTTAATTCCTTTAAAGTCTAATTGCTATCGTTCTGCAAGTTCTAATAATTTTTTTGCTTCCTTGCAGTACAATATTCCCTATATAAATCTTTGGCTGAGACCTAATGATAATGGTTTATCTTCTATTTATTTATTTATTTATTTATATAGGAAGATCATCAGCTTAAATATTACACAGTAGCTAAAAACAGTAGTGACAGTGAGCTAATAACAGATCCTCACCGATAGCGTGATGAATATGTGTGTGTTCTATTATCTTAATTTTCTTTGAGTTCCTTGTATTTTGTCCAGTTCTGTTATATTCCTGTTTTATAATTGTTTTGTCGACTTTTTTTGTTTGCGCCAGGTAATTTTCTTGTAGTCGGTTGTTTTGAATCATTCTGTTTTATTTTACATGCTGTATTTTTTGCCCTGTACTCGTTTCAGCTCTTCAGCCTGAATAGCGTTTTTCTCTGGCCTATCAGTTAAAATTCTTGTTCTGCCTGGCTTTTTCCCACGTTGCGTTGTTTTCCTCGGTCCTGCTTTTGGAAATGGTTGAATAAGTTCTGGTGTTATCAAATCTGGAATTATATTTTTCTGAGGTTACGCCGCTTGCCTGATCAAGCGGCGTAACGATTTAAACGTAAGATTTAAAAATGATGTTTCATTAATTGCTGAATCAGAAGCAACATTAATGGCGTCTAAACGATAGACATTTGCAGGTTTTTCTACTTGTTGAAGATCATCTTCTAAAGTTGCGGAGATCTTTTCACATGACAGCTTGTTTTTCGACGTGAAAGTAGACTCTTTTGCCATTGAATGGATAGATTTGAGTGTGCTCATAGCGGATACTTTTACTTCTGACTGATTGCTTGCGTTTCCATCACCAATTGTTGAACTATCTATCATCGATGGGTTTGGGCGGTCAGTTACGTATGAACACAGAAAATCCTCATCATTAAAAATATTCCTGTTGTACGGGCAAATTCCAGATACTTCAAAACTTTTGATGATATTTTTCGGAGTAAAAGAAATTGGGTAAGCTTCTTCAATAATTTCCGCTACGTCGTATATTGTAACTGTAATTCCAGGATGTTTTAACATCCATCTCTCTGCAGCTTTGTGGTATTGGGTCTTAAAAGGACCAAACACACACCTATCCAGCGGTTGTAAAAAATCCGAAGTATGGTATGAGGTGGTAAGGTCAAAAGAACAATGCCGTTGTGTTTCGCCTTATCTATAATTGCAATTGATATGTGGGTTTCGTGGTTGTCCATAATTAACAGAGCTGGCCTTTCTTTTGTTGGCTTTGAGAACTTTATAAAGTGTGTACTCTTGTTTGGTCGACAACCTTTTCATCGAATATTATTTCATCGACAACGATTCATCGAAACTTTAGTACTAGTAATATTGTTTGGCGTTATTTTATTTCAACTACTGTTTATTTAAATGTGTCTTACTACGTAGAAATACTATTCAACGAATATTACTTGATCGCTGATTTGTTTCAAATTATCTTAATTGGCACAACTACAAAACATTGCAATTCAATTCTTCGACGTATTACTTAAATACAATTTTATATATCCTACTGCACATTCATACATTATTCAAATTATGTAGTTAATTGTATTATTTGTCATCGAGCTTAGGACGCGAGTGAGCTGCAGCGTTGTGGAGTGCTCGGTGCGAAACCCGAACTGTTCGGGACGAGGCTCTATGTGAGGGAGGAGCTTTCCCAGCAGTATTCTTTCAAAGACTTTGGAGAGGGTACTGCGCAGCGTGATGGGCCTGTAGCTGTCCGGTCTTCTCCTGTCCTTCCCTGTCTTGGGTATCAGTATGACCCGGCCAAGTTTCCAGGTCGTCGGATAGTGGCCCGAGCGCATGATCCCATTGAACAGGCGTGTCACCGCCGCTATAGTGTGCTGCGGCAGGTGACGTAGTGCCTCGTTTGGGACCATGTCAGGGCCCGGGGCCTTCTTGGGGTTTGCTTTGTGAAGCTCTCTTCGTACTTGGCCGGGTGAGAAGAAGACCGGGTCCTCTTCTGCTGTAGGCGTGCGCTCGAAGTACCTCTCCAAAAGCTCCTCCACCTCCCTCGTGTGGCTGGCGTTTGTAGACAGGTACGGCTGGAATTGCCTCTCCAGTGAATCCGCGAACAGTTCGGCTCTCTCTTCCGCTTTGTAGTGGAGCACTCCACGGTCGTCCTGCAGGGGACGGATGGCCTCGGGAGTCTGCCCCAGCTGCCTGCACAGACGGTGGATGGACGGCACGCTGCCGTCTATGCTGGCTATGTGGGCCTCCCACTGGTTCTGGCCATGCAGGTTGAGCTCCCTCTTCACCCGCTCCACCAGGTGATTGAGCTCCGTCTTCATGGTGGGGCAGCGTGTGTGCTGCCATCTCCTTCGCAGCTGGCGCTTTTCCGCTATGAGCGACTGTAAGGCCGCGGGGAGGGGTCTGTACCTCTCCTCTGCGGCGATGGTGCGGGAGGATGAGTCTAGCGCCAGCTGGATGTTGTGCGTGATGGCGGTTGCCAGCGTCTCCACCTCCTCTGCCGTGGAGACTGGTCCGGGCTGCATTTTGCCGAGAGAGGAAGTGAAAGCCTCCCAGTTGGTTTTCCTCGTTGGCTTCCTTCTCGGCGTGGTGTCGGGTGCCGTGTCCAGGACCATTAGCACCGGTCGGTGGTCCGACGGCAGGTGGGGCAGGACTTCTTGCACCACGGACGCATTGAGGTCCTTGTGGACCGCAAAATCGATGATGTCGCACGACGCGTGCGCGTCCGAGTAGTGCGTCGGCTCCTCGGGTCCGGCGACATCGAAGTTGCGGTCCAGCAGTTCTTGGTACAGAACTCTTCCCTCTGCGTCCGTGCATGTGGCATTCCACGCCAGGTGCTTGGCGTTCCAGTCCCCTGCCAGGATGGTCGGCCCTGGGGACTGGAATAGGGCCCTTACGTCCTCCCTCAGCGTGCTGAGAGGACTGGTACACGGGCGGTAAATGGCGAACAGCCTCAAGTCGCCGTGGTTCACCCGAATGTCGATCCCCAACGCCGTGAGGGAGGCGTGGGCGATGAAGTCGACGGGCTGGTGGATGATGGAGCGGCGTACCAGGACAGCCAGGCCGCGGAACGGGCGTCCCTGCTGGTTTGTTTCGTTCCGCTGGTACACCAGGTAGCCGCTCATCTTAAGGGCCGTCTTGGCGTGCGTTTCGCTGACCAGCATGACGTCCACGTCCTGCTCTCGGAGGAAGTGGCGGAGCAGGGCCGTCTTGCCGGTCAGCGACTGGGCGTTCCAGTAGACTACCCTCAGCTTATGTTTGAGAGCGCTGGTTGCCGAGGGTAGTCTTCAGGGCCTCCTGGACCGCTTGGGGGCCTTGCTGGGCCGCCGCAGTGAGGAGTGCTGTGATCATGGCCGCTAGGTCAGCTGGTTGGGCCTCTTGGTGGCTCTTTCCTCCCGCGGGCGGGGGAGGGGCCACAGCTTGGGCCTGTGTGGCCTTTCTTTTTGTCTTCTTTTTGCTTGGTTTCTTTGTGGGCGGGGGCTTCGGTGCTGCTGCGCCCCTTTGAGTGGGGGCGTTGGCCGGCGCCATAAGTGAGGCAGGCGCCGACTCGTCCACCGTGGGTGTGGGCACCGAGGCCCTCGTCTCCGGGCCTGGTCTTGATGGGACAGAGTGGGCCGCTGTCCCCGCCTTTTTGTTCCGGGCCTCGCGCCGGAAAACTGGGCACTTTGTATCATTGGCCGTGTGGGCCCCCGCGCAGTTGGCGCAGGTCGCTGGCTCCGCTCTCGGCCGTGGGCAATCTTTTGCGGTGTGCGGGCCCGCACAGCGCACGCATTTTAGGGGGCGGTTGGCACCCCTGAGAGTGGTGCCGGAAGCCCTGGCATCGGTGGCATTGGGCGGGGCCCTTCTTGCCTCGCCAGGACTCCACCTTTACTCCCGGCACGTACAGCAACTGACTGATCTTGAATATGGCCGAGTGGTCTCGTGGGGGGCCCGCGAGCTGCATAAAGTACGTGCAGCCTCCCCTGCCCTCTCTGGCGTTTATCTGCCTGACGTACTCGGTCGGGTGACCGAGCGCCAGGCAGGCGGCAGCGATGTCCTCCGGTGGGGTGTCCGCTGGGAGGCCGCGGAGTGCCACCTTCATTTTTTTGTCCGAGTCCAGCTGGTAGGAGTGCCACTCCACGGCCTGGCCCGCCTTTCCCAGTTCGCCGAGGTGCCGCTCCACTATGCGGTACTCCTTCTCTGATTTAGGAGTGAAGCGGAGCCCGCTGCCCAGAGCCTTGCAGCTTGGAGCTTCGCCGAGTTCTTGTGCTATCCCTGCCACGAAGCGGACCCAGTTCGGGAGGACCGGGGCCACGATCGTAGGGTAGCGTGGCAGGGACGGTTTGTTTGCTTGTTGTTGTTGTTGTTGCATTTGCTCCGCCTGAGTAGCCGTCGAGGGCGTTTTACTCGGGCGGGGGGCGGCTTTTGGGGCGGCCGCCAATGCGGCAAATGTTTTGGGGCCCGTCGCTGTGTTGGGCGGTGGGGCGGCTGCAAGGGGCTGGGTGCGGCTGGGCCCGGCTACGGGCATCGGCGGCGGCTGTGGTGCAGTTGGTGGGCGGCTGGGTTCCGCGGCAGTGGGCGTCGGCGTTGGAGTCTGGATAGGCTTCTCGGCTGGCGGTGTGGCGGTAGTGGACGTCTGTGCGTCCTTGGCCTGTCCGGTAGCTTGGGCGGCAGGTTGCTGGGCGGGGACGTAAAAAAGGTCCCGCGCAACAACCCTCTTGCCTTTGAAGTCTGGCAAGGTGGTCGCCCAAGCGTACGCGGGGGCGTCGGTGCGGGCCGGGGTCGTGTTCTCGGCGGCCTTCTGTTCGACTGGTGTCAGGGCGGGCGGCGATGCTAGGCGGCATGCACGCTTCGCTGCGTCTTGCTCGGTGGAGGGCGGGGACTCCCTGTGGCGCTTCTCCGGTCTGAGTACCGCCGGGTTGTGCGCCAGGAAGTCCAGGAAGGACTCGTCCCCCGGCTTTAGCTCGACCTCGATGCCTAGCTGGTGGGTCGTTATGCGGTCGTAGGCGGCCATCCATTCCTTCAGGTCCGTCGACGCCACGTCACTGTTCACGATATGTGCGACTACGATCGAGTCCGATTCGAGTCGCTCAATCGGGCTTTGACCGGGCGTGACGGGCGACACGGGCGAGAATGGTCGCGCTGTCGGTGGTGGCAGCATTGGTTCGGTGTCCAGTGGCGGCAGCATCAGGTTGTGCGGGCGGGAGGCGAGGGCGTCGCCGGCGGCTTAGTCGGCGCTCGCGAATTCGTCGCTCCCTGCTAGCGAGGCAGCGTCGGCGGCGATTCCGGGCGGAATAGTTATGTTCCGCCATTGTACGGGACGGCCGTCGGTATTTTTCAACAATTCGCCTGTTGTTGTTTCCGTTGTGGCGGGTGGGCGTCGATGGGCAGATGTCGGTCTACCCACTGGTCCGGCAGATGACGCGCGCGGGTGCGCGGGGGCTCGATTTTTCGAGCGGCTTCCTGTGGGTAGATCGGAACCGATGTTTCTCGGTCGACCCTCCCTTTTCGGCTTCGGTTTTTCCTCTTGCATGTCTTCGGCTTAGTGAGCACACGACGTTAGCCACTGCCGGCGCAACTATACCCGCATTCCTTCTTGGCCTCCGCCTCCAGGATATGCGGTTATAGGTACTCCGACAGCGGTGTCTTCCTTCCTTCTGCTGGGCGTTCCCCTCCGGCTGAAAAGCCGGGCCGTTGTATTTCTCAACTTTTTAATAAAAGTTGTAGAAATTCGCGAGGTGCAGTGCGTATGTCCGAGTGTGATGGGGCTCTCTAAAGCGATCCACTGATTTGCTCCAGCCTATACCTGTATTTATACCTGACAATGGGTAAGCAAGACACGCCCATTTTCACCTGACTGATCTATGTTACAATGTGTTATTCTAATATTACAAACATTAATGGGCGGGATTCTAATCTGATTTACTAAGCTCTGATATTAATTGAAGTCTTATGAGTACAGTGGGGTTCATAACTATTTTCTAATTTGAACAATCAGTAACGGCGCCTATTACCGTGGTACGCGAGGTATTTTTCAAATGATTCTAAAAAATGATGGGTATGAAAGCTCCTTAACGTCCTAGTTTATTTTTTTTATTGAAGAGTGTTTATTTAACTTTCAGAGTCGTAACTTTTTGAACCAATTTTAATTTGTTATATTTGATAAAATAATTATTGAAACCACGAAAGGAGAATCTTCTATTACCGTGGTAATGGATGGGATGTGATTCTATTACCGCGAAATTAGCTTTTATTACCGAGGGTACAAAAAGCAGCAATTTTCTACCATCGGTAATAGTAACCTGATACACAATTCGGCACCCAATATCGAGGGTTAAAATAATATTCATGACTTTGGTTCCGTACTATATAAAAATAAAGAAAACATAAAACATACTTAAATCAACAAAATGATGTCCACTGGTTATAAGAATAACTACTACTTGCATACATAGCAGGTAAAGACTAACTTTTATTAAATCAGTTACATTACATTATACTATAGATTCGGTATTTTGTATTCAAAGATTAAATAAATAAAATACGGGGTATTATAAAAAACCTAATAAGTACAATACTGAGTATACTAACAGACTGAATGACTCGAAAACGATATTTTGCGTTTTGTGTAGGTAAGTAACACCTTTATCTATACTTATGTGTCGTTTCCGGGTTGTTTGAATGTTTTAGGACTTTATTTAATTTTTCAAATTTTGCTGGGATATGTTATTATCTCCGTTCACCACCCATCTTAATAGTACGAACCATAGAAATCAATTTTATCAAATGAAATTGTACGAACGGAACCCTAGATGTGATTTATTTTAAGACAAAACTAAAATGTCACTCGGTAATAGATACTTCTTTTTAACCTATTACCGACCCAAACAAATATTGAATGGGTCGGTAAAAAATTCCCATAGTTACTATTACCGATTGTTGTGGGATCTTACCATCGGTAATAGACTTAATTTGGAATTTTGTAAAATCTAATTCCGATCCATAAAAACTTTAGGATAAAATTGTATTTTCATTACAAATCAAACATACATATTACAAGCTTGATATAAAACCAAAATCACATAACTGGTAAGTAAGTATAGTTAATTATTACAATATTTAAACGACATGACATTATAAGGGTTTCCATAGAAACTGCAGATTCAGTACTAAAGTTTTGGTTAAAAATTAAGGGTTTGTTGGATACTTTCCATACCACGGAAATAGTTCTTTAATAGCGTCAATAGATCAAGATTCGAATAGCTGTAAGAGATTTTATAATCGATGACATATAAAAAAGATAAAGCTCAAAGAAGCAAATCACCGACTTAACTATTACCGTGGTATGCCACGGTATTAGTTTCCCCAACTAAAAATGGCGTCTATCACCGCTGTATTTTATATTCCATTTTTAATGAATTTCCAGGTCAAAAAATATATAACGAGTACGCGAAAGTTGTGCAGAAAACTATAGATAACCATTTAAAATCCATAGCATTTGTTCAATTGTCATAGGTATTGCGTGAAATAATAAATAAGATTCGGGTATACTTACCAGTGACGCCATGCGTTTGTATGACACAACCTCTTCCTACGCCGCCGTCGCAGAAACTGACGGATTGCGTGCTTGTTATTTCATTCACGCACATTTGCGTAAACAGGACCGTTAGTCAACTAAATTAGGCTTCATTTGTGTCAAGTATGTTTTATTGTAAATCGAACGGTTTGATTTTAAAATGCGTATTTGAAAATGCCACGGTAATGGTAGCCGAATTTGATACCCCCGGTAATAGGCGCCGTACCTTACATGAAAGTCGGGCATACTGCGTTTCGGTCCCTTTTGTAACTCCATTTTCCGTTTATGCTGAACCTACTGAATTTACTTATTTTAAGTTTATACATTTGATAGAGCTTTCAGCTTATCAGCTTTCTGGCAATATATAAATCTTCCTTACACGATGAGCCATTAAAAAGATACAAGAGTAAATGTGCTAATTTCAAAGTGAAAATGCGCGCTAGGCGAGTATTCGGGCTCGGCGGCCGCGGCTCTCGTTACGGTAATGCCGGCGAGATACACCCCTCCCCAGTCAGCGCTGCGCTCGCGCAGCGGCAACATCTCCTCTCTCTTTCTAATATGACTAATAGATTTTACTTTAATAGTATAACATTAAATGCTCTTGGCGTTATGAAATAAATATTATGAGAGGGTGTTCTATGCAAATAATGACTTTAAGGGTTCTAACTACTGGGATTATTTATTCCTTAAACAATCTAAGTCCTTAATAAAATAATCACAATTTCTTTACTTATAATCTCTATGACGCGATCCGTTGCTCCGACGTCGCGTGTTGATCCCGTCGTCCACAGTACATAATACATTTTGTATGTTTCTTGAACAATATAGGGCAAGTGTTCTACATGTGGACACTTTCCAGTTTTTGAATTATTAAAAAAAAAGCTGTATGTTAATTTTTTAAATAATTTATTGTTTTTATTTTATAATTAAATGCTCAACAAAAATAACAGTCATTAGTTGTCTTAGGTGTTTCCTTAAAAAAGATTATAATTAGTTTTTAAAAAACTCTCTTTTTGTCCATAGTATGTACCTTTGGACATCATAAATGTACTTGTGGACGGCAACGTACCAATGGACATAAATCAACAATATAGCTTCTAAATAACACAAAATCAAGTTAACAAAATGCTTAATTCCTTTAAAGTCTAATTGCTATCGTTCTGCAAGTTCTAATAATTTTTTTGCTTCCTTGCAGTACAATATTCCCTATATAAATCTTTGGCTGAGACCTAATGATAATGGTTTATCTTCTATTTATTTATTTATTTATTTATATAGGAAGATCATCAGCTTAAATATTACACAGTAGCTAAAAACAGTAGTGACAGTGAGCTAATAACAGATCCTCACCGATAGCGTGATGAATATGTGTGTGTTCTATTATCTTAATTTTCTTTGAGTTCCTTGTATTTTGTCCAGTTCTGTTATATTCCTGTTTTATAATTGTTTTGTCGACTTTTTTTGTTTGCGCCAGGTAATTTTCTTGTAGTCGGTTGTTTTGAATCATTCTGTTTTATTTTACATGCTGTATTTTTTGCCCTGTACTTGTTTCAGCTCTTCAGCCTGAATAGCGTTTTTCTCTGGCCTATCAGTTAAAATTCTTGTTCTGCCTGGCTTTTTCCCACGTTGCGTTGTTTTCCTCGGTCCTGCTTTTGGAAATGGTTGAATAAGTTCTGGTGTTATCAAATCTGGAATTATATTTTTCTGAGGTTACGCCGCTTGCCTGATCAAGCGGCGTAACGATTTAAACGTAAGATTTAAAAATGATGTTTCATTAATTGCTGAATCAGAAGCAACATTAATGGCGTCTAAACGATAGACATTTGCAGGTTTTTCTACTTGTTGAAGATCATCTTCTAAAGTTGCGGAGATCTTTTCACATGACAGCTTGTTTTTCGACGTGAAAGTAGACTCTTTTGCCATTGAATGGATAGATTTGAGTGTGCTCATAGCGGATACTTTTACTTCTGACTGATTGCTTGCGTTTCCATCACCAATTGTTGAACTATCTATCATCGATGGGTTTGGGCGGTCAGTTACGTATTAAAAATATTCCTGTTGTACGGGCAAATTCCAGATACTTCAAAACTTTTGATGATATTTTTCGGAGTAAAAGAAATTGGGTAAGCTTCTTCAATAATTTCCGCTACGTCGTATATTGTAACTGTAATTCCAGGATGTTTTAACATCCATCTCTCTGCAGCTTTGTGGTATTGGGTCTTAAAAGGACCAAACACACACCTATCCAGCGGTTGTAAAAAATCCGAAGTATGGTATGAGGTGGTAAGGTCAAAAGAACAATGCCGTTGTGTTTCGCCTTATCTATAATTGCAATTGATATGTGGGTTTCGTGGTTGTCCATAATTAACAGAGCTGGCCTTTCTTTTGTTGGCTTTGAGAACTTTATAAAGTGTGTACTCTTGTTTGGTCGACAACCTTTTCATCGAATATTATTTCATCGACAACGATTCATCGAAACTTTAGTACTAGTAATATTGTTTGGCGTTATTTTATTTCAACTACTGTTTATTTAAATGTGTCTTACTACGTAGAAATACTATTCAACGAATATTACTTGATCGCTGATTTGTTTCAAATTATCTTAATTGGCACAACTACAAAACATTGCAATTCAATTCTTCGACGTATTACTTAAATACAATTTTATATATCCTACTGCACATTCATACATTATTCAAATTATGTAGTTAATTGTGTGACATACATATATGCATAATATGTATGTATAAAAAAAACTAAGAATCATTGGTGTAAATCGTTAATTACAAGAAAATATCAGGGACAAAAATGGCTTGTCATAAGCGAACTATGTTTTAGGTCGGTTATGTTAGGGTTCACTTGTGCCCCTCAGACCAGAAATAGACACCCCGCGCAGCGGGGTCGCGTCGACTCGCTGTACGGCAAAAATAGGTTAAAAAACGTTAGGGATTTAGATATAAATCCGAAATAATATTATGCGGAATAAAACATTACATGTAAAAAAAAAAGAATTTAAATAACCCGAAATGAAAAGCCATGACATGAATTTTATTAAAATAAGTCAACTACCAATTAAAAGACCTCGGTTCAAATTACCCAGTATCGAGTCCTCGACGCAATGACATGTCGATGAAATAAAACTACTTGAAATGTTGTCTTTGAAATAATATTCGATTAAATGTTTGTCGGCAATTCAATGGTAAACCTTTATAAAGTGGTCTAACCATTTCCGAAAAATCTCTTTTGTAGACCATCCAGATTTATTTGCTGATCCGACAGTATCGGGTGGAGCGCCTTTTAGCATGTTGTCTTTAAAAAAAACTCGCGGAAATATAATCATTGGTGGTACTGAGTTTCCAACTTCATTAATGCATGCTATCATGGTATTGTTTACTCCTCTTTCACCTGAGGTCAGCTTGCCTAACTGTCTGATATTTTTCGGAGCCAATATTTTTCCTGGTGTATGGACGGTCGTTACTCCAGTTTCATACATATTATAAATAGACTCCGGAGAAAAATTAAAAAAAGTTGTTAACATTCGTTTTATTGAAGCTTGTTGCTCGGGCTAAGCTAGTTGCCTCGGGTTTTCGAAGAGATAAATCCAAATGAGGCTGTCGAAAACATCTCAACCATCCAATTCCTGTCATTTTGTTTTCATGCCAACCGTCCGGAATATATTTTTTTTCTTTGGCCACGGCAAACTGGTAGGCAAGCTCCCGTACTTGTTTAGTGTTCAAGCCCATGTGCAAATATGCAGCTTTTTTTAATAATTGTGGAGCTGCTGCTCTTCTTGTTCATCGAAAACCTTTTTGACGTCATTTTTTAAAAGATTTAGGCTGTTTCCTGCTAAATTATTATGCTCATTTAATTTTAAATTCTTGAAAATGGAAGATATCGGTATTTCGAATTTTTCTGCCGCTTTTCTTACCGAACATCCCTTTTTAACTTCTTTCACAGCTTCTGTTAATATTTCTGAACATAACTTTATGCGTTTTTGACCCGTTTTACTACGCGGCACTGAAAATAAAGCAAACAAAGATAAATTTTCAACCGTCAAATTTTAAATATACGATGCTGTGTGTGTTTTATATGGGGCATGTTTTATGAGCATGGAAGCAGGAGAAGTTTACTGTTGTTGGCGTCATAGGACTTAAGGCCAAAAGTAAATAAAACAGAATAAAATTCACACAATAGATGATTACTATAAAGAAATTCGGGCGCCGGGCCTCCAGCTTAAAACCAACGGAATAACTGAACAGTATAACTCTGGTACTTCTAATCTCAAGTCCAGGTCGGAAAGCGTGACAGCAGAAAGGGAAATTCATTCAATCAGGTCAAGAAATTAAACAACAACTTATGTTAACTAACTATATTGTTTCTCTAGCCCAAATTTAGGCAGTAGCTCTGAAGGAGATAGTACATGGCTTCAATTAATTTAAGCTAGACTTAAGTTTAAACGTCTAAGTACTAGGTTTAAATTCTAAGTTTGAGGTTCTAAGTTTGAGATTCTAAAGCACTATGCATTGATTAAAAAAGATGTCACCGACCTGATGGGTATTGCTACCTCCTTATAGTGTAAAATAAGCTTAGGTCCGAGTTCTCTCCGGACTCTCCCAGGGTCTTCCGCAGGTTCAGAGTAGCACTCCGCTCGGGCTGAAGAGTTGCCGGTGATCACACGTTGTTTGAGAAAGAGGAGGTGGCGCACCCCTCGCAGTCGAGTGAGGTGTTAAGTTGATTAAAGATGTGATGTGACACCCGGATGGGTAGAAAATATGCTCAAATAAGTTCGAAAGTAAAGCACTAACGCAGGTTAGGTGAGTTATGTCTGCTCCAATAGGAAGCTTGGAAACACTTTTGTCCTCTGCTTATAGCAGGGCAAAGGGAAAAGAAAAGGTTAAAGGCTAAACAAAAGCCATATTTAATTTAAAAGAAAATACGGGAAAAAAGAAAAAGGCATCCTATTTTGAATTTAGAATCTGTAAACAAACAGGAAAAAACTGTAAATCCACAAGCGTGTTATTTGTATATTTTCCACCCTACGAGCTTTTGGAAAATTGAAAGTACTTACGCCTTTAAACGAAGTCCTGGGGCATCGCTGACAATAGCGACTCCGACCTTTCACCACTGCAAATAATAACGAAAAACGTTACAACCTCAAATGGAAATAGGCACCGGCCCATTACTGAATTTAACACTGTAATTTCTCTGAAATACTTACGGAAATCAACTCCGTCCGGGTGTAGCGGTACGTCGCCCAACATTTTCCGCGACTTCATCTTGATAACTTTAAAGATGATATCCGATTTACAAATTCAATGTCCTCAACCAAACACAATCTTACGAGCTTCTCCACCGGAAAAAGAAGTCTACCACAGACTATCAACAACTTCCTCACCGGGGTTTCGATTCACTCCAAAAACGCTCGAATATTGCCTAAGCAAAAACAAATGTCAGAATTTGAAGGTTAATTAGTTGTCTCAAACAACCGAAATGACAAATGACATCCGCGGAGAAACGTCAAAATGTCTTTCAAATGTCAATATAACTGCTAGTGGAATGAGGTTATTTATTTATTATTGAAAAGGTTTAAGAATTTAAGATACTAGCACTTGTAGCGAGATAACACGCTACAATACGAGTAGGTACAATTATGAAGTAGTCCACAGGTACAAATTCGACATTTTAAAACTAAACGGTCATCACTCCCACCAAAAACTGTAGTACAACAACCAAAAACCTCACAAAACACCGAACGAACCTCAAACTCAATGCTATGAATGTGTCCACTGGTACAGCCGTCCACAGGTAGAGCACTTGCCCTGCATTTTAATATTGTACAACAATTATTGATGATGTTACGATAAACATTTATATTTTACAGATTAATGAGACCTATTAATAACCAACTTTAAATTTGCCAATTTCCATCGATTTTACATTTTTCTATCCTTCTTGCTAAGCTACGCTCGTAGTGCTACGCCGTAGATCCGAAGCAGCTTAATCTCCATTATGAATAGCCGAAAGCGCTGGTATTCCTTTGTTCACGTCTGTGACTGGAACCGATGATCGTTCTTGATTTAAATTAAATTCATTCGGAGTTTAAATGTGCCAATTTCCATCGATTTTAAATTTTTCCTTCTTTCTTGCTAAGCCACGCTCGTAGTACTACGCCGTAGATCCGAAGCGGCTTAATCTTCATTATGAATGACCGAAAGCGCTGGTATTCCTTTGTTCACGTCTGTGACTGGAACTGATGATCGTTCTTGATTAAAATTAAATTCATTCGGAGAGCATGTGTCTCACATCGTGTGCGAAAAGTTAAACTGAAGAGAAGAATCCAGTTTCAACATTGATTGCAGTAGGTGAAACAAAATCAATCTATTTGCGGCAAACCATAATCTGTTGTATTGAAAAATGTTTCTCTTTTCTTCTTGCGTAGTTTTCTTCGCCCATTGCCAATCAAGGTATAATATCCAAGTGTCGAAAAATGTGTTCTTTACTTGAAAAAATTAAACCAAAACGTGTTTCGTTCGTAAATTATTTTTTGTTTGTATTTGGAATGTGGCATTGATGAAACCGCATTAAGCGTCCATATACTGTGGTCGCTATATTTATACCGCGTCGTGATGTACTCGTAGCGTTCCAATTACTTGTAGTGTAAATAATATGCATTTTTCGACGGTTTGTAAGCTGGTTGTGTTCGGCGAATAGCTAAAGCGTCCAAGGTTTCTTCAAAATTGGCGAGAAGATTAAAAAGATGACATGGTTCTAGATCTACTTGTATTTTAACGTGTCCGAATAGAAAATGGCAAATTATGATTTTTAAAATTATGAGTAGGGGAGACCTAGGAGAGTTGTGTCAATTTTTAATTTTAGGGGAATATCTCGCTCAAGAAACATTCCACAGTTACGACCTATGTGAATAAATGTAGCACTATTCCTTCCCTTTCCAAAACAATCATCAAAATTAAGTAAAGTATTACGGTTTCCGAGAAAATCAACAAAAAGAAAGGGCATGTATTTAACGCGGCGACAAATTAATCTGATTTAGGGATTTATAAAAAATTAAAGGGGGTAGCAAAAATAATAAGTTGGCGACTAATTGCTGAGACTAGTATAAAGTAAAAAGTAGCAGCTAAGTAATCAATTTTCGGCTTTGTTTCAATATAAACTAGCATCGAGTTATTGTTTTGGCGACTGAATTAACTAATTAAGCGGAAACATGACAGCGGATAAAAAGTTGAAAATGGCCTACTCTAATTGTTCAATGGAGATTGCATATAAAATAAATCAAGGTCTTAAAAAAAATACTTTGTGCGACACTTTAAGAGCTTTAATCAAAGTTGAAAATTGCATGTATAAATAATAATTTTGGCCCGTATAAATAATATTTAAACGCCATACTAAACATGCATTCGGATTCATCTTTGTTAATTTGCTGGTTTTTCCGCTCTTTTATAAAAAAAATAACCGCGAAGACGAAAGCGGGAGCTTTGCTTCTAACCTATCCGCGGCTTATCGCCGTTTTCATTAAATTATGGTTTCGAAAACTAAAAAAATAACTTCCCATTACTTTTATATAGTACCCATTTTAATATTTAAGCTGCCAGCAACTCAAAGCCCAAAATGCTTTTTTAGATGGAGACCTGTAGTTGCCACTAATATAGAGTTTGTTATCCTTCTGCTAATATTAGTCGCCAAGTCATTATTTATAGTACCTCGCCTATGATTTCAGTAATCTTGTTTATTATTTCTGCTACCTTAAAGTAGCTGCCATTATTTGAATTTTAAAATATCCTTAGTTTAAAGCTCATTTAATATAAATGATTGCCAAAATATTTAAGCGCTGACAAGTTATTATTTTAGTTGCAAATAGTTTGCTGCTCTTTAATTTTTCTGTCGCCGCGAAAATAATAAGCCAAAAGAAAGTCTGCTCCCTTTGTCACAACTCCCCTATCACCGAGGTAAGATGTGACAGATACCGAGGAAAGTTGTGACAGCTATGTATTTAGACTGTTAGAGTATTAAAAAATACCATTACACATATTATAAATAAATGAAATATGTTTTTTTTTTGCAAAAAGTAGTTTAATCATCTTTTAGCACATCAAGTACAAACAAACACAACGTATAATCTTTCCATAACAAGTAATTATATCTTATAAGTAATTAATTATGGCATCGCTTTGAGATCAATCATATTATAATCAGTCAAAATTTTAAATCTAATCTGATAGGCAATTATGGCAAACGTATTGCAGCTCACCTCCTGTATAATCTGCGTGTGACCAGCCTTTGCATTCTAGGCATTGCACCCACTCCTCATTCGATCTGCTGTTTGAATAGGCTTCAAGGCAAACCAAGCAAAAACAATTATTTTCTGCCTCTCCTTCGTCATCACCTGTTCTCTTCTTCTTATTAGTCTTCTTGGCTTTTTTAGGTTTCTTCTTATCTTCGCTTAAGACACGCTTTTTCACATTCTTCGCCTTCTATTGACTTCTATAGCAGCTATTTCGTCCTTAGTAGGTGTGTCAATAAGCACAACAGATTTGATTTTGCGTCTGTTCGGTTGACTGTTTTTTCTTGGCGGAGCTTTTGGCAACTGCTTCTGGCGAGTACACATTAGAAACAGTGGCAAGAGGACTATGGGCTGTAAACGTGGAGGCAACAGGTTCATTTGCATCATTGTTCAGGACTGGGCTATGCGCTGAAGATCTGGAGGCAACAGGTTCTTGAGCATTATTGTTTACAATTGTGCTACAGGCTGTAGACGTGGATGGAACAGGTTGAATGGCATTATTATTCTGAACCAAGGTATGGGCTGTAGACGTCGAGGCGGCGGCGAGGTTCATTGCATTATTGTTCACAGCGAATGAATTTCTAGATGGCATGGTATGTTCTATAGATGAACCTAGAGTAATGGCTCTTGCTTCAACGTTATCAACTGTGTTGAGATTGGGAGTTATGGTTATTTCTGCTGGATTGTTCACAATTTCTGAAACGGATTGTTCTAGTTCTGGGTTGGCACGATCAGTCACTTGACTTGGCAGGAAATCGGCGTCTCCAAATATATCTGTGTTAACTGGCCATGTTCCAGTTGCAGCAAAACCAGCACTGATATTCCTTGCAGTGATTGCCTCATTAAATGCAGACTTTGTTATAGATGGGACGTCATAGATTGTCATGACTTTTCCGGCATTGCTTCGCATCCAATTGACACAAGCTATATTTATTGTTTTTTTTAGGGGCCCAAAAATGGCACGATCCAGTGGCTGTAGCTTATGCGTACAGTGTGGGGGAAATTTGAGCAAAATTATGCCATTTTCTCTGCAGAATTCAATGTTTTTTTAGAGCTGTATGCGAGGCATGATTATCTAGGAGCAAGAGAGCTCTTTGCTCTTTTGATGGTCTAACATTATTTTTAAAATACTCAAGGAAAACAAGAAAATCATCTTCTTGCATCCAGCCTGATCCGTTTGCTGTTCCGACTGAACCAGTTGTGCCGTCCCGAATGAAATGCTCTTGGAATCTCTTACGTGGAAATATATACATAGGTGGTATGTAATTACCTATTGCATTTCCAGCTAAAGCCAGTGTTACCAACGTCCCCCTTTCCGCGGATGTCATCGCGCTGACCTGTCTTTCACCGCGTCGCGCCCTTATCCTGTCAGGCTTTTTGGACGGTAGTCACGTCCAATCCGATACGAGTGTCTTATAGTGGTAATACTAAATGAGCGAGCGGCCCGTTGTAACCGAATCGCGAGTTGCGGTACACACGCCTGAAAATTAGCTATATGTCACGCAATTCGGTCACAAGGGGCAGCTCGCTCGCTAAGTATGTTACTATTTCCTTGTATTGGATAGTTGATTATATATTCCAAACAAAGGTGCCTTTGGCTAAGCAAAGGCTGCAGAGGAGTAACTGTGGTGCTCCATCTTGCATTAATTATTGTTTGAAATAGTCATGTTTGATATAGTCATGTCCGATATACAAGTGTTTATAGTGATATACTAATTGAGCGAGCGGCCTTTTGAGACCGAACCTCGAGTTGCGGTTTACAGTGATATCTATACAAATTATTACTAAGCGAGCGGCTTCATGTTGTGACATGGGCAATAACTATAAATGATATTTTGTGAGCATAAATGAGAATAATTATTAGTGGCCTAAAGGTACAGTAACCTCTACTGCGTTTTTTTTGCAATATACAACCATAGAGCGATATACGGTTAGCGTTCCACACAACTGAACATCTAAAATGATAACTATTTTAGTTCCTATGTTTGTTAACGAAATTAACAATGTAATTGTGGTAATTATATTCGAAACAGCCGGAAACTAGCGCTTACGTGCTAATTCTAGAAAATTATATAAAAAAAACTGTTATAGGTAAATGTAGTATGAGGAGTGATACGGTAAGATTCTGTCTTGATTTAGAAAGTTGATACGAGTCATTATTGTAAACTATGTTTTTATGTTAAAAAACGCATTTACATGTCACCTTGGTTTGGTACTTATGAGACGGTGGGTTGATTAGTGAAAATTTTGCACATTGTAAAAGTTGTTGGAAAAGAAAAAGAAGTAAAAACAGTTGTATGTATTACAAAATATATAAATATATAAATAAAAATAAGGGATTGAGATGAGCTCGACCATGATTAATAATTCCGGCCAAGCTTATTTCAATCCCTTACAACAGTCAATTCTCAATCCACTACGAATCTATTGCAATTGGCATCGTCACTGGAAACGATCTCCAACAGAGACATACACACTTACCATTCGCTGTGCACGAAAACCTCTGTACATAACAGCTCGCTGTAGGGCCAATCCGCAGAAAAGGCGGTTCGCTCGTGCCGGCCGGTTGACCTGTGCGTTGAACAGCATGTCAACAGTCGCCCGTACGAATCTCTCGTCCAAAACCACTCGCCGCAATACATCGGCTGCAGTCACATTCAGTATTGCCATTGGGTCCCTCTCGACGCCAGCTGCTCGCGTGTTTCGCCCTTGGGCCCAAAGTCGTTGTCTATTAAACGGTCGCCCCTATGCCAATTCAAACAACGGCGACCGTCTCATCCACTGCTGATTTAGCTATCAAACTGATATCACACCTGAGGCCTCCAAGTCATACCTCCAGCGCAGATACGCATAAATGCAAGGGTAAATTTAAGGACATACACTCACCCGGCCTGTAAGGATCCATAGAGACAGAGTGATTATTTTCACACAACAATCAACAACATACTCCGAGCAATATTGTTTTCTTATCTCACTCGTTACTTAATGTTGTGAAGAATGTATGAAAGAAATAAATTAAAAACACGCATCGTGCAGCGACATATCGGCATGATTAAAATATATATTATACGACTAATATTAAAAATTTTATAAACATATATTTACACAAACGCTGTTTGCTGACGGCGATGAACAATTTAACAATGCATTTTTTTAAGGAAGATTCCTTACACATTTACAATAATTGCGGATATACGACATTATTTGCCATAAATCTGTTATTGGATTTTACGACTAATATTAACATTTTTATCAACATATATTTACACAAACGCTGTTTGCTGACGGCGATGAACAATTTAACAATGCATTTCTTTAAGGAAGATTCCTTACACTTTTACAATAACTGCGGATATACGACATTATTTGCCATAAATCTGTTATTGGATACCCTAGCTGTGTGAGTCAATATTTTTATGTCATTTCTGCTTTGAACGCGACCTAACGCCACATACAGTTTACCGTGACTAAAGACATCGGATCTCAAGTCGACACCTACGCGATGGATGGTCTGGCCCTGACTCTTGTGAATGGACATTGCGTAGCACACCTGCAAGGGAAACTGTCGGTTACCTATCTGAATCACTAAATTTTTTTGTCCTATTTTCATTTCGGCATTTACTATTCGACAAACTTCGATTGCCTTTTTTTTCGTTTGTCCGACACTTCAGTTCGCGACGTTTACGGCTGGTCATTTTATGGTTTAGCTTTTGTAATTGTTTGACAAATCCATGATTCCCAATTATTGGTATACCCGCAATATCGTTGTACCGACGTAACGATTCGGTTGATAATCTGTTCGTATTTTGTCAAATCGGCTTTATTATATTTGACATAATATTATTGTTTATACGGAGCACACATATGTTACTAATTCATATGTTTATTTATGAAAATGGTTGTTACCTTATGCATTTTCAATATTAAAAACATTAGCAAAAAGTTTAAAATTAAACTAAGGTTATCTTCCTAAAGCTGTGTTTAGGGTAAATAATGTATATGTCGGCGGGCGATTGTAAAATTCGCCAGATCACGAAATTCCGAGGCATATCGCATACGTAAATGAAAAAAAATAAGGAGTGCGGACTGATAATCTCCAGCGAGTCGACGCCACCCCGCTGCGCGGGGTATCTATTTCTGGTCTGAGGGGCACATGTGAACCCTAACCTAACCGACCTAAGACAGAGTTCACTTATGACAAGCCATTTTTGCCGCCCTGATTATTGGCTCCCAACAAACACGGCCGCCATCGCATAGGTACGCAGCGCGACCAGTGGCCAAGAAAGAAACTACTTTTCGATGTGCCTGGTAGAACTAGGTGTACAATCGCCCTCGAGCAGGGAAATTGCGTATTTTTTGCGAAACGAAAGCTACTAAGTTCTACGAGAAATGCCAGTGAAAGTAAATCGAAAATGAAGACCAACTCACCCAAGCTTGCCCGGCGAACAGATGAGTCGGTACCGACAGTCCAAACTTCCACAGGAACGAGCTGATGAAGCACTGGTTGATGCGAGGGTTTTAACGTATTTCACCACATTTTTTGATATTTTTGGTCGCGACGAATGGGCTTGCGCGTGGAGCTGCGAGCAGCCATCAAAACGATATACCCTCAACTGGCTTTTGTAAATGTCAAAACAAACTAGAAAACTACCCTACCTAACTGTCGCTAATGAACGCGTTCCCTTTTACGATATATGGTAATAACATGCATTAAAAAATAACTAATCTAAGTGATGATGTCCGGAACCAACACTAGGAATATCGACGAACGCGTTGTTCTCATCGATCTGCCGTATTGTTTATCAG
Source organism: Epinotia demarniana (assembly GCA_945867215.1). NCBI lineage: Eukaryota > Metazoa > Arthropoda > Insecta > Lepidoptera > Tortricidae > Epinotia > Epinotia demarniana. Next base: position 13,792,077 of record OX244283.1, read on the forward strand.
GCACATCGTGATAAGCCTGGCCAACTTTTAGGCATATCATGAAATGGCGGCGTTTCAAGTTATTTCTTCCGACCTGACCCATACTAATACAGTACATATGTAAGCATTAGGTAGTAAAAAAGTGTTCGGTTCTGGCGCTTCGGTGGCCGCTGCCGCGGCATGCTCGCTGCGCTCGCTCGGCTCGCGCGCTGTAGGGTCGCAGTTCACCTGACACTCCTCCTCAGTTCACTCGTCGTCGTATCTACACCGACCTGCCTTAGAGTCTCTGTAAAATTACTTTTGAATTTCCCTTAAAATGAACATTTGGCTAAACGTATGAAATGCGGAAAGTAATGATGGATAAGTAAAAAATTGGCTGTGAAACAAAAGTTGTAACAAGCCAAAGCCCAAATGACTGTAGCGGTAAAAGTTTTTCGGACAACTGAAACATCTGGACAAAATCAAATGGTAAATGAAAAAAGTAATGAATTGTATATTCGGAGAACTCATAATAATACGAAAAGTTTTCGGACAAACGATATTCGGTCAATAAATTTTAGTGATTGCGATAGGTTACCGAAACTGTCTCCTCATCATTTCGATCGGACTGCGGCGATCGATCGGGGCTTTGAAACTGATGCGCGGAATTAAATAGTCCTCTGTTTTATTGGGTTTGCGGACTTTGATGAGGAAAGGCGTGGCCGCGACTACTATGACTTTGGTCCCGTTCAATAAGCCGTCTGCGAAACTAAGATTACGAGTAACCATACATACACAGCCTACTTTGAGTACTAAATGGTGCTCCGGGACCCCGTTAGGTTGCAGCCTATTCAGTGTGTCGTTACCGAAAGACAGCTCGTCGGAGCCTTCACTGATGCCGCTGTCAACGGAGAGGAAATGCATTTATTCGGCAATCGGCTCATCATCTCGTTGTTGATCTCTTTCACGCCAGCATTGTGGGTGCAAAGGATCGCTCTGCCCGCGCACACGTCAGAGTCTCCTAGAACGGCAATGGGGAAAACGAAATCTATGAGATCGCTCAGAGTAGTTACGTGTGAAATGACGGAGAGGTCAATTAAATTTTGAAAATTGCGCCCCACTTGGACCCTTGACGCGGGCATTTGATTCGATCCCAACTGTAACAAATATTGTGCAAATTCGGGATCATCCGTCTGACGTTGGGACGTCGTCAGAGAGAAGGTTTTCAATTTATCCCACAGAGGTGACGATTTCACCGAACAGTTTATGACTTCTGAATCTGTCTGAGCATTGGGCACCACCGGTGGAATCTGACGGAAATCACCGGCGAATATTAACAGTTTACCACCGAAAATATTTTCTGAGTGTGTCTCTGAGCGATCTGTCCAACATGTGGATCAAATATTTGTGAGCCATAGGGGCTTCGTCGTAGATGATGACGTCCGCTTTGCGAATGAGCTCCCCCCGCTGAGAACGCTTAGTGACGCTCCATTGTCCGAGATCGTCCAACCAGGTCGATGGGGAGCTTGAACATGCTGTGGGCCGTCATGCCGTTAGAATAGTTTTGGGCGGCAATGCCCGAGCTAGCCGTACATAGAACGACCCCTTTCAAATCGCCGCGCACGTGCGATGTTATTAAATTTAACGTCTTACCCGTACCCGCCGGACCATCAACGAAGATTGCCTTGTTGTTTTGAGCGCGGAATTCATCGTTGTCAGTCACGAACTCGTGCACGTAATCGTACACGGCCCGTTGATCGACCGACAATTTCAGTAGCCATTCCTGAACGAACCGATCGAGGTGCTCCTGATCGTATTCGGTGTATTCGCGGCCTAGCTCCGTGGTATCGTCGTGCACCTCCGGCAATCCCTGGTCACGCAAGCTGCTACCGTGCTTGCGCAACAGCCTACCAATGACTACGAGACTTTTATCCACTATTTCCGATCCTAACCTTTTGATGAAATCTTCGCTCAGTTGATCTTTGAATGTGTCCCACAGCGACGCGACTGGGATTCCGTTCAGGTTTTTTCGACAGGGGCCCTACCCTTGTAGGTGGTCGGTTTGGGCTTTGGGGCCTTCGGGCACCCGCGAAATTTCGCCGGGTGTTCTCCCACCGCCTTGCACAAAGTGCAGGCAACCGGCTCGTTAGGGCCCCTGTCGCAATGCCACGTGGCGTGATTGCCAAGGCACTTTACACACGCAGGCGGGGCAGTGCACCGGCTCTGCGTGTGTCCGTGCAGTTGACAGTTAAAACATTGTCGGGGGAGGACTTGATAGCGGGGGAGCTCCGCCCTCACACCGGTGAGCTGGCAGACCTCCCTCACTTTAAAAATGTCGTGCATGTCTTTGTCCCTGATGATCTTGACCAGAACCATATCGTACTGCTTCCTATTTTTGTTGTGCAGGCGGTGCACCTCAGCAGCTTTGATATGGTTCAGGACAAGATCATCTTTGACGTCCTGGACGTCCAACTCCTTGGGGACACCACGCAGTATTGCCCTGTAAAATCTCTCCTCAGGGAGGGGGTCGCGGTGACTGGGGAGTTTGAGCTCGGTGAAGAGCCGCACCACCGCCCGGTAGTCATCAGACCCCCAGACGGTGAGGCGGATCCCCTTCTCTCTGTCCGCAGCCTCCACCTTTATCCCTCTCTGAGCGAGCATTGTCAGAATCTGCCTGTATTTGTTTTTGTCCTGCAATGTGATGTGATCGGCCCTGACGTCGGGAGTGGTGGTGGTCTTAGTGGTGGGTGCCGCCGAGGAGGTGGAAGCCTCCTGGGGGGACTTAGGGGTCGGGGTTTGAGTGGCACGGGTGCCGGCCTCCAAGTCGGGGTGGGGGGAGGGGGGGGGTGACTATATCCCTGTAGTGATGGGGGAGCGCGAGTTGTCCCTTGACGAGTTTCCGCTATTTGCGGCCTTGTCGCGTCTTAATAATTGGTCCCGCCGAGACTCCCTTACGTCCGATTTCCCCTTCGAGGATGTCTTGCGGGGGGGCGGGGCCATGGATGGGGCGTCGAATCGGGCGGCCGCGGTCGCGGCGGCGGCCATCCCCGGCAGGGCGGGGCGGGGCTCTGTGACCGATGGCGAGCATTTGTCAACATTGATCCGCGAGGCTACGCCCTCATCCTCCGGCAAGATGGCCGCCGCGCCAGCCGCGGACGTCTCGATTTTATTACTCGAGTGAGGTTAGTTTGATGCGCGGTCATCGTGATCTACCCTCTTTTTATTTTGAATGGCCGTAAGGGTTTTGGAAAAGTATGAATTGAACTTGTTGACGGCTTCTCCGTCCAGCTCCTTGAGGAACTGGACGAAGATGCCCACTAGCTCTGTGGTATCCAGAGCTAGGATGTCGTCATTTGAGAGGCGGGGGGGGGGGGAAGGATTGAAGATCCGTCGTCATTGTTGTTTCGTCGTCGTATCCAGTCGGTGTCCTACCTAACATGTGGTGAGTACCTGGCCGGAGAGGGTCTGGGTAGGGGCACTATCTTCGAAACGTGCGTGAACACCACGCTGGCATAAGTCATCACCGGCCTGATACATGTCTTAAACAATGTCAACTTGTGCCTTAGGGGCAGTTTAGAATTTACATTTGTGAGTGGGTGCAGCCTTCCCGCAATGAACGCCGCACGGTCCCTCACCTGCTTTATGTGTTTTGCAAAGTCCTACCTTCTGTCCAGCGTGACTCCCAGGTACTTTGCCTCTGGGAGCCAGGCTATCGTTCGACCATGCAATGTGATTCAAGGGTGCTTTACCACCAGCGCCTTATAATTATTAGCTCTTGAAAAGAGTACCGCCGCACTCTTTCCCGGATTGACCTCTATCCTCCAGCGGTACCCAAGGTGTCTGTGGCTCGCTGGAGGAGAGAGGTCAGCTTTTTTGGATGATGAGATGTGGTAAATAAAGCCGTGTCATCGGCAAACATGGCGTAGTGAACACCCGCAGTTTTGGGAAGGTCATTCACATACAGGGCGAACAGCGTTGGTGACAGCACGGACCCCTGAGGGACCCCCGCCCCCACCGGGTGACGGACCGAAAGAGTCCCCTCCACTCTGTAGCAAAAGCATCTGTCTTTGAGGAAGTCTCTGAGGATAGTGATGAGACGTTCTGGCCCATTTGCAGAGGACAGCTTGTAGATCAAGCCGTCGTGCCAGACCTTATCAATTTTGCCACATCGAGGAAGATTGCTCCAGTGGGTATTGACTTCTTCCATCCCGTCAGCCAGTAGAGGACGTGCTCCGTGATGCGGTGTACCTGATGAACTCAAGAGTGCCTCGCCCTGAATCCGAACTGTTCGTTCATGAGGGGACTGTTGGCGTTCACGTGCTCGCTTAGACGATCTAATATCAGTCTCTCAAACATCTTCCCCATGACGTTTAGGAGACTGATAAGCCTGTATGATGAGGGTACGTTTTTGGGCTTTCCCGGCTAGTTGGGAAGTGGCAGTTGCGAAGAGCGGTGTTGTATATGTCCAGTAGCACCGATAGCAATTCGTCGGATAGTATTTATACTATTTGGAAGTCCATCGGGGCCCGGGGCCTTCCTGAGCTTGAGCTTTTGACATGACAGCTTTTAGCTCGCTCATAGATATTGGGTTAAGCGGAGGCCCGATGTTAGAATTGGCTGAGAGGGAGTCCAAGTGACTCTCTATTGATGGTATCACTGTGGGGTCAGCCGGCACCTCATCCGGCGAACATTGTGTTTCTAGGGCAGACGCCAGGCACTCTGCCTTTTCGGCATCTGTGAAGGCCGAGGTCGGGGCGTCAGGGCGGAGAAGTGGGGGCATCGACACTACTGTGTCGCTCTTTAGAGATCTCGCCAATTGCCAATACGCTTGGTGACCTGGCGAGATCTCCCCGAGAAAACCTTCCCACCTCTCCTCCCTGAAGCTCCTTACCCGTTCCTTCAGAGCTCGTTCCCACTATGTCGGATGTCGTGGCGATTTTTAATCGTACGTTCCACTGGCAGAACATTTTATATGAAGCTGTTCACACTCGTCCGACAACGATTTTGTGTCGGATCCGATATAAAATGTCGTGCGTTTTGCCAGTCCTCCCAGCCCGGAAAAAAATCGTGTCGTGTCTCGCTCGCGTACGAGTGAATATAGCGCTGTTCAAGGGTCTATATCGGGTGGCATAAAATTGTTGGTCCTACTATTTTGTCGCATTGACGAACTTTATGCCGAATAACGAATCTGTCTTTGAGGAAGTTCTGAGGATAGTGATGAGACGTTCTGGCACATTTGCGGAGGACAGCTTGTAGATCAAGCCGTCGTGCCAGACCTTATCAAATGCTTTTGCCACATCGAGGAAGATTGCTCCAGTGGGTATTGACTTCTTCCATCCCGTCAGCCAGTAGAGGACGTGCTCCGTGATGCGGTGCACCTGATGAACACAAGAGTGCCTCGCCCTGAACCCGAACTGTTCGTTCATGAGGGGACTGTTGGCGTTCACGTGCTCGTTTAGACGATCTAATATCAGTCTCTCAAACATCTTCCCCATGACGTTTGTGCCGAATGCCGGGCGGGCGATGGTAGGTATACTCTTGCTTGCCAGAATTTCATTTGCCCGAATTTTATCTGCCATAATATACAACTGCCATAATGTTGTTTTCTATAATTTTGTATGCCATACTCATTGTTTACCATAATAATTATATGCCAGAATCTTTGTTTTCCATAATATCAATATCAATAATCTCATTTTCCATAATCATTGTAATCCATAACTATCACATGCCATAATATCATTTGCCATCCATCTCAACATCCATAATATTTTTATGTGATAAAGTGGGTACGTATTGCAGTGTCTAATATAAAATATATATATCTCGAACCTATCCGCGATCCAAGTCGGTTTTGCCACTAAGTAAAAATGAACTTTTCTCTGAGTTTACCTAATGCCAAGATAGTGTTGTATCGTAGGCAGTAGGGAACAGGGGCTTAGTGGCAAAACCGACTCGGATCGCGGATAGGTTAGAAGACGGAAGCGGGAGCTTTGCTCCCGCTTTCGTCTTCGAGGTTATTTTTTTTATAAAAGAGCGGAAAAACCAGCAAATTAACAAAGATGAATCCGAATGCATGTTTAGTATGGCGTTTAAATATTCTATTAAATAATATTATTGCAAACAATAATCTGGAATACAATACGTATGGCATTCGTATCATTATGACATCCAATATTCGGGTAAACAAGAGTATGTCAATTAACTATTATGGTAAACGAAACATTCGGGCAAATGAAATTCGAGCAAGCGAAGTTCGGGCAAATGATTATTATAGTATATGAATGTCGGGCAAAAAATAGACAACCGCGATGGTATTTATACCGTGCGCCTGTCCGTCACTTAGCTGTGTCGTTTGTCCTAGTGAAAGATGTATTACCGTGAGCCAACTACGACAACCCTTTATTTATAAAATCAATCTTAAAACTACACACAATAATTAATGATTTTTAGGTAAGGTAAGGTTAGAATATAATAATAATTAGGATAAAGGAAGTAAAATAAATGAAAATAAAATAGACTTGTACCCTATCTTATATCTATCTGCGATAGAGGCAGACACGATGGATCGAACAATATTTAGGTATTCTGTGGAATGAAGGTTATATTGATTATAGAGAATTTAAACGACTTATTGTTAACCACATTAAGGACAAGATGATTTTTGTGAAGGATTTGGAAAAAATTGAATGGGTTAAAAACTTATGTTCGGACTGTACTATAATAGTTTTGGCTGAAAGAGGTGTACCTAATATATTGTGATGCTAAGATATTGTGTGCTAGATTGTACTTATAATTGTGAATATTATAAAAATAAATGTGCGTTGAAAAATGTTGTACGTATTAAAAAATGGTACTTAGACAGGAACGAAAATAATTTGTGATTTGTAATTAACTTTCATTTTGTAATTAAATGTTATAATTGAATGTATCTTTGTTTTTATTAATATAACTATTTTGTTTTCTATTGACTGATGAGTTCGATAAAATAAAATAAATAAAAATATAAGAGATTAGATAAAATAATTATTTGCTTGTAAACTTGATAACTTCCATGTTTTATCACGGATCTGCATAAACTTATCAGTCAATACAGAGGCTATAGGAATTACTGGAATGGAAAGAGGGTTTAATAATTACAAAAAATCAAATTCAACAACATTTATTTCATTATTAAAAATATAAACATATTACTACTTAAAAAGTAAACAAGTTAAAAAATTATTTTATTCAGATTCAGGTCCTTAAAGAATCAAAGAGACGGGACTTGTTTAGTGCAAGTAGTAGTGACGGTTCTCTATTGTATGGGCAAAAATCATTTCCCAAAGTGTCACTTCCCAAAAAATGTTTCCCAAATGATCATCTGGCAAAAAATTACTAGTCAAATTATTGTTTCGCATTTTATCACTTGGCAATATCTCCTATGGCAAAATATTACGTCGCAAATTATTGTTTGGCAAAGTTTTACATAGTCAAGTTTCATTTGGTCAAACGTATTATTTGGCATAACATTCGTTTTCCAAATTATTGCGTGGCATACGATTTAGATCCTAATTGTGTAGTGCATACGAAATCTATTCGAGTGAGATTACATATTTTGCTAAGCGGGTAGTTTTTTTTTCATCGAGAGTCTCCAGCGAATCGACGCCACCCCGCTACGCGGGGTGTCTATTTCTGGTCTGAGGGACACAAGTGAACCCTAACCTAACCGACCAAAAACAGAGTTCGCTTATGACAAGCCATTTTTTCCACCCTGATACCTAATGTGCGAAATGAAAATTTTATCTAATGTTTTGTTTGGAAAACAATATTAGCCCGAACAAAGTGTTTGCTTATTAACACTTAAACAAAGCAAAATTATGCCAGATGATATTTTGACCAAAATGAACAAAATGCGAAACAAAAATGTGCTATTTGTTCGTTTGGGAAATGAAACTACTGCCATAAGTTTTGTGGGAAGTGAAATTTGGCGAAAAATATTTTGCCGAAACAGCAGGACACCAGTAGTGACTTAAATATTCTAACACATATTTTAACTTATAGTAGAATACAGAAATTTATAGTAGACTATTTAGCTACTTAACATTTTGCTCGATATCATAGAATTTAGATATTAAAATATGATATAGCTAAACCCAGTCTTTAAATTAGTAATATATTTATAAAAATAAAGCATGTCCCCAAGAAAGCGTGTGAATATTGTCCTTTTATATGACTCGTTTGTCATCATTCGAAGATAGAGCTACTTTATTAAGAGCTTGTGTGTAAATTTCATGCTTTATAGACTTAAACACGGAGTTCTTTTTACGTACCAATTCTTGATTAAATAAAACATTTTCATAATCACTATATCGAAGATCCCTTACCGCATGTTTTTTTGTACCTTTTGCTTTTTTTATCTGATTTTCTTGGGTTTTGACACAGTATAGTTTTGACCAAGTCCTACAAACTGAAGAATTAGTTCACCTCCTAGCTCAGCTTTAAATAGCCTTTATTTAAAGCTGCCTTTTATTAGCCTTAACCTTTTTGTTTTTTTGGCATATGTCATATATATTGTTCGCTGGATAATTACTTGTATCTAGGTAACGATCAAAATTTAATTTTAAATCTCTGTATTAATAATTTGTTTTTATTAAATACAAGAAGGAATCCGTATCCATATAACACAAACTAAGATTTTCTCCATAAAATGGTTTCATGTGAGAATAGTGAAAGTTGTACATGTGAGATTTAGATATTTCTAGAATAGTAAATCCAATGTAAATTGGTTTGTCGAGTGTAATAATTTCCGGATTCATTTGAATTGCAACTAAATTTTCGGTGAACACACTAGCACTATGAAAATTAGGACGAGCTGTTAATATTTCTGCACTAGTTTTTTTCTTCGTTTTGTTCATAGTTTCAGTCCATTGATTAACTAACATAACATTTGTTCTGTTTTCTGTCGATTCTAAGGTTTTGCCGAAAAGACTGTTATTGAGAAGTTTATAAAAGTTCATTTGAAATTCTGATTTAGCATTTTTTCTCAACTCAGTGTTTAAGTCAATATACTGCTGTATAAATCGACTTTGTTTAAATTGTATGACTATGTATGTATGGAAAAAAAGAGTAACACATTGGGATGGCCCTCTCGGAAAAAGAAAAAGAGGCAGACCTCCCGAGAGATGGCTAGACGAATTAAAAAAGGTAGCAGGTGAAAACTGGGTATCAAAAGCCGAAGACAGAAAAATGTGGAGTAAAATAGAGGAGGCCTTTACTCGTAGAGAAATCCTTAAATAAAATACGAATAGTATAAGAGAATTTTAAATACCCAACTTGTAAATATTTTTATTTAAGGAAATAAAATGGCTTATAATAATAATAATAATTTATCATATAAGGAATCAGTTTAGAGTTTTTGGACCCAGGAGGTACAAATTTTTGTGGACAAAATGGGATGTCGTTGTGTAAGTTGTGTAGGTATTCGGGATATTCTAAATATACTTCTAATATTTAACCGTGGATACTATTGTCTGGGACTTGAAGAAAATCCGTTTTTTCAATTTCTTCTTCACTCAATAACTTGAAATCGGCAAAAGGTAAATAACTGCACATTGCAAACCCGTATAGATTATTACAGTCTCATCATCATCAGCCTATATACGTCCCACTGCTGGGCCCAGGCCTCCTCTCATGTATGAGAGGGAACGGTCAGTAGTCCCCACGCTGGCCCAGTGCGGATTGGGGACTTCACATACACCTTTGAATTTCTTCGCAGATGTATGCAGGTTTCCTCACGATGTTTTTCCTTCACGGAAAAGCTAACGGTAAATATGAAATCATATTCCGTACATAAGTTCCGAAAAACTCATTGGTACGATCCGGGATTCGAACCCACGACCGCCGTTTGACAGCCGCATGCCAGTCACGTCATCAGCATTACAGTCTATGTAAAATAAAAATGAACCCGGAACAGACGCATATATTTATTATTAGCATGCGCATATCTATGTAGTTGAACAAAGGCATACACCTCCACGAATTCCTTTTTGAATCATTCTAATAATTTCAAGATCATTTATGAGCTCTAATCTGATATTGGTTATAAGTAACATTGCGTAAAAACTTAAAGATGGAGCCGTCATGTAAAAAGCAGGATCTAGTTTGTAGTTTAACATAGAGGTATGCCTGAAGTTTTCAAATATATCAGCCAATAACAGCACATCTGATTTAAGATAGAGGTCAATCTCTTTACATTTAATGCGTTCCAGACATCCTTAGCTTGGTTATACTCAGAATTAGAAATAATATTATCGGGTATTGAACTGTAAAAACAATGCTGTGGTGGTAATTTTTTCTCCTCGTAAGTATTCCTGCAAGTAATATATTCAAGGATAAACGCCTTTACAGAAGTAGCGTGAATTGGTTATGATCAGGAAAAAATCTTCGTAAATGAACAAAGTCTTCATTATTTAAATCAGCTGCTAGTTTTTCTAAGCTAGTTCCTATGAACTTGAACGAATTGACAAAACGTACAGGCTCAAATTCGTCTTTATCTATGTGGAAAAACTTAGTAAAAGAAATATAATTTTCTTTATTTTTTGCTATGACCTAACCTACCTGGAATTTCACCTTACCAGTGTTGCCACCTTGCAAATAATTGTGTCGTTAGGTTTAGTTCCAAAAGTAATTAGATTTCGATTTTTCGTTTGTCTCAGAAATCCCTAAAAATCACTAAATAAAACAAGGGCAAAAAGTACAATACAAAGTGTGTAATCATTTTATACATTTACCACGGGAGAAGAAAAAGCAGTCAAAATGGAAACAATAATTAAAATTCGACTTCAAACACTTCTGGAGGTATTTCTTCGTCATCATGGTCAATTTCAGAACTTAAAGATGTCGAAGGTTGGCTTTCAGGTTTTCTTGATTTAAATGAATACTTTGCATTACTGCCAATAGCGCTTATTACATTAGCCGGAAGCTCATAATTATAACAATTTCATTTCAATATCTTTAGCTGATTGCTATTCAGTGTGTTTACCGCCATCTTATTTCGTAGTTTATTTTTAACAATATTCATGGCACTGAATGCTCGTTCGACGGCGGTTCGACAAGGATCCATTCATTTTTCCAATTTATGCAAGTGTCCGAATACCGACATTAGGTGTCCGATATCCAGCGAAATGATCCTACATAGATATATTTCATACGTGTGTATGTGAGCGTGATGTAACCCCCCTGGGTGATAAAATTACTTGACCAAACTACTAGTATATTTATTAATAAGTCAAGCAACGTTTGATTATCACTAAAAGTCACCAAAGTAACTTTTAGTGACAACATATTTGAAAAAATCGCGACGAATTTCAAAAATTCACTAGATCTAGTGATAAAATCGCTAAGGTGGCAACACTGCACCTAACTCCCGAATAAACAAATGACAAGCATAGCCTGATAAATTACGAAAAAATACAGGGACAAACTTTGGTAAACGAAATTAAAGATTACAGAACGCATGAGAAGCGCCTGTGAAACGTCCTGTTTGATGGCAATGTTCTCTAACAGCGCCGCCTAAAAGCATTTTATTACATAGAAAACAATATTATTTGGCCTGTTTAAACTGTTTTTCCTTAGTGGTGCAGGGTTATCATATATTTTTTTAATCTTTGCTACATCACTTTTTAGATAGGAAAGAAATTTGCTAACGCAATCTTGCCCACGATAAGTAACATATTTAATACTATTATAAGAACACACAATATAATAGGCAAAGGCAGCTGGAACGTGTTTTTGTAATGTGGTAGTACAATTTGAATTTAATTCATCACCTGTTATTGGTAGTAATACCTATACATTCAAAAACGGCATACACCACATATGGATTTAATTGCATTCTTTCAAAAAAATTGAATTGGATATGTGTGCCACGGTCAGGTAATACTGTGGCAACTCCCCCACCTCATGTTTATTTATTTTGTAAGCGGTTTAAAAAAATATTAAACATCCTTCACAAAAAATATTTTTTCGTTTTGTTTCGTTAATTGACTTTTTAAAAGACGTCCTAAATTTTTTATTAAGCAATATTGCGATTGATCACCATTTTCCAACATTAACAAATTAACATGATGTTTGCGTTTCGTCCCACTTTTGTATAATGGTCCAACACTGTCATGGATCTAAAGCAGAGTGAGATATTTTTGAGGAGGGCTATGTCAAGAATGTCTGGTCTGTAGTCAGAGTTTGAGTGGTAGTGAGTGGGTTCAAGAGGAGCGTAGATGTCTAGGTTTTGGTCGAGTATTATGCGCCTCAATCTATTACCGTTTGGCGTGGATAGTCTGCAATTCCACTGCGTATGCTTGGAGTTGAAGTCGCCAGCCAATAAGACTGACTTGTCCAACTCCAGCAAAGCGAGCAGGTCGGATTGCAGAATATCCTTGCCTGGTGGCTGGTAGATTGAGGCGATAGTTATGTGTGCGTGTCCGGTCATGGCTAGCCTACAAACTGAGGCCTCCATGTTGTGTAGCTGAGGTGTGTTTATGCGACAAATGTGGAGTGATCGTTTGTAATAAATGAGTGTGCCACCACCCTGCGTTGGGCGGTCATTCCTTATGAGTTCGTAGTTACTGATCTTTGGGTCTCTGTACGCGGGTTTTAAAAAGGTTTCTTGGAGTAGTAGAATGTCAAGGTTGTTTTCCTTTATGAAGTGTTCGACTTCCCCTTTTTGCGTGAGTAAGCCTCTGGCATTGAAGAACCCGATCTCTAGGGATCGGGGTTGTGTGCGTGAGTTTCGTTGTGTGGGTGTATTATCCATTATGGGTTGTGAAGTTTTTAATTGTGGAGAGGAGTGAGTGATATTTGGCCAGGACAGCGAGCTTATCCGTGCCAGAGAGGGCCGAGCGGAACTCAGCAGCGAGGGCGCAGACCTCGTCCATGTCACAGACATTGGCGAGGTCCGTGACTAGCTTAAGGTCCGCCATGGCCGAACCCGGGTGGGAGTGGCTCGCTGGCTGGGCCGGAGAGGTGCGATGATGATGATGATGATAGTGTGAGTTTGGTAAGGTGGGGCGGGTGTGTTGGATGCGACTGTGGGGTGTAAGGCGCTGTTGGGCGTATTGTTGAGGGGCCGCTGGCGGTGCGGCGTGGTAAGCGGGCCTAGTCGTAGGTGGAGTGTTTGTGGGCGGGCTGTGCATGGTTGCTGTAGGTTGTGTGGCGGGTGTGGGTGTGTAGTGGTGAGTGTTTGTTTTGAGCGGGAGAGGGGGATAGTCCGCTCTCGCCGGTGATTTGTTTTTCGCCCAGGCGTTGAAGCCTGGGGGAATGGCGGGGAATTCTCTGGGGTGGGTAACTGCTGGTATGCGTGTGGTTGACTTTGAGTGAGTTGTGTGGCGTGTTTTGCGAGTTTTCTTAGAGTGTGCCAGAGGCTTAGGCGCATGAGGGCAGCCGCGGTAGCTGGCTACATGGGGACCCTTGCAATTGCAGCAAAGAGGGTCCCCATCTTTGGTGGGGTCGCGCTTGCAGTCCCTCCAATGATGAGGGCCTGCGCATTTATGACATACAGAGTCTAGTTTGCAATGTTTTTCTGCGTGTCCGAATAGTTGACAGTTTTTGCATTGTGGAATTGTTTTACGCTTGTTTGGGGGTTCAACCCTGACGTTCCATACTCCGAGAATGTGTTTTATATTTTCTATCGCCTTCCCTGCGTCTGTGCGGTCAAGCATTACCGCCACAATATCGAATGCGGCCTTGGGTTTGAGGTGAGGTTTATACAGTCTATGGACTTCCCTAACTGGGTATCCCTGGTCTAAAATGTCCGCCAGAATGTCGTCCGTCTCAAATTCCTTCGGGACATTTTTAATGATTACGCGATGTAAGCGTTCTGAGTCAAGTGCCTGGGTGTAATAGCCATTGCCAAGCAATTTGGTCCAGGCACGGTGCATGGCTTCGTTAGGGGTGTAGATAGCGAGGCCCCCCGCCAAGCCTGGTATAAGGCGGGGTTCGCAAACCTGAATGCCCAGGCGTTCGGACTCTTGTTTGAGCTCGCGCCAACGTGTTATGTCCCTAAGCAGAATCATGGGAGGTCTTTTAGGTGGCTTGGGTACTGTTGTGGTCTGTGATGGTGGGGGCGTCTTTTGTCTGTTCGGGCGTTTGGAGAGGTCGTTTTCAGGGGACTCTGTGGACTCGTCTGGGGTCTCGAGAGAAAGTGGTTCGAAGCTATTACTGGTGGTAACTATCGGCGAGGGTTGATAACTGCCCTGGTTGCTGCGGGGGGCGGTTATATGGGGGGGGGAGGCGCGCTTGCGCTTGGATTTTTTGTAGGTCACTGTCTCGAATTTGTCTTTGTCTGTCTGTTCTTCGGTAGTCTCATAGTCCATATCTGTGAGTGTATGGTCGGAGTGTTGGTCAGAGTCTGTGGTCCGTCCGTCGTCAGTATCAGAGGTAATGTCTGTAGCGGGGGGCTCGCGCGCATGCTCAGTTTGCGTGCGCTGGCCTAATTGTAATTGAGTGTCATTTGACTGGGCTGAGAGTGGTATTTGGGAGGCTGCGTCCGAGCCCATATAGGGGGTCGGATACGGACCTTGTCCGAGTGGCAGCTGAGTGTCAGTCTGCGATGATGGGGTATAATAGTGGGGAGTCGCGCTGGGACCGGTGAGGCCGGGCAGCTGGCGGATGACTACTTGTCTGCCAGAGATTTTCGTCATTTGCTGGGAGGCAGCGTCTGTCGTAAAGGGGGCAATGGACGGCCTTGAGTCCGAAATGTTGGTGCATGTGGTGGTAATAGAATGAGTTGTGAGCGTTGCTGTAGAGACAACGGTGGGTGTAGGTCTGTGAGTTGCACTGATGTATGGCACTGACTCACCTGATGGTCTGCTACGCTGGCTGCGGAGCTTTCGTTTGTCGAAAACAGTGAGGGGCGCCGATGGCGGCCGTCCCAAGCTCGCCTTCGCGTAGATATCATCCCACACAGTGGGGTGATTAAGCCGCAGATATTCCATAATATCTTCGGCACTCATTTTGGATGCGCAACACAATACACAGAAAACAGAAAAACAGAATAACACTAGAATACACTTAAAGTCTTAACTAATGGAGTCCATATCTCGAAACGGCACTGAAGTATTTACCACGGCACGGCACACCGTGGTAAACAAAGGAACGCGCGCGCAGGTAAAAACCCGGGCGCAGCGATAGCGGCGTGCCGCGCGTCGCGCGAGCGAACGCGGGCGGGGGCCGGGTGGCGGGGGCGCGCACAGGGCGGCGCGGGTCTGCGAGCAGGTAGCGAGGAGCGAGCAACGAGGAGCGCGTGCGCTCAACTCGGCGGCGGCGGGCAGAATGTGAACATTTTGCTTTTTTTTTTTTTTTTTTTTTTTGAGTGGATTTTTCTTCAAGCCGGGCCACACAGGACCCCTTTGCTCGGCGAGGGCAAGACGTGATTTGGCCAAGAGACCAAAACAGCAAAATTATACAATGTAAAAGAAAACTATTCTAAGTCTTAAGGCTAGGTGCCCGCTAGTCTTAGGGACTTGCGGGTCTTTCTTTCCCTGGAGGAGGGAGAATTAGGGTGTTGTCACTACTACCCCTAGTAGCTGATTCTAACAATAGAGCTGGGCTGGAAGAGCTAGAGATAGGATTGTCATACATATCATTCCCCGACGCAGGAGGAGAAAAAGAAAGAGTGGGTGATATACAGTTTTCCCTCCCCGACGCAGGAGGAGGGTTTTGGCTTGAAATGATTAGTTCAGTTGAGCTGGCACTCCCCGACGCAGGGGGAGAAGAAAGAGAAGAAGAAGACTTATTGGTAGTAGTGACAACACCAGGATTGGCCCTTGGGAAGGGAATCCAGGGGTAGTATGGGGGCGATTTTGGGACGCCTCCACGACGTAGCGAGGGCCTATAAGGCACTCTGGGCTGTTGAGAGGACAAATTAGGTGAGTCAGTGCCATGATGATTTAGTGCGGAGGTTTGTGAATTTGTGTGTGTGAGTGTGTGTTTTGTGTTTGTTTTGTTGGTAGATTTGTGTCTGGAGGCTAGCTCTTTTTCCAGTTGGATGCTCTCCTCGTGCACCAACGTTATGTCGTCGTCGCTGTCCAAAAGAGCGTTTTTTGGACGTCTTTTCAACAGCGGCGACGACTTGAGGGGAGTGTAGTTTCCGAAGGCCTTAATGAGCGGATTTGTGTGTGCTCCGGCCTTTTCATGGAGGTGCTTTGATAGCATCTTCATATGATATTTCATTGAAGGCATTTTAAGGTCCTTATGGAGGTCTGTGTTCCTGACATACCATGGCGCCTTCGCTATCCGGCGTAGGTAACGATTTTGTAGGGTTTGAAAGGACTTGAGCTTCGGTTTGGACGCGTGGGCGAAGACAGTAGATGAGTAGGTGAGGACGGGCCTTATGCAAGCTTTGTACAGAAGAAGTTTGTTACTGATGGACATTTTTGAAGATTTATTTATAAGGAAATTGAGTCGACCGGAAATGAATGCGGCCCTGTCTCTGACGACTTTAATGTGTCTGTGGAAATTTAGGCGACGGTCAAGGTGTACGCCCAGGTATTTGACAGTGGAGACCCAGGGAATGGGGGTGTTGAAGAGGGTGATGGGAGTGTGTTTGGAGAGGATTTTGGCATAACCAAGACGACGGGTGAAAATTATTGCCTGGCTCTTATCCGGGTTGACCTCGACCCTCCAGCGGCGGAACCAGCCCCCGAGGGAGCTGATTGCACTCTGGAGGATCTTACTCAGCCTGGATGGATGCGGGGACGTCGCATAAATAGCGGTGTCGTCCGCAAACAAGGCATAATTTACACCCGGAATCTTGGGGATGTCGTTTATGAAGAGAGAAAAGAGGGTGGGGGCTAGGACGGAGCCTTGTGGAACACCCGCCCTGACGGGATGAACATCTGATAGGGTACCCTCGACTCTATAGCGAAAGCCTCGACGATCAAGATAGTCCCTGATGATATGGACCATCTGGCGTGGCACTCCAATTGTGTAAAGTTTGTATAACAAACCGTTGTGCCACACCTTGTCAAAGGCTTTCGCTATGTCAAGGAAGACGGCGCCGGTAGGAACCGGCCGCTTCCAGGTGTTCATCCAGTAGAGCGTGTGCTCCACAATGCGGTGGATTTGCTGTGGACAGGAGTGCCCGGCACGAAAGCCAAATTGCTCATCAATAATGATGTTGTTTTGACTTACGTGCCGTTTTAACCTCTTGAGCAGAATGCGTTCGTATAACTTGCCCATTGTGCTCAAGAGGCTAATGGGGCGATAGCTGGAGGGGACATTGGAAGGTTTGCCAGGTTTATGGATGCCTATGACCGTCGCCGATTTCCAGACATCAGGAAAGTGACAGTTGGACAGAGCCGCATTGAAGATGAGTACAAGGAAATCAATGATAGAATCTGGAAGAAGTTTAAAAAGTCTATTTGGAAGCCCGTCCTCACCAGGTGATTTTCTGATTTTCAGATCTTTGATTAGGTGCTTAACTTCATCGGTGGTGACCTGCTCTAACGGGTCACTGTCATCAGGGGGGAGACGGGAGAAACGGGCTACCTCATCGTTTATATGGCTAATGTGTTCGATGTCGGGGTGGATGGTACTGGGAGAGCATTGGTTCTCCAAACTTTTCGCCAGACATTCTGCTTTTTCCAGGTCAGTGAAGGCGGGAGCAGCAGCGTCCGGAACGACAAGTGGAGGCATGGATACTACCGTATCCTTCTTCAGAGATCTCGCCACATCCCAGTAAGCCCGGTGATGTGGGGAGATCTCCGAGAGAAAGTCATTCCACTTCTCATTCCGGAACTTGCTGATCTCGCGCTTCACTGCCTTTTGGAGCTTGTTGACCCGATTCTTGGTGGTGGTGTGTGGGCATCTGTCGTAGTCGTGGAGGGCTACGTTCTTTGCGTGCATCAGGCTTTTGATGTGATCGGGAAGGCTGTATCGGCGGTCCTCTGTTATCTCGATTTCACGCGAGCAGTCGGCTTTGATCGCTTGCAAGGTGGTGGTGACGTGTTTAATGGCGGTGTTTGTGTCTTCTATTGTTTTGATGTCTCTGGAGAGTGTGGCGAATTGGGGGAGAGGGTCTGCAGCTAAGGTTTTGCCTAGCTTCACCCAGTCGACAACGGTCCGTTTGACTGTTGCCGACTCGGGTGAAGGGCCTAGGCGGAGGACTACTGGTCTGTGGTCTGAGTCAAGTTCGTGATGTACTGTTATTGATCTAAAGGAGAGTGAGACGTTTTTAAGGAGGGCTATGTCGAGAATGTCTGGTCTGTGGTCAATGTTATCATGATAGTGTGTGGGTTCAAGGGGAGCATAGATGTCTAGGTTGTGTTCGAGTGCTATTCGCCTCAATCTGTTACCGTTGGGCGTAGATAGTCTGCAATTCCACTGCGCATGCTTGGAGTTGAAGTCGCCAGCCAATAAGACTGACTTGTCCAACTCCAGCAAGGCAAGCAGATCGGATTGCAGAATATCCTTGCTTGGCGGCTGGTAGATTGAGGCGATAGTTATGTGTGCGTGTCCGGTCATGGCCAGCCTGCATACCGAGGCCTCCATGTTGAGAAGTTGTGGAGTGTTAATAGGGCAAATGTGAAGTGATCTTTTGTAGTAAATGAGTGTGCCACCACCTTGAGTTGGGCGATCGGTCCGGATGAGGTTGTAATTGCTTATCTTGGGGTCCCTGCAAGCGGGTTTAAGAAAGGTTTCCTGGACAAGCAGGATGTCGAGGTTGTTTTTTCTTATGAATTCCGCTATTTCTGCTCTTTGCCTATTTAGGCCTCTGGCGTTGAAGAACCCGATCTCTAGAGACCGGGGTTGTGTACGTGAGTTTTGTTGTGTGGGTGTATTATCCATGACGGAGTGTGAATTTCTTGATTGTGGAGAGGAGGGAATTGTATTTGGCCAGCACAGAGAGCATTTCCGTGCTTGAGTGAGCCGACCGGAATTCGGCCGCAAGGGCGCAGACCTCGTCCATATCGAAGGTACAGGCGAGCTCGGTAACCAGCTGCAGGTCCGCCATGGCCGAGCCCGGTTGGGAGTAGCTCCCTGGCTGGCTCGGTGGGCTGCGGTGATGATGATTGTATGGTGTGGGGCGAGTGTGATGAACATGATTTTGCATGTGGTTGTGGTGTGGGGCGCGCTGTTGGATGGGTCTTTGCGGCTCTGCTGGCCGCGTGATTGGGTAGGCGGATTCAGCCGCAGCCGGCGAGGTTAGAGGCGGGCTACGTATCAGTGGTGCTCTTTGCGTGGCCTGTGTGGGTGGGTAAGTGTGATTTATTGTTTTGAGGGGGAGAGGGGGGGACGCCGCTCTCCTAGTGTCCTTGTTGTTCGCCCAGGCGTTGTAGCCAGGGGGAACAGCAGGGAATTCCCTGGGCTGGGCAACTGCCGGTGCGTGAGTAGTGTTTTTGTTTCGTGTAGTGTGGCGAGGTTTGCGCGTTTTGTTCGTGTACGCCAGAGGCTTAGGTGCCTGGGGGCAGCCGCAGTAACTAGCGACATGGGGGCCCTTGCAATTACAGCAGAGTGGATCCCCATCCTTGGCGGGGTCCCGCTTACAGTCCCTCCAATGGTGGGGGCCTGCACATTTATGGCAGATCGGGTCCAGCTTGCAGTGCCTCTCCGAGTGACCGAATAGTTGGCAATTTTTACATTGCGGAATTTGCTTGCGCTTGTTTGGTGGTTCAACTTTAATGCTGCCGACTCCGAGAATATATTTAATGTTTTCTATGGCCTTCCCTGCCTCTGTTAGGTCCAACATTACAGCTATAATGTCATAGGCGGATTTGGGCCTGATGTATGGCCTGTATAATCGGTGGACTTCCCTAGCTGGGTATCCTTGGTCCTGGATGTCTTTAAGTATGTCTTCCACCTCAAACTCCTTTGGGACGTTTTTAATTATGACACGGTGTTGTCGCTCGAAATTTAGTCCGTGAGAGTAGTAGCCATTACCCATCATCTTGGTCCAGGCTCGGTGCATGTCTTCGTTGGGTGTGTATATAGCTAGACCCCCCGCCCGGCCTGGTATAAGGCGGGGTTCTACGACCTGGATGCCTAGGCGTTCTGACTCTTGCTTAAGTCCGCGCCAACGCGTGATATCCCTTAGTAGGATCATCGGGGGCCTCTTAGGTGGTTTGGGTATAGCAGCGTCCTTGTTCGTGGTCTGTGATGGTGGTGGGGGCGTTTTCTGCCTATTTGGACGCTTAGAGAGGTCAGTGTCTGGGGATTCCGCGGGGTCGCCTGAGGTCTCGAGAGACAAGGGATCGAAACGATTGCTGATGGCAAAAGCCGGCGTGTTTTGGAAGCTACCCTGGTCGCGAGGGGAGACGACAGAATGGGGAGGGGAGGCGCGTTTACGCTTAGATTTTTTGTTTGTGACTTTCTGATAGTTATCGTCTGTCTGTTTGCTCGTGGTCTCGTAGTCCATATCGGTGAGGGTGTAATCGGAATGTGGTTCCGAGTCCGAGGTCTGTATGTCGTCAGTGTCACATATTTTATCAGTGGAGGGGCGCCCGGGCTCGACTGGGGTAGCCTGGCCTAGGTCAAGATGGGTGTCTGTGGACTGGGCTGAGGGCGTGAAATGAGGGGCTAAGTCCGAGTCATTATGAGGGGACGGGTACGAGCCTTGGCCGAGAGGTAACTGGGTGTCGGTCTGCGTCTGTGGGTAATAGTAGTTTGGGCTGTGGGAAGTTTGCTCGTGGCATATATCGGGAGCCGCACTAGGGCCTGTGAGGCCGGGTAATTGGCGGATAACTACTTGTCTGCCTGTCTGCTCAGTCATATGCTGTGAAAAAGCATCTGTTGTGAAGGGCGCAATGGAAGGCCTAGATTCTGACGTGTTGGTGCACGTGGTGACAATTGTGGACGTTGTCGCTGTAGAGACAGCGGTGGGTGTGTACTTGTAGGTTGCACTGAGTGTGGTACTGTGTGTGTATGGCACTGACTCACCTGTTATCCTGTGACGCGGGGCGCGGAGTTTGCGCTTGTCGTAGATTGTTAGGGGTGCCGCTGGCGGGCGCCCCAAGATAGCCTTTTGGTGGAGGGCTTCCCACGCAGGGGGATGCTCAACCCTCAGAAACTCCAATACTTCATCGACATTCATTTTGGATGCGCACAACACAGTTATACACGAAAACACTTTAAACCTAAAGGTTTAAAACACTACGAACTAAAAACTTAGAATCCTTAACTTAACTAATAGAGTCCATATCTCGTAACGGCACACAGCGGAAATTTACCACGGCACGGCACACCGTGGTAAAGAACAAAGGGTCGCGCGCGCAGGTAAAAACCCGGGCGGCGATGGCTTTGTGCCGCGCGTCGCGCGAGCGAACGCGGGCGGGGGCCGGGAGGCGGGGGCGCGCACAGAGCGGCGCGGGTCTGCGGTCAGGTACCAGACAACGAGGAGCGCGTGCGCTCGACTCGGCGGCGGGGGGCAGAATGGATACGAACATTTTGCTTATACTCCACCTCATATATAAACCTTCCAACATTACCATAAAGTGAAACATCTTTATTTCAAATAAACAATCATTTCTTTACACAAATTCGTCTTAGGTTTTAGCGTTTGCATTCCAGTACCGTCTTAATCTAGGTAAACCTAGGTCTTAAATTATGTTAATCTTGTACAGAATTACTTAGTGCATAATTGTTAATAGGCTAAATGAATACATTGCAAATAGTTTAGGCGAAATACCTATCTGAACACTGAACTTTTGTAGTTTTATATAAATTAATACTTTTGATTCCTTTGTTATATCTAACAGAGGTCGTAAGCACTATTCTCAGTTATTTCATTAGATTAATATCCCACTGTAGATTATAGATGTAGTAAAGTTTACTGTATTAAGCTTAAGGCTTGTCTAATATTTATGAATTATGAGCATAGTGCAAGCGAAAACTACCATAATATGAGCTATGCAAAGGAAATGATTATAATACATGTTTCTAATTAGCTTAAAGAGCTTTACCTAGCGTGGCATAGTGCCGCTTATGCAGATTTATTACAGAAAAAAGGAGGCAAGTTATTAACTTTACTATCAAGCTTGTATGTAAACAACTCATGTATCTAGAATATAATTATGGTTACAAATAATGCAATTATATGCAGGTTCTACTGAATATAAAGAAAAGCTTGCTAGAAGCTAGTGAAAACTCTTACGGTTAAGACTTATGCTAAATCCTTAACTACGTTCGGCGCATTGCCGTTTTAAGCAGAATTAATTACGGATAAGCAAAGGTTGTTTTGTGATTCTACTGTCGAATGTAAATTAAGTAAATTTAGAAAATATGGAAACAACCTTGTATGAAAACTAAATGAACCCAGCTTTGGTTATGTGACTGAAAGCTTTGCAAAGCGCACTCTGAAAGCTTTGCAGCCACCGGCTTTTCAGGCGGCCAGGCCAAAGTCACAATCAATGAGGAATATTTGAATCATGAGGCACACCTACCAAAGGTGTGACCTCTATAAATGGTACAACTTGGTTTACCTATTTATTTGGAGCTTAAAGCTCTTAACGGAGGCTCTTGCCTACACGTTATTGTCAAGTCCGGGTATATTTGGATGGTTAGTAAACTAAAACCAATCCGCTCATATAAGATGTTAACTGTAGGAGAAAGTATCTTGACATAAGTCTGAAACCTATGAACCAAAGAGAGCTGTTGAGATGGTAAAATAAAGAGTCAAAGCTATGTATTTGTCTTACAGACGGCTGCCTTGAACAGTCTCCCCCTAATACGTAAGCACAAGAAATATGCTAACCAAGGTAGCTTAATCGAACAAATATGAGTATAAATTTGTCAATCCAAATTTCGTTCTCACCTTTACAATACATGCGTGTACATCAATTTTCAGGAACTACTGAAGCGCGCGCTGCAGTCATATTTACGTGTCGATTAAAACGAGATAAATATCGCGCGCCGCGCTTACTACTTATTTTTTCGTATTGTAGGTGGATCGAAAGACTCCCATTCAAATCTACCCACCATACATGTTTTATGATTAGAACGAGACGCAAGATATCAAGCGCCTGCTCGCTCAGTGCTCTTTTCAAATGTAGGTGGATAGAAATAGTCCCATTCACATCTACCCACCATATATGTTTTATGATTAAAACGAGATGCATAATATCGAGCGCCTGCTTGCTCAATACGCTTTTTCTCATGTAGGTGGATTGAAATGTTTCCATTCACATTCACCCACCACATAGGTTTTATAATAGTTGTAGTGGATGTAACTAAAACATTATGTTTTTACTGGAAATATGTATTCAGCAAATTGTGTTGTCTTTTTTACAGCTTTTTATTATAAGTCCGCGGCTTCCAGCCAGAGAAATGACAAAAAGGTTCGAATACGGAACATTCTCGCCCTTTTTTTAACAAAAAGTTATATTATAATTTAAAAAAAAACAATGTTTAATTAACTGGCAACAAAATCACTTTATGTATTGGTCTAAGAAAAACACCTTTTTGAGTCTTAATTTGAGCTGACCGTACTAAATTGTCAGATGCATTTTTGTTGACAGATATAATTTTACCGAGGGGCCAACAAGCAGGTGGAGTAGCTTCGTCCTGTAATAAAACTATTTGTCCAATTTGTATATTGGCTTTTCTCAGCAGCCACTTGCTTCTTGGTTGTAGTTCACTTAAATAGTTATTATAAAATTGAACCCAAAACTTTTGTTTTATTTGAGTAATTTTTTGAAACATATTTAGTCTATTTTCTACTCTATTCACTAGACTAGGCTCAGGCAGATCTGAGATCGGTGACCCAATCAAAAAATGAGAAGGCGTCAAACAAACAACATCATCATTGTCTGGTATATCGAATACAGAACATAAAGGTCTCGAGTTCAGTATGCCTTCAATCTGAACTAAAACAGTGTAGAAAAACTCATAAGTTAATCTGACGTTACCTAAATATCTTTTAAGTAATCCTTTGACAGATTTTATTCCAGCCTCGTAAATTCCACCCATGTGGCTGGCAAGAGGAATGGTAAATTTCCAATCTATGGCGTTAATATTACAATAGTCTATGATCTGACTATAGGATGAATCATTTTTAAACACCTGATACAATTCATGCAACTCATTATTTGCCCCTTTAAAGTTAGTCGCATTATCCGAGTACAAATGAGAACAGTAACCTCTTCGGCTAATAAATCTCTTTAAGGCACAAATAAAGGCTTGCGACGACAATTCTGAAACTAACTCCAGGTAAATTGCTTTACTTGACAGGCAGATAAACAAGCAAATATATCCTTTGGTGTACTTGCAATTTCGAAGCATAGAATTACGAACATAAACTGCTCCGCTAAAATCTACACCAACATGCAAAAATGCGCGTGTTAAAGTGACTCTTGGAGTTGGTAAGCTAGCCATCTGCTGCCCACAGGCTTCTGCATTGAATCTGACACAGCGAACGCATTTATGTATGACCTTTCTAACCTCCATACGTCCATTAATAGGCCAGTATTTTTGTCTTAGTCCGAAAAGCGTACCTTGAATACCTATGTGCAACAAACGCAGATGAAAATGTCGAATAATAAGCGTTGTGACGTATTCTTTACTGGGTAACACTATGGGATGAGCTTGACAATAAGGTATGTCTGAATTTTGTATACGACCTCCTGGTCGAATTATATCATCGTCATCAAGAAAGGGGTTAAGCTTTCGCAAGGGACTTGTTTTAAAAGTGTATAAGCTGTAAACTTCAACGTTATTATTTTCACTACTAGTACCATTTGAGTCTGTATTATTGTTCATATGTGTGGACTGTATGCTCTGTAATTTCAAACTAGTTAACTCTTGATACTCTTTAGAGAAATGTTTACGCTGAATTATTTTAATTATGAAATTGTGTGCCCTGTTAAGTTCCTGAGTTGTGAGAAAAGACAGATCTTGAGTCGAGCTACGTGTGTTATTTATGAATCTAAACATGTACGTTAACACTCTTGTCAGTTTATTAAAGTTTGAATGTCTCTGATATAATGTATATAAATCAGTCGGTGTGTCTTGTTGAGTAACAGCATGAGAAGAGCGCGGTTGAATCACTTCAATTTGTAACTTTTCATCACTTATCACAGGTGCTGACGTCATTGGCCAAGTAGAACGATCTTGATATAACCAATGTGGTCCGCTCCACCAAAGTCTATTACACTGTAAATTCTGTGGGTAAACTCCGCGTGTAAGTAAATCAGCAGGTTTTTCTCTTGTGTTGACGTAGTTCCACATTTCAGACTTAGTCAGTTCTATAATTTCCATTAACCTATGAGATACAAATGTGTGAAGTTTCTTGTATGGTGACTGTATCCAGTGTAACACAATCTGTGAATCTGTGAATAATAAAAAGTCATGTATCTTGAACTTATCTTTGAAAGCCTTGTTCACTTTGTTAACCAACTGTGCTAATAACAAACATCCAGAGAGTTCCAGGCGTGGCAGAGATTGAGTCTTTATTGGTGATACTCTAGACTTCGCCATGACAAGACTGCAAGTGGGTGCTCTGTTACGGGTATGTGGCTCTGAAATATACACTCGCACCAAAGGCTTTCGCAGAAGCGTCACTGAATCCTATCAAAGTTATCCATGATGGAATGTCAGAGAAGTAATATCTTGGAATCTCAATGTCCTGTAACTTTGGTAGATTATATTGGAACTCTAACCAAGTTCTTTGCAAATCTTCTGGGATGACAGAGTCCCAGTCTATCTATAAGTATCTTCGCTATAATAACTGTTGGCGCTAATATACCGATGGGATCATAGATTTGCGCTATTGCTGACAGTACATTCCTTTTCGTAAGCTTTATCTGTTTGAGCTCTGGAATAGCTGTCGTAAGCATATCACTTTGTGGTATCCATTTGACACCTAATGTTTTGACAGTTCCGCTAGGGGTAAAATCGTATGTTGTGTTATCATTGGTGGGTATAGTTTGAGTAAGTATCTCAGGTTCGTTCGTAGTCCATTTGTGAAGCTTGAAGTTTCCTTTTTGCAGCACCTCTATAAGTTGACCACAAACTCGTTGCGCTTGGTCGACAGTGTCTGCTCCTGATAAGAAGTCATCCATGTAACATTCCGACTCTATAATGTCCGCGGCTTCTGGATATAGATGTTTGTGTTGTCCAGCTAGCATTCTCAGAGTACGGCATGCCAAGTACGGCGCACATTTTGTGCCGTATGTGACAGTTCGTAGCTGAATGCACTTTAAAGGACTTGACTTCAAATCACGCCATAAAATTCTTAGTAGCGGCCTTTGCTCTTCTTTGATGAAAATAGTTGTAAACATTTTGACTATGTCGCAGCTAAATGCATATTTGTACATGCGAAATCTAAGTATTATGTCAAGCACATCGTTGTATATGTTCGGTCCGTCAAGCATTATGTCATTCAGTGACAGTCCTGACGATGTCTTACTACTTGCATTGAAAACTGTTCTGAGCTTCGTAGAACGACTTTCCGGTCTCAGAATGCCCAAATGTGGCAAGAAACAGTGTGGCTCTTGACTATGTTGAAAGTCATCAACAAACTCAGCATGACCTAGCTCTATAAATTCGTATATGAACGCTTTATATTGTGTGTAGAGCAAGGGATCTTTTTGAAACCTAGATTCTAGACTTAATAAGCACCGATATGCTTTATGAAAGGAGTTACCTAACTCTTGAACCCTTTCATTTTGTATAGGCATTTCAACAACAAAATGTCCGGTTTCATCTTGCACTGTTGTGTCAATAAATAACTGTTCGCAGTATTGTTGCTCTGGTGAGAACACAGCTTTAGGGCTTACCTCTTCCTGTTGCCAAAATCTAACAAGTAAATCGTCTGTGGAAGGTGTGTCAACAATATGTAAAGTTATATGAGCGTTGTGTCCCATGTGATTTCCCGATGCGCATTTGTTGACGTTTCCTGACACTACCCATCCGAATACTGTTTCTATAAGAATAGGCATGTTCGGTCCTAGGCTAATTTGATTACCTAACAGCAATGAATAGAAAAGCTGCGCTCCTATAAGCATATCTATCTCGCCAGATTTGTAAAATGTAGGGTCCGCAAGCAATTTGTGTTGCTTCGCCGGCATATTCCATGTGTTGGTGTTTATAAAATTGTGTGGCAGCGGCACGCTTATGTTATCCATGACAATAAACTCAAGATTCGCTGTAAAATCTGTTAGTCGAGATGCTATGTTCGCTTTCATACATAATTGCGTTTGCTTACCTGACTCGCCAATGCCTTGAATAATGTGATTATCATAGTGTAGCTTACTGTTCATGCGTTGGACAAGCCTGTGAGCAACTATGTTGACTTCGCTTCCCGAATCCAACAAAACGCGTGCAGAATGCCATATGCCTGTATCATCCTGTATATTAATTAATGCTGTGGACAATAAAATCTGATTATCACCAGTGTTAGACACATGCATTGTTGTAGGCGTCACGAAAGTATGTTTACTTGGACCTTGTATATGTGTATTATTAGCTATCGGTTGCTTAATAGCGTATGTAGTTTGTGTCAACTCTTGCTGTGTCGGATGTTGCTGTGGCAACTGTTGTTGTGGTAGCTGTTGCGGTGTCAACTGTTGCAGCGACTGTTGTAGGCTGTGCTGTTGCAGAGGATGCTGTTGCATAGAAATAGCAGTTGTGTGTTGCTGCTGTTGAGCTGTTGTTTCTGCGGCTATAGCAATACTAGCTCGCTTTGGAGGTGGATTAGCAAGGTGAATCAATGTGTGATGCTTACCGTTGCAAGTTAAACACGGCCCTTTTGAACATTTGTGTTTGGCAGTATACGGCTGTAAACAATTGTAGCACAAGAACTTCGATTTTATGTAGTTTATCCGTCTGTCAACTGGCATTTCAAGAAATTGTACACACTTAGCAATATTATGTTGTCCTTGACAGAGGGTACAAGTATCGTAACAATTGTCACTAGTCGATATGTATGCGTGCTTGGGTGTTGATTTGGGTTGAGGAAACTTGTCAGACCTGTCATTCATAAGCTCAAATGCTGTTGCACGCAACTTAATAAAATCTAAAAGTTCCGCAATTTTCGGAATTGTTGTCTCTTTCCGTGTCAACTCCCATGCCGCTCTAAGAGAATTGTCCAGTTTCTGAGTGATAATATACACTAGAAGTACATCCCAGTGTTGAACTGGCAAGTTCAAAGCGCTTAATGAATCTAAGCTTTGCTGTAATACATTTAAGAAGTCTTTTATGTTGGATCTATTGAGTATCGGAAAACTCATGAAATTCTTTAAATGGTAATTTACAACAATAGTTTGGTTTTCATACCTGCTTTCTAATATACTCATTGCTTTACCGAAGTTTTCATCAATAATAAGAAGGGAATTGATCAAACTCGCACAGCCTCTCCCCTCAAGCAGCCCTTCAGGTACTGCAGACGTTGCAGCTCCGGCACGTTTCCTCCGTTCATCGCGCACTCGAACAGGTTCTTAAACGCAGGCCACTCGCGTATGTCACCGCTGTAGGAAGGTAGCTCTAGTCTCGGGAGTTTGTACACTTGGTTGTTCGCCTTACCGACCTCTTCGCCTTTCTCCAGCAATTTGTTGATGAGCGCCCGGGTTGAGTAATATCTAGTCTCCATGATAGATCGTTCGTCGTCGGCTTTCTTCTCATCGTTCTCTATTAGCTCTATTGACTGTTGAATTCCGTCAAATCGGTCCATTTGTGTAGATAAGTCGGCACATCGTAATTTTATTTCCTCTAAGTTCAAATTTCGTTTGTCGGTTGAATCTAATCCGGTAATATAGTTGATGATTCTAGTGATCTTTCCTTTTATGATGCTTCTACTGCTTTTTAATGTTTTATATTCTTCCGTGTCCGGCATTGTGTTGTGTAGGTAACTGTTGTTCCCAAGTAGCACAGCGTGTCCTGTTGGCTCGTAATGGACCAAAAATGTAGTGGATGTAACTAAAACATTATGTTTTTACTGGAAATATGTATTCAGCAAATTGTGTTGTCTTTTTTACAGCTTTTTATTATAAGTCAAATTTGAAAATGAACGACAGTTAAAACAACGCGGCTTCCAGCCAGAGAAATGACAAACAGGTTCGAATACGGAACAATAGTAGATGGGAATAAGACTACGAGATTTACAAATTAATGACTGTCTTGAACAATCTCCCCCCAGTACGCAAGTACAAAGAACTAATCAAGACTAGTCGAATCTATCAGTACGAGTCTCGAGGTCGGGCGACGGATGAGTCCAGCTGATGTTCTTACCTCTGTGACACGTACCTTGCCATCAGGTCCAGGATAAACTTTCTCTATACGCCCGTGGGGCCAAATACCTCTAGGCAAAGTGTTGTCCGCTATTAAAACAATATCGCCGGGTTTTAAGTTTGGCGAGTCGGAGGCCCGCTTGCGTGGTAACAAAGTTGGTTTATATTCTATGAGCCACTTCTTCCAGAATCTCTCAGCGAGCTGCTGAACTTCTTGCCAGCTATTTTTAAGAGATTTTTTATCGCTGAAACTACCGAAAGGCATCATACCGTTAGACCTATGTATGAGGAAATGATTTGGCGTGAGTTGCTCCTCTGAAAGGTTGGCGTTTATGGGTATCAATGGTCTGGAGTTTACTATGTGTTCCGCTTCCAATAAAAGTGTATGGAGCGTATCCTCAGATGGAACCTTGTCCTTAAGGGTTGCATATAAGGCACTCTTTACTCCCTTGACCATGACCTCCCAAGCGCCGCCCATGGATGGCGCGCCTGGCGGTATCTTTTTCCAGACAATGCGCTTATTTACGATAAAGTCGCTAAACTCAACGCTATCCATTGCCTCTTTTATTTCACGTTCAGCTCCAATGTAATTGGTAGCATTGTCACTATAAATGATGGTGGACGTACCTCTTCTAGCCATCATGCGTCTAAGGGTTTGAATCATAGAGCTGGCTGAGAGAGAATTGGCTAACTCTATGTGCACTGCCCGCGTAGTTAGGCAAGTGTACAAAGCGCCCCATCGCTTCTCTACGCGACGCCCAATTGTGACCTTTAATGGCCCAAAAAAATCAGTAGCTATGGCGGTAAACGCGGGTTGGTGGTGCATAAAGCGTTCTTGTGGTAAATCTCCCTGCTGATGCATAGCGGGTTTACCTTTTCTTATTTTGCACCACTGACACCTTGCGTATATATTACGTAGATAGCTTCGCAAACCAATAATGTGATATTTCTGTTGTAACTCATTAATCACGGTATGATGATACCCATGATTAAATTGCTCATGATAGTGATGCACAAGCAATCGAGTTATGTGATTTTTAATATCTAATATTATCGGTTGCCTCTGATTGTTAGCAGCATTGATCTTATATCTGCCATCGAGTGTTAACAGCCCGTCTGTTGACAGCTTTACTGCCAGCCGATACAACTTTGATGACTTTGGTACAGCTTCATTACCACGCAAGCGAGTGAGTTCCTCGGTAAAGTCTTCTTCCTGACATCTACTTAATAACAGATGCTCTGCTATCAGCAGGTGTTTAGGCATCATGTCATTACCTAACGTACTCTTTACTTGTCTAGAGGCAAAAATTTCAACAGCCACCAACAAACGACTGAGAGCGCGCTGCAATCTGACGAAACGTGAAAAAACGCTGCGGATCTGGCAGATGAGCGAACCTATCCTTGGTGACATTGCCGGCGGTGGCAGTATTAACCGGTTTACGTTCTTCACCGGTGTTAGACGTAACCTGTACTATCGTTTTAATTTTAGGCCACTTATCTGGAGACTCTAAAATAAACTGAGGGCCTCTAAACCACCGGTGGTTTATATCGAAATCTGACTTTATACCGCGTGTCGCAATGTCCGCAACATTTTCAGTGCTAATCGGATGGTCTCGTAAAAGTCTCTAATTCGGCTAAGCGATGTGCTACGAACGGTTTAAATGTCCTAGGATCCGAGTTTATCCAAGCGAGTACGGTTCGAGAATCAGTCCAGTAGTAGGACTGGCAGATTTCGTAATCTGTTTCACGCCGGACCGCGTCTGCCAGTCTGCAAGCTAAGACGGTTGATTGTAATTCTAGTCTAGGTATCGAAATACACTTTAAAGGTGTTACCCTAGCTTTACTACTGACCAGATGTGATGTTTTATTGCCGTCAAAGTCGGTAACTACAATGTATATCGCAGTTGCAAAAGCTTTCTCGCTCGAGTCGCAAAAGGCGTGCAGATAAGCTGGTCCTTTCGATCTAGGTATATGCCTAGGTATAGCAAGATCTTGTAATAAGTCCAGACTATCCAACCACTCGCGCCATGCTTTGCTTAGATGTTCGGGTATCGCTTCGTCCCACCGGCAAGACGCCCTCCACAAATCTTGAATTAGCATTTTGCCTAAAATCGTTACTGGTGTCGCCATGCCAGTCGGATCGAAAACGCTAAACACTGCGCTTGTGACCTGTCGTTTCGTAGGTACCCTAAGTCCCTTGACTACGTCTATAGGTGTATTGCGTAGATTCAAGTTGAAACCTAAGCTGTCATTTTGGTGGTTCCACAAAAGTCCTAAGGTACGCTCGTGGTCCGATTTTCCTATTATCGTGGTAGAGTCCTTAGACACATCCTTAACGTTGCACACAGCTCTAGGTTCATTAGATGCCCAGCCACATAGCGTGAACGAGGCCTTTCTGAACACCTTGTCCATGTCGCTAATGGTTTTCTGCGCCTGCTCTACCGTGTCAAATGCGCCCAAAAAATCGTCTACATAGAAGTTACGTTCCGTGAGTCTAGCTACTTCAGGATACGTATCGCGATATTCGTTTGCGTTTTTATTCTTAACATAAATAGCCGTAGCAGGACTCGACGCACTACCAAAAATCAAAGACGTCATTCTATAAGTCTGTGGAGGTGAGTCCCTGCTTTCCCCGCGCCATAAAAATCGTAAACTATCGCGATCCGCTTCTATGACTTTAACCTGAAGGAACATTTGCTTTATGTCCGAAATTACCGCTATACGGCCCTCACGAAATCTTATCAAAACTCCGAAAAGCGATTGAATTAAATCGGGTCCAGGTAAAATCGCGTCATTTAGTGCTTTACCGCTTGTTCTACAAGCAGCATCAAAAACGACTCTACTTTTTCCTTTTTGGGGGTGAATAACATTAAAATGCGGGAGGTAAAAGGCGCGCGGTGAGTCCGTGATAGAGTCAACTCTTTCAGCGAAACCTTGTTCTATAAGATCATCCATCTGCTTATTATATTCAGCCTTAAGTTCCGGGTCTCTATCTAGTTTTTTCTCTAACGTGTATAAGCGTCGCAATGCGTGAGCTTTATTATCCGGTAGAGTTTCATCATCAGTTTTCCACAATAAACCTGCTTCAAACCTATCCTCGTTAGGTATACGCTTACACGTAGATTCTAGCAACTTAACAGCTCTATCTTCTGGATCGTTAATTTGTTTACGCGGCTCTATGCCCAATGACTCTATACTAAAGTGCTCGCGTATCAAAGCTAGAGCTGGATCTTGATTATCGCAAGTAGGTTTAATGTGATTAACTGCCCCTAACAATTTACGAGGAAGATCGTTAACTCCATGAAGCACCCAACCGAGGTGCGTCAGGGATGCGCAGGGTAAAGCTCTACCTGCTTCACATACTTGCCTACTCACTATCAAATGCCATGAGTCTTGACCTATAAGTATAGTGGGTTGTGCTGACTCGTAACACAACTCATCTTCTAAATGCCGTAAATGAGCACATTTACGAACGACCGACCTATCTACAGCTTGCGACGCAAGGTTCAACTTATCTATCGTATGCGCGGTAAAATCATGAAACTCTCTACTAGAGGTACCTCTAATTCTAAGTTTTACTCGCGAAAAATCGTTGTCTATCACCTCGTGACCACCTACTCCTTCGAAGGAGAGGGTTTCCCGTTTACCGGGATGCGAAACTTGCAAAGCTATATCCTTCTGGATTAACGATAGCGTCGCGCCTTCGTCCATCAAAGCGTATGTAGAGATGGTACCTTTTGAACCCTTTAGCTCTACCGGAATTATTTTTAAATACGCTTGAGACTGGTTCGAGTAGTTAACCGAACTAACTTGCTCTTTAGTCGCTACGGTCTTTTCTTTACGCTCTAAGCTCTTTTTCCTGCTATGCAATAAAGCATGGTGGGATGCCTCGCATTCTCCCTTCCCACATGGGTTATATTTGCATTTATTGTATGAGGATTTATGCAAGTCACCTAAACACCGGAAACAAAGCTTATAGCGTTTTAAAACGTCCCATCTATCGTTAACGCTCAGCTTAATAAAGTCAGCTTAACTTGCTACAGGATGATTGCCTGCGCAAACTGCACACTTACTTTTCTGACTGTTATTAGCAGAGACGTTATTCCTATTTTCCTGTGGTTTAAACTTCCTATCATTATTACGCCTAGACTTGAAGCCGCCTCGCGTTGTGCGCTTGTTTGCCGTTGCAACATAATGTTGCTCCGAATCGGCTTCGCTAGTTAGTTAGTTAGTTAGTTTACTGGGCTATTTTCCGCAAGTCGACATCCAGTGTGCCTATTTTGCGTGAAAAGGGGTAGCGCTACTCTAACCACCCCAGCTCCTCCAAGAAGTTGGTGAGTGCCTTTGTATTTTTGACTGCGTCCCGTAGTGTGTCCGGAGACCCTAGGTGTTTTTTCCTGTATACTTCTACCTGCTTGCAGTCCAGTAGAATATGTTTAGTCGTTTCTTCCGCCTCCATGCACGCTCTGCACATGGGGCTGTCCGTGATACCTATGTTGTAGAGGTGTCTGTTCAGAGTGTTGTGTCCTGTTATTATTCCTACTATCTTGCGTAGTTGGTTTCTGTGTGTCCTCAGTAGTGCGGTTGTGAGTTTGTTGTCGTGTTTTGACAGAATCTCTTTGGTCTGTCTGCATGTGTCTAACTCCTCCCAGTGTCTTTGGTGCTGGTTTTTAGCGTATAGGTCCAATTGATTGTATATGTAGCTTTGTGGCAGGGGCAAGATTGGCTCGGGTCCGTATGCCGTTGTTTCTGAGCCTTTCCTGGCCAGTTCGTCCGCTGCATCGTTTCCTCTTGAGCCGCTGTGCCCCTTGATCCATTGTATCGGCTTCGCTATCAGAATCATTTGATATAGGTAGAGCTTTCCTATCCTGCCTATGTGACGCAGACGCGCGAGAGTCGTGACTTGATACGGAATTGTCATCGTAGAAATCACTACCTCCCTCATCGTCGGACGACACCGAGCTCTCCCTATACCTATGCCGTGAATTAATGTTATTCACCCTACGTGAGCGCACACCCGACTTGATCTTGGATTGTTCATACGCGAACATACAGTTAAAGTTCTCACTCAAGTCCTTCAAAAATCTTGACAATGATAAGAGTTCCGGCACATCATTAGCGTTGCTTTTGTACCTATACCACTCAAATCTAACTATATTATTCATTTTTTCTACTATACGGCTAACTAACTCAGGAGCGTGTAGGTACTGTGGCTTATTCAGGGCTTTAATAGAGGCTACTACATTACACACACGATTGCTGAATTCAGAAATGTTCCGACTATCATCGCTCATTCGCGGCATCCGCTTGACATTCTGAATTTCAGACAAAATAATTATGTCTGGCTTGCCGAAAGCTCTATCTAAAGCGGCGATTACTTCGTAAGGATTACTGCATGTGTGTAACATAGACCTTAATGACTCACGTGCCTGTCCCTTGACTGCCTTCCGAAGGCGTCCCATATTAGCTATGTCGGAGAACGAACTCTCCGTATCTAAATAAACACGTTTAAATGCAATCCAATCCGAGGGATTGCCGTCAAAAAAGGGCAAGTCACCTATATATTTGCCCGAGGTGAATTGCTGTGGCATGGGTGAAACGTGGTTGTCAGTCCTATTCATACTGATGGCTTGCACTATAGCGTCGCGTAGAGCGCTAATTTCCCCAGCCGCATTGTTTGGGCTGTGGTTCTTATCTATACCCTCGGTTTCTTGGGGTCTATGCTGTGGTGGCCTACTGCTACCTGGCTGTCCCAGAGTGGGAGAGGCGTTAGCTACGTTTCTACCATGCGTGGCTTCGTTGGGCAAACAAAAAGGGTTGGGCGGCGGCGCTCTTATAACCGAATGTTGGCTTTCAGCTAACAACAATTCGTACCTAGAAGCGGCGTAAGCGGCGGCTGCCCTGGCTTGCTCCAACTGCGACGCGCGGAGTTCCGACTCCGCACGTAGTCTAACTAACCTATTGTCTTCAGCTCTTACGGCGTCATAATCAGTGGCGTCAATGACCCTAGGTGGCGTTTGTGCCCGCTCACCTTGTACTGAACCGATTCTCGAACCACTACGCGGATTTACAACTTGATCGACAACGCCCGCGTGAACTACGTTGCCTACCTTCGCGCCTAAACTGTTGGCGTCTAAAATATTTGCGCCCAAAGGGTTGGCGTCTTGTAGGTTCGCGCCTAAACTGTTGGCGTCTAAAATTTTACCGTTATTGGCTAGAACGGGGTTCTCATGCTCGCCTAGAGTCGGTTCACTCGCCCTAACCGGAATATCGCCTAACCAGCTAGATCCTGCCTGCGGTGAAACCGTAATAGTTGTCAGATCCGCAGTGTCGGTTCCATGGCTCCACGTGTGGGTAGTCGTCGTGTCATAAGAAGACGCACCACTAGTACCTTTGGAACTTTCACCGCTGCCTGACTCCTGCTGGTCCGCTCCCAGCTGATCCAGTCTACTCCTCGACCTCGTTACTCGACCCTCCCCCTTACCTGTCATCCTAACCTTACCCCCCTAACACTAACAGTCCCTACCTGCCTAGCACTAACAGGCCCTATCTGCTCGCTCGGCGTACTACCGTATTCATGCCGATTGAGAATGGGAACGTAGGGAGGAAGGAGGTGATAGGTACCGTCTGGCAGAGGACTACTGTGCGATATAGGTGCTCGGGACGTGGTGGAACGCCACGCCCTTCAGCTTGCCAACCTGTGGCCAAACACCGCAAAGTATCAATACCAGCAAACGGCCGAGTTATAAAGACGCTCTGAAAAGAGCGCTGCAGTAACCACTCAGTATACCGCACTAAGATGTGTTATGAGCTCTGGTTGACACCGTTAGGCCAGAGCCACGCCACCTACCAGATTACAACGGGGATTGACATATACCCGGTTCTGATAGGATTTGCTGATGCTCGATGACCACGACGACTTGATGCTTCGGTTTCGAAGTCTTCCTCGCTGGTGTGTCTTCCTCGCTGGTACGCCTTTTCTTGCTTCTTTATCCCTTTTGAGGGCTTTTCGGTCTTGAGGCTTCGTTATCCCTTTTGAGGGCTTTTCGGTCTTGAGGCTTCGTTATTCGTTAACCCTTTTGAGGGTTCTTCGTGCTTGAGCCTTCGTTATCCCTGTTGAGGGCTCTTCTTGCTTCTGCTTTCTTGTTTCACTAACCCTTTTGAGGGCTTTTCTTGCTTGAGAGTTCTTTGTTCATATCTCCTGGCAGCTTCTTCGTACGGCGCAGATTGTTCGAAGTTCACTTTCTTTAAGGCCAATGCAACAGCTTGATTGTTAGAAAGGAATCTTCTTTAAGGCCAATCTGTTCGCGCTGAACTGCTTGCTTCAAATGGCAGCTTCTCGTACGATGCTTGAAGATTGTTAGAGGATGTCTTCTTTAAAAGGGCCAATCTAATGCTTGATTGTTAGAAGAATCTTCTTTAAAGCCAAATCTTCTGCTTGAACTGCTTGCTTCGTCAGGGATCCGGCTCTCGAAGGACCATTGAACGCCGCGGTGCCCCGTAGTTACATCACAGGAAGAGGGTTGCGACGTCTGGTGCCTGGCTTCAATAGCCTCGGACTAAGTGAGCTGACCTAGTGAGGTCGCTAGTCCGAACCGCGAAGTGGGTCGACGCGCCCACAAATTAGCATGTGTGGCCGTCGACTGTTCACTGCAGCAGCGGAGGCACGGTGCGAGCGAGACGGGAGCTCAGTTGTCGTCGCGCTCACACACAAGCGGGATCCACAGGCGGAAATAAAACTCCGATACTCTTGAGAAAGCTTGATGGCACGGCTGGTTGGTTGGAGCGAGATGGGTATATGTTGCTCTAGTGATAGTCGAGCTTGTTATGAGAACATTTTTTCCTACATGTTTTCCCAAGTTGGGCCCCGAAGGGGCCCTTAACTAATTGCCACTGACGGCTGCGGCACAGAGCACGCAATATAAAAACATAACTGTACAAACAATGTACAGAACTAAAACAAAACTATCTACAGCTAACTACCTACCTACACCTTAAAATTATCTTAAAAACTACTATACAAAAAACACACACGCCACCGAACATGCAATCAGCCGCGCACCACATGCGACTGACTGATGGCACATTCGGTGACGCATCTGCGGGACATACCACAACCTCATAGGTAAACACACACATGATATATAAAAGCAAAAACACAAACCAAACAGAAACAAGAGACATAGAATATATACAACTGCGGGTCATGCCGCACGCCCCGCCCCAGCCGCACACAGCGCAGCCGGGGAGAGACGCGCAGGCTAGAGCCGAGGACGAGCAGTAAAAACTACCCATCCCCGACCTCGCAGGATAAATACATGAATAAAAATACTGGGTTAAAAACCAAAACATGCACCCATACACTAGCTAAGAGAAAACAAAAACAACCATTAATATACAAAGCCTTAACCTAACATGCAACTATACAAACTCTAACCTAAAACACAACTATATACAATATCAAATAAAAACAAAAACATGCACATGCAGAACGATAAAAAGTGTAGTATGTACAAGGTGAGTACAGCGCCTAAGCCCAATAAATAAATATGTACAGCAATTGGGAGGCCAACTAGGGATAAAACAGCACATAGCATTATACATAAAATGAAAGGAAAGCACACAAAAAATGTACATAGACAATGCACCCTCGCTACGCTCGGCATACACGCCGCGATCGACCGCGAAGCCCCGCCCCGTTCCGCCCGGGGGCGGTACCGGCCGGCCGCCAGCCAATCGCAGCGCGTACACACCACGTGCGAGCCGCTTGTTTACCTTTTTATCAGTAAGATAAAAAGGTAAACATTGCCACGCCCCGCTTGTGCACGTTTTCGTCGTAAAACCGGCAAAAACGTAAACAAACGGGGCGCGAGTGAGCGTAAAGGATAGAAATGAAGGAGAGTATAATTATTTACAATCAAAATAACTTAGTTTCCGCCAGATGGAGAGTCAGGAGGACGAGTAAAGTGGCGCACACTCCGGGAACCAAAGTGACGCCGAGTCAGGGAGGGCCTATATGGGAAAGAGGGGGCCGAAAATGAGGGTGGAGGAGGAAGAGGGGCATCAGCACCCTGGGAGACTAAACCAGTATCAGTAGTGTGGTGGACAAAACTACGAGAAAACTCGTCCACCACACCACTGTCCAAATTAATATCCTCCAAGGAAACCCCGGTGAGCCCGTCTAAGCTCGCCTCCCCACGGCGCTTCCGTTCACGCTCCTGGGCGCGGAACTTCACGTCATACTCGAGCTCACGCTTGCGCTCCAGGGTGATGGCGTCATCCGGATCAAGCAGCACATGCCTGGGCCGACGATCCCTGCAGGGGGGGTCCTCCCTCGGGACGTAATCAATGGCTTTTTTGATGAGAGGATTTCCACTAAGAGCCGCCTTGGCGAAGTACTTAGTGGAAATCCCCTTCATGAATTGCCGAATGGAAGGCATGAACAGGTCAGCGTGCAGACGCACATTGCGCACGTAAAATGGAGCGTTTACAGCCCGCCGCAACACACGGTTTTGAACGACCTGCAAACGCTCCAAATCGTTTTGGCGCAATGTGCGAATGCGACACTGCCGTAACAAAATACTGGCCTAATACATGACTTGAATATGAGCAGTTTATTCCTTGTGGATAACCTGCTCCCGGAACGGAGAAGGTGATGAAGCCTACCCAGGTAGAACGCGGCCCTATCACGAACAATCTTAACATGATTGCCAAATGTCAGCTGCCTGTCCAGGTGGACCCCCAGGTACCGCACCTGGGGTACCCAGGGTATACTCCTCCCGAACAGGGACAGCACCCCACAGTTCGCGGTAAGGGCGTTGTACCCGGGCCTACGTGAGAAGAGCACCGCTGCACTCTTCTCCGGATTTATCTCCACCCTCCACTCACGACACCAGCGCCCCAGAGCGTCCAGCGCGACCTGAAGAAGAGCTCTGATTTTCTCCAACTTTACCCAAGTTGTGTAGAGAGCCGTGTCGTCTGCGAAAAGGGCGTAGTTGACACGGTCAATCCTGGGCATGTCGTTGACGTGCAGGGCAAACAGAAAGGGAGAAAGTACCGCACCCTGCGGCACGCCTGCCCGAATGGGATGACGCACCGACAGGGTGCCCTCCACACGGTAACAGAATGCCCTGTCCGCCAAGAAGTCGTCCACCAGGTGGACCAGCCTGTCCGGCATCTGCATGTCGAACAGTTTATACACTAGCCCACAGTGCCACACTTTGTCAAAGGCCTTGGCGACGTCAACAAAGACCGCGCCAGTGGCGACCGACCTGCGCGACACCGTGAACCAGTGCAAAACATGCTCCACCAGCCGATGCACCTGGTGGGTGCACGAGTGCTCAGGCCGAAACCCGAACTGCTCGTCCATATAGATTTTGTGCTCGCTGACGAGGTCCCACAAGCGAGCTTGTATCACCCGCTCATACAACTTCCCCAGCGAGGACAAAAGGCTGATAGGTCTGTAGCTGGTCGGCGCTGTTCTCGGCTTACCCGGTTTAGGCAGTCCAATAACATGCCCCGTAGTTACATCACAGGAAGAGGGTTGCGACGTCTGGTGCCTGGCTTCAATAGCCTCGGACTAAGTGAGCTGACCTAGTGAGGTCGCTAGTCCGAACCGCGA
Source organism: Epinotia demarniana (assembly GCA_945867215.1). NCBI lineage: Eukaryota > Metazoa > Arthropoda > Insecta > Lepidoptera > Tortricidae > Epinotia > Epinotia demarniana. Next base: position 13,831,851 of record OX244283.1, read on the forward strand.
AGTGGGTCGACGCGCCCACAAATTAGCATGTGTGGCCGTCGACTGTTCACTGCAGCAGCGGAGGCACGGTGCGAGCGAGACGGGAGCTCAGTTGTCGTCGCGCTCACACATAAGCGGGATCCACAGGCGGAAATAAAACTCCGATACTCTTGAGAAAGCTTGATGGCACGGCTGGTTGGTTGGAGCGAGATGGGTATATGTTGCTCTAGTGATAGTCGAGCTTGTTATGAGAACATTTTGCTTTTTTTTTTTTTTTTTTTTTTTTTTCCTACATGTTTTCCCAAGTTGGGCCCCGAAGGGGCCCTTAACTAATTGCCACTGACGGCTGCGGCACAGAGCACGCAATATAAAAAAAACATAACTGTACAAACAATGTACAGAACTAAAACAAAACTATCTACAGCTAAGAACATTTTGCTTATACTCCACCTCATATATAAACCTTCCAACATTACCATAAAGTGAAACATCTTTATTTCAAATAAACAATCATTTCTTTACACAAATTCGTCTTAGGTTTTAGCGTTTGCATTCCAGTACCGTCTTAATCTAGGTAAACCTAGGTCTTAAATTATGTTAATCTTGTACAGAATTACTTAGTGCATAATTGTTAATAGGCTAAATGAATACATTGCAAATAGTTTAGGCGAAATACCTATCTAAACACTGAACTTTTGTAGTTTTATATAAATTAATACTTTTGATTCCTTTGTTATATCTAACAGAGGTCGTAAGCACTATTCTCAGTTATTTCATTAGATTAATATCCCACTGTAGATTATAGATGTAGTAAAGTTTACTGTATTAAGCTTAAGGCTTGTCTAATATTTATGAATTATGAGCATAGTGCAAGCGAAAACTACCATAATATGAGCTATGCAAAGGAAATGATTATAATACATGTTTTTAATTAGCTTAAAGAGCTTTACCTAGCGTGGCATAGTGCCGCTTATGCAGATTTATTACAGAAAAAAGGAGGCAAGTTATTAACTTTACTATCAAGCTTGTATGTAAACAACTCATGTATCTAGAATATAATTATGGCTACAAATAATGCAATTATATGCAGGTTCTACTGAATATAAAGAAAAGCTTGCTAGAAGCCAGTGAAAACTCTTACGGTTAAGACTTATGCTAAATCCTTAACTACGTTCGGCGCATTGCCGTTTTAAGCAGAATTAATTACGGATAAGCAAAGGTTGTTTTGTGATTCTACTGTCGAATGTAAATTAAGTAAATTTAGAAAATATGGAAACAACCTTGTATGAAAACTAAATGAACCCAGCTTTGGTTATGTGACTGAAAGCTTTGCAAAGCGCACTCTGAAAGCTTTGCAGCCACCGGCTTTTCAGGCGGCCAGGCCAAAGTCACAATCAATGAGGAATATTTGAATCATGAGGCACACCTACCAAAGGTGTAAACTCTATAAATGGTACAACTTGGTTTACCTATTTATTTGGAGCTTAAAGCTCTTAACGGAGGCTCTTACCTACACGTTATTGTCAAGTCTGGGTATATTTGGATGGTTAGTAAACTAAACCAATCCGCTCATATAAGATGTTAACTGTAGGAGAAAGTATCTTGACATAAGTCTGAAACCTATGAACCAAAGAGAGCTGTTGAGATGCTAAAATAAAGAGTCAAAGCTATGTATTTGTCTTACAGACGGCTGCCTTGAACAGTCTCCCCCTAATACGTAAGCACAAGAAATATGCTAACCAAGGTAGCTTAATCGAACAAATATGAGTATAAATTTGTCAATCCAAATTTCGTTCTCACCTTTACAATACATGCGTGTACATCAATTTTCAGGAACTACTGAAGCGCGCGCTGCAGTCATATTTACGTATCGATTAAAACGAGATAAATATCGCGCGCCGCGCTTATTACTTATTTTTTCGTATTGTAGGTGGATCGAAATAATTCCATTCAAATCTAACCACCATACATGTTTTATGATTAGAACGAGACGCAAGATATCAAGCGCCTGCTCGCTCAGTGCTCTTTTCAAATGTAGGTGGATAGAAATAGTCCCATTCACATCTACCCACCATATATGTTTTATGATTAAAACGAGATGCATAATATCGAGCGCCTGCTTGCTCAATACGCTTTTTCTCATGTAGGTGGATTGAAATGTTTCCATTCACATTCACCCACCACATATGTTTTATAATAGTAGATGGGAATAAGACTACGAGATTTACAAATTAATGACTGTCTTGAACAGTTAGTATCTTGTGTGCTAGCTAGTCTTGACTTAGGTGGAGACAGAATCGGCCAGTCTCTGTGTGAGATGGCGATAGAGTCGGCCAGCCTAGAGTAAGATAGCGAGCGTGATAACATCGTGCGAGATTGTGGTATGACCATAGAGTTGAGAATGCAGTGTTTGCATATGTGTAACAGGTTTTTGTGTGAAACAAAAAAAGGTTTCAGTTATCTTGCTTTGTCAATGCATCTTTGAGAAACGTTGTTGAATACGAAAATTGAGTTTTGTGGAGATACGTTGATGTATCGAAAAATAATTGTTGTTTGCCATATCCTTATGGTAGGTCAGAGTTGGCCGAGCAGGTGATACTTTGGAAAATTGTTTCTTTTGCAGAATAAGACACATGAGGACATGTGCAACGCAGGATGGCCGTATCGGCTGTAGCAGTATTCAAGGTTCAACTTAACGTGATGGGCATCACGTATGGGCGTGGTGCTTGACAGAATCAGATTGTCCCTGCAGGATGAAGTTAGTTCCCGATTGCATCGAGGCAAGGGCGGACGCACACATGAACGAGTGCAAGAATGCGGGTCGTACAATTTGGGACTGTCTCACGTTCGGTTGTGTCCTTGTGTTAGAATAATTAAATCAAGTAATGATTGTAGTTCGGACTAATTAGTGATTTGTGACTAAGATAATCAAGACATTTAACTTTAATAGACATTTTATCTTGAATAATAATTGACTACTGTATTAAAATAATGTAAGGTGAATGTGTGGTTTTATTAAATAATAACAATTATGGGTGACCAAGATCAAGCTCGACCTCCTGTACCGATATATAAAAAATGGCTCCCGAAATTCATTCCATTAATCACCTGCACCTCGAGCCGAAAACATCTAGCCATCTCACTCACCATCAAGCCCTGAGAACCAGAAAATATTGTTTTCTCTTTCCGTCCTGCGGATTCCACTCCTAGAGAAAGTGCGACTGAAACGAAGAGGTCTCACTTTCTCCCTCTCTCTCTAACTGCCTCGGTACGCCGTGGCCAGTGAAGGCGTGTCACCGTGCCTGTGGTTTGCAACAAGACCTGGACGTGCTGTTTGGGGGTTGAGGACTCAGTCATAGTGGCTGGGGACCTCAACTCCAAGCACACCCAATGGAACTGCCGGGTTTCAAATGGAAATGGCAGGCTGCTACATCGATACCTTCACGGGAATAGTCATCACATTGACATCCTCTCACCACTCGAACCCACTCACTACCCATTCCAAAACGAGTACCAGCCGGACATACTAGACGTGGTACTGCTGAAGGGAGTATCCCTCAACCTACGCTCCATTGAAGTGGCCCACGTGATGGACTCAGACCACAGGCCGGTGGTAATCGCCCTGGGACCTCCTCCATCAAATGAAAATGGGAAAAAGTCAGTAACAAACTGGGTCAAAGTGGGAGTAGCCCTAAACCAGCCCAACCGGCAAAGTAGACATATTCACATTCACAACACACATATTCCGAGGAAGCGCAGTGTTGAAAGTGAGCGACTTGCATTTGTTATGCTGTCAATAAAACGAATCGACAAAAACAGTCGTGAAATTTCCATAGGCTACGGTAGTATTACATATTCATAACACCGTATGCTAGTTTTCCACTTTTTCACCTTCCAGAGAAACAATCCTAAAACGAGGAGGTACACTGTTGTCCATCGCTTCGTAGCCCAATTACATTTCAGTGTTTAGGATGAGAAAGAAAAATGTCCCATACTAAGATAAGGGACACGTTTCTTAGTATGGTATGCAATTTCCAAAAGCAATGTTCTGTTTGGTGTCCCCGCCTTATTTCACCGACAAACTTTTCACCGAATGCATGGTTTCGCCGAATTTTTGTTTCAACGAATTTCGTATATCTAAAAAAGGGTTACCTATCTGAATCACTATTTTTTTTTTGTCCTATTTTCATTTCGGCATTTACTATTAGACAAACTTCGTTTGCCTTTTTTTTCGTTTGTCCGACACTTTAGTTCGCGACGTTTACGGCTGGTCATTTTATGGTTTAGCTTTTGTGATTGTTTGACAAATCCATGATTCCCAATTATTGGTATACCCGCAATATCATTATACCGACGTAACGATTCGGTTTATAATCTGTCCTCACATTGGGAGGGGAGGTTTTGTAACGTGTGGTACGTTACAAAACCTCCCCTCCCAATTACACTCCAAGGAGGGCACCGAGGAGGCAATCTCCAACCTCACTAAAGGTCTACAAAAAACACTACAAGATTGCTCCAGGGAGGTGACAATCGGCGTGGACCAAAAATGGAGACTCCCTGACCACATTCGACAACTAATAACACTCAAAAACCGAGCACTTAGGGAGTACGATAGGTGCCCCATCCCTGAGAATAAAAACACAGTGAATCGTCACCAAAAACATGTGAAAGAGCGGATAAGGAGTTTAAGGGAGGAGGGGTGGCAGAGTTTTCTCGAGGAGATTTCGCCAGGTCACCAAGCTTATTGGCGACTGGCGAGATCCCTCAAGAGTGACACAGTGGTGTCCATGCCTCCCCTTCTCCGCCCTGACGCACCCGACCCAGCCTTCACAGATATAGAAAAGGCTGAATGCCTAGCAGCAGCTCTAGAAACCCAATGCTCCCCGGGAGTGACACCTGGGTCTCTATTGTTTCCCATAAAATTTAAGATCCGATTTTTTCAGTCCATAACGTTTTCCACCATAATTTTTTCTAGTCATATTGTCGAAAGTCATAAAATTTTACAATATACATTGGAGTTCCGATTTTTGTAGGTCACCATTATTGTTAGTCATAAAATTGGTTAGCCATAACGTTCAATGTCCCGGCAATTACATAATGTTACAGGCAATAATCTAGTTTGTAATAATTATTGTAAGGTATTTTTTCGCAAGTCATAATGATTGGTAGTCATCTGATTAGTTAGTCATATCATTCAATTTCACGGTGGTGTCACTCTTCATAATGTTAAAGCCCATAAACACACTCCCAGAAAAATAATAATATACATGTTTTTTACAACCGAACGTTACTGAACGCGTTCTTCCAGACTACTTTATAACATACCCACATATCCATTAATTATAATGAATGTGGGTACTTTGGCAAAAATAAAGAGTGATGCGATTGAAAGATATTTATGCCGCTCACTGTTTTGTTTAGTGGTCAGAATACGTTAAAATAAGTATGTTTTGTTTTGATACTTTATTCTCTAAAATCATAAATGGCCGAAATATTTGACCCGAATGTTGTGTCATTATTGGTTTTGGCGCTTCGCCGGCCGCTGCCGCGGCACGCTCGCTTCGCTCGCTCGGCTCGCGCGCTTAGGGTCACGGTACGACTAACACTCCTCCTCGCTTCGCTCGTCGTCGTACCTACACCGACCTGCCTTAGAAGTCCAATATCTTGGCCATTTTTAATTTCAGAGAAAAAGTTTCTAAAAAAAAATACTTATTTAAACGTATTCTTTTCGAAACAGTCATAAACCCTTCGCGCAGTAGTACCTAGTCTAGTACCTTTCAAATGTATGTCTAGAAATGTTTCTGAGTAATTATCTATATATGGATGTATACTTTGGATGTCTTTGGTCTCTTAGACGTAATTCACTTTAGGCATTAAAACGATATGAATAGCAATCATTAGTACGTTGAAATGTATGCCTTAGAATATTTATAAATAATTATCGATAGACCTTTGATCGTTATGGACATAAATTTCTGACCTTTGTGATTATAATACTTAATATTATGGGTCATTAATGTTAGAACCACAAAACGTTATACTTAACAAAGATTATGACTACTGATGTTTATGTCTATAAATTATATGGATATCAATTTCTGACTATTGAAATTCGGAACAATAAGTTTATGGGAAACAAAGGGACCCCGTGACACCTGCTGACCCCAACATGATACCCAGCATAAAAACCCAATTAGAATCAATAGTAAATAAACCCATCTCAGGACCTCCATTGAGGGAAATAACTAAAGCTGAACTCAAAATTGTAATAAATAAACTAAAACCCCGGAAAGCACCTGGTCCAGACGGACTCCCCAATAGACTGTTTAAACTGCTGTCGGATGCTCATTTAGAGCTACTTCTGACTATATACAACACCGCCCTCCGCAACTGCCACTTCCCAGCTTGTTGGAAAGAGGCAGTTGTGATAGGCATCCCAAAACCGGGGAACCCAAAACCTCCCCGGCTTCATACAGACCCATCAGTCTCTTGAATGTCATGGGCAAGATATTCGAGAGACTGATCCTAGTTTAGTTTAGTTTAGTTTAGTTTATTAAATCTCGTTACATAAATTTCACATAAGTACAGTTATCTTATATTAGTTTTCATATAGCGATCGTTTACAAAGTAACTAAAATTACTATTTGGTTATACACAATGAAAAAACATGTCAAATTTAAGAGTAAATAAATAATAATGAAAAATAACAATATGGTCATACCTAGATACAGGTACTATTCATTGCAATAACCTTAATAAATAAAAATATAAAATAAATCATGTCGTAATAAATAATAATGAACAATACAATTTAGTAATTGCAGTACCAGTGGTACCTATCAATAACCTTAAACGATTTAATAATGTCAACTCTTAATAGCTAGTGATACCAAATAAATAAATAATCAAAACTAATAATTATGTCAGATAGTAAAAAAGCAAATTTACAATTTAATAACACTCTATTTCTTAATTTCTATGAATTCTTTTACGGAGTAGAATGACTTCTTCAACAAGTGGCTTTTAAGTTTGCGTGTAATTGTTTCGGTTCTAGACAGGTTGAACGAGCATGTGAACTCCAGCAGTCCATTAGTTAATGAGCAATTTGGGTTTAGGGCGAGGCACTCATGCGTGCATCAGGTGCACCGAATTACCGAACATATCCTATATTGGCTGACGGACTGGAAGAGATCCGTCCCCACAGGAGCGATATTCCTGGATGTGGCTAAGGCTTTTGGCAAGGTCTGGCACGATGGCTTGGTTTGCAAGCTGTCATCAGCTTTAGTGCCGGACCGTCTCGTCAATATTATCACAGACTTTCTTGAGGGCCGAAGCTTTAGTTACAGGGTCGAGGGGTCTCTTTCAGGTCGTCACCCGGTGAGGGCGGGGGTCCCTCAGGGATCGGTGCTATCGCCCACACTTTTTGCTCTATACATTAATGACATGCCCAGGACTGCAGGTGTCCACTATGCGGTGTTCGCCGATGACACGGCGATCTATGCCACCTCACACCGCCCAAAAAACTTGACCTGTCTTCTCCAGCGAGCAGCGGACTCCCTGGGTGAGTGGTTCAATCGCTGGAGGATAGAGGTCAACCCAGACAAAAGCACAGCAGTTCTTTTCTCGAGAGCCTTAAATTACAGGACTTTAATTAACAAACATGTAAACATTAAACTTTACGACAAACCGATAGCATGGCTCCCAGAAGCTAAGTATCTGGGCGTCTTATTAGACAGGAAACTCAACTTTGCTAAACACCTAAAACAAGTTAGAGACAGAGCAGCTTTTATAACCGGACGCTTACACCCACTCATAAATAGCAAATCAAAACTACATCCCAGACATAAACTAACCCTCTTCAAGACATGTATAAGACCGGTTTTCTCTTATGCCAGCGTGGTATTCGCGCACGGGTCGAAGTGGCGCCTAAACAAACTCCAGGTGCTGCAGAACAGGTTCCTACGCAAAATGGTCGGCGCCCCCTGGTACGTCAGGAACGCCGACTTGCATGGGAACCTGGGAATCCAATCAATAACCAAGCACTTCATGGAAACGTCTGGGCACTACTTCGACAACGCACCCCAAACCCCAACGCAAGTGCCCTCCGTAGAAGGCCAAGGAATGTTCTAATAGACCCTCCGGATCCGTTAACTGTTAAAATCAATCTGACCAACTCTAGATCCCCCCAATCACATGCCCTCTCGACCCTCAGTTGACATAGCCCACACAGATGACCCTTTAACCATTTCACAAATTGTAAACAGACTGCGCGGCAATGATACTTCCCAGCCTAACCCTCTCTACAGGACCAGGAGGAGCAGGGCGAGAATCAGGGGTGAGGCTCCGAGCCCCTCACTGTCTCAGCGAAGGGAGGGTTCTTCGACCCCCCCTCTCCCCCCCCCCCCCCCCTACATCCTAGTTTTCAACCGACAATGACAGACAGACAGACCTGATCATCAACCCATAACAGTTCGATTAATGCACATATATGCACCCAGACTCTAACCCACCTCGCAAGAGGAAAGACCTACCTCCCATAAGGAGGTGGGCAAAATTGTAATTGTTGTCATTTTGTGTCCCCCGGGGGCTCCTCAGGAATCCCTGCGTCCGTGTCTAGTAATTGGAGTAGGCACTCCAGAAATACTGAAAAAAAAAAAACTCACGACCGCGCTAAATAATGGTCCTTCGGAGGCCGAATCACTGCAGCAGAAAGCAGCTCAAGCAAGAACATTTCGTGCGAATTCATCGAGTTTCTCAATCGCCGTGCACCGTACTGAGATGATTGACTTTTTAAGAAGTATCGTAATCCGATTTTCGTCGTGCTTCTTCAATCCACGGGCACCGCAGCAAGATTGACTTTCCGGAAACGTCGTGAAGCAGCCGCAACGAGTGTTCATACGTAGTGCGTCCTTTTATGAAGCTGTTAGGGAAGAAACAACAAATATCAAGGCTGAAAATCAAGAAAGAATAAAAATTAAGAAAAATTCAAGAAAGAAAAACAGTGTCGTCAAACTATATCCTCAAGCAAGTCCAAGCTCGAAAAAAGAAAATCCTCGTTATAACCTCACACGAAACAAGAAAAAAGAATAAAGAAAAAACAGTGCCTATCACAATAAATCACTGTCACCGGCATCGAAGTTTCCAGCAATAAGAAAACTCAAGCCTCAAGTTAGAAGAGCCCTCAACAGGGATAAGGAAGCAAGCATTCTCAAAAAAGAAAAGCCTTCCAAAGGCCAAAGAAGCCTCAAGCAAGAAGAGCCCTCAAAAGGGATAAGGAAGCAAGAATTCTCAAAAAAGAAAAGCCTTCCAAAGGCCAAAGAAACCTCAAGAAAGAAAAATCCCAAAACTTCGAAGTCGAAGAAACAAGCCGTCGTGTGAGTAATTTAAATCCTGTTAAGTGCCGAATTTTGTCGATCTTCGATGCATACTGGCAGGTGGCGTGGCTCTGGCCTAACGGTGTCAACCAGAGCATAAACACGTCTTAGTGCGGTATATCGAGTCGGTATCGCAGCGCACTTTTCAGAGCGTTTATAAGTACTCGGCCGTGGCTGGTAATATTACTGTTAAATGTCCAAAGACAGGAAATCTTTTACATTGTAATAGTTCTTTACAGCTAAAAGCTTGATTAATTGGTTATTAAATCTATTTAGACGTAGGTCTTAGTGTGATGTGTGGCTATTATTAACTTGTTTGCACTCAAGAGTGCGTAACTATCCCGAGCCCTATGTCTGGCGCTAGCAGGCCCGTACGGCACATTGAGGAAAACATTTGTCAGTAGTTTGTGGTAAACATGGGTCAGGGTGACAGGGCGCGCGATTATTTTCTTCGAGGAATTGAATTGGAATTCAATTAATCGAGTAATCGTGAATAATGTTGAGAAGTTGCTTATTTCTTTAAGCGGGTAGTTGTCGAAATTGTTGACATTAAGTTGATTTATTTTAAGAGCGGGTAACCCCGAATGGAGTTGTAAGTGTCATGGCGGCGAGGGATGTCATTCGTTGACAGCGCCCCGCCCGTGATGGTCGCTTGCAAACCTATTGGCTCTTTAATCGAGATTTATTATTGCAATCCTGTTATCTTTGTAGTGTTTGTGAATTTAATTAAATAGTATAGTGATTGAGTTATATTGTGTGGCTTTTATTTCGCGAATACCTGCACATGCATGCCCACACGGTCCGTAATGTCGGATCCGCCGTCACACGCCTGTCCGGCCTCTTTATACTCCTACATCAGAAGTGGGATGAACAGAGTATGAACAGATCCTTTACTCTAATTGTCTAGTAGTTACCCCCATGAAATGTTTAGAAGGAAACTGAATAATTTCTTGTTAGAAACCTTGTTACCTGATGATTTGGGCAAAGAAGATTGGAATGATTTTTATAACAGAGTATTGTTACCTGAGGCTACACACAATCTCTCGTCGATAAGCGCTCTGTATATTTATACGGGAACCCCACCTCATGGATATGGAACACAAGCACCCAAGGTTCCAGAGACTGTGAACCGATCTCAGGAGTATAACAGAAAGACAAAAACGGAGAGAACAATTGAAATTGGGAATGTACTCGTAGATAGACTTCAGTGGGAAGAAGATGGGCCCTTTCCACATGACCAAATTCATGGGAACTATATGACTGCAGTAGTAAAAGAAATAGATACTATTTTAAGGCGAGTTCTAGATGAGATATTTAACCATAGTTCTGATGTGTTGACACAAGGACGACAAACTTTTTATCCTTTCAGAGAACAAAATGTAACTGCAGCACAAGCTTATGAGACTGCATTCCATTTCTTATCAGAAAATACTGGGAGAGATTGCTTCAGTCTTTTGGACTGGATCTCAGCAATTATGGAATGCTTTGTGTTTGGAACACCCGTTAATCTTGACCAGAGGCGGCTCGTGACTAAATTGTATGGGTGTTCACTTGAAATAAAACAATGAAAATACATGACGTTAGCAGATTCATCCGTGCACCCTTAAAGCAATTTGAAATGCACCACATAATACTACACAATCTGTTAACCTTCGTAAAATATGCCTGTTTTTGTCAACGCGGTCATTGAACTCGCGTATAGACTTTCGGTACTTACGTGTAATCTAGTGCCCTGCGAATACCCTGTAAACTGTAGAATAGTTTGTTACTCTCATCACAACCACACAACTACGGTGTTTTCACATATTGTTCGGATTTAAACACACGCGTAAATGTTTTGGTTTTCGTCGTTCATGTTTGCGGAAGGTCGAGGTCCCTTGTCCCTTAGCCTTCAATTCAAGCCGGATTTGTAACGTTTTTGCACACTTTTTAATGAACACCACATTATAATTATCCATTTTAACACTCACAAGTAGTAACTGATAAGTACAGGCTATTTCAACACGTATTAAATGATTATTAATTGGAAAATACCCGAATTTGCATTCGCGCGCATGCATCAACGTCGCGCGCAATCACTGTCGCTGTCGCGCGGCAAAATTAACCGGCAACGTGGCGTGAGCGGCGCTCCGAATTTGGCTATTTTTTCATAGAAAATCTTCTGTTTCACGCGCAGGACTGTGGCGAACTTTCTCTTTCACTCTTATTGGATTTCGTATTAGAAAATGTACTGAGTCTTGTTTGATAGGAGCGCAATCGTGAGCGCTCCGCTTGGCGCGTTACCTATGAAATGATACGGTAGGATGATGGGTATAGCGCCTACCTATGATCTTGTAATGTGTAAAGGTAATTATTTTATTGGTATTGGTACAGTCGTATTTTAAGTGGATTTTAAATAGTAATATTAATAATGAGATTAATGAGTATAATTTAGTTATAATTATTTATGGGAGTTCACTGCACCAGCGCTCCTTAGGGCGAGCCGCCTCTGATCTTGACTATTTCTTTCCCATACCTAGTTACCACCTGGAAATAGCTCTCTCTGCTACGTATGTCTACTTATGTCATACGAATCGTCTATCCGATAACAACATCTTTAGATAACGAATAGGTATAATTTACTAGCCATTCAGAACACCAGATTTGACATTAGAACGTTAACACGTTATCAGGCTGCAAAACAAGATACCCTGTATCACAAATAAATGTAACATTGCACGCCTTAGGTCATGTGCGTTCCCGAGGAACGCACATTCGAATAGCCTACCCAAAGATAACACCCGAATAGTGACTCTGGGTTGACCACCCTTATCGGGTCGTGCTTATGCTTGCATAGCCTGCTGTGTAAGTCGGCACAAACCTAACCAGTCTACAATTTAGTTTTCACACAGATTGACCCACATTGTTTTAACGTAGATTTATTTAACCTTGTTCTTGTAGTAGCTTCACGTCAATCTCTTAAGTAATTCTGTATCAAAGGCACTGCGCCTACCTTAAGTTAAGTTTGAAATGTCTGAAAGACATTTCGTCGTATCGAAAACCGTTCGTTTCATACTCATATTTGTACTAGTATTCGTAAAACTTACTTATGTAATCAGGTTCACACGTAAATTAATAACTAACAATTAACTGTAGCTAAAAGATTTTATTAAATAGTAGTTCTGCATTACCATAAGCCCGCTGTTAGTCTCAGTATCGATTTTAAAATCTTAATTGTTCGTACTTTCTCCTAAATTGGACATTCACATAGTAATTTCTCGAAATAGAATTGAATTATACAGGGTGTTTGCTCCATCGTTTGCCAAATCAAAACGGCAGGTAGGTTGGGTCATTAGCTACCTTTTCCGGCCTCCAAAAAAATTTTGTGTCCACTGGTATTTTTTTTGTATTCTTTTAAAATAATTTTGAAATTTTCTATATGTTTACGCGTTTTTCAACTTGAATAAAAAAGAACGAGGTAGTGGTAGAGCCAATTATTTTATTTTATTGTAATGTGTAATGTTGTACGGCTCCATCAAAGTCAAAATTATTGGCAAGTAACGTCTACTTATTTTTTTAATAACCCTCAAAAAAAAATTAAGATTCAAGAATTTCGTCTTGGGTAACTTTGATTAGCAATTAAAAAAAAAACTAAAAATGGCAGTGTTCTCAAATTTCTTTAAAAAAGTTCCTTAGTCTGTCCTCTTTCTAATGATGTGCAATAATGCCAAAAAACCTTCAATGAGCTTCATTAATTTGCCAATTTTGTGTAAGGGACGCACTAGGCTCGTAACCGCCAAGCGATAAAAAACATACTTTCGCTAAATACTAGTAGGTGCAAGACTTGCAGATTGACGACTATCATACGAACATACGCGTAGCATCTGCGGCGCTACCACGAACTTCGAAAGTCGATGTTCGTATACATGCATCCCTGTCATTCGAGTAAGGGAGTGCGATAGAGATAGAAATACCCGAACTTCGACTTTCGAAGTTCCTGGTAGCGCCGCAGAAAGGCTACCGCGAAACGAAAACGAACTTCGTTTGCTATCTCCCTCTCTGTCGCTCGAATTTGCAAGTGCGACAGAAAGGGAGATACATCTGGGTTTGTAACCAAATTTCCTTTTTAATACCGACGAATGTCACGATGATTGCTGTCTGTATCCGGTGCCGGTGGGATGAATCTTTATGAATTTCTAAAAACATCCAGCAACCTTTTTTTTTCTGAATCATGATTGGCCTGTTGGCACAACAGCTAGTAATTGAACCAACTCATTAAAAAAAACGCAATGCCGCGAATTTTCACTCTACTAATCTTAAAAAGTTTTTTGGTTTTGTTACTGTTTCTGTTAATCGTGTTATTGTTGAGTTTTGGTAATTTGATAATAGCTACATTCACGAATGAAGAATATGCGGACATTTTGATGGCATACGGTAAAGCTAATGGTGTAGCACGAGCTGCGCAAAGAATCTACCAGGAACGATTCCCTAATAGACGCTTACCAACCCGCAACACGTTCCAAAACACTTACCGACGCTTACGCGAAACTGGGAATTTGAACATCAACGAAGTAAGGGGAATTGTGGTGCGACACAATGTTGAAATCGATGAGCAAATTTTGGCACTGTTGGAGGAAGACCCGACTAGAAGCATAAGAAAAATAGCTGCTTTACTCGAAATTTCTATCTGGAAGGTGTGGAAAGTTCTTCGCCAAAATAACAAACACGCTTTTCATTACACTCCAGTACAAGGTATTTCATTTTTGAATAAAAACTGCTATTGTTTGACTTACTCGTAGCGCTAAAAAGAGGTTTACATGAAGTGCAAATCGTAATCCGATTCACGTATTTAAAATTAAAAAGAATCTTGAAAATTTATTCTTATGGGTATTTTATTAATTGCATACAGGTCTTGAAGAGAACGACTTTGGGAAACGTGTCCGCTTCTGTCGTTTTTTGCTGCATACAGACTTAGACGATCGCGACTTTTTAAATAGTGTTCTGTGGACAGATGAGTCCAAATTTACAAATGAAGGGATTCTTAATGTACATAATCTGGAGGAAGAATTTGCATAGCGTCCATCGTCCCATCAGTGGCGTGCATAGGGTTTTTAGTTAGGGTAGGCAGTTTTTTTTTGAGGAGACCTACGTACGTCACCTATGTGTCGTACTTGTAATTAAACTGTTATTAAGTAAAGTAATGTTACGTACGTGTTGTGTAAGTTACTATAAGCCTTAGGCTATTTCGACTTTCGACAAAGTGAGTCTCCGTCAGCGTGCGTTGTGTTAGTGATACTATCTTAGGATACTATACCTACATGAAATTGACGAGTAATATTACCCCGAGTTCAAACTTATTGCAACTGTGTCTTACACCTACCTTTTACTCATTATCGAACTACAATAACTTGCTAAATTCACCGAAAGTTAACTTCTGCAAACAAACTAGGTCAATACACCGCTCACAGCTAAAACACATATTTGTGGCTTAATACACAAGTATAGAATAGGCCAATAAACAAAAACACACGGAAAATTCAATAGAAAACGTAAGAATATCGCTTCGAACCGAACTATGTAATGCAACTGCAACAACACGAATATTTTTTTCACAACACAACTCCAAATAGGACATCTAAAACAAATTTTCGTAAACATGTTTGTTTTGACACATTAGAACCCTGACAAATTAGAACGCCCCACGTTACAAGTAATAATCACAGCAAAAGGGACTTCTTTCATTTGCCGCATGTAAATTTGTGCCGCACGATCGTTTAATAGGCGAATCGTGATTACAATACGCCGATTGGCTGAAATTCGGCGGTAGCGCAAGCGTGATTGGTCACAATACGAGTATTTGTGGCCAATCACGCACAGCGCTGACGCTGACCGACGAGGTCCGGCGGCCGGATTTGGAAGCATGTGTGGGTGTGAATTGCGTAAACGTGTGCGCACTGAGCAAATCCGTACATAGTTCACGGATGATATTTACACAAGCGCACTGTGAGTGTGTGCCGTGGCTTAGGCGCCGTTCGCGGAGCCTGACCTGCGGTGAGCCAGTCTGATTCGCGCGCAAATTTAAATTGCAGCGCGTGTCGTTATGTAAGTTAAGAACTAGATTGTTTTAAAAACTATTATAGTATCATCATAGAGAAGAAAAATATATGTGGTGGAGTTATTTTGGAAGGTAGGCACTGCCTATTTGCCTATATGGTACGCACGCCACTGCGTCCCATATATATTAGTGTATCATATCTTTGTATATAAGTAATAATATGTCATTTTATATATGTAGGATTATCTAAATATATAAAAGAAGAAACTGACTGACTGACTGACTGACTGACATATCAACGCACAGCCCAAACCGCTGGGTCTAGAGATTCCAAATTTGGCACGTAGGTTCCTTATAAGGTGTAGGGGAGCACTAAGAAAGGATTTTTCAAAATTCACCCTCTAAAGGGGTGAAATGGGGGTCCAAAGTTTGTATGGAGGATACATTATTTATTGAACTAGAGACTTGAAACTTTGCAGGAAGATTACTTATTAGAATACAAAAAAAGCACTTTCAGCGTTTTACAAAATTCCACCCCTAAGGGGGTTAAATAGGGGTGCAAAGTTTGTATTCAAAACTACTGGGACTACAAACTTGAAATTTACACCAGACCTTCCTTTTATGACGTAGGCAAGGGATAAGACGGGATTTTTGGAAATTCTATCCCTAAGGGTGTTAAATAGGGGTGCAAAGTTTGTATGGGTGAAACATTATTTTTTGTACTAGAGACTTGAAACTTTGTAGGAATATTACTTATTAAGATACAAAAAAAGTTCTTTCAGCGTTTTACAACATTCCACCCCTAAAGGGGTTAAATAGGGGTGCAAAGTTTGTATTCAAAACTACTGGAACTACAAACTTGAAATTTACACCAGACCTTCCTTTTATGACGTAGGCAAGGGATAAGACGGGATTTTTGGAAATTCTATCCCTAAGGGTGTTAAATAGGGGTGCAAAGTTTGTATAGGTGAAACATTATTTTTTGTACTAGAGACTTGAAACTTTGTAGGGATATTACTTATTAACATACAAAAAAAGTTCTTTCAGCGTTTTACAAAATTCCACCCCTAAGGGGGTTAAATAGGGGTGCAAAGTTTGTATTCAAAACTACTGGGACTACAAACTTGAAATTTACACCAGACCTTCCTTTTATGACGTAGGCAAGGGATAAGACGGGATTTTTGGAAATTCTATCCCTAAGGGTGTTAAATAGGGGTGCAAAGTTTGTATGGGTGAAACATTATTTTTTGTACTATAGACTTGAAACTGTGTAGGGATATTACTTATTAAGATACAAAAAAAGTTCTTTCAGCGTTTTAGAAAATTCCACCCCTAAGGGGATCAAATAGGGATGCAAATTTTGTATTCAAAACTACTGAGACTAGGAACTTGAAATTTACACCAGACCTTCCTTTTATGACGTAGGCAAGGGTTAATACGGGATTTTTGGAAATTCTATCCCTAAGGGTGTTAAATAGGGGTGCAAAGTTTGTATGGGTGAAACATTATTTTTTGTACTAGAGACTTGAAACTTTGTAGGGATATTACTTATTAAGATACAAAAAAAGTTCTTTCAGCGTTTTAGAAAATTCCACCCCTAAGGGGATTAAATAGGGGTGCAAATTTTGTATTCAAAACTACTGGGACTAGGAACTTGAAAATTACACCAGAACTTCTTTTTATGACGTAGGTAGGGGATAGAACAGGATTTTTGGAAATGCTATCCCTAAGGGGGTGAAATGGGGGTCCAAAGTTTGTATGGGGGAACATTATTTATTGAACTGGAGACTTAAAACTTTGTAGGAGGATTACTTATTGATACCAAAAAGGTACTTTCGGCGTTTTATAAAATTCTACCCCTAAGGGGGTTAAATAGGGGTGCAAAATTTGAATTAAAAACTACTGTATCAAGAAACTTGAAATTTACACCAGATTTTCCTTTTATGACATAGGCAAGGGATAAGACAAGATTTTTGGAAATTCTGTCCCTATGGGTGTTAAATAGGGGTGCAAAGTTTGTATGGGAGAAACATTATTTTTTGTATTAGAGACTTGAAACTTTGTAGGGATATTACTTATAAAGATACAAAAAAAGTTCTTTCAGCGTTTTAGAAAATTCCACCCCTAAGGGGGTTAAATAGGGATGCAATATTTGTGGAGGGGAAACATTATTTATTGAACTAGAGACTTGAGACTTTGTAGGAAGATAACTTATTAGGATACAAAAAAAGTAATTACAGCGTTTTATAAAATTCCACCGCTAAGAGGGTTAAATGAGGGTCCAAATTTTGTATAAGGGAAACTTATTTTTAGCTACTACGTACTTAAAACTTTGTGGACAGATTACTTATTAATTTACAAATAAAGTGCTTTCAGCGTTTTTGAAATCAATTACACCTAAAGGAGTTAAAAAGGAGGTCCAAAGTTTGTATGGAGAAAAAAGATTAGTTAGACAATTTTATTCGAGAATTCACAGGATAATTCCTAACGATAAATGAGTAAACAAGTGTTTCCGGTTTTTTGAGAATTCAACCCCTAAAAGGAGACATGTGGTGACAAAATCTGAAAATCAACATCGGCATCTATTGTTTCTATGGTTTATCGGGTCGCTGATTAGGAAAACAACAACGATTTTACATTCCAACGTGGCGTCTAAATATCAATATGGGCGTTGTTATAACGGTTTTTTGGGACGTTAATAACGAAAATCACATAGATTTTGAAATGTAATGTTGTGGACATGAAAATTCATGAAAATATTTGTGCCAAATTGCAATTCAATCGGTCCAGTTTTTTTCGTAGCAAATCGGTTGTAACAGACGGACTGACAGACAGCCACACGTGATCCTATAAATAAGGGTTCAATTTTTGCTTTTGAGGTATGGAACGAGACCCGCATTATATAGGGTTATAGATTTAAAGTTTGTATTCGGTGCCATCTCGATCGTCAGCAATCGGTACCTAGGCGAGTGCGGGCGGCGCGGCGGGACGGGAGGGTAGGAGTATTTGGGAAAGTGCCTGCATCCGTAATAAGTACATTCAAGGTGCTGCACGAAGATCTGCTTACTTTTAATATGTTAAGCATTTTGGCCGCCGTTAAATTAAAACAAATTTTTGGGTATTTATTTTAAATACTGGTTCGAAAAGCATACAAAAAAAAATCTTAGGAAACAAGCCTATAGCAATGTCCAGGCCACAAATTTGACTTAACATTCGTGGAGATATTTTGGTATTTCAACATTAATGTTCATGAACATAAAGTAGCTTTTATTCCAGAGGACAGATTCTCCTTAATCATGATTGTAAATTTAATAACAGAAATACGTACATACATGCATACATTGACGCCTTTATTCCCAAAAGGGGCAGGCAGAGCACATGAACTTTATGTTCCAGAGCCACTTTTAGCATAAATGTGGGTATAAAAGATCGACAAAAAGTGATATTGCTTAGGTTGTTAGCCCATCACCCACGACAAACTTCAACCCTGCTCTTTTAATCGACTTTTACGACACACACGGGAAGAAAGAGGGTGGTGAAATTCTAACCTGCCACCACACGGGCATAAATATAATAGTAAATAAAAAATAATTTACCATAATGGGTTACGACGAAGGGTTATTAGTAGGGGAAGTTAGCAGTAGTAGGTTAGTAGGCGGCGTAGCAATTCAACAATTATTGGAAAATTACTTTTACTACGCGGGCGAAGCCGCGGGCAAAAGCTAGTGCTTTTATAAGTCTGTACTAAGCTCTAAATATCGATCATTTACTCTGCACCAATTTTAAGTGTCTCTGTTTGGCCTTATGGTTGACTGGTAGAGAATGCCATTTGGCATTAAGTCCGCCATTTGTACATCATTTTTGTTTTGTGCAATAAAGTTTAAATAAATAAATAAATAAATAATCTGCACCACTGGGTACCGCAAGATGAAAACCCACGAGTAAAAAGACAAAGATGTTTTCAGAGGAGATACAGCGTCAATGTTTGGGCAGGAGTTATTGGTGATAAAGTGATTGGGCCACACTACCTACCCGATAATCTAAACGGAGATGTGCCGCATTTTGATGAAGATAGGCGAATCGTGTTTCAACAAGACGGTTGTCCTGCGCACTGGAAGCTAACAGTCAGGGAGCACCTGGACAATACTTTCCCAAATTCGTGGACTGGGAGAGATGGCCCTATTCCATGGCCCCCACGTTCCCCAGATCTAACTCCGTTAGACTTTTACATCTGTGAAGTCGAATTTAGAGAAGATTTAGCCCAAAGCATACAGGCGGCATTCGTCGTTATTAAAGAGGAAATTCTTTTACGAACAACCACAGTAGAAATCAGAAACAGATGCTACGCGTGCATTCGGTTTAAAGAACTTTATTGTCTAAAGAAATTAAATATTTCACTTACAAGACAACTTATAAATAGTTAACTTATCTAAAACTATTACAATTTTACGCAATAAGCAAGCATTTTATGACAGTGTTCAACAAACAATCATATTTATATTTAACTTAGGGTTCAGAAAGAAATATAAAATTAGGAATGGACCCTATAGTTTTAACATAAGGTTTAGATTTCAGTGATTAGTAATAGGGTCCTACGAGGGTATCTTTGATTGTGGTACGAGGGTATCATTCGTAATGAAGGCCGTCAATTCAAACAAGACTTGTAAAAATGAAGACGAATTTATTGATTGAAATGATATTTGACTATTACCTACACTACTTACATGAAAACGTGCTTAACCAATTTAATTGCCTGGTTGGCATCGTTTATCGTTTATTTGATGAAAGAGAGAGACAGCTGATGCATTTCTAAGCACGTGTCACGTGTGGTTTACAAAAAAAATTGTACGCCGATTAAGAGCCTAGTGCGTCCCTTACACAAAATTGGCAAATTAATAAAGTTCATTGAAGGTTTTTTAGCATTATTGCACATAATTAGAAAGAGGACAGACTGAAGAACTCTTTTAAAGAAATTTAAGAACATTGCCATTTTTAGTTTTTTTTTAATTGCTAATCAAAGTTACCCAAGACGAAATACTTGAATCTTAATTTTTTTGTGAGGGTTAATAAAAAAATAAATAGACGTTCCTTGCCAATATTTTTGAGTTTGATGGAGCCGTACAACATTACACATTACAATTAAATAAAAAAATTGGCTCTACCACTTACTCGTTTTGTTTTATTCAAGTTGAAACGCGTAAACATATAGAAAATTTCAAAATTATTTTAAAAGAATACAAAAAAAATACCAGTAGACACAAAATTTTTTTGGAGGCCGGAAAAGATAGCTAATGACCCAACCTACCTGCCGTTTTAATTTGGCAAACGATGGAGCAAACACCCTGTATACATACAACTTATATCTTATCATTCCTCACGTAATTCTGTATTATAAAAATGCAACACAGCATTTTGAGATAATTAGATATAATTAGTGTTAAGACGCAAGCACTAAATCGATAATGAAAATGATGTAATGCATTACCTATTTTGGAAAATAAAAGTTGATCACTTCATGGTAAGCGAATTGGCTATATATATATATAAAAAATGGCTCCCGAAATTCATTCCATTAATCACCTGCACCTCGCGAGCCGAAAACATCTAGCCATCTCACTCACCATCAAGCCCTGAGAACCAGAAAATATTGTTTTCTCTTTCCGTCCTGCGGATTCCACTCCTAGAGAAAGTGCGACTGAAACGAAGAGGTCTCACTTTCTCCCTCACTCTCCAACTGCCTCGGTACGCCGTGGCCAGTGAAGGCGTGTCGCCGTGCCTGTGGTTTGGGTCGCCCATGCTACGTGGTGGCGGACCCAAAGCCAGAACCCGTTCAACGCACGACCGCGCTGAATAATGGTCCTTCGGAGGCCGAATCACTGAAGCAGAAAGCAGCTCAAGCAAGAACATTTCGTGCGAATTCATCGAGTTTCTCAATCGCCGTGCACCGTACTGAGAAGATTGACTTTTTAAGAAGTATCGTAATCCGATTTTCGTCGTGCTTCTTCAATCCACGGGCACCGCAGCAAAATTGACTTTCCGGAAACGTCGTGAAGCAGCCGCAACGAGTGTTCATACGTAGTGCGTCCTTTTATGAAGCTGTTAGGGAAGAAACAACAAATATCAAGGCTTAAAATCAAGAAAGAATAAAAATTAAGAAAAATTCAAAAAAAGAAAAAACAGTGTCGTCAACCTATATCCTCAAGCACGTCCAAGCTCGAAAAAAGAAAATCCTCAACCTCACACGAAACAAGAAAAAAAAAGAATAAAGAAAAAACAGTGCCTATCACAATAAATCACTGTCACCGTCATCGAAGTTTCCAGCAATAAGAAAACTCAAGCCTCAAGTTAGAAGAGCCCTCAACAGGGATAAGGAAGCAAGAATTCTCAAAAAAGAAAAGCCTTCCAAAGGCCAAAGAAGCCTCAAGTAAGAAGAGCCCTCAAAAGGGATAAGGAAGCAAGAATTCTCAAAAAAGAAAAGCCTTCCAAAGGCCAAAGAAACCTCAAGAAAGAAAAATCCCGAACGGGACTCAGTGCTGTGAAAACTTCGAAGTCGAAGAAACAAGCCGTCGTGTGAGTAATTTAAATCCTGTTAAGTGCCGAATTTTGTCGATCTTCGATGCATACTGGCAGGTGGCGTGGCTCTGGCCTAACGGTGTCAACCAGAGCATAAACACGTCTTAGTGCGGTATATCGAGTCGGTATCGCAGCGCACTTTTCAGAGCGTTTATAAGTACTCGACCGTGGCTGGTATGTTGCTATGTGTTGTTAAGCCACAGGTTGGCAAGCTGAAGGGCGTGACTATCCCCCACGTCATAGAGCATTAACAGCGCATAGTATTCCTCTGCCAGGCGGTACCTTTACCCATCCAATTTCCCTACATTCCTATTCTCAATCGGCATCACTACGGTAGTACGCCGAGCGAGCAGCTAGGGCCGTTAGTGTTAGGTAGGTAGGATGTCAGGAAAGGGGGTAGGGCCAGTCACGAGGTCGGGCAAGCAAAAGAAGATGGACTCAGAAGAGGAGCAGAGCACCAGCGGCAAAGGATCCAGAGGTACCGGCGACACGTCGTCGTACGGCACCACCACATCGCAAGAAACGAATACCTGGAGCCATGGAACCAACACCGCGGAGCAGACGACCAACACGGCATCGTTGAACACACCGGCGTGTTCAAGCGATACGGACCATAGTTTTCCGTTAGATAACGACTTAGGCAACACGGGTGCAGGCGCGCGCGGGAATCCCGTTCCATTAGTCAACGGTCAAAATGTAGGCGCGATCGAATTAGTTAACGCGAGTTTAGGAGGCACGGCGCCCTTACGCGTGCAAGCCGTAGGTGCGAACGGATTAGGTGCGTATCCAGTAGGCGTTCCTAGGAATAATACGTTCGCAGCCGAACGAGTAGATGCGAATTTAGGGGGTCCGGCCGCCCCACGCAGCCAAGCCGCCGACGCGAATTTAGGAGGTTCGGACGCCTCACGCGACAAAGATACCGATGCGAATTTAAGGGGTCCGGCCGCCCCACGCAGCCAAGCCGCCGACGCGAATTTAGGAGGTATACGAGCACCTCACGCGACAAAGCCGTAGGCGCAAATAACGCGGGCGCCGCATTTGAGGATTTTTTTCCGCGTAGTGTTTCCAGAGTCGGTCCAGTTGAGGAAGGGCACGATCGAATTTCATCCGAGTTAGGTATTAATATGGAGGAGCTCTCTAGGGCCGAAGATGAGAGGTTAGTTAGGTTGCGCGCGGAGGCAGATTTCCGTGCGTCACAGTTGGATCAGGCTAGGGCCGCAGCGTCGTACGCCGCCGCTAATAGGTACGAGTTAGTGCTAGCGGAGAGCCATCGTTCGGCTAGGCATACGCCGTCACCCACTTTTAATAGTCAACCCAATGCGCCTAACACCTTACCCGAAAGGGAAAAGCCCGCTCGTAATATCTCACCGCGGAGAGAGCCCCATACGACCGATAAGAATCGCGAATCGAACACGTCAGCGGGCGAAATAAGCGCTCTGCGCGACGCTATAGTGCAAGCTATCAGTATGAATAGGACTGACAGTCACTCTTCGCCCCAACCGACGCAAACGTCAAATAAGTACATAGGAGACTTACCTTTCTTTGACGGCAATCCTTCGGATTGGATATCTTTAAAAAAAGTATACTCAGACACCGAGAACGCTTTCTCGGATATAGCAAATATGGGTCGCCTTCGTAAGGCCGTGAAGGGCCAGGCACGAGATTCGATAAGAGCTATCTTACACACGTGTAGCAACCCGTACGAAGTAAAAGATGCGTTAGATAGATCCTACGGAAAGCCAGATGTAATAATATTAGCGGAAATACAAAACGTAAAAAAGATGCCGCGAATGAGCGAAGACGGCCGCAATATTTCGGAATTTAGCAACCGCGTGTGTAACGTAGTCTCGTCCATAACGGCGCTAAACAAACCGCAGTACTTATACGCACCCGAATTGGTCAGTCGTATAGTAGAAAAATTTAATAAAATCGTCAAATTCGAATGGTATAGGTATAAATCTGGTCACGAAAACGTACCAGAACTACTCGCTCTGTCCCGATTTTTAAAAGAATTAAGCGTTCATTTCAACTCTATGTTCGCGTACGAGCAGGCGAAACAGAAATCGCACGGGCGATCTCGCCAAGGACAAGAGAAAGCTCTACGTCGTCCCAGGACGCGGGGGACCAAAGCGACTTCTACGACGATAACTCCGTATCAAGCCGCGACTTCCGCGCATCCGAGTCACGTAGACATAGGAACGTAAATTACGAAACCGAAAGCGAGTCTGAATCGGAACGACACTACATCGCGACAGCGAATAGACGCGCGACTCGCGATCAGCGCACCAAGGGCGGTAGCGATAGGAAACCTAGACCACAACCGGAAAAGAGTAGTAATTTTGTTAGGAAAAACGATGATAATCGGCAAAATAAATGCGTAATATGCTCCGGCAGTCACTCGATAGTCAATTGCGCCGATTTTCTTAAACAAAACATCACCGACCGATGGGAAACGGTGAAACGATTTAAGTTATGTTTCAAATGTCTAGGCGATACGCATCGATCTAATTCGAGTAGGTGTCGCTAGAAAGCCTGCGGCAAGGGCGGCTGTGAAGCAGCTCACCACAACGCATTACACGGCAGAAGTAACTTAAATCCGAAAGAGAACGCTATCGCGGTTAGGGAACACGTTAGCTCGGTAAATTACACCAACCAATCTCAAGCGTATTTAAAGATAATTATACCGGTATAATTAAGCGGTCTTAAAGGTTCGGTATCTACGTACGCATTGATGGACGAAGGCGCGACGCTTTCATTGATTCAAAAAGACGTGGCTAACGAAGTAACAAACCCCGGCAAACGAGAAACTCTCTCTTATGCACGGCCTGAATGAAAAGCCTCGCAGGACAGACGATTCCGTCAATCACATTAACGATAACCAAGATCCAACTCTGACCTCGACGTGCGAGCATTTAGTATTACGAAATCACCAGGTACCGAGCCGCGCGAGCGAACTAACGACTCCGAGGACAGAGCCATACAGATACTAGAAATGAACGTGCGAACAATTACCCGGACAAGACCGATTTAAGGCAGAATTGTTATGGAAAACGGACAACGAAACGCTACCCGAAAACAGGACGCACGCGTTAAAGCGGCTACGATCGTTAGAAAAAGGGTTAAATAGCGATTCTGCACTTAAGAACGAATACGATAAACAGATGAATAACTTCTTGGACCAGGGCTTCGCCGAAAAGGTAGACACAAACCTCGACTCGTCACGCGTATACTTTCTACGACATTTCCCGGCAATTCACAAGAAAAAGTGTAAAATTAGATTAGCTAACAACACCGCATGTCGAACGAATGAAAGAACATCAAACGAAGCCATTCTATCGGTACCAGACATGATCCAACATGTCGAGCCACTCAGCAATAAAAAGCCTTCAAAAAACACCTGGCAAATAGTTCAACAACTCGTCTGCATCAGGCTCTGGAAAAAACGATTGAAGAAATTTAAACCCGTTTTGCTACTACGCAAACGGGCCACAGATCGGTCGAACTTGAAGCCCGGCGACGTCGTCTTAATAGTAGACAGTACCCTGCCGAGAGGAACTTGGCCCCGCGGGTTCATAGAAAAAGTTTACCCCGGACCCGACGGCAAGGTACCTACGTGTCACAGAGGTGAGAACGATTGCTGGACTCATACGACGCCCGACCTCTAGACTCATCTTGATAGACTGATTAGACTTATCTCGATAGATTGACTAGTTTGGTTAGCATATGTTAGTACTTGCGTACGTGGGGGGGACTGTTTGGAACACCCGTCAATCCTGACTATTTCTTTCCCATACCTAGTTACCACCTGGAAATAGCTCTCTCTGCTACGTATGTCTACTTATGTCATACATATCGTCTATCCGATAACAACATCTTTAGATAACGAATAGGTATAATAGTTTACTAGCCATTCATTACACCGGATTTGACTTAGATTATTATCAGGCCACAAAATAAGATACCCTGTATCCCCCTATGTTTGCATTGTGCGCCTTAGGTCATGTGCGTTCCCGAGGAACGCACATTTGAATAACCTACACAAAAGATAACACCCGAATCGAATAGTGACTCTGGGTTGACCACTCTTATCGGGTCGTGCTTAGGCTTGCATAGCATGCTGTGTAAGTCGGCACAAACCTAACCAGACTGCAATTTAGTTTTCACACAGATTGACCCACATTGTTTTAACGTAGATTTATTTAACCTTGTTCTCGTAGTAGCTTCATGTCGATCTCTTAAGTAATTCTGTATCAAAGGCACTGCGCCTACCTTTAGTTAAGTTTGAAATGTCTGAAAGACATTTCGTCATATCGAAAACCGTTCGTTCATACTCATATTTGTACTAGTATTCGTAAAACTTACTTATGTAATCAGGTTCACACGTAAATAAATAACTAACAATTAACTGTAGCTAAAAGATTTAATTAAATTGTAATTCTGCATCACTATACATAACTATTAACATAGTTAAACTTAGTCCGTAAGCCCGCTGTTAGTCTCAGTATCAATATTAAAATCCTAATTGTTCGTACTGGCTCCTAAATTGGACATTCACATAGTAATTTCTCGAAATAGAATTGAATTATATACATACAACTTATATCTTTTCATTCCTCACGTAATTCTGTATTATAAACATGCAACACAGCATTTTGAGATAATTAGATATAATTAGTGTTAAGACGTAAGCACTAAATCGATAATGAAAATGATGTAATGCATTACCTATTTTGGAAAATAAAAAGTTGATCACTTTATGGTATGTGAATTGGCTATATATATAAAAAATGGCTCCCGAAATTCATTCCATTAATCACCTGCACCTCGAGCCAAAAACATCTAGCCATCTCACTCACCATCAAGCCCTGAGAACCAGAAAATATTGTTTTCTCTTTCCGTCCTGCGGATTCCTCTCCTAGAGAAAGTGCGACTGAAACGAAGAGGTCTCACTTTCTCCCTCTCTCTCTAACTGCCTCGGTACGCCGTGGCCAGTGAAGGCGTGTCACCGAGCCTGTGGTTTGGGTCACCTATGCTACGTGGTGGCGGACCCAAAGCTATCGAAGCCAGAACCCGTTCAACGCACGACCGCGCTGAATACTCATTGTATCTCATTGGATCTTTATTAGGATTATGTTTAATAATTCAAATTTTAACTGGATTATTCTTAACTATATATTATACTGCTAATATTGAAATAGCTTTTTTCAGTGTAAACTATATTTGCCGAAATGTTAATTATGGAATATACCTAATTTCACCATGTACTCAAAGTTAAGATGTAATAAAAGAGGGGGGGGGGGGGGGGTATAGTCTTGTCTTTGCACAACAATTATTATTTTGAACAACAAGGGACAAACTCGCACTTCTTTGAATCAATCGTTGGTTGCCTGCACGTAGATCCCGAGCATAAAATAATTATTTGCTGATGCATATAGACCTCCAGACACTGATAAGACTTTTTTTGTACGGGAATTGCATGCTTCGTTGGATAGCTTCGACAAAAAGACGGACTTATTATTGATATGCGACATTAACATTAACTTAAAATTACGGAATAATATTAGTACCAGCTATTTAAACAAAATGAGTGAACTGGGAATGTTATGTGGTAGTATGTATGTACGCGGGTAGAAAAGAAAGGCAATCATATAAGTAGCTCATGTTTAGACCATCTATTTATGCGCAGTATGAGCGGGGCTCATTTTTTTTTTTTTTTTTTTTTTTCCTACATGTTTTCCCAAGTTGGGCCCCGAAGGGGCCCTTAACTAATTGCCACTGACGGCTGCGGCACAGAGCACGCAATATAAAAAAAACATAACTGTACAAACAATGTACAGAACTAAAACAAAACTATCTACAGCTAACTACCTACCTACACCTTAAAATTATCTTAAAAACTACTATACAAAAAACACACACGCCACCGAACATGCAATCAGCCGCGCACCACATGCGACTGACTGATGGCACATTCGGTGACGCATCTGCGGGACATACCACAACCTCATAGGTAAACACACACATGATATATAAAAGCAAAAACACAAACCAAACAGAAACAAGAGACATAGAATATATACAACTGCGGGTCATGCCGCACGCCCCGCCCCAGCCGCACACAGCGCAGCCGGGGAGAGACGCGCAGGCTAGAGCCGAGGACGAGCAGTAAAAACTACCCATCCCCGACCTCGCAGGATAAATACATGAATAAAAATACTGGGTTAAAAACCAAAACATGCACCCATACACTAGCTAAGAGAAAACAAAAACAACCATTAATATACAAAGCCTTAACCTAACATGCAACTATACAAACTCTAACCTAAAACACAACTATATACAATATCAAATAAAAACAAAAACATGCACATGCAGAACGATAAAAAGTGTAGTATGTACAAGGTGAGTACAGCGCCTAAGCCCAATAAATAAATATGTACAGCAATTGGGAGGCCAACTAGGGATAAAACAGCACATAGCATTATACATAAAATGAAAGGAAAGCACACAAAAAATGTACATAGACAATGCACCCTCGCTACGCTCGGCATACACGCCGCGATCGACCGCGAAGCCCCGCCCCGTTCCGCCCGGGGGCGGTACCGGCCGGCCGCCAGCCAATCGCAGCGCGTACACACCACGTGCGAGCCGCTTGTTTACCTTTTTATCAGTAAGATAAAAAGGTAAACATTGCCACGCCCCGCTTGTGCACGTTTTCGTCGTAAAACCGGCAAAAACGTAAACAAACGGGGCGCGAGTGAGCGTAAAGGATAGAAATGAAGGAGAGTATAATTATTTACAATCAAAATAACTTAGTTTCCGCCAGATGGAGAGTCAGGAGGACGAGTAAAGTGGCGCACACTCCGGGAACCAAAGTGACGCCGAGTCAGGGAGGGCCTATATGGGAAAGAGGGGGCCGAAAATGAGGGTGGAGGAGGAAGAGGGGCATCAGCACCCTGGGAGACTAAACCAGTATCAGTAGTGTGGTGGACAAAACTACGAGAAAACTCGTCCACCACACCACTGTCCAAATTAATATCCTCCAAGGAAACCCCGGTGAGCCCGTCTAAGCTCGCCTCCCCACGGCGCTTCCGTTCACGCTCCTGGGCGCGGAACTTCACGTCATACTCGAGCTCACGCTTGCGCTCCAGGGTGATGGCGTCATCCGGATCAAGCAGCACATGCCTGGGCCGACGATCCCTGCAGGGGGGGTCCTCCCTCGGGACGTAATCAATGGCTTTTTTGATGAGAGGATTTCCACTAAGAGCCGCCTTGGCGAAGTACTTAGTGGAAATCCCCTTCATGAATTGCCGAATGGAAGGCATGAACAGGTCAGCGTGCAGACGCACATTGCGCACGTAAAATGGAGCGTTTACAGCCCGCCGCAACACACGGTTTTGAACGACCTGCAAACGCTCCAAATCGTTTTGGCGCAATGTGCGAATGCGACACTGCCGTAACAAAATACTGGCCTAATACATGACTTGAATATGAGCAGTTTATTCCTTGTGGATAACCTGCTCCCGGAACGGAGAAGGTGATGAAGCCTACCCAGGTAGAACGCGGCCCTATCACGAACAATCTTAACATGATTGCCAAATGTCAGCTGCCTGTCCAGGTGGACCCCCAGGTACCGCACCTGGGGTACCCAGGGTATACTCCTCCCGAACAGGGACAGCACCCCACAGTTCGCGGTAAGGGCGTTGTACCCGGGCCTACGTGAGAAGAGCACCGCTGCACTCTTCTCCGGATTTATCTCCACCCTCCACTCACGACACCAGCGCCCCAGAGCGTCCAGCGCGACCTGAAGAAGAGCTCTGATTTTCTCCAACTTTACCCAAGTTGTGTAGAGAGCCGTGTCGTCTGCGAAAAGGGCGTAGTTGACACGGTCAATCCTGGGCATGTCGTTGACGTGCAGGGCAAACAGAAAGGGAGAAAGTACCGCACCCTGCGGCACGCCTGCCCGAATGGGATGACGCACCGACAGGGTGCCCTCCACACGGTAACAGAATGCCCTGTCCGCCAAGAAGTCGTCCACCAGGTGGACCAGCCTGTCCGGCATCTGCATGTCGAACAGTTTATACACTAGCCCACAGTGCCACACTTTGTCAAAGGCCTTGGCGACGTCAACAAAGACCGCGCCAGTGGCGACCGACCTGCGCGACACCGTGAACCAGTGCAAAACATGCTCCACCAGCCGATGCACCTGGTGGGTGCACGAGTGCTCAGGCCGAAACCCGAACTGCTCGTCCATATAGATTTTGTGCTCGCTGACGAGGTCCCACAAGCGAGCTTGTATCACCCGCTCATACAACTTCCCCAGCGAGGACAAAAGGCTGATAGGTCTGTAGCTGGTCGGCGCTGTTCTCGGCTTACCCGGTTTAGGCAGTCCAATAACATGCCCCGTAGTTACATCACAGGAAGAGGGTTGCGACGTCTGGTGCCTGGCTTCAATAGCCTCGGACTAAGTGAGCTGACCTAGTGAGGTCGCTAGTCCGAACCGCGAAGTGGGTCGACGCGCCCACAAATTAGCATGTGTGGCCGTCGACTGTTCACTGCAGCAGCGGAGGCACGGTGCGAGCGAGACGGGAGCTCAGTTGTCGTCGCGCTCACACATAAGCGGGATCCACAGGCGGAAATAAAACTCCGATACTCTTGAGAAAGCTTGATGGCACGGCTGGTTGGTTGGAGCGAGATGGGTATATGTTGCTCTAGTGATAGTCGAGCTTGTTATGAGAACATTTTGCTTTTTTTTTTTTTTTTTTTTTTTTTTCCTACATGTTTTCCCAAGTTGGGCCCCGAAGGGGCCCTTAACTAATTGCCACTGACGGCTGCGGCACAGAGCACGCAATATAAAAAAAACATAACTGTACAAACAATGTACAGAACTAAAACAAAACTATCTACAGCTAAGAACATTTTGCTTATACTCCACCTCATATATAAACCTTCCAACATTACCATAAAGTGAAACATCTTTATTTCAAATAAACAATCATTTCTTTACACAAATTCGTCTTAGGTTTTAGCGTTTGCATTCCAGTACCGTCTTAATCTAGGTAAACCTAGGTCTTAAATTATGTTAATCTTGTACAGAATTACTTAGTGCATAATTGTTAATAGGCTAAATGAATACATTGCAAATAGTTTAGGCGAAATACCTATCTAAACACTGAACTTTTGTAGTTTTATATAAATTAATACTTTTGATTCCTTTGTTATATCTAACAGAGGTCGTAAGCACTATTCTCAGTTATTTCATTAGATTAATATCCCACTGTAGATTATAGATGTAGTAAAGTTTACTGTATTAAGCTTAAGGCTTGTCTAATATTTATGAATTATGAGCATAGTGCAAGCGAAAACTACCATAATATGAGCTATGCAAAGGAAATGATTATAATACATGTTTTTAATTAGCTTAAAGAGCTTTACCTAGCGTGGCATAGTGCCGCTTATGCAGATTTATTACAGAAAAAAGGAGGCAAGTTATTAACTTTACTATCAAGCTTGTATGTAAACAACTCATGTATCTAGAATATAATTATGGCTACAAATAATGCAATTATATGCAGGTTCTACTGAATATAAAGAAAAGCTTGCTAGAAGCCAGTGAAAACTCTTACGGTTAAGACTTATGCTAAATCCTTAACTACGTTCGGCG
Source organism: Epinotia demarniana (assembly GCA_945867215.1). Lineage (NCBI taxonomy): Eukaryota > Metazoa > Arthropoda > Insecta > Lepidoptera > Tortricidae > Epinotia > Epinotia demarniana. Next base: position 13,863,475 of record OX244283.1, read on the forward strand.
CATTGCCGTTTTAAGCAGAATTAATTACGGATAAGCAAAGGTTGTTTTGTGATTCTACTGTCGAATGTAAATTAAGTAAATTTAGAAAATATGGAAACAACCTTGTATGAAAACTAAATGAACCCAGCTTTGGTTATGTGACTGAAAGCTTTGCAAAGCGCACTCTGAAAGCTTTGCAGCCACCGGCTTTTCAGGCGGCCAGGCCAAAGTCACAATCAATGAGGAATATTTGAATCATGAGGCACACCTACCAAAGGTGTAAACTCTATAAATGGTACAACTTGGTTTACCTATTTATTTGGAGCTTAAAGCTCTTAACGGAGGCTCTTACCTACACGTTATTGTCAAGTCTGGGTATATTTGGATGGTTAGTAAACTAAACCAATCCGCTCATATAAGATGTTAACTGTAGGAGAAAGTATCTTGACATAAGTCTGAAACCTATGAACCAAAGAGAGCTGTTGAGATGCTAAAATAAAGAGTCAAAGCTATGTATTTGTCTTACAGACGGCTGCCTTGAACAGTCTCCCCCTAATACGTAAGCACAAGAAATATGCTAACCAAGGTAGCTTAATCGAACAAATATGAGTATAAATTTGTCAATCCAAATTTCGTTCTCACCTTTACAATACATGCGTGTACATCAATTTTCAGGAACTACTGAAGCGCGCGCTGCAGTCATATTTACGTATCGATTAAAACGAGATAAATATCGCGCGCCGCGCTTATTACTTATTTTTTCGTATTGTAGGTGGATCGAAATAATTCCATTCAAATCTAACCACCATACATGTTTTATGATTAGAACGAGACGCAAGATATCAAGCGCCTGCTCGCTCAGTGCTCTTTTCAAATGTAGGTGGATAGAAATAGTCCCATTCACATCTACCCACCATATATGTTTTATGATTAAAACGAGATGCATAATATCGAGCGCCTGCTTGCTCAATACGCTTTTTCTCATGTAGGTGGATTGAAATGTTTCCATTCACATTCACCCACCACATATGTTTTATAATAGTAGATGGGAATAAGACTACGAGATTTACAAATTAATGACTGTCTTGAACAGTTAGTATCTTGTGTGCTAGCTAGTCTTGACTTAGGTGGAGACAGAATCGGCCAGTCTCTGTGTGAGATGGCGATAGAGTCGGCCAGCCTAGAGTAAGATAGCGAGCGTGATAACATCGTGCGAGATTGTGGTATGACCATAGAGTTGAGAATGCAGTGTTTGCATATGTGTAACAGGTTTTTGTGTGAAACAAAAAAAGGTTTCAGTTATCTTGCTTTGTCAATGCATCTTTGAGAAACGTTGTTGAATACGAAAATTGAGTTTTGTGGAGATACGTTGATGTATCGAAAAATAATTGTTGTTTGCCATATCCTTATGGTAGGTCAGAGTTGGCCGAGCAGGTGATACTTTGGAAAATTGTTTCTTTTGCAGAATAAGACACATGAGGACATGTGCAACGCAGGATGGCCGTATCGGCTGTAGCAGTATTCAAGGTTCAACTTAACGTGATGGGCATCACGTATGGGCGTGGTGCTTGACAGAATCAGATTGTCCCTGCAGGATGAAGTTAGTTCCCGATTGCATCGAGGCAAGGGCGGACGCACACATGAACGAGTGCAAGAATGCGGGTCGTACAATTTGGGACTGTCTCACGTTCGGTTGTGTCCTTGTGTTAGAATAATTAAATCAAGTAATGATTGTAGTTCGGACTAATTAGTGATTTGTGACTAAGATAATCAAGACATTTAACTTTAATAGACATTTTATCTTGAATAATAATTGACTACTGTATTAAAATAATGTAAGGTGAATGTGTGGTTTTATTAAATAATAACAATTATGGGTGACCAAGATCAAGCTCGACCTCCTGTACCGATATATAAAAAATGGCTCCCGAAATTCATTCCATTAATCACCTGCACCTCGAGCCGAAAACATCTAGCCATCTCACTCACCATCAAGCCCTGAGAACCAGAAAATATTGTTTTCTCTTTCCGTCCTGCGGATTCCACTCCTAGAGAAAGTGCGACTGAAACGAAGAGGTCTCACTTTCTCCCTCTCTCTCTAACTGCCTCGGTACGCCGTGGCCAGTGAAGGCGTGTCACCGTGCCTGTGGTTTGCAACAAGACCTGGACGTGCTGTTTGGGGGTTGAGGACTCAGTCATAGTGGCTGGGGACCTCAACTCCAAGCACACCCAATGGAACTGCCGGGTTTCAAATGGAAATGGCAGGCTGCTACATCGATACCTTCACGGGAATAGTCATCACATTGACATCCTCTCACCACTCGAACCCACTCACTACCCATTCCAAAACGAGTACCAGCCGGACATACTAGACGTGGTACTGCTGAAGGGAGTATCCCTCAACCTACGCTCCATTGAAGTGGCCCACGTGATGGACTCAGACCACAGGCCGGTGGTAATCGCCCTGGGACCTCCTCCATCAAATGAAAATGGGAAAAAGTCAGTAACAAACTGGGTCAAAGTGGGAGTAGCCCTAAACCAGCCCAACCGGCAAAGTAGACATATTCACATTCACAACACACATATTCCGAGGAAGCGCAGTGTTGAAAGTGAGCGACTTGCATTTGTTATGCTGTCAATAAAACGAATCGACAAAAACAGTCGTGAAATTTCCATAGGCTACGGTAGTATTACATATTCATAACACCGTATGCTAGTTTTCCACTTTTTCACCTTCCAGAGAAACAATCCTAAAACGAGGAGGTACACTGTTGTCCATCGCTTCGTAGCCCAATTACATTTCAGTGTTTAGGATGAGAAAGAAAAATGTCCCATACTAAGATAAGGGACACGTTTCTTAGTATGGTATGCAATTTCCAAAAGCAATGTTCTGTTTGGTGTCCCCGCCTTATTTCACCGACAAACTTTTCACCGAATGCATGGTTTCGCCGAATTTTTGTTTCAACGAATTTCGTATATCTAAAAAAGGGTTACCTATCTGAATCACTATTTTTTTTTTGTCCTATTTTCATTTCGGCATTTACTATTAGACAAACTTCGTTTGCCTTTTTTTTCGTTTGTCCGACACTTTAGTTCGCGACGTTTACGGCTGGTCATTTTATGGTTTAGCTTTTGTGATTGTTTGACAAATCCATGATTCCCAATTATTGGTATACCCGCAATATCATTATACCGACGTAACGATTCGGTTTATAATCTGTCCTCACATTGGGAGGGGAGGTTTTGTAACGTGTGGTACGTTACAAAACCTCCCCTCCCAATTACACTCCAAGGAGGGCACCGAGGAGGCAATCTCCAACCTCACTAAAGGTCTACAAAAAACACTACAAGATTGCTCCAGGGAGGTGACAATCGGCGTGGACCAAAAATGGAGACTCCCTGACCACATTCGACAACTAATAACACTCAAAAACCGAGCACTTAGGGAGTACGATAGGTGCCCCATCCCTGAGAATAAAAACACAGTGAATCGTCACCAAAAACATGTGAAAGAGCGGATAAGGAGTTTAAGGGAGGAGGGGTGGCAGAGTTTTCTCGAGGAGATTTCGCCAGGTCACCAAGCTTATTGGCGACTGGCGAGATCCCTCAAGAGTGACACAGTGGTGTCCATGCCTCCCCTTCTCCGCCCTGACGCACCCGACCCAGCCTTCACAGATATAGAAAAGGCTGAATGCCTAGCAGCAGCTCTAGAAACCCAATGCTCCCCGGGAGTGACACCTGGGTCTCTATTGTTTCCCATAAAATTTAAGATCCGATTTTTTCAGTCCATAACGTTTTCCACCATAATTTTTTCTAGTCATATTGTCGAAAGTCATAAAATTTTACAATATACATTGGAGTTCCGATTTTTGTAGGTCACCATTATTGTTAGTCATAAAATTGGTTAGCCATAACGTTCAATGTCCCGGCAATTACATAATGTTACAGGCAATAATCTAGTTTGTAATAATTATTGTAAGGTATTTTTTCGCAAGTCATAATGATTGGTAGTCATCTGATTAGTTAGTCATATCATTCAATTTCACGGTGGTGTCACTCTTCATAATGTTAAAGCCCATAAACACACTCCCAGAAAAATAATAATATACATGTTTTTTACAACCGAACGTTACTGAACGCGTTCTTCCAGACTACTTTATAACATACCCACATATCCATTAATTATAATGAATGTGGGTACTTTGGCAAAAATAAAGAGTGATGCGATTGAAAGATATTTATGCCGCTCACTGTTTTGTTTAGTGGTCAGAATACGTTAAAATAAGTATGTTTTGTTTTGATACTTTATTCTCTAAAATCATAAATGGCCGAAATATTTGACCCGAATGTTGTGTCATTATTGGTTTTGGCGCTTCGCCGGCCGCTGCCGCGGCACGCTCGCTTCGCTCGCTCGGCTCGCGCGCTTAGGGTCACGGTACGACTAACACTCCTCCTCGCTTCGCTCGTCGTCGTACCTACACCGACCTGCCTTAGAAGTCCAATATCTTGGCCATTTTTAATTTCAGAGAAAAAGTTTCTAAAAAAAAATACTTATTTAAACGTATTCTTTTCGAAACAGTCATAAACCCTTCGCGCAGTAGTACCTAGTCTAGTACCTTTCAAATGTATGTCTAGAAATGTTTCTGAGTAATTATCTATATATGGATGTATACTTTGGATGTCTTTGGTCTCTTAGACGTAATTCACTTTAGGCATTAAAACGATATGAATAGCAATCATTAGTACGTTGAAATGTATGCCTTAGAATATTTATAAATAATTATCGATAGACCTTTGATCGTTATGGACATAAATTTCTGACCTTTGTGATTATAATACTTAATATTATGGGTCATTAATGTTAGAACCACAAAACGTTATACTTAACAAAGATTATGACTACTGATGTTTATGTCTATAAATTATATGGATATCAATTTCTGACTATTGAAATTCGGAACAATAAGTTTATGGGAAACAAAGGGACCCCGTGACACCTGCTGACCCCAACATGATACCCAGCATAAAAACCCAATTAGAATCAATAGTAAATAAACCCATCTCAGGACCTCCATTGAGGGAAATAACTAAAGCTGAACTCAAAATTGTAATAAATAAACTAAAACCCCGGAAAGCACCTGGTCCAGACGGACTCCCCAATAGACTGTTTAAACTGCTGTCGGATGCTCATTTAGAGCTACTTCTGACTATATACAACACCGCCCTCCGCAACTGCCACTTCCCAGCTTGTTGGAAAGAGGCAGTTGTGATAGGCATCCCAAAACCGGGGAACCCAAAACCTCCCCGGCTTCATACAGACCCATCAGTCTCTTGAATGTCATGGGCAAGATATTCGAGAGACTGATCCTAGTTTAGTTTAGTTTAGTTTAGTTTATTAAATCTCGTTACATAAATTTCACATAAGTACAGTTATCTTATATTAGTTTTCATATAGCGATCGTTTACAAAGTAACTAAAATTACTATTTGGTTATACACAATGAAAAAACATGTCAAATTTAAGAGTAAATAAATAATAATGAAAAATAACAATATGGTCATACCTAGATACAGGTACTATTCATTGCAATAACCTTAATAAATAAAAATATAAAATAAATCATGTCGTAATAAATAATAATGAACAATACAATTTAGTAATTGCAGTACCAGTGGTACCTATCAATAACCTTAAACGATTTAATAATGTCAACTCTTAATAGCTAGTGATACCAAATAAATAAATAATCAAAACTAATAATTATGTCAGATAGTAAAAAAGCAAATTTACAATTTAATAACACTCTATTTCTTAATTTCTATGAATTCTTTTACGGAGTAGAATGACTTCTTCAACAAGTGGCTTTTAAGTTTGCGTGTAATTGTTTCGGTTCTAGACAGGTTGAACGAGCATGTGAACTCCAGCAGTCCATTAGTTAATGAGCAATTTGGGTTTAGGGCGAGGCACTCATGCGTGCATCAGGTGCACCGAATTACCGAACATATCCTATATTGGCTGACGGACTGGAAGAGATCCGTCCCCACAGGAGCGATATTCCTGGATGTGGCTAAGGCTTTTGGCAAGGTCTGGCACGATGGCTTGGTTTGCAAGCTGTCATCAGCTTTAGTGCCGGACCGTCTCGTCAATATTATCACAGACTTTCTTGAGGGCCGAAGCTTTAGTTACAGGGTCGAGGGGTCTCTTTCAGGTCGTCACCCGGTGAGGGCGGGGGTCCCTCAGGGATCGGTGCTATCGCCCACACTTTTTGCTCTATACATTAATGACATGCCCAGGACTGCAGGTGTCCACTATGCGGTGTTCGCCGATGACACGGCGATCTATGCCACCTCACACCGCCCAAAAAACTTGACCTCTCTTCTCCAGCGAGCAGCGGACTCCCTGGGTGAGTGGTTCAATCGCTGGAGGATAGAGGTCAACCCAGACAAAAGCACAGCAGTTCTTTTCTCGAGAGCCTTAAATTACAGGACTTTAATTAACAAACATGTAAACATTAAACTTTACGACAAACCGATAGCATGGCTCCCAGAAGCTAAGTATCTGGGCGTCTTATTAGACAGGAAACTCAACTTTGCTAAACACCTAAAACAAGTTAGAGACAGAGCAGCTTTTATAACCGGACGCTTACACCCACTCATAAATAGCAAATCAAAACTACATCCCAGACATAAACTAACCCTCTTCAAGACATGTATAAGACCGGTTTTCTCTTATGCCAGCGTGGTATTCGCGCACGGGTCGAAGTGGCGCCTAAACAAACTCCAGGTGCTGCAGAACAGGTTCCTACGCAAAATGGTCGGCGCCCCCTGGTACGTCAGGAACGCCGACTTGCATGGGAACCTGGGAATCCAATCAATAACCAAGCACTTCATGGAAACGTCTGGGCACTACTTCGACAACGCACCCCAAACCCCAACGCAAGTGCCCTCCGTAGAAGGCCAAGGAATGTTCTAATAGACCCTCCGGATCCGTTAACTGTTAAAATCAATCTGACCAACTCTAGATCCCCCCAATCACATGCCCTCTCGACCCTCAGTTGACATAGCCCACACAGATGACCCTTTAACCATTTCACAAATTGTAAACAGACTGCGCGGCAATGATACTTCCCAGCCTAACCCTCTCTACAGGACCAGGAGGAGCAGGGCGAGAATCAGGGGTGAGGCTCCGAGCCCCTCACTGTCTCAGCGAAGGGAGGGTTCTTCGACCCCCCCTCTCCCCCCCCCCCCCCCCTACATCCTAGTTTTCAACCGACAATGACAGACAGACAGACCTGATCATCAACCCATAACAGTTCGATTAATGCACATATATGCACCCAGACTCTAACCCACCTCGCAAGAGGAAAGACCTACCTCCCATAAGGAGGTGGGCAAAATTGTAATTGTTGTCATTTTGTGTCCCCCGGGGGCTCCTCAGGAATCCCTGCGTCCGTGTCTAGTAATTGGAGTAGGCACTCCAGAAATACTGAAAAAAAAAAAACTCACGACCGCGCTAAATAATGGTCCTTCGGAGGCCGAATCACTGCAGCAGAAAGCAGCTCAAGCAAGAACATTTCGTGCGAATTCATCGAGTTTCTCAATCGCCGTGCACCGTACTGAGATGATTGACTTTTTAAGAAGTATCGTAATCCGATTTTCGTCGTGCTTCTTCAATCCACGGGCACCGCAGCAAGATTGACTTTCCGGAAACGTCGTGAAGCAGCCGCAACGAGTGTTCATACGTAGTGCGTCCTTTTATGAAGCTGTTAGGGAAGAAACAACAAATATCAAGGCTGAAAATCAAGAAAGAATAAAAATTAAGAAAAATTCAAGAAAGAAAAACAGTGTCGTCAAACTATATCCTCAAGCAAGTCCAAGCTCGAAAAAAGAAAATCCTCGTTATAACCTCACACGAAACAAGAAAAAAGAATAAAGAAAAAACAGTGCCTATCACAATAAATCACTGTCACCGGCATCGAAGTTTCCAGCAATAAGAAAACTCAAGCCTCAAGTTAGAAGAGCCCTCAACAGGGATAAGGAAGCAAGCATTCTCAAAAAAGAAAAGCCTTCCAAAGGCCAAAGAAGCCTCAAGCAAGAAGAGCCCTCAAAAGGGATAAGGAAGCAAGAATTCTCAAAAAAGAAAAGCCTTCCAAAGGCCAAAGAAACCTCAAGAAAGAAAAATCCCAAAACTTCGAAGTCGAAGAAACAAGCCGTCGTGTGAGTAATTTAAATCCTGTTAAGTGCCGAATTTTGTCGATCTTCGATGCATACTGGCAGGTGGCGTGGCTCTGGCCTAACGGTGTCAACCAGAGCATAAACACGTCTTAGTGCGGTATATCGAGTCGGTATCGCAGCGCACTTTTCAGAGCGTTTATAAGTACTCGGCCGTGGCTGGTAATATTACTGTTAAATGTCCAAAGACAGGAAATCTTTTACATTGTAATAGTTCTTTACAGCTAAAAGCTTGATTAATTGGTTATTAAATCTATTTAGACGTAGGTCTTAGTGTGATGTGTGGCTATTATTAACTTGTTTGCACTCAAGAGTGCGTAACTATCCCGAGCCCTATGTCTGGCGCTAGCAGGCCCGTACGGCACATTGAGGAAAACATTTGTCAGTAGTTTGTGGTAAACATGGGTCAGGGTGACAGGGCGCGCGATTATTTTCTTCGAGGAATTGAATTGGAATTCAATTAATCGAGTAATCGTGAATAATGTTGAGAAGTTGCTTATTTCTTTAAGCGGGTAGTTGTCGAAATTGTTGACATTAAGTTGATTTATTTTAAGAGCGGGTAACCCCGAATGGAGTTGTAAGTGTCATGGCGGCGAGGGATGTCATTCGTTGACAGCGCCCCGCCCGTGATGGTCGCTTGCAAACCTATTGGCTCTTTAATCGAGATTTATTATTGCAATCCTGTTATCTTTGTAGTGTTTGTGAATTTAATTAAATAGTATAGTGATTGAGTTATATTGTGTGGCTTTTATTTCGCGAATACCTGCACATGCATGCCCACACGGTCCGTAATGTCGGATCCGCCGTCACACGCCTGTCCGGCCTCTTTATACTCCTACATCAGAAGTGGGATGAACAGAGTATGAACAGATCCTTTACTCTAATTGTCTAGTAGTTACCCCCATGAAATGTTTAGAAGGAAACTGAATAATTTCTTGTTAGAAACCTTGTTACCTGATGATTTGGGCAAAGAAGATTGGAATGATTTTTATAACAGAGTATTGTTACCTGAGGCTACACACAATCTCTCGTCGATAAGCGCTCTGTATATTTATACGGGAACCCCACCTCATGGATATGGAACACAAGCACCCAAGGTTCCAGAGACTGTGAACCGATCTCAGGAGTATAACAGAAAGACAAAAACGGAGAGAACAATTGAAATTGGGAATGTACTCGTAGATAGACTTCAGTGGGAAGAAGATGGGCCCTTTCCACATGACCAAATTCATGGGAACTATATGACTGCAGTAGTAAAAGAAATAGATACTATTTTAAGGCGAGTTCTAGATGAGATATTTAACCATAGTTCTGATGTGTTGACACAAGGACGACAAACTTTTTATCCTTTCAGAGAACAAAATGTAACTGCAGCACAAGCTTATGAGACTGCATTCCATTTCTTATCAGAAAATACTGGGAGAGATTGCTTCAGTCTTTTGGACTGGATCTCAGCAATTATGGAATGCTTTGTGTTTGGAACACCCGTTAATCTTGACCAGAGGCGGCTCGTGACTAAATTGTATGGGTGTTCACTTGAAATAAAACAATGAAAATACATGACGTTAGCAGATTCATCCGTGCACCCTTAAAGCAATTTGAAATGCACCACATAATACTACACAATCTGTTAACCTTCGTAAAATATGCCTGTTTTTGTCAACGCGGTCATTGAACTCGCGTATAGACTTTCGGTACTTACGTGTAATCTAGTGCCCTGCGAATACCCTGTAAACTGTAGAATAGTTTGTTACTCTCATCACAACCACACAACTACGGTGTTTTCACATATTGTTCGGATTTAAACACACGCGTAAATGTTTTGGTTTTCGTCGTTCATGTTTGCGGAAGGTCGAGGTCCCTTGTCCCTTAGCCTTCAATTCAAGCCGGATTTGTAACGTTTTTGCACACTTTTTAATGAACACCACATTATAATTATCCATTTTAACACTCACAAGTAGTAACTGATAAGTACAGGCTATTTCAACACGTATTAAATGATTATTAATTGGAAAATACCCGAATTTGCATTCGCGCGCATGCATCAACGTCGCGCGCAATCACTGTCGCTGTCGCGCGGCAAAATTAACCGGCAACGTGGCGTGAGCGGCGCTCCGAATTTGGCTATTTTTTCATAGAAAATCTTCTGTTTCACGCGCAGGACTGTGGCGAACTTTCTCTTTCACTCTTATTGGATTTCGTATTAGAAAATGTACTGAGTCTTGTTTGATAGGAGCGCAATCGTGAGCGCTCCGCTTGGCGCGTTACCTATGAAATGATACGGTAGGATGATGGGTATAGCGCCTACCTATGATCTTGTAATGTGTAAAGGTAATTATTTTATTGGTATTGGTACAGTCGTATTTTAAGTGGATTTTAAATAGTAATATTAATAATGAGATTAATGAGTATAATTTAGTTATAATTATTTATGGGAGTTCACTGCACCAGCGCTCCTTAGGGCGAGCCGCCTCTGATCTTGACTATTTCTTTCCCATACCTAGTTACCACCTGGAAATAGCTCTCTCTGCTACGTATGTCTACTTATGTCATACGAATCGTCTATCCGATAACAACATCTTTAGATAACGAATAGGTATAATTTACTAGCCATTCAGAACACCAGATTTGACATTAGAACGTTAACACGTTATCAGGCTGCAAAACAAGATACCCTGTATCACAAATAAATGTAACATTGCACGCCTTAGGTCATGTGCGTTCCCGAGGAACGCACATTCGAATAGCCTACCCAAAGATAACACCCGAATAGTGACTCTGGGTTGACCACCCTTATCGGGTCGTGCTTATGCTTGCATAGCCTGCTGTGTAAGTCGGCACAAACCTAACCAGTCTACAATTTAGTTTTCACACAGATTGACCCACATTGTTTTAACGTAGATTTATTTAACCTTGTTCTTGTAGTAGCTTCACGTCAATCTCTTAAGTAATTCTGTATCAAAGGCACTGCGCCTACCTTAAGTTAAGTTTGAAATGTCTGAAAGACATTTCGTCGTATCGAAAACCGTTCGTTTCATACTCATATTTGTACTAGTATTCGTAAAACTTACTTATGTAATCAGGTTCACACGTAAATTAATAACTAACAATTAACTGTAGCTAAAAGATTTTATTAAATAGTAGTTCTGCATTACCATAAGCCCGCTGTTAGTCTCAGTATCGATTTTAAAATCTTAATTGTTCGTACTTTCTCCTAAATTGGACATTCACATAGTAATTTCTCGAAATAGAATTGAATTATACAGGGTGTTTGCTCCATCGTTTGCCAAATCAAAACGGCAGGTAGGTTGGGTCATTAGCTACCTTTTCCGGCCTCCAAAAAAATTTTGTGTCCACTGGTATTTTTTTTGTATTCTTTTAAAATAATTTTGAAATTTTCTATATGTTTACGCGTTTTTCAACTTGAATAAAAAAGAACGAGGTAGTGGTAGAGCCAATTATTTTATTTTATTGTAATGTGTAATGTTGTACGGCTCCATCAAAGTCAAAATTATTGGCAAGTAACGTCTACTTATTTTTTTAATAACCCTCAAAAAAAAATTAAGATTCAAGAATTTCGTCTTGGGTAACTTTGATTAGCAATTAAAAAAAAAACTAAAAATGGCAGTGTTCTCAAATTTCTTTAAAAAAGTTCCTTAGTCTGTCCTCTTTCTAATGATGTGCAATAATGCCAAAAAACCTTCAATGAGCTTCATTAATTTGCCAATTTTGTGTAAGGGACGCACTAGGCTCGTAACCGCCAAGCGATAAAAAACATACTTTCGCTAAATACTAGTAGGTGCAAGACTTGCAGATTGACGACTATCATACGAACATACGCGTAGCATCTGCGGCGCTACCACGAACTTCGAAAGTCGATGTTCGTATACATGCATCCCTGTCATTCGAGTAAGGGAGTGCGATAGAGATAGAAATACCCGAACTTCGACTTTCGAAGTTCCTGGTAGCGCCGCAGAAAGGCTACCGCGAAACGAAAACGAACTTCGTTTGCTATCTCCCTCTCTGTCGCTCGAATTTGCAAGTGCGACAGAAAGGGAGATACATCTGGGTTTGTAACCAAATTTCCTTTTTAATACCGACGAATGTCACGATGATTGCTGTCTGTATCCGGTGCCGGTGGGATGAATCTTTATGAATTTCTAAAAACATCCAGCAACCTTTTTTTTTCTGAATCATGATTGGCCTGTTGGCACAACAGCTAGTAATTGAACCAACTCATTAAAAAAAACGCAATGCCGCGAATTTTCACTCTACTAATCTTAAAAAGTTTTTTGGTTTTGTTACTGTTTCTGTTAATCGTGTTATTGTTGAGTTTTGGTAATTTGATAATAGCTACATTCACGAATGAAGAATATGCGGACATTTTGATGGCATACGGTAAAGCTAATGGTGTAGCACGAGCTGCGCAAAGAATCTACCAGGAACGATTCCCTAATAGACGCTTACCAACCCGCAACACGTTCCAAAACACTTACCGACGCTTACGCGAAACTGGGAATTTGAACATCAACGAAGTAAGGGGAATTGTGGTGCGACACAATGTTGAAATCGATGAGCAAATTTTGGCACTGTTGGAGGAAGACCCGACTAGAAGCATAAGAAAAATAGCTGCTTTACTCGAAATTTCTATCTGGAAGGTGTGGAAAGTTCTTCGCCAAAATAACAAACACGCTTTTCATTACACTCCAGTACAAGGTATTTCATTTTTGAATAAAAACTGCTATTGTTTGACTTACTCGTAGCGCTAAAAAGAGGTTTACATGAAGTGCAAATCGTAATCCGATTCACGTATTTAAAATTAAAAAGAATCTTGAAAATTTATTCTTATGGGTATTTTATTAATTGCATACAGGTCTTGAAGAGAACGACTTTGGGAAACGTGTCCGCTTCTGTCGTTTTTTGCTGCATACAGACTTAGACGATCGCGACTTTTTAAATAGTGTTCTGTGGACAGATGAGTCCAAATTTACAAATGAAGGGATTCTTAATGTACATAATCTGGAGGAAGAATTTGCATAGCGTCCATCGTCCCATCAGTGGCGTGCATAGGGTTTTTAGTTAGGGTAGGCAGTTTTTTTTTGAGGAGACCTACGTACGTCACCTATGTGTCGTACTTGTAATTAAACTGTTATTAAGTAAAGTAATGTTACGTACGTGTTGTGTAAGTTACTATAAGCCTTAGGCTATTTCGACTTTCGACAAAGTGAGTCTCCGTCAGCGTGCGTTGTGTTAGTGATACTATCTTAGGATACTATACCTACATGAAATTGACGAGTAATATTACCCCGAGTTCAAACTTATTGCAACTGTGTCTTACACCTACCTTTTACTCATTATCGAACTACAATAACTTGCTAAATTCACCGAAAGTTAACTTCTGCAAACAAACTAGGTCAATACACCGCTCACAGCTAAAACACATATTTGTGGCTTAATACACAAGTATAGAATAGGCCAATAAACAAAAACACACGGAAAATTCAATAGAAAACGTAAGAATATCGCTTCGAACCGAACTATGTAATGCAACTGCAACAACACGAATATTTTTTTCACAACACAACTCCAAATAGGACATCTAAAACAAATTTTCGTAAACATGTTTGTTTTGACACATTAGAACCCTGACAAATTAGAACGCCCCACGTTACAAGTAATAATCACAGCAAAAGGGACTTCTTTCATTTGCCGCATGTAAATTTGTGCCGCACGATCGTTTAATAGGCGAATCGTGATTACAATACGCCGATTGGCTGAAATTCGGCGGTAGCGCAAGCGTGATTGGTCACAATACGAGTATTTGTGGCCAATCACGCACAGCGCTGACGCTGACCGACGAGGTCCGGCGGCCGGATTTGGAAGCATGTGTGGGTGTGAATTGCGTAAACGTGTGCGCACTGAGCAAATCCGTACATAGTTCACGGATGATATTTACACAAGCGCACTGTGAGTGTGTGCCGTGGCTTAGGCGCCGTTCGCGGAGCCTGACCTGCGGTGAGCCAGTCTGATTCGCGCGCAAATTTAAATTGCAGCGCGTGTCGTTATGTAAGTTAAGAACTAGATTGTTTTAAAAACTATTATAGTATCATCATAGAGAAGAAAAATATATGTGGTGGAGTTATTTTGGAAGGTAGGCACTGCCTATTTGCCTATATGGTACGCACGCCACTGCGTCCCATATATATTAGTGTATCATATCTTTGTATATAAGTAATAATATGTCATTTTATATATGTAGGATTATCTAAATATATAAAAGAAGAAACTGACTGACTGACTGACTGACTGACATATCAACGCACAGCCCAAACCGCTGGGTCTAGAGATTCCAAATTTGGCACGTAGGTTCCTTATAAGGTGTAGGGGAGCACTAAGAAAGGATTTTTCAAAATTCACCCTCTAAAGGGGTGAAATGGGGGTCCAAAGTTTGTATGGAGGATACATTATTTATTGAACTAGAGACTTGAAACTTTGCAGGAAGATTACTTATTAGAATACAAAAAAAGCACTTTCAGCGTTTTACAAAATTCCACCCCTAAGGGGGTTAAATAGGGGTGCAAAGTTTGTATTCAAAACTACTGGGACTACAAACTTGAAATTTACACCAGACCTTCCTTTTATGACGTAGGCAAGGGATAAGACGGGATTTTTGGAAATTCTATCCCTAAGGGTGTTAAATAGGGGTGCAAAGTTTGTATGGGTGAAACATTATTTTTTGTACTAGAGACTTGAAACTTTGTAGGAATATTACTTATTAAGATACAAAAAAAGTTCTTTCAGCGTTTTACAACATTCCACCCCTAAAGGGGTTAAATAGGGGTGCAAAGTTTGTATTCAAAACTACTGGAACTACAAACTTGAAATTTACACCAGACCTTCCTTTTATGACGTAGGCAAGGGATAAGACGGGATTTTTGGAAATTCTATCCCTAAGGGTGTTAAATAGGGGTGCAAAGTTTGTATAGGTGAAACATTATTTTTTGTACTAGAGACTTGAAACTTTGTAGGGATATTACTTATTAACATACAAAAAAAGTTCTTTCAGCGTTTTACAAAATTCCACCCCTAAGGGGGTTAAATAGGGGTGCAAAGTTTGTATTCAAAACTACTGGGACTACAAACTTGAAATTTACACCAGACCTTCCTTTTATGACGTAGGCAAGGGATAAGACGGGATTTTTGGAAATTCTATCCCTAAGGGTGTTAAATAGGGGTGCAAAGTTTGTATGGGTGAAACATTATTTTTTGTACTATAGACTTGAAACTGTGTAGGGATATTACTTATTAAGATACAAAAAAAGTTCTTTCAGCGTTTTAGAAAATTCCACCCCTAAGGGGATCAAATAGGGATGCAAATTTTGTATTCAAAACTACTGAGACTAGGAACTTGAAATTTACACCAGACCTTCCTTTTATGACGTAGGCAAGGGTTAATACGGGATTTTTGGAAATTCTATCCCTAAGGGTGTTAAATAGGGGTGCAAAGTTTGTATGGGTGAAACATTATTTTTTGTACTAGAGACTTGAAACTTTGTAGGGATATTACTTATTAAGATACAAAAAAAGTTCTTTCAGCGTTTTAGAAAATTCCACCCCTAAGGGGATTAAATAGGGGTGCAAATTTTGTATTCAAAACTACTGGGACTAGGAACTTGAAAATTACACCAGAACTTCTTTTTATGACGTAGGTAGGGGATAGAACAGGATTTTTGGAAATGCTATCCCTAAGGGGGTGAAATGGGGGTCCAAAGTTTGTATGGGGGAACATTATTTATTGAACTGGAGACTTAAAACTTTGTAGGAGGATTACTTATTGATACCAAAAAGGTACTTTCGGCGTTTTATAAAATTCTACCCCTAAGGGGGTTAAATAGGGGTGCAAAATTTGAATTAAAAACTACTGTATCAAGAAACTTGAAATTTACACCAGATTTTCCTTTTATGACATAGGCAAGGGATAAGACAAGATTTTTGGAAATTCTGTCCCTATGGGTGTTAAATAGGGGTGCAAAGTTTGTATGGGAGAAACATTATTTTTTGTATTAGAGACTTGAAACTTTGTAGGGATATTACTTATAAAGATACAAAAAAAGTTCTTTCAGCGTTTTAGAAAATTCCACCCCTAAGGGGGTTAAATAGGGATGCAATATTTGTGGAGGGGAAACATTATTTATTGAACTAGAGACTTGAGACTTTGTAGGAAGATAACTTATTAGGATACAAAAAAAGTAATTACAGCGTTTTATAAAATTCCACCGCTAAGAGGGTTAAATGAGGGTCCAAATTTTGTATAAGGGAAACTTATTTTTAGCTACTACGTACTTAAAACTTTGTGGACAGATTACTTATTAATTTACAAATAAAGTGCTTTCAGCGTTTTTGAAATCAATTACACCTAAAGGAGTTAAAAAGGAGGTCCAAAGTTTGTATGGAGAAAAAAGATTAGTTAGACAATTTTATTCGAGAATTCACAGGATAATTCCTAACGATAAATGAGTAAACAAGTGTTTCCGGTTTTTTGAGAATTCAACCCCTAAAAGGAGACATGTGGTGACAAAATCTGAAAATCAACATCGGCATCTATTGTTTCTATGGTTTATCGGGTCGCTGATTAGGAAAACAACAACGATTTTACATTCCAACGTGGCGTCTAAATATCAATATGGGCGTTGTTATAACGGTTTTTTGGGACGTTAATAACGAAAATCACATAGATTTTGAAATGTAATGTTGTGGACATGAAAATTCATGAAAATATTTGTGCCAAATTGCAATTCAATCGGTCCAGTTTTTTTCGTAGCAAATCGGTTGTAACAGACGGACTGACAGACAGCCACACGTGATCCTATAAATAAGGGTTCAATTTTTGCTTTTGAGGTATGGAACGAGACCCGCATTATATAGGGTTATAGATTTAAAGTTTGTATTCGGTGCCATCTCGATCGTCAGCAATCGGTACCTAGGCGAGTGCGGGCGGCGCGGCGGGACGGGAGGGTAGGAGTATTTGGGAAAGTGCCTGCATCCGTAATAAGTACATTCAAGGTGCTGCACGAAGATCTGCTTACTTTTAATATGTTAAGCATTTTGGCCGCCGTTAAATTAAAACAAATTTTTGGGTATTTATTTTAAATACTGGTTCGAAAAGCATACAAAAAAAAATCTTAGGAAACAAGCCTATAGCAATGTCCAGGCCACAAATTTGACTTAACATTCGTGGAGATATTTTGGTATTTCAACATTAATGTTCATGAACATAAAGTAGCTTTTATTCCAGAGGACAGATTCTCCTTAATCATGATTGTAAATTTAATAACAGAAATACGTACATACATGCATACATTGACGCCTTTATTCCCAAAAGGGGCAGGCAGAGCACATGAACTTTATGTTCCAGAGCCACTTTTAGCATAAATGTGGGTATAAAAGATCGACAAAAAGTGATATTGCTTAGGTTGTTAGCCCATCACCCACGACAAACTTCAACCCTGCTCTTTTAATCGACTTTTACGACACACACGGGAAGAAAGAGGGTGGTGAAATTCTAACCTGCCACCACACGGGCATAAATATAATAGTAAATAAAAAATAATTTACCATAATGGGTTACGACGAAGGGTTATTAGTAGGGGAAGTTAGCAGTAGTAGGTTAGTAGGCGGCGTAGCAATTCAACAATTATTGGAAAATTACTTTTACTACGCGGGCGAAGCCGCGGGCAAAAGCTAGTGCTTTTATAAGTCTGTACTAAGCTCTAAATATCGATCATTTACTCTGCACCAATTTTAAGTGTCTCTGTTTGGCCTTATGGTTGACTGGTAGAGAATGCCATTTGGCATTAAGTCCGCCATTTGTACATCATTTTTGTTTTGTGCAATAAAGTTTAAATAAATAAATAAATAAATAATCTGCACCACTGGGTACCGCAAGATGAAAACCCACGAGTAAAAAGACAAAGATGTTTTCAGAGGAGATACAGCGTCAATGTTTGGGCAGGAGTTATTGGTGATAAAGTGATTGGGCCACACTACCTACCCGATAATCTAAACGGAGATGTGCCGCATTTTGATGAAGATAGGCGAATCGTGTTTCAACAAGACGGTTGTCCTGCGCACTGGAAGCTAACAGTCAGGGAGCACCTGGACAATACTTTCCCAAATTCGTGGACTGGGAGAGATGGCCCTATTCCATGGCCCCCACGTTCCCCAGATCTAACTCCGTTAGACTTTTACATCTGTGAAGTCGAATTTAGAGAAGATTTAGCCCAAAGCATACAGGCGGCATTCGTCGTTATTAAAGAGGAAATTCTTTTACGAACAACCACAGTAGAAATCAGAAACAGATGCTACGCGTGCATTCGGTTTAAAGAACTTTATTGTCTAAAGAAATTAAATATTTCACTTACAAGACAACTTATAAATAGTTAACTTATCTAAAACTATTACAATTTTACGCAATAAGCAAGCATTTTATGACAGTGTTCAACAAACAATCATATTTATATTTAACTTAGGGTTCAGAAAGAAATATAAAATTAGGAATGGACCCTATAGTTTTAACATAAGGTTTAGATTTCAGTGATTAGTAATAGGGTCCTACGAGGGTATCTTTGATTGTGGTACGAGGGTATCATTCGTAATGAAGGCCGTCAATTCAAACAAGACTTGTAAAAATGAAGACGAATTTATTGATTGAAATGATATTTGACTATTACCTACACTACTTACATGAAAACGTGCTTAACCAATTTAATTGCCTGGTTGGCATCGTTTATCGTTTATTTGATGAAAGAGAGAGACAGCTGATGCATTTCTAAGCACGTGTCACGTGTGGTTTACAAAAAAAATTGTACGCCGATTAAGAGCCTAGTGCGTCCCTTACACAAAATTGGCAAATTAATAAAGTTCATTGAAGGTTTTTTAGCATTATTGCACATAATTAGAAAGAGGACAGACTGAAGAACTCTTTTAAAGAAATTTAAGAACATTGCCATTTTTAGTTTTTTTTTAATTGCTAATCAAAGTTACCCAAGACGAAATACTTGAATCTTAATTTTTTTGTGAGGGTTAATAAAAAAATAAATAGACGTTCCTTGCCAATATTTTTGAGTTTGATGGAGCCGTACAACATTACACATTACAATTAAATAAAAAAATTGGCTCTACCACTTACTCGTTTTGTTTTATTCAAGTTGAAACGCGTAAACATATAGAAAATTTCAAAATTATTTTAAAAGAATACAAAAAAAATACCAGTAGACACAAAATTTTTTTGGAGGCCGGAAAAGATAGCTAATGACCCAACCTACCTGCCGTTTTAATTTGGCAAACGATGGAGCAAACACCCTGTATACATACAACTTATATCTTATCATTCCTCACGTAATTCTGTATTATAAAAATGCAACACAGCATTTTGAGATAATTAGATATAATTAGTGTTAAGACGCAAGCACTAAATCGATAATGAAAATGATGTAATGCATTACCTATTTTGGAAAATAAAAGTTGATCACTTCATGGTAAGCGAATTGGCTATATATATATATAAAAAATGGCTCCCGAAATTCATTCCATTAATCACCTGCACCTCGCGAGCCGAAAACATCTAGCCATCTCACTCACCATCAAGCCCTGAGAACCAGAAAATATTGTTTTCTCTTTCCGTCCTGCGGATTCCACTCCTAGAGAAAGTGCGACTGAAACGAAGAGGTCTCACTTTCTCCCTCACTCTCCAACTGCCTCGGTACGCCGTGGCCAGTGAAGGCGTGTCGCCGTGCCTGTGGTTTGGGTCGCCCATGCTACGTGGTGGCGGACCCAAAGCCAGAACCCGTTCAACGCACGACCGCGCTGAATAATGGTCCTTCGGAGGCCGAATCACTGAAGCAGAAAGCAGCTCAAGCAAGAACATTTCGTGCGAATTCATCGAGTTTCTCAATCGCCGTGCACCGTACTGAGAAGATTGACTTTTTAAGAAGTATCGTAATCCGATTTTCGTCGTGCTTCTTCAATCCACGGGCACCGCAGCAAAATTGACTTTCCGGAAACGTCGTGAAGCAGCCGCAACGAGTGTTCATACGTAGTGCGTCCTTTTATGAAGCTGTTAGGGAAGAAACAACAAATATCAAGGCTTAAAATCAAGAAAGAATAAAAATTAAGAAAAATTCAAAAAAAGAAAAAACAGTGTCGTCAACCTATATCCTCAAGCACGTCCAAGCTCGAAAAAAGAAAATCCTCAACCTCACACGAAACAAGAAAAAAAAAGAATAAAGAAAAAACAGTGCCTATCACAATAAATCACTGTCACCGTCATCGAAGTTTCCAGCAATAAGAAAACTCAAGCCTCAAGTTAGAAGAGCCCTCAACAGGGATAAGGAAGCAAGAATTCTCAAAAAAGAAAAGCCTTCCAAAGGCCAAAGAAGCCTCAAGTAAGAAGAGCCCTCAAAAGGGATAAGGAAGCAAGAATTCTCAAAAAAGAAAAGCCTTCCAAAGGCCAAAGAAACCTCAAGAAAGAAAAATCCCGAACGGGACTCAGTGCTGTGAAAACTTCGAAGTCGAAGAAACAAGCCGTCGTGTGAGTAATTTAAATCCTGTTAAGTGCCGAATTTTGTCGATCTTCGATGCATACTGGCAGGTGGCGTGGCTCTGGCCTAACGGTGTCAACCAGAGCATAAACACGTCTTAGTGCGGTATATCGAGTCGGTATCGCAGCGCACTTTTCAGAGCGTTTATAAGTACTCGACCGTGGCTGGTATGTTGCTATGTGTTGTTAAGCCACAGGTTGGCAAGCTGAAGGGCGTGACTATCCCCCACGTCATAGAGCATTAACAGCGCATAGTATTCCTCTGCCAGGCGGTACCTTTACCCATCCAATTTCCCTACATTCCTATTCTCAATCGGCATCACTACGGTAGTACGCCGAGCGAGCAGCTAGGGCCGTTAGTGTTAGGTAGGTAGGATGTCAGGAAAGGGGGTAGGGCCAGTCACGAGGTCGGGCAAGCAAAAGAAGATGGACTCAGAAGAGGAGCAGAGCACCAGCGGCAAAGGATCCAGAGGTACCGGCGACACGTCGTCGTACGGCACCACCACATCGCAAGAAACGAATACCTGGAGCCATGGAACCAACACCGCGGAGCAGACGACCAACACGGCATCGTTGAACACACCGGCGTGTTCAAGCGATACGGACCATAGTTTTCCGTTAGATAACGACTTAGGCAACACGGGTGCAGGCGCGCGCGGGAATCCCGTTCCATTAGTCAACGGTCAAAATGTAGGCGCGATCGAATTAGTTAACGCGAGTTTAGGAGGCACGGCGCCCTTACGCGTGCAAGCCGTAGGTGCGAACGGATTAGGTGCGTATCCAGTAGGCGTTCCTAGGAATAATACGTTCGCAGCCGAACGAGTAGATGCGAATTTAGGGGGTCCGGCCGCCCCACGCAGCCAAGCCGCCGACGCGAATTTAGGAGGTTCGGACGCCTCACGCGACAAAGATACCGATGCGAATTTAAGGGGTCCGGCCGCCCCACGCAGCCAAGCCGCCGACGCGAATTTAGGAGGTATACGAGCACCTCACGCGACAAAGCCGTAGGCGCAAATAACGCGGGCGCCGCATTTGAGGATTTTTTTCCGCGTAGTGTTTCCAGAGTCGGTCCAGTTGAGGAAGGGCACGATCGAATTTCATCCGAGTTAGGTATTAATATGGAGGAGCTCTCTAGGGCCGAAGATGAGAGGTTAGTTAGGTTGCGCGCGGAGGCAGATTTCCGTGCGTCACAGTTGGATCAGGCTAGGGCCGCAGCGTCGTACGCCGCCGCTAATAGGTACGAGTTAGTGCTAGCGGAGAGCCATCGTTCGGCTAGGCATACGCCGTCACCCACTTTTAATAGTCAACCCAATGCGCCTAACACCTTACCCGAAAGGGAAAAGCCCGCTCGTAATATCTCACCGCGGAGAGAGCCCCATACGACCGATAAGAATCGCGAATCGAACACGTCAGCGGGCGAAATAAGCGCTCTGCGCGACGCTATAGTGCAAGCTATCAGTATGAATAGGACTGACAGTCACTCTTCGCCCCAACCGACGCAAACGTCAAATAAGTACATAGGAGACTTACCTTTCTTTGACGGCAATCCTTCGGATTGGATATCTTTAAAAAAAGTATACTCAGACACCGAGAACGCTTTCTCGGATATAGCAAATATGGGTCGCCTTCGTAAGGCCGTGAAGGGCCAGGCACGAGATTCGATAAGAGCTATCTTACACACGTGTAGCAACCCGTACGAAGTAAAAGATGCGTTAGATAGATCCTACGGAAAGCCAGATGTAATAATATTAGCGGAAATACAAAACGTAAAAAAGATGCCGCGAATGAGCGAAGACGGCCGCAATATTTCGGAATTTAGCAACCGCGTGTGTAACGTAGTCTCGTCCATAACGGCGCTAAACAAACCGCAGTACTTATACGCACCCGAATTGGTCAGTCGTATAGTAGAAAAATTTAATAAAATCGTCAAATTCGAATGGTATAGGTATAAATCTGGTCACGAAAACGTACCAGAACTACTCGCTCTGTCCCGATTTTTAAAAGAATTAAGCGTTCATTTCAACTCTATGTTCGCGTACGAGCAGGCGAAACAGAAATCGCACGGGCGATCTCGCCAAGGACAAGAGAAAGCTCTACGTCGTCCCAGGACGCGGGGGACCAAAGCGACTTCTACGACGATAACTCCGTATCAAGCCGCGACTTCCGCGCATCCGAGTCACGTAGACATAGGAACGTAAATTACGAAACCGAAAGCGAGTCTGAATCGGAACGACACTACATCGCGACAGCGAATAGACGCGCGACTCGCGATCAGCGCACCAAGGGCGGTAGCGATAGGAAACCTAGACCACAACCGGAAAAGAGTAGTAATTTTGTTAGGAAAAACGATGATAATCGGCAAAATAAATGCGTAATATGCTCCGGCAGTCACTCGATAGTCAATTGCGCCGATTTTCTTAAACAAAACATCACCGACCGATGGGAAACGGTGAAACGATTTAAGTTATGTTTCAAATGTCTAGGCGATACGCATCGATCTAATTCGAGTAGGTGTCGCTAGAAAGCCTGCGGCAAGGGCGGCTGTGAAGCAGCTCACCACAACGCATTACACGGCAGAAGTAACTTAAATCCGAAAGAGAACGCTATCGCGGTTAGGGAACACGTTAGCTCGGTAAATTACACCAACCAATCTCAAGCGTATTTAAAGATAATTATACCGGTATAATTAAGCGGTCTTAAAGGTTCGGTATCTACGTACGCATTGATGGACGAAGGCGCGACGCTTTCATTGATTCAAAAAGACGTGGCTAACGAAGTAACAAACCCCGGCAAACGAGAAACTCTCTCTTATGCACGGCCTGAATGAAAAGCCTCGCAGGACAGACGATTCCGTCAATCACATTAACGATAACCAAGATCCAACTCTGACCTCGACGTGCGAGCATTTAGTATTACGAAATCACCAGGTACCGAGCCGCGCGAGCGAACTAACGACTCCGAGGACAGAGCCATACAGATACTAGAAATGAACGTGCGAACAATTACCCGGACAAGACCGATTTAAGGCAGAATTGTTATGGAAAACGGACAACGAAACGCTACCCGAAAACAGGACGCACGCGTTAAAGCGGCTACGATCGTTAGAAAAAGGGTTAAATAGCGATTCTGCACTTAAGAACGAATACGATAAACAGATGAATAACTTCTTGGACCAGGGCTTCGCCGAAAAGGTAGACACAAACCTCGACTCGTCACGCGTATACTTTCTACGACATTTCCCGGCAATTCACAAGAAAAAGTGTAAAATTAGATTAGCTAACAACACCGCATGTCGAACGAATGAAAGAACATCAAACGAAGCCATTCTATCGGTACCAGACATGATCCAACATGTCGAGCCACTCAGCAATAAAAAGCCTTCAAAAAACACCTGGCAAATAGTTCAACAACTCGTCTGCATCAGGCTCTGGAAAAAACGATTGAAGAAATTTAAACCCGTTTTGCTACTACGCAAACGGGCCACAGATCGGTCGAACTTGAAGCCCGGCGACGTCGTCTTAATAGTAGACAGTACCCTGCCGAGAGGAACTTGGCCCCGCGGGTTCATAGAAAAAGTTTACCCCGGACCCGACGGCAAGGTACCTACGTGTCACAGAGGTGAGAACGATTGCTGGACTCATACGACGCCCGACCTCTAGACTCATCTTGATAGACTGATTAGACTTATCTCGATAGATTGACTAGTTTGGTTAGCATATGTTAGTACTTGCGTACGTGGGGGGGACTGTTTGGAACACCCGTCAATCCTGACTATTTCTTTCCCATACCTAGTTACCACCTGGAAATAGCTCTCTCTGCTACGTATGTCTACTTATGTCATACATATCGTCTATCCGATAACAACATCTTTAGATAACGAATAGGTATAATAGTTTACTAGCCATTCATTACACCGGATTTGACTTAGATTATTATCAGGCCACAAAATAAGATACCCTGTATCCCCCTATGTTTGCATTGTGCGCCTTAGGTCATGTGCGTTCCCGAGGAACGCACATTTGAATAACCTACACAAAAGATAACACCCGAATCGAATAGTGACTCTGGGTTGACCACTCTTATCGGGTCGTGCTTAGGCTTGCATAGCATGCTGTGTAAGTCGGCACAAACCTAACCAGACTGCAATTTAGTTTTCACACAGATTGACCCACATTGTTTTAACGTAGATTTATTTAACCTTGTTCTCGTAGTAGCTTCATGTCGATCTCTTAAGTAATTCTGTATCAAAGGCACTGCGCCTACCTTTAGTTAAGTTTGAAATGTCTGAAAGACATTTCGTCATATCGAAAACCGTTCGTTCATACTCATATTTGTACTAGTATTCGTAAAACTTACTTATGTAATCAGGTTCACACGTAAATAAATAACTAACAATTAACTGTAGCTAAAAGATTTAATTAAATTGTAATTCTGCATCACTATACATAACTATTAACATAGTTAAACTTAGTCCGTAAGCCCGCTGTTAGTCTCAGTATCAATATTAAAATCCTAATTGTTCGTACTGGCTCCTAAATTGGACATTCACATAGTAATTTCTCGAAATAGAATTGAATTATATACATACAACTTATATCTTTTCATTCCTCACGTAATTCTGTATTATAAACATGCAACACAGCATTTTGAGATAATTAGATATAATTAGTGTTAAGACGTAAGCACTAAATCGATAATGAAAATGATGTAATGCATTACCTATTTTGGAAAATAAAAAGTTGATCACTTTATGGTATGTGAATTGGCTATATATATAAAAAATGGCTCCCGAAATTCATTCCATTAATCACCTGCACCTCGAGCCAAAAACATCTAGCCATCTCACTCACCATCAAGCCCTGAGAACCAGAAAATATTGTTTTCTCTTTCCGTCCTGCGGATTCCTCTCCTAGAGAAAGTGCGACTGAAACGAAGAGGTCTCACTTTCTCCCTCTCTCTCTAACTGCCTCGGTACGCCGTGGCCAGTGAAGGCGTGTCACCGAGCCTGTGGTTTGGGTCACCTATGCTACGTGGTGGCGGACCCAAAGCTATCGAAGCCAGAACCCGTTCAACGCACGACCGCGCTGAATACTCATTGTATCTCATTGGATCTTTATTAGGATTATGTTTAATAATTCAAATTTTAACTGGATTATTCTTAACTATATATTATACTGCTAATATTGAAATAGCTTTTTTCAGTGTAAACTATATTTGCCGAAATGTTAATTATGGAATATACCTAATTTCACCATGTACTCAAAGTTAAGATGTAATAAAAGAGGGGGGGGGGGGGGGTATAGTCTTGTCTTTGCACAACAATTATTATTTTGAACAACAAGGGACAAACTCGCACTTCTTTGAATCAATCGTTGGTTGCCTGCACGTAGATCCCGAGCATAAAATAATTATTTGCTGATGCATATAGACCTCCAGACACTGATAAGACTTTTTTTGTACGGGAATTGCATGCTTCGTTGGATAGCTTCGACAAAAAGACGGACTTATTATTGATATGCGACATTAACATTAACTTAAAATTACGGAATAATATTAGTACCAGCTATTTAAACAAAATGAGTGAACTGGGAATGTTATGTGGTAGTATGTATGTACGCGGGTAGAAAAGAAAGGCAATCATATAAGTAGCTCATGTTTAGACCATCTATTTATGCGCAGTATGAGCGGGGCTCATTTTTTTTTTTTTTTTTTTTTTTTCCTACATGTTTTCCCAAGTTGGGCCCCGAAGGGGCCCTTAACTAATTGCCACTGACGGCTGCGGCACAGAGCACGCAATATAAAAAAAACATAACTGTACAAACAATGTACAGAACTAAAACAAAACTATCTACAGCTAACTACCTTAAAATTATCTTAAAAACTACTATACAAAAAACACACACGCCACCGAACATGCAATCAGCCGCGCACCACATGCGACTGACTGATGGCACATTCGGTGACGCATCTGCGGGACATACCACAACCTCATAGGTAAACACACACATGATATATAAAAGCAAAAACACAAACCAAACAGAAACAAGAGACATAGAATATATACAACTGCGGGTCATGCCGCACGCCCCGCCCCAGCCGCACACAGCGCAGCCGGGGAGAGACGCGCAGGCTAGAGCCGAGGACGAGCAGTAAAAACTACCCATCCCCGACCTCGCAGGATAAATACATGAATAAAAATACTGGGTTAAAAACCAAAACATGCACCCATACACTAGCTAAGAGAAAACAAAAACAACCATTAATATACAAAGCCTTAACCTAACATGCAACTATACAAACCCTAACAAAACAACCATTAATATACAAAGCCTTAACCTAACATGCAACTATACAAACCCTAACCTAAAACACAATAATTAGCATTATACATAAAATGAAAGGAAAGCACACAAAAAAAAAATGTACATAGACAATGCACCCTCGCTACGCTCGGCATACACGCCGCGATCGACCGCGAAGCCCCGCCCCGTTCCGCCCGGGGGCGGTACCGGCCGGCCGCCAGCCAATCGCAGCGCGTACACACCACGTGCGAGCCGCTTGTTTACCTTTTTATCAGTAAGATAAAAAGGTAAACATTGCCACGCCCCGCTTGTGCACGTTTTCGTCGTAAAACCGGCAAAAACGTAAACAAACGGGGCGCGAGTGAGCGTAAAGGATAGAAATGAAGGAGAGTATAATTATTTACAATCAAAATAACTTAGTTTCCGCCAGATGGAGAGTCAGGAGGACGAGTAAAGTGGCGCACACTCCGGGAACCAAAGTGACGCCGAGTCAGGGAGGGCCTATATGGGAAAGAGGGGGCCGAAAATGAGGGTGGAGGAGGAAGAGGGGCATCAGCACCCTGGGAGACTAAACCAGTATCAGTAGTGTGGTGGACAAAACTACGAGAAAACTCGTCCACCACACCACTGTCCAAATTAATATCCTCCAAGGAAACCCCGGTGAGCCCGTCTAAGCTCGCCTCCCCACGGCGCTTCCGTTCACGCTCCTGGGCGCGGAACTTCACGTCATACTCGAGCTCACGCTTGCGCTCCAGGGTGATGGCGTCATCCGGATCAAGCAGCACATGCCTGGGCCGACGATCCCTGCAGGGGGGGTCCTCCCTCGGGACGTAATCAATGGCTTTTTTGATGAGAGGATTTCCACTAAGAGCCGCCTTGGCGAAGTACTTAGTGGAAATCCCCTTCATGAATTGCCGAATGGAAGGCATGAACAGGTCAGCGTGCAGACGCACATTGCGCACGTAAAATGGAGCGTTTACAGCCCGCCGCAACACACGGTTTTGAACGACCTGCAAACGCTCCAAATGCGTTTTGGCGCAATGTGCGAATGCGACACTGCCGTAACAAAATACTGGCCTAATACATGACTTGAATATGAGCAGTTTATTCCTTGAGGATAACCTGCTCCCGGAACGGAGAAGGTGGTGAAGCCTACCCAGGTAGAACGCGGCCCTATCACGAACAATCTTAACATGATTGCCAAATGTCAGCTGCCTGTCCAGGTGGACCCCCAGGTACCGCACCTGGGGTACCCAGGGTATACTCCTCCCGAACAGGGACAGCACCCCACAGTTCGCGGTAAGGGCGTTGTACCCGGGCCTACGTGAGAAGAGCACCGCTGCACTCTTCTCCGGATTTATCTCCACCCTCCACTCACGACACCAGCGCCCCAGAGCGTCCAGCGCGACCTGAAGAAGAGCTCTGATCTTCTCCAGCTTTACCGAAGTTGAGTAGAGAGCCGTGTCATCTGCGAAAAGGGCGTAGTTGACACGGTCAATCCTGGGCATGTCGTTGACGTACAGGGCAAACAGAAAGGGAGAAAGTACCGCACCCTGCGGCACGCCTGCCCGAATGGGATGACGCACCGACAGGGTGCCCTCCACACGGTAACAGAATGCCCTGTCCGCCAAGAAGTCGTCCACCAGGTGGACCAGCCTGTCCGGCATCTGCATGTCGAACAGTTTATACACTAGCCCACAGTGCCACACTTTGTCAAAGGCCTTGGCGACGTCAACAAAGACCGCGCCAGTGGCGACCGACCTGCGCGACACCGTGAACCAGTGCAAAACATGCTCCACCAGCCGATGCACCTGGTGGGTGCACGAGTGCTCAGGCCGAAACCCGAACTGCTCGTCCATATAGATTTTGTGCTCGCTGACGAAGTCCCACAAGCGAGCTTGTATCACCCGCTCATACAACTTCCCCAGCGAGGACAAAAGGCTGATAGGTCTGTAACTGGTCGGCGCTGTTCTCGGCTTACCCGGTTTAGGCAGTCCAATAACATGGGCTACCTTCCAGGCCGTCGGAAAGTGAGAGTTAAGCAACGCCGCGTTGAACAAGTCCACCAGAAAATGGACTAGTGCGTCCGGGAACGCCTTAAGGGCTCGATTGGGGATGCCGTCCGCGCCTGGAGCCTTCTTGACCTGCAACCTCCTGATCAGCCTCTGAACCTCCGTGAACGTTACCGTCCTTAAAGGCTGACCAGAGGGCGCGGCTGCAAGCCTAGTGGCAACGTCATCCGCGACGCGGGCAACGTGGTCCTGATCGACAGGCTCAGTGCTGGGCGAACACTGCAGCTCAAGGCTGCTCGCCAGACATTCAGCCTTTTCGGCGTCCGTAAACGCAGTGGGAGCGGAAGAGGGAGCCCCAGGAATGGACAGCGGGGGCATCTGCGCAACGCCATCGAGTTTAAAGTTGCGCACCAGGTTCCAGAACGCCAGGTGGGATGGGACAATCTCCTGGAGGAAGCCGTTCCATCTGTCATTCCTGTAAGCTGTGATAGATTTGCGCAACCTCTTACGCAACCAGTTAAGGTTGGTTTTGTTCTCCGGCGAGGGGAATAAATCGTACTCACGAGTGGCTGCGTTCTTGAGCCTTTTAATTTCGTTAATGTACACAGGGAGTTCCCAGCGACCGGAGTCCACTGGTACCTCCCTGGTGTTATCCGAAATAATAGAACGCAAGCCACTCGTGATGTAGTCGACCGCGAGGTCGGTCCCCTCACGGGAAACCAAAACCGACTGAGAAGGAAGGCCGCGAATGAAGGGTGAGTCCACCTCTGCCAGGGCGTTACTAAACCCAAGCCAGTTAGTAACTGGCTTGGTGGCCTCTGGGTCCGACAGGGAAGGGCCCAGCCTTAGCAGCACAGGCCTGTGATCCGAGGACATCACGTGCATGACTTCCAGGCCACGCACGTTGAGGGAGATGCGCTTCAACAGAAAAAGATCTAAAATGTCCGGAGAATGGTTCACGTTGAATGGGAAGTGGGTAGGCTCAAAAGGGGCCAGTATGTCCACTCGCAATGGGTCATCGTCACGCGCGTCCTCCACAAGTTTGAGGAGCACCCTGCCGTTCGGATTCGCCACCCTGCAGTTCCATTGAGGATGCTTGCAGTTGAGGTCGCCGGCCAAAATGACAGACTCGTCCAACCGCAAGACACCCTCAAGGTCAGCCCGCAGAATAGACTTATCCGGCGGCAGGTATGCCGAGACAAATGTTATTGGACGATGACCCGACATTGCAAGGCGACACGCTGACACCTCCAAATTTAAAAGCTGAGGCGGCGGATCGATAGGTGACATGTGCAGCGACCTTTTAAAGTAAATAAGGGTGCCCCCCCCCCTTGTGGCTAACGCTCTGTCGTTACGGACAGAAGCATAATTGGCTATTCGTGGAGTGCGTCCCCCGGGCTTGAGGAGAGTCTCCTGCACCAAGAGGACGTCCAGCTGGGCGTCCTTCAAGAGGCAGGAGACCTCCTCCCTCTTGTCGCGCAGACCGAGGGCATTGAAAATGCCCACGGTCAACGAACGAGGTTTGCATCGGGAGGCGCAATCCATTACGGACCGTTTAAGGATTTGAGGTTCCTGAAGAAGGACGCATGCGCGAGCATGGTTCTCATAAATTCCGTTTGGTTACCAGTAGCAGCCCGAAGCTCCGCCGCAACGACAGAGAGCTCATCAATGTCGATGAGCTCAGCGACTTTTAGTACATAGTTAAGGTCGGCTAGTGCAGCGCCGTCCGACTGCACCGACGCTCGGGTGGGCCCAACGGCCACAGCCGGAGCCGGAGCCGTCAACTGCGACCAACCGCCCCCGGCCGCCGGTGCAACCGCACGATTGTAAGTCTTACGCCCTCCAGGAGTAGGAATAGGGACGGGGGCAGAGTCCTCCGCGGCTTGCGACACGCCGCCTCCTCTGCGCCCCAGACCAGGGAAATGACCGGTGGTGAGGTCCTCAGGTAGGCGGTCCCTCTGGGACCTCTCCTGCCTCACGGGTTGTGGTCTAAAAACCCTCTGTACCTTGGGCGCACGGGGACACCCCCTGTAACTGGCAACATGCTCGCCCCCGCAGTTGCAGCATTTGGGCGGGAGATCGGAGTCCTTGGGACGCGGACATTCACGGGATTCATGACACTCCCCACACCTCACACAATTCGGAGGCATGTGGCAGTGTCTGGAGCCATGGCCAAAAAGCTGGCAATTGTAACATTGCGGGACCTGCCCATTACGGTGTGGCTTCTCGAAAGCCACACCGGACAGCCCGCACACTGTGGTCTCGTTAAAGAGCTCCTTGCACTTGGGCTCCCTGCGCAGCATTATGACTGCACAGGCGAAGGGAACCTTGTCCCGACCCCTGTGCATTCGGTGCACGCTAATCACCGGGTACCCACGTGCAATGAGATCACTCTTAACATCCTCCAAGTCCACAAGGACATCGATCCCTTTGAGTACTACTCGTAGGCTCTTGTCCTCGTCAAAAGCATACGAGTAGTACCCGTCCTTGAGAAGTTTTTCCCACGCGCTATACTCCTCACGCGTGGAGGTAGCGATGACAAGACCCCGCTTCGTCATACTGGCCTTTTTAAAGTTAAGGCGCAAACGCGCCGCGTCTGCGGATAACCTCCCCCACCTACTCTTATCTTTGATGACAAAAATAGGGGGGGGACGCGGCCGCTTCGGAACCACAGCACCCGCGGGGGAACCAGAGGAGGCGGGGGGGGAAGCCTGGACCTCCATCCCCTCCTCCGCCGGCCCCACCGCAGGCGGACTGACGGCCGAACCCGAACCCGAGGATCCAGCGGAAGCGGGGGCAGCCCCGTGTGCCGCCACCTCAGCTCCACCACTACCAATTTTGGCCCTCTTTGAGACCTCTTCCACGACCGGACCAGCCTCGCAGTCACGAAAGGAAGACTCGCTGGCCGTAGGAGACGGGACCTCCGCCCTACGGCGCTTGCCTACAGGCTTGTGTTTGCCCGCAGGCACCTGCAGGCCGACCTCCATGGCCTCGTCCACGACCACCTCTGGGGACAAAACCAGACGAAGGGCCTGCGACCCTTCGTCGTCCTCAGGGAGAGGACTGAAACTGTTAGCGGAAAGTACTATACGCCCTGCCTCCGCCTCATGAGCCGGCGACGCAGGCGGGGCAGAGTGGACAATTGTTTGAGTAGGAGGACAAACATTGGGGGTCAGAGGAGGCGACAGCGAATCCACCAACGCACCCCCCTGACTCAGCACTAAGGCGAAGGCCGAGCGCGCAAACACGTCATCCTCCATCACACGGTTTATAAACAAATTATATCTCTCCTCCGTCATCGTAGAAATACAATAGAAATACAATATATGTACAAGAGACTTACCTAACCTACGCTAAAACTACTAATATATATACACTAATGTACATTACACTGATCGTCACTGTCGAAAACGCGCACCAGCACCGCAAAAGCGGAAAATAATCACTCACTCTATTCACATTTTTACAAATTACAGGCCTAAGCCTCCATCTTTGCGAAAAAACCGGCGCGCGCACCACACTTCCTTGCAAAATTAGCTCAAGACCGTTGCTAGGCGACAAACATGAAAAAGAATTTTCAATACAGCACTGACATTAACGGAGCTCCGCTCACTATGACGTTCCCCAGGGCTCATGCGCTATCCGGGGTTATACATACTGCACCAGCTGACCATAGGCTGCGCGTGTGTGCGCGCGCAGCCTTGCACTTCATCGCGGCAGGAGCAGCGCACGCACACAGCCATAGACAATAGGCGCGTGCTATCACTCATTAAAACTGTTGACTGGAAAGATTATAAATAGTAAACAATTCGGCTTCCAAAAAACAAAAGTACCACGCAGCTGCTAGGACAATTTTGTGATGAGATAAATGGGTGTTTAAACAAACAAGAGCACATAATAGTAATATTCATTGATTTTAGTAAAGCCTTCGACACCCTAGTACACGGTACTCTATTCAAAAAAACTAGAACAGAACGGAATTCAAGGCCCCCTTCTAAAATGGCTTGCAAGCTACCATAGCAACAGATTTACAGCAGTTAAACTAGGGAATTACTTTAGTGGCATGATAAAAACATCAAAAGGTACAGTCAAGGAATTTAATTTCCTACCCATTTTGTTGAAATGTTGTTAGGCATTCACGATGCATTAAGGTCGAAATTTTCATTTTAGTATTGATATGTCAATTCAATACCTATTATTTGTCACTGCACATTACAGATAACCTCTTTGCGAAGTCATTTACTTATCTAATAAATAATTAAACACATGTCAGTTGATGTCAATGTCAATCGAGAAAATTGTGAAATAATTTTCAAATACGAAATTAATTTGAAAAATAATAAAATGCTTGCCGCAAACCGTGAAGTATTGCGAGCTCAAATAGTGGAATTACACCAGGAAGGAGTAGGGATTCATGAAATATTTTGTTAGATTTTCGATTACTGTCATCCATTTTTAGCAGTGCCTTGACGTTTTACAGTTCACCATGTCAACGTAATTTAATTAACAGACATCGTAAACTGCGATCGAAATCCATTGAAGTACTAGGGTTGTTACTCAGTCAAGTCAAAGTCAAAAATTATTTATTGAGTAGGCTTAGCAACAAGCACTTTCGAATCGTCAGTTATGCTACTTATACATTTACATGGCGGAATGTGTTTATTTATCATTAATATTATTATAGTATTAAATTACACTTATCAATGTCTAGGTAACCTAGACACTGATAAGTGTAATCTATGATATTAAACTAAAACTTCTTGGAATTGATAAATATATTGTCTATAGATTTACAAGAGTATGTTCTTGTCATGATTGTCAATGTGACTCCGTCAAGTACTGGTTTTGTTTGATTATTTTTACATCTTCAAATAGTTTTGTAACAATAATTAATTTTAAATAACAATGGAGCAACTGCTTAAAGAGCATAGGTTTTTCGAAAAAAAAGATATATCGATTTTGTGTACATATTGTAATAAAAATCTAAAACCAATAAAATTTATTTTAGAAAGTCACATCAAAAGCAAGAACCATGTAAAAAAAGAAACAAATTGTGCAATCTATCTGGATACATTCGTTAAGTTATACGACTGTTTCAAAATTGATGGCAACAAAATTTTCTGCCAAACTTGTAACATAAAGATTATGTACCCAACTAAATGTAACATTGAGAGACATGTTAACTCAGATCGGCATAAAGGCCCAAAAAAAGAAATGTTTGATAAAGATTTACTAGAAATGATGATTGCGTGTAACATACCATGGAGTCAGCTTAATAACAACAAATTTAAAGTATTTCTGGAAAATTGTACCAAAGGTAAATACGGTGACAATGTACATATACCAAGTGAAAGTCATTTAAGGCTGACTGTCCTACCAAAAGTTTATGAAAACAAGAAGCAAATGATACGGGAAGAATTGCAAAATAAATACATTTATGTAACTGTTGACGAAACTACGGATAATGATGGGAAAAAGATTGCAAATGTGTTAGTTGGAGAATTAAACAATCAGAATACCAAGCCGTACCTCATGAAAACTACTGTCTTGGATAAAACCAATTACATTTCCGTTAGCACCACAATCACCGAAACATTAAAGGACCTTTGGGGAAACATGTATGATCGTAACTTAAATAAGTTTCTAATCTTGATAACGGATGCCGGATCTTGTATGGTGAAAGCCGGCAAAAATTTAATCAATGTATACCCTAATTTAACTCATTTGACTTGTTTGGCCCATGGGTTACATAGAGTCGCTGAGAAAATACGGTGTCTATACCCTAATGTTAATACGCTTATCAATTCCGTCAAAAAAGTATTCAACAAAGCTCCTTCAAGAAAAGAGAGTTTAAGAAATAAATATCCAACTGTTCCACTTCCTCCCACACCTGTCATTACAAGATGGGGAACCTGGTTGCAAGCCGTTAATTACTATGCGAAGTATTTTGAACAAATAAAACAGATTATAAATGAATTTGATCCGAAAAGTGCAGCAGCTATTAGAGAAGCAAAAAAAATTATGAGTACTACAAACATACAGCAGGAGATAAATTTCATCGCTGAGAATTACACGTTTTTAGCAGCATATATAGACAAACTTCAAAATCCGAATTTAAGTCTTGATGAAGCCTTAACCCACATAGACGAAGTTGAAAACAAATTACTTGAACTGGTAAATGTTTCTACGGGTAATGCAATTTATCAAAAACTAGAAAATGTATTAGAAAAAAATCCTGGCTTGGCCACTATTAAAGCAGTACGTAATTTACTATTGGAAAAAGAAATTGATATTTCAAGTAAAGTTAATAAAAAAACTCTTCAACATTTTAATCTTTTAAGGTTTTTGCCTATCACATCAGTTGAAGTTGAGAGAACTTTTTCAACGTTGAAGTGGATATACAACTTGAGACGACAAAGAATTACACCAAGTAATTTAGAAAAAATATTGTGTATATATATAAATAACAATTAAGCAAAATATTATGTGTATTTATTCAATAAATGTCAAAAACTTGGATTTATCGAACCACCCCAGTCGTAATACCCATTCCGATAGGTATGCAACCTATTTATAAAGAAAAATGTAATTATCTATGTATGGGCAGGGCATATATGTCAAAGTAGTCCTTGACTGATCTTTGATTTAACTTAATAAAGAGATAATAATTTATTTGATTAAGTGAAAATTATAATTCAGTATTTTTGTTCAGATGGATATCTTTGATGTTCAAGAATTTAGACTATTCAAGAAGCTTCTCATGGCAAAGTTAGAAACAAAGTCTTTCCGGCAAGGAAATAACTATAATGGTAAAAAACAAATGCTTGTAAATTTTCAATATAAGTCATCGGGTTTACTCACAGTGTTATTTAATTTATTACAGTGCCCAAAACATGCAGTTGTTTTATAAATTTTCGAGAAAGATGCCTAAGAATAATGCTAAAAGACGTTGAAAACATTAAATTCGACGACTGTTTGGATGAAGTTATGGCGGTGTTTACAAAATACCAATGCAACCTTGATCATCAAGGTAATCTAAACTTATGTAGCCAAGATTTACAGGTATGTCCTGCCCTGATTTATTGACAGCAAATACGCAATGCAACATGACAGTCATCAAAATAGGCCGCTAATCAGAAACTACTGCACATAAAAGGACTGTATTATTTCATTCATTTGGCACCCGACATATATATTTCTTTTAATTATTTTGTTTGTCAGAAACGAAGTAATATTTTTGGATCTCAATAAAAATCTTCGGTTTGCGGGTTTACAATCAATAAAGTAAGTTTTTTTTTTTCAGAAAATAGCGATGCTGATTGTATTGTTTGCGTTGTTTC
Organism: Epinotia demarniana; assembly: GCA_945867215.1. Classification (NCBI taxonomy): domain Eukaryota; kingdom Metazoa; phylum Arthropoda; class Insecta; order Lepidoptera; family Tortricidae; genus Epinotia; species Epinotia demarniana. The sequence continues at coordinate 13,899,937 of OX244283.1, forward strand.
GCCATCGAATATGCGAAAATTATTACTCGCTATCCCAAGTGAAAAATTTGGAGAGTTTTGGATAAAAATTGTAAATACAATACAAAAATTTACCATTTAATAACATTAAACTGAGATTCAGATTCTGTTCAGTTATTAAATAGGAAAGCCACCGAAACCTGCTTCTAAAAACCGTCACGTCGGTAAAATGGGCAAGTCCGAAGTCAAGTGTCCGTTCAAGGCAGCTGATCCTAAGGTACCTATTTTTATCACAAATGTACATAAGGATACATCAAAATACCATACCATACCATATAAAAAAATACCATATTGTTTATGTTTAACTTACCTCTTTTTTATTTTTTTTTACTATGTCTGGTGAGCAATAAAGAATAAAAAAAAAAAAAAAAATCTGATATTATTGAGTATATACGGGAACAAACCAGCGAAAATATAAGGCTCTATCAAATTGTAATGAAGTACAAAGACCACGACCATAACGCATACAAATTCTTTGTTTGCAGGGACTAAGTGAATATGTTTTTGGACGAGTCACTGTGGCCGCGCGGAATTATATTTCGTCGTTTTATCAAATCTCGTTTCAAATATGTAAACAACAGCGATCACGCGTTAACGGCTACGAGTGCTACGACGGGGGCTACGAGCGCTACGTGTGCTACGAGCGCTACGTGTGCTACGACTACGACGATTTCTAATAACACGGCAAGGAATGGATGAAATTAAACTTTGTTCTTTTAACTGTAGAAGCATCAAACGATCTATTGATGATATTAGACGGTTATGCATTTCTGCCGATATACTAGCCTTACAAGAGACATGGCTTCTTCCACATGATTTGACATATTTAAGCACTATAAGCGATGACTTTGCCTGCACCGGGACCTCAGCGGTGGATACATCAACAGGAATGCTGCGGGGGAGACCGTACGGTGGAACTGCGCTTTTGTGGCGTAAGAAGCTGTTTCCGTCCACCTCCGTTATTCAGTGCGACAATCCCAGAATTAGTGCGGTCAAAATAACGTCGGGTGATAAGTGCATAATCTTTTTTAGTGTATATATGCCAATCAACGGAATAGATAACCTGCCGGATTTCGTACAATGTATGAGTGAAATTGACTCAATAGTTAAGGAAACTTGCGTTGAAACTGTTTTTATACTGGGCGACTATAATGCTCATCCCTCCGAGTTGTTTTGTAATGAACTAATTAGTTTCTGTGCGGAACAGGGGTGGGTTTGTGCTGATATCGCTAGACTAGGTATAAACTCTGGCGCACATACGTACCTAAGTGAGTCTCACGGATCTAAGCGATGGCTGGATCATTGCGTAACCTCATCGGCGGGGTGGGACACTATTATTGATGTTGTTATTGGTTACGACGTATACTGTTCTGATCACTATCCCCTTTTCATTAAATGTAATTTGGACCTGGTTAAACCAAAGCTAGTATTTAACAAAAATATAAATAATCAATCTAATGTGAAACATATAGTCTGGGGAGAAAGAACAGCTCAGCAAATTGAAATGTATACTAACAAATGTAATGAATTGTTAAAATCTGTGGATTATCCATCGGAATTTAAGGCCTGTTGTGACGGATGCTGTATAAATAACTCTGACCACTGCGTAATAATTGACAACCTATACCTCAAGATAATAACTACGCTGTGTGAGGCTTCTTTATACAGCAAGGCTGTCGCAGGCAACCGTGGTTGTGCAAGAAAGAGGGTTATTGGGTGGAACAAACATGTAAGCGACGCTCACAGGGAAGCCAGGGCTAGATTCCATGACTGGGTTCTGTACGGTAAACCCACAGGTGGGTCAATTTTCAACGCCATGTGTAGTAGTCGGAAAATATTTAAATCAAAACTCAGGTGGGTTCAACAACATCAAGAGCAAATTAAAATGGACCTACTTAGTAAACATCATAAAAATAATGATTTTCGTAACTTCTGGAAAGTCACAAAAAAGTTGGAGACTAGACCTGGACTGTCTGTTAGCGTGAATGGTATTTCGGATCCCAAATGTGTTGCTAATATGTTTGTCGAACATTTTAATGTGAAGCCTTCTTCCACCGGCGTCGACGGGGCTGGTCGGCAGCAGGTGCTCGATGCTGGCATACCGGGGGGTGCTCAGCAGACCCGATTTAGCGCTAGTGATGTCAGCAAAATAATCAAGGATATAAAACGCGGAAAGTCCCCTGGTCATGACCATTTAAGTATTGAGCATTTGCAGTTTGCTGGTCCCCACTTACATCGAGTGTTAGCGATGTTCTATAATTTGTGTATATCTCATTCGCATCTACCTTTGCTCATGACAAAAACCATTGTAGTCCCTATTGTCAAGAATAAAACTGGTGATGTATCAAACAAAGCTAACTATAGGCCTATTTCCTTGGCAACAATTGTAGCGAGAGTATTCGATGGCTTACTTAACATACAACTTGATAAGTACCTAAAGTTACATGACGCGCAGTTTGGATTCCGCGCGGGCTTATCTACAGAAAGTGCTATTGTTTGTTTAAAGCAGGCCGTCGAATATTATACTCGTAGAAAAACACCTATATATGCGTGTTTCTTAGACCTTTCTAAAGCCTTCGATCTTGTAAATTACGATCTTCTATGGAGAAAGCTTGACGAAGTGCAATTTCCTAGAGAACTAACACGCATATTTAGGTGTTGGTATGCTGGCCAACGAAATAGTGTCCGCTGGGGTGATGAGGTGTCAGACGAGTACGGTTTGGAATGTGGGGTGAGGCAGGGGGGGCTGACCTCACCCAAACTGTTCAATTTGTACATGAATGATCTGATCGGTGAGCTTAGCAGTACACGTGTCGGCTGTCACATAGATAGGGTTTGTTTTAATAACATAAGCTATGCTGACGACATGGTACTGCTGAGCCCATCGATCGGTGGTATAAGAGTACTAATTGAGAAGTGTGAGTCCTATGCCTCAAAACATAACTTGCAATATAATGTGAAGAAGAGCGAGTTTATGATTTTCAAGGCGGGGACCAAGTGCCCGTCACATGTCCCGCCCATTCATTTGGACGGACAGGAACTGAGAAGGGTTTATTCTTTTAAATATCTCGGACACTTGGTCACCGATGACTTTCAAGACGATTCGGATATTGAACGAGAGCGCAGGGCTCTGGCTGTCAGGGCCAACATGATTGCCCGCAGGTTTAGCAGGTGTACAGCACAAGTTAAAATAACACTCTTTCAGGCGTACTGTACATCGCTGTACACCTGCAGCCTGTGGACGAGGTACACGCAGCGCGCCATGAACGCCATGCGTGTACAATACAACGACGCGTTCAGGATACTGTTGCGGCTGCCGCGACACTGCAGTGCGTCCGGCATGTTTGCGGACGCTCACGTAGACGGTTTCCATGCGACGCTCCGCAAACGCTGTGCCGCGACGCTGCGCAGGGTGCGCGCCAGCCGCCACAGTCTCCTGGCCGTTGTGGCGCAGAGATGGGACAGTGCCCTCATCAGGCACTGGACCACTCAACATTTAAGCTTAGGTACTAACATTATTATTTAAATAAATCTGTAACACTAACACCTTATGGACTCCAAACGTCTGAAATAAATGATTTTTTTTTTTTTTTTTTTTTTTTTATTATTATTTGTAATATTTTAGTACATAATATTTTAGTTCATTAATTTAGAACCATCGCCATCCCTAACAGGTTGTCATACGTCATTTCAATGGATTTCGATCGCAGTTTACGATGTCTGTTAATTAATCATATCAGTTGCCTAGTAACACAAACAAATGCGTCTGATATGTCAAGTAACGTTGTGCTTAGATAGCTCTTATGATGACTGTTTGCTATACAATATTGAACCTTAGGTGGGTAGGAATTTAAATTCCTTGACTGTACGGCACAGGGATCCATAATTGGTCCGACCGAATACCTTTTGTATGTCAACGATATGTGCAATACAGTTGGAGAGGAATATGTATACCAGTTTGCCGATGACACCTGCATAGTCGTAGCGGATAGGGACCTTAAGACTGTCGAACGAAAAATACAGGATATATTCGACACCCTGTGCAGATGGTCACATGATGTCGGTCTAATCCTAAACGCTGATAAAACTAAGGCTATGCATATTCATTCCTCACACAATAAGTCATCTTACATTCCGGTAATTAAAGGACATGCCCATAGTTGCCTCCATTTGCAACGCAATAACTGCGACTGTCCTCGTATCGATTTTGTAAAGGAACATATGTACATTGGCTTATTGATTGACTTTAGATTTAACTGGCAACCGCACACTGAATATGTATACAACAAACTTAGATCACTTCTAGGAAGATTAAATATCCTGAAATATAGGATCCCATACAACATCTTAAGAATGTTATACCTAGCATTAGCCGATTCGGTTGTACGATACGGTCTCAGCAGCTATGGACGATCGTACAAAACCAATCTAGCCAATATATTTAACCTGCAAAAAACGATATTAAAAAATAGTATACCGAAAAATATAAATTTAACTGTAATGACTACTCTCACCTTTTCCAATACCTATTGCAAAGTACTTCCCGTGCGAAACATGGTCAAACTCTCCATACTCAAGGAAGAATATAAATACATCACCAAGTTGAATGAATACCACCGTAACATTAGGCTAAAGAGTTTATCCAATACGCACAGATTTGTATTGCCAAACATTAAAAACGTTTACGGCATGAGAACTAATCATTACATCCTTCCAAAATTAATAAATAGCCTCCCAATACACATACAAGATTTATACCTATCCAACCTTTTTTTTTTTTTTTTTGTTTAGGGGGGAAAATGCGTTACGCATACCACGCGGGCGCAGGGGGTGACCCGAGTGGTTATGTGGGACTCCCGTTTGAGCTGATGAGACCCACGGTGACTAAAAACCCCCCCATTTGCCGCCTCGCCGCCATGTGGCGAGGTTACGGGAACGCTTCCGCACACATCCGCGACCCCGCCGGCGGCAGCCGCTCTTAAGCAGCTCTTCGCGTATGCCCGGAGGCCCTCAACGTGAGGCGCGCCAGATGTTTGGACGCGCCTGCCTCCTCGATCTCCACCTGTTCAGTAGCGGACCCCCCTGAGTCCGCTACAAAGAGATCATGGGTGCGGAAAATCTAGCACCCGGTAGCGGATCAGGTCTGTGGTTCCGCCACCGACCACGTCTCGGCTGCAGAGGATAGGGAAAGCGGCCCACCGTAATACCGGCATTTCTCTTCCTCTGCGGTCCCACCAGCGCCGTTTCCGCGGAACGACCCCGCCAAGTTCGCAGGGGGTAGGGAGAGTGGCGCACCGTTATACCAACACGCCTCTCCCCCTGCGATCCCGCCTCGGCCGCAGAAGATAGGGAGAACGGCGAACCGCAATACCGGTACTCCTCTTCTTCTACGGTCCCTTCCTTACGCATCCTAAGCGGGCTAAGCCAAGCCAGCTAGGAGCGCCCTCCTCGGGCCAGCCTTCAACCCAAACAGGCCGGCCCTGGGTGCCTCTTAGCTTCGCCGTGGGTGACCAGTCCACAGTTACTGAGCCCCCCCGCCCCGACAAGGCGGGCACCGTCGAGGGGGATACCTATCCATCCATCCAACAAAGATGTAATATGTCAACTAACAACTATGATTATGCCTTGTAATAAACCTAGCCATAGATCTGTTATTGTTCATTAGCGTTTTATTAGTTTTCTGTTTTTGTATGTGTCATTGGCAATTAGTTAAGGGCCCCTTTGGGGCCCAACTTAGAAAAAAAAAAAATGTTCATTAGCGTTAGGTACAGTAAACGAAACGAAAGTATAGTGGTTTAAACTTACACGATTCACACACTGGTTACTAAAGCTCAGAGAGGTAAATAAATAAGTTGATTTGTATACATATGCTTGAACCTCGTTTAGTTAAAAAATAATGTGAATGTAATGTAAGTACTTACATAGCAAATAGTCAGTCCGAACTCTAGCTTTAAATAAGCCATTAATGGCTTTAGCACATAGAACATGAAACTCTGCGATAAAATCAAATTATTTGGAACTTTAAATAAAAATAAAAAAAGTTAAACCAGTGCAAAATCTTCTTAATTCACAACCAAATATTATTTTCTTGTACGTAATAAGCAATTGCACTACCAGTGAGCTAAAATTAATGAGCTGTCAATTCTGTCACGCACAACGTTTAAGGTACTGGACGTAGTTGACACCAAATTGACGCTAACTCTTCCTTAACTCTAAAAGACCTTTTACAATAGTCTGCAAGTAAATATTAAATATCTTTGTATGAAACGTGAAAAATATTTTTTTTTTCGATTATCGTTAAACCGATATACAGGATAACTTATATAAATGTACCAAGCACTGTGTCGAAGTTAAAGCAAATGAAAAAAAACACTCTGTATAATAATCTATTTAAATAAATGGAGTTGTACCATTTATTTTTATTTTGAGCCGTCGTAAATGTTGAACGGCCAGCTATTTCTGCATACAAAAAATATTAAAATATTCACAATCCATATCCATATCCATACTTAATATTATAAATTTGAAAGTGTATGTGTGTGTTTGTTTGTTTGTCCGTCTTTCACGGCAAAACGGAGCGACGAATTGACGTGATTTCTAAGCGGAGATAGTCGAAGAAATGGAGAGTGACATAGGATAGTTTTTATCCCAGAAATCATCCCCTAAGGAGGTGAAATGGGGGGTAAAAGTTTGTATGGAGCAGCGATATAAACGAGTTCCACGCGGACGGAGTCGCGGGTAGAAGCTATAGTTTAATATAGACTTGAAAAAATTATACTTTTAAATACCTTTGAGAACACTAAATAGTGTGAAAAAATAATTAAGTAGCGTGCGGCAGAAAATACCGCTCCGCCTGACTTCATTCTACTGAATACGAAATGAAATTGCAGAACCTCCTCTCAAACTTCTTCTTGAAACAGGTACCCTGAGAAAATTACGGTTTTTTTGGAAATAATTCAATAACAGGCTGATTTTTTTTACGGTTATTATAGGTGATTTAATGAACCTATATTTAAAAATTCCCGTTTTTTCGGACCGGAAGTACGAAAAAAAAATGTGTGCCAGGAAAATAGTGATTTTTGTCCGCAAAAATGGTATCAGTATTTTTATGATGCAAACTTCTTTATAAATGCTAGTTCTGATATGTATGACCAGAATCTAAAAATATAAGTAACGGGAAACATGAGCTTTTAAATTTAAACGGTGGTTTTAGTTCTTGTGAAATTTACTAAAAGAAAAAAATAATATAAGTCTTTTTCAAGTTCACGTGAATAACTAATATTATTTCCATAAATTATCATTTGAAATCAAACAAAATATGTATTTGGAAAATGTTTTTATGGTTATTCCGTAATAACATAAGTAGCAAAAATATAGCAGTTGTTTTTTTTCAAAGACTTTTAATTTAAGCCCTCAGAATATCAATGGAATAGTAATAAACCAATATATATTTTTTTTTCGTTAATATAATCACTTACAAGTTACACCTCCAATCTGATTTCGACCTAATTACGATACGATTAAGGATTATTTTAGAACGCAACGCAAAATGGGAATGTAGGCATTGAGTAGGCACGTGCGCCTTTGCTGCCGCCGCCGCCGCCGAAGCCAAATTTTTACTGTCGCTCGAGATCGCCGGTAGAGTTGTTGTTCAATTTTAGGTCCAGATGTAGGGATTATTATGCAATAGTACGTGATTTCTGAATTGATACCTATATTACATACCTATACTCAATTAAATTTTATTTTAATAATTTCAAGTTATAGGTATTGTAGCCTAAGAATCCTAAGATGGTTTTAATGTTTCTTGTTAATTGTAATGCGTAAGTAGTTTGTTATTGATAGTGACTATTGGATAATAGTTACCTTACGCTAGTTAAGAAGACGCTACACGGACCAATATCGGCGGACGGCCAAGCAAGGTCACTGACAATCTAGCGTCCATTCCACCCGAATACGCCCGAAGCCGCCCGGTCCGCGGGCGTGCCCGGGTACTCGTGTACCCGTGCGGGCGGGTTCTAATTACACGCGGGTTCGGACCGTCCGTGACCGTGAGTAGAAGCAACAGACGCTAGGTTAAAATTATTGTTCTCTTACGATACAATACAATACAAATATTCTTTATTGTTCACCAGACATAGTAAAAATAAAATAGAAAAATAGAGTCCTCGACTGACACCCGACCGTTGTAGACGTGTCGCGGGCCTACTTAAATAAATAATAAATTATTAAATCTGCGTTGCGCCAGTAACCAACCTTAAGTGCATAAGTTTAGCATCGATTTTATCAAGACGTAAGTGTTACACTTAAGTCGTTATCGCGTGTGCACCTAACAACAGCAGAGATAACAGTGGCAGCATGGCTGGCAGGCAATTAGCACATCTATCACCGGGGAATACGGCCGATGCATCGATGAAGGTGCCGTCGTCAAGCAAGGCATTAGGTGACGTAATTCTTACGGGTTCACAGCCGGATTTAAGCAAGTTAACGAATGAAAATACCACTCAAATTACCACGCGGAAAAGAAAACAACCCGATTTCGAGTCTGAAATCACAAAGGATCTCTCCGAATTTCGTCAAGACATGAAAACACTTACGGAAATATGCAAGTCGCAAAGAGACGATCTACAACTTCTACAAGGTATGAAAGCGGACGTTTCAGATATAAAGGATCAACTGGCCAACATAAGATCTACTACTGAAAATCTCACCATAGAACATAACAAATTTAAGGCCGAGCTCGGCGAGTTTAAAGAGTCCCTTAACTTTCACTCTCAGAGGCAAGACGCTTTGTGCTCCCGCGTCGAGTCGTTTGAACCCAGTGTTAATAGGATCAATGTACTGGAGCAGGAGGTATTTGATTTGAAGAAGTCGTGCCATAACATACAATTAGAGTACTATTTGCTGCAGCAACGTGAACGCCTTCTTAACCTTGAAATCTCAGGAGTCCCCGAGAACAAGACCGAAAACCTGTCGACCTGTATCATAAACATTTGCAAGGCCGTCGGCGTGGATATCGCCACCGAAAATATAATGCATGTAAATCGTGTTCAACCCCGGATCGACGTGTCAGGCAGACCACGGAACATCGTCGTGCAACTTAGTTCTCTTCTCGTAAAGGACAGTGTCATATCAGGTATTCGCCGAAAAAAAGGTATTACTACCACGGACATCGGCATGCTAGGAGAGCCCCTTAAGATATACATTAATGACCATCTGATTCCGTTCTATAAACTACTGCGAAAAGACACGCGCGGCCGATGCAGCGAATTACAAATACGTGTGGGTACGGAACTGCAAGATATTTACAAGAAAATCCGATAAATCGCCCATTATTTACGTGAAGGACTCAACGGATCTGAAGAAAATAAATTGACGTTTTTCCTCAGGTTTTCTAAAACTAACTCATACCTTTAAATTATACCTGATTGTCGCATTAGGTATAAGATAGGTTAAAAATGTATTAGATAATAAGTTAATCAGTTTATTCGCACTATATGATTTTATTTTCTATTATTTCTATTTCATTATTGTCATTACTTACCATTAATACCACTTACGAATACCAATTGTAATTATTTATAAGAATTGATTTGATAAATAAAGGGATGTCGTAGTTGGCTCAGAATATACACTTCACACTAGGAAAATGGACTCCGCTAAGTGACGGACGGGCGCACGGTATGAATACCCCCGCCCGCCCGGCATTACGGCATTCTGCTTCTGCGCTCCGTGCCGTGAAGTCGTGCCCTGTGCGCAGTGTCCTGACGATACACGAATTTCGTCGCTTACTTTACGTCTGTACACGACGTCCATTGCGGTGCGGCTCGACTCCTCGCTCCATCTCAGACCGCAAGACCTTCGGCAACGCCTTGGTGATGCCCTGCTTTTCACACCGGACGAAGAAAGTGCCCGTACCCAGACCCTTCGCCGACGAGTTGTAGTGGGATTGAGTAAGTACTCACCTCGGGCCGCCCCCGGGGCGGCTCGAGCACACAGTCTAGGTACTCACCTCACGTAGGAAAGCTCACGAACTGGTTGACGAGACTAAAACGTAAAAATGACGACTGATCATAAATCATTCCCCCCCCCCCTTCAAATGACGATTTTCTAGCCCTCGACATGACTGAGATGATGAGCATCTTCGTCCAGTTCCTCAAGGAGCTGGACGGAGAAGCCGTCAGCAAGTTCAATGCCTTTTTTCAAAAGGCTCTCACACAAAACTTGGAAAAAAAAGAGAGGGTAGATGTGAACGAACAATCACCCGACTACCCACAGAAAAATGACTCGGCGGCGATCGCGCCCGGAGCGGCGGCCATCTTGCCGGGGGGCGTGTCGGCAGCCAATGAGCCCCGCCCCGCCCCGTCGGGGACGTCCGCCGACCCGGCTGCGATCTCCCGCCCGCCGGCCCGCCCGATTTCCCCAAAGGGGAAACCGGAGCTAAGGGAGTCCCGGCGAAACCAACTATTAAGACGGGACAAGATCCCCCCCTCCTCAGAAAATAGCTCCCGGGACGCTTCTCGTTCCCCCCACGACTACAGGGCCATAGTTACCCCCCGCCCCGACTTGGAGGCCGGCAAGGGGCCCAGCCAGGAAGACAGTCAGCTCTCCGAGATGGAGACTGACCAGGGTACCTGGCAGGTCCCCAAGTCGGCCAGGCAGAGAAAGAAGAGAGCGGCTGCTTCTTTCTCTGTCCAAAGCCCCGAATCTGAAAACGCCAAAAGGCCAACCCCCCTGGCACTCACGCCACTCAAACCCCGGCCCCAAAGTTGCCCCAGGTGGCCTCTCCCGACACTACTACTAGCCCCAAATCGGGCCCAGCCGCGACATCGACCCCAAAGCTCGCCCAAGAGGCTTCCACCTCCTCGGCGACCCCCACCACCAAGACTGCCACCACCACCCCTGAAATCAAGCCGGACCACATAACTCTCAGGGACAAATCGAAGTACCGGCAGGTACTAGCGATGCTCGCTCAGAGAGGGGTTAAGGCCGAGGCTACGGACCGTGAGGAGGGGATCCGTTTCACCGTCCGGGGGTCAGATGACTACCGGGCGGTGGTGCGGCTCTTCACAGAGCTCAAACTCCCTAGCCACCGTGACCCCCTCCTGAAGAGCGCTTTTACCGGGTGATACTTCGAGGCGTCCCGAAGGAGGTGGAGGTCCAAGACGTCAAGGACGATCTTATCAGGAACCACATAAAGGTAGCGGAGGTTCACCGCTTACACAACAAGAACCGCAAACAATACGACATGGTCCTGGTAAAGATCGTCCGCGACCAAAACATGCACGACATTTTCAAGGTGAGGGAGGTCTGCCAGCTCGTCGGCGTGAGAGCAGAGCTCCCCCGTTACCAGGACCTCCCTCGCCAGTGCTTTAACTGCCAGTTGCATGGGCACACGCAGAGCCGGTGCACAGCCCCGCCTGCGTGTGTTAAATGCCTGGGAAATCACGCCACGTGGGACTGTGACAGGGGCCCTGACGAACCGGTTGCTTGCACTTTGTGCCAGGCGGTGGGACAACACCCGGCGAATTTTCGCGGGTGCCCGAAGGCCCCAAAGCCCAAGCAAACCACATACAACGCTAGGGCCCCTGCCCCCCCCCCCCATGACTCAGCCCCCCCCCCCCCCCCCCCGCCACCGCCGCTAAACTCAAACCACTACCCAGTAGTGAATCGCCGTCACGCAAGTCATATTCCACCACTGCTCCCCGACCCCCACTTCCCAAGACAGACCTCTCCATGGGGCCGTCCCCCCCCACCCCCACCTCAAGCCAGACAGTACCCACCACCACCGGCGGCAATAAGCGGCAGCAGCAGCCCTATTATTGAGAGGGCACGCGCTTTTCGGGCGCGTGTGCTCGAGATAGAGGGGAGGCTCGCCACCGCGGACGGCCGACAGACACTAGTCATACTCCAGGAGTATGAACAAGTCCTGGCCAGCTATGAATAGTCCCACTTTCCCTTAATGGATCCAGCGGCGAATAGGAAAATTAAACGGAAATCCGTTAATTTAGCCCTATTCAACGCAAACGGGATTAAGGGAATGAAGGACGAGATTGTGGCCTTCATCGCTGCTCACGACGTGGACATACTCCTCATTCAGGAGACCTTTCTCAAGCCCAACCATAGAACATTTAGAATCGCAGGCTTCACCTTACTACGGACAGACAGACTTGATGGCCATGCAGGAGGCACAGCCATCTTTTACAAGACATCTTTTAATTGCATCCCTTTGCCCTCCCCCCCGCTAACAAACCTGGAGGTTACCGTCTGTCGCCTAACGCCGGACGGCCACCAGGCCATTACCATCGTTTCAACATATTTGCGCCCCGACAAGTCTTTGCTGATGGGGGACCTGACGGTGCTTGCTGATCTAGGCGCCTCGGTCATAGTGGCCGGGGACCTGAACAGCAAGCACACGTCGTGGAATTGCATCGCCACAAACCCAAACGGGCGAAGATTGTACAACCTTCTGTTGGGCAATCTCCCCTTTGACCTCATCTCCCCTCTGGAGCCCACCCATTACCCCCATAACGTAGACCACCGGCCTGACATCCTGGACCTGGTGCTCCTAAAGAACGTATCGCTCACGATGCGTTCTATAGATGTCATCCAGGAGCTAGACTCAGACCACAGGCCAGTCATTTTGCGACTTGGTCCTGACATTAACAACTCACCATCTACCAAGACCGTCGTGGATTGGGAGAAGGTGAGTAAAGGCCTCCTAAAGGCACCCTCTACTCTTTTCTCAGCCCCCATCACGACAAAAGAACAGACAGACACTGCAATCGACCTGTACACTAACCACCTCAGCACTGTGTGCAGTGAGAACTCCAGGGAGGTATCGGCGGCTGAGCTTCAGCGCCGACCCCTGCCGGAGCACTTGAGAAGGTTGATGTACAGGAAGAATGTAGCACTACGACGCTACTCCAACTTCCTTTCTCCCGAAAATCGGCAATCCATGAGGGCCTTGCAAAGAGAGGTCAGGAAGCGGATCGCTGCATTTCGGGCGAACGATTTTGACGAACTGTTAGGAAATATACATTATACAAACATACAAATTTCAAAACAGACCTCGTCACGACCATTCCCCCCCTCATCAGACCCGGGAGCACCCCAGCCCTCGAGGACGAGGACAAGGCTGAATGCCTCGCCCTCAGCCTCGAGGAGCAGTGCTCCCCGAGCACCATCAGCAAAGACGACGACCACATCCTCTTCGTAGACTCTATGGTTGAAGAAATTTTAGCTTTCCCCTTAACTGACCCCCCCATTCGCCCCACGACCACTGACGAACTTGACTTGCTCATTCGCCGTCTTAAACGGCGGAAAGCACCGGGTGCCGACGGCATCCCGAACAAACTCCTCAAGCTCCTTCCCCCACCCCACATTGACCACATTACCCGCATCTTCAATGCAGCCCTCTCCAATCACCATTTTCCCAAAACCTGGAAGAATGCCACAGTTATTGGCATTCCCAAACCAGGCAAGCCCCGTAATCTCCCAAACTCCTACCGTCCAATCAGCCTGCTCAGTTCCTTGGGGAAACTCTATGAGAGAGTCGTCCTGACCCGTATCTGTGACTGGTGCGATGAGGAAGACATCCTCATCCAGGAGCAGTTTGGCTTTAGGGCCAAGCACTCCTGTGTACACCAAGTCGACAGAATAGCGGAACACGTCTTGGACGGCTTCTCGTGCCGATGGCGGCGCGTGACTGGGGCGGTGTTTCTGGATGTAGCGAAGGCGTTCGACAGGGTCTGGCACTGCGGCCTGGTATACAAGCTATACCGGCTGGGCATGCCAGATGGGCTCGTACAGTTAGTACGAGACTTCCTGTCTGAACGCCGGTTTCGCTACCGCCTAGAGAAAGCCCTCTCGGACACGCACCCCATCAGGGCCGGAGTCCCTCAAGGATCAGTGCTATCCCCCCTCCTGTTCTCCCTATTCGCCAATGACATCCCAAAACACCCTAGAGTCCAACTAGCCCTCTTTGCCGACGACACCGCGCTCTATTTCTCGCACACCTCGCTTGCCACCATCCGCCGGGAACTCCAGGGCGCCATCAGTGACCTCGGTGACTGGTGTAAGCTCTGGAGGGTGGAGGTCAACCCAGAAAAGAGCGCGGCGATCCTCTTCCATCCCACAAACCTAAACCTATCCAGTAAAATCAGTCCCATCACCTTAAATGACACTCCCATCCCGTTTGCTAACCAAGTCAAGTACCTGGGCGTGCTACTTGATAGCACTCTCCTTTCGCCCCCACCTACAGAGAGCAAGGGCAAACGCTCAGTTTGTTCTTGGCAGGCTGGGTCCTATGCTTAGCAAGCGTAGCTCCATGTCGGCCAGGAACAAGCTGAACCTATATAAGACATGCGTACGGCCTATAATGTCGTACGCATGTCCAGTCTTTGCCTTTGTAGGTGAATCCCGCCTCAAACCGCTCCAAGTCCTCCAAAACAAATTCCTCCGTCGCGTACTAAGGTCTCCTTGGTACGTGACAAACCTATCCACACATTCTGACTCCCGCCTCCCCACCCTATATGACTTCGTGAAACAATGCGCTCGACAATATTTCGACAGTGCCCGCCACCACCCAAACCCCCTCGTCCGCAAAATGGTGGAATACAACTATGTCCCTTATACAGACAGACAGACAGACATTCCCCCACTCTCGACTCCGCCCACGAGCCCTCAGCTCCACTTGCCCTTAGTGTCCCCTATAGTACTAGCCCCGCCCCTAGCCACGCCCCGTTTGCCGGCCCGGCGTATCCGACGGCCGAACATCCGACACGCCCTCTCAGACCCACCCGACGCCATTACGGCGGCCATTACTGACTTTGACGAGACAGACGATAACGACCATACACAGCGCCGCCCCCGCCGCCGGGGGAGGCCACCGCGAGCACACTATTACTCTACAGCACCTCACTACCAGTCCCGGTACGGACAGTTACCGGGACAACCCACTCAGACGCATACTACACACTAGTTTTTGACAAGACAAGAATTTAAATGTAAATTACACTAAATGATTAAATTCTCACACTGCCTCGAGGCGCCCGCGCGCCTCGAGTGCTCGCGCTCTAAATTTCTCGGCAGTCGGGTAGCCCCTTAGTGGCGACTACCCACAGGCCAGCCACGATCAGCCGACACAGCCTCCGGGCTTCGGCAAACGAACCGGCTCCAAAAAAAAAAAAAAAAGCATTACGGCACTGCTCGCACACCTCTGCCGCCGAGACATACTCACTCTCGCCAACTGCGCCATGTGAAATTATTGTTGTGTTTATTACTTCAAGTGACCCAGGTTTTCCCTATATGGAAATGTAAGATACAGTCCACATCTAACAACGGTACTTCGGAGCCCGGATCAAATAAGGAAGAAGTTTTAAAGCAACGCTGCGAGCCACAATCAACACCCTCGGTTGAGTATTAATTTATTCCCGTTGGTGATTGCTTCAACAGCCAAGTCCGAACGTACTCGGCGGCTGCAACGTGCCACAATCGACACCCTCGGTCGAGTATTAATTTATTCCCGTTGGTGGTCGCTTCAACAGCCAAGTCCGAGTGTGTCTCGGCGGCTGCAACGTGCTACCATCGACACCCTCGGTCGAGTATTAATTTATTCCCTTTGGTGGTCGCTTCAACAGCCAAGACCGAGTGTGCCTCGGCGGCTGCACCGTGTTACTAACACACCCAGGTTGAGTATTAATTTATTCCCGTGGGTGGCTGCGTCTACCAACCTCCCGGCCGCCTAACGGTGCCAAAGGGCTAGGAGGTACGGTACATAGGGACCAGTAGGGCGTAGGCGTTGCCTTTTGCGGCGTCTACTTAGGTATTAGGTAGGATTAACGTAGGGAACCCCTCTCGTGCAAAATGTCAGTCCCAGGAGGGATCCACACCCGCTCCAGAGCCAAGCTGTCAGAAGAGAAGACGCCGGCATCAGGAGAGACCACTACCAACACCACCAATACATGGAGCAAAGGTAACGGCGACAACAGTGACACGAACGATAACGCGAACCGCGCAGCTGAACCCGTCCCCCAACCCGGTACGTCCAAGGGGGATCAGAATAGGAAGGAACTTGATTCTCAGCCGGTCATCGAGAACAAGTCCAATAGGGAACCGCCGCGACAAGTGAATAGTACGCGAACTATAGTTAACCAAGAAAGTAACAGCCCAATTACCGTACTTATGGCTGAGTTAGAACTTCGTAAAGCCGAGCTCGAAATTGCGCGTTTAACAGCAGCCACGGCCAATAGTAAATTAGAAATCGCTCGCATAGAAGAGGCGGAACTGTGCAACAGGTTTACTGTGGAAAGATCAAGACGGGAATTTGCCATGCAATAAAGCGCAGGCGCTGCGTCGTCTCCACAGTTTAGAGCAAAAATTGGATAGGGACGCGAATCTAAATGAGAAACTCACGGTACAAGTCAATAACTTGATCAGTAAAGGTTATGCCGAGAAAGTTGACTCGCCTCCCCCCCCCCCCAATTCACCACGAGCATGGTATTTACCTTTCTTCGGAACTCGACATAGTCAGAAGGGAACTTTAAGACTAGTTTTCGATGCAAAAGCGACGGCGCACGGAACCAGCCTTAACCAAGAGTTACTAACAGGCCCGGACCTACTAAAATCATTGTTCGGAGTCATGATTAGGTTCCGGGAAGGCAGGATAGGCGTAATTGCAGACGTAAAAGAAATGTTTCTCCAAGTATCTATCATCAAGCGCGATAGGGACAGTTTACGTTTTTTATGGAGGGGGGGAGACCGTTCCAACCCACCACAAGAGTACAGAATGACGCGGCTCATATTCGGAACATCCTGCTTGCCGACCACCGCTCTATATGTGAAAAACAAGAACGCGTTAGAGCAAAAAAACGTATACCCTATCGCGGCCGAGAAAACCATTAGAAATACGTACATGGACGACATGTTAATCGCGCTCGATCACAACGAGAACGAAGCCAAACAAATATTAACGACATTTACCAATTAAATATGAAAGCTTCATTCGAGTTAAGACGATTCGCGTCTAATTGTCCGAGCGTCATCCGCGATGTATCACCCAAGGGCGAAAACACGTCAATAATTGGAGGTAGCGATACAGAACGTACACTGGGGCTCATATGGAACCATAAGCAAGACACGTTAGGGTTCAATGTCAACCTGCGCAATACCCCCAGACGTACTTGCTCACTAAAAGACAGGTGACTAGCAGCGCCATGTCAATATACGACCCTATAGGCTACGCCAGCCCGATCTCGGTATTAGGCAAGTCACTCATTCAAGATGTGTGGCGCACCGGGATAGGGTGGGACGACGTGATCCCAGAGGAATGTAGGCCCGCATGGCATGCATTCATAGGTAACCTTCAAAAACTACGAAATCTCGAGATACCGCGTTACGTACCAACGATAGATGGGACAGGTGATATACGGGTCGTTCTTCTTTTTCACCGACAATGGTCTGTCCCTTTGAAAAAATAAATTATAACTTATTAAAATTATACCTTTTTCACTTTATTTTTGGTGTTGATTAATCGTTATGATAGTTACAGTTGTAACAACTTTGAATTTCATTCGTAATATCATACATTTTCAATAAATTATCGTGACATAGTACTCAAAAATTGTGACGAAGGTGTAATACATATAAATGAAATGTGTCCCCGCTGCGAAGTGTAGTATAATAAAACGTTCTCATGAAAAAAAAATCCTATGGAATGATTTCTTTTGATAATATTATCGATCATTAAAATATATTGATTATAAGAATTATTATTTGGATTATTCTACATATGAAGGCATTTGCAATAAAAAAATAGTTTACGGATGTCCTCAACCAATACTTTTATTTTTGTGATATTCTGTCACGCATTTTACAAAACGCCGAAGTACTCAAGCCGTTTTGACCTGTACGCTCGGCAACGGAACGAGGTCCTCCGCTCCCCCACGCCGTCTCTTACGCCCCTGCACATTCGCGAGCCGAGCGAGCCAGTCGCCAGGTAGTGGAAGGAGATGCGTGTTTTAATTCGGCGGCCACTCTGTCACGTAAGTTTCGTCTTTAAAATATTAAAATGTTTGTTTTTTTAAATTGTTATTATACTACTTAGTGAGCTTTTTTTGCATGCGACCTGGTGTATGTTTAAATTTTGTTTTTAAACGTAATATAAGAATCTGAAATGTTGCTATTTTACCACTCTGTTACGATACACCTCGGTCACAAAAATGATTTATAAATTTATTTATTTTTTACTTTGATGCGTTGTTCATACCATAATATTTTATTTTGTTTATTTAAGGTATATAAGGCAAATTCATTAGCATTGCTTCAAAAATGCCGCTTTCTGCGGCAGAACGGCAACGGCGTTGCCGCGAGAAAAGAAAAAACCAGCCTGAAAAAGTAGATGAAGTGAAAAAAAAAGATTTAGATATATACCATGCCCCAAAGAAGCTTGTGGAACAGAGGCCACAACAATAAATAACAATGTGCCTGGCCCCTGTGTCACTTTTGTTACCACTCTGTCACATAATTGTCCCCTTCATAGATGATACTTATTTTGTCATAGCATCTCAATAACTACAAATATTTCGTTCAAAATGTTACTAACTATTACTCCTTTTGTTAGATATGTGATGATTAAAGTTTTTTTTAGAACAAGTCTTGTAACATGTAATATATTTAAAAGTTTTGGGTCTTTTTACGTTGCAAAGTGACAGAGTGGTGTTAAACTATTTTGTATTTACTTTTGTGTTATTGATGTATAGTTAAAGAAGTGAGCTAATGAAAGAATTTGTTATTTTATTTTAATTACATGAATAGAAAACGAGGATTTAATTTTGCATGCCAATAAACACATTTTTTTGTTTTTGTTACGGAGGTGTCTTATTTTTATTCCCCTTACCCATATAACCTAGAATTTAATAGATACATTAAAAAAATATCGATGCACGCCTTAGTTTCAAAATATTAGATAATAAAGCAATACAAAAATCACTATTTTAATGTTTAATAAAAATACTATTGTTTAAAAAAAACTTGCATAATTTTGGCACCGATTGTCGGTGAAAAAGAAGAACGACCCATACACGTATTCAACGATGCGAGTGAGAAAATATACGCAACGTGTATATACTTCGTGAGTAGAGACCTATCGGGTGTACTAAAGTCACACCTAATCGCAGCAAAAGCGCGCGTAGCTCCTCTAAAAACCATTTCGATCCCGCGTCTAGAACTACAAAGCTGTACGCTAGGAACTCGATTGGCCAAGTCCATGGTAGAGGAAACCGACTACACAATTTCGAGACGATATTTCTGGTCGGATTCGCGCACCGTATTAGCATGGATCAAATCCGACCCCCGCACGTTTAAGAGCTTCGTCGCCCATAGACTAGCGGAAAACGAGGACACAACTACCCCAGCCGATTGGCGTTGGGTGCCTAGCTCGCTAAACATAGCCGACTTTGCGACCAAGTACGTACCAGACGAATTCGACAGTAACCACCGTTGGTTTCGCGGTCCCGATTTTCTCGTGCAAGAACCCAGTAACTGGCCCACAGAACAGCAAGCAACGGCCCCTCCCCCTCCGACAGGGGAGGAACGAAACAAAATAGAGGTATGCACGGCTCAAGTTAGGGAACAATACGCATACTTGCCCGACATAAGTAGATTTTCCAAGCTAACTAAACTCGTACGTTCGTCCGCTCGTGTCATTGTTGCTGCTGAGAAACTTAAGACCAAGATGCTCACTGAAAAATGGGAAACAGAAATGAATAATGGTCATTTAAAGATAGCCGAATTATCGCTGATCAAGAGATCACAGTCGATATCCTTCCCAGAGGAAAGAAAACTGCTACAAGGCGGTAACGTCCTACCACGAAAATCACCGCTCCACAAAATAGCGGTAAAATTGAACAAAGCCGGAATTATCGTGCTGGACTCGAGGGTAGACCGAGGAGAAATAGTACTGCCGGTGTTACACGCCAAGGAAGACTTTACGAAGCTACTGATTAATCACTACCACGAGAAATACAATCATGGCAACCATGCGAAACGAATTAAAACAGCGATACTACATAATCGGAATGCGAGGAGCCATACGATACATATGTAACAAGTGCCAATGGTGTCGGACCTATAAAGGAGCTACCCTCAAAGCCCCCGTAGGCGATCTACCAAAAGAGAGGCTCCAATATAATCAACCCGCATTTACAGCCACAGCGATAGACCTGTTCGGCCCGATGAATATTACAATAGGCCGTAGACGAGAAAAGCGCTGGGGCGTGCTCTTCATATGTCTGACTACAAGAGCAGTGCACCTCGAGCTAACCTCCTCACTATCCGCTAGCTCAACAATATTAGCACTACGCCGCATGATGGCTCGCCGAGGAATGTCCACCGTCATTTTTACGGACAACGGGACCAACTTTATTGGCTCAGAACGAGAACTGAAAGAGGCCAAGAAAAATTTGCCAGAAGTACACCAAAATAATTTTACTACGAGCAATATAGTATGGAAAAAGATACCCCCGGGCAACCCAGCCGCAGGAGGCGCGTGGGAGAGAATGGTGGGGTGTGTGAAAGCCGCCCTGAAGGTCACCCTAAGGGAGAAGGCTCCTCACGAAGAGATATTACACACCCTCCTACTTGAGGCAGAACATATTGTAAACTCGCGCCCTTTAACCCCGGTAAACCCAGATTACGACGAGGAGGCGCTCACTCCTAACCATTTCCTGCTATCCCGATCCAACGCTTTGTCCCCGTTGGGACACTTCAAAGATACAGAAATGACTCTGAGCTCTTGGAAAACCGCGCAAATCTTAGCGGATCGATTTTGGAAGAGATGGCTGCAAGAATACCGCCCTCTTCTCTGCCCTCGAACCAGCACGTATGGAAAACACCATAAGCCGCAACCCGGAGACGTGGTGATTATCGCAGACATTACAATGCAGCGCGGGACTTGGCCTAGAGGCGTTATAGCAAAAGTCTATCCCGGCCCTGATGGCCACGTTAGACTAGCCGACGCCCAGACGGGTAACCTATCGCAATCACTAAAATTTATTGACCGAATATCGTTTGTCCGAAAACTTTTCGTATTATTATGAGTTCTCCGAATAAACAATTCATTACTTTTTTCCTTTACCATTCGATGTTATCCAAATGTTTCAGTTGTCCGAAAAACTTTTACCGCTACAGTCATTTGGGCTTTGGCTTGTTACAACTTTTGTTTCACTGCCACTTTTTTAGCCAAATGTTCATTTTGAGGGAAATTAAAAAGTAGTTTTACTGAGACTCTAAGGCAGGTCGGTGTTGGTACGACGACGAGCGAAGTGAGGAGGAGTGTTAGATGAACTGTGACCAAACAGCGCGCGAGCCGAGCGAGCGTGCCGCGGCAGCGGCCACCGAAGCGCCAAAACCGAACACTTTTTTACTACCTAATGCTTACATACTGTATAATTATGGGTCAGGTCGGAAGAAATAACTTGAGAAACAAATGTTGTTGTCATGATATGCCTAAAAGTTGGCCAGGCTTATCACGATGTGCCTGATAAACAATACGGCAGATCGATGAGAACAACGCATTTGTCGATATTCCTAACTCTATACCAGGCACATCGAAAAGTAGTTTCTTTCTTGGCCACTGGTAGCGCTGCGTATGCGATGGCGGCCGTGTTTGTTGGGAGCCAATAATCAGGGCGGATAAAAATGGCTTGTCATAAGCGAACTCTGTCTTAGGTCGGTTAGGTTAGGGTTCACTTGTGCCCCTCAGACCAGAAATAGACACCCCGCGCAGCGGGGTGGCGTCGTCTCGCTGGAGATTATCAGTCCGCACTCCTTTTTTTTTCATTTACGTATGCGATATGCCTCGGAATTTCGTGATCTGGCGAAATTTACAAGCGCCAGCCGACATATACATTATTTACCATAAATACAGCTTTGGGAGGATAACCTTAGTTTAATATTAAACTTTTCGCTAATGTTTTTAATATTGAAAATGCATAAGGTAACAACCATTTTTATAAACATATGTGTGCTCCGTATAAACAATAATATTATGCCAAATATTATTATATTTGACATAAGCCGATAGAGAATATAAAGAATGAAATAAGCCGATTTGATAAAATACGAACAGATTATCAACCGAATCGTTACGGTATAACGATATTGCGGGTATACCAATAATTGGGAATCATGGATTTGTCAAACAAAGCTAAACCATAAAATGACCAGCCGTATACGTCGCGAACTAAAGTGTCGGACAAACGAAAAAAAGGCAAACGAAGTTTGTCGAATAGTAAATGCCGAAATGAAAATAGGACAAAATTTTTTTGTGATTCAGATAGGTAACCCCCAGACGCGCGCAGGGCTACACAAGCGCCCTACAAATTGACTTATACTCCTCTGCTCACCAGGAGAGTGTGCTGGCGCACGAGAGGGGGAATGTCGCAGTTAGATTAGGTATAAGATAGGTTAACAATGTATTAGATAATAAGTTAATAAGTTTATTCGCATAACATGATTTTATTTTGTTTTATTTCTATTCGTTATTGTCGTTACTTACTATTGATACCACCTAAGAATAATAATTGTAATCAAATATAAGAATCAAATAAAGGGATGTCGTGGTTGGCTCAGAATATACACATTCACTAGGAAAATAAACTCCGCTAAGTGACGGACAGGCGCACGGTGAATGCCCCGCCCGCCCGGCATTACGGCACTTGGATTCGCCGCGCTTGGATGAGGAACAACCACCGCTCCCCCCCGCCCGGATCGCACTACTTCGTCAATCGCCACTATCTGCGCCGCTGTACCGCCCGTCGAGCAGCAGTCAGCCCCGGCCTCCCACAAGCGGGTCTCACCGGGGTCTGGCCGCCGCAAAAGCGGGTAAGGGCAGCCGCGCTGCCTGCGATCGCGCGCCAAGCGCCCCCAGCGTGCCCTCACCAGGGCCCATAACAACCCCCGACCCCCGCCGATGACATCCAAAGGTGGGGGTGTGCAAATAAATCGTGTGGGCTAAGTACCCACACGCAGAAAAAAGATGCCGCCACCGCCCCCGCTCCCCTCAGGGAGGGCGCCGGTGAAGCCCCCTTTCCACGGCCAATCGACCTGGTCCAAGAGATACTCGGCCATCTCGCTCCGCTCAACCAGAGCAGAACCGTGGCCGCCGAGCGAGCGGCCACCACTAGACCCGCCGCCGCCGCCGCCGCGCCCAATATAAGAGGCCGCGCCGCCGCAGCGCCAGGCGAAGCACGCCACGCCGCCGGCGCCCAACCTGAACCGCCCGCCCTGCGCCCGTCCACCGCGGATGAGAAGGAGGGCAACCCCGACCGCGCCGCCGCCTCTACGGGCGCGCGCCGCAAAACTACTTCCTACGCCGCCGCCACCACATCGTCCACCAATAAGAGGGCCCCGGCTCCCGCGCCACAGCCCGCAGCGCAACCGCAGCGCGCGCCCGTAGCGCAGCGCCAGACCGCGTCGCGACCGCCGCCCGCCCTCGGAGCGGGCCCGGCGAACTCAGCGCTCCGCGCAGCGCCCAGGTCAGCGCCCGCGTCACGATCGCGTCCCGCCCTCGGAGCGGGACAGACGTACTCGGCGCCCCGCGCAGCGCCCGCGCCGCGACCGCAGCCCGCCCTCGGAGCGGGACCATCGAACCCGACGCATCGCGTAGCGCCCGCGCCCGCGCCGCGACAACCCGCCCTCGGAGCGGGGAGCGCCGTGCAAGCCCCGCAGCACACCGGGCTGCTCAGAACGCCGCCATTCGGGGGACTCACTACCCCCACCACTACCGCATCGCCGCCGCTGGTCTGCACCCCGGCACAGGCGCCCCCCGCGACAGCCGCGCTCCCCCCGCCATTGGGGACAAAGCGCAATTTGGAGTCCCCGAAAGAGAGGACCCAAAAACCAAGCCTCCCCCGTCTGGACTTGTCCGCAATGGACACCGGGGACGAACAAACCGACACTGACGCCGACAGCGATGGCGAGCGCCAGGACGAGGCTGCCGCCGGACCGAACTCGATCCCGACGCCCTCGGCGGCGACTACCACACCACAGGCCGCGACCCAGACGCATCAAAAGAAACCACGACCCATCACTGTGGACAATCTCCCGGACTGGCACGCTCATTTCCAGCGGATCCGGGAGCGTCTGGGCCGCTACCCAAATTCCCGCCCATTCGGCAACGGGATACGTTTCCGTCCCGAGGATCATGACGAATACCGAGTGGTCCAAGGGTACCTCGAGGGCCTCGGCGATACCATTTCCTGGTCGGCCCTCCAGCCGAAGGAGGAGATCCCCCTGAAAGTGGCCATCAGGGGGCTCCCAGCAAATACGGACCCGGCAACAATTACGGAGGACCTGGCGGCAAAAAGTTTTGCCCCCATTTACACGCGGCATGTTGATGCGCGCGCAGGGAGACCGGGCTGCATCTTCTACGCGCAGCTCACGAAGACGGAAGGCCTTATCCCGGCAATATACGGGGTCCAGGAGTTGCTGGGGATGTCGGGCGTGGTGGTAGAGGCGTGGCGCGGCAGGAAGGGGCCGGCGCAATGCCATCGCTGCCAGGCCTTCCGGCACTCATCCCACGGCTGCCGCCGCCCCATCAAGTGCGTCCGCTGCGCCGGGCCGCACTTCGCGGGGGAATGCGACAGACCGTGAGACCAGGAGGGCACGTGCGCTAACTGCGATGGCCCCCACCCCGCAAACAGCCTTACGTGCCCCGTTTACAACAGGGAGGCACGAGTCAAGAGGGCTGGCACGGCCCCCCGCACAAACCGTCGCGGGGAAGTCGTGCCACAACAGCGCGTCGTGGAGGCCGCGGAAAACGCCCCCAACTCCCTCACGGCGAGGGCAAACGACGCGGCACCTATGCGCCGCCGCAGTAGAGGGAGGGGCAGACGGGGCAGAGGACAACCCGCCGCCACCACCACCGCCGACCCCACCAACACCCAGACCGCCCCCGCCGCCGCCGCCCAGATTGCCGCCGCCGCCGCCCAAACTGTCACAGCCCGCACCGCCGCCGCTCACGTGCCTGCCCCGGCAGCGCAGACCGGACCGATGCGCGACACTGCCCTCCCCTCCCTACCGACAAGCCAAGATGGCACTAGGGAGAGGACAATAGCGCAGTGCATCGAAATCCTGCAGGGTGTACTCGGCGCCCTGCAGCGAGGAGAGAACCCCGTCCCCGTGATTCTTAGGGGGTTGGCCGACCTTTACGGAGCTGGATAAACCCCTAAAAATCCTTCACTGGAACGCCAATGGGCTAAACACCCGGCCGAAGAGGGAGCTACTGGCGGACGTCTTAAGGAGAGAGCGGATCGACGTAGCCCTAATATCAGAGACTCATCTCAAGGTAGGGGACCCCTTGAAGATACCGGGCTACGTCTGCTACCGCAAGGAGACGTCCCCACACGGCCGCGCCTACAGAGGCCTGGCGGTGTTCATCGCGCGACGGGTAGTGCACCAGCAGCTACCGACGCCCACACTCACAAGCTGCTACGCCCTCGGCGTGAAGCTGCATGCGGAAGGTCAGCACCTGCGGCTGTACGCCTACTACCGGCCCCCCCAGACCAACCTAGCCGAGCACGACCTAGAGCAGATCTTGGACTCGAGCGCACCCACCATCGTCGCTGGCGACTTTAACGCCAAGCACACGGCGTGGAACTCGACCAAGATCTGCCACACGGGCCGCCGCCTACTACGCCACGCCGAGGGGCACAACTACACGGTGCTGGGCCCGGAAGTCCCCACCCACTACCCGTACACCGCGACGCACGAGCCGGACACCATTGACCTGGCGGCAGTCCAGAACCTGACACACTGGCCGGAGCTGGAAGTCCTCGATGACCATATGCTCTCGGACCACCAGCCAGTTGTGATCAGACTGAGGATCGCCGCCACCAGCACACTGACGCCACCAGCGAAGAAAAGGACCGACTGGGAGAGGTTCGCCGCTCACATGGCTGAGCACTCGGATTCCTTCCCGGTAAACTCCGCCGAGGAAGTTGACCGTCTTGCCGAGCTGTTCAGCCGAAACGCCCAGTCGGCCCTCGCCGCCGCCACCACCACGAGCACCGCCACCAGACATCGCCACAGAGATGCGCCGCCGCACATCCAAAGGATGCTAGAGGAGAAGTGGAAGCTGCGACGGCTCTTCAACGAAACCCGCCGCCCCACCCTTAAGACCCGGCTCAACGCCCTCGCCGAGAAAATCGGGAATAGCCTCGCGGCGAACTCCCGCTACTCTTGGCTAGAGGGCGTCGACTCCGCAGCCGATGAAGGATGGGGCGGAATACACCGCCTATGCCGTCGCTTCTCCAAGAAGCCGTTGCCAACCAGGCCACTCCTCGCACCGGATGGCACAATGCGATACCGCGCCGAGGACCGGGCGCACATATTCGCCGAGCACCTCGAGAGCCAGTTCCGACCAAACGCGCCCACTGATGCCGAGCACACTGCACAGCTGGAACGCGAGGTCGAGGGGTATCTCGAGGTCCCACCACCGCCAGAAGAGGACGTCGTCGTCTTCTCCCCCGGCCAGATCCAACGGGCAGTACGGAGAACCCAGCTCCGCAAGGCCCCAGGACCAGACACGATCCCGAACGAGGCACTGCGTCACCTCCCCCCGCGAGCCATCGCGACGCTGACGCGCCTGTTTAACGGGATCGTGAGGACGTGCCACTTTCCCAGCTGCTGGAAGCTGGGAAAAGTTATCATGCTGCCCAAGCCGGGTGTACGATACCGTACAAAAAGATGCATTATATATATGTAAGTGGGTAGACATGTAAAAGGGGAGTTGGGCGTTAACCTCGCCACGCATCGGATCTTTGTAGAACTAGAAATTAGGAAAGTGGAAATTACAGTGTTATTTAAATTTTATGAAAGGCGTTTCCTTTACCTTCACCTGCGCGCTTTCATATGGTCCTTCGGGGAAAAGAAAGGATCTTTGCGCGGGCGGGTTTTAGTGCAGTGCACTACCACGGATAACGGACTCAGTGAGACTCGTGGCTGGCAAGTTGTCGGCGTTACCGTGAACGTTCATCTCCATAAAGTGGCACGCTCACGCAGTGCGTGAAGCCAGTGCAGTGATTAATTGGTGCAGCTCCCGGTACACCGCATCGTTTGGGAGCTGTTTGCAGTCCATGCAACGTCACCGGGTGTTTCCGTCACCAAGTTTCGGCGTGCAGTGCACCCGATTTTCTCCACGGCGTCCAGAAAAAAGTCAGGCGAGCCTAGTTATAAGTTATTTCTGCAGTGCGGAGGCATAAATAGGCTGGTGCACAGTGCGCACATTTTTTTTCGTCTGGCGGCGTGATTTCGACGTTCGTACACCCTTTTGTTGTGTACAGTGTGCATGACTTTCTCCGAGCTAAACATTGTTTCGGAAGAACTATTATGCCTAAGCGGTAAAGTTATACCTACGTGCAGTGCTCGTAATTTCTTAGGCAGCCATTGATAAACATTACATCAACTTATGTTTGAACTGAAAGTGCGTTTTCGTGCGTTATTTACGTTTCATGCCACATAAGTTATCAAAGTGAACTTTATAGCATTTCCAGTAGTTCAATCATAAGCAGTGATTTGCTTGCATAAGCATTCTAGAGGTTCTAGAAAATTCCTCGTACAAGTGTCCATTTATAAAAAACAATCAAATAATTGCGTATATTTTTCGCTGTGCACGAACGAAACGCCGTTTTCGGCAAAGCAGCACGGTGTGACGTCAGACGGCTGTCATTGGTGAGTGCATCGCGCGGCGCGCTGAAGGAGCGCAACGATTCGCGTGTTTTCGCAGTGTTAAAAGTGTGTGATTGGTTCCTAGCGTCAACCTAGATTTTGTTACATTGGCAATATTGGCGAATACAAGCGTCTGTTATGTCTATTTGTGTGGATTTTGTATGCTATTTCTTAGTTCCGCCATTCAAATCAATCTCATTGTTATTGTTTGTTATAACGGAAACTGTGCAATAATTAATAAGGTTCAACAAAATGACTGAGGACATAAAGCGTCTCATAGCAGCCAGGGGACAGTGTAAAGGTTTCATGACGAGGCTGAAAGCCTACATAAGGGACCTAGATCCAGGTAATTATAATTTGGCTATATTTCGTGAAAAGAGGGATCGGTTGGAAAAGGTTTACGCCGAATACATGGAGTTAAATTTGGAAATTTCGTTGATAGATTCCAACGACAAGGAGGCCGTTGACTCTGTCGAGGAGGCGTACTTTGAAATGGCAGCGTACTTTAACGCGGCAATCAATCCGATTCCTGAGCCGGTTGCGGCTACTCCAGGACTCGAGCCATCAGCGCCAGCGGCGAGCTTACAACGCTTGCCGCGGATTGAAATGGAAAAATTTAGTGGCGAGGTAGGCAAGTACCACGACTTCATTACATTATATAGCAGTGTCATTAACAAAGATACTAATCTGTCGCAGTGCGACAAGTTTTATTATTTAAGATCGCTTTTAAGAGGCGAAGCTTTAAATATAATTAAGCATTTGCCCTTAAACAACGATAACTACGAAATAGCGCTCAAGCTGCTTTCTGAGCGCTACGATAATAAGCAACAAGTGATAAATTATCACATAACATCCATACTTGACCTGCCGTGCGTAAACAAAATGTCAGCAGCCGCTATTCGCGAGTTAGTTACTAACACTAAGCAACATTTGGGTGCGCTCAAAAATATGAATGTGCCAGTGCAGTATTGGGACTTGCTCATTGTGACAGTGCTACAGCGCAAGCTTGATCAATACACGCTGAGAGCGTTTCACTTAGAGAAGCAGGGCTTGGATTTGCCGCAATTGCATGATTTGTTTCAATTTCTAGACGATCGGGCTGCCGCTCTTGAAACATTTGGTCATTCCCAAAGTACTGGCCGGCGGAGCAGCTTAGTAGCTGCCACTACTAGCAGCCCCACCAAAGCTTCCACAAAACATACAAGGTGTAAGTACTGCAGTTCCCAATTACACAAGTTGCACCAGTGCCCAGGTTTTAAACTGATAGAAATAGCACGGCGTCAAGACTTTGTAAGTGCAAATAAATTATGCAGCATTTGCCTAAATGAACATCATGGAAAAAAATGTCTTTTCGGCTTTAAATGTTCAGTTTGTAAAGAGAAGCATAACTCTTTATTGCATGACAACAGCATCCCTGGTAAAAGCTCGGACCATGTTAGCTTATTATCAAAGGCCAGTGACAACGTACTCTTGCCTACTGTTAAAGTTAGGTTAATTAACAAGGAAGGCAATCCTATTTATGTCAGGGCAATTTTGGATTCCGGCAGTCAGGTTTCTTTCATAAGGGCTGACTTGGTAAAGGAGATTGACTGTACATTACAGCAATCTGACACCATTATTAGCGGAGTATGTGATGGTCGCACTAAAATAACGCAACAAGCTGCTTTCAACTTGTATTCAACTGCAAATGATTTTAACATGGCAGTCACCTGCCACGTAGTTGGCAATATTACGAGCAAAATGCCACAGTTTGTGGTGGATAAAAGGCAACTTAGTTTGCCTCCAAATGTAAGACTAGCCGACAAAGATTTCCACATTTGCGGCAAAATCAGCATCCTCTTATGTTGCGATATATTCTTCCAGGTGTTGCTGCGGGATCAGCTTCCGGTGCCACCCGGTGAACTATATCTCCACAGCACACGCTTTGGCTACATTATAGCAGGGAGGGTGAAGAGCACTACTGCTAGTGCTGCTTCTCACCTTACTTCAGCCTTTTGCTACAAACCTGTTGGTAACGATTTAAACCTTAATAAATTGGAGAACTCAATTTCACAGTTCTGGCAAACGGAAAAGGTGCCTGAAGTCTTTATTGAAGCCAATTCCGAGCACGAATTAGCGGAAAAGGTATTTAAAGAATCGGTTGTGCTTGAAAATAATAGATTTCAGGTAGCTTTGCCTTTGAAGCAGGATATTAAACAATTGAAATTGGGTGACTCACTCACATGTGCCTTAAAATGGTTTAAAAATTTAGAAATTAGACTCGCTAAAGATCCTGCTTTGTTTCAAAGTTATAAGGCCTTTATTGATGAGTATTTAGAGCTGGGCCATGCTGTTAGCATCCCTATTTCTCATTATAACCTGGATAAACAGACGGCATTCTTTCTCCCGCTGTTCAACTCTCGTGTTGAATATCGGCTTTCGTATGGTAACTTTAAATATAACTTCCGTTTTAGATAGGGCAACACTAGGAGGAACTACTTCCTGTGGCCATTACTACCTCAATTTTCTGCTTTTGAAGTCGCACACGCTGCGCCTAATTTATCGTAATTTCATATAAAGATCGCGCTTTCCGCATAGAAGTTAAAAAGTAATACTCTTAAGAGTGCACGTCACGTCAAGAGAGTTTGGGCGGTGTCTTTGAGGTATCTTTAGGCGAAGACCGGTGGTAAGTCAGATCTGCACGCCCGTTTAGTAGCTGAGAGTGCCTTCAGAGAACAGAAAGCCCCTGGGAGGCTCCAGACCTGGACACTTCAGGTATGTGATTGTGCACCCTCTCTTCGGTCGCGTTTGACGAAGTAAAAATTATTAACGTGTTTCTCGTATTCTCGGATTTCCATGTGTTCAGTCTTTTCTACAGTACAACTTAATTTATCGCGTTTAAAAACATTGGTCCTTCGGCCGTATTGTGAAAAGTGACCTATTTAATGCTGAATTCATTAAAATCATAATTTTCGCGTTGTAATTTTTTGATAAAAAAGTTGAGGGTAAACTTTTAATTGTGTGTATAATGGCGGGCAGGAAGTGTTGATCTTTAGTGTAGTAGAATTTAGTTGGTAGCATTGTGATAGTTCGTGTCATAGCAAATCTTCTTCATTCCGTTCATTCATTCAGTGCGTTTCTTGCGTATGGCAACGTGTAGGTTGCAAGTGTCAAGCTGTCAGTGTCAAGTGGAAGTTTCGTTGATTCGCATCGACATTGTAAACAAAACAACTATTTTGTCGGTTTTCGTTAGTTTTTCGCGTATATTTTAGTTGAATTGTGATCAATATGTCGGACAACGAGTCCAACAGTGATGCCAAGGCAAATATGAGCAGGGTTGAGCGAGATTACGCTATGATGAGAATAGAACTTATTCATGGAACGGATTTAGTAGGTTATGTCGAATCCGATGTAAATTTAATCGCCTCGGATTTCCACCGAGCGCAAAGAGAAGTGATAGCGAATAGTGAAGACTGCAGTGCAGAATTTCCTGTCACTACAGATTTTGAAATGAAAGTTAAGTCAATTTTATCGCGATTACGACAGCGCGCGCCGGTAGTTAAAACAATAAGTGATAGTTGTGAGAATGTTGCCGCGAAGTTGCCAAAGATTCAAATCAAACAGTTTGATGGCAAATTAGAGAACTGGTTGTCGTTTAGCCAGTTATTTGAATCTTTAATTCACAAACGTAACATTTCAAACATTGAAAAACTACACTACTTGTTAACAAGCGTTCAGGGTAAGGCTCTAGATTTAATCAAGAATTATCCTATATCAGACGAGAGTTACCTTGATGCATATAATGCATTAAATGAGTATTATAATAGAAAGCGACAGATTGCATTTAGTTATTATGAAAAAATGCTGTTGTGTGAGCAAGTTAAATCTAAATCTGGAGTTGAAATGGAGAAAGTGAATCGAATCTTTAGGGAAACTTTACAAGTGTTAGAAAAGCTTGGCCTGCCAGATAAAAACTTCATGCTGGTTCATTTATTGTGGTCCAAGCTTGATAAATCTTCCCGTGAAGCATTCTTATTGGAATTTAACTCCAACGATATTCCCAAGTTTGAAGTATTGCAAGAATTTGTGGAGAAACAAATTCGAGCATTGGATGCATCAGATTTAAAGTGCTCTAACAATAATGTGCAAAATAAAGTGCATATCAATGCAACTTATAATCAGAAAAAATCAAAGGTAACTCTTGTCACCACTACAAGTATGTGTGAATTCTGTACTGACCAGCATAGTTTGGCATGCTGTGAAAAATTTATAAAATTAGGTACTGATGCTCGATTTAAATTTGTGAAATCTAGGGGCTTGTGTGTTTGTTGTTTTTCGAGTAACCATAAGGTGAAGCAATGCCAAAAAGCATCCCGTTGTGGTGTGTGTGGGTATTCGCATCATACGCTGCTACATTTTAATAAGATTGAATCATCGGCTCCAGATTCTGATTTGTCAACAAAGCTTGTCGCTAGTGGTTCATCCACCAACAATGTCACTCTGACATCCGCATCGAATAATAATATGGTGTTGTTTGCTACTGCTCGGGTAGCGGTGCGGGATAGTACTGGCCGATACCAGCAAGCTCGTGCATTATTGGACTGTGCAAGTGCAAGCAATTTTATATCACAAGCTTGTGCGAAGCGGCTTGGACTAGATATACATCAGACGGGTGAATCAGTTTCTGGAATTGGAAATTCGGTAGCTAAACCACATGGTTCATTGTCGTGTTCCATTAAACCGATTGGAACAAATTTAATTAATTTTGATTGTGAAGCACTAGTGCTTCCCTCTATCTGCGCTGATCAACCATGTCTTGCAGTTAGATCTTCGGAGTGGTCTCATATTAAGAATCTTACTCTTGCTGATCCTGACTTTGGTGATCCTGGACCAATCGACTTACTGCTTAATGCAGACATCTTCGCTTCATCGTTGCTGAGTGGTCGGAGTCAGGGATGTCCGGGTCAGCCAAAGGCTATTGAAACCCTGTTTGGATGGGTCATCATGGGTGGATGCGATGAGAGCCATTCACAATCTTTCAAAAATTGTCGTCGGAAAGATTGTTTTTTCGTGTCGAATTCTTTGCAATCAAATTTGTCGTTGGATAGTTCTCTAAAAAGGTTCTGGGAGTTAGAAAATGTTAGTAGCCCTAGTGAACCAATCTTGTCGAAAGAGGACCAACTTTGCGAAGATACTTTCGTTAGTAAATTCTGTCGTACGAGTGAAGGCCGCTTCGAGGTACCCCTTCCTTTCGTTGATCCTACGAATAAGCCTATATTTTCGGACACTCGTGAAATCGCGATGCGCAGACTCTTCTCCTTGGAACGCAAGCTTGCTAGACATGCAGATTTTCGTAAAGCTTATGTTTCATTCATGGATGATTACGAGTCTAGCGGTCATATGGAGGAAGTAGGACCTCCCCCAAGTAGTGTTGGGAAATTTTACTATATCCCCCATTTTGCAATCCTTCGACCTGCGTCCGTCAGTACGCCTCTACGTTGTGTTTTCGACGCTAGCTGTCACGATAGCAATGGTATATCGCTAAACGATACGCTTCTGGCGGGTCCTAAGCTGCAAACAAATATCTTTGATATTCTTACCAGATTTCGGTGGCATAAAGTGGTATTCACAGGTGACATTAAAGCCATGTACCGTCAGATTGTCGTGCCGGAAGAGGATGCTGAATACCAGAGGATTTTATGGCGTCAATCAACTGACAGCCCGGTTAAAGATTATATGCTGCGCACGGTTTCGTACGGAGTCAAGTCAGCTCCCTACCAGGCTCTTCGAAGTATCGCGCAGTTAGCTCAGGATTCCGCAGCCGACTATCCTGACGGTTCGCCAGTTTTGGAGAGAGACATTCATGTTGATGATGTTGTCACAGGCGCTGACTCTATCGAGCAGGCTCTACAAATAAGTTCAGACCTTTCTGAGATATTGTCGTCGGGTGGGTTCCATTTAAGAAAATGGACCTCCAATCATAAAGGTTTTATCGCTGATCTTCCTGTCACTGAGTTGTACTCGAGTGATTTTAAATGTTTTGACGAACTTTCAGACTTGTCGCTTAAAATATTAGGTTTGTCGTGGCGTCCACAAACAGATTCGTTCCAGTTTGAGGTTACTACTCCCAATGACCAAAGGTGCACCAAGCGTATGATTCTTTCGCACATCGCACGCATTTATGATCCGTTAGGGTTCTTGTGTCCAGCATCGTTTCATGCGAAATATTTGATGCAGGTTTTGTGGTCATCGGGCGTCCAATGGGAAGAAGACGTACCAGAAGCAATAGCTTCGGAATGGATGCGTTTCAAATCGCAATTGTCGTTGTTAAAATCTGTCGTTATTCCCCGACGCATTGTTCATTCTTTTGTTTCGCTGCAGCTCCACGGATATTGTGACGCGTCAGAGCGTGGATATGCGGCAGTCATTTACTGTCGGGCGGTCAGTGCAGAAGGCTCTACATTTGTAGAGTTCTGTTGCGCGAAATCTAGAGTCACGCCTCTGCATAAACAGTCCATACCACGCCTGGAGCTTCAATCTGCCGTGCTTCTGTCAGATCTAATGCTCTCGGTGAAGGAGGCTTTAAGACCTCTACATAATGTCTCGGAAGTTTTCGCCTGGTCTGATTCAAGCGTAGCTTTGGCTTGGATCCAGTCGTGCCCGTCGCGCTGGAAGACGTTCGTGGCTAATAGGGTAAGCCATATACAGGATATTATCGCTCCTGATCGCTGGCGCCACGTGAGCACTCTACATAACCCCGCCGACGTTGGGTCGAGAGGATTGTTGCCCGAAGATCTTGTTGAATGTGATCTTTGGTGGCGAGGTCCCTCCTGGCTCCTAAAAGAAGAAAAGGACTGGCCTCGGTCTACATTGACTGGGCCACCAAACAGTTCTGTCGCAGACGAGCAACGACTTTGCAGTCTAGTTGTTGCAAACGATCCTCATTTGATTGATGAACTCCTCAACAGGTTCTCCTCGCTTTTCACTTTAAAGCGTGTGTTAGCCCACTGTTTCCGTTTCCTACGATCGTCTAAATATGGAAAGATTGTCGGATCTCTACAGTCGTCTGAAACGACTACGGCTCTCATGTTTTTAGTAAAACATGTGCAGCTTACTATGTTCGGTGTAGAGATCAATCACTTGAGAGAGGGTCGTTTGAATTCATTGCCAAAGTGTTTGCGCAAGCTTTCGTTGTTTATTGACACCGCGGGTATTCTCAGGGTGGGCGGTCGCTTAGTCAATTCTCCAATCAAATTTTCGATAAAGCACCCCATACTATTGCCTCGCTCCCATAGATTAACGGTTTTAATCATTGACGAATATCATAAAAGATTTCTACACCCCGGTGCTCAAACTTTACAGAATCTACTGTCGCAATCATTTTGGATTCTGTCGCCCAAGCGAGCCATTCAGGCCGTGATTAGTGGTTGCGTTAAATGCTTTCGTGTCAACCCATCGCCGGCTTCGGCACCGCTAATGGGAAATCTTCCTCTTTGTCGTATTTCTCAAATAAAACCCTTTTCGAGTGTCGCCATTGACTATGGAGGCCCTTTTGATATCGCTTTCGGACGTGGACGAGGCGCTAGAACATACAAAGGCTACATTTGTGTATTCGTTTGCACCAGCACTAAGGCTATCCATATAGAACTTGCTTCGGAATTATCGACGGAAGCCTTCCTTTGTGCGTTAAAGCGATTTGTCGCACGTCGTGGACGGTGTAGCGATATTGTCTTTGATCAGGGTCGCAACTTCGTCGGGGCAAGTAATTATCTTGGTTCCATTATGAAGAGCGCAGCTGATGCACAAGAGATTAAATTTTCATTTAACCCACCGGGTAGCCCGCACTTCAACGGCTTAGCCGAGGCTGGGATCCGCTCGGTCAAGACGCATCTCGCTCGAGTCGTCGGTAATCAAAGGTTAACCTTCGAGGAATTTTACACCGTCCTCACACAAATCGAAGCAATGCTTAACTCTCGTCCATTGACGCCTCTAAGTTCGGATACAAACGACCTGTCGGCGCTTAGCCCTGGACATTTTCTTACTTTAGAGCCTTTGTCGATTATTCCTGAAGAGAATCTTGTTGATCAAAAGATTAGTGTTTGTCAGCGATGGAAGCTGATTCAAAAAATGCATCAAGACTTTTGGCGCAGATGGCATGCGGAGTACGTATACACACTTCAACAAAGGACAAAATGGAATAAGGTTAACACAAACATTGTCGTTGGTACTTTGGTCTTGTTAATCAATGAACAGACAAGTCCGTTAAAATGGCCTTTAGGTCGCATCTCAGCTCTACATCCGGGAGCTGATGGTGTATGTAGAGTCGTCACGGTCAAGACGGCCACTGGTCAGTACAGAAGGCCAGTCGTGAAACTGTGCCCACTGCCACTGGCTAACTAATGTTCTAGGTATTAACTTAGAGTCATAGTTTTAAGCAATCTGTCTAGTTTTAACGTTTATTAGTATCGTAAATACTGCTTATTTAGGTGAGCGGAATGTTCAACTCTCGTGTTGAATATCGGCTTTCGTATGGTAACTTTAAATATAACTTCCGTTTTAGATAGGGCAACACTAGGAGGAACTACTTCCTGTGGCCATTACTACCTCAATTTTCTGCTTTTGAAGTCGCACACGCTGCGCCTAATTTATCGTAATTTCATATAAAGATCGCGCTTTCCGCATAGAAGTTAAAAAGTAATACTCTTAAGAGTGCACGTCACGTCAAGAGAGTTTGGGCGGTGTCTTTGAGGTATCTTTAGGCGAAGACCGGTGGTAAGTCAGATCTGCACGCCCGTTTAGTAGCTGAGAGTGCCTTCAGAGAACAGAAAGCCCCTGGGAGGCTCCAGACCTGGACACTTCAGGTATGTGATTGTGCACTCTCTTCGGTCGCGTTTGACGAAGTAAAAATTATTAACGTGTTTCTCGTATTCTCGGATTTCCATGAGTTCAGTCTTTTCTACAGTACAACTTAATTTATCGCGTTTAAAAACACCCGCATTTTCCAATTTTTAATCCGAACAGTGCAACCACTCGGATGCGGGTCGTATTTCATGCTAGTGTACCAAGTTTAAGCAAGGTTTCGTTGAATGATGCCTTAGTAAATGGCCCTGTTGTGCAAAATGATCTATTCAGCATCCTAATTCTATTTAGGTTATTTAAATATGTTGTAAATTGCGACATACAAAAGATGTACAGACAAGTTTTAGTGCAACCATCACACCGCCCATTACAAAACATTCTGTGGAGGGAGTCTCCTCATAAAGATATACAATGCCTGCAGCTGCAAAGAATAACCTATGGTTTGAAAAATAGCGCGTTTCTCGGTACTCGATGTTTGCTCGAGTTAATAGGTATAGGGACCGCTTTCCCCTGGCTGCAGACGTATTGCTGCACAATCAGGGATCGGAAACCGTTATTTTTTGTAAACCGGTTTCGGCCATTGACCCCAAACCGAAATGAATCGTGTTTTTGGTTAAAACCGTTTTAGTCGAATTTCGTTTCTGTTGAACGAAATATACCGGTTTTAGGCCGCTTCAGTTTCTGTTGAACGAAATAAATTGGTTTTAAGCTTCGTTTCTGTTGAACGAAATCAATTGGTTTTAAGCTTCGTTTCTGTTGAACGAAATTAACCGGTTTGATTGAAGTGGTCAGAGATACAATGAGTCATTCTTTCTCACTTTCACATATGGACGGCTAAGTTACCTACCTACTTCACTCGAATCGAATTTGACTGCGCGGCAGTGCGGCACCGCCAGTCGCCAGGGTGATGACATTACCAATACCATACCGTCTTTCAGGGCGCGCGTGGGTTTTTCTTTTTTTACTACTTTACTCATTGTATTGTAATAGGCCCATAAGTGAATGCAACTGTGCAAACTGCAAGTTCGATATGGATTCTTACGTTCCCGATTCCCAACCGTTTTTCAACGAAGAAGCTCGAGAAGAGACTGCGCCTCATTCAAATGCTGAGAAAAGTGAGTAGAACTTACTCATAATAAGGTTAAATTAAATCATGCAGCTTGCATTTAGTAGAGAGCTCTCTGTTCATGCACAGAGAGAGAGCTATGGGCGACAGCCATAAATACTTTTTCTCATGCAATGAAATGTCGTCATTACGTGCGTTATTATATAACAGGCTTCAAAGTATCACATGTCGGGCGGAACAACTCGAGAGAACTGTAAAGGAAATTCATACAAAATTTAAGGCCTAGGACGCGAAGTATTTAAAAAAAAATTCATTCCACGGTTTGTGGCACAGCATCACGGCGTTCAGCCATGAGTTTTAGTTTGATTTCTTGGAGTTTTTTTCCATTTATTTCATTGCATGTTTGAGATAAGCCCTACGGTCGGCCGTCTATACCTACTCACCCAGCCCGGCAAGCCCTTCTTACCGGCTTCTGCAATAATGTACTATTATTCTATATTCCAAATACATTTTTTTTTGTCTCGATCTCACCCTTACCAAATGACCTTGATATGTTAAGTAAGGTTTTGGCGGCCTTGCGCGTGAACACGAAGTGCATGAGCATACAATGCAATCCCCAGTTGTTAAGGGCAGTAGCCTCACTAGATGATCATTTTCAAAACACATTAAATGAGCCTGAGAATTAATCTAAAAAAATTGGTTTTATCCTTTGATGTTTCATTATTCGTATTAACTACCTACTTTATTTATCTATTTAGTTAGTTTTATTTATCTTTTTAGTGTCCGTGCTCGACCGATGATCGATCGAAAGATCGATGTATGTAAGAGCCCCCAATATTTATTTATTTATA
The DNA here is from genome assembly GCA_945867215.1 of Epinotia demarniana. Lineage (NCBI taxonomy): Eukaryota > Metazoa > Arthropoda > Insecta > Lepidoptera > Tortricidae > Epinotia > Epinotia demarniana. The sequence continues at coordinate 13,938,439 of OX244283.1, forward strand.
TTAGATATCTATGAAGTATTTTATGATCGCCATTTTGTAACATTTGACATATATCACATTTTTTAAAAATTTAATACTGATTTCCGATCCAAATTCAACGAGAAAAAGAATGTTGGAAAATAGTTCATCTCCGTCATTGCTCTCATCAAAGGTGCAACGTCGGGTGAAAAGTGACACAGAATCCGACTTAGAATCAGAAAGGGATAATAAAGCACCGGTTACGAAATGCATTAGCTGTGTATTTGACAAAGAGGTAGATAAAAGAATTCATCATTTTGGTAATTTATTGATCGGTGAACTTCAGTTCGTACCCCCATGTATGCGATCCCATGCATATATGGCCATACTGAAATACGTGGATTCCTTGAAACATACACATCGTATTGAATGAAAAAATACTGTTTAAGAAAATTTTATTTTATAATGAACAGAACCTTGATTGATTATCTTTAAGTAAAAAATATAAGTAATTACCTAACTGAACAATTATTCGTTTGTTAATAATCAACCCTAAAAAAAAACATTCATACTCAACTAAAGTCTCCTTGTCCTATATACGACATATAATAATGAAAAGTTTCACCTATGTTTATTTGTTTTGCTTTTGCTTTGGCTCTTTTATTTAAACCAAACGCTTGTATTTTATACGAGTAGGTGTTCATTTTTCATTACACCGATGCAAGTTCAATTAGTCTAGGAGGCATTCTGCTGCAAAGACCTCACACAGGCACGCCATTTCGAGCCGTTGCATACTTTAGCAGACAAACGACAGATGAGGAACAACATTACCATTCGTATGAATTGGAGACATTGGCGGTTGTCACCTCTCTAAAACGTTTCCGGGTTTATCTAATAGGCATTACATTTAAAGTGGTTACAGATTGTAACGCTTTGCGCACTACGCTGACTAAAAGGGACCTAATTCCGAGAATCGCTCGTTGGTGGTTTGACGTATTAGAGTTTACCTTTGCAATCGAATATAGACCGGGGGCACAGTTAGCACATGCAGACGCACTCAGCCGCAACCCATTACCTCTGGAAAAGGAATATGTTACTGCAGTAATGCAAGTTGAAGAGGTTAATTGGCTACAAGCGGTGCAAATCAGCGATCCAAAATTGTGTCATGTTAAAGCGGTGTTGGATACAAAATGCCAAGAAGCGAAAAATATAAGAAATAATTACGTACTAAAAGATGGCAAAATATATAGAAGAATAGGAGACGAACTAAAATGGGCGGTCCCTCGGGACGCACGCTGGAAAATTATGCAGCAATGTCACGACCAATCGGGTCACTTCGCTTATCTTAAAACTCTTGAAAAATTGAAAAGGGATTACTGGTTCCCCAGAATGACACAATTCACCAAGAAATATGTACGGGCTTGCATACCTTGCGCACACGCTAAGACGCCGGGTGGTAAAAAACAAGGTAACCTACATCCGATTCCTGTAACTAGTGCATCATTTCACTGTTTTCATATAGATCATCTAGGACCGTTTGTGAAAAGCAAACGTGGAAATATGTACATTCTCGGTATCATTGACAGTTTTACGAAGTTTGTGATACTTCGGGCAGTCAAAAACACAAAAAGTAAGACGTCTATCAATGTGCTGAAAGACGTCTTTTCTCTATTCGGAACTCCCAAAAGCTTGATATCAGACCGTGGAACTAGCTTTACTTCAAACGAATTCAAAGCGTACATTGTTTCGGTTGGAGTAAAACATACACTAAATGCTGTAGCGACGCCCAGAGCAAACGGACAAATTGAACGATACAACCGTTCCGTTCTTGCTTCATTAACAGCTTTATGCCATGGAGACGATGATCGTGACTGGGATTCAAAGTTAGCTGAAGTTCAGTGGAGCCTGAATAATACGGTTAATCAAACTACCGGCAAAAGTCCTGCTGAAGTGATTTTCGGAAAACCTACAGTAAGCGTGTCTGAAGGTCACTTACATGATGTGTGTGAAAAGGAAGTGGTACCTCAAGAAGCCATCGAAAAAATTAGAGAACAAGTAGCAGGAGCAATAGAGATTCAACAAGGAAAAATGAAGATCAGATACGATAGCAAAAGGTGCGAAGCCAAATCGTATAAGGTTGGTGATTTAGTTATGATCTAAAAGAATTCCAAGACACCCGGTGAAAGTAATAAACTCGTTTCCCCCTTTAGTGGTCCATATCGCGTGACAGCCGTTTTTGATCACGATCGTTATGAGGTTAGCAGTGTTGAAGGTTACTCTAAAAATAAATATAAAAATGTATATCCGGTTGATAAACTTAAACCGTGGGTTCGATTTGCCGATTCAGAGAGCGATAGTAATTTTGATGACAGTGAGTAATTTCACTCCCTTATAGTTTGGTTGATTAATGCTATTAAAAGATAATCATTTAATTTTTAGTGTATTAAATCACTTGATGTTATTGCACTATAACTATTTCAAAGCTTTGAATATGTTATCATGTCTTGCCGATACCTTTCCTTATCCTTCCATCCCAACATCTCTCAATAATGAACTGCGACGGTTGGGAGTGGCCACGGCATGTTGCCATCCAAGGGCTTATGACATGTGGAACAGCAACCGTGCAACAACTTCTGGAGGAGGCTGAATCCGGTGATCGACGCAAGCAGTTTGTCAGATCACGATTGCTTATCTGGAGGAGGTCGAAGTACCAGGTGTGTACAAGCGGTACCCAGGACTTACATGATTATTCTGGAGGAGGCCGAAGCACCTAGTGTGTGCAAGCGGTACCCAGGACTTAAATGATTATTCTGGAGGAGGCCGAAGCACCTAGTGTGTGCAAGCGGTACCCAGAATATGATTACTCTGGAGGAGGCCGAAGCACCTAGTGTGTGCAAGCGGTACCCAGAACTTATATGATTATTCTGGAGGAGGCCGAAGCACCTGGTGTGTGCAAGCGGTACCCACTACTTATATTGTTATTCTGGAAGCACCTAGTGTGTGCAAGTGGTAGCCAGGTGTCTCCTTTTGGGCTGCGCCAAATTATATAAAGGCAATATGTAATAAATTTTTTTTTTGTTTATTTTACTGTTCGTAGGACATCGGGCGGAGCCAGTTGTACCTACTTCCCCCACCACCAGACGCAACATTATGGTTCGCTACGGAAGGACTACGCTAAATGGAGCAGAAAGATGTCATGCAGACAGGGCACCGGGTGATTGCGGTGAACGGGAACATTCGGGCGATGCAATTGTCTCAAACAGAATTTAGTTTTTATTTTATTTTTATGAATGGGGACATTCTCGTACGATATGATGGCCGAAAGAAGAGACAGAAGACGATTAAGTGTATATGAATATTAATATTAATATTTTTTTTTTTGTTTAATGTGAGCGTTGAGGCTAAGTAAATAATAGCTAGATTCAACTTGAATTTATATTTTAATACCTTCGTGTCTGGGCCAGACACTATTTCAGGATGGCCGACTGTTGTCGTTGTGTGTTGTTAAATAATGCGATATTTTAATTAATTTTTATATGTATCGAGTCTAGTGCCGGTCTTAACGTGAAAATCGTCACGTCTGGTGAACGTGGATCGGTCACTTTTTAACTTTCTAAGAGCGTGGCAACACACTCAGCTCTGTCAGACTGCGTAAAAGAAAACCTACATGTGTTGATATAAAAACTATTAGAAATATAAAGGTATTACATTAATATCAAGTCCTATTGGAGTTTTTTTAATAAAATTTTACCCAAAACTGGCACAGCACTTCAAAAGTTATAAAGTAACGGTAAAACTTATCAAAACAATCAGAGCTGATCCTCAATTGGCACTGGCGGCAGCGCAAATAAACATAAACAAGCAGGCTCAGGTTGAGATTCACGCGGCGAACCGAATGAAACAGAAATACAAACTTTTCTTCATGTGAAATAGAGATAGCGCGAGACGGCAGCGATGCGTCGGCGCTTTCAAAGGAAAGCGGCACGCCGCACGCACCAAGCAAGGCGCGCGGCTGAGTTTAACCGGTTTAATAATGTTCAACGGAAACGTTTATATTTTGTTCTTCTCGAATACTGGTAACCGAAATGACTTAACGGTTTAATAATGTTCAACGGAAACGTTTATATTTTGTTGTTCTCGAATACTGGTAACCGAAATTACTTCGATCTTTTGTAAAACGTTACTGTGATAAACCGGTATATGGAAGAACAGAAATAATAACCGTTTAAACCATAATTATTTTGGTTTTTTGAAACCGGTTCCGATCCCTGTGCACAATACATATGTTGATGATGCAAGTATAGCTTGTAATGACAAAGAACTTGTAATCAAAACTCGCGATGAGTTAATAAATTTGTTAAAATTAGGCGGTTTTAGCCTGCACAAATGGTGTGCTAATGATAATTCGCTTCTGTGTGATATCCCATCCGAATGTAAAAAGGAGGGACAAGAAGTTCACTTTTCTGAGAACAAAGACTCAGATTTTGTAAGAACATTAGGTCTTAAGTGTAACCTAACTGATGATACTTTGATAATTAGTTGCCCTAAGCAGGCTGTGCTTGATAGTTATACAAAGCGAACAGCTTTAAGCTTCGTTAGCAAAATCTTTGATCCGCTTGGTTTGGCAGGCCCAATTGTGGTTAAAGCTAAATTATTAATGCAGGCGATTTGGCTTGCAGATGTTCAGTGGGATTCGTCTTTGCCTGAAAAGCTAAACGGAGAATTTAAGACTTTTGCAAATAGCTTACTTACAATGACAGATATTTTCGTACCACGGAATATAGATACACAAAACGCACACTCCATAGGTATTTACGGATTTGCCGACGCTTCAAATGTCGCTTATGGATGTTGCTTGTATTTGAGAGTTGTGGATAAGGATTGCAAGGTTAGCGTGGCTTTGCTATGTTCAAAGTCACGTATAAACCCGATTAAGAAGCTTTCCACGCCTCGCGCAGAGCTAAATAGCGCTTTGTTATTAGCAATGCTGGCGCACAAGGTGTACGATATAATAAAGTTAAAATTTGATGTAAACGTGTATCTATATCTCGATTCGCAAGTAGTACTTGCCTGGTTGAAAATAGAGCCTGTCAAACTGACTGTTTATGTAGCAAATAGAGTTAAGGCTATTCATGATTTGACTAGGAATTTCTCCTGGCATTACATAAATACGGCATTGAATCCTAGTGATTGTCTCTCTCGTGGAGTAGAGCCGCACCTTTTGCAACAGAACGCGTTGTGGTTCCATGGGCCTACTGTTTTAAGCAACCCCGATTTTACGCCAATTGCGGATGAAAAAGTAATGCCAGGGAAAATACCCGAGTTAAAAACTGCTCTAATAAGTGCTACTCCGAATGATGAAGTAGCGTTGTTCAATGACTGTTCTAGTATTAAAAAAATGAAACGAACCGTAGCGTGGTGCTATAGGTTCATAAATAATTGTAAAGCCTGTGTCGCACAGGACTATAATAAAAGGAATACGGGATGTTTAACGCCTCGCGAATTAAAACACTCATTAAACGTAATTATTAAACATGAGCAACACAAATGTTTTAGCGATGAAATCAAGGCTCTAAAAATTAAAAAACTCGTTAAGGGTAAGTTAGATGAGTTAAACCCATTCCTGTGTTCGATGAACCTTCTTCACATGCGGATGTTCCATATTCACAAAAACACCCTATTATTTTACCTAAGGGTTCAAAAATCACGCACTACATTATCGAGAATGAGCATCGAACATTATTGCACGCTGGAGCAAAGCTTGTGTTAAACAGCTTGCGTTTAACATACCATATAATGAATGGGATTAGAGAAGTAACACACGTACTCTACAAATGTATTGTTTGTTTCAAGTTGAAAGCGAAGCAAGCCCAGCAACTCATGGGCTCGCTCCCTTATGACAGAGTTAACGCCTGTAGAGTATTTAAGAAGGTAGGAATCGACTACGGGGGTCCATATACTGTAAAAATGTATCGTGTAAGAAAACCTATCCTGTATAAAGCGTACATCGCACTGTTCGTATGTTTTACCACAAAAGCTGTACATATTGAAGTGGTCTCGGACTTGACAACAGAGTGTTTCTTGAATGCTTTCAAAAGGTTCATTTCCCGTAGAAATAAGCCATCAGTCGTTTTTTGCGACAATGCGAGTACGTTTAAGGGAGCTAATAATCAATTAGTCGAATTGTACCGATTACAGTCTGCGGCAAGCCACCAGCAGTCAGTCATAAATCATGCAGCTGAAATGGGGATTGATTTCAAATTCATACCGAGCTACAGCCCTGTTTTTGGAGGCTTGTGGGAGGCTGGCATCAAAAGCGTCAAGTATCATTTAAAACGAGTTGTGGGCACAGCCGTTTTGACATACGAGGAGCTGAACACAGTTGTTATACAAATTGAAGGAATATTAAACTCGCGTCCTCTAACGGCCTTGCCTACGACTGACCCCACCGAAATGCCTTACTTGACCCCTGCACATTTTTTGACGGGTGATTCATTACTTTCATATCCAGAAAATGATTGTACTCATGTACCAACTAATCGTTTAAAATTCTGGCAACAATGTACCCAGATGGTCCAAAATTTTTGGAAGCAATGGCACAAACAATATCTCATTCAGTTGCAGAATCGGGCAAAATGGCGCTTAGAGAAAATTAATGTTAAAGTTGGTGCATTAGTACTATTCAGAGAGGAAAATGTGAGTCCTCTAAGGTGGCCATTGGCCAGGGTAGTGGAAGTGTTTCCAGGCCCGGATGGCAAAGTGCGAGCACTTTCCATTAGAACCGGTAAAGGTTCTATAGTTAGGACTAGTATTCATAAGATATCTGTGCTCCCAATTGAGACTGATTAGAACTAACTTACTCATCACTTTAGTTTAAATTAAAAATATATAATGTCTGATCAGATCTCGGTTGTGTGTGCAGCTTCACTTGCTAGACAGATAGTAACATTTTGTTAAAAAATAAAATGATGTTTTTCTTGTCATAACTTCTTAGTTCATGTTAATTAGTTAGCTAATGTTAGGAAGTTAGCAGGGTTGTAAAAAAAAAGACAAGTCATAGTTAAAATAAGTTTTTTTTTACTGTCATTTTGTCCCGCTAGGGAGTATGTACGATACCGTACAAAAAGATGCATTATATATATGTAAGTGGGTAGACATGTAAAAGGAGAGTTGGGCGTTAACCTCGCCACGCATCGGATCTTTGTAGAACTAGAAATTAGGAAAGTGGAAATTACAGTGTTATTTAAATTTTATGAAAGGCGTTTTCCTTTACCTTCACCTGCGCGCTTTCACCGGGGAAAAACATTCTCCGCCCTGAGAGCTACCGCCCCATCACCCTGCTACCCACGGTGTCAAAGGTGTTCGAGCGGCTCCTTCTCCACCTCTTGACACCGCACATCGAGCCCCGCGCAGAGCAGTTCGGCTTCAGGGCGGAGCACTCGACGACCCTCCAGATCGCCCGGATCCTCCACGTCGCAGCGACGGCGCGGAATAAAAAGGAGCACGCGGTGGCGGTGCTCCTTGACATGGAGAAAGCTTTTGACCGGGTCTTGGCACGCAGGCCTGGTCTACAAAATGACTACATCCACAGCGCCAAGACGGCTCGTGCACATCGTGGCCAGCTTCCTCGCCGATCGCAGCTTCCAAGTTGTGGTCGAAGGCAAGCTCTCGGCGAGGAAACCCATCGCAGCCGGAGTCCCCCAGGGAAGCTGTTTGTCGCCCGCGTTGTACGCGCGGTACACCGACGACATCCCAGTGGAAGGGGGGGCCACACTCGCGCTGTATGCCGACGACGCGGCATACATCGCGACGTTCTACAAGCTCCCGCACGCAGCCGTCAAGATCCAGCGCACATTGGACTTACTACCAGACTGGCTGGACCGCTGGCGACTGAGGGTGAACGTGGCGAAGACCCAGGCCCTCACCCTCAGTCCGAAGAGGAACCAGCCACCGGAACTCCACCTACTCGGACAGCCTCTTTCGTGGTTGCGGACTGTTAAGAACCTGGGCGTCACCATCGACCGGCAACTTAACATGTCCGCCCACGTAAAGAACACCATCAACCAGGCGAGAACGGCCCGGGCGCTACTCACTCCTGTGATGAAATCGTCCCTCCCCCTGTCCGCCAAGATTGGCATTTACAAGGGGTACATCAGGTCACGGTTGACCTATGCAGCCCCCGCGTGGTACGCGCTGGTGGGAGAGTGCAAAAGACAGCGACTCCGCGCTCAACAGTCGCTGGCGCTCCGCACCGCAGCCGACGCGCACTTTTACGTCAGCAACAAAGTGCTTCACCGTGACCTGAAAGTCGAACACCTGGACGATTTCATCAACAGACTGACCAGGGCTATGTTCGAGCGGGCAGACGGCTCGCGCCTGACGCACCTGCAGGACATAGCCCCACACCACTCCCGGCCGCCCGACAAGAGGGCATTACCGCGGGACCTGATCCGCATGGATCCGCCAGCCACCCCCTGACTCGACACAAGGATGTTCCTGCAGTGCCGTCGGCTCGCTGGGCCTCTCCTAAGGGAGTCCCACCCGGCAGGGCTTGACCGCGCCGACGGACGAAGCAGACGACCCCACCGGACCTGACGGGTTTTTAAAAAACCCACCCCAGCCACCCGTCCGTTGTAGCGGACGGCGATCGAAACCGCCAGAAGCGGCACAGCCGCGCCAGGCTTCCCCGAGCCCCTCAGGGGCTTGAGCGACAACCACGGTATTACGGCACTTTTTCTGCCCGCTGACGCCGAGTCGAGCGCACGCGCTCCTCGTTGCTCGCTCCTCGCTGCCTGCTCGCAGACCCGCGCGACTCTGTGCGCGCCCCCACCACCCGGCCCCCACCCGCGTTCGCTCGCGCGACGCGCGGCACGCCGCTATCGCTGCGCCCGGGTTTTTACCTGCGCGCGCGCCCCTTTATTTACCACGGTGTGCCGTGCCGTGGTAAATTTTCACTGTGCAGTGTACGAGACATGGACTCCATTAGTTAAGACTCTTAAGTGTTAGTTCCTAGTGTTTAAACCTTTTTAGGTTTAAGTTTTTTCTGTGTATAATTGTGTATATTGTGTCTTCGTCATGGAGAACGACGGCGATATCTTAGAATATCTGCGGGTCCATCACCCCACTGTGTGGGATGAAATCCAAGCAAAAGCGATCTTGGGACGGCCGCCATCGGCGCCTCTCACAGTTTACGACAAACGCAAGCTCCGCACCCAGCGCAGCAGACCATCAGGTGAGTCAGTGCCATACACGAACAGTGCCTTACATAAACTCACACCCACCGCTGTCCCTACAGCGACTCTCACTACGTCATCAGTAGTCACCACGTGTACCGACACGTCTGAATCTAGGCCATACATTGCCCCTGCCCCCTTCTTAACTAATGCTGCCTCACAGCAAATGTCCCAAATATCTGGCAAACAAGTTGTCATCCGCCAGCTACCCGGCCTCACTGGCCCTGGCGTACACTATGGAAACCGCGAGCCTGAGTCTCACAGCCCTAATTTCATTTACCCCGCGTCCCAGACAGATCCAGCTCTCCCCTTCCACTCGGGCAAGGCTCTTACGCGACCCCTTTCAATAACTCGGTCATAGCCCCGCATTCCACACTCCCATCTCAGTCGTCAGACGACACACAGCTTCATTAAGGCCAGGGCACCCGCGCTGAATTCGCGCAAACGCGCCCCTCTAACGAACTCGCCTCCGACACCGATCTGGCACGGATAAGCTAGCCAAATACCACTCACTCCTCTCCACAATCAAAAATTTCACCACCCACAATGGATAACACACCCATACAGAAAAACTCACACTCACGCACACAACCCCGATCTTTAGAGATCGGGTTTTTCAACGCCAGAGGCCTTAGTGCACAGAAAATGGAAGTCGATAGCTTTATTAAAAAGAACAATCTAGATATACTCCTGGTCCAAGAGACATTTTTAAAACCCGCATACAGGGACCCCAGAATTTGTAATTACAATACCATCAGGAATGACCGACCAACGCAAGGTGGTGGTACACTCATCTACTATAGAAGATCACTCCACATTAGTCCTATAAACACACCACAGCTACTCAACATGGAGGCATCCGTCTGCCGGCTAGCCATGACCGGACACTCCCACATAACTAATCAACCGCCAGGCAAGGATATTCTGCAATCCGACCTGCTTGCTTTGCTGGAGTTGGACAAATCAATCTTATTGGCTGGTGACTTCAACTCCAAGCATACGCAGTGGAATTGCAGACTATCTACGCCTAACGGTAACAGATTGAGGCGTATAGCACTCGAACACAACCTTGACATCTATGCTCCTCCCGAACCCACACACTACCATGACAACTCTGACTACAGACCAGACATTCTCGACATAGCCCTCTTAAAGAACGTCTCACTCCGCTTTAGATCTATAACAGTACATCACGAACTTGACTCAGACCACAGACCAGTAGTCCTCCGCCTAGGCCCTTCACCCGAGTCGACAATAGCCAAACGGACGTTGTCGACTGGGTGAAGCTAGGCAAAACCTTAGCTTCAGACCCTCTCCCCCAACTCACTACACTCTCCAAAGACATTAAAACAAAAGAAGACACAGACACTGCCATCCAACAAGTAACCACCACCTTGCAAACAATCAAGGCAGATTGCTCGCGCGAAATAACAATAACAGACGACCGCCGATACTGCCTTCCCGAGCATATTAAAAAACTTATGCATGCCAAGAATTTTGTTGCCCTTCATGACTATGATAGATGTCCGCATACCACCACTAAAACTCAGGCAAATAAACTCCAAAAGGCGGTGAAGCGCGAGATCAGCAAATTCCGGAACGAAAAGTGGAATGACTTTCTCTCGGAGATCTCTCCACATCACCAGGCTTACTGGAATGTGGCGAGATCTCTGAAGAAGGATACGGTAGTATCCATGCCTCCACTTGTCGTTCCGGATGCTGCTGCTCCTGCCTTCACTGACCTAGAAAAAGCCGAGTGCCTAGCGACAAGCTTGGAGAGCCAATGCTCACCTAGCACTATCCACCCCGACATTGACCACATCAACTTCATAGATAACGAGGTAGCCCGCTTCTCCCTTCTCCCCCCTGATGACAGCGACCCACTAGAACCCGTCACCTCCGCTGAGTTCAAACCTATCCTTATCAATAACCTAAAAATTAGGAAATCGCCTGGTGAGGACGGGCTTCCAAATAGGCTTTTCAAGCTCCTTCCCGATTCTGTCATAAACTTCCTAGTCCTAATCTTCAATGCGGCTCTGTCCAACTGTCACTTTCCTGATGTCTGGAAATCGGCGACGGTCATAGGCATCCATAAACCCGGCAAACCTTCTAATATCCCCTCCAGTTATCGCCCCATCAGCCTCTTGAGCACAATGGGCAAGCTGTACGAACGCATTCTGCTCAAAAGGTTGAAACGGCACGTAAGCCAAAACAACATCATTATTGATGAGCAATTTGGCTTTCGTGCCGGGCACTCCTGTCCACAGCAAATCCATCGCATTGTGGAGCACACGCTCTACTGGATGAACACCTGGAAACGGCCGGTTCCTACCAGCGCCATCTTCCTCGATATAGCGAAAGCCTTTGATAAGGTGTGCCACAACGGTTTGTTATACAAACTTTACTCAATTGGAGTGCCACGCCAGATAGTTCACACCATCAGGGACTATCTTGACTGTCGAGGCTTTCGCTAGAGAGTCGAGGGTACCCTTTCGGATGTTCATCCCGTCACAGCGGGTGTTCTGCAAGGCTCTGTCTTAGCCCCCACCCTCTTCTCTCTCTTCATTAATGACATCCCCAAGACTCCGGGTGTAAATTATGCTCTGTTTGCGGATGACACCGCTATTTACGCGACGTCTCCGCACCCATCCAGGCTGAGCAAGATCCTCCAGAGCGCAATCAGTTCCCTCGGGTCGAGGTCAACCCGGATAAAAGTCAGGCAATAATCTTCACCCGTCGTCTTGGTTATGCCAAAATCCTCTCCAAACACACTCCTATTACCCTTTTCAACACCCCCATTCCGTGGGTTTCACCTTGACCGTCGCCTTAATTTCCACAGGCATATCAAAGTCGTCAGAGACAGAGCCGCCTTCATTTCCGGTCGCCTTAAATTCCTAATAAATAAATCTTCTAAAATGTCTGTCCACAATAAACTTCTTCTTTACAAAGCTTGCATTAGGCCCGTCCTCACCTACTCTTCATCTGTCTTTGCCCATGCCTCGAAACCTAAACTAAAGTCATTCCAAGTTCTACAAAATAGATACCTACGCAAAATAGCCAAAGCCCCATGGTACGTTAGGAATACTGACCTACACAAGGACCTCAAAATGCCATCAATCAGATACCACCTCAAGATGTTATCTAAACATGTCCACGAAAAGGCCGAAACCCACACTAACACCCACTCATAAAGGCCTTCTGCAACTATACCTCGCTGTTAAAAAGACGTCCAAAAAACGCTCTTTTGGACAGCGACGACGACATCACGTTGGTACACGAGGAGAGTATCCGTTTGGAAAAGGAGCTAGCTTCCAAAAACAAATCCACAGACAAGTGTTGTTTGTGTGAGTGAGGCTAGCGGGCATTTAGTGTTAAGGTCTAGAATAAGTTTTAATTTTATATACTTTTTGCTGTTTTGGCCCTATGGCCATTTCACGTATTGTCCTCGCCGAGCTAATGGGTTCTGCGAGGCCCGGCTTGTAGTATAGTCCATTCAAAAAAAAAAAAAAAGCATTACGGCACTGCTCACACACCTCTGCCGCCGAGACATACTCACTCTCGCCAACTGCGCCATCAATAATATCGTCGGCATCAATTGTTTTGAAACAATATTTGTATGCCATATTTAGATCGAAAATCAGATCCCCTCCAGTTTTGGGAAGAGCGAAAACAAAAATATATCCAACACTGTTCGAAATGGCCAATAAATATTTGTGCATCCCAGCAGTCTTAGGGATATGTGCGTTCTGGCTCAGCCCTGGGAGGTCAAACACACCCCTGGTTTCGGTTGCTGACCTTTTTTTAGCAGCCACAGCGTCGACCTCAGCAGGTGGGCGGGGTGTTGGTTCAAGATGGTGCTCTCCTATTGGTCGTTGAGGTCATTAATGACTCTCATTTGCTAATTACATCCATTAATTAGGTCATTATAAAGTGGGCGGGATGTTGGTTGTAGACGGTGCTCTCCTATTGGTCATTGCTGTCATTAATGACTATCATCCCTAATTACATTGGTTCCCAAGGATGCTCTCCTATTGGTCGTTGCTAAATGCTGCTTAATGATACTCATTCCTAATTATACATCCATTAATTTTAGGTAGTATGTAGGGTGTTGGTTCTAGATAGCGTTATCCTATTGGATATAGATAAACCGTAATGACACTTTCATATACTCTTGGTTTCCAAACACAGGAGGTACGGTTTAAACCTAACCTAATGACATCGCAGTTCGAATCAAACCTAACCTACTTTTATTATGTTTAGAATTCTTCAAATTACTAATTTTATTAAATGTTTTAGTTCAAGAGGGATGCGGTTTAAACCTAACCTAACCTAATGCCACCGCAGTTTGAATCAAACCTAGCCTATTTTTTATTATGTTTAGTATTCTTCAAATAACTAGTTTTATTAAATGTTTCCGTTCAAAGGGGATACGGTTTAAACCTAACCTAACCTAATGTCATTGCAGTTCAAATCAAAACCTAATTTATTGTTTTCACACTTTTCGAATTCTTTGAACTTTAAAACAATCAATATTCACGTTCATTACAATGTTGAAATCTCGAATTCATACAATGGAATTTTAAAGTGACTTTAATGTATGTACAATCTACTTAGTAATTGGGTTTATCATAATTTGAAGCAAAACAAGATATCAATTATCAAACAAGACTCTCTATTGAAACAAGATTTTTAATGATTTAGAGCTGTATATAAAGACCCGACGCGAATTATTTTTCATACTACTAACGATTGACTGTCCGCGCTGCTGCACTCCTACATCAAAAGGCATCAATATGTCGGTAAGTCCTCAATTATTTTCTAAAGCTAAGAACTAAAAACTGTGGTAATCATGAAATTATGTAAATGTATAACTGTGTAAAATTGTGTCAATTGGTAGGTAACACATGTTTTTTTTTAATGCAGAACTCCCCATCAAATGTCTTCGATGGTCAAGACTATACATTTAAGCAGTACTATTATCCAGTGTCAGACGCAGAGGACAGCCTAACTTGTGTACCAAACGAGCCGGTGAAGCGAAAATTAAACTCACACTCAAATATCGATGCATTCTTTGACCAGCCAAAGATAAAGAGGAAGAAAAACGTGTCTTCCACTGTAGGAAAAGGCTGTAAAGGGGGCGGTATATCATATATATCCACAAACAAAGACGATGGTGCGGATTCTACACATCTAATAAAAATAGAAATATTTGATATGAAAAAACTATCCACAGTTTCTGATACAAGTAAACACTGGATGTTTGCGGATGTGCGTGCAAAATATTTCGTCATGGAAAATGATACAAATAAGCACTTACAGCAAGCTGAAGAACTCATTTACGGAATCACGAAGGAGATTTCCGAATCCGACGAGTGTAAAAAGTACCATTTTAATTCAAAAGTCTAATCACTGTTGTCATTATAAATATTAGAAAACTGTTAGCAAATTACTTAAGAAACTTTGTTAAAACTAGTTAGTTAATGATTGACATCTTATTAGTTAAATATGTTCACATCCAAACTATCCGCATAAATAGCCCTTACTTCAACTTAATGTGCATCACTAACCCTTGAGACTTCGCAGCGCATTGGCTATACAATTAATTTTCCGTCATGGATCGAATATCTGAAGAAAACGTAAGTTTCTTTTTTGAGGATGAAGACAGTACGGATCGCCAAATGATTAACATGTGTCTCGAAATAGAAGACGTTGATTTTATAACAAATACTTCACAAGGATTCTGGCAATTGTGTAGCTTTGGAGGAAACGACTGCAATATGGCCCAAATCCGCCTACGACATAATAGCGGTAATGCTTGACCTAACAGATGCCGGAAAGGACATAGAAATTATCAAATATATCCTCGGAGTTGGAAGCATAAAAGTAGAACCGCCAAACAAGCGAAAGCAAGTTCCGCAGTGCAAAAACTCCCAATTGTTCGGTCACTCGGAGAGGCACTGTAAGCTGGACCCGATCTGCCACAAATGCGCAGGCCCCCACAAGAGAAGGAGTCCCTCCTTGTGGCAATCTAAGAATTTACCTAATTAACCTACACCCCAGGCCAAAAGCATGGAAAAAAAGTAGTTTTTCTTCATATTTAATGTTTCCATTGTAATAACTTCGACTTTTCCAGTACTATTATATTAAAATAAAGTTTAAAACTATACCTAAAATAATAAAACATCAGAATATACTGTAAAAGAGTGAAATAAATATAAATTTAGATTAAGTTAAACACTTACCTTTTAAAGAGCCTTTCTACGACTCCTTGAATTACATAATTTACAAAAGAGAATTTTCTTTTAAAATGTTCTGTTATTATTTTTAGTCTTTAGTTTTTGATTTGTCAATGAATATTTTGTAATGGACTTTTAGTATAAAAGTGCATTACAAAATATTAATTTTCTCAAACGCAGTACGAAATTCTTGAAAGTTACATTGTAATCGTAATACTTTCAATGAAAAATGGTGAAAACTGCTGAGGATCAGTATGTCATTGTTACAAGTAAACGGAACAGAAGACTAACAGCTCCAGAAATCTGTGCTCAGTTAAATAAAACCCGCACACAATCAGTTTCTTTAACAACAGTTAAAAGAAGACTGCATGCCGCTGGTTTGAAAGGATGTGTGGCCACTAAGAAACCTTTACTTCGACGTCAAAATAAGAAGAAACGTCTAGCCTGGGCCAAGAAACACCAATATTGGACAATAGAACAGTGGAATAAAGTTTTGTGGACGGATGAATCGAAGTTCGAAATATTTGGGTCAAAACGAAAAATGTCTGTACCTACGTCGTTTACCAACCGAAAAAATGATCCCTGCATATGTAGTACCTACAGTTAAGCACGGTGGTGGTTCTATAATTGTCTGGGGTTGCTTTTCTGGCCAAGGAGTGGGAGATTTGTTCCGGGTAGAAGGGATTCTAAGAAAAGAAGGCTACCATTCAATTTTGCAAGGGCACGCCATACCGTCTGGTCTCAAATTAAATGGAAAAAGTTTTGTCTTTCAACAGGATAACGACCCCTAGCATACTTCCATCTTATGAACCAACTATTTAAAACAAAAAGAAAAATCACGTGTGCTTGAAATAATGGATTGGCCAGCTCAATCTCCGGATCTCAATCCTATTGAACTGTTGTGGGATGAGCTGGACAGGCAGATAAGAAAAACATGTCCAACTTCAAGATCAGCATTGTGGACACATTTGTTAATAGCCTGGGGTAATCTTGATAAATTAATTGCAAGAATGCCGAGATTGTGTGCGGCTGTTTTAAGGCGAAACGCGGCTGCATGGAAGAAAACAAAGTTTAGAGGTATACCGATAAGAACACAAAATATAGTTAATAGGAATATCAATAGAAATTGGATAAAATGTTGATTATATGTTTTATTTTAATAAAAATACTCGTAATGTAAAAATGGCCGTTTTTTATTTGTATATAAGTTTGTTTCCATACTTTTGGCCTGGGGTGTATGTTAAAATCTAATGCCAATCCTACTTTTATAAATTTTGTGTGTTAGTAAGTCAATCACGTAGTAATAAGTCTTGTTGTTTTATTCTATTTTCACCGTTTTACCATTTCTAATATGTCATATACCTAGACTATAAGAATTTCATATGAATCAATAAAGGGATGGTGAGGTCGATTTCACGGTATTATACATTACCTATACACATACATACGGTAACAAGTCCATACGCAGAGGCCACGCCCCTATCGCGACCCAATAAAGTATCGCGGGTGATTGCTCCTACGTATCAAGGACGCTCGTGCGCGCATAAGAATGGCCGCCCGGGCATCCTCAAATCAGTTTACAAGTCTACACCATTCAAGCAACATCTCTACTCACCTTCATCGGCAGCGCCATGTGAAATCACCAGGATTGTTTTTAATTTCTTCGGTTCTACATCCTACAAGCTACAGTCAACAATGGTCCTTCGCACATCGGATATCTACGAGCCAGCAACTGAGAAGAAAGAAAAATCTTGCTAGACACAGTCTGTTCAATCACAATAGACGAGGTTAGAGTACCCTTAGGGGGAAAACTCGTCTGGGCCAACCGCCATTGGCTATCCTCGGTTTCAGCCCCCGGATCCGAGCAGGAGAATAGTAACGCGGGGGACGCAGCCTATGGGTAGCGAAACCTGCTCTAGCTCTAGGTAGCGAAATTCTCACCCTCCCCATGCATGCCCTTGCGGTGTTAAGCGTGTAAGTGGGTTTGGGCAGCGGGTCTTCGTGTGCACTAGAGAGTTTTTCTCGTAGCGAGAAAGTGGGCGACTCTATGCCGTTTCAGACGGAGACGGATTTCGGACGGAGACCATACCGTTGCATTGCAGCCAGTGGCGATTCCAGATTCCGTTTACTTTTCCCTCCTGGCCGGCTCCACCAGTTAGCAACCCGGCTAGGCCCTAGGGTCCGTTAGATACGCACCGCGCAGGCCTACGAGGGGTCAAGCGCGCCGCATAGAAACAAGTGTGAAGTGTATTAAATTACGGCAAAAGTGTTAAAAGTGTAGCGGAATTATCCATAAATGAGTGTTAAATTCGATGATTAGTTTTGATCGCGTGTTTTTGAAGTGTTAATTTTTTCGTTTATAATTGTGTAATAATCGCGTTTTAATATTATAAAGTACGTCAAAGATTCTGACATCGATACCGAATATCGCTCTTTATATCGAAACAAATGTTAAGAACGGATTTTTGACGTTGTATTAGTAAATTTTTAAGAATCGGAATGTTTTTTTAGTTTCTGGTTACTTATTTGCATAAGTCAGTTCCTTATTTTGTGCATAGCGCGGCCTGAAATTTTAGTAGCACTGACTGATTTTACTGTAAGTATTTACCAGATAACCTGCAGTAGTTTTCGGAAAAGAGCGTGGAGTCATAAGTTCCCATAAAAATATAAGTACTAAGTAATCCCTAAAAAAAATATGTTAGGCAAACCCGTTTTTCACGCGGCAAACGCCGCATCACTATTATCCATTTCGATCGTTTCGGTCACATCACTACAACACCGCCGAACCGCAAGACGATGTTTCATATAGTTGTCTCTGTCACTGCTTATGGTCAGCTGACGTGAGTTAGAATGAGACGAATAGTATGCTATTTTGAGTCTATTACCGACTTGTCTCCAAAAACTGTTAACCACGGTGTTAAAATAGTAAACAATCTGTCAAAGTCAAATCAACGTCTAATCTCTCGTGAATCTTGAGGAAAGTTGGTTTTTTCAAGAATATTGTGTTGTAAAATTATATATTTCTGTGATAAGTCAATGATTAAATTCGTATGAAGTGGCACAATGGCTTGTGTAGTTCCGTACTGCCGGAGTTACGCTAGATTGTTAAAGAAGACCGGAGAAAGAATCGGGTATCATCGGTAAGAACCATTTGGTTATTTTTCAAATATTTCATGTACATTACGCAATATAATGGTATGGGATTACAGCAGATGCTTGTTAATATCGAATAAGTACTCTTTACATGGATCAAACTTGATATTTTTGGGATATGTAGTCGACATGAATTATTTATGTAGGCGTTTAGACAAAATATTTTAATCAGATGCGATACCTACAGTTTTACCTGTTCATACTTAAACAGCTCAACTAATAGAGATTGTATAATAATGTTGTAGTTACTGTGTTTAATGCAGGGATCTCACCAGGATCAACAATTAGAAGGCAACTACAACAAAATGATGCTGAGCAGTAATGAAAGGCTACCAGATACAATACCTAAGACATCTGCATTGCCTCTTCAGGTGACGCAAGTTTACTGATTGCAAAAAGTTCTATATAATTGGATATTTATTATTTAAAGCATTAGATGTAACTTTCTATTTTCAGGAATATAATTGCGTTGTTATTTTGCGTTAGCTTACTTTAAAAACAAAGTTTTAATCGACTTCAAATCAATACTTCACGAAGCCACATTCCATATTACCGCATGAACTGCTTTCTGAAAGCAAATGCACGATTTCAAAGTAAGGTAGGTGGACCATGGAAGGCCACTCTAACGAGTAAACACTTTTTATTCGTTTATTTACTGGATAAATTAAGGAAACAAATTATTAAGTAATATTTTGCTTTATTGCGCACCATACTTTCTTTTTACTTAACTTTAACCACTATTTATTAAATTTAAGTTTTATAAAGCTCTTCCAAATGGCCTTGCAAGGAACACGGCTCCAAACAAGGCCAATATTATACATCAGTCGTTAAACTTAAAAATAGAGTGGTAATAATATATATATCTGCTTTTACAAAAACTACATAATAAGCTCCATCATTTAAGCGAAACATTAAATGCTCAATGTATTTGAATCATCTATAAAAAATATGATGAACATGACTTGAACACCATCGTGTAACTAAGAATATATTAATGGAAGTTATTTAAAAATAGTATTATTAAGTATCATATTAGCTACAAAGAACTTGCCAACGTGTTTTATAATAAAATTAATAACTTTTATTTTTATCCAAAATGGCCTTCTTATGGGTCCGTTCTTTGTAAGGCCACAATGTTCCTAAGAACGCGCTACTAAACGCTTAAAAGTAAAAATGTTAGGATATAAAACACTGTTTTAACTGTAACGGTAGGTACTTATTTATAACTAAAAAGTAAATGTTCATATGTTCATGGTTTGTGAATGGTCCTTGTAAGGCCCATGTACCATAGCAACGGTCAAATTTTTGATTGGCCTTATAAGGAACCACCGGCCATCCTAGGAACACTGCCAATATTTAAACTTAAATCGAGTTAAAACCATGTTTTTATTCCTTAGAAACCATAAACATAAACTTATACAACAATATACAATAAAAAATATGAGATAATAATAGGTTATTGACTAAAAACTTAGGTTTTGCTAAGCGCGCGAATAACTGCAACGTCGACGACCGAAAGTCTACGAAACGTGAGCTCGCACTGCCAGAATAATGGCGCGGCCGTCAAGCCGCCGCGTTTGTGGCCTTGAGTTTGATGGAGCTTAGTATTTAGTAAAAGGGATGTGTCTTTACGTGTCGATAACTACGACTTTTTAATAGTTGGCCTTCAAAGGAGCGTGGCCTTCCATGGTCCACCTACCTTACCCAAATCGTTTCAAAATAAATTTTGAAGATTGCCCTGGTTTTGTCCAGGATCCCATCTTCAGATCCTGACCTGCCTAGGACCACCTTTTCTAACAAAAAAACATTCTTATCGGTCCAGGCGTCTAAGAGTAATCGAGGAACATACATAAAAAAATAAAGAGCCAGCGGAATTGATTCGTTTCAGAAGTCGGTTAAAAATAAATGTGTTCCACTGAAGATCCACAAAATAGTGAGACTTAAAAAGTAACTCGTCTGACTACCTATGTATTTGCATAATTTAATTTGTAGCGAACATATGAAACATGAATGCAGTTTATTATATTCGTAGTCGTGTGATGGTTTTTTTTCTATTTGGTAAGTACCATATTAATTTTTCATAGTATGGATAGAGATACAATTTACTTGCGAGTATCGCATATTACTAATTTATTAACAGTAAATGACGATATCGATAACTTGTAAGAAAATATCTTTCTGTGCACTTAATCTCGAGCGAGTGAGAGAGCGAATTACATCGTGCGAGCGAGAAAGCGGAGACAATGACGTATGAAGACCTGTCAGATAACATGGTTCTATCCCTTTCTACTCGTATCTACTACTCACTCTACTCGGCGTTCAGTACGTAAGTGAGAAGAGATCGGATGTATAGAAAACGTTCAATTTATTAGGGCCTATCTGCTTTTCTCTGTAATCCGTGCCGCCGAACGACGCGCGCGCCACGCCACACCACCGCAGTTCGAGCGAGGCATTCATCGAGCATATTCACGCCTCTCTGCCTAACGCCCACTGGTCTGGCTGGCGAATACGTATACGTGCCAAAGTGTAGGTGGTGATAAGTGTTTGCTTCAATAAAACGGTAAAAAAACATTATTATTAATATTATAAATGTTTGATTATTATATAATTTTGATAAATTCATTTTATTTTCATCAAGGGAGTACCACCTACCCCAACTATGAAAATACTAATTTAGGCTTGGGAGAGAAAGCTGTATTAAGAGGGGGCGCTCCGCGAAATCGGAGTTCTTAGATTGATTATTTACCTATGACAAACTAAAGCGAATGCCAGGAAAATGAACATACAGAAACTACATCATATTTGCAATCTATTTGTCTGAAAAAAACCATACAAAACCAAAATTGCCTCGATAGAAAACAATCGCCAAAACATGTCTTATTTTTACCTAATTTCAATTGTGTGCCGTTCCCGTGCATATAATTTACGTAAAAATTTTGTGTATAATAGCTCTTGATATTGCCTAGTGATTTGACGAGCGGCGTTTTTTTATGTAGTCCCTTTTCAGACATATCGAGGTATAACGTATTTGGCGTATAAGTCTTTTTTATTTAGCGCGATACTGTTTCTCCCGTCGCATGTTTCGTGCAGTTTGGTATATCTTCTGTTGCCGTTCGCGGGCGGAGTCAATCGCAATCGCTCCGCTGAGACGAGAGGACTACGTTCTGTGCTCTCACGACAGCACGGTGAACATAATTATTTCAATAATATTGTGACCCAGTATATTCGTCCAGTGAATGAATGTATCATTACATTCCAGTAGATATTTTGGTATATTTAGAAATATTATATTTAAAAGTCGAAGTTAACATGTAGACCTTAAAGTTCAAAATACAACCATAAGATTACGCAGCGATCGGCCGGCGACCGGCTTCTTAGAATAATTTGTGCAGTACATGCAAAACTACACGAACATTTTTTCTGTCGAGCGTGTATTTACTTTATGAAAGATTATCACTATCACTACAACATAGTACTCGTATAAAACAAAGTCGCTTCCCGCTGTCTGCCCCTATAAATGCGTAGATCTTTAAAACTACGCAACGGATTTAGATGCGGTTTTTTTTTAACAGATAGAGTGATTCAAGAGGAAGGTTTACATGTATAATATAATTTAATATAGAATCCGAGCGAAGCCAGGGCGGATCGCTAGTTGAGAATAAATCCCGTTAATTTCAAAATCGATGTCCTCTCGGTCTCTAAATACGAATTCGAAGTCGGAAATAATTCAAAAAGTGGTCGCATTATTTTCATTTTGAAATATTTGTTGTAAATTACGATGCGCGTTTTTTTTTAAAGAACAACATACGTTTTCAGGCTTTTCGAGAAATGATGTCCATTTTGAATTCCAAGATGGCGGACATTGTTTTTCGAATTTAAACTTTCGTGAGACATGTTGAAATAATACTAATACAAGGTTCAACTCACGTATTAAATGTCACTACGGGCGACATGTTTCGAACTCTGCGACTGTCGAATCACGACAAGATTCAAGCGACACCGCCGCGAAAGCATTCATCCTGAAAAAGAACTCCCGAAGATTTCGAAACATGTCGCCCGTAGTGACATTATTGACATTGTTTTTCTTTGAAGTCATCACGGGTGTCGCTTTTAGGGTTATCGAGGGTGCAGATTCCAACAATTATTGCCTGCGAACTTGGTCATTTTTATATTAAAAAAGTGAACACTATTAAGCAGTTTTTCTTTAGTACCTACCAGTATGTTCAAAATTGATAACTAAAGGGCCAGAGCGTCTCCATTGTCTCCAAGCAGGAATCCGAGATCAGAATTGAAAAATTTGGCCGCAACACTGTGGCCTGAAAATCTGACTTTCATAGACATGATCGAAGGTTTCATAATATATAACAGTTTTTTTAATGCTACTTATAAATTCGCAATTAAATTCACGTATTCAATGACATGACAGGCGACATGTTTCGAACTCTTCGGGAGTTCTTCTTCAGGATGAGTGTTTTCGATGATTGTTTTGAAGAAGAACTCCCGAAGAGTTCGAAACATGTCGCCTGTCGTGACATTTAATACGTGAATTTAACCGTGGTTTTATTAGTAGTATTTTAGACATGTCTCACAAAAGTTTTAATTCGATTATGGCTTTTTTTTGCTTTAGGTTTTTACTAGCCATTGTAACCCTTACGTGATTTAGTAAATAAAATACCGGCCAAGTGCGAGTCAGACTCGCGCACGAAGGGTTCCGTACCATTATCTATAAAACAGTAAAAAAAAGTTTATTGGATGGGAGCCCCCCTTAAATATTTATTTTATTTTGTTTTTTAGTATTTGTTGTTATAGCGGCAACAGAAATACATCATCTGTGAAAATTTCAACTATCTAGCTATCACGGTTCTTGAGTTACAGCCTGATGACAGACAGACAGACGGGACGGACAGAGAAGTCTTAGTAATAGGGTCCCGTTTTTACCTTTTGGGTACGGAACCCTAAAAAACGGAAGGTCATATTTCAGTTATAGCTCTCGAAACTCTGACTTAATAGCGAAAATAATATATTCAAATATAGGTTCAGATTTTGTCTTGCTTCCCACTTTTTATAATCGGGATGATGACTAAATTTTTTTATGATGTCATTTGAACCAGTTTTTGGACAGGAACAAATGTTTGTATTGGAGGAACTACAATTAAAGAACATAAATACCCAAAAATTTGAGACAAAGATTGACCTCGCTGGCGGCAGCGCAAAACGCTTAATACTGAAAGACAGACAGGCGTGACGTCACAGCCGACATTTGTTAATACAAAGTACCTACATGTATCGTCGTATGGAAAATCAGGTTCTTAAATTGTTGTTTCGTTCGCGGAATACTGCGTTTAAGTACATAATTGTTGTACAATTTTGTTTCTATTAAAGCCTAAGGATTCTATTGGTACCTTTAAATTTACTCTTGTACAATAAAAAAAAAAAAAAAATCTAAACTTTCAAGGTTCATATCTTTTCACGATTTTAATTATATTTTATTATTTATACTTTATTCCGGTAATTTGATGGTTTACTATACATTTAGCATCACTACGTTATCAATTTGAACATGAGTCATCATGCCTATTATTCATAGGTATTCATCATGTTTCATCTGACTGTCGGGGCATATACTATGCGAGAAGGAGCGGGGCAGCAATAGACGCATCAGCGCGGCAGGTGCGGGGTGCGCGGGTGATTTCTGATTTTTCCCTGGCGGTACGCCCCCTCTTAAATCTAACAGAAGAGCTAGCTCCAGGACATAAGTTTTATTTTGATAGATACTTCACCACTCAGCGCCTAGCAAAAGAACTGAAGCAACGAAATCTGCTATCTACAGGAACTGTAATGAAGAACCGAATTACAGTATCTGCTAGGCAGTTTGTAAAAGAGGGTGCCTGTCGTATCGCATAATGTAGATCGCCCTAAAAAATTTTGGCCGAGAATGTTTGGCATAATGTTGAGTGGCATACTACTTATTTAGCCTACTCATTTTTGCGCATAGACATTTAAAAGTCCTAAAGTATGTTTATCCTAATATTGATTAGGTACTCGAACATCGAATTACCTAAAAAGTAATAATCCTAATTTTCATTGTGATAGTAATTATTTTGCCTATTATTAAATTAGCTAAACCACCTATACATTTTATTTCCTAAATTTTATACTATTTTTAAACTCTGAGCAGACCCGACCTACATCTAGATAAATAAGATAGGTTCGTTAGTTGCATTTTATCCCTCAGAGCAGAAATAGGGGGCCCGCGAAGCGGGGCTCCGTCGATATGAGGGCGGGTCATAAGTAATTTAAGTAATAGGCAATTCTGACCAGATCCAACCTGCATTTAGATTATGCAACATTTTTAGAACATTACCTAAATATTAGTAACATCAAAGTTATACACATCAATCATTCTAAAAAAAAAAACTTCGGCACAATAAACATTCGCACATTAAATATTTAGGACAATCGATATAAGGAACAACAATTTCGGCAAATAAAAAATATGCACAACAATGTTTATGCTATACGTTATTCGTCATAAATTTGGTATGCGACAAAATAGTAGGACCAACAATTTTATGCCACCCGATATAGACCCTGTAAAAGAAGATCGTGAGCTCAAGGCACACATGAGGTACATGCCAAGTGCTAGTGAACTCAAATGAGAACATTGCTCTAACTAAATGGTTAGACAATAAAAGCGTAGCTCTCCTGTCGACAGCTCATGCAAAAGAACCAGAGGATAGCTGCAGAAGATGGAGCAAGTCGAACAAACAGTTTATTCAGATTTCTAGGCCTATGGTCGTTAAAGCCTATAATAATAATATGGGTGGAGTCGATCTGGCGGATAGAATGCTATCTATCTGTCCAAATCGATACAGAACAAAAAATTGTCACAGCGCACATGATAGACCTAGCCTGTTCAAATTCATGGTTGCAGTTTAAAAAAATAAAAATGTCTGAAGGGGTCCCATTGAAAAAAATTGTGCAACTTCGCCAATTTAAATTAGAATTGGGTAAACATCTGCTTTATGCAAATGCTGGAACTTCAGGGGATCGATTTTTGAATCTCACCAACTGACTAATTCTCACCGATGTGAGTGATTTCCGAAAGTTCGTATTTTTGAAACTCATCGGTGACTTACATTTGTCATACCTGTGATATCGATTTACGAGTGTCCCTATCCACTCGTAATTGAAATCAACTTGCGATTGTTTTTGACAGTTGACGTATGGGACATCTGCCAAGAATTTTTCAAAACTTAAATTTTCGGTTACATGCCACTGACACATACGCTACGTTTTACGTTAGAATCTGTTTTAAGTTATAGTATGAGAAAATAAAAACCAGTATCAAGGACAACATCTGCGTAAAAAGGAACGGAACGGGAAGTTTACCTCTGACTGACATAGTAAAATTTCTGCATCAACATGCAGTAACAAACAAACATGTAAACAGCGTGTGACTTTCAATAATACGGCTTTAGGAAAATGGTGACATAAAAGTCATCGGTGACTTTGATATCACCAGTGATGTCCAAAAATCGCACTCCTGATGTCGTCTGAGGATGAAGGTGGACAGGGAAATGCAGTATTAAATAGGCGAGGCAAGCTTCATTTATAACCCAAATACTTTCATTCAAAACATTACCTTTAAATATTGCTCTCAATTATATTTCGCAGTCGAGTCATAATCGTAGTCGTATATACAAGTGACCCGATTTAATTCAATTGCTCCTGAGTAAATTACACAGATATCACATTATACAGTGATTGCATTATAACAATATTTAATTAAAAGACATTGCTTTAGCTAGATTCGATAAAATAAACAATCGCATATGGCTACTATCGATGAAATGTCATCAATAAAAAGGTTTCGATAAAATGAATATTTGATGTTTTAAGCTTTCGACAAGGAGAACTTTCGATGAAATTACTTTTCGATGAATGGTGCCTTCGATTAATCAAGCTTTCGTCTAGAAGGACAGTCGATAAAAAGTCTCCGACGTAGCGACTATCGGCAAAACATCTTTCGAAATGGCGTAGGTAACCCATTACTGAAGAGACACGAATTGTGAGGGACTGTCCGAATAGGGAAATAAATTGTTAGTCATAAAAATGTACCTAAGATACCACAAAATAGTATAAGTATAATAATTGTTATCACGCCATTATCAAAGTCTAACTTAGAATCTAAGAAAATAAACGTTTATCGATCTCGCATTCTTATTACAACCAATTAGGGATTTTAAAGTGGAATATAATGTGTTTCCTAAGCGAACAAACACTAGCTTCGTTCCAATAAACATAAATAATAGGAAACTCATTAGATCCTGCTTGCCTTCCGTCCTAAGCCACACGAGGTTCACCGCTTGCATAACAAGAACCGAAAACAATATGACATGGTCCTGGTAAAGATCGTCCGAGACTCTAACATGCACGATATCTTCAAGGTGAGGGAGGTCTGCCAGCTCACCGGCGTGAGAGCAGAGCTCCCCCGATACCAAGACCTTCCTCGCCAGTGCTTCAATTGCCAGTTGCACGGACACACGCAGAGCCGGTGCACTGCCCCGCCTGCGCGTGTCAAGTGCCTCGGCAACTACGCCACGTGAGACTGTGACAGGGGCCCTGACGAACCGGTTGCTTGCACTTTGCGCAAGGCGGTGGGACAACACCCGGCGAATTTTCGCGGGTGCCCGAAGGCCCCAAAGCCCAAGCCAACCACCTACAAGGGTAGGGCCCCTGCCCGCCCCCGCCCCATGAACGATCAAATGTGAACCATCGACGGTATTACCAAATATCGAACGCTTTAGCAATTATGAAAAATTAAAAGATCAACAGCGTACGTACTGTTATTCATAGAAAAGACCCGCTCGAAACAAAGAACACTCAAATTAGAACTTCGTCATATTAAGAGGGCAGAGAAAATGTGGCTTCAAAATAGTCAAAGAAATAGTTTCCCGGAAGGACTAAGCGCCCTTAGCAAAAAGGAACAAATAAATAAACATTCAAAGCTATACCAACATTCAAAGTTAAATTAATAATCATTAACGCTCATAAAAAAGGGGCACATGTAAATAACGAAGCAATTGTCAATTCCCTTAGGCAAACCTACTGGATTCTGCATCTCCGGCAGAGTGTAAGATTGAGCGGTCGCGCAAGCCTGCGGCCTGTGCAAGCTGCGCCGCGCGAAGCCACACGCGCAGCCCTTCGGCGACCTGCCCGCAGAAAGGCTAGAGGCCTTTCAACGAGGATTCACCTACGCAGCTCAAGACTACTTCGGTCCCTGTTGGGTTACTGTTGGAAGAAGACGAGAAAAACGCTGGGTAGCTCTCTACACATGCTTAGCAACTCGTGTGGTGCACAGCTTGTCAACAGATAGCGCAATTAACGCGCTACGACGCTTTGCGGCGCGCCGTGGATGGCCACGAGTAATGTGGAGCGATAACCAAACATCTTTCCGCGCCGCCGCACTAGAACTCAAAACCGCGCACGCCGAATGGCTACCAGCCTTACAAGACTACGGTTTAAAACAACGTATGGAATGGAAATTTATTCCCCCTGGCAACCTCTCTGCAGGAGGAGCATGGGAACGCATGGTAAAAACAGTAAAAAATGCGCTTACTTATACACTACACGAAAGGGCGCCGTCACAAGAGGCCTTCGATACTCTACTAGCTGAAATAGAAAACATCATTAACTCCAGGCCTTTGACGCATGTTCCTGTCGATCCCAACGACGAGCATGCGCTAACGCCTAATAATTTTTTATTGCTTAGCGCACCCGACCAACCATTTGTCGGTCTCTGCGACATAGACGATCGAAAACGATGGCGCCAAGTACAAGCGCTAGCCAACCACTTTTGGCAAAGATGGTGTAAGAGTATTTCCCTCTCCTTGCACCCAGAAGAACATCAGACGACGGAGGTCGACAAATAACAATCGGCGACTGCGTCATCATCGCGGATCCAGCCAACCCACGCAACGTATGGCCAAAAGGATTCGTCATAGCTACAAACCCGGGACCTGATGGGAAAACCAGGTCCGCCGACGTGAAGACGAAACACGGAGTCTTCCGCAGACCTACATCGAAATTAAAAGTGATGTGAATCAGTGAACCAATCCAACGAATAGTGTTAAATAACATTGCAACAATAATAGCATGAGACTTTGTCTCATACTAAAGGGGGGGGTATTGTGAACGATGAAACCGCAAGATCACGTTTAGAGTTAACGAAAACAATGTCTAGACTGTAATGACATAGATTGTATAAGTAAATAAAGAAATCCCACTATGATACCCCATTTTACATAGCTTTGAGTACATAATAACATGTAAGCCACCAATAAAGAAATTAATAGGTAAAAATGAATATATATAATGTAAATAAGTAAATAAAAGTCTTAGTTACTACCCCAAAGAATATAATGAGTATATACCTAAGGCATATAGGCCAAAACATGCTTTAAAGATCATATTTTGAGATTATATCTGGAAGGTCTTACCATAATGAAAGCCGCTAAGAAATCGAGTATATCCGAGTGTTTGACCGTAAAGTAAGCATTATAATGTAAGACCTTTCGATAGCGAAAACTTTTCGATATGGTTGTTCCAGATTAAAAGTGTGTTAAAAGAAATTAACTGTTTAGAAGCGGTACTGGAATCCAATTTTACGGAAAATTCAAAAAATGCCATGCGGGAAGCTAAGGCGCAAAACATCATCAATAGACCAAGAAATAAAGCGTAACCTAGACATAATTCGATAACTAGTTGTTTTTATTATTTTATTGGATATTATTATTAAGTACCAAATATAAATTAGATATATTATGTAAAAAATCCGCGGTCGTAACTGTATTTAAAAAAAAACATGAATATCGTACACTTCCTAACTTTGTCATAAAAGGAAAATAGGTAACCAAATACCTTGTTAGTATAATTTTGTGGTGCATTCGAATGCGATAACCTAATAGCAAAATTAAACTGAAACAAAATTTGCATCTACGTTATTTTTCATAGTTTTCATCTGACCTCAATATCTAGATAAGCCCAAATAATAACCATGATTTTTGTATCTGTTTAGGCTATATTGCGTCTTTTTAGATATTTAAGTCTAAAATTAAACATTTAAATTAACGGTTTCAATAATACTATATTTCTCAGTAGTTAAAAATCGTAACCGTGAAATTTTTGTTTAATGATAGCTTTTTGTGTACTATAATCATGTTTTCATCAAAATTAAACATGTTAATGGCACGCTTAACAAATTGAAAATACACGCTAATATAATCGCTCCAGAATTTAAAAAAAATGTGTCCCCCCCCCCTCTAACTTTTGAACCATAAGTTTTAAAAATATGAAAAAAAATCACGAATGTAGAAATTTATAAAAACTTTCTAGGTAAATTATTTTGAAATTGATAGGTTGCCGAGATGAATAGGTACTAGAATCGCTCGCGAGCCGCGACTCGCGACAGCACGGTCGGGAGTTGAGGCACAAAGAAATGACGACCTTATGGTGCAAGAAATAACGTTCATATTGAAACGTAAGTAAGAAAAAATATCAATTTATTAGTTTAACGTGGTTTTTTTTTGCTTAAGTTGTTTCTTATAGTACTAATAATATATTAATGGCATAAACTAAACACTTTTGAAGTAGTTATGTATTTTGGTTTTCCAAAAATGACCAATATTTTTATTTTGCATATACGCAAAGAGAATCAGTTTAATTTTTGATAATTTATCAACATACATTATATTCTATTCAGAATAAGTTGTTGAATTACAGTTATCTATTATTTCTGGTAAGATTTGCCAGAAAATGTGTCACTTACTTGAACCTTCTTTATTAATGATAGTCCCAATTGATGAATTAGTTTAATTTAGTGTTCTTTAACTGGAATGCAAGCGTCATATCATAATACAGGTACCTTTACAAAGTTATTTATTATGATGTACTTATAAAATCAAAATATGTTTAAAATCTAGTATTTCGTTTTTTTAATAATGACGCGCAGCCTTAAAATGTTTAATTCGTTTTATTTTAACTGTAACTAACCATACTTTATAACATAGAAAAAGAAAATTACAGTTATCGAATTATGTCTAGGTTACGCTTTATTTCTTGGTCTACATAACAGCATTGGCGGATAGCCATTTGGATTATATAAAAGATGAATCTACAGCATTCCAAATGATCACAAGATCGAAAGAAAACTTAATGAAAAAATTTAGTGAAATTAAAAACGCCGAGAGAAACAAAATGGCTGCACATTTCTCAGATATGGAGAAGATATTTTCCCAGTTTAGTTACGCTGGAAATACCTTGTCAGAAGACGAGACATTAAATTACCTTCTGTTATCTATGCCGAAGTCGTATAGTAATGTGATAGTGGCACTAGAGACCATACTTGATTTAAAGTTAGATTTCACCAAAAACAGACTACTGGGAGAAGAAGAGACCAGAACGAGGGGCACAACGAGAAGCGAACAGTATGGGAGTGCATTCCTAACTATGTTTTAACTGTGGAAAACCAGGACATAAGAAGTTTCAATGCCGTCAGAACAAAGGACGAGGATATACTGGATATGGACACACAGGATATGAGCAACGCTACCCCGGACAAGCTAGAGGCTACTTCCAACAAAGACAGGAAGGCGGGTACCATCAGCAGCAGGGTCATGCTGCATCAGCAACACGCTTCAACAGTACAGCCCAGGACGAGGCAGAGGCCGTGGTCGAGGCCAGTACAGCTCGACACGCGGCAGAGGTGGTCCTTTAGTTTCAAGCGAGTGTGATTATAATTATAATGCCTTTGTGTGTGACAAAAATGATTATGACTCTTTAAATTCACGGTGGTATATTGATTCAGGGTGCTCCGATCACCTTACAAAAGATTTAAACTTATGAAATGATTGATCTATAGCACAGGCGCTTAGCACACTTATCTATGGGTTATGGGTTTATTTTATAAATTTGTTGTCAAAAAATGACATGGTACTTGGACTGACTGACATTAAGAATTTGAAAATTCAGAACACTTTGTGTGAGACTTGTGTGTTAGGTAAAATTAAAAGACTACCTTTCAATAAGACTGGACAGAGAGCGACAAGACCTTTTGAAGTGGTACATAGTGATGTCTGTGGGCCAATTACTCCAGTGACATGGGATGACTAAAAATTATTTCGTGACGTTTATAGATGATTATACTGTTGCATACAATCCTGAGAAATCCAATCCAATCCTTCAGCTATGTTTGTTGGTATTGTCTTGAGGCTAGATTCTGCAATAGCTCTAACAGCAGCTCTTGCAGATGCTTGCCTTGTTTGTATTAATTACCACCTTATTAAGGGAACTAGCTATCTTCTTAAGCTCTTCTTTTGCATATATAGCTCCACACAATGGAGTCATTATTCTTGCTGTTTCTGTCATGTACACATATTCTGCAACTCTATTTTTTTTTTGTGGCAAGTAGGCCTGCTTGTTTGAATGTCATCACCAATGATGTCAGTGTGTCCTTGGCACCCAACAAATTGGCTATCTTTGAAAGTTGACACGTAAACTGTGTGCATAGATAGTTTTGTATTGTCCTTGACATATGGGAACACGAACTTGACCACTTTGTCACCTTTTGATTTCTTTTCTGTTCTTATTTGTGGTCCTGCTTCAAACAACATTTTTATTGCAAATTCAACTGATTTAGATTTGGCATCACTCAACACATATGTCTAATCCTTACAATGAGCAGCAAATCTCTTTTCTAAATCAGCGAAGTCAAACTCTTGACCCACATACTGTTTAGACACATCACCTGGTGACATGCCATGACACATGTATGCTTTGAATTGAGTTGCTGCAGCAACTTCTGATGGGATGGGACCACACCAGCCACATCATATTCTCTTTTAGAGTCTTCAGTATCATCAAGATTGAGAGTCTTGAGTACAGCTTGTATAGTCTGTTCTGACATATTTATTGTGAACTTCTGCAAATGCTTCAGTTACTGCTGTCAGTCGCAGCACATACAAAATTACCATATCCATCAAATGGATGTCAAAGGTGCTTTCCTATATGGAAGAATAGATGAAGAAGTATACCTAAAGCCACCAAACGGATATGAAATGAATAAAGACTATGTATGGAAACTGAAAAAGTCGCTATATGGACTTAAAAAGTCACCAAAGTACTGGTATGAGCGCTTTAATGAAGTGATGACTGACTATGGACTTGACAGATCAGAACATGACTATTGTTTATACAAAGGTAATGACATATATATATTGTTGTTGGTAGATGACCTGTTAATACTGGGAAATGACTTGACTGAAATAAATGATGTGAAAAAAATCTTATCTACACAATTTAGAATGAAAGACTAAGGGCCTGTTTCACAATCTCCAGTTAAAACATACCCGTCAGATGAATGTTGGCTGTCACTTTTCTTTCATATGACGGGAGAAAAGATAGCAATAATTTTAACTTGCAGATAACTTTATCCTGCGATTGTGAAACAGGCCCTTAGGATCTGAAAACTTAACTTATTTAGGTATTTCAATTCACAAGAAAACAAATTGCATTACCATAGACCAATCAAAGTAATTGCAGAGAGTACTATTAAAATATGGTATGGAGGATTGTAAGGGCAATACCACGCCAATGGATGTAAATCTCAAATTTGAAGATGATTACATTATTGATTATTCATATGAAAATTAATGTAGGTTATTGATTGGCTCTTTAATGTATGCTACTGTGGGAACCCGGCCTTATTTGGCTTACAGTGTATATTATTTGGGCAGATTTCAGTCAAAACCTAGTGCAGAAGAACTCTGGAAAGCTCTCAAGAGAAAATTAAGATATGTAAAATAGACTGTTAACTTTGCATTAATGTACCAGTGCCAAGATAATGACAAGATACCTGTAATTGGATTTTCTGATTCCGATTAGGGTCGAGATGTTGATAGAAAATCGACTAGCAGTTTTCTCTTTAAGGTTCAGCGAAATAAAGCGAACAGAGTTTTTGAAACGAAGATAATGCGTCGGTTTTTAATAATATGGCTATATACATTTCAAAAAAATACGAATAGTAATCTTGAAGCTTTTCTGCAGGGAAATCAGTGTTTCGAAACATGATTAAGCAATTTTCGCTCGATAGAAAAAAATCACGAACACTGGTCTAAAATACACTTAAAACATTCGTAACAAATTATGCACAAAAGCTAAAAATATTAAAATGGCTTTTAAAAATCGGCAATATCATTTTTGAAAGAAATCAGTGATTACATTTATATTTATTTAAACGGCCAGAACATAAAAAATTAAAAAACATGATATCCGCCCTTCTGAGCACGCACTTTCATCTCGCTCACGCTTATGCTCAATGAGAGGGAGAGAAGACTATGAACCTACGGCGCCTTAAAATGTGTGGAAATACTGTAATTTGGAAATCCACAAAACAATCAGTAGTACGGAGGCCGAATTTGGATCACTATGTGAAGCGACAATGGAAGCCTGCTGGATTTTAAGATATAAAAGTAATTACTAGCAATGTCATAATTTTTGAAGATAACCAAAGTACTATTAAATCTGTTAAAACTTGTGCTCAGAAAAGGCAAACTCCATACATACACATCCATACATCATACATGGTACATGTACATATGGAGACATATGGCATGTCATATGGAGATAAAATACGATTTTATCAAGCAGAAAGTAAATGAAGGTATAGTGGATGTAATAGTAATTTATGCGACTGATCCATAATGAGAGGCCTCAAAATAGGAGTGTGGTTTTATTAAACGAGCGTCAGCGAGTTTCATAATAGGATCACACGAGTGTTTTAAGGCCTAATTATGTACAGCTGCATACACTTCTTTATCTACACACATATCATAAGTAGTAGTCAGTAACAGCATTAAAACAAACAATAAAATGACAACAGCAATGGCGGCAATTCGATCATCCGTCATGACGAATGTTTTTTTTTAAATCATAGTCAAACAAATGAAGTCCCTATACTCATATCACTCGAGATCAAAATGTCGTACGGTTTGTATTAAAAAACGTACTGAATTGACGTTTCGTATCGATAACTGTTTTAATATCTATGGATACTAGAATAGAGACCCACTTGAGTTTGGACAGCTGTTCCAAATTTAAACTCAACGATACAAATTTATCATAAATCTGTACTGAAATGACATTACAGTACAGATTTTAGCTACCACCACAGACAAGAAAGTTCTCATCGTAAAATCGGTTGTAGAAATGCTGGTCATTTCCTACGGTTTCTGAACGCATTTTAGAGCACTAATGATATGTGCGTAGATAAAATGTATAACAAAAGTGTGGCCGACGCGTCGCCTCGCGTCGCGCCGCGGTGGGCGACTTTTGTCGCAGTGGGGCGACCCTTGTCGCGGTGCGACGGGGTGACTTTTGTCGCGCCGGCTGAGTGGACTCATACGCCTAGAGCTTCGGCGTACGCCACTCGACAGCCACCTAACAAATACTGCTTCAAGGCACGACCCGGAATGAATCCTGACGGCCCACTCGATGCCTGATGCAGCCCACGATAGCTCCTGGGTAACGCCTCTGCGTTGTAAGATCAGGGCTCGCAGAATTACCTTTTATAACCTTTACCTGGGAGATGAATAATAATAGATGGAACGATATTCAATTATGTATTTTGATTCTGATAACGATTTTACAATTGTTCATATACTTATATAATCCCTAACACTGCCCTATTTACTTTCCTACTGATTACTTAGCTGTTGTTTCCTCGAGAGAGCAGACTGAAACAATGTGCATTAAAAACTGGCTCGTTCTTATACAAAAATAGGCTACCAAATCGTCACGATACCATCGAGTGTAACTGGGAGCTTTCAATTTTATTTGTAACACGGCAAACCTCCGCCGCGCGGCCGCTAGCGCACTGGCCGGCGAGAAAGAAAAAACATAGGATTGGATAGAGAATTCTTCTATTTTAAAACATAAAAACTAATGTTTTATGTAATGCACATTACTTATAAATAGTGTATATAGTTAATGCATACAAGGGCTGCCACTTAAGCAGGTATGTTTTGTATCAAGTTCTGTGCTCTGTATATATTTTTTGTTAAACCCAATCCAAGCCTCATTTATCCGTCACTGGCTACACCTTATGAGGCTCGGATGGGTTTGAACCTGAGCTAATAAAAAGGATTGCTTCCAGCCCTTTATGCCTCGTAGTCTTCAAACTTGATCACTGCTTGGCTGCTGGATATACCTACGTCTGCGCCGCCGCCTCCGAGCAACCTAAAGGCGAGCCCTAGACCTACCCAGCCCAGCGAGAGCTCCGAGGCTATTTAAACTACAAACGTGTCATCGGAACTTTTCAGGCCAGTGACTTTTAGCTTGTAACATTATGCCTCTGTACTGACTGATTAATTACCCAATTTGTACATATATCGTCTTCATTTTTATTATTATATTTTATTGTACATAAAATATTAGTTTTATTTTCACCCGCCGGCTAGCCGGGCTACATATTATTGATCCAAATGTTACATAACTGATTGCCTATTACGTAATGCCACGCCCATTTTAATTATAATTTTTCGTTGTCACAAAACATTTTTAACAAGATTATTTTTATTGTATTAATTCTTGCTTACTTATGATATTGTGACTATAACAAATGTTTACAAACAATAATAAACCTCGCAAGGTGATTTTTATGAAAGTTACAGCAAGTAGAAAATGGAAATATTTACTTTCGAATCCTTTTTTACTTAGTTTTCATGACTTTTACAATATAAAACATTAATAATATTGATATAAAGTCTCCTCAACAGTTGGAGCTTTTTATGACCTACCTATCGACATATGAATCTTAATTCTACTATAACAGGTTACAAAATGGTCGCTTTGATTAACCAGAATGATAAGCCGAAATTACGTAATAAAATTCTTAATCAAGAATTAGTATGGGATAATAACGGCCAATCAGCGCCCGGCGGGCGGAGCTTGACGCGTGCTTTATAATACTTTTCATGTGCCGATATTTTTCCCTCTTGCCGCTAAACTTTTTCTTGATATAATCTGTTTCTGTACGCCGCACGCTGGGCCCATAACCCTGTTGTTGTAGGGAATTCGGCACTGGGATCCTCTTCAATAAATAGCCACTTGTTTCACATACTGTTCTATATTTTAATTAATATTACACCAATTGATGTGACCCCGACATTACTTCAGCCAAAGAGAAAGATGAGCCACAGACTTAAAACAAATGTCACTTAAAACTAATAAATGAAATGCGATTATTGGACTTAGCCAACATAACATTACGAACCCACGGTTTTGAATAACTTCAAAAATGTGTCTAAGGAACCCACCACAGCTTTAGGCAACTCGGATCAGGAACGTACTTTAGGGCTCTTATGGAATCACCATACGGATAGCTTAGGTTTTAACTTTAACTTACAGAATACACCTTCAGACGCAGTGAGAGGACTTGTATAGCGGCAAGTCACTAGCACTAGTGCAGAATTTAGTGTTTTTATCCGACCGGTTTAGCCACGCCAGTAACGATATTAGGCAAAATGCTCATACAGGATTTATGGAGAGCGTCTTGCAAATGAGACGAGGCGATACCCGATCCCCTAAATAAAGCATGGCGCGAATGGATAGATAGCCCAGACTTGTTATAGAACCTGGCTTACCCAGACATAGTCTTGCCCAAAATGGTATGACACTCAGTAAATTATGGCTGGAATCGTGGTAAAATATTTTGTTCTTGTAAAAACCCAGTCTTTATTTTTACTTGGTTAAAAAATATATGAACGTGCCCAGGCTTTCCTCGGGGTCGTAAATTCTAGCTTGAGTGAGATGAAGGAGTCATTCTAAAAGGTGTAAGCGAGACAGATATTGCGTACACTACTCGCGATTATGCTAATATGCACCACATTTATGGGGAAGGCAGGTGTAATTCCAGTATTGCAGCCAGACTTTACCGCGAAAGGTACACACGCTGCACAAACCCTGCTCGTTATCCGGATCATCGAGTGTTTACGAATGTGCATCGTTTACTTTTCTCAGAGGGCCACCTCCCGAATCAAAGTAATGGTGGAAAAAGACCCGCCAACCCGATGCAAGACGACGTGCTAGAAGCTGTCGAAGAAGACCAGAGTCCTTCAGAGCTATTGAACTAAGCACCGGAGTGTCCAAAAGTACAGCCCACCGAATTTTACAAAAACACGAAATACACACACGTACAACGAGTACAGAAATAACAATCCAGGAACTACCAAAATCAATAAAATAATTAGAGAGGTACAGGGAAGACCCACTTTTCTTAATGAAAATGTTATGGCCGGATGAGTCGGATATCAAAATGTCATCGATATAAGAATAACAGAAATCCATTCTTTCAAGATGGATTATCGACGCAAGATTCTGCACATTCTTAATGTGAGTTATACCCAAAGCTGGGCAGAAGTCCGTTAATCGTTAATTAACGAAGTTAACTTTGCGACTAACGGATTAACATTTTTAGCAGAGAGGACCAAGAGACAGCAACCACTGCATCTGCGAAGAGATCTATCGTTCGCCTGGATCACGATTTAAACAAGAGCGCTAAGCTGTGATAGCCAGCAGGAGATGGATAACCCCCAGGGCTCACACGAGAGCCTGGTGTCCCACGGATTGACTCGTCGCGAAGCCAAAATAGTCACAATTATCGTGTTGCTGCTGTGCATCATCGTACTGTGCTTAACCATCATCGGGCTCAATGAGCGTTCACGTAATGTACTAACCGTGAGACAACAGGATCTACTGGAGCGGATTTGCAGAGCTACGGTGCAGAACTGTTAATTAGTACGCTCGCATAATGGCGTATCCATCTACCTCTAAAATTAAGGCTGATGATGACCTTTCCATCCAACTTTTT
The DNA here is from genome assembly GCA_945867215.1 of Epinotia demarniana. Classification (NCBI taxonomy): domain Eukaryota; kingdom Metazoa; phylum Arthropoda; class Insecta; order Lepidoptera; family Tortricidae; genus Epinotia; species Epinotia demarniana. The sequence goes on from OX244283.1 coordinate 13,976,946, forward strand.
AAATCCACCTTCAGAGCGCCGCTGCCGGAACAGGAAACGACCATGTGACGTCGCGGGGAAGCAACCGCGAGCTCACATTGACCAGCTGGAATACACAGGAACACGACTTGCCTGCGGCCATTTCTTACAGGTCTATTGCGGCTGTCGGCGGCTTAGGGATAGGGGCTTTGATCCTCGTTCCGGATCGTTCCTGGTTCAACAGATTTCTTTGGCCATTCAGCGTGGCAACGCCTCCAGTGTCATGGGAACTTTTGGACCACCAGCGATCCGGGGCGGTCCTTAGTTTAGGTTATAACGTGTTTTTGACGAAGCCTGTTGCGGATTCTTTCGTTGTTAGTTAAGTGCCTAGGGGGATGTATGTTTGTTTGTACGCAATTGACGAAGCCTGCGTTGCGGATATCTTATGAACCTTAATCATTCTATTTTCATTGAAATAAATTATTGTTTATTCTTTTTTTTCATAAACAAATATAGATATTAACTTTTAAGTTAACTTTAAAAACCTTTAAAGGACTTGTTAACTTCCGTTAACTATCCCTAAGTCCGTTAATCGTTAATACCAAAGTACCTACTCACACCAGTCACACCTCACACCTAGGCCGCGCGCCGCCGCGCCGCGCCGATCACGTTCCGACTAGTTTGCGTTAGGTTTGTATGCAGTGCAACTTTACATAGCGCGAATCGTCGCGAGCTTGTACTACTGACTAAGAGTCTAATATTGCTTACCCCGTGCGCCGCATTAATTTTGTTATTACGAGAGTATGACAGAGTCGATCGCGGCAACCTGAGCATTTACACGGGTGCGAGCGAGACAAATATAACAACTTACTTACTATTTGAGTCAGAGTAAATAAACAGTGAGTGAAGTGACGTTTAGGTTTAAGTAGTGGATGTGAATGACTTTAAGCTCTAATTCATAAGCCATGGAGTTGGCAGAGTTGGAATCCAACTCCCCGGACGAAAATCCGTGGCCGCATTTAAGTAATTACGTTAATTTTGTGTCGAAATCAGGTGAACAATTATTCTTTGAATGCAAACTGTGCTTGCCGAAAATTTCACAAATTAAGGCTCACACTTCAAGCCTAAACAATTTAAAGCAACACATGAAAAGAGCTCACGAACCGCAGTATATACGGTTTGAAGAAACTGTAAGAGCAGGGTCCAATCGGGGAAAGCCGAAAAGATAAATGGATGTTGCAAATTTGGACAGTGGTGAAAGAAGCAGTAATACTAGTAATAGTAACCCTAATCAAGTAAAAAAAAAACGACAGAGATTTTTTATTGCCAATAAACCTGTCGCAGTTAGATTAGTCAATCAGTTTACACGCATAATTTTATTCTACTTTCTTTTATTTCTATTCTTTATTGTTGTTACCTATTCTTTATTGTTACCACCTAAGAATGATAATTGTGATTAATTATAAGATCGATTTTGATAAATAAAGGGATGTCGTGGTTGGCTCATAATATACACATTCACTAGGGAAATAGACTCCGCTAAGTGACGGACAGGCGCACGGTATAAATACCCCGCCCGCCCGGCATTCCGGCACCATCATTCCGGTTACGGCAGCGGTCGAGTGAGGTCGTGCTTTAGCGGTGCGCTCTTGCCCTATTGTTGTTGTAACCCGAATATCCTCTCCGACTACCTGCTCACTCTTATCGCTCCCCCGCGCGGTGATTATCGCAATTACCACGTGGAAGCATCGGGTGTGTTAGTTAAGACTTTCATAAGTCTCCAGTCGACCCGCGTGTCCCTGCCCCTCTGGAAATCCACGCTCGTAGTGGTCGCAGTCTTTCGGGGCTGTGGGCTAGACACGTCAGTGGCTACCCGTTAGTTAAGACTTTCTCAAGTCAGACCCGGGTCTCTGTCCCTTAGAAAGACCACGCTCGCAGTGGCTACACAGTGACGGATCCTAACGGTGCCAACTAAGTCACAGTGTGGGGTGGATACCACCACGAAGCCCAGTAATTCGTACAGTCCGACTCTTCCCTTCGTGTTAGGACACATAGCTGACACTGACACGGCGGACAAGTGGACAAGACTCGACACCGACATCAGGATAGCATTTCGGTTCATATTAGGCGTAGGAAAAGCTTAGCGGCGACCGACCAACCAAGTAGGATGGAGCTGCAAGAAAGGATCACGAGGATGGAGGAAGTCATGCGGGCAATGCAGGCCGAAATCGATCGCCTCGCTGCTGAGAACCGACAGCTCAAGCTGGCTCTCAGCGGCGAGGTCTTTGACTCTGCCCAGGCGGCTCCCATACAACCTCCCCCCCCGACAAGTCTCGACTTGCAACTCCAGGCCCGTCCGGCCACTCCGACGGCCACTCTGGCCGCCCAAGCCCCTAAGGCCACCATGGGACCGCCGCCGCCACCGCCGTCGGCGGCAGCAGCGACCCCTTCGCCCCCTACCCAGGCCCCTAAGGCCAAAACGCCCAGTAAGGGCAAAAGAAAACTCGCCAAGGCAGCCGCGTCTGCCCCAGCCAACCCTCCGGCCCTTCAGGCCCTCCCCGAAGCGGATTTAAGCGTGAGACAATCGCGTTCTCGCTCCCTCCAGAGGCGACCCTCCTTGCGAGAGGAACGCACTGTCCCACGCTCCAGCTCTCCCCCCCACCCCCTCCTTCGGTGTCTCTCCACGACCAGACTGACCGACGAACAGACTCGCGACCTCCTCTACTCGAACGAGGAAATGACCATGGACACGACAGTCTGGACCACAGTAGGCAGCAGCCGCAAGGGCAAACGTGCGCTGCCGAAGTCTCCTAGGGCCGATTCGCCGGCGAAGAAAGCCCTTCGGACTCCCGCCGTCCAGGCGCCCTCTGCGCAGGCCCCTCAGGCCAGTAGTGCCATTCTGGCAGCGGACGGCGGGTCTTCGGCCCCCAGCAAGCCAACTCCGGTAGGCAACCCGGACAAGCCGGATTCATGTGTCCTGATCGACACACATAGATACCACACTGCCATGGCCATAGCCAGTCAGCGTGGCATCCGGGTGGTCGGTTCGGAGATTTTGAAACCGCCCTTGGAAGGGATGCGCATCACGGTCCAGGGACCCGAGGACTACCGTGCTCTGACCCGTCTCTTCGACGAGCTGTCGATGGCCTACAACCGGAGGCTGACCGTCGAGGAGAAAGGCTACAGGGCCGTCCTCCGGGGAATCCACAAGGATATCCCGGAGGACGAGGTAGCCGCGGACCTCAAACGCAAGGGGATCGCCGTCAGGGAGGTTCATCGCCTCTACAATAAGCAAGTAGGGAAGTACGATATCGTACTAATAGTCACCGACCCGAACCAGCGCAAAGCCGTCCACTCCCTTAAGGAGGTCCTTAAAATGGCGGTGAGAGTGGAGACTCCCAAAAAGAGGACCCACCTCTCACAGTGCCACAACTGCCAGCGGTTTGGCCACGGCGCCCGTGGCTGCCACTCTCCCCCCCGTTGCGTCAAGTGCGCTGGGGATCACGCGACTCGCGATTGCGAGCGCCCAAAAGGCTGCAAGGACCCGAACGGCATACGGTGCTGCAACTGTTTGGGTCGCAAGCTCCCCCATGGGCATACTGCCAATTATGGGGGATGCCCTTGCCGCCCAAAGAGTCGCGACACCGGGGCAAAGTCGAAGTCCTCGCCTCCCTCTGGGCGCAAGCAAAGCGCGGGCCGGGGTGCTCCCCATAGCACTCCGCAAAACTTCCCCGCCCTTCCGGCCGTAGGGTTAGGAGCCCCTAGGAACCCGCCGCCTTCAGCGGCCGTAGGTCCCCGCCCGGTGCCTTCTGCACCCCAATCCCAGGCGGGCCCCTCTGTATGGGGACCCGCCGCCAGTCAAGCGGGCCGGCCCGCTATGGACCCACTCTATGCGTTTATGCAGTTAGTACAGGTACTCCCACCGGAGGTGGCGAGGTGGCCTGTCTACCCACATATTCGCATCAGCTACTCGCTATCTCGCCGCACCAAGCGGCAGCCAGGTTAACGGTGCCTATTAGTATGGATAGTACATCCCAGAAGCTTAAACCTGCTTCGATTACCATTGGCATTTATAATGCCAATGGTCTAAGGGGTATGAAGGACCAGGTGATGAACTTCCTTCGCGATCACTCAGTAGATTTACTTCTGGTCCAAGAGACCTTTTATCGTCCCGGCATTAGAGCCTTTCGCGTCCCTGGATACGTTCAGATTAGAGATGATAGGCAAGATGGTAGGCCATTCGGGGGCACGCTCATTTTCTACAAACGTAACTTACATTGCATAAGTCTCAATCCACCGCCCCTGACTAATATGGAAGTGTCGGTCTGTCGCATCTCGATGGAGGGGCACCCCCCGATATCGATTGCGTCAACCTACCTTTCACCTCAACGAGACTTACTTCTGACTGACCTCAACTCTTTAGCCTCCCTAGGTCCTTCGGTCATCGTGGCCGGGGACCTAAATAGTAAGCATATCAGCTGGGGATGCGTAGCATCCAATCCCAACGGCAATCGGCTTCATCACCTTTTGATCGATAGCCTCCCTTTCGATCTCCTCGCTCCCTTAGAGCCGACTCACTTCCCTCATAACGTAGACCACCGACCTGACATACTCGACATAGCACTACTAAAGAACGTAGCGTTAACTCTGCGTTCTATAGAAGTGCTACACGAACTAGACTCGGATCATAGGCCAGTCCTCTTGAGACTAGGCCCTCACCCCAATAGTACTCCTCGAACCAGGACACTCGTGGACTGGGACAAGGTACAATCAGGTCTCCTACAGACGGACTCCCCCCTGCTTAGAGATATCCCAGACAATATAACTACAACCGAACAGACAGACCAAGCGATCGATTCTTTCACCAACTACCTCAACGCTGTTCGAAGCGAAGCCTCAAGGGAGGTGTCGGCGGAGGACATCCAAAACCGACCTCTACCTACGGAACTGAGAGAGTTGGTGACAAGGAAAAATCGCGCCATACGTACCTATTCAAATCACCCTTCTGCCGAAAATCGGCAAATCCTGAGGGACTTGTCTAACGAGTCCAAACAGAGAATTGCCGAATTTCGGGAGAACTCGTTCAGGGATCTGATGGGGGAGATAACGCCTAGTCACCTGGCTTACTGGAAACTAGCGAGATCTCTCAAATCCGATGCCTGTTGGACCATCCCTCCCTTGGATCGACCGGATCACTCAACCCCCGCGTTCGAGGACAGTGAGAAAGCCGAATGCCTTGCGAGTAGTTTAGAGTCCCAATGTTCGCCCAACCTCCTCAACACCGACGAAGCCCACATTAGTAGGGTCGATTCCGAGGTGGACAGGAGATCGCGTCTCCCCGTAACTTCACCCATTTTACCGGTGTCGGTTAAGGAAGTCAGTGACCTTGTCAGGCGTCTCCGTATTAGGAAGGCTCCGGGTGCGGATGGTCTATCCAATCGCATCCTGAAACTTCTCCCCGAAACCCTCCTCCTCCTTTTGGTCGGCATCTTCAATGCCGCACTGACCAATGCTCACTTTCCAGCCGCGTGGAAATGTGCAACGGTCATAGGGATAGCGAAGCCCGGCAAACCCCGGACCTCGCCTGCCTCTTACAGGCCGATCAGCTTACTTAGCTCCCTTGGAAAGCTATATGAGCGGATCCTTCTCACGAGAATTCTCAGATTTACGGCTGAGAATAACCTCCTCATCGATGAGCAGTTCGGTTTTAGATCCGGACACTCATGCGTCCAACAGGTGCACCGCGTCACGGAGCACGTGTTGGATGGTTTCTCTCGATTCCAGGGGCTCAAGACCGGTGCGATCTTTCTCGACGTAGCGAAAGCCTTCGACAAGGTCTGGCATAACGGGCTTGTATACAAGTTATACCAGCTCGGAATGCCGGACAGACTCGTACTCACAATACGAGATTTTCTCAGTGACCGAAGCTTTCGATACCGACTGGAGGGAACGTATTCGGACCCACACCCCATCCGGGCCGGAGTCCCGCAAGGCTCCGTGCTCTCTCCCACTCTCTACTCGTTATTCACAAACGACATTCCCAGGCACCCTAAGGTGCAACTGGGGTTGTTTGCGGATGACACCGCGCTCTTTACGACTCATTGTAAGTACGCTACTATCCGGCGATACCTCCAAGAGGCAATCTCCGACCTAGGTCGTTGGTTTAATCTTTGGCGTATCGAAGTCAACCCGGAGAAAAGCACTGCAATAGTCTTTCATCCGTCGGACTGCATTAGTACAGAAAGGCGGGTGGCTCCGATCCAGATGTTTGACCGACCCATCCCCTGGGTCAACGAGGCCAAATATCTTGGAGTGACCCTCGACAGGAGACTGACTTTCCGTAGACACATCCGTAGGGTACGCAACCGCGCGTTGTTCGTGCTAGGAAGGCTAGGGCCGATGATCAACAAGTTTAGTAAAATGTCACTTAGGAATAAGCTGACACTCTACAAGACTTTTGTTCGTCCAATCATGACATATGCAAGTGTAGCATTCGCTCACGTGCCTATGTCATCGCTCAAGCCGCTTCAGGTCATTCAGAATCGTTTTCTCCGAAGGGCGACTGGTGCCCCGTGGTACCAATCGAACCTCAGCCTGCACCACGACATGGAGATTAGCACCATGTATGGTTTCTTTAAGCAGGCTGCCAGACGTTATTTTGATAACGCTCCCCACCATAGGAATCCGTTAGTTAGGAAGGCTGCTGACTACGTCCCCATCCCTCCCCCCTCTGTCGTTACTCGGCGCTCACTGATTAGGGGCCGCACGGTCCGGCGTCCTAGGCACACACTCACGGACCCGGACGACGAAATCACAGCGTCCATCGAAAGATGGAACGCTGCGCTTTCGGCGTCCAACACATCGCGTACACTTCAGCGTTCCCGCCGGCGGGGACGTCCACCGCGAGACAACACAGACACATACAGTCCGCTTTCGTCCCGGTACCGCCGCATACCGGGTAGAGTCAGTCCGACGCAAGTCGGGCCTAGCTGAGTTTCTTGCTGGACTCTTCTCAGCTAGGCTAGGTTTTAGCGAACCAGCGATAAAACTCCCAGTAGTTCGATACCACTCACACCCCAGATTCGGTTGATACCGTTCAACCAATCTCACTGGAGCGCAAACTCTTAGAGTATTCCAGTGTACAAACTTCCCCGCGTGGTCGTGCCGGAGGCCTCCCCTGGATTTTCCCCAGGCCACCCTCCAACCACGCAGTTCGACCGCTATATTGGGTCCGTCCTATTATAGCAAGTCAGGTTCAAAAAAAAAAAAAAAATTCCGGCACAGAGCGCGGCGGTACTCTTTTCTAGGGCTAACAATTATAAGGCGCTGGTGGCTAGGCACCCGAAAATCACATTGAATGAGCGACCGATAGCATGGCTCCCAGAGGCAAAGTATCTGGGAGTCACGCTGGACAGAAAGTTGGACTTCGCTAAACATATAAAGCAGGTGAGGGACCGTGCGGCTTTCATTGCGGGAAGGCTGCACCCGCTCACAAATGCCAAGTCTAAACTGCCCCTAAGGCACAAGTTGACATTGTATAAAACATGCATCAGGCCGGTGATGACTTATGCCAGTGTGGTGTTCGCGCACGTTTCAAAGAGGCGCCTCCACAAACTTCAGGTATTGCAGAGCAGATTCCTGCGCAAAATGGTCGGCGCTCCCTGGTACGTCAGGAACGCTGACCTGCACGGGAATCTGGGCCTGAACTCGATGGCTGCTCACATGATGGAGTTCTCGAGGCGCTTCTTCGATAACGCACCACACAATCCTAACCCACCCATCCGATCAGCGGCGGATAACTTACCGGCCCCTAATGCAACTTATACTAGAAGGAGGCCAAGGCACGTCCTTACTGACCCGCCTGACCTCCTTACAGCTCAAATTGACAGCACTTGCTCTAAATCCCCCCCAATTAATATGCCGTCAGGACCTTCAGTGGATGTGTCAGAGATTGACAACCCTGAGGTCCTGACACAAATTTTAAACAATTTTTGCGGCTCGTGTGCTTCCCAGCCTAACCTTTCTTTCAGGCCAAGAAGAAGCAGGGTGAGGCTCAGAAGCGTGTCTCCCGGCTCCTCACTGACTCCCTCTGAGAGGGTGGCCCCTCCGGCCCCCTAATAACTTTTATCTATTTTTTGTTTAACTTACCGTTACTTTTAAATTCTTACTAACATACTCTTTATTCGAGTAAAGACCTGCACCCCCTAAGGAGGCAGGCAGCCCCTGTGTGTTATATAAATTGTACCCCCCGGGGGTTCCCTTCGGGAACCCCCGGCGTCAACGTGCAGTCAATGGAGAAGGCGCTCCAGAACTGCAAAAAGAACAAAAAAAAAAAAAACATTCCGGCACAAGCATTTGACAAGGTTTGGCACGACGGCCTGATCTGTAAACTGTCCTCGGCACGTGTGCCGGATCGCCTCGTTGCCATACTCGCAGACTTTCTGAGGGACAGATGCTTTTGCTACAGAGTCGAGGGTACTCTTTTGGTCAGTCATCCGGTGGGGGCGGGGGTCCCACAGGGATCTGTGTTGTCGCCGACGCTCTTTGCCCTGTACATCAACAATCTCCCCAAGACTGCTGGGGTTCACTACGCTGTCTTTGCCGACGACACAGCAATTTATACTACCTCCCACATACCAAGTAAACTCACCTCCCTTCTCCAGCGAGCCACTGATGAGCTGGGAGAGTGGTTTAACCGCTGGAGGATCGAAGTTAATCCCTCCACAAGTACAGCGGTACTCTTCTCGCGGAAAAATAACTACAAAGCGCTCCCGAGTAGGCACAAAAACATTTCACTAAACGGGAGTCAGATAGCTTGGCTTCCAGATGCTAAGTATCTGGGAGTCACGCTTGACAGACGTCTCACTTACGCAAAACACATCAAACAAGTGAGGGACCGTGCGGCATTCATCGCGGGTCGACTTCACCCTCTTATAAATGACAAATCAAAGTTGCCCTTAAGGCACAAGCTGACGCTTTTTAAAACATGCGTAAGGCCCGTACTTACATACGCCAGCGTCGTGTTTGCGCACGTGTCAAAGAGGCGCCTCTACAAATTCCAAGTGCTTCAGAGTAGATTCCGGCGCAAAATGGTCGGCGCCCCCTGGTACGTCAGGAACGCCGACCTACATGGGATTCTGGGGCTGAATACGATGCAGACTCACCTGACAGAGTTCTCGAGGCGTTTCTTTGACGGCGCCCAGCACAATCCGAACCCGCTTATCCGCGCAGAAGCGGATTACATTCCGTCTCAAAACGCGAGCGTCATTCGTAGGAGGCCCAGGCATGTCCTCACCGACCCTCCCGATAAGCTAACAATTCAAATCAACAACACTTGTTCCAAAACTCCTCCAAACAGAATGCCCTCAGGGCCATCAGCGGATGTGTCTCAGATAGACGACCCTGAGGCCCTATCCCAAATCGCCGACAGGTTTAGCGGCGCGGGTGCTTCCCGACCAAACCCTCCATACAGACCTAGGAGAGGCAGGGTGAGGCTCAGAAGTGTGTCTCCCGGCCCCACATTGACATCTCCTCTGAGGGCGGGCCCTCAAATTCTCCCCCCCCCCCCCCTTGACGCAATTAAACTGACAAATTACATACTAACTGACTGAGATTTTTTTTTATATCAACAACGTAAAACCTAAAATTCTATATACCTACAAACAGACTTACTCTTCACATAAAACTTCCATTGAAGGGAAAGACCTGCAACCCTTATGGAGGCAGGCAAAACTGTTATACCTAATAGTTGCAATATGTATAATAGTTTTAGTATGTTAAAATGTTTTAATGTGTATAAGTGTTTTTAATGTCACATGTGATCCCACCGGGACCCATGGCGCCCATGTGCAGTAAATGGAGGGAGCGCTCCAAAACTGCAAAAGATTATATTAAAAAAAAAGCATTTCGGCACTGCTCACAGACCTCTGCCGCCGAGACATACTCACTCTCGCCAACTGCGGCATGTGAAATTATTAAGTTGTGTTTTACTTCAAGCGACCCATGTTTCTTTCTATGGAAAAGTACAGTATACAGTCCACATCTAACAATACCATTGCACGCCGTGGAGTCGAAGTCATTTGGCAAACTAATAAAAACACTAAACCCCACCAAAAATTCAATCTCAATACGAACATTGGGCAGGCGCATCGTCGTTGAACATAGAGAATTAAAACAACAAGTGATTACGTAAGTACCTACTCGCTATTCCTATTCCAGACAGTTTTTAGGGTTCCGTACTCAAGGGTATCGTATCAAATGGAACCTTATTATTTTATGATTCTGTTAGTGTAGTGAAATGCTGAATGCCTATCTAGTACAATAAGATTTTAAAATATGGGACGAAGTTTTTTTTATCGGTGATATCCCAATCAATTGATAGTGTTCATTTTTTTGTGGCTCGGTTTTATTGTCTAGATCTAAAGAAAAATATTTTTAAGGTACGCATATTTGCATGTTTCTTAATTCCCCTATAATAATTGTAATTTTCATACAAAAACTTAAATTAATAAAAAAAATATTATTTCAGTTTGCTTGCAAATATTGAATGGTTGGCAACGACAGCTGACTGCTGGTCAGCTCATAATAAAAGTTATTTGGGCATGACTGTCCACTGGATTGACCCTGTTACGAGAGCCAGAATGCATGCAGTTTTGGCGTGCACACGCTTAAAAGGTCGTCATACATATGATGTACTCGCGCAGGCAATGATCGACTTTCATTATGAGTTTCACATTGACAAAAAAATAACCAGGTTAGTTATGCAGATGGCAGATATTATGTAATTAATTGCATTTGATTAATTATCTTGCAGATGCAAAAAGTAGAATATATCTGGGCGCACGGGAGTTCCCTCGCCAAGTCGAGTGCCTTTTTTTACTCTTAAAAGATAAAATAATGCTAAGTTAATTGAATTTTCTTTATCATTCAGCAGCAAAAATTAAATATTATATTTATTTATTTAGGACCACCACTGATACGAGCCCAAATGCAAAAGAGTTCGTCTAATCGCTTGCATAGCGACATATTTTTTTCAAATCTTTAATTACCGCTGGAATGTTAATCTTTCAAAAATATATTTAGCATTGGTGACAATGTTGACGAACATAGTTTTTCTTTATACAACGTGTCCAAAAACTCAACGATAAGCCGGCACCAGAGGATGGAGCTGCTTATGATTAGTAGAGAAAAAATAAGGAAAAAAATATATCTCAAAAAAAATCTTGAAAATTGTAGGGAGAAAATGAATTTTGATTATTTTTTGTGTAAAAACTACATGTATTATGGTATTTTTTAGAACTGTGTTAGATAGCAGGGCTACTTAAGTTTCCAAAAACGAAAAAAAAACAGTAATATTTGAATATTTGTAGACATGGTCGTTAAAAATACCATTAGGGATGTCGATTTTCGATGAATTTCATTTTTTTTTCTGTAATTTCTAAAATAATTGAGATATATTTTTTTCCTTATTTTTTCTCGACTAATCATAAGCAGCTCCATCCTCTGGTGCCGGCTTATCGTTGAGTTTTGGGACACGTTGTATATTAATATCGGGCTAATATTATACATAGCAAGAAAATTAATCATTTTTACATTCACGTTGCACAAGCAAAAAAGTTCGTCTCGCACTAATCAGTGCAAAATAGTTCGTCAAGGAAGTAATTAGTGCTTTTAGAATCAAATTAAAAATAAATTTTATAAGAAAAAAGTATTGTTTGATATTTTGGAAATGACACTTTGGCTATAAAAAGGTAAATTTTCTTAATTTAGTATTATTATCTAAGTTTTAATATTCAATATGGGGCGCGGTATACCAATTACGCAAGACGTTGGAAAAATTATAATTTCAAGCAGGAAAATTTGTGTATAAAATAGCTCAAGACCTTCACCTAGCGAGATCTACTATTATACAATCTATTATCCAGCATTACAAGAAAACTGGATGTGTATCAAGCTTGAAGAAAACTGGTCGCCCACGCATCACAACACCAGCCGAAAATAGAGTCTTAAAGAGGATCATAAAGCAAAATCGACGTGCTCGGGCAGGGAAACTCACCGTAAGATGGCGAGAAATGATCAACAAAGATGTTTCTGTCGATACATGCTAACGAGTCATGAAAAGAATGAGATACGGATTCTATACGGCAAAAGAAAAACCTTTACTTACTGAACTTCAGAAAAAGAAGAGGAGAATATTTGCTTTAGCTCGTCGAAACTGGACTATTGATCAGTGGCGATCCATAATATGGAGCGATGAATCGAAGTTTGAAGTGGCTGTTGGAGACGAACGGAAAAAAGTTGTTCGCAATAAGGGCGAATAAAGACTGCCTTAAGAGAAAAGTCAAGTTTCCTGCCTCACTCATGATCTGGGGGTGCATGTCAGCTCAAGGTGTGGGTCGGCTGCAGTTTATAGACGGCACTGTGAATGCTCCCAAGTACCAAGAAATCTTAAAGACGAGCTTATTGCCTTCGATTCCCAGTTTACAACATGACAACAAGTATGTTTTTCAACAAGATGGTGCTTCTTGCCATACTGCCAAGAGCACGAAGGCTTGGTTACAGAACCACAATATTCCTACACTGGTGAATTGGCCACCTAGCAGCCCAGATTTGTCTCCGATCGAGACGTTGTGGTGGAAGATGAAAAAGAAATTGCGTAAGGATCCCGCCAAGTCAAAGGAAGATTTAAAGAACAAAATAAACGCAGTGTGGGATTCAATATCCTCTGCGGAATGTGCGGCGTTAGTTGACACAAGGCCACAAAGAATTGACGCCGTCATCAAGAGGAAAGGCGACACTACCCAGTGGTAGACGAATTATTTTGCACTGTGTTACTAGCATACGAACTATTTTGCTTCGATAGCTTAAGTAAATAAATGTATGTTTTACAGTAAATACAGGAATATGTACTTTTGTTAATATATAAAATGAAAATACATTATTTTTTGAATATTTAACTGTGTTTGTTCATTGCTTTATTTATTTACTGAACTCGATATTTCTAGTCTAAAAATCTGTTCATTATAAGAATCTGAATAGACGAACTCTTTTGCATTTAGGCTCGTAATGGCAGTAACTTCGTTAAAGCTTTCGTGCAATTCGGCGCAGAAATTGACACGTTACCAGACTTGCCATCACAAGAGAATCAAGAGATAGATTCAGAACCTGACGATGCTGCCGGCATTTTAAGTGAACCCTTTGAAGATGACGAGATAGAGTTTATTTCTATTGAAAATTTGCTGACGTTGCCTGAACACACCCAGCACAATGCAGATGAGGATGTCGATTCAAATATACCGGAAAACTTCAATACCCTGCCAGTTCATAGAGATGTGCTGCACATACTTTTAATTTGATCGCTAGCAAAGATGCAGACACTGCACTGCGAATCACATTATTTAAAACCCCACACAGAAATGCTATGGCAAAAGCGCGTGCTCTTTGGAGTCAGCAGTCAAGAAGTACAGTGGCTGCTGACAGAATCCATAATGAATTAAACAGAAGACTGGTTGTACCAATTACAACTAGGTGGAACTCAACCTTTGATGCAATTGTCGGCCTCAACGCAATATTAGAGGAACGAAGACCAGCTCTGCATAGAGTTATGACCCAATTCAAAAATTCAACGATCAGGATGTAACAATTCTGAAGGAGTATGTAAAGGTAAAGTTGGTTTTAATACAGAATATAATTATTTTTATAATATAAACTACATTGTGAATTTGTGACATTAATGTTTTGAGATAATTTATGTTGGTGATGGTGTCTGGGCTGGGGTGGTGACGAGGAGCGAAGTAATACACCAATATAGGTTAAGTAAATACCGTAAAAAGAACACTTTATTTAACTGTGTAGCCTATTTTATACATACAAGTTATCGCTGATACAAGCAATATGCGTTTATGTAGCAGTAAACTATTGTGTTACTGCTAAACACTAAATGCGGCCAATTGCCATACTACACCTCCCCCGAAAGTTCCCTTCACCCCCGGGGTGGCAGAAAGAAAAATTAACGCATGTTGCTTGCTTACAATATTGTTGAATATTTTTTTTTAAGGGACCACTTGAAGATTATATTAATTTATATTACGTATATTAAGTTTAAACATTTCATTAAAAAAGTCAATAAAAGAAGTTGGTTCCCTGTACGAAATATTTCCTAGTGTCACTGTTGAAAATATTTAATTTATTATATTGTAGCTATTTAAAACTTCTTTTACTATATGTTTATATTTAAAATTCTCAATCCTTATCTACCAATTCCCAATCTATATCATTACTCTTTGCGGTATCGGTACTCAATATTCTAAAAATCTAATGCCGTCGGAGTCCTCAGCTCCTAATAATAGAAGTGTTAAGCCTTTCACGGACACCTGTGAAGGTCGACTATGATCAAGGACATTAACTTGGCTATGCTTCCGTGCATGCCTCAAATTCTGTCAATAAAAATGGGAATGGTTACCCAAGGGCATGGTCACCCTATCAACAATAATGGCATATCAGGCCTCACTTTCGGTCGCCTGTACTTAGAGTCACATCTACATTAAGACAACAATGGTCTCCAAAAAATTTCACGGAGGGCACGGTAGTCCAGACACCATGATCAAATCTAAGGACTAGTGCTCTAACTTAACTTCCACTTAACTCACGTACCATATGAATATACTTGACTCTATTTAAAAAAAAAACTGTATCTTTACTAAAAAAAACTTGTGAATGAATCCGTATTTGTTTTTATATTACTTATGTCTCACTAATTTGTTACATTTGTCTAAATAATCTTAGCCTCCCTGCAGAGAAGGAAAGATAAATACCAGTTATCAATTGAACTCTGACTAATTATCAGGTGATCAATCCAATAATTAGCTAAAGTATAATTGGTACTTGGTATAAAATTTTATAAGTGCGAGTATCGAATTTCATTCAAAGTTATTTAAAAGTTACTACAAGTCGGCGTACACGCGCGACCTACATGCAATTTCGCTGACGCGCGGAATGTGTCGCGTCGGCACCGGATGCCTCGAGTGCGTTATATTGCGAAACTTAAAAACAAATGATTTTGGACTAATTTAATGATAGTGACACTAGAATTAGAAATTGTATGCCTTTAAAATCATGAAAAAATTGGAAAATATAAGGCTTGAATGCTACGTTTTCAGCGACAACCTTTTTATACTAATTAATCAAAAAATAACTATAGTAAAAAATAAAAAAATACTTCTAAACTTCATTTGCGTGACCCTTTAAAATCATGAAAAAATTGGAAAATATAAGACTTGAATGCTACGTTTTCAGCGACAACCTTTTTATACTAATTAATCAAAAAATAACTATAGTAAAAAATAAAAAAATACTTCTAAACTTCATTTGCGTGACCTGTCGGTTTCCTGGTGGCAGCGTTTCGTCCCTGGTGCGCCATCGTGAAGTGGCTGGGTGGAACTCGATGTGGCTCGATGTGGCTGCAGCTCTCGTTCATGGGCCGGGAAAACCCTGGACACCTCTTGATGTGCGAGCCGGGAAACCCTGGACAACGCTCTTCTTATTTTTAATTCTTCTTTGTATTCTTTCTTGTATCTTCTTTATTTACTCGAGTCTTCTTAATTTCGGATATTTTTTCTTCAAAGGGTGTTACTAAAATCTTCAAAATCTTCGTTATTATTTTTCTTGTTCTTCTTCTTGCTGATGTGGGGCTGGGGTGGATCTTGGGTGGGGCCCGTTCCGGCAGGCGCACGGAGCGGGCCCGTTCTGACTGCGTTTGAAGTTCCTTGATTCTTTACTGGAAGGTCGCCATGAGATAATTTATGTTGGTGATGGTGTCTGGGCTGGGGTGGTGACGAGGAGCGAAGTAATACACCAGTATAGGTTAAGTAAATACCGTAAAAAGAACACTTTATGTAACTGTGTAGCCTATTTTATACATACAAGTTATCGCTGATACAAGCAATATGCGTTTATGTAGCAGTAAACTATTGTGTTACTGCTAACAATAAATGCGGCCAATTGCCATACTACAGTTTATTACATTTTTCGCAGGTCATGGCACCTGTAGCTGGCACACTTGATCGAATTCAAAGCGAAGACCAGGCGTATCTGGGGACACTTCTACCAACAATTGCAGAGACAGTGTTAAAATTGAAGAGTATAAAGTCTACGGGCCTTGTAAATTGCGCTGCCCTAGCAAATGCTATATTGAGTGGCATTGAAAAAAGGTTTGGTCCATTCATGGAGGATGAACATTGCCAGATGGCTGCAGCTTTTCATCCTAAGTTTCGCCTTCTATGGCTGCAGGCTTACGACAATAATAATTTTAGTACTGTTACGCAGCCTACAGATAGAGATAGACCCAACAGAAACAGTAGATCAACGAGAAGCCAAGCTCAAAATTTGGCAAAAATATGGCTAGAAATTAAATCGAAAAATTCATTTGATGATGGTGCTTTCTTAGGGGAACCAATTTTAATAAAATTATTCCTTAAATACAACACTAGTATACCTTCGACTGCTGCTAACGCCTGTTTTCGACGGGAAAATATATCCTGTCTCCAAAACGGGCGTCGCTATCCGACGATAATTTTAATATGCTCATGTTCATGAAGGGGAACATGCACCTTAATCCTTATGGCAGATGCTAGTGAATGATGTTTTTATGGGCTATACGAGTATGCTGTTACTGATTAGCAAGGATAGGACAAACGCCCGTCATTTTGAAAACTTAACCCTGTTCTGTACAGTAGAGACTTCCTAATTATATATTTTTTTTGAAGTTTACTCAATATATTATAATTTAATGTACTTCAACACATTAATCAATAAATTACCTATTCTTCTATACTATATTGTAATCATCTTTGTCAAGCATTGACGTTGTCGTTTAGAAACGTGTACTTTATTAATTAATTAATTATAAATTATAAAGAATAAGAATAAGAATTGTTTATTGCCACATATTCATTACATACAAAAATAAACTAAAATAATATTACAAATAAGAAAGAGAAAAAAATAATAATTTAAAAGTAAGTACAGTGAAACAAACAAACAGAATATTGGGCAAAGGGTTTCCAGTCCCAGCGTATGCCGGACTGGGGTGCCCGGCGCTGATTTTCAGACCGGTCCCAGACTAAGACGGTCGGAGGGCAGCGTAACGAAATTATATACTTTCAATTACCATACCTTCTGTGCTCGTAATTAAGTACATTTTATTAAACATTAGCATAATATACGTCGATAATATTAATAACACATTACATTACAAAAGGAAAATTTTAATGGCTTAGTTAATAATCACAGTGACATTATTTAGTTGTACACCTAAGCAAAAGGAAAAAGGGAAGAAAAACTTGTTACATTGAAAACTATGATCACAAGTGAAAATATGGAAAAAATTATGGTCATTCTTTTCCATTGGCGAAAGTTATTTATCGCCTTAATCATCGTCATTTGAATAATTTGTCACTGGAAACATAAATTATGGTACTTAATAGTACATTACGTAACTAGGGCGGTGAATTCGTGAATGCCCCAGATCGCAGGTGTTTGTGGCCCGAACCGAAGGTGAGGGCCATAAATATGCGCTCTGGGGCTTTACGAATTACCGCCCGTGTTGAGTACAAAATTTTACGTCTTCACCTGGCCACAATGCGAGTTTTCCCGTACGCGCAGCGTGCAATAAAACTCGCATTATGGCCAGGTGTGATGTAAAATAAATTTATAAAACATTACTTTTGTCCTTTGTTTTGTATTGTCACGAATAAACTATTGTTATTCTTATTTAGTACCTAATTTTTTTTATTAATATAAGGAAGTCTCTACTGTACAGAACAGGGTTAAGTTTTCAAAATGACGGGCGTTTGTCCTATCCTTGTTGATTAGTAATGAGTAATGATTACCATGTTAATTAGTAGAGTCTTTAATAAAAACCAAAACCAATACGTATGATTCTTTCTACTAGTTTTATTTCCTATTGCGTATATTTACGATTTTGAGTTAACGATTAACTTTAACTTCCATTAAAAAATTTAAAAAGTAAAGTTTAACGAAGTTAACGGATTAACGATTAACGAAGTTAACTTTTTGATCAACGGTGCCCAGCTCTGGCTGAATGAGGAAAGACAATAGTGTCTCAGGATATATATCCTCACTGGTAATTTCTCTCTAAACGAAGCATTTGGTTTTGTTTTTATTTAAGCTGAACAGAAAATGTAAATTAAATCACAAATGTAAATTAAAATCATAATGAAACAAGGCGTAACTGGTATTGGCGGGACTTAATCCACCAGTGGCCGAGACGGCTTCACGCAACACAATAGGTTCATACTTCACTAGCCGCCCCGCATTTGCTTAGTCGCACCTAGCTCGGTATATTAACCGGTCAATTTCCCATTCTGTCCGGTCAATTTCTCAATCTGCTTCTGCGCTCCGAGCTGTGAAGTCGTGCCCCGTGCGCAGTGCCCTGACACAGCACCATTTTCGACGCTTACCATCATTGTCAGTACACGACGTCCATTGCGGTGCGGCTCGACTCCTCGCTTCAGCTCAGATCACAAGACCTTCGGCAACGCCTTGGTGATGCCCTGCCTTTCACACCGGATGAAGAAAGTGCCCGTACCCAGACCCTTCGCCGACGAGTTGTAGTTGGATTGAGTGAGTACTCACCTCGGGCCGCCCCTGGGGCGGCTCGAGCACACGGTCAGGTACTCACCACATGTTAGGTAGGATACCGACTGATCAAAACGAAACCACCATGACGGATCTTCAATCTTTCCCCCCCGCCTCAAATGATGACATCCTGGCACTAGACACCAAGGAGCTAGTGGGCATCGTCGTCCAATTCCTCAGGGAGCTGGACGGAGAAGCCGTCCCCAAATTCAATAAGTATCTCTCAAAGGCATGCACGGCCATTCTTAATAAAAAAAAAGAGATGGTAGATCTCGATGACCGCGCATCGAACTACCCTCACCTCGAAAATAAAATCGAAACGCCCGCGGCCGGCGCGGCGGCCATCTTGCCGGAGGGTGAGGGCGTAGCCTTGCGGGGCAATGCTGACAAATGCTTGCCATTAGTCGCAGAGCCCCGCCCCACCCCGCCGCTGACGACCGCCGCCGCGACCGCGGCCGCCCTATTCGACGCCCGGAACGTCGCATCATCCATGGCCCCGCCCCCTCGCCCGACATCCCCGAAGGGAAAATCGGACATTAGGGAGTCTCGGCGGGAGCAACTCAGTCGGCCAGGCAGAGGAAGAAGAGAGCGGCTGCTTCTTCCTCTGTCCAAGCCCCCGATTCGGACAACGCCAAAAGGCCAACCCCCCCAGGCACTCACGCCACCAAAACCCCGACCCAAAAGTCCCCCCAGGAGGCTTCCTCCTCCTCTGCGGCGCCCACTAACAAGACCACCACCACTCCCGACGTCAGGGCCGACCAAATCACCTTGCGGGACAAGACCAAATACCGACAAATTCTCACCATGCTCGCTCAGAGGGGGGTAAAGGTGGAGGCTGCGGACAGAGAGGAGGGGATCCACTTCACCATCCGGGGGTCTGATGACTACCGGGCGGTGGTGCGGCTCTTCACCGAGCTCAAACTCCCCAGCCACCGCGACCCCCTCCCTGAGGAGAGATTCTATCGAGTCATACTGAGCGGTGTCCCAAAGGAGGTGGACGTCCAAGACGTCAAGGACGATCTTGTCTTGAACCATATCAAGGCTGATGAGGTGCACAGGTTGCATAACAAACACCGAAAGCAGTACGATATGGTTCTAGTATATGACCATATGCAGGACATTTTTAAACTGAGGGAGGTCTGCCAGCTCTACCAGCTCACCGGTGTGAGGGCGGAGCTCCCCCGCTATCAAGACCTCCCACGTCAATGTTTCAACTGCCAGCTACACGGACACACGCAGAGCCGGTGCACAGCCCCGCCTGCGTGTGTCAAGTGCCTGGGCAACCACGCCACGTGGGACTGCGACAGGGGCCGGGACGAGCCAGTTGCCTGCACTTTGTGCAAGGCGGTGGGAGAACACCCGGCGGGTGCCCGAAGGCCCCAAAGCCCAAAGTGACAACCTACAAGGGTAGGGCCCCTCTACTTTTCGCACTACAGGCTTGCCACGCTCCGCCGGGAACTCCAGGGCGCCATCAGTGACCTCGGTGACTGGTGTAAGCTCTGGAGGGTGGAGGTCAACCCTGAGAAGAGCGCGGCGATCCTTTTCCATCCCACAAACCTAAACCTATCCTATAGAATCAGCCCCATCACCCTCAATGACACTCCTATCCCGTTTGCTAATCAAGTTAAGTACCTGGGCGTGCTACTTGATAGTAAACACTCCTTCCGCCCCCACTTACAGAGAGCAAAGGCAAACGCTCAGTTTGTTCTTGGCAGGCTGGGTCCTATGCTTAGCAAGCGTAGCTCCATGTCGGCCAGGAACAAGCTGAACCTATATAAGACATGCGTACGGCCTATAAATCCTATAATGTCGTACGCATGTCCAGTCTTTGCCTTTGTAAGTGAATCCCGCCTCAAACCCCTCCAAACCCTTCAAAATAAATTCCTCCGTCGCGTACTAAGGTCACCTTGGTACGTGACAAACTTATCCACCCACTACGACTCCCGACTCCCCACCCTTTATGACCACATCAGGCACTGTGCGCGGCGGTACTTCGACGAAGCCCCCCACCACCCGAACCCCCTTGTCCGCCAAATGGTGGAATATGACTATGTCCCATACACCATAGACAGACAGACAAACATCACAGTTAGGACAACATCTACAATTAGCCCCTAGCCCGCTTCGCCCCAAACGTCCCTTGTCGCCCCTACAACATTAGCTCCGCCCCTTGCCACGCCCCCACTACAGATACCGGCCGGTACGGCGTATCCGCCGGCCAAAACACGCCCTCTCTGACCCGCCCGACGCCATTACGGCGGCCATCGCAGAATTTGACGAGACTGACGACAACGACCATACACAGCGCCGCCCCCGCCGCCGGGGGAGGCCACCGCGAGCACACTATTACTCTACAGCACCTCACTACCAGTCCCGGTACGGACAGTTACCGGGACAACCCACTCAGACGCATACTACACACTAGTTTTTGACAAGACAAGAATTTAAATGTAACTTCTACACATGATTAAATTTTACACTGCCTCGAGGCGCCCGCGCGCCTCGAGTGCTCGCGCTCGATTTTCTCGGCTGTCGGATAGCCCAATAACGGCGCCTATCCACATGCCACACAGGACTAGCCGATACAGCCTTCGGGCTTCGGTGTACGAACCAGGTTCAAAAAAAAAAAAAAAACCATCAGAGACCATTCTGCTCTCGCACGCCGAAGCGTGAAGTCGTGCCCTGTGCGCAGTGTCTTGACGAAACACAAAATTTCGACGCTTACTTCCCGTCTGTACAAGACGTCCATTGCGGTGCGGCCTCACCTCCTCGCTCCCTGCTCGGATCAGAAGACCTTCGGCGACGCCTTGGTGTTGCCCTGAATCGTCGTTTCCGGATGGAAAAAGTGCCCTTACCCAGACCCATCGCCGACGAGTTCTAGTTGGAGGGAGTAAGTACTTGGGGGGAGTTGTGGGAGGTTTGCTAGGGGGGGGGGGGGGGGGGGGGGATACTTTTTTTTTGATGTTGTTAAGGTAGCTGGGACTTGTAAAATTTTCGATGAAGTTGTGACTTCGCGTAGCTCCGACGCTGCGGGAACAGCAGCCCTTCCGCCCTTGCGTGACGAAGCACGGTCACTTCGCTTGGCTCCGCAGCTTCGGCTTGCCTCACGTAGGTAGGCTCACGAACTGTTGACGGCAGCGATCGCGCCCGGAGCGGCGGCCATCTTGCCGGGGGGCGTGTCGGCAGCCATTGAGCCCCGCCCCGCCCCTTCGGGGACGTCCGCCGACTCGGCTTCGATCTCCCGCCGGCCCGCCCGATTTCCCCAAAGGGGAAACCGGAGTTAAGAGAGTCCCGGCGGGACCTACTTTTAAGACGGGACAAGATCCCCCCCACCTCCGAAAATAGCTCCCGGGACGCTTCTCGTTCCCCCCACAACTACACGGCTGAACCTATATAAACGGCCTATAATGTCGTACGCATGTCCAGTCTTTGCCTTTGTAGGTGAATCCCGCCTCAAACCCCTCCAAGTCCTCCAAAACAAATTCCTCCGTCGCGTACTAAGGTCTCCTTGGTACGTGACAAACCTATCCACACACTACGACTCCCGCCTCCCCACCCTATATGACTTCATCAAACAATGCGCGCGACAATACTTTGATAGTGCCCCCCACCACCCAAACCCCCTTGTCCGCCAAATGGTGGACTACAACTATGTCCCTTATACAGACAGACAGACAGACATTCCCCCACTCTCGACTCCGCCCACGAGCCCTTAGCTCAACCTGCCCTTAGTCTCCCCCATAGTATTAGCCCCGCCCCTAGCCACGCCCCCTTTGCCGGCCCGGCGTATCCGTCGGCCAAAACACGCCCTCTCAGACCCGCCCGACGCCATTAAGACGGCCATTATTGACTTCGACGAGACAGACGATAACGACCATACACAGCGCTGCCCCCGCCGCCGGGGGAGGCCACCGCGAGCACACTACTACTCCACAGCACCACACTACCAGTCCCGGAACGGACAGCTACCGGGACAAACCACTCCTACACTCACTCCACATTAGATTTGAAATAAACAACAACTTAAATGTAAACTAACACTCAATGATTAAATTCTCAAACTGCCTCGAGGCGCCCGCGCGCCTCGAGTGCTCGCGCATTAAATTTCTCGGCAGTCGGGTAGCTCCATAGTGGCGACTACCCACAAGCCAGCCACGATCAGCCGACACAGCCTCCGGGCTTTGGCAAATGAACCGGTTCAAAAAAAAAAAACCATCAGAGACTTTCTTGAGGGCAGAAGCTTTAGCTACAGGGTCGAGGGGTCTCTTTCAGGTCGTCACCCGGTGAGGGCGGGGGTCCCCCAGGGATCGGTACTATCGCCCACACTCTTCGCCCTATTTATTAACGACATGCCCAGGACTGCGGGTGTCCACTACGCGGTGTTCGCCGATGACACGGCGATCTATGCCACCTCACACCGCCCAAAAAAGTTGACCTCTCTTCTCCAGCGAGCCGCGGACTCCCTGGGTGAGTGGTTCAATCGCTGGAGGATAGAGGTCAACCCCGACAAAAGCACAGCAGTACTATTCTCGAGAGCCTTAAACTATAAGGCTTTACTAAACAAACATTAAGTTATACGACAGACCGGTAGCATGGCTCCCAGAAGCTAAATATCTGGGCGTCTTATTAGATAGAAAACTTAACTTCGCAAAACACCTTAAACAAGTAAGAGATAGAGCAGTATTCATAACCGGACGTTTACACCCACTCATCAATAGTAAATCCAAATTACATCTCAGACACAAGCTAACCCTTTTCAAAACATGCATAAGACCAGTATTCTCATATGCCAGCGTGGTATTCGCGCACGGGTCGAAGTGGCGCCTAAACAAACTCCAAGTGCTACAGAACAGGTTCCTACGCAAAATGGTCGGCGCCCCCAGGTACGTCAGGAACGCCGACTTGCATGGGAACCTGTGAATCGATAATCAAACACTTCATGGAAACGTCTAGGCGCTACTTCGACAACGCACCCCACAACCCGAACCCGCTCATTCGCGCAGCAGCTAACTACACCCCAAACCCCAATGCAAGCGCCCTCCGTAGAAGGCCAAGGAATATTTTAATTGACCCTCCAGATCCGCTAACAGTAAAAATAAATAATAAAGCCCCCCGATTCGTGCGGAACCGACACATAGCCCGAGACCTACAGCACAAGAGCCTGGACGAGTTCATCGCCGAGCTTGCACGGAAGATGTTCGCCCGCGCCGATGCCTCCCGCTTCCCACTGCTGCAGGGGATCGCGCCGCTCCACGCGCGCCCCCCCGACACTCGACGGCGGCGAGCCCAACCACGCGAGCTCGTACCGCCGCCCCCTCGAGACCCCAGTCCTGACCCCAGGACTCCACCATGCCGCAGACAGGCCACCGACTCCCACCACAATGCCGCAGACAGGCCAACTTGATGCCAAGATGGCCAACGTCCAAAGTTAAGTTACTAAAAGCCAAGATGGCAACCGATTACCGGCCCATTAGTTAATGGGCTGCGAAGAAAAAAACCGACTAAAAGTGCCACACTCGGCACTGAAAAGTCCTCCACCACACTCCATTTAAGAATGGAGAGTGAGTTGAAGATACGCTGATGCTGATGGAGCAATTCAGCATTTCCGGTTACGGCAGCGGTCGAGTGAGGTCGTGCTTAGCGGTGCGCTCTTGCCCTATTGTTGTTGTAACCCGAATACCCTCTCCGACTACCTGCTCACTCTTATCGCTCCCCCGCGCGGTGATTATCGCAATTACCATGTGGAAGCATCGGGTGTGTTAGTTAAGACTTTCATAAGTCTCCAGTCGACCCGCGTGTCCCTGTCCCTCTGGAAATCCACGCTCGTAGTGGTCGCAGTCTTTCGGGGCTGTGGGCTAGACACGTCAGTGGCTACCCGTTAGTTAAGACTTTCTCAAGTCAGACCCGGGTCTCTGGTCCCTTAGAAAGACCACGCTCGCAGTGGCTACACAGTGACGGATCCTAACGGTGCCAACTAAGTCACAGTGTGGGGTGGATACCACCACGAAGCCCAGTAATTCGTACAGTCCGACTCTTCCCTTCGTGTTAGGACACATAGCTGACACTGACACGGCGGACAAGTGGACAAGACTCGACACCGACATCAGGATAGCATTTCGGTTCATATTAGGCGTAGGAAAAGCTTAGCGGCGACCGACCAACCAAGTAGGATGGAACTGCAAGAAAGGATCACTTGGATGGAGGAAGTCATGCGGGCAATGCAGGCCGAAATCGATCGCCTCGCTGCTGAGAACCGACAGCTCAAGCTGGCTCTCAGGCGGCTCCCATGTAACCTCCCCCCCCGACAAGTCTCGACTTGCAACTCCAGGCCCATCCGGCCACTCCGACGGCCACTCTGGCCGCCCAAGCCCCTAGGCCACCATGGGACCGCCGCCGCCACCGCCGTCGGCGGCAGCAGCGACCCCTTCGCCCCCGACCCAGGCCCCTAAGGCCAAAACGCCCATTAAGGGCAAAAGAAAACTCGCCAAGGCAGCCGCGTCTGCCCCAGCCAACCCTCCGGCCCTTCAGGCCCCCCCCGAAGCGGACTTAAGCGTGAGGCAATCGCGTTCTCGCTCCCTCCAGGGGCGACCCTCCTTGCGAGAGGAACGCACTGTCCCACGCTCCAGCTCTCCCCCCCACCCCCTCCTTCGTTGTCTCTCCACAACCAGACTGACCGACGAACAGACTCGGGACCTCCTCTACTCGAACGAGGAAATGACCATGGACATGACAGACTGGACCACAGTAGGCAGCAGCCGCAAGGGAAAACGTGCGCTGCCGAAGTCTCCTAGGGCCGATTCGCCGGCGAAGAAAGCCCTTCGGACTCCCGCCGTCCAGGCGCCCTCTGCGCAGGCCCCTCAGGCCATTAGTGCCATTCTGGCAACGGACGGCGGGTCTTCGGCCCCCAGCAAGCCAACTCCGGTAGGCAACCCGGACAAGCCGGATTCATGTGTCCTGATCGACACACATAGATACCACACTGCCATGGCCATAGCCAGTCAGCGTGGCATCCGGGTGGTCGGTTCGGAGATTTTGAAACCGCCCTTGGAAGGGATGCGCATCACGGTCCAGGGACCCGAGGACTACCGTGCTCTGACCCGTCTCTTCGACGAGCTGTCGATGGCCTACAACCGGAGGCTGACCGTCGAGGAGAAAGGTTATAGGGCCGTCCTCCGGGGAATCCACAAGGATATCCCGGAAGACGAGGTAGCCGCGGACCTCAAACATAAGGGGATCGCCGTCAAGGAGGTTCATCGCCTCTACAATAAGCAAGTAGGGAAGTACGATATCGTACTAATAGTCACCGACCCGAACCAGCGCAAAGCCGTCCACTCCCTTAAGGAGGTCCTCAAAATGGCGGTGAGAGTGGAGACTCCCAAAAAGAGAACCCGCTAGCCAGCTTAACCCGTGTGGTGTCCGGGCGAGAATTGCACCAACCCATTTCCTCCCGTGGGTGTCGCAAGAGGCGACTAAGTGGACTACGGCGCTGGAACACCCGCTAGCCAGCTTAACCCGTGTGGTGTCCGGGCGAGAATTGCACCAACCCATTTCCTCCCGTGGGTGTCGTAAGAGGCGACTAAGTGGACTACGGCGCTGGAACACCCGCTAGCCAGCCTGCATGTTAGCAGAGCCAGCTTTTGTGAGCCATGGTTCCAGGTTGTTGCAAAAACGTCTTTTATTTCACACTCTTCAGACATAGCCTTGTCAATTGGCATCACTCTATGGATGCTGGCATCAAAGACCTTTGTAGGTAATTTTTTACATTCTGCAGGCAAATCAACATAAACCATGCTGTCATCAGGCCGAACATAATATCCACAGTCAACCAGCCATATGAGGACCTGAGACTCCATATGAACAATGCCTCGGATCCATTGATTTTGGTGCCACACCACCACATACTGCTGGTAGTGTCGTGGACAACATACACTGCGTGCAGTTGCATGCTATGCTAATCTAAAAAGCATAAGAATTCCCGGATTATACAGTCGACCTACATAATAGGATACACCTTCGAGTTGGCCTTCGATTGTGTTAAGTAATTGATGAGTATACATTTTTAAACAGATAAGTGCATGCAGAAAACGTAGTCATAGGCTATGTTTATTATCAAACGCTTGTGTAGGGAATTAGGATTTCAAACGCTTGTTGGGGGTATCAACCAGCGTACTGGGTTAGTTACTCTGTAAGAGGATCCCACTGATGGTACCCGTGGTTAAAGGACCAGTGCGCGGAACGCACTTAATGTTTATTATCATACGCTTGTGTAGGGAATTAGGATTTCAAACGCTTGTTGGGGGTATCAACCAGCGTACTGAGTTAGTTACTCAATAAGAGGATCCCACTGATGGTACCCGTGGTTAAAGGACTAGTGCCTGTAGCGCACGCAATTATTGTAGGACAAAAGCTTGTGTAGAGAGACATAGTTAGGTAAATAAATACGTAGGTAAATAAATACGTAGGTAACATACAGATACATGACATTTATAGGTTCGTTGTTAAGTTTGTTCGTTCGAAGTGGGGACGCCCACATAGCATATAACACATAGTACATAACACTTAGGCAAGTATATAAGCTGTAGGTTAGAAATGCGCATTAGTGTAGGTATTTGAACTGTCGACACTAGGTTAAGCTGTGGGGAAATTCTATCTCCTTTCTTTTTTACACTGCTCTACTACTGAAAAAAATTCAGTCCTACTCTGAAAGGCAATAAGTCTTCTTATCTCTATCTATCTTGTATTCTAAAAAATCTACGACTTGCAGATGTGCATTAGTGAATAGGTGTCTATCATGTGCAGATGTTTCATCAACATATGCAAGCGCTGGTTTTAATCATAGACAGTACTTACTACAATTTTATGTTAATGGCTAGTGTTGTTTTCTCGTGTTATTTGAAATATAAATATTTCAGGACCGTAGGTCAACGTTTGAAGCTTCACGTACAGTCGGCAGCAGTTATATTGTCTGATCTCTTTTAAAACTTTTGTAGGCTAGCTGGAACATTTTGACTTCCATAGAGAGTCAACGTTTGAAGCTTCACGTACAGTCGGCAGCATTGTTATATTGTCTGATAACTTTTAAAACTTTTGTAGGCTAGCTGGAACATTTTGACTTCCATAGAGACGTTGTGACATCTGTCACATCGCCCCTCTCATCTTTTATTTTTTTGAGTCTAAGGAGTTTAACTCGTATGTAGGTCAAGGGTTGATGACCTTACATAGGGTCATGCTGCAGGTTACGTTGTTGGTAGGTTAAGGGAAGGCAGTGTGCTTTCTCGGAGAAACATTTTTCATAAAGCTTTATTCTTTGCCCTCTCTTTGGTGGACTGTTAGGACTTAGTTTTTTTTTGAGCTTTGAAAAATAATTTTTTTTTTGAATTTTTTTTTCTCTAACTGGAGCGGTAATGTTACGGTCTAATTTTATGAGGCGTTTGTTAGGGGTTTTGGGACTCATAGCGCCATCTATCACAGCATATCTGCGACTCACGGGCGTTCGCGGGAAGGCGACACCTACTGATATTCGGCGGAACTACGAGCGCACCGAGGTTGGAGACAAATCGATAACAGATCAGACTGGTCGATATTATTGTTTTATTAATATCTTTACGGATGATTTAGAAATCGTAAAAAAGATCTTTTAGAAGCATTGAAGCTAGTTGCTAAATAAATCTTTGGTTTTCATACATTCAGTGCAACTGATGCAAGTCTATCTTTATGGTACGACAGTTCGGAGTGAAGTTGTCCGTGGGAAAGTTTTATCCTCGTTCAGCTGTCAAAACCGCGGAGGAACATTCTTTTTGGACAGAGATGTGAACGGATTTTAACGGAATTTTAGTAAGGCTAAACGGGGCCCGCATATTTTCAAAAATTGACCTGACGCAGGCGTATAATCAGGTGGAGTTGGATGTATTGATGACGGTAGGTATATTCTTTAGAGTCATCACTCTAAAGAATATACCGTCATCAATACACATAAGGGACTATTCAGATATAATAGACTCGTATACGGCCTCTCCTCCAGTCCCGGTATCTTTCAGAGAATCATGTCCAATTTACTGAAAGATCTTCCTCAGGTAGAAGTTTTCCTAGATGATATCATTATTGGCTCACCTGACATTAAGTCTCATTTAGTGACATTAGAGAAAGTATTGGAACGCCTTCGTAGTCATGGAATGAAATTAAAGAAGAGTAAATGTTATTTCTTATTAGAAGAGGTACAATATTTGGGGTACATCATTTCAAAAGACGGAATTAAGGTAGATCCTACAAAAATAGAAGGTATCCTTAATATACCCTCGACCACTCAATGTAACCGAGTTAAGGTCATTTTTAGGGGTTGTCAACTTTTATGCCCGTTTTGTACCAAATTTAAGTAGTATTTTATCTCCTTTGTATGATCTTTTAAGAAAATGTGCCGTGTGGAAATTGAATGAACGTTGCGATAGGGCTTTTAAAAGTATAAAATCACTTTTAGTTAGTGCCGAAGTGTTGAGTCATTACGACCCAGACAAACAGCTGATTTTGACAACGGATGCAAGCAGTAGGGGAATTAGCGGAGTCCTGACTCAGCCCTGCAGCGGCGCGGGCGCAGACAGCGCGCGGGAGCGACTGGTGGCTTACGTCTCGCGTTCCTTGATTGACGCTGAGCGTAATTACTCCCAAATAGACAAAGAAGCATTGTCAATTATATTCAGTTTAGAAAAACTGCATCAATTTCTTTATGGAAGGCAATTTTTATTACGAACTGATCATAAACCCCTTGTTACTATTTTTGGTCCTAAGCAGGGCATTCCCGCGATGGTAGCTAGCAGGTTGCAACGCTGGGCAATTAAACTGTCCGCATATACCTATGACATTGAATACATACGCACAGATGTGAATGGCGCGGACGGCTTATCGCGCCTGCCTGTGCCAATTAAAAATGCTGACTCGCTAGACGGGCCGCCGCCCGAGCAAACTTATTTACACTTCGCGCAAAACGAACTGTTATTAGACTACCATGATGTTAAAAAAGAAACACAACGAGACCCAACTTTAAGTCGAGTTCTAGGTTTACATACGATCGAGTTGGCCGTCTGATGTGGAACTACGAAATTTACAACCTTATTTTAACCGCAAGTTAGAATTGTACGAAGAATTAGGATGCGTAATGTGGTTTCTTGCCCGACCACATTTCCATGGGAGTTTCACCGTCAATCGATTTCGTGGGGGACCTGTTGACAATATAAGCAGCTGTTGCCAGAGATTCAGCCCAGAACTGTTTTGACATATCAGCATCATGCAACATACACCTAGCTCTTTCCACCAGGGTCCTGTTCATGCGCTCTGCGAGACCGTTCTGCTCGGGTGAGCACTCCTTGTGCTCGTCTGATGTTCAATCCCATGTCTACGTAAGAACCTCTCAAAGTCCTGATTACAGAACTCCGTTCCATTGTCTGTGCGAATCGCTTTTATTTTGCCTTCGAGTTAAGTCTCAACTCTGCTTTTGTAATCTTTGAAAACATCAAGCACATTCAATTTGTTTTTCAAAAAATAAACAGACTTTTCTAGAGGAAAGCCAACGGAAGTTGGGGTGTCTTATGTGTGCCATACCTAGGTGTGGATTTGCAATCGTGTATGTCGGCGGCGCGCCAGGTGCTGCCTGGGTTGAGGTCGCTAAACTAAGAAAGATAAACGAACCTATAATTGTAATAGATCCGGGAAGCGTGAGCGAAGCTTCTGAGGGTCTCAATATTTACCATGTCAAGGATAAAGTCGAGTCTATCTGATTTAGTGAGGCATCTAGGTATCCCAGCAATAAGTGCTGAGCTTGACGGACGCAAGATCGTCTTTATTTGGGACGAGCGTGCTGAAGACATAAGCAATTACAGCGATGAACTACGCGAAGACACGATCA
This sequence comes from Epinotia demarniana, assembly GCA_945867215.1. NCBI lineage: Eukaryota > Metazoa > Arthropoda > Insecta > Lepidoptera > Tortricidae > Epinotia > Epinotia demarniana. Next base: position 14,007,457 of record OX244283.1, read on the forward strand.
GCGCAGAGATCGCCACGTTGAATGAAATAATAGCCTCAGAGTGGTTTTATCTCAATGTGGCACAGTACCAACTGAAGATCAACATGACAAATATAAGCTTATACGAGCTACCTAATGATGCTAAGATATTCCTGCAGCCACATACATTACTACGAGACGTCTACGAGGTACGCTGCGTAGGGTTCCATCAGTCAGAAAGACCCAATGCGCGCGCACTACATCCCACGCAGATAAGAAGTCTTAGCGAGTTACAGAAGAACACGCCAGCCAAATTGCAAGTGGAGAGATGAGGGATTACGACCTGTTTCTAAACCTCATGACCAGCATGTTTAGAGAATGCGACTACATAGATTATTCGCCACTCATATCAGACAATAACTACGAAATCGCAATTTTCACACTGAATTGGAACTCTGAGACGAAGATCTGTAGATATCTACAACGAGTGAAATTCACCGGAAGCTTTTTCACATCCGATATGCTAGATGAGAGAATGAGTCTTCAATGAATCGCTTCTACTCACCCGATTCCCATCAATGGTATTCGATTCGAGAGCAATTATCCCTGCGAAGAAAGTTATTCTACTTCTTCACTAATTGCGTTGATTGTTCATATATGAATAATGAGCTTTTGTTTTCCGAGTGCTATCTCATCGGAGCGACTGAGTATAGACTGCACTCCGAAAATAGAATGGAAGATTACGATCTTATCCGGACCAACGTTGCAGCCGAAATGGGATGTTCCTTCCCCAAATTTCCGAATAACTTCTCCGTGAGTAATCAGCTAATTTCACCATCTGGACATTCTCTGCGTATGTTCCGAGTCTTTTCTTTTTCTTTTCTTTTTGTAATGTATGTAGGTACGTAGCTATATAGGTACCTACTGATATCTATCGCGGTGCATTCCGGTGCGCCCTCTGTATGATGATTAAGTTTCGCAATAAACGGTTAAGTGAACACACGTGTGACTTTTCTTTTACTCATATATAACAATGGCGCACGAGGATTAAAATTGTTACCAAGCACGGGAATTATTGGTGAATATCAAGATGTCAGTGGGAAGGATCGGAGAGTTCGAGGTTTCGTCAGGCAATTGGATTACGTACGTGGAGCGCGTAAATATGTATTTTAAAGCCAACGACATAAAGGCAGAACTGCAGTTGCCGACCTTGATAGCTATAATGGGCGAAGAAGCGTATGACCTTCTCAGTAACTTGACGAGCCCCCTGAAACCAGCGGATATGAAATATCCTGAAGTAATTAAAATAATGACCGAACATATTGAGCCTAAACCATCTTTCATGGCAGAACGATATCGGTTGCGTCAGAGGCGGCAAGGCGATAAAGAAACGGTCGCCCAATACCTCACAGATCTCAAGAAATTAGCCAAGCATTGCGAGTTTGGATCAACATTAGAGGAGAATCTTCGGGACCAATTTGCTTGCGGTTTAAGGAACGACACCATTAGGCAACGTCTTTTCGCAGAGATCAAGCTAACCTATAACAGAGCAGTTCAGCTAGCCCTTTCGTTGGAAGCCGCAGAGAAAGACGCAGCTATGGTTGAACGTCCGAGTGTGAGTGAGAGGGGCGATGCGGGAGGGAGACCCGAGACGGTACACGCGCTCGCATCGTGGCAGCCTCGTGGCGGTAATGGCGTAAACAAAGTAATTTGTGCAGTATGCGGCAAGTTAGGCCACCGGGACGTCCAATGTCCCTACAAAGACTTTCAATGCAATAAGTGTGGTAATGTAGGTCACTTAAAACGTGTGTGTCCGGCAAGTATGGCAGGCGGTGACGGCGGCAGCGCCCGTGGGTCGGGCGGCGGCGCTCGTGGGTCGAGCAACAGCGGCGGCGCCCGGGTACCGGCGGCCGCAGGGGCGCGTGGCGCCCCAGGCGCGCCATGCACCATGTCCAGGCGGAGGAAGGCGAAACTCCAGAGGATGAGGGGAACACGACGGCATCCGACGTCGAAGAAGACCTGTAAGCATAACGGTTACAGACCGGTAAGCATTTCCATAAGCGTGGATAACAAAGTTATTCCCATGGAGGTCGACACGGGGTCCGCTGTGTCGTGTATAAGTAGGGATACTTACAATAAGTACTTTAAACAGGAATATTGAACCGTTTGATTTAGTGTTAAAGTTTTATGACGGCAGCCGCGTTAGACCCATAGGGGTCATACGGCCCGAAATTAAATACGAAAATAGGACGAAAAATCTAGAACTTTTTGTTATTGATGGCGGTACGACCTCACTTTTGGGCAGACAATGGCTGACAGAGCTAGGGGTACAAATTCCGTTTTTTCATAGCGAGCCCGTTAATAGTTATTTGTGTACGTTAATCGACAGGTATAAGGAGTTATTCAGCGGGGGACTCGGGCGGTTTAACGGTGGAAAAGCCACTCTTCGAGTGCGCGAGGGGGCTACGCGTTGCGCGACCGCGTCGAGGCCGAGCTGGACGAGATGCTGCGCTGCGGCGTCATCGAGCCGGTGGACACGTCGGAGTGGGCCACGCCGCTCGTACCGGTACGTAAAGCTGATGGGGGATTGCGAATTTGCGCAGACTACAAGGTGACCTTGAACCCCGCCCTACTGATCGACAGGTACCCGCTTCCTAAAATTGATGATCTTTTAGTAAGGCTAAACGGGGCCCGCATACATTCAAAAATTGACCTGACGCTGGCGTATAATCAGGTGGAGTTGGATGACTCTAAAGAATATACCGTCATCAATACACATAAGTGACTATTCAGATATAATATACTCGTATACGGCCTCTCCTCCAGTCCCGGTATCTTTCAGAGAATCATGTCCAATTTACTGAAAGATCTTCCTCAGGTAGAAGTTTTCCTAGATGATATCATTATTGGCTCACCTGACATTAAGTCTCATTTAGTGACATTAGAGAAAGTATTGGAACGCCTTCGTAGTCATGGAATGAAATTAAAGAAGAGTAAATGTTATTTCTTATTAGAAGAGGTACAATATTTGGGGTACATCATTTCAAAAGACGGAATTAAGGTAGATCCTACTAAAATAGAAGGTATCCTTAAGATACCCTCGACCACTCAATGTAACCGAGTTAAGGTCATTTTTAAGGGTTGTCAACTTTTATGCCCGTTTTGTACCAAATTTAAGTAGTATTTTATCTCCTTTGTATGATCTTTTAAGAAAATGTGCCGTGTGGAAATGGAATGAACGTTGCGAAAGGGCTTTTAAAAGTATAAAATCACTTTTAGTTAGTGCCGAAGTGTTGAGTCATTACGACCCAGACAAATAGCTGATTTTGACAACGGATGCATGCAGTAGGGGAATTAGCGGAGTCTATATTACGAAATGAGTAAGGTAATGGTACACTTCTCCGGGATAGTACATTATGCCGTGTTATTACGCGTCAAGGCGTAAAATAAGAAAACCGCAATAAATAACGTAATTTTGATCGATACCACATAAACTACAACTACCGTAAAACCAACAAAACCCCATATATCAAAATATACCTTACACTTTTAAGACCGGTTTTAGCCTATCAAATCGTCAGGCGTCACCGCGCCGCCATTTAGTACGGGAGTGTTGTGTGTCCGCTTAAGGAATCTTCGCACGCTCGTAAGAGTATTTTAATTTATGGGTGAGTTTGAAGTGCTCTTTGCAGTACAATTAATGTTAAGTGTTTACTAACGACTCATATCAACGATATTTCAATTTATTTTAATAATTATTGCTAACGAAATCTTGACTCCCGCGATTATGGCCGTGGATTAGTGACAGTGTACATTATTACGGGTTATTACGTAATCGGAAAAAGTAGGCAGTGATTGTTTGCGGGTTTTACTCGTTATTGTGCATACATTAATTTCCAGAAAGTACAGCATCTAAAAGGGAAAATACCACAGATTATCGTGACATATAGACGGGATATGTTAATTCTGCAATTTACTTCTAAATTACGAATTGAAAAAATAGATTTCGGTATCCCGTAATAATGTACTCCATTATGTTCCTAATTACGGGAGTATGTGTATTATATACTTTTCAAGTCTTCGCGTATTTTGCGATAATAATGAAAGGTAGTACACCTTCCATACATGAAAAACAGAGGTTGTAAACATTTTCTTTAATTCCGGTAAAAAATAATTTTCGAATATATACAGCGTGTCGCTTGCAAAACCGCAAACACTCGAGCACGTTTGTTGCAAAGTTAAATTTAGTATAGTGGCATGTTTTCTAGTCGTGTTTTTGCAATCTTAAGTAGATACCATTTTGTTAGTTATAAGTTGCTTTATAATGATAATGCATAAAGTCGTATGTAATCGTGTACCAACATTGTGTTTAGAGTTACATACGTAAACAAAACATAACAAAATATAAAACTTCATGGCTTCAACTTATTCGCAATTCCTAACCTTGGTCGATCGGTACCTACGGATATTTCTTGAGTGTCTCGTCTTTTAAAATAATTGTGCGGGCGGTTCTGGAGAGCGAGAGGCCAAAACATTTTTTGGCATTTAAAATACCGTACCGCATCATAGAGCCCAGGTACATACCCAAAGACACTGTTACATAACGGGTCCAGTAACGGACTAATGAATGCCGCTGGACTCAGCATTGTTCAATCGGAAGGAAGGAAGTAAAGCTTGTCCCGCGGCTAACGGGAATAGCGTGGGAACCGAAGTTATATCAATTAATTGCATCACCCTCGCCAGCGCAATAAGCGCATAAGTACGGTGGAAGCCTAGCGCGGAGCGTAACTCGTCCCCCTCGTCTGTAACCCATGTACTTGTTATCGTACATTCAAAAGTTAGTATCAAGTGTATTGTGATGTCCTAGTGGGATAGTAATAGTGCGCTGTAGTGTGTGGTGTGTAGGTAGACCAGCCAGCGGCCGACCAGTAATTTGAAGTACCTTCATTAACATAAAAATAAAATCTCATACGCGGTACACTTGGTTGAAAAATATTATAATTTTGTATAAAGTGATTAAGGTGAGTAGCTGTTGTGTCGCGTTATGCGAGTGGATTTTAATCATTAGTTATGGAGGATAATTGTAAGGTAAGTCACTTTATATCATTTTTGTAATAAAGATTTGGCGTCCTCTATAGCTTATTTGGTATCGACCTTGCCTAACGAAGCCGGAGGTGCCGGGTTTGAATTCCGGTAAGGGCATTTATTTGTGTGATGAGCACGAATATTTGTTCCTGAGTAAATTTATTGTAACTGTATAAATCCCTGTGATTGAATATAATATAGTAGCAAGATGTTTCTTGATTTTATTATTGCTCTCTTGAATACCTTTATATTTCTAGATTCGACCATAATATACTTTTCATGTTCCCATATATACCTACCTATTTAAAATTTCAGTTTCTTGTAGATATACGTATACTTGGTTATATGTTGAGGTTGAATAATTCAATTTATTTTTACCGAGAATCGGCTAAATTTCCATCAAACTTATTAAAACAACCTACTTATTCAATATATTTTTTGTTATTCCTTGCAGAAAAATATGGGATCAAAAAATTATACTCCCGAAACCCTAGTGAAAGCTTTAGAAGAAATAAATAAAGGATCGATGACGGTCTACAAAGCGGAAAAAACGTTCAACATACCAAATCAAACGCTGTACGACAAAATACACGAGAAATATACGACACAAAGTCATCCAGGGGCAAAAACTGTGTTGTCTAGATCAGAAGAAAATTTGATCGTTGAGTGGATAATGCAGATGGCTAAAATTGGTTTTCCGATTACGAAAGACATACTTGTGCACTCTGTGCAAAAATTAGCTGCAAACCTTGAGCGACCACACAAATTTAAAGACGGGTTGCCTGGTCGGCACTGGTACGAAGGTTTTCTGAAGAGGCATCCTACGATCAGTAAAAGAGTATGTCAAACATTGACTATGTCTCGTGTTGGAAAGACTGAAGATAAAATACGTGCTTGGTTCCAGCGGGTGTGACAGTATTTTGAGGAAAATTGTTTATTGGAGGCGCTAGATGACTCATCTAGAATATTTAATTGCGACGAGTCTGCCTTTTTTTTGAACCCAAAAAGCCAGGCTGTATTGACTAAAACTGGGACCAAGTCCGTGTATTGCAAATCGGGAAACGACGATAAAAAATGTCTAACGCTTTTGCTCGGTACATCTGCCAGTGGAAAATTGATGCCCTTATTAGCGTTGTTTCCATATAAACGCATACCGGGAAACATATTAGATAAATATCCCCAGGGCTGGGCAGTTGGCAGAAGTGACAATGGGTGCATGACATGTGAAAACTTTTATGAGTATATCACGAATGTGTTCAATCCATTTCTCATGAAGGAAAACATAAAAAACCGATTGTCTTGTTTTTGGATGGTCACGTGTCACATTTATCTCTCCATTTGTGTGAGTTCTGCAGAGAAAATGGAATCATTTTAGTAGCTTTGCTACCTAGTTCCACTCACGCCTTGCAGCCGATGGATGTTGCAATATTTCACTCCTTTAAAAAAGCTTGGAGTAAAGACGTTCATGAATGGCGTTTGAAGAACAGCGGTCGTCGTATGAAAAGAGAAGATTTTGGACCGGTTCTTGATAAAACTATAAAAAAGACTTTGAAACCAGAAACAATAAAGACTTTGAAACCAGAAACAATAATAAATGGTTTCCGCAAATGTGGCCTATATCCGTTTAATGAAAATGCTGTTGACTATGACCGACTAATACAAACATCTGCAACTACATCTGCTTCAACCACAAGTTCAGGGACAAGCACACCCTCTTCTAGCAACATACCAGCTTCTAAATCGTTGCCGTCGAGGCCGATTCCATCAGAAACACCGGATTCTATTCAATTCATCAAACAAATAGTGTGCCGGACGACCACCATAGGGAATCGTAACTCGCTCCAATGACACCCAGTTGTAACGGACAAAGATTTATAATGATATTTGTAAATAACTATATTATAGCTAAATACCTAACTAGTTAAGTTTGTACGAAATAAACATTATAACATGGTGTACAATCATTACCCAAATAGGGCTAGACTTAGACACTTATTAACAGTCCAAGTCTAATAGGCAGTTCAGCCTCTAAGGCAAGCCATCTAGACTCAAGTCTAGAACATAACAATAGGTAGGTCAGCCCCTCAGGCAAAGGCTAGAACTAATCTAGACCTACACAAAACCTAAGTGCAACTTAGGTTAACAACATAAGCCCTAAACCAGCTATAGTTGTTATTTATTTAGGCTCTTAAGGCAAACACTCGTACACTGCCCATATGGCAAGTATAACAATGAGTCATAATTTAGGATACCTAGGAATATAAGTAATGACCTAGGATAGGCTAAAAAAGCCAACAATGTATCCATATTATAAGCTAGAAAAATGTAAAGTATGCGATCGTACCGACCGTTTCAGCCAATCAGAGCGCGAGCTCATTTATACCGCCATTAGATAGCGGGCTATCAAGCCATATAAATACCCCCTTCTAGGGGCCCCAAATTCAGTCTAACTCAACGCTCCGGTACGAACGCACTCTCCACTTACTAGCCACAAGCGGCTATGTTTAGTATTTAAGAAGAAGTTATTTTATGTTTGTTTATTTCAAGAAGTATTATTTTATTTTTCATTTTAAAGAAGTTAAAGTAAATTCAGTGAAACTATCTGCGTTCATCCTTTTTCCCACCAACCACTAGCTATCGAAGTGCCGAGCTCAAATACAGTCCACGGTTCGGCACATTGGACCTTCGAACCGTCTCTACGAAGGATTGGCCGTGCACACCAGGCAGTACGAGGGATTGGACCCTCCACTCCGCATCGGTCAACCGTCAGTACGAAGGATTGGACCTTCGTACCATCAGGTAGTACGGGGGATTGGACCCTCGACTCCACCATGAGCGGCCGAGGTAGGCCCACCCAGGGGAAAAAGCTCAGCAGCGCGCCGCAAGGCGCCGTCACGCGTTCACGGAGCGGGCAGTCGGAGAGTGCAAGCCAAGCAACGCACACCACCTCCACGCCAGCCAACATCACGAAGTCATCCATCGAGCGTTCCACATCAGCGGAATCCGGACGAGATAGCAATAGGACTCTCGCCCGGCGCCAAAGGTATGACGAAAGCCGAACTAACCTAAACCTCAGTCAGGCTCCTCCTGGTGGCCCCACCAGGAGCAAGGTAGTGCACAACCCAGCGCACGCCCTCCAACAACAGTGCGCGCCGCACGCCCAGGCAGGGCGCACACCCCTGGAGTCAGCCGGCGCCCTCTCTCACGAGCATACACCGGCTGCGGCGGAGCCCTCATCGCCCGCCAACAACGTGCCAGTTGCACCTGAAGACGTCGCACTGCCGAATGGCCAGCCCCAGGGCACCCCAGCAGCGCCTTCAGCACCCCAGGGTCAGCAACCAGAAGCCAACGCGACCTCCACATCCTACAGAAGGCCCCGGTCGCGAGCAGGCTCCAGCACAGCATCACAGAAACGAGCCTACCGGCTCGCCAAGGCGCGCGAAGAGCTCGCCGCCGCCAAATTCGCCACCATCGAAGCCGAGGGGCCCTCCGACGATGAGGAGGACTCCATTTCTAGCAACAGCGAAGTCACTCAACGGGTCGAGAAATGGATCGATCGCAGCAAGCACCTGGCGGCCATCGATTTCCACGCGCACAACCCATCACCACCACAAGGTGATGTACCATTTATACCGGCGGGAGCACCGCAGCCTCCACCTCGCCCGCAAGCAGCAGGGGACAACCACCCCCCGGCACCCAGGCTTGCCTCCGCCGCTCCGCTCAACCACGCAGCGCCAGTCTTCACGCCACGCCCACCGGCGGGAGACGAATTCGCCATTCAGCCCTATACGCCAACAACAGATATAGCTCCTAACCGAGGCTATTCGAAACGCCATACTGGCCGGCAAGGACTCGCCTACACGCAGGCCGGCGGATCTCCCGAACTTCCAAGGCTCAAGGCGGCAATGGATATCGTTCAAAAAGGTATTCACGGACACGGCGCCCTTCTTCACAGCAGGAGAAAATACGGCGCGTCTTCAAGCAGCAACGCAGTCGTTAAGAAACACAGCCCTCGGTGAGTTCATATTAGCTGGGGCGGCGCCCGAGTTAATTATGGAAAAATTGGAGGAATCTTACGGCAACAAAGCTACGCTCGCAGCACTGGAGTACAGAAATCTTCGCGACCTTCCAAGACTGACGGACAACGCGCAAGATATATGTTCCTTTTCAATTAAACTAGGAACCATAATGTCAACACTACAATTAGTGGACCCCGACACCTCAAGGTACAACAGTGAAATATTACGGTCTTTACATGACAAACTAACCATTAATTTACAGAGCAAGTGGTACTCATTCTCAGCGGACAAACCGCGCCGCGAGAACGATGTAATGTTAATGGTCAATTTTATGCAGGAAGAAGCAAGACTACGCGAGCCCTACACCTTCATGAATGATAATTATTATAAACCTAATATGCAAACCTCTCGCCAGCATTATTCACAGCCGCCGAAACCGCAATACAACGCACCCAAGCCCGCTTACGCCCAGGCGCGAGCGGCCATCTACACGCCGGTCGCGCGCACCGTAGCAGGCCCCGCCCACCAGCCGAAATATCAGAAAACGAACACGGCAGTGGGAACCCGAGAAAAGTGCCCGGTATGTGAAAGTGATACACACGTAAGTGGCGGAGAATGTGCTAAATTTATAGACATGTGCATAGACAAGCGGCGAGAGGTAGCGAAGCATAACAATATGTGTTTTAAATGTCTTTCTTACAGGCCGAAGAAACACACGTGCAAACGTGTAGTGTGCTCAGCTGTTAACTGCGGTAAGAATCATAATGTATTAGTGCACAGAGATAACAATATTTCAGATCACACAACCACTACCGAGAAGGTGACATGTGCATGGGCTGCGACAGCGCAGTCCTACCTGAAAATATTGCCGGTGGAGGTGTCGGGACCACTAGGGCGCCGCCCAGCATGGGCATTGCTCGACGACGGCTCGACGGCTCGACGGTTAGTCTCATATCACAGGAACTCGCCGACGCTGTGGGAGCTCCGGGACCGATCGAACCCCTCCACATTGAAGCACTTACCTCAGGGACACTGGATTCCAGCACATCACGACGAGTACGCATAGAACTCGTTGGGGCGGACTCCGCCCACAAGATTGAAGCGAGAACCGTGAGTAAATTATCGCTGTCACCACAGGAAGTCTCCGAAGCAGTCATAGACAAATGCGAGCACCTACGCGACATAAAGCAACATTTGATATATAAGTCCGCCCGCCCTAACATTCTAATAGGACAAGACAATTACCAGTTGCTGCTAGCCGAGTCCGTCAGAAGAGGACAATGCGACCAGCCGGTCGCTTCCCGCTCTCCACTCGGCTGGGTGCTGCATGGAGCACAAACTAGAAGCCTGGGACACAGGGTAAATTTCATATCTACAGTCGAAGAAAAACTCGAACATTTTTTCAACGTAGACTCTCTAGCCATCGTACCCGCCCGCCCTACAAGCGACCCTGAGGAAAGAGCCGCCCGCATCTTACAACAAACTACGCAACGTGTGTCAGAAAGGGAATACGAAGTCGGCCTACTATGGGCCCAAGACAAGGTACATTTACCCTACAACTACAATACAGTGTTGAAACGGCTGCAGTGTAGAAAAACGACTCGACAAAGATCCAGAGCTGCGGGCTAAATACGAGGCGGAAATGAACGCCTTAGTAGAAAAGGGCTATGCAGAGATAGTCCAGTCAACGGGTCCTCCACACAAAACCTTTTTTCTCCCACATTTTCCAGTACTGAACCCGATGAAACCTGGAAAGCTCAGGATTGTCCATGACGCAGCGGCAAGAGCACAGGGCACTAGTCTGAATGACAAGCTGCTAGCGGGCCCTAGATTGCTGCAATCTCTTCCCGGAGTACTATGTAAGTTCAGACAACATACTATAGCTATCTCTGCGGACATAAAGGAGATGTTCATGCGAGTACAAGTCAGACCGGAGGATCGCGACGTGTTAAGGTATCTGTGGCGGGGCGGGCAACGAGGGGACGTTCCACCAACCGAATACAGAATGACAAGGCTCATATTCGGTGCGACAAATAGCCCTGCCTGCGCTATCTACGTCAAGAACGAGAACGCCAAGAGGTACGAGAACACGGAGCCTACAGCGGTAAATGCGATAATAAAAAAGCATTACGTAGACGACTACCTAGACTCATTCCCAGATCTAGCCCAGGCGATCGAGACTACAGTGAAGGTGCGGGACATACAGGCAGAAGGCAACTTCGAGCTGCGAGGGTGGAAATCAAATTCACCCGCCCTGATGACCGCCCTAGGAGAAAACGCCCCGCCCACAGATACTCCAGTCAATCTGGACGAGGGCCCCGACGCGACTGAACGCGTCCTCGGCCTTATCTGGAGGCCATCCACGGACGAACTCACCTTCAACCTAGATCTCGCCCGCCTACCAGTCGACGTGCTACACAACAACCGCCCTACGAAAAGAGAAGCACTGAAAATTGTGATGTCACTCTACGACCCGCTCGGATACGCAGCGCCTGTTACGGTAAGAGCGAAATCTATACTGCAGGAGGCATGGAGGCGCGGCCTCACTTGGGATCAGCGCTTTCCCGACGACCTCGCTGCAGTCTGGGCGGATTGGATGAAAAGCCTACTGGCTATACGCAACGTAGCAATCCCGAGGTGCTACGCCGGCTTCACACATGCAGTAAATACTCAACTGCACGTTTTCACGGACGCCTCGCAGGAGGCGTATGCTGCAGCTCTCTACTGGCGCACCGCTACAAGCACAGGTGAAATACACGTGTCACTCATAATGGCCAAGGCGCGCGTATGCCCGTTAAAACTACACTCCGTTCCGAGACTCGAAATTTTAGGAGCCGTAATGGGAGCACGAATGGCCCAAGTCGTCAAAGAAGAGCACGAGAGACAGCCAGACTCTACTACGTTTTGGACGGACAGCAAAACAATGCTGCAGTGGGTGCGCAACGGCTCGCGGTCATACAAACCGTTCGTAGCACACAGAATAGCCGCCATACAGGAACACTCAAAAGTAAGTGAATGGCGCTATATACCCACTAAACTGAATGTCGCCGACGACGCCACAAGAGAGACGCCCCGAGACTTCGCTTCCAGACACAGGTGGTACACAGGCCCACATTTCCTAAGAAAACCAGAGAAGGAGTGGCCGCAGTACATACCCGATGAGGACGAAGCCACGCCCACAGGGGAGGAGCGAACGTGTGTAGCCGTAGCAGTCAGAAAATGCGACATAACTCAGGCATTACCGGAAGCAAGCAGGTTCTCAAAATGGGAACGATACCTGCGAACTACGGCGCGCGTCCTACAATTCATAGAGCTCTGCAAGAAAAAAGACTCCGTAAACTACAAGCGTACCAAAGCAAACGCCAAGGCGGACCCCAGTTGGAGCAAAACTGCACTCAAAAAACAAAAGGTAAAATTACTAAATTTTTTTACCCCGACCATAGACCGCTACGAACCCCTGTCTACGGAGCTGCTACGACGAGCTACGAACCTTATCTGGCGCGGTGTACAACTCAGCGCGTTCAAAGACGACATAGCAGCACTCAAGAGCAATGAAAAGCGAAGCGGTAAACTAAAAAATCTTGCAGTACAAGTCACAGACAACGTAGTCACACTCGTGAGCCGCATCGACGCCGCCGAGGACACGGTAATAGAAAAGAACCCCATAGTCTTGGACGGCCGTCACCCCGCTACGCGACTGTACATAGATTTTGTACACAGGAAACTGCATCACGTACGCATAGAAACTGTCATCAATGAAGTACGACAACAATATTGGGTACTACACCTAAGGCCGGCGACCCGACAAGTAGCACACGCGTGCCGGCAATGCGCAAAGAAAAGAACATTGCCGCCGACTCCGCCCACAGGAAACCACCCCTACATGCGCCTCGCCCACCATAAGCGAGCGTACACGTACACGGGATGGGACTTCTTCGGGCCACTTACAGTTACAGTCGGACGCTCAACTCAGAAAAGGTATGTCGCACTCTTCACCTGCCTCACGACCCGTGGGGTACATCTAGAAGTCGCCGCATCGCTCAGCACCGACTCCGCCATAGCAGCATTAAGAAGATTCATAGCCCGGCGGGGCTGCCCTACAGAGATTTGGTCTGATAATGGCACGAATCTACGCGGGGCGGACAAAGAGCTGCGGCGAGCACTGGAAACGGGTGTCAACATCGCCGCAACGCAGCGAGGCATTAGCTGGCGCTTCATCCCACCGGGAAGCCCCTTCATGGGGGGCGCATGGGAGCGCATGGTGTCAAGTGTCAAGAAGGCGCTAACAGCAATCCTGAGCGAGCGACACCCGAGCGAAGAAACATTGTCCACCTTCTTAGCCGAAGCAGAGTTCTCAGTCAACTCGCGACCACTCACACACGTCGCGGTGGACCCCAACGAGCCAACGGCCATCACTCCAAACCACTTCACAATCGGGCCGGCAGCATGGAACCCAGCCCCGGGTACTTTCGACGAGCGAGACACAGTCGGCAGAGCAACGTGGCGGACAGCACAGCGACTCGCCGACATGTTCTGGGCAAGATGGCTGCGGGAGTACCTACCCCAGCTACAGTTCAGGCGGGACCCCACCCATAAGGGCCCCATGATCGCCATAAACGACGTCGTTCTAGTGATGGACAACACCCTGCCGCGCAACGTGTGGCCAATGGGAGTCGTCACAGCACTCTACCCCGGTGAAGACGGAGTAACAAGAGTCGTCGATATCAGAACAAAGAGCGGCACCCTACGCCGCCCCACAAAGAAGCTCGTCATCCTCCAAACAAAGCCAGACTCACATCGCGACGCACCCGCGCCGCCCGCCGGCGCCGCCACGCCAGGCCCTCACGCGCCTGGCCCTCCCGGCGCATCCGCGCCGCCTGCCGGCGCCTCCACGCCAGGCCCTCACACGCCTGGCCCTCCCGGCGCATCCGCGCCGCCTGCCGGCGCCTCCACGCCAGGCCCTCACACGCCTGGCCCTCCCGGCGCATCCGCGCCGCCTGCCGGCGCCTCCACGCCAGGCCCTCACGCGCCTGGCCCTCCCGGCGCATCCGCGCCGCCTGCCGGCGCCTCCACGCCAGGCCCTCACACGCCTGGCCCTCCCGGCGCATCCGCGCCGCCTGCCGGCGCCTCCACGCCAGGCCCTCACACGCCTGGCCCTCCCGGCGCATCCGCGCCGCCTGCCGGCGCCTCCACGCCAGGCCCTCACACGCCTGGCCCTCCCGGCGCACCCGCGCCGCCCGCCGGCGCCCCCAAGCCCGGCCTTCCCGCGCCCGGCCCTCTCAGCGCATCCGCGCCCTCGGCCGGTGCCGCAGCCTCCAGACCACAGAGTGCACCCGCGCAGTCACAAAGCGCACACGCACTCACCACGCGCGCCCAAGCCGAGCCTGCAACCCAGCACTCAGCGCGCAATATCTCCGAGGCTGAGCCCGAGCATCGAACCTGCACAGCAAACCCGAGCATCGAGCACCACGTCCAGCACCCGAGTTCCAAGACTTGCGACTGATGGCGCAAGCGGCGGGAGAAATGTGCCGGACGACCACCATATGGAATCGTAACTCGCTCCAATGACACCCAGTTGTAACGGACAAAGATTTATAATGATATTTGTAAATAACTATATTATAGCTAAATACCTAACTAGTTAAGTTTGTACGAAATAAACATTATAACATGGTGTACAATCATTACCCAAATAGGGCTAGACTTAGACACTTATTAACAGTCCAAGTCTAATAGGCAGGTCAGCCTCTAAGGCAAGCCATCTAGACTCAAGTCTAGAACATAACAATAGGTAGGTCAGCCCCTCAGGCAAAGGCTAGAACTAATCTAGACCTACACAAAACCTAAGTGCAACTTAGGTTAACAACATAAGCCCTAAACCAGCTGTAGTTGTTATTTATTTAGGCCCTTAAGGCAAACACTCGTACACTGCCCATATGGCAAGTATAACAATGAGTCATAATTTAGGATACCTAGGAATATAAGTAATGACCTAGGATAGGCTAAAAAAGCCAACAATGTATCCATATTATAAGCTAGAAAAATGTAAAGTATGCGATCGTACCGACCGTTTCAGCCAATCAGAGCGCGAGCTCATTTATACCGCCATTAGATAGCGGGCTATCAAGCCATATAAATACCCCCTTCTAGGGGCCCCAAATTCAGTCTAACTCAACGCTCCGGTACGAACGCACTCTCCACTTACTAGCCACAAGCGGCTATGTTTAGTATTTAAGAAGAAGTTATTTTATGTTTGTTTATTTCAAGAAGTATTATTTTATTTTTCATTTTAAAGAAGTTAAAGTAAATTCAGTGAAACTATCTGCGTTCATCCTTTTTCCCACCAACCACTAGCTATCGAAGTGCCGAGCTCAAATACAGTCCACGGTTCGGCACAAATAGAGTTACATTTGGGAACAACAAAAGTAAAAGCATTTGAACAATGTTCCGGAATATGGACCGGAGACATGCGGGATGAGAACCTCTACTTTTTTTGGAAGAACATCAAAGACAATTCTATTGCACCATGTTCAAGCACAAGCATTGGTCAAAATATATATCACTTTGGTGACGCGACCATGGAAGCGAATAATGAGGTCCTTCAAAATATAGACATAAACGACTGCCCTATTGATATCAATGAACTAAAAAATTATGACACCTTGATGATACCTTCTTCGTCCACATCGAAAACTTTTACTAAAACTGCCAATTTCCGAAAGAATCCCCAATGATACATTTGCCACAGATTTAGAAAACAAAGATAGTAATGAACTTCCGAATCTTAAAAATGGTCACAGGTTGCAGAACAACATTGACTATGAAATAGAAGGCCGAATAACACACACAGCTAATAGCCCACAACCTGCCATAAGTTTAAGAAAATATCTAAATACATCGCCATTCCTTGAAACAGAACACTCACTAGAATCATCTACCTACAACAACGAAAGTACGTTAGTAACAGATCCTCACTCACCCTCACAGCATGCTAGGCCAGAAAACGAATCGCTGCAGTCCCAATTCCCAACTCCATTCAAAAACGCTTTATTATGGCCAGAAACACCAACTTCTAGCGAAAAGAAAACCGTTAGAAAAAAGATAACTCCAACTGTTGCAACTGGGGCTGAATACCTCGAATATCAGAGGCGACTTAATCGAGAAAAACAGGAGAAGGTAGAGAAAACTGAGCAAAGAAAAAAAGAACGTTTAGAAAAAAAGAATTCTCAGCAACAAAAAGAAACCACTAAAAAGGAGAAGAAACTAGTACAAGTAACAAAAAAGAGCAAACTGACTGATACAGCTGTCGAAAATTCGGAAGAGGCTGAAGTTAATGTTAATTTATTAGACAAAAACCTGACTAATAACAAGAACACTGATACAGAAAAGCAGAGGAGAAAGTTAAGGAGTTCTGAAAAATTAGAGCATGAAAATAAAGAAAACAATGATTTAGGTCTGATCGCTACAGGTGACTATGTAGTGGTGAGGTATGAAGGACAAAGTTTTCCTGGGCAAGTCCTGCAAATAAATGACAGTGAGACTGATTATAAAAAATATGTCGTAAAAACCATGGCCATGAGTGGTTTTCTTAACGGCCGTGTTAACTGGCGTTGGCCGGAGAAAGAAGATGTTTTGGAGTATGATGCGAATGAAGTATTGAAAAAAGTTTATACGCCTGTGTCGGTAAATAAAAGAGGCATTTTCTCTGTACCTGATTTTGATTAATCATAATTTGATGCTTAGGTTAACTAGGTACTGATTTATTATGAATATAATTATGCTGTAATGAGTAGATAATTTACACTATTTTTGTTAATTTTATTTTTAGTTTTGAGCATTAAAGATTGTGTCATATTTTATTGAACATTTTACACTCCAAATATTCCTTATAAGTCACTTAGGAATAGGCTAGTTCACTTCATGTCTATATATATATAGACATGCATTCATTTCTTATATATATATATATATAAGAAATGAATTAAAAAAACATTTTTGGTAGAGGCTTTTTGTGTCGACTGTTTTTTTTCTGTCATTATCATTAAATACTCATTGAGAGGATTCTAAACAGCCCAAATATGCTAATAGGTGTATCATGTATAAATTAAGAGTTCCTATGGCAACCTTCCGTTTTCATCATCAGACCAACTCTATACCATAATATATCATTCTGACTGTACTTAAAAGTACCTATGCTATATTATAGCTCTAGTGACTCAAAATGTTTTGCAAATTTTGTAGGAGAACGTACCTTACTTATGTACCTACGAACAATTCTAGTGAAATAAACGTTTGTAAAAACTATAACAATAAGGTTTAAGGTAACTACTTAAAGTTTACTTGATACAAAAGAATATTAAAGTTACTCCAGTTACACGCTGTATACGCACACCGGATAAAGCTATCACGCAATATGGTGCACCGACTCCCGGGATCATAGCGCGGGCTAAATTTTATTACGGATTAATGGACAAACGTGACTTTTTGTAAAATAATTATTATCTATATAAAAAATACGACCTGGGGAAAAATATTAATGTAAGTCAATCTTAATAAACCAATGTATGCATTAAAGTAAATTTTATTACAGAAAAGTGTCTACTTACTTTTTAATTAATTCTCAAAGTCAAACGTTCCTTAGGATCCCGTAATAGTGTACAGTTACTTTATCATGCATTTTGAAATCAGTATCACGAAAGTAGTTTCGATACATAAGTAATTTCGTAAAATAATTACAGTCGCGGAATCTACAGTAACGCAGTGACCATGGCTATTTCGACCTGCATGACACTAATTTCGATGTAAGTTTTTTTTCATTTAAGCAAGGCAAACCAGGCGTGAGCCCTGAGACTACCACATCCGGTATTTTTCCTAAACGAAGCATATTAATGGTTTTGTTGGAGCAAAGCAAAACTTGCGCGAGCCCAGAAACTATAGCCACTGATTATTTCCCCAAACGAGGCATTTGGATTGAACAAGGCAAAACAGGCGTGAGCCCAGACACTATAGCCTCTCTGGTAATTTCTCTAAACGAAGCATTTGGTTATGTTTTTATTTAAGCAAGGCAAAACTGGCGTTAGCCCAGAGACTATACCACACCCGGTATTTTTCCTAAACGAAGCATATTAGGCAAAACCGGTTACCGTTACCAAAACCGGTATATTTCCTAAACGAAGCATATTAATTTTTTGTTGGACCAAGGCAAAACTTGCGTGAGCCCGGACACTACCGCCACGGGTCATTTTCTTTATTAAAACATTTAGTTTCGTTTTTGTTTGAGCAAGGCAAAACTTGCGTGAGTGAGAAAGCTTTATAGTATCGTTTCTGTTTCACCTTGATGTCTTATTGTTTTATTTACATGCATTATATTTAATGAGCATTATTGACCCGCCGGAATTACATTACGAAATGAGTATCATGCATGTTGAAATCAGTATCACGAAAGTAGTTTCGATACATACGAAAGTAATTTTGTAAAATAATGACAGTCGCGAAATCCACAGTAACGCAGTGACCATGGGTCCCATTAGCATCAGCTATTTAGACTTGCATGACACTAATTTCGACGTAAGTTTTTATTTATTTAAGCAAGGCGTCAGCCTAGACACTGTACCACATCCGGTATTTTTCCTAAACGAAGCATATTAATAGTTTTGTTGAAGCAAGGCAAAACTTGCGTGAGGTCAGACACTACCGCCACTGAACATTTTCCCAAACGAGGCAATTGGTTTGAACAAGGCAAAACAGGCGTGAGACCAGACACTATATCCTCACTGGTAATTTCTCTAAACGAAGCATGTGGTTTTGTTTTTATTTAAGCAAGGCAAAACAGGCGTGAGCCCAGAGACTATACCACAACCGGTATTTTTCCTAAACGAAGCATATTAATGGGTTTGTTAGACCAAGGCAAAACTTACGTGAGCCCAGACACTACCGCACACAATCATTTCCCCAAACGAGGCATTTGGTTTGAACAAGGCAAAACAGGCTTGAGTTCAGGCACTATATCCTCACTGGTAATTTTCTCAAAACGAAGCATTTGGTTGTTTTTATTTAAGCAAGGCAAAACAGTGTAACGTTGCACGTATATTTATACATATTTAAATAGATTGATTTATATTTAAAAAATAATTATTTTAATTATTATTTAAAAACTATCAAAATAACGCTTGACTAACTTACCTACTTAACTAAATAACATTAAAAATGAATTAAGGAAAACGTTAGTTCTATTTTCGAACAAACACTGACCGCAACGATACTCTTCTATGCGCTTCGCGCCTAGTAACGCGTGGTCAGCATTTTGCACGGCCGAGGGAATATTCCACTGCAGCCGCGCCACGAGCCATATCTCGCCCGAGCGTCCCGAGAGGCGCATCACTTACTTGCGTTCACAAATACTGTGTCTTCTCACGCGCATGCAGAAATATTAGTACTTACTCGTTTTAAAGAAAGTAAACGCTTTAAAAGTATTCCGGCAGTAAAACCCGGAGCATTTCGTGCGTCGAAACGAAACAGTGTATCGTCGTCGCGTCCTCATATCGCCTTGCACCCTGTAAGGGTAAGTGTTGAACGTTACCTAGTCTTAAAGAGTGCTAGTTATTTTATCGTGCTATCCTAGGCTGTTTGCGCTTCGCTTTGAGCTACTTATTTCGCAGATTCATGTTGTCGCTCGCAAGCATGTAAGTAACCGCTGCGCGTGTTGGCAAAAAGTACCGTTATAAGATGGCGTCCCATACATTTTGCACCACGGTCTTTTTGCATGTCATCACCCTTTTAGCTTTTCGGAGCTTGTGTTTAAATTAATTATAGTTTAGTTTCATGTTAAATTGATAGTATAGTAATAGCACCTCATGCATCTATAATCTCGGCCGCTTTGCTATAGCACTTGCCTTTTATCTCTCATTGTAACTCCGTTCTGATTATGATCACCCACCAGCTACTTACTGTTGCTCCCTTTCCGGCTAGCCTGCAACATACCAGGGGTTCATAATCGGCGGCATTTTATTACGTGGCCCTAAACGTGGACGACGTTGATTCCAGGGTGTAACAACACGGCTGAAGGATGGCGGACACAATACTGAGGACCTAGGCCTCCCGGATCGCTAGTCGACCAACCACCGGCTGCCCACGGCGCTCCCCGTGATACAGATTACGCCCCTCGACCTTTTTTAAAATTTAATAAACTTTTTTTTTTGTTGACGTTTGCGATTTACTTGCCATTTAAATTCCAACCGTTACCACAGGCGTGAGCCTAGAGACTACCTATACCAAAACCGGTATTTTTCCTAAACGAAACATATAAATGTTTTTGCTGGACCAAGGCAAAACAGGCGTGAGCCCAGATACTACCGCCACTAATTTCCCCAAACGAGGCATTTGGTTTAAACAAGGCAAAACAGGCGTGAGCCCAGACACTACAGCCACGGGTCATTTCCCTAAATGAAGCATTTGGTTTACTTTTTATTTGAACCAGGCAAAACTTGCCTGAGCCCAGACCTATCCCACCACTGGTAATTTGTTTGAGCAAGGCAAAACTTGCGTGAGTGCGAAAGCTTTACAGTATCGTTTCTGTTTCACCTTATTGTCTTATTGTTTATTCACATGTGTTACATTTAATGAGCATTATTGACCCGCCTGAATAACTTTACGAAAGAGTATCATGCATGTTGAAATCAGTATCACGAAAGTAGTTTCAATACATACGAAAGTTATTTCGTAAAATAATTACAGTCGCGAAATCCACAGTAACGCAGCGACCATGGGTCCCATTAGCATCAGCTATTTCGACTTGCATGACATTCATTTCGATTAAGTTTTTTTATAAAAGCAAGGCACACCAGGCGTGAGCCCAGACACTGTACCACATCCGGTATTTTTCCTAAACGAAGTATATTAATGTTTTTGTTGGACCAAGACAAAACTTGCGTGAGCCCAGACACTAACGCCACTGGTAATTTCCCCAAACGAGGCATTTGGTTTGAACAAGGCAAAACAGGCGTGAACCCAGACACTATATCCTCACTGGTAAATTCTCTAAACGAAGCATTTGGTTTTGTTTTTATTTAAGCAATGCGAAACAGGCGTGAGCACAGAGACAATACCACAACCGGTATTTTTCCTAAACGAAGCATATTAATGGTTTTGTTGGAGCAAGGCAAAACTTGCGCGAGTCCAGACACTACCGCCACTGATCATTTCCCGAAACGAGGCATTTGGTTTAAACAAGGCATAACAGGCGTGAACCCAGACACTATATCCTCACTGGTAATTTCTCTAAACGAAGCATTTGGTTTTGTTTTTATTTAAGCAAGGCAAAACAGGCGTGAGCCCGAGACTATATCACAACCGGTATTTTTCCTAAACGAAGCACATTAATGTTTTTGTTGGAGCAAGGCAAAAGTTGCGTGAGCCCAGACACTACCGCCACTGATCATTTCCCCAAACGAGGCATTTGGTTTGAACAAGGCAAAACAGGCGTGAGCCCAGACACTATAGCCTCACTGGTAATTTCTCTAAACGAAGCATTTGGTTTTGTTTTTATTTAAGCAAGGCGAAACAGGCGTGAGCACAGAGACTATACCACAACCGGTATTTTTCCTAAACGAAGCACATTAATGTTTTTGTTGGAGCAAGGCAAAACTTGCGTGAGCCCAGACACTACCGCCACTGATCATTTCCCCAAACGAGGCATTTGGTTTGAACAAGGCAAAACAGGCGTGAGCCCAGACACTATAGCCTCACTGGTAATTTCTCTAAATGAAGCATTTGGTTTTTTTTTTATTTAAGCAAGGCGAAACAGGCGTGAGCACAGAGACTCTACCACAACCGGTATTTTTCCTAAACGAAGCATATTAATGGTTTTGTTGGAGCAAGGCAAAACTTGCGTGAGCCCAGACACTACCGCCACTGATCATTTCCCCAAACGAGGCATTTGGTTTGAACAAGGCAAAACAGGCGTGAGCCCAGACACTATAGCCTCACTGGTAATTTCTCTAAACGAAGCATTTGGTTTTGTTTTTATTTAAGCAAGGCAAAACAGGCGTGAGCCCGAGACTATACCACAACCGGTATTTTTCTTAAAAGAAGCATATTAATGTTTTTGTCGGACCAAGGCAAAACTTGCGTGAGCCCAGACACTACCGCCACTGATCATTTCCCTAAACGAGGCATTTGGTTTGAACAACAATACATTAAAATATAATACATGTGAATAAAACAATAAGACAACAAATATTTAATGAGCATTATTGACCCGCCGGAATTACATTACAAAATGAGTATCATGCATGTTGAAATCAGTATCACGAAAATAGTCTCGATACATACGAAAGTTATTTCTTAACATAATTACAGTCGCAAAATCCACAGTAACGCAGTGACCATGGGGCCCATTAGCATCAGCTATTTCGACTTGCATGATAACTTATTTCGATTTAAGTTTTTTTTGTTATTTAAGAAAAGCAAACCAGGCGTGAGCCCAGAGACTATACCACAACCGGCATTTTTCCTAAACGAAGCATATTAATGGTTTTGTTGGAGCAAGGCAAAACTTGCGTGAGCCCAGACACTACCGCCACTGATCATTTCCCCAAACGAGGCATTTGGTTTGAACAAGGCAAAACAGGCGTGAGCCCAGACACTATAGCCTCACTGGTAATTTCTCTAAACGAAGCATTTGGTTTTGTTTTTATTTAAGCAAGGCGAAACAGGCGTGAGCCCGAGACTATATCACAACCGGTATTTTTCCTAAACGAAGCATATTAATGTTTTTGTTGGAGCAAGGCAAAACTTGCGCGAGTCCAGACACTACCGCCACTGATCATTTCCCCAAACGAGGCATTTGGTTTGAACAAGGCAAAACAGGCGTGAGCCCAGACACTATAGCCTCACTGGTAATTTCTCTAAACGAAGCATTTGGTTTTGTTTTTATTTAAGCAAGGCAAAACAGGCGTGAGCCCGAGACTATATCACAACCGGTATTTTTCCTAAACGAAGCATATTAATGTTTTGTTGGAGCAAGGCAAAACTTGCGTGAGCCCAGACACTACCGCCACTGATAATTTCCCCAAACGAGGCATTTGGTTTTAACAAGGCAAAACAGGCGTGAACCCAGACACTATATCCTCACTGGTAATTTCTCTAAACGAAGCATTTGGTTTTGTTTTTATTTAAGCAATGCGAAACAGGCGTGAGCACAGAGACAATACCACAACCGGTATTTTTCCTAAACGAAGCATATTAATGGTTTTGTTGGAGCAAGGCAAAACTTGCGTGAGTCCAGACACTACCGCCACTGATCATTTCCCCAAACGAGGCATTTGGTTTGAACAAGGCAAAACAGGCGTGAACCCAGACACTATATCCTCACTGGTAAATTCTCTAAACGAAGCATTTGGTTTTTTTTTTATTTAAGCAAGGCGAAACAGGCGTGAGCACAGAGACTCTACCACAACCGGTATTTTTCCTAAACGAAGCATATTAATGGTTTTGTTGGAGCAAGGCAAAACTTGCGTGAGCCCAGACACTACCGCCACTGATCATTTCCCCAAACGAGGCATTTGGTTTGAACAAGGCAAAACAGGCGTGAGCCCAGACACTATAGCCTCACTGGTAATTTCTCTAAACGAAGCATTTGGTTTTGTTTTTATTTAAGCAAGGCAAAACAGGCGTGAGCCCGAGACTATACCACAACCGGTATTTTTCTTAAACGAAGCATATTAATGTTTTTGTCGGACCAAGGCAAAACTTGCGTGAGCCCAGACACTACCGCCACTGATCATTTCCCTAAACGAGGCATTTGGTTTGAACAACAATACATTAAAATATAATACATGTGAATAAAACAATAAGACAACAAATATTTAATGAGCATTATTGACCCGCCGGAATTACATTACAAAATGAGTATCATGCATGTTGAAATCAGTATCACGAAAATAGTCTCGATACATACGAAAGTTATTTCTTAACATAATTACAGTCGCAAAATCCACAGTAACGCAGTGACCATGGGGCCCATTAGCATCAGCTATTTCGACTTGCATGATAACTTATTTCGATTTAAGTTTTTTTTGTTATTTAAGAAAAGCAAACCAGGCGTGAGCCCAGAGACTATACCACAACCGGCATTTTTCCTAAACGAAGCATATTAATGGTTTTGTTGGAGCAAGGCAAAACTTGCGTGAGCCCAGACACTACCGCCACTGATCATTTCCCCAAACGAGGCATTTGGTTTGAACAAGGCAAAACAGGCGTGAGCCCAGACACTATAGCCTCACTGGTAATTTCTCTAAACGAAGCATTTGGTTTTGTTTTTATTTAAGCAAGGCGAAACAGGCGTGAGCCCGAGACTATATCACAACCGGTATTTTTCCTAAACGAAGCATATTAATGTTTTTGTTGGAGCAAGGCAAAACTTGCGCGAGTCCAGACACTACCGCCACTGATCATTTCCCCAAACGAGGCATTTGGTTTGAACAAGGCAAAACAGGCGTGAGCCCAGACACTATAGCCTCACTGGTAATTTCTCTAAACGAAGCATTTGGTTTTGTTTTTATTTAAGCAAGGCAAAACAGGCGTGAGCCCGAGACTATATCACAACCGGTATTTTTCCTAAACGAAGCATATTAATGTTTTGTTGGAGCAAGGCAAAACTTGCGTGAGCCCAGACACTACCGCCACTGATAATTTCCCCAAACGAGGCATTTGGTTTTAACAAGGCAAAACAGGCGTGAACCCAGACACTATATCCTCACTGGTAATTTCTCTAAACGAAGCATTTGGTTTTGTTTTTATTTAAGCAATGCGAAACAGGCGTGAGCACAGAGACAATACCACAACCGGTATTTTTCCTAAACGAAGCATATTAATGGTTTTGTTGGAGCAAGGCAAAACTTGCGTGAGTCCAGACACTACCGCCACTGATCATTTCCCCAAACGAGGCATTTGGTTTGAACAAGGCAAAACAGGCGTGAACCCAGACACTATATCCTCACTGGTAAATTCTCTAAACGAAGCATTTGGTTTTGTTTTTATTTAAGCAATGCGAAACAGGCGTGAGCACAGAGACAATACCACAACCGGTATTTTTCCTAAACGAAGCATATTAATGGTTTTGTTGGAGCAAGGCAAAACTTGCGCGAGTCCAGACACTACCGCCACTGATCATTTCCCGAAACGAGGCATTTGGTTTAAACAAGGCATAACAGGCGTGAACCCAGACACTATATCCTCACTGGTAATTTCTCTAAACGAAGCATTTGGTTTTGTTTTTATTTAAGCAAGGCAAAACAGGCGTGAGCCCGAGACTATATCACAACCGGTATTTTTCCTAAACGAAGCACATTAATGTTTTTGTTGGAGCAAGGCAAAACTTGCGTGAGCCCAGACACTACCGCCACTGATCACTTCCCCAAACGAGGCATTTGGTTTGAACAAGGCAAAACAGGCGTGAGCCCAGACACTATAGCCTCACTGGTAATTTCTCTAAACGAAGCATTTGGTTTTGTTTTTATTTAAGCAAGGCAAAACAGGCGTGAGCCCAGACACTATAGCCTCACTGGTAATTTCTCTAAACGAAGCATTTGGTTTTGTTTTTATTTAAGCAAGGCAAAACAGGCGTGAGCCCGAGACTATACCACAACCGGTATTTTTCTTAAACGAAGCATATTAATGTTTTTGTCGGACCAAGGCAAAACTTGCGTGAGCCCAGACACTACCGCCACTGATCATTTCCCCAAACTAGGCATTTGGTTTGAACAAGGCATAACAGGCGTGAACCCAGACACTATATCCTCACTGGTAATTTCTCTAAACGAAGCATTTGGTTTTGTTTTTATTTAAGCAAGGCAAAACAGGCGTGAGCCCGAGACTATATCACAACCGGCATTTTTCCTAAACGAAGCACATTAATGGTTTTGTTGGAGCAAGGCAAAACTTGCGTGAGCCCAGACACTACCGCCACTGATCATTTCCCCAAACGAGGCATTTGGTTTGAACAAGGCAAAACAGGCGTGAGCCCAGACACTATAGCCTCACTGGTAATTTCTCTAAACGAAGCATTTGGTTTTGTTTTTATTTAAGCAAGGCGAAACAGGCGTGAGCACAGAGACTATACCACAACCGGTATTTTTCCTAAACGAAGCACATTAATGTTTTTGTTGGAGCAAGGCAAAACTTGCGCGAGTCCAGACACTACCGCCACTGATCATTTCCCGAAACGAGGCATTTGGTTTAAACAAGGCATAACAGGCGTGAACCCAGACACTATAGCCTCACTGGTAATTTCTCTAAACGAAGCATTTGGTTTTGTTTTTATTTAAGCAAGGCAAAACAGGCGTGAGCCCAGACACTATAGCCTCACTGGTAATTTCTCTAAACGAAGCATTTGGTTTTGTTTTTATTTAAGCAAGGCAAAACAGGCGTGAGCCCGAGACTATACCACAACCGGTATTTTTCTTAAACGAAGCATATTAATGTTTTTGTCGGACCAAGGCAAAACTTGCGTGAGCCCAGACACTACCGCCACTGATCATTTCCCCAAACTAGGCATTTGGTTTGAACAAGGCATAACAGGCGTGAACCCAGACACTATATCCTCACTGGTAATTTCTCTAAACGAAGCATTTGGTTTTGTTTTTATTTAAGCAAGGCAAAACAGGCGTGAGCCCGAGACTATATCACAACCGGTATTTTTCCTAAACGAAGCACATTAATGTTTTTGTTGGAGCAAGGCAAAACTTGCGTGAGCCCAGACACTACCGCCACTGATCATTTCCCCAAACGAGGCATTTGGTTTGAACAAGGCAAAACAGGCGTGAGCCCAGACACTATAGCCTCACTGGTAATTTCTCTAAACGAAGCATTTGGTTTTGTTTTTATTTAAGCAAGGCGAAACAGGCGTGAGCACAGAGACTATACCACAACCGGTATTTTTCCTAAACGAAGCACATTAATGTTTTTGTTGGAGCAAGGCAAAACTTGCGCGAGTCCAGACACTACCGCCACTGATAATTTCCCCAAACGAGGCATTTGGTTTTAACAAGGCAAAACAGGCGTGAACCCAGACACTATATCCTCACTGGTAATTTCTCTAAACGAAGCATTTGGTTTTGTTTTTATTTAAGCAATGCGAAACAGGCGTGAGCACAGAGACAATACCACAACCGGTATTTTTCCTAAACGAAGCATATTAATGGTTTTGTTGGAGCAAGGCAAAACTTGCGTGAGTCCAGACACTACCGCCACTGATCATTTCCCCAAACGAGGCATTTGGTTTTAACAAGGCAAAACAGGCGTGAACCCAGACACTATATCCTCACTGGTAATTTCTCTAAACGAAGCATTTGGTTTTGTTTTTATTTAAGCAATGCGAAACAGGCGTGAGCACAGACACTACCGCCACTGATCATTTCCCCAAACTAGGCATTTGGTTTGAACAAGGCATAACAGGCGTGAACCCAGACACTATATCCTCACTGGTAATTTCTCTAAACGAAGCATTTGGTTTTGTTTTTATTTAAGCAAGGCGAAACAGGCGTGAGCACAGAGACTATACCACAACCGGTATTTTTCCTAAACGAAGCACATTAATGTTTTTGATGGAGCAAGGCAAAACTTGCGCGAGTCCAGACACTACCGCCACTGATAATTTCCCCAAACGAGGCATTTGGTTTTAACAAGGCAAAACAGGCGTGAACCCAGACACTATATCCTCACTGGTAATTTCTCTAAACGAAGCATTTGGTTTTGTTTTTATTTAAGCAATGCGAAACAGGCGTGAGCACAGAGACAATACCACAACCGGTATTTTTCCTAAACGAAGCATATTAATGGTTTTGTTGGAGCAAGACAAAACTTGCGTGAGTCCAGACACTACCGCCACTGATCATTTCCCCAAACGAGGCATTTGGTTTTAACAAGGCAAAACAGGCGTGAACCCAGACACTATATCCTCACTGGTAATTTCTCTAAACGAAGCATTTGGTTTTGTTTTTATTTAAGCAATGCGAAACAGGCGTGAGCACAGAGACAATACCACAACCGGTATTTTTCCTAAACGAAGCATATTAATGGTTTTGTTGGAGCAAGGCAAAACTTGCGCGAGTCCAGACACTACCGCCACTGATCATTTCCCGAAACGAGGCATTTGGTTTAAACAAGGCATAACAGGCGTGAACCCAGACACTATATCCTCACTGGTAATTTCTCTAAACGAAGCATTTGGTTTTGTTTTTATTTAAGCAAGGCAAAACTTGCGTGAGCCCAGACACTACCGCCACTGATCATTTCCCCAAACTAGGCATTTGGTTTGAACAAGGCATAACAGGCGTGAACCCAGACACTATATCCTCACTGGTAATTTCTCTAAACGAAGCATTTGGTTTTGTTTTTATTTAAGCAAGGCAAAACAGGCGTGAGCCCGAGACTATATCACAACCGGTATTTTTCCTAAACGAAGCACATTAATGTTTTAGTTCGAGCAAGGCAAAACTTGCGTGAGCCCAGACACTACCGCCACTGATCATTTCCCCAAACGAGGCATTTGGTTTGAACAAGGCAAAACAGGCGTGAGCCCAGACACTATAGCCTCACTGGTAATTTCTCTAAACGAAGCATTTGGTTTTGTTTTTATTTAAGCAAGGCGAAACAGGCGTGAGCACAGAGACTATACCACAACCGGTATTTTTCCTAAACGAAGCACATTAATGTTTTTGTTGGAGCAAGGCAAAACTTGCGTGAGCCCAGACACTACCGCCACTGATCATTTCCCCAAACGAGGCATTTGGTTTGAACAAGGCAAAACAGGCGTGAGCCCAGACACTATAGCCTCACTGGTAATTTCTCTAAACGAAGCATTTGGTTTTGTTTTTATTTAAGCAAGGCAAAACAGGCGTGAGCCCGAGACTATACCACAACCGGTATTTTTCTTAAACGAAGCATATTAATGGTTTTGTTGGAGCAAGGCAAAACTTGCGTGAGCCCAGACACTACCGCCACTGATCATTTCCCCAAACGAGGCATTTGGTTTAAACAAGGCAAAACAGGCGTGAACCCAGACACTATATCCTCACTGGTAATTTCTCTAAACGAAGCATTTGGTTTTGTTTTTATTTAAGCAAGGCAAAACAGGCGTGAGCCCGAGACTATACCACAACCGGTATTTTTCTTAAACGAAGCATATTAATGTTTTTGTCGGACCAAGGCAAAACTTGCGTGAGCCCAGACACTACCGCCACTGATCATTTCCCCAAACTAGGCATTTGGTTTGAACAAGGCATAACAGGCGTGAACCCAGACACTATATCCTCACTGGTAATTTCTCTAAACGAAGCATTTGGTTTTGTTTTTATTTAAGCAAGGCAAAACAGGCGTGAGCCCGAGACTATATCACAACCGGTATTTTTCCTAAACGAAGCACATTAATGTTTTTGTTGGAGCAAGGCAAAACTTGCGTGAGCCCAGACACTACCGCCACTGATCATTTCCCCAAACGAGGCATTTGGTTTGAACAAGGCAAAACAGGCGTGAGCCCAGACACTATAGCCTCACTGGTAATTTCTCTAAACGAAGCATTTGGTTTTGTTTTTATTTAAGCAAGGCGAAACAGGCGTGAGCACAGAGACTATACCACAACCGGTATTTTTCCTAAACGAAGCACATTAATGTTTTTGTTGGAGCAAGGCAAAACTTGCGTGAGCCCAGACACTACCGCCACTGATCATTTCCCCAAACGAGGCATTTGGTTTGAACAAGGCAAAACAGGCGTGAGCCCAGACACTATAGCCTCACTGGTAATTTCTCTAAATGAAGCATTTGGTTTTTTTTTTATTTAAGCAAGGCGAAACAGGCGTGAGCACAGAGACTCTACCACAACCGGTATTTTTCCTAAACGAAGCATATTAATGGTTTTGTTGGAGCAAGGCAAAACTTGCGTGAGCCCAGACACTACCGCCACTGATCATTTCCCCAAACGAGGCATTTGGTTTGAACAAGGCAAAACAGGCGTGAGCCCAGACACTATAGCCTCACTGGTAATTTCTCTAAACGAAGCATTTGGTTTTGTTTTTATTTAAGCAAGGCAAAACAGGCGTGAGCCCGAGACTATACCACAACCGGTATTTTTCTTAAACGAAGCATATTAATGTTTTTGTCGGACCAAGGCAAAACTTGCGTGAGCCCAGACACTACCGCCACTGATCATTTCCCCAAACTAGGCATTTGGTTTGAACAAGGCATAACAGGCGTGAACCCAGACACTATATCCTCACTGGTAATTTCTCTAAACGAAGCATTTGGTTTTGTTTTTATTTAAGCAAGGCAAAACAGGCGTGAGCCCGAGACTATATCACAACCGGTATTTTTCCTAAACGAAGCACATTAATGTTTTTGTTGGAGCAAGGCAAAACTTGCGTGAGCCCAGACACTACCGCCACTGATCATTTCCCCAAACGAGGCATTTGGTTTGAACAAGGCAAAACAGGCGTGAGCCCAGACACTATAGCCTCACTGGTAATTTCTCTAAACGAAGCATTTGGTTTTGTTTTTATTTAAGCAAGGCGAAACAGGCGTGAGCACAGAGACTATACCACAACCGGTATTTTTCCTAAACGAAGCACATTAATGTTTTTGTTGGAGCAAGGCAAAACTTGCGTGAGCCCAGACACTACCGCCACTGATCATTTCCCCAAACGAGGCATTTGGTTTGAACAAGGCAAAACAGGCGTGAGCCCAGACACTATAGCCTCACTGGTAATTTCTCTAAATGAAGCATTTGGTTTTTTTTTTATTTAAGCAAGGCGAAACAGGCGTGAGCACAGAGACTCTACCACAACCGGTATTTTTCCTAAACGAAGCATATTAATGGTTTTGTTGGAGCAAGGCAAAACTTGCGTGAGCCCAGACACTACCGCCACTGATCATTTCCCCAAACGAGGCATTTGGTTTGAACAAGGCAAAGCAGGCGTGAGCCCAGACACTATAGCCTCACTGGTAATTTCTCTAAACGAAGCATTTGGTTTTGTTTTTATTTAAGCAAGGCAAAACAGGCGTGAGCCCGAGACTATACCACAACCGGTATTTTTCTTAAACGAAGCATATTAATGGTTTTGTTGGAGCAAGGCAAAACTTGCGTGAGCCCAGACACTACCGCCACTGATCATTTCCCCAAACGAGGCATTTGGTTTAAACAAGGCAAAACAGGCGTGAACCCAGACACTATATCCTCACTGGTAATTTCTCTAAACGAAGCATTTGGTTTTGTTATTATTTAAGCAAGGCAAAACAGGCGTGAGCCCGAGACCATATCACAACCGGTATTTTTCCTAAACGAAGCACATTAATGTTTTTGTTGGAGCAAGGCAAAACTTGCGTGAGCCCAGACACTACCGCCACTGATCATTTCCCCAAACGAGGCATTTGGTTTGAACAAGGCAAAACAGGCGTGAGCCCAGACACTATAGCCTCACTGGTAATTTCTCTAAACGAAGCATTTGGTTTTGTTTTTATTTAAGCAAGGCAAAACAGGCGTGAGCCCGAGACTATATCACAACCGGTATTTTTCCTAAACGAAGCATATTAATGTTTTGTTGGAGCAAGGCAAAACTTGCGTGAGCCCAGACACTACCGCCACTGATAATTTCCCCAAACGAGGCATTTGGTTTTAACAAGGCAAAACAGGCGTGAACCCAGACACTATATCCTCACTGGTAATTTCTCTAAACGAAGCATTTGGTTTTGTTTTTATTTAAGCAATGCGAAACAGGCGTGAGCACAGAGACAATACCACAACCGGTATTTTTCCTAAACGAAGCATATTAATGGTTTTGTTGGAGCAAGGCAAAACTTGCGTGAGTCCAGACACTACCGCCACTGATCATTTCCCCAAACGAGGCATTTGGTTTGAACAAGGCAAAACAGGCGTGAACCCAGACACTATATCCTCACTGGTAAATTCTCTAAACGAAGCATTTGGTTTTGTTTTTATTTAAGCAATGCGAAACAGGCGTGAGCACAGAGACAATACCACAACCGGTATTTTTCCTAAACGAAGCATATTAATGGTTTTGTTGGAGCAAGGCAAAACTTGCGCGAGTCCAGACACTACCGCCACTGATCATTTCCCGAAACGAGGCATTTGGTTTAAACAAGGCATAACAGGCGTGAACCCAGACACTATATCCTCACTGGTTATTTCTCTAAACGAAGCATTTGGTTTTGTTTTTATTTAAGCAAGGCAAAACAGGCGTGAGCCCGAGACTATATCACAACCGGTATTTTTCCTAAACGAAGCACATTAATGTTTTTGTTGGAGCAAGGCAAAACTTGCGTGAGCCCAGACACTACCGCCACTGATCATTTCCCCAAACGAGGCATTTGGTTTGAACAAGGCAAAACAGGCGTGAGCCCAGACACTATAGCCTCACTGGTAATTTCTCTAAACGAAGCATTTGGTTTTGTTTTTATTTAAGCAAGGCGAAACAGGCGTGAGCACAGAGACTATACCATAACCGGTATTTTTCCTAAACGAAGCACATTAATGGTTTTGTTGGAGCGAGGCAAAACTTGCGTGAGCCCAGACACTACCGCCACTGATCATTTCCCCAAACGAGGCATTTGGTTTGAACAAGGCAAAACAGGCGTGAGCCCAGACACTATAGCCTCACTGGTAATTTCTCTAAACGAAGCATTTGGTTTTGTTTTTATTTAAGCAAGGCGAAACAGGCGTGAGCACAGAGACTATACCACAACCGGTATTTTTCCTAAACGAAGCACATTAATGTTTTTGTTGGAGCAAGGCAAAACTTGCGTGAGCCCAGACACTACCGCCACTGATCATTTCCCCAAACGAGGCATTTGGTTTGAACAAGGCAAAACAGGCGTGAGCCCAGACACTATAGCCTCACTGGTAATTTCTCTAAACGAAGCATTTGGTTTTGTTTTTATTTAAGCAAGGCGAAACAGGCGTGAGCCCAAGACTATATCACAACCGGTATTTTTCCTAAACGAAGCATATTAATGTTTTTGTTGGACCAAGGCAAAACTCGCGTGAGTCCAGACACTACCGCCACTGATCATTTCCCCAAACGAGGCATTTGGTTTGAACAAGGCAAAACAGGCGTGAGCCCAGACACTATAGCCTCACTGGTAATTTCTCTAAACGAAGCATTTGGTTTTGTTTTTATTTAAGCAAGGCAAAACAGGCGTGAGCCCGAGACTATATCACAACCGGTATTTTTCCTAAACGAAGCATATTAATGTTTTGTTGGAGCAAGGCAAAACTTGCGTGAGCCCAGACACTACCGCCACTGATAATTTCCCCAAACGAGGCATTTGGTTTTAACAAGGCAAAACAGGCGTGAACCCAGACACTATATCCTCACTGGTAATTTCTCTAAACGAAGCATTTGGTTTTGTTTTTATTTAAGCAATGCGAAACAGGCGTGAGCACAGAGACAATACCACAACCGGTATTTTTCCTAAACGAAGCATATTAATGGTTTTGTTGGAGCAAGGCAAAACTTGCGTGAGTCCAGACACTACCGCCACTGATCATTTCCCCAAACGAGGCATTTGGTTTGAACAAGGCAAAACAGGCGTGAACCCAGACACTATATCCTCACTGGTAAATTCTCTAAACGAAGCATTTGGTTTTGTTTTTATTTAAGCAATGCGAAACAGGCGTGAGCACAGAGACAATACCACAACCGGTATTTTTCCTAAACGAAGCATATTAATGGTTTTGTTGGAGCAAGGCAAAACTTGCGCGAGTCCAGACACTACCGCCACTGATCATTTCCCGAAACGAGGCATTTGGTTTAAACAAGGCATAACAGGCGTGAACCCAGACACTATATCCTCACTGGTTATTTCTCTAAACGAAGCATTTGGTTTTGTTTTTATTTAAGCAAGGCAAAACAGGCGTGAGCCCGAGACTATATCACAACCGGTATTTTTCCTAAACGAAGCACATTAATGTTTTTGTTGGAGCAAGGCAAAACTTGCGTGAGCCCAGACACTACCGCCACTGATCATTTCCCCAAACGAGGCATTTGGTTTGAACAAGGCAAAACAGGCGTGAGCCCAGACACTATAGCCTCACTGGTAATTTCTCTAAACGAAGCATTTGGTTTTGTTTTTATTTAAGCAAGGCGAAACAGGCGTGAGCACAGAGACTATACCACAACCGGTATTTTTCCTTAACGAAGCACATTAATGGTTTTGTTGGAGCAAGGCAAAACTTGCGTGAGCCCAGACACTACCGCCACTGATCATTTCCCCAAACGAGGCATTTGGTTTGAACAAGGCAAAACAGGCGTGAGCCCAGACACTATAGCCTCACTGGTAATTTCTCTAAACGAAGCATTTGGTTTTGTTTTTATTTAAGCAAGGCGAAACAGGCGTGAGCACAGAGACTATACCACAACCGGTATTTTTCCTAAACGAAGCACATTAATGTTTTTGTTGGAGCAAGGCAAAACTTGCGTGAGCCCAGACACTACCGCCACTGATCATTTCCCCAAACGAGGCATTTGGTTTGAACAAGGCAAAACAGGCGTGAGCCCAGACACTATAGCCTCATTGGTAATTTCTCTAAATGAAGCATTTGGTTTTTTTTTTATTTAAGCAAGGCGAAACAGGCGTGAGCACAGAGACTCTACCACAACCGGTATTTTTCCTAAACGAAGCATATTAATGGTTTTGTTGGAGCAAGGCAAAACTTGCGTGAGCCCAGACACTACCGCCACTGATCATTTCCCCAAACGAGGCATTTGGTTTGAACAAGGCAAAACAGGCGTGAGCCCAGACACTATAGCCTCACTGGTAATTTCTCTAAACGAAGCATTTGGTTTTGTTTTTATTTAAGCAAGGCAAAACAGGCGTGAGCCCGAGACTATACCACAACCGGTATTTTTCTTAAACGAAGCATATTAATGTTTTTGTCGGACCAAGGCAAAACTTGCGTGAGCCCAGACACTACCGCCACTGATCATTTCCCCAAACTAGGCATTTGGTTTGAACAAGGCAAAACAGGCGTGAACCCAGACACTATACCACAACCGGTATTTTTCCTAAACAAAGCATATTAGGCAAAACAGGCGTGAGCCCGAGACTATACCACAACCGGTATTTTTCTTAAACGAAGCATATTAATGGTTTTGTTGGAGCAAGGCAAAACTTGCGTGAGCCCAGACACTACCGCCACTGATCATTTCCCCAAACGAGGCATTTGGTTTAAACAAGGCAAAACAGGCGTGAACCCAGACACTATATCCTCACTGGTAATTTCTCTAAACGAAGCATTTGGTTTTGTTATTATTTAAGCAAGGCAAAACAGGCGTGAGCCCGAGACTATATCACAACCGGTATTTTTCCTAAACGAAGCACATTAATGTTTTTGTTGGAGCAAGGCAAAACTTGCGTGAGCCCAGACACTACCGCCACTGATCATTTCCCCAAACGAGGCATTTGGTTTGAACAAGGCAAAACAGGCGTGAGCCCAGACACTATAGCCTCACTGGTAATTTCTCTAAACGAAGCATTTGGTTTTGTTTTTATTTAAGCAAGGCGAAACAGGCGTGAGCCCGAGACTATATCACAACCGGTATTTTTCCTAAACGAAGCATATTAATGTTTTTGTTGGACCAAGGCAAAACTTGCGTGAGTCCAGACACTACCGCCACTGATCATTTCCCCAAACGAGGCATTTGGTTTGAACAAGGCAAAACAGGCGTGAGCCCAGACACTATAGCCTCACTGGTAATTTCTCTAAACGAAGCATTTGGTTTTGTTTTTATTTAAGCAAGGCAAAACAGGCGTGAGCCCGAGACTATACCACAACCGGTATTTTTCCTAAACGAAGCATATTAATGTTTTTGTTGGACCAAGGCAAAACTGGCGTGAGCCCAGACACTACCGCCACTGATCATTTCCCCAAACGAGGCATTTGGTTTGAACAAGGCAAAACAGGCGTGAACCCAGACACTATATCCTCACTGGTAATTTCTCTAAACGAAGCATTTGGTTTTGTTTTTATTTAAGCAAGGCAAAACAGGCGTGAGCCCAGACACTACAGCCACGGGTGTTTGCGTCTATACCAGTAAACGCCTTTGAACGGTAAAGTTTACCATACTAGATGTCGCTGTAACGTCCGGTGCGAATCCTGAATCACGCGAACAGTATGTCGACGTAGAATGTGTAAGACGTCGAGGCAAATTAATTTCTGATATAAGCTATAGGTTGTTTCATTGACAATTCTAATCTATTATAGGGCGCCCTTTTTGACAGTTAGGAGTACAAACAACGGGTCATTTGCCTAAATGAAGCATTTGGTTATGTTTTTGTTTGAGCAAGTCAAAACTTGCGTGAGCACAGACCTATCGCCCACCACTGGTCATTTTTTTGAGCAAGGCAAAACTTGCGTGAGTGAGAAAGCTTTATAGTATCGTTTCTGTTTCACCGTGTTGTCTTATTGTTTTATTCACATGTATTATATTTCATAGCATGATTGACCCGCCCGAAATACATTACGAAATGAGTATAATGCACGTTGAAATCAGTATCACAAAAGTAGTGTTGATACATACGAAAGTAAAATAATTACTATCGCGAAATCCACAGTAACGCATGACCATGGGCCCCATTAGCATCAGCTATTTCGACTTGACACTAATTTCGATGTAATTCCGGCATTACACTGTAGACTGTAGATACGTGTGTTCAATTGTAACTTGTAGCTTTGTAAAAAGAGCACCGGCAGGGTAAACGCAGATGTAGCTGAAGATACGTTTCAAATGTATGAAAACATAGCATATAACATATCTCTGGTAGGCAGCCGAACTGTTAGCGTTGGAACATATCAACACCTTCAGAAAATTAGTTGGTATCGTAACGGGCGTCCGATTAATTACGCAAGTACCTACCCCGCTGTTCGCTCGCTACACTGCTTTAAATAAATATTAGGGGAAAATCTCACAAAAATCAAACTGTCCCATCGTGAAGCTCAATGAGGCATGTGTTATTGGTACCAAAAGACTAATGTCAAGACATAATGAACTAAACATATAATATAAACAGCAAATGGAGCGGCTCTCGACGCTGGAACCCTCGCTCCTGGTGCACGGGAGTCTCATCTCGGACCTGTGAACAAATGATGTATCAAGGGCGAGCATCCACCAGTTGTGGGAGGGGAAGGCACCGATAGCGTGGCTAGCCTCGATCACGCCTCTCTTCTACTGGAGGGTTGCTTCCTGCCCACAGCTGCGGGCAGCTCTGATGGAGACCCCTTTTTTTCCCAGAGGAAATCCCTTATGGATCCCACCCGACTCGGGAGAAGCCGAGTGGGTATATATGTCCGACTCGCACGGACTAAAACCCCTGGGGTGTTCCACCGCTCACTTTTAGACAGAGCCCCGGGAACGCTATCGCACACATCCGGAACAACCCCTGCCCCAACAGCCAACACCCCGAGTGTACTGACCAGTAGAATTTCACCAGACAATGACTACGCTTATGCAAACACCATCTTGTGACTAGTAGTGAATGCTAGCCGTCTTTATAATTAATAATTAACCATATGCCACCGCCCCGCAAATGGCACAGAACGCAGGCTTTGCCGCGGGACCAATTTAGCCAAGTCCATTCTGGAGGTGAGCCAATCGTACAGTCAAGAGAATGACAAAGTATCTTAAACAAAATGCTAAATATTGGACTCCTATCGTGCTAAGGAGATGCCCCACCATGGAATAGGTTTACCAATATTAAGAAACCGGCCAAGTGCGAGTCGGGCTCGCGCACGGAGGGTTCCGTATCATTACCTATAAAAAAGGCCAAAAAAAGTTTGTTGTATGGGAGCCCCCCTTGAATATTTATTTTATTTTGTTCGTAGTATTTGTTGTTATAGCGGCAACAGAAATACATCATCTGGTGAAAATTCAACTGTCTAGCTATGCGATTCTTGAGATACAGCCTGGTGACAGACAGACGGACGGACAGACAGCGAAGTCTTAGTAACAGGGTCCCGTTTTATACCATTTGGGTACGGAACAGTGATTATTGTACTTAAACCCCATACAATCACAGTTCAGAATAGTAACCCAGGAGATGTAACCATGGCAACAAACAAGCTATAAAACATAGTTGATTGGTCCAGGTCCATTTTATATACAAGTGAAACCATTTCTGAAATCCAATAGTAGGTCCTGGCTAAGTAGTGACTCCTTACATACAGTTCAGTATAAATGATGTTGTTTATTTCAGTGCTTTGTCACACTGCCATTAAAAACGTTTTTGTAACTTCTATTTTGACAAGCTTTTACAAAAACAATACTTTAATTTTGGTTGTAAAATTCACTGAATACAATTTTTT
Source organism: Epinotia demarniana (assembly GCA_945867215.1). Classification (NCBI taxonomy): domain Eukaryota; kingdom Metazoa; phylum Arthropoda; class Insecta; order Lepidoptera; family Tortricidae; genus Epinotia; species Epinotia demarniana. The sequence goes on from OX244283.1 coordinate 14,045,887, forward strand.
AATTGAACATAGTACCTATCATCATCATCATCATCATCATCCTAGCGTTATTCCGTTGAACATAGTACCTATAATTATAATATGTATTATTTATTGCAACACAACAAGAGAATCATTTTACAAAAAAAATCTAGTCAATGTGTGATATACTTTGAAGCCATCAACTACTCTGGTCTTGAATTCAAGACCATTCACAAAGACATACACATATTACACATACTTCGTACACACTTGAAAAACATCCAAATTTCATCTCAATCGATTCAGAGGTTTGAAAGCCTGAAGAGGTAACAGAGACACTTTCCTATTTATAATATTGAATAAAGAATGGATTTGGGTATACTCACTATGGTTGCTTGGTGGCCGATGATCTCCAGCGCACGGACCCGAGGCTGGCCAGGAGGCCTGGGCGCTCCAGCGGTGTCGGGGCACCTGGAAATATGGTACAATTACTTGGAATGAGAGTTTATAGCTCATTTATGGACCTTAGCATACAACGTGTCCCAAAACTCAACGATAAGCCGGCACCAGAGGATGGAGCTGCTTATGATTAGTCGAGAAAAAATAAGGAAAAAAATATATCTCAATTATTTTAGAAATTACAGAAAAAAATGAAATTCATCGAAAATCGACATCCCTAATGGTATTTTTAACGACCATGTCTACAAATATTCAAATATTACTGTTTTTTTTTTGTTTTTGGAAACTTAAGTAGCCCTGCTATCACAGTTCTTAAAAATACCATAATACATGTAGTTTTTACACAAAAAATAATCAAAATTCATTTTGTCCCTACAATTTTGAAAGATTTTTTCTTACAGTCCACTTTCAATCATCACGGTGTAAAAAATAGTATTGACACCACTATGGCAATTACGTTCAAAAGTGGCGTGAGTGAGAGACGCAACTAACCAAAAATAATAATAATAATAATAATAATAATTGAGATATATTTTTTTCCTTATTTTTTCTCGACTAATCATAAGCAGCTCCATCCTCTGGTGCCGGCTTATCGTTGAGTTTTGGGACACGTTGTATAAGAAGGTTAGATAATAGGAATATTGGCAAGATTGCTTATTTTAGATGAAAGGAAGAGCACACTATAGAGGTCCTACTACAACACGCAGACTCCTCAGGATGGAGTTCTAAGCGGCCATGGGCTATGGTGTCTGCTCGCAACATAACATCTGACGAAACAACAAGTGCAACAATAAGTTGCAGAGATACGTCCCCCCCCCCCTTTCTCCTTCTATATGTAGCATTATCTATGAAAAGGGACCTTGTTGGATCTTACGTCATTATTAACACATTCACTGCAACCCCGCGTAGTCGCTTCCCGCTACTTAGCGGAGAAAACCAAGGCATCGCCTGCGAGTGTAGCAATTCTTGGCAGTGAATGAGTTTACGACCCTCTTATACAAAATCGATGAGCCAAATAGTCAAGACGTCCAATGCTGGACATAGGCCCCCCCCAGAGGGTGCCACAATGACCGGTCCTGCGCCACCCGCATGTGACCTTTACCAGGTCATCAGTCCACCTCCACTGAACGGCACACGAGGACCTTTCGGCCCCAACGGCCACATATACATACATTTTATACAGGGGTGCAACCGAACCGCTATGTTGACTGCATATGGGTAGGAATAGTGATCACAATCAAAAAATTGTAGTACTTACAATATAGGGGACTATATCGCAAGCTTCTTCATAATATCAGGGATGTTAGTATGCGCCAGACCAGTTTCAGTCCTCCGGCCCACAAGGCAGCAGGTCTGGTCTTGTTGGAACTACTGCGGGGGCTGCCATCTCCATATTATTGATTCTTAGTTGTAGTTGTCTCTGTAAAAAGTTAACAACACTCGGCGAATGAAGAAACCATAGAATGCAAACTCCCTACAAATTTCTACCCCCCCAATAATGGAAATGGCACCCATTCTGTGGGCGCTGTTTAGACTTCTATGGTTTTGTGTTTGCTGACGTCAGAATTATATTTGTTTATATAATATAGTCTAGAAACTGATACTATTTATTCAAAGAATGGACTGATGACGTGGTAATCGTTGCTGGAGTCCGCTGGATGCGGGTGGCGCAGGACCGGCCACTTTGGCACTCTTTAGGAGAGGCCTATGTCCAGCAGTTGACGTCTTTCGGCTGATATGATGATGATGATGATGGTTCAAAGAATGCAGGCAAAGCCATGCGATAAAACATAGCTTAAGTCCTTCCAGAAACTCTGCTCTATACACAGGTGAAAGATTTGTTAAGCTTCTTCACTTCACTCCCCTTGCCCCATATGAACATACAAGATTGTAGCTTAGTAGCTACAAAGCTACAATCTCACAAACTTTGCCTTGTTATTAAATTAGTACAGACTATGGCCCGGTACTGGCCAATTTAGTTTGCAGTTAGATCCTGTCTATGTATTCAGAAATAGTGTGCTGTGCTAAAAGCAAAAAAAATCGACAAAATAATAATATTGTATGTTGAAGGCCCATCATGTGAGTTTTTTTTTATTGGACCCATACAAAAATAAATTGCCAACTTCTCCCACTTAACTGGCCACTGTTCAATATGAACTGAACTATTCACCTATATATAACAGAATTTATTTTCAGTATAAGGTGTTGAATACTGGCTACTCTTCAATAACTGGCCGTGTTATACTAAATTGAATTCTGTTTGTAGGGGAACAGAGTACATTTTAAGTATGAGGGGGTTAGTTATTGGCCATTTTCCCTACAAACTTACAACCTGGCACCTATCTTTATAATACTAGTATAGATAGATTATGATCAGAAATCGAACTGCAGCAACCTACTGGACAAGAGTGGCCAGAGATAGGAAGCATTGCAAGGAATTGGAGGCCCTTGTTAAGTCAATAGGCACACCAAAGAGATTTTATACGAACCAGAATAATGGAAAACTAATGTTCGGGATAAAGGGCAAGTAATGTAATAGATAGGTCATACAGTAATGAGTAATACCTGTTCACTGTAGGCAGCCAGGCTTGCAGTCGCTGCCCGCTGGTGCGGCTCTGGAATTAATTTACAGCAAAGTTAGACCTTGCATCTATTCTATCCGTTCTTGAGTTGCTCGCTTGTTTACAAGCTCTGTTCAAATTGCATTCCTTGTTCCCTCACTGTTCCGAAACTACTAATGAGTGACAGGTACAATACTGAATTTTATAAATAATAAAAAAGATTATTATTAGAATCTTCATGCTTCAAATGTAAGGATAATATTTAAATGGTTATAAGCTGCAAGTTACTATCAGACGTAATTGTAACAGCTTCTGCCATGGTCCAATAAGAGTAATAAGACAATAAGTATCACCAACTACAGCATAGCACGGGTACATATGTATATTATTGATTTGTGTAAGATTGTCCCCTTATATTTATTTATTTATTATTTATATTAAAGTTTCACTTTGGAACAGTCTGTTTTATACACAATTAGTGAGTGTTTACGCTGGTGGAGGCCTGACAAAGCACTCCAAGCAGTGGGCTGTGTGTTTATAGACATGGTGATGATCCAACCTGTTCTCAGCCGAAAAGATCCAAGCATGGCCCTTTGCAACAATCATCCAACAGCAGCGGCCATTGATGACAATTTTCCTCACAAGTTTGTAGTGTAGTTGCTCCTGTAATGGTCTATGAAGGCTGCCAGCCAGCCAGCATTGGGGGCTGCTGGATGAGTGGATGCGGCACACATTGGGGTAGCTGTTTGATGTCCTGAAAAAATATTAGCAACTTTAGCGGAAGGCGCGGCGTGGGTAGACTCCCCACAAAGCCACTTATTGTTTTATACCGGTATCGAAGTGAACTTTTCAGGAGTTTGCACTCGCACACAGCACAAGATCTACGTGCCTACTGAATTAGTTAACGCAATGACTCGGTAGTTTTGTCCAAGAGAAAACCGGAAGGCTCCCGGTATTTGAGCTCCCGAAGTGTTGTGGAACCGCCTTGAGACCCAAACTTAGCCAACTTGTACTGGGGCGGAAAACCGCTGGTCAATCGGCTGCCTCACGACAATATAAATAATTTCAGTTTTTCAATTTCCGCCCCAGTCCAAGCAGGCTCGTACTAAGCACCAACAACACTTACTAAGAAGATACTACGTGTTAACAACAAAAACTTTCGTTTTGAATAGAAAACTTGGTTTCGTATTCAAAAATTGAAATTCATTTTCCAACATGGCGCATACGATGCTACTTCTGGAAATTCCGTACTGTTGAACTTACCTTGATTTCGGCAAATTCCGAGCGATGTTAGTCTGTAATTCTGTTTCCCTACACGTTAATATAACTTTAAGCGTGTTGATCACTATAGAATAATAACAATTTATTTATTATTTACAGAAAACCCGCAGACCACATCTTCCTCGAAAAAATTCTGAATGAGAAAAGGAAGAAGCCGAAGAAGGGCTATGATTGGTCGGTTTGAACGGAAGCCGGAGCGCGCTCCTTAAGGTATCTACACACACTACTGTCGAAAGTGTGTCATGGGCTCTACAAAGCATGCAATTATCACTTCTGATTGTCGCATCCAATTTCTGAAAAATTGTGGCAATTTAGGGATACCATTACCAAAGTCCTGTCTCATGTCATGATTGCGATATTTTTATTTTTTCCTGAGATATCGCTATTCGCAGTAAAATGCAAACCTTTTTATTTTTAATTCATAGACTCAAGTCGACAATAAGACGCGTTTTTATAGCACTATAACACCTTTAAAATACAATCTCTTTAATAAATACGTGTTAAATTTGTGGAAAGGCTAATTACAAATTACTGTATCATAATTTTAATATTTTACTTCAAAATTATCTGACAGAAAACTTGGCTGATCATAAATATTTCCATTGTCCAAATTGTGTTGATTGTGATGTGCATGCTATTTGTCAGCACAACTCGTTGGACAGTTGCATCAGCAGCGGAACAAGCCTCCAGACGATAGCAATTACTCAGTTTCTGATAAATTGAGGCTGACAAATCATGACATGTATACACCGATTTGGTATGGCAATATTATTTTTACTAAATGGTATCCCTAAATTGACACAATGTGTCGGATATTGGATCCGACAAATCAAAAGTGATGTTTGTATGGTTTGTAGACAGGGTTGGGCAGTATTTCAATTACATGTATTTGAAATACGTATTTGAAATACAAATACGTATTTGGTATTTGTATTTCAACTACAGGTTGGAGAAGTATTTTGTATTTGGTATTTGAAATACCGCACTCACATGTATTTAGTATTTCGTATTTCAAATACTTTAAGTTTTAAAATACATTTGCACAAAATACATGTTATTTAATTCTATAACCGTATAATGAAACGTTTTTAATATAGTTTGAGGCTTAGGTAGGGCACTGTGCTGTGGCAACACTTTACTGCAAGTGTCAACGTCAAACGTCAGGTGCCAATTTATGAATTTAGTTCGTTACGCGGTTTTTTATTACGTAGCATAACCCAAACTCAACGGAGTTACGTCAGTTAAGTACTGAATTCCCATGGTCACCTTCTGTCTCCATCATCAAATCAGCTGTACTGTAGGATATCTGGTACCGTACCATAATATTAAATTGTCATCCAAACTATACTTATACCCAAAATTTCAGCTCAATCTGTCACCGGGAAGTGGGTCAAATTAAACTTGCAAGATTTGATTACATACATACATACATACTAACAGGGCAAGTTAAATAAAAGCTTGAAAAAATGTGCAAAAGCTGTTGTGAAAAAAAAACGTGTAAAAACTGTTGTGAAATAAGTATTTTGTATTTCGTATTGGAAATACATTATTATGAATACTGTATTTTGTATTTTGTATTTCAAATACCTGCCACCAAAGTAGTTTCTAGTTTGTATTTCAAATACATTTTTAAATGTATTTTGTAATTTGTATTTCAAATACAATGAAGCCAGTATTTTGCCCAACCCTGTTTGTAGAGCCCATTACATCTGTACAACACCCTGGGGAATCCACATTATGTGATTTTACCCTTAGAGCATTAAACCAACCGGAGTGGCCATTGAAAGGCGTTCCCCTCTACCTCTGCCAAAAGTATATGACTTTAGCTGATGTTGGTTCAGCTGAATTAGCTTGAGGTTGCTTCAGGGAGATTAGGCTGGAGGCTTGTTGTGAAACTCTTGTTGTTTACTGTAGACTGCTGGATACTAGAATATTATTTACAACAAAATAACTTACGACTAGACACGGTATTAATCCGCAACAAATTAGAGCGGCACGGATACGCGCGAGTGAGACACAGATAGACCCCCCGCGCGGGGAAGGTGCGCCTGCCTCGGCGCGTGCGCGAGGTCATAGGTCGGGTGAATAAAACTACGCTCTGCGCCGGCGCCAGTGGATTGCCACTGAGAGCCACCGAGTTCGGACGCCTACGCCTTTCCACCTCGCGCATTTCGCCTACTTATTCTCCGAATAACCCGGGAAATAAAGCGAGCGACTGCATCACCTCTGTCGGAGCTTCTATAAACGCATATCCTGGAGGCGGAGGCCAAGAGGGAATGCGGATTTAGACTCGCCGGCAGAGGATAGCGTCAGATAGGTATTGCCCTGATGGGCAAAAGAAAACCTGCGGGGGGTAGATCGAGATCGCTCGATCAACATCTACCCTCCACCAGCGCCGGATCTCAGAGTTCGTCGCACACCGAGCCACCGCAGCCTACGACCGCCGTTGGCGAGTACGCCGTGCAACCGTCGCTGCCAAAGCCGAACGCGCGTCCATTCTCGCCCGTGTCGCCCGCGCAAGAGGCCACCCCGATGGAGCAACTACAATCGGATTCGATTTTAGTTGCCCATATTATGGGAACTGGCCTCCCATCGCCGGGTCTGAAGGCGTGGATGGCCGCGTACGTGCGCATCACCAGCCACGAACTGGGGCTGGAAGCCGACCTGCTTCCCTTGGACGGGCCGTTCCTCGAGTTCCTGAGGTGCCATCCGACCACCCTCAGGCCGGAGAAGCGCCCCAGGCTGAGCCCGCCCACGCAGCAGGAGCTCCAATATACAAAGCGGGCGTGCCGCCTCACAACGCCGCCCACACCAGTCGCCGCCCAGACCCCCCAGACAGCCACTTTACCGCCGAACGCGCAAGCGCCCGGCGGTGAGAGGGTTGCTGCGCGGAAACTCTTCCTGCAGCAACCTGTAGTCCAGGGGCCTGCACAACCCGCCGCCCAGCCGACGCCCACAGCCGTCGCGCCGCCCGCACAACAACCGCCACAAACCGCGACGAAGAAATCCTTCGCCACCACCGCCGCCGCCGCCCCCAAGCCCGGCCCACGCAGGGGCAAGGAGGCAGCCGCCCAGCAGCAACCCGCAACGACGCCGCAGCCCGGCTTTCCCACGATCGTGGCCCCAGTCCTGCCGAACTGGGTCAAGGTCGTGGCGGGAATCGCCCAGGAGCTGGGGGAAGCCTCCACCTGCAAGGCGATGGGCAGCGGCCTACGCTTCACCCCGCGGTACGAGAGGGAGTACCGCACGGTGGAGCGGCACCTCGACGCCTTCGAAAAGGCCGGCGAGGCAATCGAGTGGCACCTTTATCAATTGGACAGGGAGAAGAAGATGAAGGTGTCACTCCGCGGCCTCCCTGCCAACACGCCCACGGACGAAATTGCCGCCTGCATCTGCATCGGCCCTCACCCGCGGAACAACATCAAGTGTCCGGCACTCCGCAGGGAGGCCCAGAACACGAAGGCGGGGACTGCGGCCCACACCGCCCCGCAGCGACCGGGACCCGAGACGAGGGCATCAGTGAAGACGCCGTCGGTGGACGTGTCGGCGCCGGCCACGCTCATGTCGCCGGCAAACGCCCCCACCAAGAGGGGCGCAACGACTGCACCGATGCCCCCGAAGCCCAAGAAGAACAAGAAGCTGAAGAAGAAGAGGGCCCCACAGGCCCAGAAAGAGGCCCCCCCTCCTGCTGCACCCGTGGATGAGGAGAGCCTCCCCCTGGACGACGCCAGGGCCCCAGGGCCCACAGACGTCGCGACCGACGGAGCCCGTCCACAGCTCCAGCCAGCACCCGAACCAGCAGCGACTCCCCAGTCCACCTCTAGCGCGAGCGACGAGGTGGACTGGCTCCAAATCCTGATGGAAGGAGCAAAGGCTTCACCCTCAAAAAACACCATCAACATACCAAGACCAAAAAATAATTAAAAAATTCAAGGCTCAAAAAAATTACTGAGCTAGCCACGACAAAATTCGGCGGTCGGATAGCACCTTAGGTCGCCTATCCACTAGCCAGTTAAGATCTGCCGATACAGCCTCCGGGCTGCGGCGTAGAACCAGGCAAAAAAAAAAAAAAAAACGGCGCCAGTCCTTTCGCTCGCCGGCCGCCGTGGAGTGAACATCGTCGTCGATCGCCGTGCTCCGCTCTCCGCGCTCGGTGCTGGAAGACACGAACAATCCGACGAGGGTGCTTCAGGCTCCGGACATACAAACTGTCCTTCACATGGCAACGTAAAACTGCTCTTGTCAGAGCAAATTACGTGTTTCCCTGCTTAACCGCAGAGTACCAGACGATCAATCTGTTTCTTGATAACACGCTGTGTCAATCGCTGTGTTATTTATTTATGTCCCCACATGACCAGTGGTCATACACATTGTATGGACTGATGTTTATCTGACGTAGCTATTTTCACGTTACGCATACATTTGACGTTCCCCCCCTCCGCAAAAATCGGCATACTTTTTATGTATAGTAATTATGGCCACTCCGGTTGGTTTAATGCTCTAAGGTTTTACCCCAATTTGTCAGTACAACATGTCGAAGTCATAATTGGGTGTAGCGTACAGACGTAACAACTGCAACTACAATTTCATTCAGTGTGGCCAGTTAACAGTAAGAAAGCGAAAATTGCCGCATTCAAACGGACCTGCGAAGCGCACTGCAAGATTGTTACTAACCGATGAGATAGGGCAAGACAGCACGTCTGACTTGGGACGGCCGCGAAATTGACGTGCTGTGTCGCCATATCACACCGGTTTAAAAAAAAATACAAAGTATGTATTTTTTAAATATCGTTTAAATTGATTTGAATGAAATTTGTGAGAAAAAAAACATTTGGCAGATCATGCCAATTCCATGGTCCAAATTGTGATTTTTCTGCAATTAGTCAGGACAACTCGTTTGACTGTTGGAACATGCATCCAGACGATAGCAATTAGTCAGATTCTGATGAATTGGGGCTGACAAATCACGTAAAGTGATAGCCTGGCAAAAAAGAGTAGAAAATAATAGGGGCGCCACTATCGCCTATATGGCAACACGAACTTAGAGCATTAAACCAACCGGAGTGGCAATTGACAGGCGTTCCCCTCTGCCAAATACGTATGACCAGTGGTCATACGTATTGTATGGACTGACGTTTATCTGACGTAGCTATTTTCACGTTCCGCATACATTTGACGTTCCCCTCCCCCGCAAAAATCGGCAGACTTTTTATGTATAGAAAATGACACATGTGACCACTCCTGTTGGTTTAATGCTCTAAGAACACGAACGGTGTGACCTAGAGATATTGATACTTGGTTCAAACACAAATTTAATCTTCTCGTTTGTATTTTCTGTTTCCGAAAGTTTGGTTATTCAAATACTTACAACGCACACCCGAAATCTAACTACATTGGAACCGATTTACTGCGTTATTTTGTTCAACTTGCCGTACAATTCTCCTAACAGTACATAAAGATCTACCTGAATGAATAAATATCAAGAAGTTAATAATAATTTCCAGTTAGTACAGTTATTATAGTTACATGTTAACTACGATTTACAAGACATTCACTCTATAAAAATATATCGTGATCCGCAAGTACCAACCACGTTCACGAAATATTTTGATTGACAACATAAACATAACCTTTCTGTCACACTTATTGAGATTCGTATGCTACCAGCTCGCTCGCACGTGGTATTATTATAGCCTATCCTGAGTATCGCAGGTCCATGCAAAGAGTATAGTAATATACGGCTATCACGTGACGGCTCGCGAGCTATCTCGATTTTCCTCGCACTATCCGTCTCTCTCTTATTAGAACACTTAGAGCAAGAGGTATAGAGCGAGAAAAATCGAGAGTATGTCGCGACCGTCTCAATGATACACGTGTTGTACGACACACCCAATTCTGACTTCGACATGTTGTAGTCACAAATTAGGGTAAAATCACATAATCTGTACACCACATGAAACATCGTCTTGCTAAATACTGTGGGTTCTGTATTAGTTATTGTGCTTCCATACTTAGTATTGCTGCAAATTGCTGCATCAATATTTAATCACCGTGTAATGGCCTCCATAATGAACACGCTCTAAAGGTGCGTACACACCAATCCAACGAACGGCTATGTATCTCGCTCTAACAAATAGCTGTCACATAAATGCTTCGCGTTCGTTGGGCGTTCGTTTGCTCAGAATGTACCCACCATAAGCCGCATCCGAATGGTCCTGCAACATAGATATACCTATACATATATTCTTTCGGTATCATTGTTCTGCAAGCTATGATAGAGCGAGAAAATAAAGATCATAATACTATCTCGTTTTAACTATAGCAAATCGTTGTGACAAATTGATAGATTTGGAATGGAGTAGAAGTCACCGGAAGTCACAGATAAAATGTACTTACATCTTATGCCGCGTTTATACGCTTGCGATGGCTTGGCGCGTGAGCAGGACGCAGCTATGCGTTAGAGGGAGAGGGCTATAATTCGATCTCATTCGTTTACATAGCTGCGTCCTGCTCACGCGCCAAGCCATCGCAAGCGTATAAACGCGGCATTACATCTGTGGTAGAAGTGGTAATGACTGCTTACTCAATTAGTCGTTAGATGGCGCTGTACGACCGGCTGAAACGCGCTGACAAGATTTTTATTCAAAAGTATATATAATTTGCGTGCGCCATTGAACCGTTTCGACCGGCATGATTCTTGCGGTATGCGTACTGACATGGGTCATGGTTACCTAACCTAACCCTCCTCTTGGGCCACTTTCGCGGTGTAGCGGGCCGGCCTTCGGGCCAGGAATAACTGAAACACCGCACAACTATTCCTTAATTGAACGAGCCAGCTTGGGCAAAAAATCTTTCGTATGTCAGACGCACGTCCGAAGTCTGCCCTGGAGGTCGCATCCTCAACCGAGTGGACTGGTGATTTTTTCTGAGCAAGTTCAATAATTATATACTTACCTAATGTATTTTGTCAAATCAGTGAAGACATTAGGACAGCAGGATATCCGGACCAACGAATAGGGCAGTAGTGAAGACATTAGGACAGCAGGATATCCGGACCAACGAATAGGGCAGTAGGTGGCTTCATGTTTAAAATTGATAACGTGTTGCTACCAATAGAATCCCTGCGTTTTACATTATCCTCAACCTCCTAATAGCGTTGTTCCCGGTTGTGCCCAGTAGGAGTCCGGGGTCCGTTTATATAGAAGCAAAATTGTATGAGAACTGTGTTAGGTCCATCACAGTATTTCGCGACCGATACAGCAATTTACTTGATTTCCCATGCAACGATTAGTACAAATTGCAGAGTGACGTCATACTTTTACGTGAATTAGGGTGAGTTGCACCAAACCGTCTGTAATCGTAAACGGTGTTCGTTAAAATCTGAATGTATGGAACGTTTGACAAGTTTCTATGGACTGACAGCTGTTAGCGCCATATTTAACGTTGATCGGTCTGTAATCGTAGGTCGGTGCAACCCGCCCTTAGTATTGATGCGTTTAGCCGAAACGCCAGCGAGCGAGGTCAATCTTTGACTTGAAATTTTGGGCATTCATGTACCTAGTTGCTCCCTTACAAACATTTGTTCCTCTCCAAAAACTGGTTCAAAATTTAAATGGAATCTTAAAATAATCTTAGGTCCCCTAAATACCTATTAGCCCTAACTGTAGCCAACTGTAGCATAGACTGATTGTCACACCTTTTATGAGGAAAAAAAATATTCCCTAATTTGAAGTTAAACAATGTCTCTTTTCTGAAAAGCAGGATCAGGGTCCAAATGTACAACTTTGGCTGCTTATTGGACAGTCGCCATCAGATATATTGGAGCGAGCGGCCAAGGTGTCCAAATATTTCTGAGCAAGACTAAATTTCAATAAATTCTGCACACTGAAAATACCATTTATATCATAACTACTGCAATGCCATAAACATCTAAGCACGCTGTTTTTCAATAAATTCCTTGCATACGTCCAGCCGAAAATATCTGATCGCACAAAATGTCAAACGTGTCCGGTCGGAACCGGCCGGATCCGGCCGGATTGGTATTACGCTACTGCATATACTAAAAATTAAACGTTTTGTCAAGTTTGATGGCAAAGAGGTGAAAGAGGGCTGGTGTAAATAGTTAATAATATTAGATCTGACTTGTCCTTCCGAAAGCAAATTATTGAAACCTGCAAAAAAGCTTTTCGGAATTTAGGTTTTGTATTAAGACAAACGAATAACTTTTATATGCCGCTACAGTAAAAGCCCTTTATAGCGCACTTGTCAGGTTGTCGCGATCATATGGAATCCACACGAGGCGAAGTACAATCTGATGATCGAAAAGATACAAAACAAATTAACCAGGTATCCATATTTGAAAGAATACGGGGTATATCCATTCTATCCCCTGATGTACCCGACGCTTTTTGTCATAGGTATGGTCGGTTACACTAAGTTGGAAGTTAGGAGGAACTTAGCATTGGCTACGTATGTGTTCAAGGTGTTACGCGGTATGTTACATAACCCGGGGGTGCTAGAGTCGCTGGCGCTAGTGGTGCCGAGCGCGCCGCGGCGGCTGGCACCGCGCTTGCTCGCGCGCCCCGTGGCGCGCACCAACCTGCTCGCTGGTGCGCCCATTGTCCGGGCCATAAACATATTAAACCCTCCTTCCACTAAAATCGACTTGTTTAATTGCACTTTGACTGAGTTTACAAAAGCCGCAAGCAGGCAATTATGTATTTTATAAATATTCGCAGAGTATGACTGTGTAGATAGGTTTGGCTAAGTTTTATTGATGTATTGTTTTTTTTTTTGTTTTAATCCTAATATATTTTTGTTGTACATATCATGTGTTGGACTAGTCTGTAAGTGATTTGTATATATTTGCAAATAAATAAATAAATAAATTAGTTTTCTTTAAAAATATTAATAAAACGAATAATATTAAGTTTGAGATTTGAAATCCTCTATTCGAACTCAACTATATAGATTCAACTATATAGTTCAACTCATCTTGTCGGTACGTATGTGCTTATTACTGCTTGCGCTTACGAAAACTGCAGTTTCACTGCCGCACAAATCAAAACTGCATACCTAGGAGGTACAAGGTGCAAGCGCCCGTGACTGACGACGAATGACTTGAACTGCCAAAATGTTATTAATATTATATAATCGATAATCAATGAATGTAAGTGAACGCCGCGGTGCCCCGTAGTTACATCACGGGAAGAGGGTTGCGACGTCTGGTGCCTGGCTTCAATAGCCTCGGACTAAGTGGGCTGACCTAGCGAGGTCGCTAGTCCGAACCGCGAAGTAGGTCGACGCGCCCACAAATTAGCATGTGTGGCCGTCGACTGTTTACTGCAGCAGCGGAGGCACGGTGCGAGCGTGACGGGAGCTCAGTTGTCGTCGCGCTCACACACAAGCGGGATCCACAGGCGGAAATAAAACTCCGATACTCTTGAGAAAGCTTGATGGCACGGCTGGTTGGTTGGAGCGAGATGGGTATATGTTGCTCTAGTGATAGTCGAGCTTGTTATGAGAACATTTTGCTTTTTTTTTTTTTTTTTTTTTTTTTTTTTTGATTGGACTTAACTGCAAGCCGGGCCTCGCAGGACCCATTAGCTCGGCGAGGGCAATACGTGAATTGGCCATAGGGCCAAAACAGCAAAAGTATATAAAACTAAAGCTTAATCTAGACCTTAGTACTAAATGCCCGCTAGCCTTAAGGGCTAGCGGGTCTTTCCTTCCCTGGAGGAGGGAGAGTTAGGGTGTTGTCACTACTGCCCCTAGCAGATGATATAGATAACAGAGGTAGAGCTGAGCTAGAAGAGCTAGAACTAGGACTAGTATACAAGTCATTCCCCAACGCAGGAGGAGATAAAGAAAGTGAAACATAGTTTTCCCCCCCCAACGCAGGAGGAGGGCTTTGAGAGGAAGTTGAGTTAGCACTCCCCGACGCAGGAGGAGGAGAAAGAGAAGAATATGTATTGGCAGTAGTGACAATCCCAGGATTAGCCTTCTTTGGGAAGGGTATCCAAGGGTAGTGTTTGGGCGATTTCGGGACACCTCCACGGCGTATAGAGGGCCTGTAAGGCACTCTGGGCTGTTGGGTGGACACATTAGAGGAGTCAGTGCCATGACTTTGTGAGATAGTGTGTGCGTGAGTGTGATTTGAGTGTGTTTTTCGGGCGGCTCTGTTTCTATCGGCTAGTTCTTTTTCAAGCCGGATGCTCTCCTCATGAGCTAGGGTGATGTCGTCGTCACTGTCCAAGAGAGCGTTTTTGGGACGCCTCTTCAACAGTGACGTCGACTTCTGAGGAGTGTAGTTGGTGAATGCTTTAATGAGTGGATTGGTGTGGGATTCGGCACCATCATGAAGGTGTTTAGACAACCTCTTCATGTGGTACCGAATCGAGGGCATGTGTAGGTCCTTGTGAAGGTCGGTGTTGCGGATGTACCATGGTGTGTTCGCTATTCTGCGTAGGCAGCGGTTTTGAAGTGTCTGTAGTGTTTTCAGTTTGGGCTTGGAGGCGTGGGCAAAGACTGAAGAAGAGTAGGTGAGGACGGGCCTTATACAAGCCTTGTAGAGAAGGAGCTTGTTACGGACAGACATTTTAGAAGATTTGGTAATTAAGAATTTGAGGCGACCGGAAATGAATGCAGCTCTGTCCCTGACAACTTTAATGTGCCTGTGGAAGTTTAGGCGACGGTCAAGGTGAACGCCTAAGTATTTTACTGTGGAGACCCAGGGAATGGGGGTGTTGAAGAGTTTTATGGGAGTGTGTTTGGAAAGGATTTTGGCATAACCAAGACGACGGGTGAATATTATTGCTTGGCTTTTATCCGGGTTGACCTCAACCCTCCAGCGACGGAACCAGTCCCCGAGGGAGCTGATTGCGCCTTGGAGGATTTTGCTCAACCTGGACGGGTGCGGAGACGTCGCATAAATAGCGGTGTCGTCCGCAAACAAGGCATAATTCACACCCGGAGTCTTGGGGATGTCATTTATGAAAAGGGAGAATAGGGTAGGGGCTAGGACGGAGCCTTGCGGAACACCCGCCCTGACTGGATGAACACTCGATAGGGTACCCTCGACTCTATAGCGAAAGCCTCGATGATCAAGATAGTCCTTGATGGTGTGGACTATCTGGCGTGGCACGCCAATTGAGTAAAGTTTGTATAACAAACCGTTGTGCCACACCTTATCAAAGGCTTTCGCTATGTCAAGGAAGATGGCTCCGGTGGGAACCGGCCGCTTCCAAGTGTTCATCCAGTAGAGCGCGTGCTCCACAATGCGGTGGACTTGCTGGGGACAGGAGTGACCGGCACGAAAGCCAAATTGTTCATCAATAATGATGTTATTTTGGCTTAAGTGCCGATTTAACCTCTTGAGCAGAATGCGTTCGTATAACTTGCCCATTGTGCTCAAGAGGCTAATGGGTCGATAGCTGGAGGGGACGTTGGAAGGTTTACCGGGTTTGTAGATGCCTATGACCGTCGCCAACTTCCAGGCATCAGGAAAGTGACAGTTGGACAGGGCTGCATTGAAGAGAAGAACAAGAAAGTCAATGATAGAGTCAGGAAGGAGCTTGAAAAGCCTATTAGGGAGCCCGTCCTCACCAGGCGATTTCTTGATTTTGAGGTTTTTAATGAGCAGTTTAACCTCATGGGATGTGACTTGGTCGAGTGGGTCAGTGTCGTCAGGGGGAAGAAGGGAAAAGCGGGCTACCTCGTTGTCTACAAAGTCAATGTGGTCAGTGTCAGGGTGGGAGGTGCTGGGCGAGCATTGGCGTTCAAGGCTTTCCGCCAGGCATTCGGCTTTCTCAAGGTCAGTGAAGGCAGGAGCAGCAGCATCCGAAACGACAAGTGGGGGCATGGATACGACCGTATCCTTTTTCAGAGAACTCGCCACTTTCCAGTAAGCCTGGTGGTGTGGGGAGATCTCTGAAATAAAGCCATTCCACTTCTCGTTTCGGAATTTGCTGATCTCGCGCTTCACCGCCTTTTGAAGTCTATTGAGTTTGTTTTTGGTGGTGAAGTGTGGGCATCTGTCATAGTCGTGGAGGGCGACATTTTTGGCGTGCATTAGGGATCGTATGTGTTCGGGAAGGCGGCGTCTGTGGTCGTCTGTGATTGAAACCTCGCGTGAGCAATCAGCTTGGATGGTTTGCAGGGTGGTGGTGATTTGATCTATGGCAGTGTTTGTGTCAGCTATTGTTTTTATGTCTTTGGGGAGTGTAGTGAGGTGGGGGAGGGGGTCTGCGGCTAATGTTTTACCCACCTTCACCCAGTCAACGACAGTCCGTTTGACTATTGTTGACTCGGGTGAGGGGCCTAGGCAGAGGATTACAGGTCTGTGGTCTGAGTCTAGTTCGTGATGTACTGTTATGGATCTAAAGGAAAGTGAGATATTTTTGAGGAGGGCTATGTCGAGAATGTCTGGTCTGTAGTCAGAGTTTGAGTGGTAGTGAGTGGGTTCAAGAGGAGCGTAGATGTCTAGGTTTTGGTCGAGTATTATACGCCTCAATCTATTACCGTTTGGCGTGGATAGTCTGCAATTCCACTGCGTATGCTTGGAGTTGAAGTCGCCAGCCAGTAAGACTGACTTGTCCAACTCCAGCAAAGCGAGCAGGTCGGATTGCAGAATATCCTTGCCTGGTGGCTGGTAGATTGAGGCGATAGTTATGTGTGCGTGTCCGGTCATGGCTAGCCTACAAACTGAGGCTTCCATGTTGAGTAGCTGAGGTGTGTTTATGCGACAAATGTGGAGTGACCGTTTGTAATAGATGAGTGTGCCACCACCCTGCGTTGGGCGGTCATTCCTTATAAGTTCGTAGTTGCTGATTTTTGGGTCCCTGTACGCGGGTTTTAAAAAGGTTTCCTGGAGTAATAGGATGTCGAGGTTGTTTTCTTTTATAAAGTGTTCGACTTCCCCTTTTTGTGTGAGTAAACCTCTGGCATTGAAGAACCCGATCTCTAGGGATCGGGGTTGTGTGCGTGAGTTACGTTGTGTGGGTGTATTATCCATTATGGGTTGTGAAGTTTTTAATTGTGGTGAGGAGTGAGTGATATTTGGCCAGCACAGCGAGCTTATCCGTGCCGGAGAGGGCCGAGCGGAACTCAGCAGCGAGGGCGCAGACCTCGTCCATGTCAAAGACATTGGCGAGGTCCGTGACTAGCTTAAGGTCCGCCATGGCCGAACCCGGGTGGGAGTGGCTCGCTGGCTGGGCCGGAGAGGTGCGATGATGATGACGGTGATAGGTGTATTGTGGTGTGGGGCGCGTGTGTTGAGTGTGTGTATGTGCGTGGTTGTAGAGTGTAGGTTGCTGTTGGGTGGGCTGTCGCGGTGGCGGCGGTGGCCCGGAGTGGCGGGAGGGCTCAGTCATAGGTGGTGAGGCTGAAGGCTGATTGCGCATCGGCATTGGTGATTGTGTGACGGGTGTGGGTGAGTAAAAATGAGTATTTACTTGTTTGGGCGGGAGAGGGGGGTAGGCCGCTCTCGTTTGAACATTTTTGTTCGTCCAGGCATTGAAGCCTGGGGGTATGGCTGGGAATTCTTTGGGCTGTGTGGCTACAAGTGTACGTGTAGAGTTTCTTGCGTGTGTGTTGGGGCGTGGTTTACGTGTTTTATTTGAGTATGCCAGAGGTTTAGGTGCAAGTGGGCAGCCGCGATAGCTTGCAACATGGGGACCCTTGCAATTGCTGCAGAGTGGGTCCCCATCTTTAGCGGGGTCTCTCTTACAGTCTCTCCAGTGGTGGGGGCCTGCGCATTTATGGCAAACGGGGTCCAGTTTGCAGTTTTTCTCGGAATGACCGAACAGCTGGCAGTTCTTGCATTGAGGGATGTGTTTGCGTTTATTGGGGACTTCGACTTTGATACTGCCTACCCCGAGGATGTATTTGATCCGATCAATATCCTTTCCGGCATCCGTACGGTCTAGCATTACTGCCACGATATCATAGGCAGATTTGGGTCTAATATGTGGTCTGAAGAGCCTGTGAACTTCGTTGGCCGGATAGCCCTGTTCACGGATGTCGGCTAGGATATCATCGGTGTCAAATTCCTTCGGGACGTTTTTGATGATGACCCGGTGTTGGCGCTCCGAGTCAAGGCCGTGTGAATAGTAACCGTTGCCCATCATTTTAGTCCACGCACGGTACATGTCCTCGTTAGGGGTGTAAATGGCCAGGCCTCCCGCGTGGCCTGGTATTAAGCGGGGTTCGACTACTTGGATTCCGAGCCTCTCGGATTCCTTTTTGAGGCTACGCCAACGCGTAATGTCCCTCAATAATATCATGGGGGGCTTTTTGGGTGCGGGTGGGGCCTGTTTGTTGGTCTGCGTGGGTGTAGATGTTGGCGATGCCTGCCTATTAGGGCGCTTTGAGTGATCGGTGTCCGGGTCATCCGGGGACTCACCTGAGTTCTCAAGAGAGAGAGAGAGGGGGGCAAATCGATTGCTTGTAGTAATACCCGATGGTGGGGCCGCTCCCTGAGGGGAGACAACGGTATGGGGAGGGGAGGTGCGCTTGCGCTTCGATTTCTTTGTGGGCACGGTTACGAATTTTGTGACTAACTCGCCCGTAGTCTCAAAGTCCATGTCGGTCAGTGTGTCGTCAGAGCGTGGCTCTGAGTCGGTAGTCCGTCCGTCATCGGTGTCGGAGGCGAGTTCATTGTAGGGGTGTGTTTGTGCGAGTTCAGCGGGGGTGCCCTGGCCTAAATGCAGCTGAGTGTCGTCTGACGACTGAGGGGGTGTGGAATGCGGGGCTACGTAAGAGCCTTGCCCGAGTGGGAGCTGAGTGTCAGTCTGTGATAATGGGGTATAATAGTGGGGAGTCGCGCTGGGACCGGTGAGGCCGGGCAGCTGGCGGATGACTACTTGTCTGCCAGAGATTTTCGTCATTTGCTGGGAGGCAGCGTCTGTCGTAAAGGGGGCAATGGACGGCCTTGAGTCCGAAATGTTGGTGCATGTGGTGGTAACAGTATGAGTTGTGAGCGTTGCTGTAGAGACAACGATGGGTGTAGGTCTGTGAGTTGCACTGATGTATGGCACTGACTCACCTGATGGTCTGCTGCGCTGGGCGCGGAGCTTTCGCTTGTCATATACTGTGAGAGGCGCCGATGGCGGCCGTCCCAAGATCGCTCTGGCTTGTATTTCATCCCACACAGTGGGGTGATGGACCCGTAGGTATTCCAAGATTTCACCGTCGTTCTCCATGATGGAGACACAATAAAACACAGTTATACACAGAGAAAAATAAACCTAAAAAGGTTTACACACTAAGAACTAACACTAAGAGTCTTAACTAATGGAGTCCATGTCTCGAAAACAGCACAGTGGAAATTTACCACGGCACGGCACACCGTGGTAAACAAAGGAACGCGCGCGCAGGTAAAAACCCGGGCGGGCGCAGCGATAGCGGCGTGCCGCGCGTCGCGGGAGCGAACGCGGGCGGGGGCCGGGTGGCGGGGGCGCGCACAGGGCAGCGCGGGTCTGCGAGCAGGTAGCGAGGAGCGAGCAACGAGGAGCGCGTGCGCTCAACTCGGCGGCGGCGGGCAGAATGAATGAATAAGAACATTTTGCTTATGCTCCACCTCATATATAAACCTTCCAACATTACCATAAAGTGAAACATCTTTATTTCAAATAAACAATCATTTCTTTACACAAATTCGTCTTAGGTTTTTAGCGTTTGCATTCCCGTACCGTCTTAATCTAGGTAAACCTAGGTCTTAAATTATGTTAATCTTGTACAGAATTACTTAGTGCATAATTGTTAATAGGCTAAATGAATACATTGCAAATAGTTTAGGCGAAATACCTATCTAAACACTGAACCTTTGTAGTTTTATATAAATTAATACTTTTGATTCCTTTGTTATATCTAACAGAGGTCGTAAGCACTATTCTCAGTTATTTCATTAGATTAATATCACACTGTAGATTATTGATGTAGTAAAGTTTACTGTATTAAGCTTAAGGCTTGTCTAATATTTATGAATTATGAGCATAGTGCAAGCGAAAACTACCATAATATGAGCTATGCAAAGGAAATGATTATAATACATGTTTCTAATTAGCTTGAAGAGCTTTACCTACCGTGGCATAGTGCCGCTTATGCAAATTTACTACAGAAAAAGGAGGCAAGTTATTAACTTTACTATCAAGCTTGTATGTAAACAACTCATGTATCTAGAATATAATTATGGTTACAAAATTAATGCAATTATATGCAGATTCTACTGAATATAAAGAAAAGCTTGCTAGAAGCTAGTGAAAGCTCTTACGGTTAAAACTTATGCTAAATCCTTAACTACGTTCGGCGCATTGCCGTTTTAAGCAGAATTAATTACGGATAAGCAAAGGTTGTTTTGTGATTCTACTGTCGAATGTAAATTAAGTAAATTTAGAAAATATGGAAACAACCTTGTATGAAAACTAAATGAACCCAGCTTTGGTTATGTGACTGAAAGATTTGCAAAGCGCACTCTGAAAGCTTTGCAGCCACCGGCTTTTCAGGCGGCCAGGCCAAAGTCACAATCAATGAGGAATATTTGAATCATGAGGCACACCTACCAAAGGTGTGACCTCTATAAATGGTACAACTTGGTCTACCTATTTATGTTTGGAGCTTAAAGCTCTTAACGGAGGCTTTTACCTACACGTTATTGTCAAGTCCGGGTATATTTGGATGGTTAGTAAACTAAACCAATCCGCTCATATAAGATGTTAACTGTAGGAGAAAGTATCTTGACATAAGTCTGAAACCTATGAACCAAAGAGAGCTGTTAAGATGGTAAAATAAAGAGTCAAAGCTATGTATTTGTCTTACAGACGGCTGCCTTGAACAGTCTCCCCCTAATACGTAAGCACAAGAAATATGCTAACCAAGGTAGCTTAATCGAACAAATATGAGTATAAATTTGTCAATCCAAATTTCGTTCTCACCTTTACAATACATGCGTGTACATCAATTTTCAGGTACTACTGAAGCGCGCGCTGCAGTCATATTTACGTATCGATTAAAAACGAAATAAAATATCGCGCGCCGCGCTTACTACTTATTTTTCGTATTGTAGGTGGATCGAAATACTCCCATTCAAATCTACCCACCATACATTTTATGATTAGAACGAGACGCAAGATAACAAGCGCCTGCTCGCTCAGTGCTCTTTTTAAATGTAGGTGGATTGAAACAGTCCCATTCACATCTACCCACCACATGTTTTATAATTAAAACGAGATGCATAATATCGAGCGCCTGCTTGCTCAATACGCTTTTTTCTTATGTGGGCGGATCGAAATGTTTCCATTCACATTTACCCACTACATGTGTTTATAATAGTAGATGGGAATAAGACTACGAAATTTACTAAATAATGACTGTCTTGAACAATCTCCCCCCAGTACGCAAGTACAAAAACTAATCAAGACTAGTCGAATCTATCAGTACGAGTCTCGAGGTCGGGCGACGGATGAGTCCAGCTGATGTTCTTACCTCTGTGACACGTACCTTGCCATCAGGTCCAGGATAAATTTTCTCTATACGCCCGCGGGGCCAAATACCTCTAGGCAAAGTGTTGTCCGCTATTAAAACAATATCGCCGGGTTTTAAGTTTGGCGAGTCGGAGGCCCGCTTGCGTGGTAACAAAGTTGGTTTATATTCTATGAGCCACTTCTTCCAGAATCTCTCAGCGAGCTGCTGAACTTCTTGCCAGCTATTTTTAAGAGATTTTTTATCGCTGAAACTACCGAAAGGCATCATGTCATTACCTAACGTACTCTTTACTTGCCTAGAGGCAAAAATTTCAACAGCCACCAACAAACGACTGAGAGCGCGCTGCAATCTGACGAAACGTGAAAAACGCTGCGGATCTGGCAGGTGAGCGAACCTATCCTTGGGAACATTGCCGGCGGTGGCAGTATTAACCGGTTTACGTTCTTCACCGGTGTTAGACGTAACCTGTACTATCGTTTTAATTTTAGGCCACTTATCTGGAGACTCTAAAATAAACTGAGGGCCTCTAAACCACCGGTGGTTTATATCGAAATCTGATTTTATACCGCGTGTCGCAATGTCCGCAACATTTTCACTGGTCGGTACCCAGTGCCAATCGGACGGTCTCGTAAAAGTCTCTAATTCGGCTAAACGATGTGCTACGAACGGTTTAAACGTCCTAGGATCCGAGTTTATCCAAGCGAGTACGGTTCGAGAATCAGTCCAGTAGTAGGACTGGCAGATTTCGTAGTCCGTTTCACGCCGGACCGCGTCTGCCAGTCTGCAAGCTAAGACGGTTGATTGTAATTCAAGTCTAGGTATCGAAATACACTTTAAAGGTGTTACCCTAGCTTTACTACTGACCAGATGTGATGTTTTATTGCCGTCAAAGTCGGTAACTACAATGTATATCGCAGTTGCAAAAGCTTTCTCGCTCGAATCGCAAAAGGCGTGCAGATAAGCTGGTCCTTTCGATCTAGGTATATGCCTAGGTATAGCAAGATTTTGTAATAAGTCCAGACTATCCAACCACTCGCGCCATGCTTTGTTTAGATGTTCGGGTATCGCTTCGTCCCACTGGCAAGACGCCCTCCACAAATCTTGAATTAGCATTTTGCCAAAAATCGTTACTGGTGTCGCCATGCCAGTCGGATCGAAAACGCTAAACACTGCGCTTGTGACCTGTCGTTTCGTAGGTACCCTAAGTCCCTTGACTACGTCTATAGGTGTATTGCGTAGATTCAAGTTGAAACCTAAGCTGTCATTTTGGTGGTTCCACAAAAGTCCTAAGGTACGCTCGTGGTCCGATTTTCCTAATATCGTGGTAGAGTCCTTAGACACATCCTTAACGTTGCACACAGCTCTAGGTTCATTAGATGCCCAGCCACATAGCGTGAACGAGGCCTTTCTGAACACCTTGTCCATGTCGCTAATGGTTTTCTGCGCCTGCTCTACCGTGTCAAATGCGCCCAAAAAATCGTCTACATAGAAGTTACGTTCCGTGAGTCTAGCTACTTCAGGATACGTATCGCGATATTCGTTTGCGTTTTTATTCTTAACATAAATAGCCGTAGCAGGACTCGACGCACTACCAAAAATCAAAGACGTCATTCTATAAGTCTGTGGAGGCGAGTCCCTGCTTTCCCCGCGCCATAAAAATCGTAAACTATCGCGATCCGCTTCCATGACTTTAACCTGAAGGAACATTTGCTTTATGTCCGAAATTACCGCTATACGGCCCTCACGAAATCTTATCAAAACTCCGAAAAGCGATTGAATTAAATCGGGACCAGGTAAAATCGCGTCATTTAGTGCTTTACCGCTTGTTCTACACGCAGCATCAAAAACGACTCTACTTTTTCCTTTTTGGGGGTGAATAACATTAAAATGCGGGAGGTAAAAGGCGCGCGGTGAGTCCGTGATAGAGTCAACTCTTTCAGCGAAACCTTGTTCTATAAGATCATCCATCTGCCTATTATATTCAGCCTTAAGTTCCGGGTCTCTATCTAGTTTTTTCTCTAACGTGTATAAGCGTCGCAATGCGTGAGCTTTATTATCCGGTAGAGTCTCATCATCAGTTTTCCACAATAAACCTGCTTCAAACCTATCCTCGTTAGGTATACGCTTACACGTAGATTCTAGCAACTTAACAGCTCTATCTTCTGGATCGTTAATTTGTTTACGCGGCTCTATGCCCAATGACTCTATACTAAAGTGCTCGCGTATCAAAGCTAGAGCTGGATCTTGATTATCGCAAGTAGGTTTAATGTGATTAACTGCCCCTAACAATTTACGAGGAAGATCGTTAACTCCATGAAGCACCCAACCGAGGTGCGTCAGGGATGCGCAGGGTAAAGCTCTACCTGCTTCACATACTTGCCTACTCACTATCAAATGCCATGAGTCTTGACCTATAAGTATAGTGGGTTGTGCTGACTCGTAACACAACTCATCTTCTAAATGCCGTAAATGAGCACATTTACGAACGACCGACCTATCTACAGCTTGCGACGCAAGGTTCAACTTATCTATCGTATGCGCGGTAAAATCATGAAACTCTCTACTAGAGGTACCTCTAATTCTAAGTTTTACTCGCGAAGAATCTTTGTCTATCACCTCGTGACCACCTACTCCTTCGAAGGAGAGGGTTTCCCGTTTACCGGGATGCGAAACTTGCAAAGCTATATCCTTCTGGATTAACGATAGCGTCGCGCCTTCGTCCATCAAGGCGTATGTAGAGATGGTACCTTTTGAACCCTTTAGCTCTACCGGAATTATTTTTAGATACGCTTGAGACTGGTTCGCGTGGTTAACCGAACTAACTTGCTCTTTAGTCGCTACGGTCTTTTCTTTACGCTCTAAGCTCTTTTTCCTGCCATGCAATAAAGCATGGTGGGATGCCTCGCATTCTCCCTTCCCACATGGGTTATATTTGCATTTATTGTATGAGGATTTATGCAAGTCACCTAAACACCGGAAACAGAGCTTATAGCGTTTTAAAACGTCCCATCTATCGTTAACGCTCAGCTTAATAAAGTCAGCACAACTTGCTACAGGATGATTGCCTGCGCAAACTGCACACTTACTTTTCTGACTGTTATTAGCAGAGACGTTATTCCTATTTTCCTGTGGTTTAAACTTCCTATCATTATTACGCCTAGACTTGAAGCTGCCTCGCGTTGTGCGCTTGTTTGCCGTTGCAACATAATGTTGCTCCGAATCGGCTTCACTATCAGAATCATTTGATATAGGTAGAGTTTTCCTATCCTGCCTATGTGACGCAGACGCGCGAGAGTCGTGACTTGATACGGAATTGTCATCGTAGAAATCACTAGCTCCCTCATCGTCGGACGACACCGAGCTCTCCCTATACCTATGCCGTGAATTAATGTTATTCACCCTACGTGAGCGCACACCCGACTTGATCTTGGATTGTTCGTACGCGAACATACAGTTAAAGTTCTCACTCAAGTCCTTCAAAAATCTTGACAATGATAAGAGTTCCGGCACATCATCAGCGTTGCTTTTGTACCTATACCACTCAAATCTAACTATATTATTCATTTTTTCTACTATACGGCTAACTAATTCAGGAGCGTATAGGTACTGTGGCTTATTCAGGGCTTTAATAGAGGCTACTACATTACACACACGATTGCTGAATTCAGAAATGTTCCGACTATCATCGCTCAATCGCGGCATCCGCTTGACATTCTGAATTTCAGACAAAATAATTACGTCTGGCTTGCCGAAAGCTCTATCTAAAGCGGCGATTACTTCGTAAGGATTACTGCATGTGTGTAACATAGACCTTACTGACTCACGTGCCTGTCCCTTGACTGCCTTCCGAAGGCGTCCCATATTAGCTATGTCGGAGAACGAACTCTCCGTATCTAAATAAACACGTTTAAATGCAATCCAATCCGAGGGATTGCCGTCAAAAAAGGGCAAGTCACCTATATATTTGCCCGAGGTGAATTGCTGTGGCATGGGTGAAACGTGGTTGTCAGTCCTATTCATACTGATGGCTTGCACTATAGCGTCGCGTAGAGCGCTAATTTCCCCAGCCGCATTGTTTGGGCTGTGGTTCCTATCTATACCCTTGGTTTCTTGGGGTCTATGCTGTGGTGGCCTACTGCTACCTGGCTGTCCCAGAGTGGGAGAGGCGTTAGCTACGTTTCTACCATGCGTGGCTTCGTTGGGCAAACAAAAAGGGTTGGGCGGCGGCGCTCTTATAACCGAATGTTGACTTTCAGCTAACAACAATTCGTACCTAGAAGCGGCATAAGCGACGGCTGCCCTGGCTTGCTCCAACTGCGACGCGCGGAGTTCCGACTCCGCACGTAGTCTAACTAACCTATTGTCTTCAGCTCTTACGGCGTCATAATCAGTGGCGTCAATGACCCTAGGTGGCGTTTGTGCCCGCTCACCTTCTACTGAACCGGTTCTCGAACCACTACGCGGATTTACAACTTGATCGACAACGCCCGCGTGAACTACGTTGCCTACATTCGCGCCTAAACTGTTGGCGTCTAGAATTTTACCGTTATTGGCTAGAACGGGGTTCTCATCCTCACCGCTGTCTGACTCCTGCCTACTCCTCGACCTCGTTACTCGACCCTCCCCCTTACCTGTCATCCTAACCTTACCCCCCTAACACTAACAGTCCCTACCTGCCTAGCACTAACAGGCCCTATCTGCTCGCTCGGCGTACTACCGTATTGATGCCGATTGAGAATGGGAACGTAGGGAGGAAGGAGGTGATAGGTACCGTCTGGCAGAGGACCACTGTGCGATATAGGTGCTCGGGACGTGGTGGAACGCCACGCCCTTCAGCTTGCCAACCTGTGGCCAAACACCGCAAAGTATCAATACCAGCAAACGGCCGAGTTATAAAGACGCTCTGAAAAGAGCGCTGCAGTAACCACTCGGTATACCGCACTAAGACGTGTTATGAGCTCTGGTTGACACCGTTAGGCCAGAGCCACGCCACCTACCAGATTACAACGGGGATTGACATATACCCGGTTCTGATAGGATTTGCAGATGCTCGATGACCACGACGACTTGACGCTTCGATTTCGAAGTCTTCCTCGCTGGTGTGTCTTCCTCGCTGGTACGCCTTTTCTTGCTTCTTTATCCCTGTTGAGGGCTTTTCGGTCTTGAGGCTTCGTTATCCCTTTTGAGGGCTTTTCGTTCTTGAGGCTTCTTTATTCGTTAACCCTGTTGAGGGCTCTTCGTGCTTGAGCCTTCGTTATCCCTATTGAGGGCTCTTCTTGTTTCTGCTTTCTTTCTTCATTAACCCTGTTGAGGGCTTTTCTTGCTTGAGAGTTCTTTGTTCTTATTTCCTGGCAGCTTCTTCGTACGGCGCAGATTGTTCGAAGTTCACTTTCTTTAAGGCCAATCCAACAGCTTGATTGTTAGAAAGGAATCTTCTTTAAGGCCAATCTGTTCGCGCTGAACTGCTTGCTTCAAATGGCAGCTTCTCGTACGATGCTTGAAGATTGTTAGAGGATGTCTTCTTTAAAAGGGCCAATCTAATGCTTGATTGATAGAAGAATCTTCTTTAAAGCCAAATCTTCTGCTTGAACTGCTTGCTTCGTCAGGGATCCGGCTCTCGAAGGACCATTGAACGCCGCGGTGCCCCGTAGTTACATCACGGGAAGAGGGTTGCGACGTCTGGTGCCTGGCTTCAATAGCCTCGGACTAAGTGGGCTGACCTAGCGAGGTCGCTAGTCCGAACCGCGAAGTAGGTCGACGCGCCCACAAATTAGCATGTGTGGCCGTCGACTGTTTACTGCAGCAGCGGAGGCACGGTGCGAGCGTGACGGGAGCTCAGTTGTCGTCGCGCTCACACACAAGCGGGATCCACAGGCGGAAATAAAACTCCGATACTCTTGAGAAAGCTTGATGGCACGGCTGGTTGGTTGGAGCGAGATGGGTATATGTTGCTCTAGTGATAGTCGAGCTTGTTATGAGAACATTTTGCTTATGCTCCACCTCATATATAAACCTTCCAACATTACCATAAAGTGAAACATCTTTATTTCAAATAAACAATCATTTCTTTACACAAATTCGTCTTAGGTTTCTTGCGTTTGCATTCCAGTACCGTCTTAATCTAGGTAAACCTAGGTCTTAAATTATGTTAATCTTGTACAGAATTACTTAGTGCATAATTGTTAATAGGCTAAATGAATACATTGCAAATAGTTTAGGCGAAATACCTATCTAAACACTGAACCTTTGTAGTTTTATATAAATTAATACTTTTGATTCCTTTGTTATATCTAACAGAGGTCGTAAGCACTATTCTCAGTTATTTCATTAGATTAATATCACACTGTAGATTATTGATGTAGTAAAGTTTACTGTATTAAGCTTAAGGCTTGTCTAATATTTATGAATTATGAGCATAGTGCAAGCGAAAACTACCATAATATGAGCTATGCAAAGGAAATGATTATAATACATGTTTCTAATTAGCTTGAAGAGCTTTACCTACCGTGGCATAGTGCCGCTTATGCAAATTTACTACAGAAAAAGGAGGCAAGTTATTAACTTTACTATCAAGCTTGTATGTAAACAACTCATGTATCTAGAATATAATTATGGTTACAAAATTAATGCAATTATATGCAGATTCTACTGAATATAAAGAAAAGCTTGCTAGAAGCTAGTGAAAGCTCTTACGGTTAAAACTTATGCTAAATCCTTAACTACGTTCGGCGCATTGCCGTTTTAAGCAGAATTAATTACGGATAAGCAAAGGTTGTTTTGTGATTCTACTGTCGAATGTAAATTAAGTAAATTTAGAAAATATGGAAACAACCTTGTATGAAAACTAAATGAACCCAGCTTTGGTTATGTGACTGAAAGATTTGCAAAGCGCACTCTGAAAGCTTTGCAGCCACCGGCTTTTCAGGCGGCCAGGCCAAAGTCACAATCAATGAGGAATATTTGAATCATGAGGCACACCTACCAAAGGTGTGACCTCTATAAATGGTACAACTTGGTCTACCTATTTATGTTTGGAGCTTAAAGCTCTTAACGGAGGCTTTTACCTACACGTTATTGTCAAGTCCGGGTATATTTGGATGGTTAGTAAACTAAACCAATCCGCTCATATAAGATGTTAACTGTAGGAGAAAGTATCTTGACATAAGTCTGAAACCTATGAACCAAAGAGAGCTGTTAAGATGGTAAAATAAAGAGTCAAAGCTATGTATTTGTCTTACAGACGGCTGCCTTGAACAGTCTCCCCCTAATACGTAAGCACAAGAAATATGCTAACCAAGGTAGCTTAATCGAACAAATATGAGTATAAATTTGTCAATCCAAATTTCGTTCTCACCTTTACAATACATGCGTGTACATCAATTTTCAGGTACTACTGAAGCGCGCGCTGCAGTCATATTTACGTATCGATTAAAAACGAAATAAAATATCGCGCGCCGCGCTTACTACTTATTTTTCGTATTGTAGGTGGATCGAAATACTCCCATTCAAATCTACCCACCATACATTTTATGATTAGAACGAGACGCAAGATAACAAGCGCCTGCTCGCTCAGTGCTCTTTTTAAATGTAGGTGGATTGAAACAGTCCCATTCACATCTACCCACCACATGTTTTATAATTAAAACGAGATGCATAATATCGAGCGCCTGCTTGCTCAATACGCTTTTTTCTTATGTGGGCGGATCGAAATGTTTCCATTCACATTTACCCACTACATGTGTTTATAATAGTAGATGGGAATAAGACTACGAAATTTACTAAATAATGACTGTCTTGAACAATCTCCCCCCAGTACGCAAGTACAAAAACTAATCAAGACTAGTCGAATCTATCAGTACGAGTCTCGAGGTCGGGCGACGGATGAGTCCAGCTGATGTTCTTACCTCTGTGACACGTACCTTGCCATCAGGTCCAGGATAAATTTTCTCTATACGCCCGCGGGGCCAAATACCTCTAGGCAAAGTGTTGTCCGCTATTAAAACAATATCGCCGGGTTTTAAGTTTGGCGAGTCGGAGGCCCGCTTGCGTGGTAACAAAGTTGGTTTATATTCTATGAGCCACTTCTTCCAGAATCTCTCAGCGAGCTGCTGAACTTCTTGCCAGCTATTTTTAAGAGATTTTTTATCGCTGAAACTACCGAAAGGCATCATGTCATTACCTAACGTACTCTTTACTTGCCTAGAGGCAAAAATTTCAACAGCCACCAACAAACGACTGAGAGCGCGCTGCAATCTGACGAAACGTGAAAAACGCTGCGGATCTGGCAGGTGAGCGAACCTATCCTTGGGAACATTGCCGGCGGTGGCAGTATTAACCGGTTTACGTTCTTCACCGGTGTTAGACGTAACCTGTACTATCGTTTTAATTTTAGGCCACTTATCTGGAGACTCTAAAATAAACTGAGGGCCTCTAAACCACCGGTGGTTTATATCGAAATCTGATTTTATACCGCGTGTCGCAATGTCCGCAACATTTTCACTGGTCGGTACCCAGTGCCAATCGGACGGTCTCGTAAAAGTCTCTAATTCGGCTAAACGATGTGCTACGAACGGTTTAAACGTCCTAGGATCCGAGTTTATCCAAGCGAGTACGGTTCGAGAATCAGTCCAGTAGTAGGACTGGCAGATTTCGTAGTCCGTTTCACGCCGGACCGCGTCTGCCAGTCTGCAAGCTAAGACGGTTGATTGTAATTCAAGTCTAGGTATCGAAATACACTTTAAAGGTGTTACCCTAGCTTTACTACTGACCAGATGTGATGTTTTATTGCCGTCAAAGTCGGTAACTACAATGTATATCGCAGTTGCAAAAGCTTTCTCGCTCGAATCGCAAAAGGCGTGCAGATAAGCTGGTCCTTTCGATCTAGGTATATGCCTAGGTATAGCAAGATTTTGTAATAAGTCCAGACTATCCAACCACTCGCGCCATGCTTTGTTTAGATGTTCGGGTATCGCTTCGTCCCACTGGCAAGACGCCCTCCACAAATCTTGAATTAGCATTTTGCCAAAAATCGTTACTGGTGTCGCCATGCCAGTCGGATCGAAAACGCTAAACACTGCGCTTGTGACCTGTCGTTTCGTAGGTACCCTAAGTCCCTTGACTACGTCTATAGGTGTATTGCGTAGATTCAAGTTGAAACCTAAGCTGTCATTTTGGTGGTTCCACAAAAGTCCTAAGGTACGCTCGTGGTCCGATTTTCCTAATATCGTGGTAGAGTCCTTAGACACATCCTTAACGTTGCACACAGCTCTAGGTTCATTAGATGCCCAGCCACATAGCGTGAACGAGGCCTTTCTGAACACCTTGTCCATGTCGCTAATGGTTTTCTGCGCCTGCTCTACCGTGTCAAATGCGCCCAAAAAATCGTCTACATAGAAGTTACGTTCCGTGAGTCTAGCTACTTCAGGATACGTATCGCGATATTCGTTTGCGTTTTTATTCTTAACATAAATAGCCGTAGCAGGACTCGACGCACTACCAAAAATCAAAGACGTCATTCTATAAGTCTGTGGAGGCGAGTCCCTGCTTTCCCCGCGCCATAAAAATCGTAAACTATCGCGATCCGCTTCCATGACTTTAACCTGAAGGAACATTTGCTTTATGTCCGAAATTACCGCTATACGGCCCTCACGAAATCTTATCAAAACTCCGAAAAGCGATTGAATTAAATCGGGACCAGGTAAAATCGCGTCATTTAGTGCTTTACCGCTTGTTCTACACGCAGCATCAAAAACGACTCTACTTTTTCCTTTTTGGGGGTGAATAACATTAAAATGCGGGAGGTAAAAGGCGCGCGGTGAGTCCGTGATAGAGTCAACTCTTTCAGCGAAACCTTGTTCTATAAGATCATCCATCTGCCTATTATATTCAGCCTTAAGTTCCGGGTCTCTATCTAGTTTTTTCTCTAACGTGTATAAGCGTCGCAATGCGTGAGCTTTATTATCCGGTAGAGTCTCATCATCAGTTTTCCACAATAAACCTGCTTCAAACCTATCCTCGTTAGGTATACGCTTACACGTAGATTCTAGCAACTTAACAGCTCTATCTTCTGGATCGTTAATTTGTTTACGCGGCTCTATGCCCAATGACTCTATACTAAAGTGCTCGCGTATCAAAGCTAGAGCTGGATCTTGATTATCGCAAGTAGGTTTAATGTGATTAACTGCCCCTAACAATTTACGAGGAAGATCGTTAACTCCATGAAGCACCCAACCGAGGTGCGTCAGGGATGCGCAGGGTAAAGCTCTACCTGCTTCACATACTTGCCTACTCACTATCAAATGCCATGAGTCTTGACCTATAAGTATAGTGGGTTGTGCTGACTCGTAACACAACTCATCTTCTAAATGCCGTAAATGAGCACATTTACGAACGACCGACCTATCTACAGCTTGCGACGCAAGGTTCAACTTATCTATCGTATGCGCGGTAAAATCATGAAACTCTCTACTAGAGGTACCTCTAATTCTAAGTTTTACTCGCGAAGAATCTTTGTCTATCACCTCGTGACCACCTACTCCTTCGAAGGAGAGGGTTTCCCGTTTACCGGGATGCGAAACTTGCAAAGCTATATCCTTCTGGATTAACGATAGCGTCGCGCCTTCGTCCATCAAGGCGTATGTAGAGATGGTACCTTTTGAACCCTTTAGCTCTACCGGAATTATTTTTAGATACGCTTGAGACTGGTTCGCGTGGTTAACCGAACTAACTTGCTCTTTAGTCGCTACGGTCTTTTCTTTACGCTCTAAGCTCTTTTTCCTGCCATGCAATAAAGCATGGTGGGATGCCTCGCATTCTCCCTTCCCACATGGGTTATATTTGCATTTATTGTATGAGGATTTATGCAAGTCACCTAAACACCGGAAACAGAGCTTATAGCGTTTTAAAACGTCCCATCTATCGTTAACGCTCAGCTTAATAAAGTCAGCACAACTTGCTACAGGATGATTGCCTGCGCAAACTGCACACTTACTTTTCTGACTGTTATTAGCAGAGACGTTATTCCTATTTTCCTGTGGTTTAAACTTCCTATCATTATTACGCCTAGACTTGAAGCTGCCTCGCGTTGTGCGCTTGTTTGCCGTTGCAACATAATGTTGCTCCGAATCGGCTTCACTATCAGAATCATTTGATATAGGTAGAGTTTTCCTATCCTGCCTATGTGACGCAGACGCGCGAGAGTCGTGACTTGATACGGAATTGTCATCGTAGAAATCACTAGCTCCCTCATCGTCGGACGACACCGAGCTCTCCCTATACCTATGCCGTGAATTAATGTTATTCACCCTACGTGAGCGCACACCCGACTTGATCTTGGATTGTTCGTACGCGAACATACAGTTAAAGTTCTCACTCAAGTCCTTCAAAAATCTTGACAATGATAAGAGTTCCGGCACATCATCAGCGTTGCTTTTGTACCTATACCACTCAAATCTAACTATATTATTCATTTTTTCTACTATACGGCTAACTAATTCAGGAGCGTATAGGTACTGTGGCTTATTCAGGGCTTTAATAGAGGCTACTACATTACACACACGATTGCTGAATTCAGAAATGTTCCGACTATCATCGCTCAATCGCGGCATCCGCTTGACATTCTGAATTTCAGACAAAATAATTACGTCTGGCTTGCCGAAAGCTCTATCTAAAGCGGCGATTACTTCGTAAGGATTACTGCATGTGTGTAACATAGACCTTACTGACTCACGTGCCTGTCCCTTGACTGCCTTCCGAAGGCGTCCCATATTAGCTATGTCGGAGAACGAACTCTCCGTATCTAAATAAACACGTTTAAATGCAATCCAATCCGAGGGATTGCCGTCAAAAAAGGGCAAGTCACCTATATATTTGCCCGAGGTGAATTGCTGTGGCATGGGTGAAACGTGGTTGTCAGTCCTATTCATACTGATGGCTTGCACTATAGCGTCGCGTAGAGCGCTAATTTCCCCAGCCGCATTGTTTGGGCTGTGGTTCCTATCTATACCCTTGGTTTCTTGGGGTCTATGCTGTGGTGGCCTACTGCTACCTGGCTGTCCCAGAGTGGGAGAGGCGTTAGCTACGTTTCTACCATGCGTGGCTTCGTTGGGCAAACAAAAAGGGTTGGGCGGCGGCGCTCTTATAACCGAATGTTGACTTTCAGCTAACAACAATTCGTACCTAGAAGCGGCATAAGCGACGGCTGCCCTGGCTTGCTCCAACTGCGACGCGCGGAGTTCCGACTCCGCACGTAGTCTAACTAACCTATTGTCTTCAGCTCTTACGGCGTCATAATCAGTGGCGTCAATGACCCTAGGTGGCGTTTGTGCCCGCTCACCTTCTACTGAACCGGTTCTCGAACCACTACGCGGATTTACAACTTGATCGACAACGCCCGCGTGAACTACGTTGCCTACATTCGCGCCTAAACTGTTGGCGTCTAGAATTTTACCGTTATTGGCTAGAACGGGGTTCTCATCCTCACCGCTGTCTGACTCCTGCCTACTCCTCGACCTCGTTACTCGACCCTCCCCCTTACCTGTCATCCTAACCTTACCCCCCTAACACTAACAGTCCCTACCTGCCTAGCACTAACAGGCCCTATCTGCTCGCTCGGCGTACTACCGTATTGATGCCGATTGAGAATGGGAACGTAGGGAGGAAGGAGGTGATAGGTACCGTCTGGCAGAGGACCACTGTGCGATATAGGTGCT
Source organism: Epinotia demarniana (assembly GCA_945867215.1). Lineage (NCBI taxonomy): Eukaryota > Metazoa > Arthropoda > Insecta > Lepidoptera > Tortricidae > Epinotia > Epinotia demarniana. The sequence goes on from OX244283.1 coordinate 14,080,340, forward strand.
CGGGACGTGGTGGAACGCCACGCCCTTCAGCTTGCCAACCTGTGGCCAAACACCGCAAAGTATCAATACCAGCAAACGGCCGAGTTATAAAGACGCTCTGAAAAGAGCGCTGCAGTAACCACTCGGTATACCGCACTAAGACGTGTTATGAGCTCTGGTTGACACCGTTAGGCCAGAGCCACGCCACCTACCAGATTACAACGGGGATTGACATATACCCGGTTCTGATAGGATTTGCAGATGCTCGATGACCACGACGACTTGACGCTTCGATTTCGAAGTCTTCCTCGCTGGTGTGTCTTCCTCGCTGGTACGCCTTTTCTTGCTTCTTTATCCCTGTTGAGGGCTTTTCGGTCTTGAGGCTTCGTTATCCCTTTTGAGGGCTTTTCGTTCTTGAGGCTTCTTTATTCGTTAACCCTGTTGAGGGCTCTTCGTGCTTGAGCCTTCGTTATCCCTATTGAGGGCTCTTCTTGTTTCTGCTTTCTTTCTTCATTAACCCTGTTGAGGGCTTTTCTTGCTTGAGAGTTCTTTGTTCTTATTTCCTGGCAGCTTCTTCGTACGGCGCAGATTGTTCGAAGTTCACTTTCTTTAAGGCCAATCCAACAGCTTGATTGTTAGAAAGGAATCTTCTTTAAGGCCAATCTGTTCGCGCTGAACTGCTTGCTTCAAATGGCAGCTTCTCGTACGATGCTTGAAGATTGTTAGAGGATGTCTTCTTTAAAAGGGCCAATCTAATGCTTGATTGATAGAAGAATCTTCTTTAAAGCCAAATCTTCTGCTTGAACTGCTTGCTTCGTCAGGGATCCGGCTCTCGAAGGACCATTGAACGCCGCGGTGCCCCGTAGTTACATCACGGGAAGAGGGTTGCGACGTCTGGTGCCTGGCTTCAATAGCCTCGGACTAAGTGGGCTGACCTAGCGAGGTCGCTAGTCCGAACCGCGAAGTAGGTCGACGCGCCCACAAATTAGCATGTGTGGCCGTCGACTGTTTACTGCAGCAGCGGAGGCACGGTGCGAGCGTGACGGGAGCTCAGTTGTCGTCGCGCTCACACACAAGCGGGATCCACAGGCGGAAATAAAACTCCGATACTCTTGAGAAAGCTTGATGGCACGGCTGGTTGGTTGGAGCGAGATGGGTATATGTTGCTCTAGTGATAGTCGAGCTTGTTATGAGAACATTTTGCTTATGCTCCACCTCATATATAAACCTTCCAACATTACCATAAAGTGAAACATCTTTATTTCAAATAAACAATCATTTCTTTACACAAATTCGTCTTAGGTTTCTTGCGTTTGCATTCCAGTACCGTCTTAATCTAGGTAAACCTAGGTCTTAAATTATGTTAATCTTGTACAGAATTACTTAGTGCATAATTGTTAATAGGCTAAATGAATACATTGCAAATAGTTTAGGCGAAATACCTATCTAAACACTGAACCTTTGTAGTTTTATATAAATTAATACTTTTGATTCCTTTGTTATATCTAACAGAGGTCGTAAGCACTATTCTCAGTTATTTCATTAGATTAATATCACACTGTAGATTATTGATGTAGTAAAGTTTACTGTATTAAGCTTAAGGCTTGTCTAATATTTATGAATTATGAGCATAGTGCAAGCGAAAACTACCATAATATGAGCTATGCAAAGGAAATGATTATAATACATGTTTCTAATTAGCTTGAAGAGCTTTACCTACCGTGGCATAGTGCCGCTTATGCAAATTTACTACAGAAAAAGGAGGCAAGTTATTAACTTTACTATCAAGCTTGTATGTAAACAACTCATGTATCTAGAATATAATTATGGTTACAAAATTAATGCAATTATATGCAGATTCTACTGAATATAAAGAAAAGCTTGCTAGAAGCTAGTGAAAGCTCTTACGGTTAAAACTTATGCTAAATCCTTAACTACGTTCGGCGCATTGCCGTTTTAAGCAGAATTAATTACGGATAAGCAAAGGTTGTTTTGTGATTCTACTGTCGAATGTAAATTAAGTAAATTTAGAAAATATGGAAACAACCTTGTATGAAAACTAAATGAACCCAGCTTTGGTTATGTGACTGAAAGATTTGCAAAGCGCACTCTGAAAGCTTTGCAGCCACCGGCTTTTCAGGCGGCCAGGCCAAAGTCACAATCAATGAGGAATATTTGAATCATGAGGCACACCTACCAAAGGTGTGACCTCTATAAATGGTACAACTTGGTCTACCTATTTATGTTTGGAGCTTAAAGCTCTTAACGGAGGCTTTTACCTACACGTTATTGTCAAGTCCGGGTATATTTGGATGGTTAGTAAACTAAACCAATCCGCTCATATAAGATGTTAACTGTAGGAGAAAGTATCTTGACATAAGTCTGAAACCTATGAACCAAAGAGAGCTGTTAAGATGGTAAAATAAAGAGTCAAAGCTATGTATTTGTCTTACAGACGGCTGCCTTGAACAGTCTCCCCCTAATACGTAAGCACAAGAAATATGCTAACCAAGGTAGCTTAATCGAACAAATATGAGTATAAATTTGTCAATCCAAATTTCGTTCTCACCTTTACAATACATGCGTGTACATCAATTTTCAGGTACTACTGAAGCGCGCGCTGCAGTCATATTTACGTATCGATTAAAAACGAAATAAAATATCGCGCGCCGCGCTTACTACTTATTTTTCGTATTGTAGGTGGATCGAAATACTCCCATTCAAATCTACCCACCATACATTTTATGATTAGAACGAGACGCAAGATAACAAGCGCCTGCTCGCTCAGTGCTCTTTTTAAATGTAGGTGGATTGAAACAGTCCCATTCACATCTACCCACCACATGTTTTATAATTAAAACGAGATGCATAATATCGAGCGCCTGCTTGCTCAATACGCTTTTTTCTTATGTGGGCGGATCGAAATGTTTCCATTCACATTTACCCACTACATGTGTTTATAATAGTAGATGGGAATAAGACTACGAAATTTACTAAATAATGACTGTCTTGAACAGTAAGTAAACGTAACGAAATTATATAATCAATATAATCAACATACGTAAACATAACTAATAAAATAAACTTCTTATTCGAGATCTCTATCGAACGAAGATATCGAAATTTAAGGAAACTATCACGATTATCACGCAATTAAGGATAACATCACATATAATTATATCATTATAATAATTAATCAAAAAAAATTGTTTCCTACAATCATCAGGAATGTGATGATTGAAAAACAATTGTGAGTAAAGAGTGACAAAGTTTAAAGGCCGAAATAATGTATGCCATACGATTACGTAAATTAGGAATGTCTGGATTTATATGTTACTAATATAACATAATCACCGTAAACATAACGATTAAACAAAATAACTTCTAATTCGAGATGCAAGGTAACTCGTATTCATGAGACTGGGGTTGAGAATAGTAAGATTTGTAAAGCAAGACTTATTGAAATGCTGCGTTTTAGCAATCTTTTTGAGCCTACCGGTGAAATATTACCGGATCCGGTGCCTATCAAAATATACCGGATCCGGCCGGATTACCGGATCCGCCGGACCGGATTGCAATCCCTAGCGGATACCATTCAGAAACGCTTGTAATGTGGAAGCTGCTGAAGTAATAAAAGGTGGAATTATTTAGCAATTAAATTAGTCATGAAACACCCAGATAAAAAAGTCACATGTTGGTATTGAAAAATCAGCTTGCACTAAACACATAAAATAGTAAACAATTGGTGAATTAATATAATAAAACATACTATAAAATAGTGAGTAGGTATACGAACGTTTACTTCTTCTTAGTGTCTCATAACATAAGCAAAACGAAAGCTTTAAGTACTAATAATAAGTAGCACTACGTACAAGTATATCTACCTACAGTGGGATTTGGGGATGTCAATCAAACCACCTTCTAAAAGTAAGAGTAAAAGATGTATCTGAGCTTGTTTATTGTAGTTTTTCATTAACATTCGCTCTACGAGTAAAATCTAAATAGCTCCAGAGGGCCTACCGCGAAACGAAAACGAACTTCGTTCGCGTATCTCCGTCTCTGTCGCACTTGCTAGTTTGAACGACAGAGAGAGAGATACTCGAACGAAGTTCGTTTTCACTTCGCGGTAGCCCCTCAGACACTAACTAGCTCAAGCTACATATTTGCTGCAAGCATAGTAAAGTATTTGTATTGATAGGTAGATACTGTAGAGAGGTAGGTACGTAAAATCAAAACCAAACCACATTGATATAAGGTTCATTTCTGCCTATGCGGCTTTGCAAATGTTGTACCTTTAGGACTGTCGTAATAAAGTTCAACGTTTAAATACACTTAAACATTGTGTAACTTAGCACTAATTAACCTAGAAGCCCAACAATTGCAAATCACCACTAGCGTGTCAACGATTGTCAATTAGTAATAATAAGATAAAATAAATCAATACGTATTGACATAATTAAAATAATTACTATCAGGGTAATCTGTATAAAACAGTAGGTATGCCAGGGTCCCTAGAAATCGAGTACACCTAGAAACCCTGACGTGTCAACCTTGCAATAATAAAATTTGTAAAAAAAAAGTTCATTGTAAAAATATTAAAAATAAAAACAAAATAACATGAAAGGTGTCCCGGTGCGAAAGAGCATGCTTGGTCCCCAGACATTCGGATACATAGCTCGCTAAATTGATATGTTAAATCGAAATACAAGTTTGTATGTACAGTCGGCGTCAACGAGATGCGTACATTTTTCGCCTTATTACAAGAATACGGTTCAAAAGTATACACATAGACATCTTTGACCTCGACTGTACCTACGAACGATAGCATATATAGTTAGGTCGGTAATGAATGAGTTACTTTCACTTGAGATTGCAATAGATACTAAATAGCAAGATGAAGTTTGTCATACAAAACTTCTTTGCTATTTGTTTTCTATAATGTCATATGAAAGTAACAAATACACGACAGATTCATAATATTCTATTGTGTGTATACGAGTATATACAGTCACCATCAAAAGTAACTGGGCAAACGAAGACTTCAAAAGTCTTTATTAAAAGGGAATAAGAGCTTTTGAAGACGTCAATTGCGCAGCTACTTTTGATGCAGACTGTACCGCACCGCCTAGCTATCATGAACGCGTTTAACATTTATGTCAGACAAAGTATTTTTAACTCAGTATAGAATTTGTTAGTGTGTAGCATGACGTGATGCGGTCGGTGGCAGTGCGGCACGCTGCACCGCGGCGCGCGGCAGCGGCGTCCCCGGTGCGAGTCCATACATTGCAAGCACACGTCGTTCTGCCGCGCCCAGCGCAAGCGCTCCACGCTGCTCATACGCAGCAGCGCGCGGCACCGCACCGTCCAGTGGTTCCCGTGGCAGCACAGGCACCCCGAGAGGGTCGGGCGAGCCGGCGGCTGGGCCTGGAAATACAATAGGATACATTTATTTTGTAACAACCATGTAAATATAAAGTAAACGGCCTACGACAAATCTTTGGATGAGGTGCCAAAGGACCCGGGCTCCATTAGGGTATAGCCCCGAAAACGCTGGGAGGATGATGATGAATAGAAAGGTACAGTATTTACATAAATAATTTATAATAAATAAAACAGCATAGTTATATACGTCACACTGCCCAGCCAGCCTCATGGATGAAAGGAAAACGAATGAGATACTAAAACGAACACAAATCCTCCTAACTCTTCCCTCCTGTGGCAGTCGAATGAAAAGGAATCTAGTTTAGCCTCCACAAACTACTCCTTTTTCGTCCATTCGTGTAAAAGGAGTTAGCTCAGTATAAATCGAGGACAGGAGCGCAATCGCCAACGACGCTGATTTTCAGTGGATCCAATAAACTAAAATTAAGATACTAACGTAAGTGATAGATAATATTTATCTGTAACCTAAATTATGTATACCATTAACTTCCGGTAGTGGTGGTGCTTAGAAGCCGGCACGACCTTGGACACCCGCGCGGCCTCGTCCGTCATGAACCACGCCAGCGACGCCAGCTCGGGCTCGGCGGCCGCACGCCGCTTCTCCGCGAAGTCGTACCAGCGCCACGCGTAGAGCGGGTTCAGTCGGTCCAGCGCCTTGTAGAACGCCGAGGCGTCCGCCAGCAACCACTTGTCCCTCGCTGACACCATGGCAACCACGTTCCTGAGGATCGCGGCGAAGAGGACGACCTGCTGGGCCGGCGCGGGCGTCTCCAAGCGCGGTAAGCGTTCCAGCTGCATCCTGGCTTCAGTCCACAGCTCCTCCACGTTGAACCAGGCGTTGGGCCTGCTCTCCGGCGGCGGCGGCTGCACCCAGGCGTGGCTGAACCTGCACACCTTGTCAGCTTGCTCGTTGAGAAATTTGGACACTCTCACTAAGATCGGAAGATTCGGTGCGGAGTAAGCGCGCCAGCTTTCTCTGTGGTATTGATTCACGCGATTCATTACTTTCATCGCAAGGCGCGGGTCATCTAAATAATAGGTCTGACTTAATGAAGACAGTCCTGACACTATATTATCGACTTGTGTGGCGAAGACTACGAACTCATTCGGCCGCGAGTGCTCGTGCAGTGGTTTGAGCTGGTCTATGCTTTCTAACAGCTCGGAGGCAACGGCGAAGAGCAGATTGAAATGCTCCTCCACGGAGATCAGTATGTGGTCAGCGGAGCAGCCCGCGTCCAGCAATGGCCTGGCGTGCTCCCGAGCCGCGCCTCGCAGACTCTCGTACACCCGGCTGCGGTTTTCACTCTCACTGAAATAGGCCGCCGTTTCTTTATACGATCTGTAAAAGCGTAGCCATTCATCGCTAGCTCCACTAAAAGAAGGCAGGCCTAGGCTGGTGTAGGCCTGCCGCCAGCTGTTGTAATCTCCTTGCAGCAAACCTTCTATGCGGCCAGAATAGTCCTCTAGTTTGGCGCCGCGCTCTGCGATCGCCACGGCAAGGCGGTCAATGGCGTCTGCAACTGCGTCGGCGATTGCTGGCGGGGCATTGCAGGCCACCATTGTTCTAACTAGCCAGATTTAATTAAACACTTTAACAGGCACACAAGGGGTTAAAACCCGTCACTGATTTTCATATGGGTATAAGTATTGTATAGTCTCAAGATCGCTCCACAAACTCGTTCACTTGAAAGCACCAAGAAAGATGCGGGTGGGCGGAGAATTGTTCGAGCAGAATCGAAGAAGGGTAGGTAGTTGAGATTTTTCAATGACAAGTCTGTGTTGCCAGTACTGACATTTGCAAACCTGCTGAACTTATACCCTGACCAATTTTATATTAATTAGCCCTACGTAGAACCTTGTCTTAATGACTTATGAATTCGATCATATAGTGACGTAAATAGGTACGTGGGCTTGTTACGGCAAGGTTCTACGTAGGGCTAATATAAAATTGGTCAGGCTTTACATGACTCTTGTCTTTAATGGTATAATAGGTAAATAGGTATGTAAATAATTGTTATAGAATTATTTTATGTCTCGTATCTGGTGTATACTGTGCATGCAGTAAAATCCCAACAAAACTCCAAAGCGATGCCATTACAGTGAAACAGATCATATGTCGATTTTTTAACCCCGGACGCAAAAAGAGGGGTGTTATAAGTTTACCTGATGTGTCTGTCTGTGTATCTGTTTATCTGTCTGTGGTAGCGTAACTCCCTAACGGATGGACCGATTTGAGTGCGGTTTTTTCTGTGTATGAATTTTATCCCAAGTGTTCTTAGCCAAGTTAGAATATTGGACTTTAAAATGAAATGTCGGGGGTTTTTCAGCTTTTCTAAGTTGTAGTGTAGTTATTATTGGTTGTATTGTTTATAGACCTATTTAATATATTGAAAACTAAGGTGCTTCCAGCGAACGAAAAAAACCATAGCGCCGCAAAAAGACCCCGCAGAATGGGTGCTATTGCTACGACGCCATTGGCGAGGCGCGAGACGAGGTACGAGGCGAGAGTGGGAATAGGCGCTCGCGGCTCGTCTCGCACTTCGTCTCGCGACTCGCAGCGCTCGCGTTCGAAGCGGTTTTTGGGCGCGAGTCAAAGGACCTCGTCGCGAGACGAAGCACGAGGCGAGCGTGTGTTTACACTCGCGCTTTCGCTTCTCGCTCCGCTCTTCGACGTCTTCCATTGTTGCTAGCTCAAAGACACCTGAATTCACGGCGAGAGTGTAAACAGGAAGCTCATTTACCATCGATCACGCGAGGTGAGCCGAGACACGAGACGAATCACGAGACGAGGTACGAGGCGCGAGTGTAAATCGGTTATCGATGACTTTCGGCTGATACGATACTCGTATGATGATAAGATGAGGTGAGTAATGAGCTGTTATTGGTTCTGTGGTGAATGGTTAAGGAAAGGGTAGCGGCGATGTAATCTATTTATTATCGTCGCAGTGCGGGCAGTCGCAGAGGCCGCCGAGGTTGCCGGTGCAGCGGAAGCCGGCGAAAGCGGGCGGCATGCGGCACTCGCAGCGACGCTCGCGCTCTGGACTCTGGAAATCAGTTAAAATTAATCTGAGGTTAAGGCACAGAACCGTGAAATAGTGGAATTTCCCGCGATAATGAGAAAGAAAACCATGTTGCTGATGGGTCGCGTCAGGGAATGTCAAAAATGGAATTCTGATAGTGGGTAGAACTGCAACATAATGTGGTATTGGATTGAGCGAGCCAGCCCTTTTTTATACAACGACGGTGGCAAACGAGCGTACGGCCCGCCCGATGGTAAGCGGACACCGCAGCCTATAGACGCAGCTCCAAAGGAGTAACATGGGCGTTAACGACCCTTGATATGTTTGAGGAATCACCGTGTTGACAGCTGAAGGAACAAATTCCCTCGCTCTCAACACAACGCATCCTCGGGAGCTCTGACTTTGACATACCTATATGTATATGTTGACATATTTAGCTCGGTTTTCTGCAATTATTGTTAACATAATTTTTACCCCACTGCTAAATGAATGAATGAAACTGTCTAGGCAGTCACGAGCCGGCGCGCCGGGCTAGGGAAGTGACTGAGGTTTTATGAGGCAATGTCAACGGCTGTGCGCATTGCTCTCGTGTTTTTTGCAGGCGTCGTAGTTTGTATCCAACAGAGCAAAATTAGCGGAGCGAGGATGCGTTAGTGACCATATAGAAAGTGTGCGAGGATGTGTTGCGAAGCAATGAAATGTGTGTGTCTCTGCGTCTCTCTCGATTGTCGTGATAAATTGAGAATGCGAAGAGAAAATCAGCAAATCTGCATTGCTAGCCACGCATTTCTTCATATTAGTGGATTTTTTCGCACACCGCACCGCTGCCGCGCTCAGCTCCGGCGAATTCCCACTCTCAAAACAAAGGACATGAAATTGACACTTACATCACTTCCGAAATCGTTCCCGTTGCCCTGCTGGGCCTCCTGGAAGCGGCCATCCGGCTGCGGCCAGCTGCCGCGCGGCGAGTACTGCGGGGCCGGGTCGCTGTAACGGACTCCAGCGCCGCTCCCGGATCGATGACTCCCTGAATGGAATATAATATCAAAGCCAGAACTTACGTCGCTATAACAACGCTCTTATTGTCGTTTACTCGTCACAATACCTAAGAGCGGTTACATGGCGCCGTTTTGCAGCGCTACAGTATCGATTCAGCGCGGTTATCAGATCACAAGACGGCGCGCGAGCTCGCGGCGAGATACGACTATCCTTGACTTTGATAACGGCTGCACGGCTAGCACGCGACGGCGCGCGAGCTCTCTCGATTTTTCTCGCACTATCCGTCACTTTCTTTTTAGAACACTTAGAACAAACCAAAATCGACAGCGTAAACGCACGCGACTTTCATTCGGGGAGGTCGCCGGTTCGAACCCCGACTCGTCGTCTAGTACAGTCAGCAGCAGAAGTTGCGGTTCTAGAGCGCAAAATGATGTGCACACCAATTCTAATGTCAAGGAAATAAGAATCTGTGCAGGTCATTTTGAGTGTGTTTTTACTTAAATAGCTTCTGCTGACTGTACCACAGGATACTAGAAAAAATGTACTTACGAAATAACCATTTTGACATTTCACACGGTTTCCAAGGTACAGTTTTCCTTTTGGGATAGAAGGTTTAATGGCCGTCGGTTTCGTAAAATTAGTGCCTACACCAAATCTTGGGATACCTATGTGTCAAAGCAGATCCCGGACTTTTTAGGGTACAACCGGGAAAACTATCGAATCTAATCAAATCTAAAATATCGATCTAACATACCCACTGTATAAATTATCATCATGAATATCATGATCAATTGATCATCATCATTCAGCATCATGTATAGAGAGAGAAAGATACGGTAACGCGGATTATGGGGCCTATAGTGTTTATGGCCTAATGTGTGTACACACATTAACATTATTTACAGACCCCTTAAAAGTACCAATTATGAATATAAACTCACCTCCGAAACTGCAGTGATCCGTTTGCCAGCAACCAGTGCCGTCCAAGAGCGTTAAAGACGGCCTCCCCATTGATGCCAGTCGCTGCCTCATCGGACATCCACTGTCGGGTCTAACCAGGCCTGCCTGAAAGCCATTGTGACCGCTACCCAAGCGAGTCAGAGACGGTTTTCCTATGGAGAGCCGTGCTGTGCTTTTTCTTCTGACTGGACTTCCTGACTGCGTTGAATAAGGTTGTTGGTTTCTGGACGCGGGCGGGGCGAAGAGCGATGAAATCGAACGGTGGGATTGAAGATGGTTCGGGGTGCTCGATAGAGGGTGTGAATGCGGAGACGTGGGAGGCCAAGGCGTGGAAGGGTCTATGTCGGGGAAGGGTGGCGGCGGCGGCCAGCGGCCAAACTGCGGTGATTCTGCGTCAGGGTGCTCTCGGTCGGTTAGTGCGTTTGGACAAAACTCTGCAAATGTATTTTGTTGTTACAAACTGACCAAAACTGATCAGTGATTGGCCCTAGCCCTGAAAGTCCCGTCGTGAGTCAGCGACTCCTGTCTCATTCGCACTGTGTAAATTAGAAAGAGGAAGACAGATTTTCTCGTTTCGTGACGGGTCGCAGTGCAGTTGGGCTAGCCCCGTTTATGTGACAAGGCCGAGGAGCTCACACTCACAGTAATAATCAAAGGCGTGTATTGCTGTCTGGTTCCAACTTTAGCAAGCCTGAAATAGGTAGTTCAAATGCAGCGTCTAAACATTGGAGGCCTGGAAGGTGTATTGTAGATGACGGAAACGAATTCCATTCCATGCTGGGCCTCAAATTGATTTACCAACAAGTCGTCTGCTAGCGTACCTACACAAATGTATTGTCCAGTTTCTAATGTACCTAAGGCTTTAAAGTATCGGGCGTAGGTATATTGGGCGTGTAGCGTAACAACGTGGGAGAAAACATCGTTGTCAGACCTGCAATACCCATTAGTAACAGAAAGAACTAAAAATAAATTTCATGTAAATATTTTACTTTACTTCAAGTATATTGCAGACTAAGTCTAAGTCGAGACTAAACCATCTAAACCAGCAATGCTTCGTTCTTATTCTAACTATTTATTAGAAGTGTTGTGCTGTAGCATCTAGAGTCGGTTAATTCAGGCTAGTATGGGGTTTCCCGCCTCCGCCATCGCCGGCCACAGCGGCCTGCCCGCTAGCGCGCCGTGTCTTCTGCGCGTATACGCAGCCATAAGCTTCGTAAAAGTCGATTTCAGGTCTTTATCATAACAAATATGCCAAATAACTTACGAGGCCTGAACTTAATACAAAACTCTGGATTAGAACAAGTGTCCGCGGTGCAGAAATGCTCCCCGTTCCTGCGCGGCACGTGCCTGCCGCTGCAGCGCCGCGCGCAGCAACACACGGGCCCGGGCCGCGGAGGGCTGCATCCCCTACGGCACGGCATAACCTATCGCCATGTCAGCCCAGGATCACTGGTATGATGACGGTGATCAGCTCGACTATGGTCATTTTGTATTGTGTTGAATGCTTGGCGGGAAGAACTATAACTAGCCTTGGTCTAATCCATATTTTGTGAGTTTACTTGCGAAATGATTGGAAATGACGTTGACGTGAGAATGAGTGTTGTCGTGTTGCGATTTTGCTTTTGCGCAAGTAAAGAGTCTTCATAAAATTAAATGTTTATACTAATAAATACTCAAAAAATGTGTAAAGTAGCGACATCTATATGTATCTTGTAGAAAATTAGTATTGCTACTCGCCGATAGGTGGCAAGACTGCACATATGTTAGGTTAATTAACATATGTTCAAAATTAGTATTCATTTGTGAGATGATGGGGAGGTTATCGTGTTGCGGTTATGCTCTAGTACAATCAGCAAAGAGTTTTTATAGAATTCAATGTTTTCACTAATAATCAACTTAATATTATGGTACACATAAACTATGCATAGTAGCGACATCTATTAGTAGGTTTCCGAAAATTAGTACTGCTACTAGCCAATAGGTGGCAAAAAGGCACAATATTGTGTATTTTATTCGTGCTTTGTTTGTAGAAACAGCTAATTTATTATTATTTTTCTTTAGGAGAGACAGCCATGATTACAATATAAACTTCATAAATTTTGATAACTTTTCACTATCCCTGGGTAAATTCAATAGTTCTCTGCGTAGCTTAATTTTTTGTTAACATTGCGAGCAAAATCATATAATTTACCTTAGTAAGAAACATCCTTTATTCTAAACCCTCATTATTATTTTGTATAATTTATAGTGTATAATTTAGAGTGTATAATTCTTTTTCTTTTCCTTACTATGTTGCATCATAACATAATTATGTTGTTGCAAAAAACTCCAGCTTTGTTCATGTATACTGCAAGATATTTATTTTATTTCTGTATATGACCGTTTGTTTCCTAAATAATTAAATAAAGAATCAAAGGAATTTGGGTATATTTTTTTTTGTTTTAATGAGCGGCCGTTCCTTAATGTGGTAGATTGTATGTTGTATGATAGATCAAAAGTCTCAAAACAAACATATTTTGTTATTAAATGTAATACACTTAAATGCATCGGAGCCGAGATATTTGCAATATACAGGGTGTATGTTATCACAGGTCATTTGAAAAGTTATAAACTACTTATCTCGGCTCCGATATTGTTTAACGCATGAACTTAGAATACTCTGGACTGGCTATGGTAATAATAATACCACGTGCGAGCGAGCTAGTAGCATACAAATCTCGATAAGTGTGACAAAAAGGGAAATATCATTTATTGTCCTTGCCATAGTTCCACTTTTTTTTGTTTGCCACACCTGATTTACTTAGTATGAAGTTGTGGAAAACAAACCATTACCCGTCCAAATTTAGTAGGTTTTTTATGGCAAGTCATCAGCCATTTTAAGACGAGTTCTTAATTTAGCTGCATAAGAGCTTTTCATTCCGTCACTGTGATAACATGAATAGTATTCTAGGTTCATGGTTTAACGCTTTTAATTTTATATATCTATGCATATTAAGAGGTCCTCTAAACGATAATTAATAAAAACAACCTTGGCCACTGCAAAAAATTAAAACGGCATTTTTTCTCATACAAGATGCCCTTTATATGTCTTTAAAATGGAGTTATTGTTATTGAATATTATTTTCGTAGATTTTCGTTTACATTTTCTATTAAATGATTTTCTTCCATTAAAATGAACGCATCCATATCGACACTAGCTCCAAACGTCAAAATGTTTCCACGTGATTACATAACTTCCGTCAATGGCGCTCGCTTCGCCCCTGCATTTCCTTTAGCACTGTGCGTCAGGCGCGGTGTGGAGTGTTGAACGGCGAAATAGGATTATAAAACATGTAAGTTGTCTAAAATTATTTATTGTCAGTGTATTTTATAAGTAGGAATACAATGGAATTTAAGTTAAGTCAGTATTTGTGCTATTTCTCTAGTGTGAACTTGAGTTTTTCCTTACGTAATGTTCTAATGGAATTATTCTCACGTGACCTTGCCCTATTTTTTAAGGGTTTATTAATTTTAATACCTGAACTATTTTTGGATACTTCAATTTCAAGTGATGTCGCTAAATGTGCACAATTGACGCTATATCTCGTTGGTTACTGGGAAAACCCGGTTAACAGCAGTATTGATTAACGTCAATGGTATCGTTAAGTTTAGGTTACTTTTTATTACTCCATCAATTATTTGAATCAACGTAGATAAAACAATTATTGTATTGAATTATCAAATATAAAATTTATAATTATAACAAAAGAAGGTTAGTTTATACAAATTACCTAACTTGACAGACGGTTATGAAGAGACGTAACGTAATGCTTGCCGAATCGATTTGTACGGGTATTTTCGAAGTTACAAAGCTAGAAGACGATTTCGGTGACAGTTATTTCACATCAGTTCGTCTAATGATTCGATTCCATACATATTGTGTGTACTTACCTACTGCAATGTTTACTACCTGTATGATGTGACAGCATGTAAATCTATATAGAATAGTTACATAGTCTGTCTGGGTGGCTGGGTCATGTCATGTAAACATTAAAAATGCATCTTGTAAAGCATTCACAAGTTTTAATCATTAATCACATTTCTCTTTAATTATTTTAGAGAAACAGAAGTGATAATGTGACTGGTTCCAGTTTATAAAGCAAATGTAATACAGCAAAAACAAGTTTAGCATGAAAAACTTAAATTTGCTGTATTTTTTTACTATGGTATCTGAAGCTACATAAACAAATTACAGACCTGCATATACCTCATGTCATCGTACATGCAAAGTTTTGTTACAATCCAACACATAGTTTTAAAATGAGAGTGTAACTATGTTTGTATGGAGTATCAAGCTTACTGCAAACTCTTAATAGTAAGTTTAATGGCAGTGTTCACATAGGCAGTTAATATTGTGTGGCTTTTTTTACTGCAATAATACTGTGGATAATCAAAAAACTGGTTTCATTTACACCTTATCAAAAATAAATCTCGGGGAGAGGTAGACTCCCTTTGTAATCGTCAAGATGATGGATCAATCATTAGTAAATGGTATTTATATAGTTCAATAATCAAATGCCAATACAGGTCTACTAACATCTACCCTGGTCATGTCAAGTAAATGTATGTGTGTATCTCTTGAAGAGATGAAGACTTCATGGTCCTCCTGGGATTGTATGTTGTGATTGATGCTTTTGTCAGTCATTCACTTCACTCACTCACTCTTTGGGTGAGGCCTATGTCCAGCAGTGGACGTCTTTCTGCTGATATGATGATGATGATGCATTTATATCTCGCTGTTAACACAACAAATCCTCAACTTACGGGTTGGCAACACAATTCTGATTCTTAGACTCGCAACTGTCCTCAGGCTGCTGTCTGCCTACCATCAGGCAGGTAAATGTGATGAAATTCTAATGTGCTCTGACTGGTGTTTGTTGTAGAATAATGTTCTCCTCACTACTGGAGGCGGCGCGCAGCTCGCCGTTCCACGGCCCGCTCACGCCCGCGCGGTGCGACGCGGCCGCCCCGACACAGGTCCGTACATATGATAGATAGGCATTGTCAAGTATACATACAATCCACAAAGAAGCATGCCACTCATATTCCCCCTTTGATATAATTCCAAACCAGTATCACATAGATGGCGTACAAAAGACTGGGACTTTAATCTTGGATTGTATGTATTGCGTGTTGGAAAAATGTGTACATTTTAGAGTATGTCAAGCGAGTCTAGCGATCGTGATCGCGTTTACGTCCCATGTAAAGCATTTGTGACTTGTGCAGGAGAAAAGCTATATGTCCGATATAAATCAAATTTTGCCAGCATGGCAGATTTGAACTAATTAAATAATACTCAACTCTGAAAAAAATAACCTGCAAATAAAATGAGCACAACGCAGTACTTAGCCAAGTAGCCATTGTTTTTAGCTTTGCTAGCCATTTATTAACTTAAGAATACTATTGGAAGTGTCTGTGAATTTCAAGGCCAGTATAATACAAGGTACTCAGATGTATAGGAGGTATGCTAGTATTGCTAGTGTACTAAGATAGTGCCCAATGATGACAACTCATGCTAGAGGGGGACCGCCGTGGCGTCGTCGGCCGCGCCGGCCTCGTCGCGGCCCCCTGTCGTCGCGGCCCCGTGTCGTCACGGCTCCGTGTCGTCACGCGTCGCGACGCGTGCGCGGCGCTGCGGCGGAGGTGCCCGATGACCCAGAGATTATGAGAGCTGAGGGCTAGATAACACTTTACTTAATGAAACTAAAGGCTGGCCGATAAAGGAATCTCTTATTAATTAAAATAAACAGCGAATGAAGCAGACTCCGAAATTAATCTTAACCCAAACAAAGCCTTACAATCAGTGGTGTATCCTGGATTTCCAAGAGTTTAGTTTACAGGGCTTGACCCCTTTGAGGGTAGATCTTAGTTCAGTTCAGACTTACTTGCTTTGGGTGGGGCTTGAGCCCTGAACCCACCCAGGTCCCACCCAGGTTGCATGAACTTACGATTATAGACCGATCAACATTACATATCGCGACGGCAGCTATCATCCCATAGAAACCTTACATACAATCAGATTTTAACGAACACCGCTTACGATTAGACGATTTGGTGCAACCAACTCTTAAGTGTTCTAAGTGTGAATGTTCTGTTGATATTGTATATCCCTGTTGTCGCAGGCCATGGCCGCTAACGCGGCGGAGCTCGGCGACTCGTGCGAGTTCGGCTCCAACAAGTACTTCCTGCTCTGCGGCCTGGGCGGCATCCTGTCCTGCGGTAAGCGGCTCTTTACTATCTTTACAACATTTATTTATACTTAAGGAGTACCAAAACCTGCAAAAACATGTCTTACATGGTCATGTAAATTATAAAAAAAAGACTAAGTGAAAATTTAAATTACATTAGTATAATCTGAGGTTTTATGTCAGACATAAAACCTAGCGTGCCTGAGGGGGCAGGTCCATAAAATATATATACCTCAATTTCAATATCAAAGCCTTTATTTGCTGATAGAATTTATGATTAAATGTTACACACTTTATTATTTTACATTTTTTATATCTGATCAGCGTGTCCTTTTGACTCAAAAGCCTTCTCTGTTTCCTTCCATCTGAGCCTGTCTCTTGACCCCTCCAAAGCTAAATGCGTTACGCACGTGATTGCTATCGTATCGTAGTATACATATGTGCCAGTAGCAATAGACATAGTAACAACGACTTTGAGCTGCGCGCGTTACGTAACGCAGCCGTGAACTTTTGGGCGGCTGCCATCGCAGCTGGAATGATGTTAGTGGTGCAAAGTCACTATGGCAATGACGAACCAATAAGAACATAAAACAATACAATATTAGGGGACAATCTTACACAAATCCAACCAGCCCCATAATAAGCTCAATTAGGCTTGTTACGGGTACTAGACGACGATATATTTAATAGATATAAATGCTTAAATACATAGTAAACATCCAAGACTCTGAAACAAATATTCGTGCTCATCACACAAATATTTGCCCTTACCGGGATTCGAACCCAGGACCTTCAGTTTTGTAGGCAGCGTCACTACTCACTTCCCACTAGGGTAACCGGTCGTCTACACCAATGCTTTTGAAATTATAGAGGCTGCCTTTCAATTAGAAATGTAAATCTCAGGATCACTATATAGGTGAAGGTACAGTTGGTAGCTTTGTTAGTTTGTATGAAACAGTTAATCTCCGGAATTATGCATGATTTCAATCCTATTATAATCCGGGGTGGGCATAATGTGTGTAAGATATATTTTATGTCGCTGCTGCTTCGTCATGAGCGGCGGCCGCGGGGACTCTTAGGATAGTCTTGCTGAATTGAACTGAGTGTTTGGCACGGAGATGTCAGGGCATTGTATATGTTTTATTAAAGAAATCATTTTATAAATGGAGGTTTCGTCAAATTACGAAATCGCGGCCAAAGCCAGTACCACTATGGTTAACCCAGTTACTGTATAATATTAGTGACTCAGAGGGTACGTTCAAGGCCAAAATTGGATCAATTATTTCACTCTACTCGCGCCTGTTTGTTAGGATGCTTGTTTATTTGTAGCCCGTCGTTGGTGTAGAAATATAGGTGCATTCCACCAGATCCACGTGTAATGAGCGATCACAATGTCGAAGATAAAAATGTTCTACATTGATAAGCAGAAATTGAAGCACAGACTTTATTAAATTATATATAAGTTTCATTATGTTGACAATTAACAAGTTTCATTACTTAAGGGTGTATTCCACTTTGTCCAGTGTATTTGCGTCTCACATTTTGCTTAAAGAGTGAGTGATACGCAATGCACATTGGACTAAGATCTTGCACAAGTCGAATACCACCCTCAGTAAACAGTTTGGTAATATCGGGTTACAGTTTTTTTTATTCTCATAAGAAATACTATATATTTTACTTACTCAGAAAAAACTAAATGCCTTAAATTATACATAGGTTAGTGGCACTCTTTTAATTTTGAAAAACTGGACGGTCCAAAAAATTCTATTCTATAATTATTGAATTGTTTGAGAAATGTGACCTGTACAGCCGGGCATAAGATACATGACGAATTTTTGCCTGACACGGTGAACTTGGTTCTCTTCGCTCGCTCGTCCAAATACGCTCGTGAGCGTGCTCAATATAATATGAAACTCTTCAATAACAGTAATTGCATTGTCAACACATCACATTGTTAATCGCTCTTGCAGATGTCCAAGATGCAGGCTCGGCCTAGTTTGGATTCCGATGGATATGTTTTGTATTATGCTAATCTGTTTCTGATAAATATAAACCATTTGGAAGATTAAGTAATGCCACCTGCAAAAAATAATGTTTTACCCAAGAACAAGATTTAATATAAGTAAGAAGGTATATACAAGATGATAACTATAACATTAACTAAATTAAATTAAAGCTAAGTTAAATCTAAAAAAGGCCCTCGAGGCATTTTACCGAGGATGCTGGCGGCATTTCCTCGCTGAATTGCAATGCTGATGCGTTGCGCGAGAAAGCCGCCAGCTCTTCGGTCACCAGTTACGTCAACCAGACGTTTCGCGATTTCCGCAAATTATAGCTTTTGCAAACCATTTGTATTTGTACATATTATATACAAATGCTTGCCAAATTGTAAGTTTAAGGATGTGAATGAAAATCTCTCACTGACTGTTGTTTTCATGAAAATGCATACAAATAAATACAGTGTAATTTGAACCAAGTGGCTCGATAATAGTTGAATTTTCATTTGTTCTTAAATGAAACAAATGCTACTCTTCTTTTTATAATTTACTTACATTCCTTGCTACCATTTGTATTCTGGGGTTCACCAGGTTAATGTCATGTTGTGTTTGTTCTAGACGCTGCAGCTGTGGTTGCATTATTATGCAACCACAGCTGTGTGGTTGCATTATTTATAATCATTAAGGATACATGTTATGTTATAGTTCATAAAGCAAACCTATTTAAAAAAATAAAAATAAAGCGTTTATTCACAAAAACAGTACATATTTAAGTTTACTTTTCTACTTCCGCCAAACTGTACAACAGTGATTTAGACTAAATACAAATACAAATAGTTTATTTGTAATTGTATTTGTATTGTAGACTAGGTTCATTTAGTTTATCAGACACTAGCTTTTGCCCGCGGCTTCGCCCGCGTAGTACGAGTAATTTTCCAATAATTGTTGAGTTGCTACGCCGCCTACTAACCTACTACTACTAACTTCCCCTATGAATAACCCTTCGTCATAACCCATTATGGTAAATTAATTTTTATTTACTATTATTTTTATGCCCGTGTGGTGTCGGGTTAGAATTTCACCACCCCCTTTCTTCCCGTGTGTGTCGTAAAAGTCGATTAAGAGAGCAGGGTTGAAGTGTGTTGTGGGTGATGGGCTAACAACCTAAGCAAAATCACATTTTGTCGATCTTTTATTGTACGTATTTTTGTTATTAAATTTACAATCATGATTAATGAGAATCTGTCCTCTGGAATAAAAGCTACTTTATGTTCATGATAATGTTGAAATACCAAAATATCTCCACGAATGTCAAATCAAATTTGTGGCCTGGACATTGCTATAGGCTTTTTTCCTAAGATTTTTTTTCCATGCTTTTCGAACCAGTATTTATCATAAATACCCAAAAATTTGTTTTAATTTAACGGCGGCCGAAATGCTTAACTTATAAAAAGTAAGCAGATCTTCGTGCAGCACCTTGAATGTACTTAGTACGGATGCAGGCAGTTTCCCAATGTCTCCTACCCTCCCGTCCCGCCGCGCCGCCCGCACTCGCCTAGGTACCGATTGCTGACGATCGAGATGGCACCAAATACAAACTTTAAAACCTATAACCCTATATAACGCGGGTCTCGTTCCATACCTCAAAAGCAAAAATAGAACCCTTATTTATAGGATCACGTGTGGCTGTCTGTCAGTCCGTCTGTTACAACCGATTTGCTACGAAAAAAACTGGACCGATTGAATTGCAATTTGGCACAAATATTTTCATGAATTTTCATGTCCACGACATCACATTTCAAAATCTATGCGATTTTCGTTATTAACGTCCCAAAAAACCGTAATAACAACGCCCATATTGATATTTAGACGCCACGTTGGAATGTAACATCGTTGTTGTTTTCCTAATCAGCGACCCGATAAACCATAGAAACAATAGATGCCGATGTTGATTTTCAGATTATGTCACCACATTTAACCCCCTTAGGGTGTTAAATGGGGGTCCAAAATTACTTTTGCGCTGAAATTACTTTTTTGTATCCTAATAAGTAATCTTCCTACAAAGTTTCAAGTCTCCAGTTCAATAAATAATGTTTCCCCCCTACAAACATTGCATCACTATTGAACCCCCTCGGAGAAGAATTTTATAAAACGCTGAAAGTACTTTTTTGTATCTTAATAATAATATTCCTACAAAGTTTCAAGTCTCTAGTACAAAAAAATATGTTTGATAATAAAAATATATGTTTCTCCCATACAAACTTTGCACCCCTACTAACTAACCCCCTTAGGGATAGAATTTCCAAAAATCCCGTCTTTTCCCTTGCCTACGTCATAAAATGAAGTTCTGGTGTAAATTTCAAGTTTCTAGACCCAGTTGTTTTGAATACAAATTTTGCACCCCTATTAAACCCTCTCAGGGGTAGAATTTTATAAAACGCTGAAAGTGCTGTTTTTGTATCCTAATAAGTAAAATTCCTACTAAGTTTCAAGTCTCTAGTTCAATAAATAATGTTTCCCTTATACAAACATTGCACCCCTATTAAACTTAGGGGTGGAATTTCCTAAAACGCTGATAGGCCTTTTTTGTATCGTTATAAGTAATATCCTTACAAAGTTTCAAGTCTCTAGTACAAAAAATAATATTTCTCCCATACAAACTTCGCACCCCTTTTTAACCCCATTTGGGATAGGATTTCCAAAAGTCCCATCTTATCCCTTGCCTACGTCATAAAAGGAAGTTCTGGTGTAAATTTCAAGTTTGTAGTCCCAGTAGTTTTGAATACAAACTTTGCACCCATATTTAATCTTCTTAGGGGTGGAATTTTAAAAACGCTGAATGTATTTTTATTTGTATCCTAATAAGTAATCTTCCTACAAAGTTTCAAGTCTCTAGTTCAATAAATAATGTTTACCTCATACAAACATTGCACCCCAATTTGACCCCCTTAGGGGTAGAATTTTAGAAAACGCTCAAAGAACTTTTTTGTATCATAATAAGTAATCTTCCTACAAAGTTTCAAGTCTCTAGTTCAAAAAACAATGCTTCCCCCATACAAACTTTGGACCCCTATTTAACCCCCTTAGGGATAGAATTTCCAAAAATCCCGTCATATCCCTTGCCTACGTCATAAAAGGAAAATCTGGTGTAAATTTCAAGTTTCTAGACCCAGTAGTTTTGAATTCAAACCTTGCACTCCTATTTAACCCCGTTAGGGGTCGGTTAAGGTTAGGTCGTTATAAGTAATATCCTTACAAAGTTTCAAGTCTCTAGTACAAAAAATAATATTTCTCCCATACAAACTTCGCACCCCTTTTTAACCCCATTTGGGATAGGATTTCCAAAAGTCCCGTCTTATCCCTTGCCTACGTCATAAAAGGAAGGTCTGGTGTAAATTTCAAGTTTGTAGTCCCAGTAGTTTTGAATACAAATTTAGCACCCCTAATTAACTCTCTTAGGGGTGGAATTTTGTAAAACGCTAAAAGTGCTTTTTTTGTATCTTAATAAGTAATCTTCCTACAAAGTTTTAAGTCTCTAGTTCAAAAAATAATGTTTCCCCATACAAACTTTGGACCCACATTTCACCCCCTTAGGGATAGCATTTCCAATAATCCTGTTCTATCCCCTGCCTACGTCACAAAAAGAAGTTCAGTTTCAATTCTCTAGTTCAATAAATAATGTTTACCCCATACAAATTTTGCACCCCTATTTAACACCCTTAGGGATAGTATTTCCAAAAATCCCGTCTTATCCCTTGCCTACGTCATAAAAGGAAGGTCTGGTGTAAATTTCAATTTTGTAGTCCCAGTAGTTTTGAATACAAACTTTGCACCCCTATTTAACCCCCTTAGGGGTGGAATTTTGTAAAACGCTGAAAGAGCTTTTTTTGTATCTTAATAAGTAATCTTCCTGCAAAGTTTCAAGTCTCTAGTTCAAAAAATAATGCTTCCCCCATACAAGGCTCTATTAGATGTAATTAATTGGTTAGACGTCAACAATTTAAATATTAATGTTAGTAAAACAAAAATGATACAATTCCAAACATACAGAAGTAAACCCGTTGAATTAGACATTAGATATGAAAATACAAAAATTGAAGTAGTAAATTCTACAGCATTCCTTGGCATAACTATTGACCGCTTTTGTAATTGGAAAAGCCATATTGAAAATTTACGCTCTAAATTGGATCGTTTTATATACGTGCTCTATCGTATTCGCAATGTAGTTTCCGAAACGGCTGCTCGCTCGGCATACCATGGGTATGTATCATCTGTTTTAAGATACGGTATTATACTATGGGGCAACTCAGTAGATGCGGACATTATATTTAAAACGCAAAAAAAATGTATACGGATCCTATCGGGAGCAGGGTACTTGGATCATTGTAAGCCTCTATTCATAAACCAAAAAGTATTAACATTGCCTGCAATGTATATCTTCGAAATGAGTATTTTTGTTAAAAAGCATCCAGAGTGTTTTAAAACCAGGACTCTAAAATCCAAAAGGGGTGCATATAGACATAAATTATACTTGCCCAACAACACAAATTTATCACTCAGTAGGAAAAATGTACAATGCATGGCAATAAAAATATTTAACATTTTTACTGACGATTTCAAGGCTCTGCCAATCAATTTATTTAGGAAAACATTATTAGACCATTTAATCAAAAATAGTTATTATTCAATTGACGAGTTCATGACAAAATGCAAGTTATAAGAATTACAGAACTAATGATAATGAATACTTAATTAATTTAAATATAGTAATTAATGTTAATTTATAATGAAATAATAATAATTGAGATAAATGGTATAATTATGTAAGGTAAAATATGGAAATAGTAATTTAATGTGAATATTTTCAATATAATAATATTTAGGTGATATCAAACGGGTTACGAATAGACCCAAGTAACTATGGTTAAATCATTACCACCCAGATCCTATTTATTTTTCATTCTTTTTAATCATTTATTTAATTAAGTAGTGATTGAAGTTATTCTAAGTACTAAGCTAAGTCTTGCACACACCTGTTTTGTTTAATTTCTTTTAAAAACTGCATGCATGACCATACATTCAAATATTTGTACACCATGTCATGGTAAAACAAGATTGGCTATAGAATTTATGTAAGATCATTTTGTACTCTTGTTTATACAAATAAAATTTCTGATTTCTGATTTCTGACAAACTTTGGACCCCCGTTTTACCCCCTTAGTTTTGAGTTTTGAAAAATCCTTTCTTAGTGCTCCCCTACACCTTATAAGAAATCTACGTGCCAAATTTGAAATCTCTAGACCCAGCGGTTTGGGCTGTGCGTTGATATGTGAGTCAGTCAGTCAGTCAGTCAGTCAGTCAGTCAGTTTCTTCTTTTATATATTTAGATTATTAATATTCACATAGGCTGGTCCGCGCAGCGAGATCTGCTGGACTATGCTACATCTTATCTATAACTAGTGACAGAGCTGTAAAACTCTAAAAACTGAATCGCAAAAAATACAATTATTGAAACTGCTCACCAAATTTCACGGGATTCGGGTGAGAAGTGCGACATCTAGAGGAGAACAGTCGGACGTCTGGACCTCAGCCTCAGGATATCGAAAGTATTATGGTCCAAGCTGAAACGGACAACTTCGTTACGCTCGCTCGTTTAAATATGATATTTAATTAGTCAACCTATGTTTGATGAGGCTATGGAGATTTATATATCTGTAAAAAAATGGTTGGAATTAAAACAATCAATTGAAAGGAACCTAAAGGCCAAAGCGTGTTATCACCATGCGATAAGTGGCAAAATAAAAGAAAATTAGAAAAAGGTTAAGCGACATTATTTACTTACCTTGATAAGCTCAAACCGAATTCAATCCGATATTATAACTATAATCCGGCTAACGAAAATGTTATTCACGCATTCAATCACAGACAAGGTCAGATAACGGTATCTTCGTATCATTTGTGTAAAGAGTTATGTAATCACTGAATACGAGTTACTTTTCGTTATAATATAAAGATAATAGCTGCCTTAGCGACTGAGCCCGCGTGTTACAAAGTACGCAAGAAAAGCCGCGGGCTAAAATAGCGTATATCCATTAGGATGGTCCATTATATTTACAGATGGAGGTATCTTTGGAATCGGTCGAGTAGTTCAGATACCCCTTACCAAGGGGCGGACACTCCGCGATTTACGTTCATCGCTACAAGTACATGCGATTGTAGCGATGAACGTCGACGCCGTCAGAGTGCCAAAAATCTTAATGTTTTGGCTTAGAAAAAAGCGCCTTTTGTAAAGATCAAAGGAGTGTCCCTTCTGTACTTGTACTATTATCTATTCTGTGCCCTTACATACAAACTTACGACCTCGCAGACGTTACTTTGATTTATTTATAAGTATACGAATTTATGCGGCTGTCAAGCGGCGGTCTTGGGTTCGAATCCCTGCTTGTACCAATGAGTTTGTTTGGGTAAGTATGTACGGGACATTTACCGTTAGCTTTTCGGTGAAGCAAAACATCGTGAGAAAACCGGTCTAATCCCAATGAGGTAATTTTCGCTCTGGGTTGGCAGGTCAGATGGCAGTCGCTTTCGTAAAACTATGCCTATGCCAAATTGGGATTAGGTGTCAAAGCGCACTGCGGGCTCAGACGCATAGCGCTAGAAGGAAGCTAACAAACAATGGATTGTGAAGCTATTAGAATTCACTCTATTAGAGCTTCCGGCCGGGTTTCTAAATGTTAATGGCTGGCAATTGGCCTGTTGTGTCGTCGCAAAACACTGTAACATCTCAAAGTTTAATCTTTTCTGCTAAGATACATTTTGTTTGTCGTAGTCTCAGCAGTGTGCTAACTAGTTAGCGTTTAGTTATTTTGAATCAAAAACTTTGAAATATGATATATCAGTTTTTATTATTGGCTGCTATGACGAGGATGATGATTCCTACATACAATTAATTGCAAGCTCATACGAATTGATTGTTCAGTTCGGCGTGTTTTCTATGCTACGAAATGAACCGTAATCATGGTCATTCCAGGCATCACGCACACGGCGGTGGTCCCGCTCGACCTGGTAAAGTGCCGGCTGCAGGTGGACAAGGAGAAGTACAAGAACGTGGTGAACGGGTTCCGGGTGTCCGTCGCCGAGGAGGGCATGCGCGGGCTCGCCAAGGGCTGGGCGCCCACCTTCATCGGATACTCGCTACAGGTAAAACTCATCTCCCTATTAGTTTTTTAGTGGGGAAGTGGTTTTGCTCAACCCGCCTGACTGGGGAACCAGGACGGGTATTATTTATACTAAACGGGACTTAATCGCGTATAATTTACTTATTTATTTACCTCACTGAGGTCTACCGACGTTCTGGATGTGTTGCAACATCCATGGTCACGGGACAACTGGCTCATCAACATCTTGCTGCGCGGGTTTTCCGAACTACCCGCATTTGGTCTTTATGAACCACTTGTACACTAGGGTTGTCACCCGGCCGACACACAACACTAACACACCGGTGATATAACGGACAATGTTTTTTGATGCTGGCATTTACTTATGATAGGATTCCACGAAGATGAGATCTTAAAACCGTGAAATTACGATGTTTTCTGATTTCAACGGTGATTTGATTATACGCGATTAAGTCCCGTTTAGCATAAATAATGTGTGAGAATCGTGAAAGTTTAAATCGGGACGTGTATGACGGACTCCCGTTTAAAACCCCACGTTGTTCGACGCACTGTCCTTTAGCGGAGCCACGGGAACGCTGCTTGCTACAGGTAACTCGTCCGCATAAAGCCACTAGTGGCCGCCACTAGCTGCGGACGAGTTCTGTCTTGCATTTTGTATAACGGCGCACGCAGGTGTTTAGTGGCAGCGTCCGTGCCACAAGTTAGCCACTAGTTGTTGTAACCTGGTAGTTAGCCGGCTTCAGTTTGTCGCCACTACTTATTCGCTAGCCATATAGAAATCAAGGCGCTCCTTTTACGAGTATATGGGAAGTAATAATCATGCAGATGGTGTAGTTGGTTGGTACAAATACGTTACGTTCGAATTAGTTTCTGCTACATAAATGTTCATATAAGCTTTATTTCAAGCATGAAAGTTACTTTAACAATATACAGCATAGACAGTCGTTTTGAGGCCGTGTATAGAAGTAATGAGTACATGCTTGACATGAGTGCCTAGTCTTTGAAATGGTGATAAAGTGTTAACATCAAAGTGAAACTATAAGTTGAGATCAATGGTACATCCAGATGTCACTTATTAGAGTTGTTGGTTCATTTTCCACATTTACAAATTATAAATTTATTTGCGTTAAGGTATTAGTGTTTTGCATACATTTATTCACGATTCTAGCTCGCAGTGGCGGAGCGCCGATACAAGATTTTAGGCAAGCCTATAGTTATATACTCAAAACTCCTTCATAACTTCATCATCGTCGTCATTTTGACTGCTGAGCATAGGCCTGTCTTCGAGTGCGCCACCCGTCCCTACCCTGAGCTAATCTTATCCAGAAGTGACCCGCAATGATTATAATAAATACCAATTGTTCCTACCGAACAACCATGTTGACACACACACTATGAGCTTCGCTTCACTCCGCCCCCACCCGACTGGGAAGTTCCTCGGTCCCCGCTGACCCGGTCTCCGTTGCAGGGCATGTGCAAGTTCGGGCTGTACGAGGTGTTCAAGGTGGGCTACAACAAGCTGCTGGACGAGGAGACGGCCTACTCGTACCGCACCTTCGTGTACCTCGCCGCCTCCGCCTCCGCCGAGTTCTTCGCCGACATCGCGCTGTCGCCGCTCGAGGCCGCCAAGGTAACATACATTTTCATTGAGTTCATTCAGTCACAATTTACATTGTATATTTGAATTTTAGGTACCGACATAAAAATGTCATAAGAAACTATTATATTACATACACAAAAAAAGGATCAAATTCGAGCATACAATTACATTTCAACATGGATAGGTATGTCAATTAATAAATTTATCAAGATGAAGATCAATCCTTTATGTGTTCGCTACAAACGCACAAGTTGCAACCAAACTTGTAAATACAATTTAAACACACATCCTGCTAATATTATACATGCGAAAGTTTGGATATACGTTCAATTAATCTCAAAAACTATTGGACGAATTTTTATGAAACTTTCCAGTTATACTTAGTACATCTTGTGTACATTCATTATGATTTATTTATATTTTATGAGTTTAATTCACATATTTGCATGCCAGGTGCTGGTGAAATGTGTGTTTCTCTGTGATATATGTATACACCTTTATATCAATGAAAATAGAATCTTGCTATAAGTGTTGTATATTACTGTAATATGTATATTACTTGTTATACAAAATACAAATACTTTATTAATAACACCAAGTTACATGTCAGATTTTTTACATACGCATATTTAGTTAGTTCGTTATACATCAGAATATGACATAGGCTATAATTTATGTCATATTTCATCGCTTTTAGAGACCAACAAACAGCGTGAAATGAGCGTTGTTAAATGTAATACATCTATTAGTCACTAGATGGCGCTAGGTGTACTTCCTAGTTCGTTCTTTATACGTATTGCCTTCAATTATTTCTATTGCTATTTTATTTGTATAAGATTGGTCTGTTACCTCTTCACGCTTAAACCGTAGAACCGATTTCTATGATATGTGGTATAGAGATACATTGAGTCCTGGGGACGGACACAGAATAGTTTTTATCCGGAAATCATCCCCCAGCGGGATGTAAGTTTGCATGGAGCTACGATATAAAACGAGTTCCATGCGGAGTCGCGGGCAGAAGCTACTTTCTTATAAAACAAAGGCTTATTAATTGGATTATTGCAAATGTCGGTGGTAAAGTAATAATACTAATAATTTACGACGGGTAAAATGTTTTTATTTGGAATTATATTTAGAGGCAGATAATGTTGCTCATATTAGGAATAACACTTTTCTGAAGACCTCATCCATAATAACACCAGTTTGCTCTGTAGGTGTGTGGTGCTGTATTCTGGTGGTGAGTGAGACCGCCAAATCCCCAATCAATAATATAAAGATTACAAACACGCTTATGATCCGTCAGCAAGCGTCTCTAGGCTACGATATCTGCTAACCGTCAGGCAGTGTTTAGCCTAGTGGGAAGTGAGACTTGAATGAGAGATAACACAAGCCTTTTCAACCCCTGGACGCAAAAATAGGGGTGTTATAAGTTTAACGTGTCTCGTCCCTGTATCTGTCTGTGGTAGCGTAGCTCCCTAACGGGTGGACCGATTTGAATGCGGTTTTTTTTTCATATAGTTATTTTTATCCCGAGAGTTCTTAGCTATGTTTCATGAAAATCTATTCAGCCGTTTTTGAGATATTGGACTTTGAAATGAAAGTAGTTAGCTAAGTTGTAGTTATTGAACTTGTAATGCGGCTTTCGAGATTTCACTCTTTCTTCACTTAATTGTATTATTTCATTCCTTAGTTTTTGACACATAGATACCTTATACATCTCTGTGGGTACCTATGAGATTTAAATATAATTATTTTAATGATGACACTTATACATCTCTAAGAAATAAGATTGTATTTTCTTTCTCTTATTGTGTTTGACATGTGAACTCTGATGTAGTTAATTCTATTATGAATAATGTACTCATACTATTTTGAGTCTATGGATGGACATTTTGACTTGTAAAAGTGCCCTCGTGGCCTATTTGCTGAATAAATATTTTGAATTTTGGCTAGCCAGTTCGATTTGGGTGAAATATTATATTACAAGCTTTATATTAACTTGCCCTTCTAGTATGTATGTATGGGACAAATCTTGCAAGTTAAATTTGACCCACTTCTCGGTGACCAATTGAGTTGAAATTTTGGGTATAAGTATAGTTTGGATGACAATTCAATATTATGGTACCATCGAGCTGATCTGATGATGAAGACAGGAGGTGGCCATGGGAATTCGGTACTTTACCGATATAACCCCGTTGAGTGGTTCGTTGGAATAGTTGATGATGGTATACAGAAAAGTGCAGTCGGCAATAAAAGCTTGTACAGAAAATGAAATGTTTGACGGAAATGTATTTACATTGTGTTGTGTCCAGGTCCGCATCCAGACCATGCCCGGGTTCGCGAACACGCTGCGCGAGGCGTGGCCCAAGATGGTGACCAACGAGGGCTACGGCACCTTCTACAAGGGGCTCGTGCCGCTGTGGGGCCGCCAGATCCCCTACACCATGATGAAGTTCGCCTGCTTCGAGAAGACCGTCGAGCTGCTCTACAAGGTAACATACATCATATCAGCCGGAAGACGACCACTGCTGGACATAGGCCTCCCCCAAAGTGTGCCTCAACTGGTCCTGCGCTACCCGCATCCAGCGGACTCCCGCAACATTTACCAGGCCGCGGTCCACTATGTGGCTGTCTAGCCACGCTGCGCCTTCAATACGTGGCCGTCGCTTCAGAACATATACATAAGTACAGGGAATGGATTGTTGTTCAGAATGTTTAACGGATGATGGGGCGGTTTCAGACGAATTTCGTCCCATGAACGTTCTGGTTCTGACTGGTCTGACCTTATGTTGTTAAATACATACTCAAAAATGAACAGACTTGTTAAATTTGACCTGAGATTTGGTCTAACTAGCTCATCTTTATAAGGGGCCTATTAACCCACTGCCTCAGAAGGAGGGTATATGGGATATATGTGTTTGTGGACAAGACAAAAATATTTGACGGGCTGCAGTCCAAACGGCTTGATGGATTTTTGGATTCCTCATAATCGGGGAAGTGACAGTTTGAATGTCTTGTTCAATCATGTAATTCAAATTGTATACTGTATAGGGTAGTTGCGCCATATCACGTAGTGTTGGTAAATGGATAGTAAACCATCAAATTACTGTAATAAAGTATAAATTAAAATCATAAAAAGAAGACGTTCAGAAAAATATTCCTTTTTATATTGTCCAAGAGTAAATTGAAAGCTTCCAATAGAATCCTTACGCTTTTATGGAAACAAAATTGTATGAAAACTTTAGACCTAAACGCGTTATTTAGCGACCGAAACAGCAATTTACTTGATGATACAACGATTAGTACAGATATCGTTTGGGCTGCCGCCAGCTAGGAGCGAGTTCCGCCTTTGTATCAATTGTTTGGGTATTTATGTTCTTTAATTGTAGTTGCTCCCATACAAACATTTGTTCTAGTATTGGATAGGACATGAAATTAAAATGAGTTTGTATGAGCACCTCATTTGCAAAAATGAGGAGGTACAATGTCTTACTTCAAGTGAGGTGAGGTACCATACAATAATTAGCATCTATTGGCAGTAAACACAAGGCTTTTTAAAGTGTAGTGTACAATAGACTACCAATTCTTTATTTCATGTTCAATATTCTTACTTGCCTCCCTCCACTACATACAATATTGTATTGTAGATGGGGAAAAGTTAGGCGCGAGTGGCGAGTCCGGAGCTCGAGGGGCGAGGCTTTGAGGATTGAGGGATTAATGAAGCGCGAGGTGATGACTGAGCGAATGAGGCCGCGACTCGTGAGGAATGAAGTAGTACATTTTCCAAGCGTGAAGTGATGCGACATTTTAATGAAATGACTATGACAAATTGGGTGCCTCACGAGTGAGTGACCTAACACTAATTAAGCCGGGGTTATATTAACGCTTACTTTGTATTGAACGTGACGACACTGAGGGACTGTAACCAAGTTCATACTAAACGTATGTAACCGATTGGCAATCCCACGCGTTGCGACACACGGCGTGGCTCTAATGTAACCCGGGCTTTAGTTCCTTTCCAAATGTGGTCCGAATGTGATGGCACAGGCCTAGATATGATAGCGAGTAATAACTGCGGTGGTTTCCCGCAGCACGTGGTGCCGAAGCCGCGCGCGGACTGCTCGAAGGGCGAGCAGCTGGTGGTGACGTTCGCGGCGGGGTACATCGCCGGCGTGTTCTGCGCCATCGTGTCGCATCCCGCCGACACCGTCGTCTCCAAGCTCAACCAGGTCAGTGCCGACACGACACGACACGACACGACACGACACGACACGACACGACACGACACGACACGACACGACACGACACAACACAACACAACACAACACACTAATAAAACAACACCCTAAACTTGGCTACATAAAAACCCACTGCGAGCTGTTAAGTAAGGTCGATTCTCCATACAAACGTAGTTACGATCTCATCTTGAAACTACGTGTTGGATTGTGACGAAACTTTGCATGTACAACGACATGAGGTATATCTATGTCTGTAATTAGTTTATGTAGCTTCAGATAACAGTAAAAAATACAGCAAATTTAAGTTCTTCATACAAAACTTGTTTTTGCTGTATTTTGTTTGTTTAATAAACTGGAACTAATAAACTAATTACAGACAGATATACCTGCATGTCATTGTATGTATATGCAAAGTTTCGTCACAACCCAACACGTAGTTTTCAAAATGAGAGCGTAACTACGTTTTTACGGGAAGGTGAAATTCGGCCTAGCTTACTGTGGACTCTTAACACGCGACTCTTTAAAAAAATATGTTGAAAATTTTCCAAAAAACTGGATTGACAAATAAATCCTACTAATATTATAAATGCGAAAGTTTGGATGTATATTCCAATTAATGTCAAAAATTACAGGACGGTTTTTTATTTTTCTACCTTATGTATCAGAATAGGACATGGCACACATATGGCAAATTTCATCCCTTTTTGGGACGAAAAAGGGGATGAAACTTTGTATGAAGACCAACAAACAGCGTGAAATGAGCGTTGTTAAATGTAATACATCTATTCGTCACTAGATGGCGCGAGGTGTACTTCCTACTTCGCTCTTTATACGTATTGCCTTCAATTATTTCTTTTGCTACTTTATTTCTACAAGATTGGTCTGTTACCTCTTCACGCTTAAACCGTTGAACCGATTTCGATTATATTTGGTACCTATATGTATAGTTTGAGTCCTGGGGAAGGACGGAGAATAGTTTTTATCCGGAAATCATCCCCTAACGGGAACGGGAAAACTTTGTTTTTAAAGTAAATTATTCACTTCAATACCTTTGCGACTCCGCTAGTAGCTAACAATCGCAGACGGCGTGTACTGTAACAACTATTTTGTTGCTCTACCAGCGCGACTGTGCCTTCGAAGGAGATGGCTTTCAGGGTTCATTTTTGTGTTTACACATGTGATTATCTTTATTCCAACAAAAAACTATACGCCTTGACCGATTTAGGGGTGAGGCACCATTAGAATCCACAAGCTATCGACAATAATCTTGACACCAAAGACCTATCTAATAATGTTGTTTGTACGCGAAAACAACACGTCTTTAAAGAAAGAGGTATTAATCAGTTATATCATTTAAAAACTGCCTAATTCAAATAGGGATATACCTAGGAAGGCTTTACTTGAAAATACGTAATGTAAGTACATCAACCAGCAATTTGTCTAAACCAAAAGAGTAAAATAGTAATTACTTTTCTAACTTGTTTCACATCTCAAATAATGAACCTTACGCTGCGACAATGCCGCCGGGTTTCTCCCGCGCAGGTAAGCCGCTGGTCGACAGGGACGCGGCTATCTGTCGCGAGCGAGACAGTGCAAACCTGTATAGTTGTTATTGCGCGGCGAGCCGGCACAGTGCCGCCGCGCGCCGCCCGCTGCGGTCCCGTGTATTTCTATGAGTTGCTATCGTACTCATGTGATTTTTGGTAACTTCAAAAAGGCTAGATATTTTTCATTATCTGATGCATTATTAGTATTTCGCGTAGTTGGTCTTTGCAATTATTCAGCTAGTGGCAGTTCGGTTGCGCCGCCGCGGTCTTTGCGTGGATATTTTTGCCGGCTCTTTAAAGTTAGATTAGCACAACCTGTGATTAAATTGGATTATTCTTGAAAGTAGCTCTCACAAGTTTAGTAGTTTTAATGTGTCCTAATAATTAGAAGTGGCCAGTAGTGATACGCAAAGTTGTCTCTAAATGAACAAGTGTGTTCCGTGAAGTGGGTAGGGACCGTGGGTTGATGCAGTAAAAGCAGTCTCATGTAAGTCTAAATTTTAAAAAAATCTTTCGAGCTTTGTTACAAAACTTAAATTACAAAGAAAAATAACATTGTTCTACCACCAAATAACGAATTTTCTTCGTGCTTTGATACTTATGCCAATGGCGCATATCATTTATTTATCGTATGATGTTTACAAGACACTGTTTGTACTTTAGGCTCAATTTTTTTGAAATCAGTTGAGTATTCTGTAACGATGTAGCTTTGTAACTAGGAAGTAACTTACGAGTAAACCTTTACAACTTCACATACTTTTCAAGCATTATATACTTGCCGTGTTCATTTCATACGTATGTATGTTACTTAGTTACTAAGTAGTTGGTGGCTATGCAATAAAACTGCAGTCGGCAACAATAGCTTGATTATATTCCTATACAAGATTTTCCAAGTTCCTAAAGAGAGCGTTGATAATTATACCGTTATTACTTATACAATCTGAATCTTCTAATGTAGACTTTCAATAGTTGCAATTGAAGTCAATTTCTATACCAATAATACCACCCCTTTTTTACCCGACTGCCAGAGGAGAGGTGGGTTATGTTTTTCGAGCGTACGTATGTATGTGTGTATGTCTTATTCTTTGGCACGCCCTGCAGCCTTTGACAGATTCCTCTTAATCGTGGGAGTGGTAAATAGGTATTTTCGAAAAATGATATGATATCACTTGTCTTATACAGGGTGTTTGCTCCATCGTTTGCCAAATTAAAACGGCAGGTAGGTTGGGTCAATAGCTACCTTTTCCGGCCTCCAAGAAAAAATTGTGTCCTCTGGTTTTTTTTTGGTATTCTTTTAAAATAATTTTGAAATTTTCTATATGTTTACGCGTTTCAACTTGAATAAAACAAAACGAGGAAGTGGTAGAGCCAATTTTTTTATTTTATTGTAATGTGTAATGTTGTACGGCTCCATCAAACTCAAAAATATTGGCAAGTAACGTCTATTTATTTTTTTATTAACCCTCAAAAAAAAACAAGATTCAAGAATTTCGTCTTGGGTAACTTTGATTAGCAATTAAAAAAAAACTAAAAATGGCAATGTTCTTAAAATTCTTTTGAAAAGTTCTTTAGTCTGTCCTCTATCTAATTATGTGCAATAATGCCAAAAAACCTTTAATGAACTTTATTAATTTGCCAATTTTGTGTAAGGGACGCACTAGGCTCGTAACCGCCAAGCGATAAAAAACATACTTTCGCTAAATACAAGTAGTAGATAAGCAAGACTTGCAGATTGACGACTATCATACGAACGCACGCGTAGCATCTGAAAGGCTACCGCGAAACGAAAATGAATTTCGTTCGCTATCTCCCTCTCTGTCGCTCGAAGTTGCAAGTGCGAAAGAGAGGGAGATACATCTGGGTTTGTAACCAAATTTGCTCTTTAATAATGACGAATGTGGGATAAATCTTTATGAATTTCTGAAATCATTATCCAGATTCCTGTTTGCAGGAAAACCTTTTTTTTCAGAAACACGATAGGCCTGTGGGCACAACAACCAGTAGTTGACACAACTCATTAAAAAAAACGTAATGCCGGGAATTTTCACTCTTCTAATCTTAAAAAGTTTTTTAGTTTTGTTACTGTTTCTGTTAATCGTACTTATGGTTTCTTACTTCATTGATGTTCAAATTCCCAGTTTCGCGTAAGCGTCGGTAAGTTTTTGAAACGTGTTGCGGGTTGGTAAGCGTCTATTAAGGAATCGTTCCTGGTACATTCTTTGCGCAGTTCGTGCAACACCATTAGCTTTTCCGTATGCCATCAAAATGTCAAAATATTCTTCATTCGTGAATGTAGCCAATAACAAAAAACCAAAACTCAACAATAACAAGATCAACAGAAACAGTAACAAAACCAAAAAACTTTTTAAGTTTAGTAGAGTGAATATTCGCGGCATTGCGTTTTTTTAATGAGTTGTGTCAATTACTAGCTGTTGTTCCCACAGACCAATCGTGATTCAGAAAAAAAGGTTTTCCTGCAAACAGGAATCTGGATAATGATTACAGAAATTCATAAAGATTTATCCCACATTCGTCGTTATTAAAGAGGAAATTTGGTTACAAACCCAGATGTATCTCCCTCTCTGTCACACTTGCAACTTCGAGCGACAGAGAGGGAGATAGCGAACGAAATTCATTTTCGTTTCGCGGTAGCCTTTCAGATGCTACGCGTGCGTTCGTCGTCAATCTGCAAGTCTTGCTTATCTACTACTCATATTTAGCGAAAACTTATGTTTTTTATCGCTTGGCGGTTACGAGCCTAGTGCGTCCCTTACACAAAATTGGCAAATGAATAAAGTTCATTGAAGGTGTTTTGGCATTATTGCACATCATTAGAAAGAGGACAGACTAAGGAACTTTTTCAAATAATTTTAAGAACATTGCCATTTTTAGTTTTTTTTTAAATTGCTAATCAAAATTACCCAAGACGAAATTCTGGAATCTCATTTTTTATTGAGGGTTAATAAAAAAATAAGTAGACGTTACTTGCCAATAATTTTGACTTTAATGTAACCGTACAACATTACACATTACAATAAAATAAAAAAATTGGCTCTACCACTTCCTCGTTTTTTTTTATTCAAGTTGAAACGAATAAACATGTAAAAAATTCAAAATTATTTAAAAAGTATACAAAAAAAATACCAGTGGACACAAAAATTTTTTGGATGCCGGAGAAGATAGCTCATGATCCAACCTACCTGCCGTTTTAATTTGGCAAACGATGGAGCAAACACCCTGTATACTGCTGTCTCTTTTAAAGAAAAGTCCGCCTCATAAGTCTTTGAAGTGGTTTAGCTAGACTTCACTTAAATGTAAGTACATCTATAGTGAAAAAGCCTTTTCCATCTTAGACGGAGCGTAATTCGATTTTATATAAAATGTCATAAAACTTTTACTGTCAGTGATAAACTTTTCTCACGTTATGGGTACAATGCCATTTTTATTGCCAAGAAATAAGGTCTAGAGAGGGTTTATGTCGTAGTTTGCAAGCCAGTCCGCCTTACAAAAATACCACGCCTTCAGTTCTAGTGACTAATCATTGCAAATGTCGCCAATAGATGTCGCTACGGCTGGTATCTTTTGCCGTGTACAAGTATAATGTGAAAACTTTGAAACACATTTTCAGCGGTGGAAGCTCACTATTGATATCATTTTTACACCAAAGCGTGCCATTAAGTACGATTCTTACCGACAGACTCGGGCCGGAGGGCATTCTATTACATGCAAAGGAATTTGAACCGTATAAACAGTAGTTACATATCATATTTGAATCCATCGTGCATCCACTGCGAGGCGGCAGCTACTGACGCGGTCGGTGGGGATTGTTCAAATTCCTTTGCATGTAATTTAATTATAATAGAATGCGCTCCGGCCCGGCCCTTCCGGTGAGAATCGTACATTACTCAATGCCGGAATATGCGCCGGACTTGCGGTGTTGTATGGCTTATGTCGCCTTGCAACTGTCCGGTGCATGTACACACATTCATTATAAATTATAAGATTTATAAGCAACACAACACCAAGTTAGCTATCTCTCTTGGCTTATACGAGTAGATGTTGTAGGTGTAAAGGTGCAACACACTATTTATTTTAGAAAGTTTGTTCCAAAAATAAACTTATTTACTTTGCCCGGTGACATTTTTTTATGATGAGTGTTTGAACGTTAACATAATATGATGTATTGATGTACATTGGTATAATTATATATAACATTTCCTTTTTTAAGAACGCGGTGAATAAAATAGGCAATGATACATCAAACAAACTTTAATTGGAACATTTGATAGCTAACCATTTGATCAGAAGGAACAGTTGACGACTGCTTTAGCCTAGTTGGTAGTGACCCTGCCTGCGAAGCAAGAGGTCCCGGGTTCAAATCCCGGTAAGGGCATTTATTTGTGTGGTGAGCACGAATATTTGTTCCGAAGTCATGGGTGTTTTCTGTGTATTTAAGTATTTATTATTTATTTATATATTTATTGTCGTCTAGTACTCGTAGTACAAAGGCCAACACAGTTAATTGACCATTCTGTATTTATATACAACCTTATTACAATGTACATAAAGAGCATGGATGGTCAGTTAGCTATGTTGTCGATAGTAACAAGCTTTGCTTAGTTTGGGACTAGGTCGATTTTTGTAAGATTGTTCCCTAATGTTTATTTTTTAACATTCATTTCATCATTACTATCACATCTACATACATTCATTTTGTTATAATTCTTACAATTAGAAATAATACCAAATTCCAGTCCTCGACCGAAGACTTTGTGTGGACAAGAGTTGCTCCGGGGTACAACTATCACACCTCATTAGATCAATGCCATTCGTTTTGATCCTTTACTTCAGCTCAATATTCATCCTGCTAGCGTTATTCCTGGTTGTGCCCCTAAAGGAGCCCGGGCTCCGCTTGGGCACCTAATGTCAAGATTATTGTTTGTGTTGAACGTGTGTGTGCGTGTGTTTGTTGCAGGACAAGACGGCGACGGTGGGCTCGATCGTGGGCAAGCTCGGGTTCGCGGGCGTGTGGCAGGGGCTCGGGCCCAGGATCGTCATGATCGGCACGCTCACCGCGCTGCAGTGGTTCATCTACGACGCCGTCAAGGTACTGTTGCTCACCCCCCCCCCCCCCCCCCTCTCTTTATGCATGCATGGGATAAAAAGAAGCATAGAGAAAGCCATGGACCTATAATACTCAAGACAAGCGATACGTGTTGTGGTGTTGCCACGCTAATTGTGGTAATGACGGAACGGCTCTTATGCAGCTAAATTAAGAACAGGAGGGCTATCACAACTGACGCCGCGCCGCGACGTGATTCGATAAAATATTAACCTCCTCTTTCTAATTGTATAATCGTCAGGATCATACCAAATTGAATTCCGTGATCTCTGTCTGCCCCTCCGAGAAAACAATAATTATTAGTAGTAGTTTTCTTTCTCATGCTGTATAAACCGAGTTGATTTAGTATTTTTTTACTACAAATGTACGTTTTGGATGACAAATTCCAATTCATAGGTTAGATGACGACCCGTTCCTATCAATGATTATATAATTACCCAATTGTTCCTACCGACCACTCTGTGGACACCGACAGTATGAGAGCGCCCACAGTTCATACCTAACCTTCCTCATCGTACGTGCCATTGACATCAGCCCTCGTGTTGCAGGTGTACCTGCGCATGCCGCGCCCGCCGCCCGCCGAGATGCCCGACTCCATGCGCAAGCGGCTCGAAGCCGAAGGCAAGCTTAACTAGATTACTACACCTTCAGTACTAGATAGCTAACTACAACACTCTTGCCGCGTATTGTACCATTGTCACCGAGCGGGCCGGGCCGGGCCGGGCCGCCGGGCGCCGCGTCGCGACGGCTGCGCGACCACCCGCGACCGCGTTTTAATAGAGTGCAGTAGGCAAAAGCCGGACGGAGCCGGTCACATGTGACGACAGCCGACCACAGCCGTCCACGTCCGCGAGGAGCCGACCGGCCGCAACTCTATATTAAAGCTTCAAATACCTTTGCCAACTTGCAAAAAACGCGCAGGCGCGCTCCTGCCCGGCCCGGTCGGTGAGAATCGTACATATATCGAGGCTGCGGTCTCACCGCAAGCGACGGACGGCATACACTTACTAACGTCGCGGCGA
The DNA here is from genome assembly GCA_945867215.1 of Epinotia demarniana. NCBI lineage: Eukaryota > Metazoa > Arthropoda > Insecta > Lepidoptera > Tortricidae > Epinotia > Epinotia demarniana. The sequence goes on from OX244283.1 coordinate 14,119,671, forward strand.
CTGACCGCTGCCTTACGCCGGTCATGCGAGTACTCGTATTTAGATGATGTTACGCGTCAAGCGTCGATGAGGTTATTTAGTACTATAGGATATACCTACGCCTCACGGTATCCGGGGACAGGACGTCGCGGATCCGTGCCGTGGCCCGTTCCGCCACCGTATTAATTAATAGACCCAATTGTGATTACTATGTTACAGTATAAGCGTAAACGATCATGTTAATTTATTTATAAATATATTATATTTTTATTTTATTTATTCCGTTTATTTCGCCGGAGCTGTTAAGCGGGTGTGTAAGTAGTTGATCGTTGAATGAGAATAAAATAATAATAAAATACATCTCAAACAGTTGATTGTTTCAATTAAATTAAGTAGCAGTAAAGGCACTTTACACCTAGCACTTTGTGACAGCAACCAGCAACACACCTATAAAATGGAAAGAGACAGCAAACATACCATATACTAACGTTGAAGGCGGTTATTGTGATAAATTGACAGGTGTATTATTCAGAGCAATTACGCGCAGTTGCAGTATCCATGAGCCAACCGGATGGCTCGCAGTATTAGAGCTCCCGAAGTGTTGTCGAACCCTGTGCAACCCGAACCGAGCCAACTTGGGCTGGGACGCAAGTAGAAAAAAATATTGTTGCAAGGCGGTTGATTCAAACAGCGGTTGCCAGAAAGTGTGCACGGTCAGTAGCAGAAGTAGCCGCAAAATGACACGCTCGAAATGATCTAGACAGTCCCCATCCTGTTAGCTTTAGAGTCGTGTGCAGGTCATTTTGATCAGCTACTTTTCCTGCTGACTACGCTGTTCAATCAGTTACATTGCGACAATTTTTTTTCTCCCCCTCTAACACTCGCAACCGGACTAAAATGGAACCGACAGAACTCGCTAGGCGTGTAGGTTCATATAGCGGGCTCAGCCGGCATCTGAGCAAACATTACGAGTGCCTACCAGGCGGGTTCTTGGTTGCGAACGTGTTAATTTCCGGCACAGTTGGGGTTCCACAACGGTTCAACATATACCGCGAGCCATCCGGTTGCCTCATGGACACTGAAACTACGCGTCATTACTTTTAATATATAAGAACGCGTTAAAAAAATTAAGCAACAGTACCAAGGCATCGGCGCGCCAACAGCGAGTAGTGAGTATATACGCTTGCACGAGACTGCTCCCTTCATCAATCCGTTCATACGTATCGTGCAAGGTAGGGCCTAGTACTATACGTTGCCCTAGAATATGACAAGGGCACTTTATGACAGCAATATCAGCGAACGAAAACACCATCAAAGTCCAAAATGGCCCCACAGAATCGGAGTCATGCGGGGTTGGCGGCGGGGTGTCACAACGATGCCAGGCAGCCATTTTGTTCGAACATGCGCATACCGGGGTTTAGGCACGTGTTTGGGGAGGAATTTGTAAGGAGCTCACATTCTTATGGTTTTTGTGTTCGCTGATGTTAAAGAGGATTTTTATTAATCTGAATTTAAACGATGTCCGTTTGACATAAAGCGGCCATGCCATATACTATAATAGAGCCGTTAGCATCTGAGCGTTAGGGTAATAAAACTCTGCTACAGGCGTCTCACTCGCACTCATCCTTTGCTGCCGCCGGGTTTTATTACCCTAACGCTCAGATGCTAACGGCCCAGGTATAGTACAAAACGTCACGCACTAGGACTTTTATCATACCATAATACTAGAGTTTATAAATTTATAATATAATAATATAAATAATTTAATAATATAATATATAATCTGGGAGACATCCACTAAGTAGTTTATTTTAATTTTAATTTTAATTTAATGTACAATTATAAAATAACATTTTAAAAAACTAAGAATTAGGAATCAAAAACATAGTAAAACAATTGACTTTGCAGTTACGTCACAAAAATGTAATCTATCATCTGAAACATTTTATACCTATATTAGAATCGATCCACAGAAATACAAAGTAATTTGAATCATTTGCTTTAATCGTTACTTAAAAAAACTTGCATGTTGAAAAATTAAATAATAAAGTAGTTAGATATTTTATTTTGTGTTATTTTGCGCTCTGGTTGGTGTGCCACATGTCGAAAGCTTTTCAAATCTTTGTCCAAGTTTTAAAAAAATCAGCACGGCTATCACACCGGCCTGAAAGCTGTGTCGCAGCGAGACAGACTATCCGTCTGTTTCTAATTAGAACACTTAGAAAGAGACGGATGTGCTACCTCGCCGCGACACTCGTGATAGCCGTGCAGGTGAAACAGCCAGTCGTTACTGGACAAACGCCTCAGTGTTGCCAGTTTTGTAAAACTGTAACTTGAAGTTGTTGTAGGGCTCGTATGGGGATTGACGGTTTAATCCTAAGCTCGGCCTGGCTCTAACATTAAATCTTGTCAAAGTATGACATGTGGCATTTCACTTGGAGAATCCCGCTGCTGCGATTGCGAAGTTCCTTTTTTTTGTTTTTCTTATGTGATTGCGTTTACCTGACGGACAAATACCATCTGCATTTATCTGGCCTTTTTTAATTAATTTATACTGTTCTTATATGAGGTTCTAATAATAACGATACCAAAACTTGTCCGAGATGTTACATAACATCATTAAAATCAACTTAATAGGAATTAAAAATAACTTTTATTATGAGTTATTGCATTCATTTTCTGAACAAAATTAATAAATTGCAATCCTGGCCTGACACAATCATCCTGTGTATTAAAGTGACAAGATATTTAACACTTTCTGTTAAGTGAACATCGTCATGTCGAACGTCGAACAAATAGATTGACATTGTAATTTTTTTCCAGTATTTTTATCTATGAGAAGTGGCCAGTCAAGAGCTATATATGAGACAAGAGATAATCACTGACTATTTCATTAACATGATGTTTTACACCGAATTTATTTTCCGTATCTCCAATAACTAATTTACCCTTTTAAATGTTTTTATACTTAATTGCTTATAGTCTACTCCAAGATACTATTAGTTCTAAAAGTATTGGTATCCGAAATTATTAGCACCTTATATTATAAACGAATATTTTGGGACACATTCGTACCAAGCAAACGAACAAATATTGCACTTATCAATGATGTAATATAAATTTTAAAGAGGGAGATGTTATAAACTCTCCAAAAGTGGCAAACTAAAGCTGAGTCAATTGCACCACTTGCAGGTTCGCGTCGTCAAAGGAAACGTATAAACATGTCTCAGCTGTCAGATTCGGCGGGCATTTTTAAACACTGCATTTCGTATAGAAGTAACCTATATACCTCTTTTTTATATTACATCATTGGCACTTATGGTATGGTTCGAATTTTTCAAAACAAGCTTAAAGCGGCAATTAAACTTCGTCGTTCGCCGCATGCTGCATGCGGCGAACGCAAAAGTGTAACGTGTAGTGTAAAGAACACGTTAGTCGGCCGCATTCGGCGATCGACAGCTGCCAACATTTAGTAGTAGGCGGACAGACTAGTGTAAAGACGACGTTTGTTGGCCTAAGTAGTTTAAAATGAATTCGGCGGCCGCACGAAGTGTAATTGCCACTTGAGAGTCCGCAGTAAGCTCGATTTTCCATACAAACGTAGTTACGCTCTCATTTTAAAACTACGTGTTGGGTTGGAACGAAACTTTGCGTGTACAATGACATGAGGTATAGTTTATGCAGCTTCAGATACCATAGTAAAAAAAGTACAGATAATTCAAGTTTTTCATACAAAATTTGTTTTTGCTGTATTTCGTTTGTTTTATAAACTAGAACTATACAGGGCGTCCCAACTTATGGGACATGAATCACATGAAGGGGAAGTACCTTAAATATCGTAGATAGGGTATTTTGCTGAAAGAAGACCTTATGTTATTTTTGAAAGTTAGTAATCCTGCATTCAAAGTTTTTCGAAAAATTACTTGCTTTGTCTGGGAATCGAACCGACTAAATGTGAAAAAAAAATCACCCCTACTTTTACAATGCCAATGGAAAGAATAGCTACAAAATAATAACTCTTCTTTAGTAACACAGTATTTTAGAAGAAAGGAAAAATGTAGCGCGGGAGGGCCGCGACATACTCTGTACTCTTACGACATACACTGTACCTCTTGTTTTAAGTGTTCTAGTAAGAGGGAGACGGATAGTGCGAGAAAAATCGAGAGAGCTCGCGCGCCGTCGCTTGGTAGCCGCGCAGAAACCTTGCTCGACGGCTTGAACCAGCCCTGTTTCAAAGATCGAGATTTTAGCGGAGAAACACAAGTTACAATATTTATATATCATCATCCTCCTAGCGTTATTCCCGGTAATGCCCCTAAAGGAGCCCGGGGTCCGCTTTGACACCTAATTCCAAGATTTGGCATAGGCACTAGTTTTACGAAAGCGACTGCCATCTGACCTTCCAACCCAGAGGGAAAACTAGACCTCATTGGGATTAGACCGGTTTCCTCACGATGTTTTCCTTCACCGAAAAGCTAACGGTAAATATTCCGTACATAAGTTCCGAAAAACTCATTGGTACGAGCTGGGATTCGAACCCACGACCGCCACTTGACAGCCGCATGCCTGAACCACTAGGCTACCGTAACTCCCCAATATTTATATATAGTTACACCTATATATAGTTAATCTTACAATATTTATATATAGTGATAATAAATGAAAATTGAAAGTCTCTGGTAACTTTTTAATGTTTCAATAAACAACGGCAACCATGTACAGTCAGCATCAAAAGTGACTGCGCAAACGAACACGTCCAAAGTCTTTATTAGAAGGGAATAAGAGCTTTTGACGTGTTCGATTGCGCAGTTACTGTGATGCAGAGTGTACCACTCCGGCTTCTCTCGGCGGAGGTCGCGCTGGCGACGCATCAAGTATTTACGTAGGTATAATATACGAGTATGAATGTTACAACCCTGTGGTCAGCTAGACAGCGTGAGGTTTGGTTCATACTTACAACAACTGTTTTTAAACCCGAGGACTAATTGAATACTTCAAAATCAACACTTTGTTACTACAGTTGGGATCCCAATGGATGCCTATTACTAGTATGAGTAGTAAGTACTATATTGCTGGTTACATTTTATTTCTGTTAAAAATGTAGACATATATCATTTATCAGTTTCTGGCAAAGAGTACTATGAATATGTTTCTGGGACACTAAAACTGAGGTTGACTATCAATATCCTCCAGTCGGGGGCCGGTTGCATAGTCTTCTGCCCGCTAGCATGATAGGTTTTATGCGGTCATGTGTTACGTGTCGTTTTCGTACATCGGCCTGTAAAACGTGACCATGAAACCTATCATACTGCTAGCTGGGCTGTTTTTTATAGTAGTCATTATGCAACGGGTCAATTCGAAAGCCAATTCCTAGCCGACGGCAAAATTACACTGGTGATATGATAGTACTCTTAAAACCCGAATGGGGGCACCACCGTCTTTGCACTGCCCTGTGCAGCTTCCAAAATTTCCGTTAGATGGGGTTATAGTTAATTCTTACTTTACGTAGACGGTGGCGCCTCTGGCTAGACTGCTTTGCGAACTGTGTGTGTGTGTGTACTATTTTCTGTTACTTGCTCTGCTTTTGTCCTAATACTGCTACTAGGTGGCGCTTACTCGCCACTGCTTGCTTTGTGCATTTGAAATTATTTCTTTGATATTGGATCAATGATCGGGTATCATTTTCGAATGCATTAGAAAATATGTCATACGTGAAACGGAATGATATTTCATCGAACATCAAAGAAATGTTCCTAATGGTGTATCATCTCACCTTGTCATGTAAGCGTTATCTTGGTTGCATATGGCTGGACTCATGATTAAATTATTTGAAATGAACGATATGTTCACTTCCAATATTTCAATCTATTCTACCTTCACTAGAAAAAGAATTGAGCAGAGACTGCCACAAGATGGCGCCGCAGTTTCCAAGCTACTCAGTATTTTTTTCTATTGAGGGTTACTTCTTTCTCATGGTAGAATAAAACACGGTAAGTCATTCCCGAGGACGTATCTTGCCCGCGTCACACAAATGTTGCCATTAACTGACATCTTCTATACAAAGAAGGAGTGTAGTTAATGCACGATTAATAAAAAAAACGGAAGTGCGAGTCAGACTTTCCCACCGAGGTTTCCCTACTTAATTACAAATATATAGGTTTCAGATTTTTCCCTGCACTTGTAGTGCCTGTAAAACGGTATTACTTACCAAATTTCATAGTTCTAGGTCAACAACGAAGTACTTTATAAATTTAAGATTCCCTTGAGTGTCGATAAACGGCGGCATAAATGGCAGTATTTTTTGATGTTTGACTTTTTCACGGCTTCAAGGAACATGTACTCAGGGTACATGATTTTCATTTCAATTTGATATCTCTACGCGTTCCCGAGATAAATGGTCTTGACAGACAGACAGATAACAAAGATCCCATAAGTGTTCCGTTTTTTTACTTTCGACAAACTCTAAAAAATATCAGCTACTTATTTGGGGTGAAAAGACAAAACAGTATACAATTTGTAGTTCAACGTAAATATTGATTATAAGCGCCTAGGTAAGCGAAGTAATACAATTTACTTTCACACATTGGCAACACTTTTGGCCATTTTTGAGATGCTGATGGCATACGCGGACGACGACTTACCTTGATTTACTATATCGTCATTTCTCTGCTTGCGCGTGGGTTGGTTGCACCGTGTTTTGTGGGCTGCTCCTTCGTTTATTTCATCTTCCATTATTTCTTCATCACTAGATTGACTCCAGTGTGGAGCTTGAAGTATATAACGCGCATGAGATCTTCGCGGCCAATCAAGTAAGTATCCGCGCAGTATTTAGCGACTTTGCAGCGATAGAAACGCGCGACAGTCCATCCGAACTGTATAGCGATTGTATCGCTGGAAAAAGTCCGAGTGATAGATTATGATATAGCATATATTACACATCTATGGCGGTAAAAGAAATAATGTCTCGGATCGCAGGTATATGTCACCTGAGGAGGTGATCTGAGGCTTTCTTTATTACCACCTGTGATGTGTGCAGAAGCCACTCATATGTTCTAATAGATAGGGCCTGTTGCATAACAACTTCCGTTTCAATTTTAAGTTTTTTTTATCGATTGAAAGGGGTTGGGGGAACATTTACTAGTCACTAAGCAACGGGTCGATTCGGAAATCAATTGATCTGAGTTTTAAGTGTTTTTAGTCTCTGTTCTCTTCGGGATCTCAAATAACTGTAATCTAGTGACATGACAGTTATTTTAGATCCCGAAGGGGGCCCACCGTCTACGCAGTAGTACTCGGAACAGAACGGCTTCCGAAATGTCACAAATTGTTGCAGTACGTTTCATTTCGCTCGTTTTCCGCTTTTTATTTATTTTATTTCCCTTTATTTCTTCATCACTATATTTTTTAAATAGTGACTGCATGGAAAGCCTACTACTGCTTGGTGTGTATAGTGCGGATTTCTTTACTAGAGCGGATTTTATCTTAAGATCGAACGGTTCAACAGTCACAATAGCCACGTGCCACACACAGTACTTTACTCGAATAGCGACTCTATTGTTTTAAATACAAAATGGTCAACATTGCTATGTAGTATTTCTTAATGAGGACCTCCTTTCCTTAGACATAACCCAGATTGCGTTTATTTTCGGTATCAATTTAGCGGTTACGCTTAACAATAAAAGACAATCGCTTTGCTTGCCATTTAACAATGAAAGATAATCGCATTGTTTACGAGGCACAAATATAAGTGAATTCGGTCTGGAAAAATAAATCGCACTATACCAAGGTTTTCACTTTTCAGCATCTTATGACTGTATTTTCCTTTCCTTTCGTTCGTTGTTTGCACGTTTAAATTTGACTTTTTTTCTGCTATTAATTTACTTAATCTTCCATTATCTCTTCATCACTAGAGACTGCGCGGAGCTAATGCCTGCCGCTGCTCGGTGAGTATATCGCGCTTGCGCTTCCACACGGGTAAGTCCGCTTATTGTGCTTACCGGGGATGTTGCGGATGCTATTTTTTTGACATCCACGGACGCGGATTTCGAGCGTTACATCCGCATAAATAAACCACGATCATTCAATCTTTGCCTACCAAATAGAATTGCTTATTACATCATCATAGGCTAAGTTTCCTTAGTTTTAATATATTTAGGTTTACGGATAGTTACACTCCAGTTTAAGTCTCGTTTAACCCCTATCCACTACTTTTTGCGTTAGGAGGGGCGCCAAGCGTATTACTTGTATAACTGATCTAGATTTCATTCATCAATAAAATCTATTATTTAAGGCTCACGAGTTACACTGTGTACTATTAGTTATAAGTGCCAAATATTACTAACATTAGTACATTACGTAACTAGAGAGGCAAATTCGTGAATGCCCCAGGTCGCGGCCATAAATATCCGCTCTGGGGCTTTACGAATTACCGCCCTTATTAAGTACAAAATTTTACGTCTTCATCTGGCCACAATGCGAGTTTTCCCGTACGCGCAGCTTGCAGTAAAACTCGCATTATGGCCAGGTGTGACGTAATAGTACGTTGTGATACAAGTGAAGTATATTGAATAATTACATCAGAAGCGAAATTGTTCACGCGAACCGCAGGTGAGCGTTATAAGGAAGCCGAGGATGTAATTATCAAAGCTCACGCGTATCATACGACGCTTTTCAACACATTTTGCGAGGAAAAGATCATTTTCATTAGATGAAAATTATTTTCTTTACATTAAGTAAATCATTAAGATGACAACAGGTTTTTACTCACAAATTGCACATCGCCAAGAATTTCCAGTGGCGATCATTCTATTTATCACTTTTCTAGTCACCACGAGTCAACATCTTTGATAATAACCAAACACGCATAAACAAATTTTACAAATATATATTTTTTTATTTTTTTATTTAAGCAAAAACTTAAATCTATCATTACAGGCTTATTACCTAATGCGATAGACATGTGAATAATAATAACTAATACTAGCACATTATATACAATAAATTATAAATACAGTTACTGATTATAGCACAGTACAAACATAGTGGCCTTTGTAAAGTCGTTCAGGGAGCATGTAAATATGTCCGACTTAAGTGCGACTTTATTAATAATGCGAATAGCCCGTGTTAGCGGTGCATCCTTCAGTAGCTTCGTGCGCGCGATTTGTGAAATTACCTATAATGGCGCGCCATAGTTTTTTTTTCGTGCAGTTTGCGCAGTGCGGGCACAGAAATCTCTAAACAGCCAATACAAAATAAAATAATATTTTCGTTTTAAAATGTTATCTGTATTAATTCATGTAAAATGTTAACAAAAGTGAATAGTTTTACTAAATTAAACGTTTCTATATCATATATACAAAAAGAAATAGTCAATTAATTAACAAAAAGGATTTAATTTGTTTAGTCGAGTAAGAATCCATTTGCCGAGAATTAAAAAAAAAAACTGTACATTCTGTACAACCCGGTTAATTTAACAATGCACCGTGTTCATGCATATATCTTGCTGCAAGGTGCCAACGTGACTTAATCGGGATATAACCATAACACACAAGTGTTGTAATGTTATAAAACACGCCTGTTTAATATCTAGGATTATGAGCCTAAAAGCGACACAGTAAGAGGTACGTTACGAGCAATTGTGTTGAAAAAATATTTATGATATACTTACTATCTTTACGTATGACACTGCCGAAGCGTCCCTATGCCTAGACAGGGGCTTATTACGGGGTTAAATAAGGTGCATTAGATAAATTTAGTGTTTGGTAATTGACACACTGTAATCTAACGTAAAATCTTACAAACTGTACTGTACTGTGTGTATATTAAGTTACAAAGGCACTGGAGGCAACATCGATAAATTATACAAAATTAAAATGATATATCTAGTACTTATAATCTCTTACGTTCAACTTTGGCATGGACTCTGAATGCGAGCGTGTAACTCGACACCTGCTTATTAAAGAAGTTTTCACTTCTCCTGCTGAAAAAGTGCGTCAAATTAGGCTTAGTAATGCAGCGCTAAAGTAGTACATTTAGCCCCTTGGGTGCCCTTGGGGAAATATATATTAGTAATTATCACAATCGAGTTAAGAGGGCTTTATAGTCGAGTACCGTGTTTGAGTAAGTAAGTAAGGTACGAGATTAAAAAGCTTGATTATGAATAATTAAAAATAATAATAAAAAATATAATAAATTATAATTATTATTTATTTATGAACAACACTTTTTGTACGAGTTTATTAAAATTAATAATAAGTCATTAATACGAGTATATAAGAAAACTAAATATCGTAAGTACTATATTGTGTAGTTCTACTATCCAACTTCTTTTACACGAGATAATCATACCACCTGCGTCCGTAATATTGCAGTGCTGTGCTGTGATTGGCTAAATACTAGCCAATCACAAAGTGCAGTTTTTTTATTTTCTTAGGCCCTGGATACAGCAGCAAGTTTAAGTAGATTTTTGACAGATGACGCGACGCTGTTTCATTCCGAAACGACATAGATTGGCAATTTTGTATCGGATCGAGTCTCCATAAGGCCTGCCACACACTGGCGCGGCCTGCGGTGCCGGAAAATAGTAAATTTGACAGCGGCGGACAAATTTACTACTGTCCGCCACCGCAGGCCGCGCCAGTGTGATGCAGGCTTAAACAAGGACACTATTATTGAAATACGAAGTTCTATTTTCAATTTTTTTTGATAGTCTAAGCGTATCGAAACAGAGTGGCTACCGCGAAACAAAAATGAACCTCGTTAGTGTATCTCTCTCTCTGTCGCTCGAATAAGCAAGTGCGATAGAGAAGGAGATATACGAGCGAAGTTCGTTTTTGTTTCGCGGTAGCCCCTCTTTTATTTCGGTTGTTTCGGAAGTAACATAGACTATTCAATGATGAAATGAGTGACGTTGCAGTACTCTCTATGAAATCTTAATACACAGCACGATACACAGATTTTAATCGGTGAGTACAAAAAACATATTTATGATTTATAAATTATAAAACATTAAAAAAATTACCAACCAAAACAATTCACCGTATTACATCCACTAATCAGAACTTAAAAAAAAAACATTTATATTTGCTACCAACTAACCAGAATACAGCTAATCAGGAAACAATTCATTTCAAACATTAGGTGTTTTCATTAAAAAAATAAACTCCTCTGACCGTCTATAGCCGCGTCCAAACGTTCAAGCAAGGATGACTGCATATACATGACAAGCTATGAAGATTGAGCCGGATAGACTGCTGTCTATCTCGCTTTATCGTATGCCCCGTATGTTGTCCGCCGCGCTCGGCCGTTTGGACGCGGCTATTAGACGGTCAGTAGGCGTTTTTTCGTGGTGTCAATATTTTGTATCTGTGTCAAGTCAAAACAGTTTGTTATTGTGACCAGTGTGATTAGTGTGAGTGTGTGTATTGAAACAGTGTGTTATTGAAAAACGTTGCCGCCAAATTGAACAATCTTTGCGCTGTGGAATTTATTATCGATTGTGGATGGATAATCTTTGTGTTCACTATTTTCTCGCAGTCGAAGTGAAAAGTAGAGTGTATAATCTGGTCTAAAAGCCATATTACCCGTCGAACTATTTCTTCTGTGACTTCGTTAGGGAAAATAACCACGGAATAAAGAACCATTGGAAATGGCACTCAACCGATTTTCATAGAGAACCACTGTCGCCGCACGCACACAACCACACTTCATTAAATACACGAACACACAATTGCAATACACTTTCGATTGGTTAAAACGTACTATGACAATAAGTTGTTAACGGTAACAAATTGTATATGCGAAATCTACTTTAAGTAGTACCATTTACGGTATAATTTAGAGTGTCAAGTAAACATTCCTTACGTCCGATACCATATGCGTTGCAAGACGTGCAAGAGACATGGTAGTTCGGCTACTCGACGCCAGGTAGCGTTGTTTTCAAATTATGGAGATGCGACCTCTTAAAACTAAAAAGTCGCATGTAATGCGAAATGCGTATGATGATAAGTCTATTTGCCTACAACGGAATAGGGATGTGGGTATGGTATGACGTATGAGTTTGACTATCGATATTTTTATGATATTCATACTGTAAATAAACTAAGACTTCGGTTACTTATCATTTAGTTACAAATTGTTTCTAATAAAATCTTTTTTATTGTATAATTAGTAATAGGTAATATTATTCAATAACTTTTGTTATAAATGTTGTTGCAATTAAACACCATTTCTAATTATTTAAATGGAGTATAATTTTTTCAATATAATACAAGCATATCTTAAATACTCTTTAGATTTATTTTCCCAGCAATCTACACTGCGGACGTTGTGCGAGTGCGGTCAAGTGAGAATTTACAGTTTGTTCGCAGTGCGGGATAGCAGGAAACAAAACGAGGGAAGTTCACCGTCCGTATTGAAGGGCGCAGACTACCGCTGGCAATAGATCTAACCTAAGTCTACACAGATGTAGTTCAGGTGTTAATACGCAGATGTAAATAGGTGTTAATACCCAATTACATAGAAAAAATACAAGACTCGGAAATCATGCTCATCACCGTCAGCTTTGTATGCCCCTAGTCAGCCTCTGGAAGCAGTGCGTCATGTGAGAAATCGGAGCGTTGCTCGCTCCTTTGTATGGCCCAATGCACTGCCGCCCGCCACCTTTCGATATCTTGGCCTAGCTATGCACTTTACAACATTATCATCATCCTCCTAGCGTTTATTCCCGCTAATGCCCCTAAAGTAACCCGGGGTCCGCTTTGACACCTCATCCCAAAATTTGACATAGGCACTAGTTTTACGAAAGCGACTGCCATCTGACCTTCCAACCCAGAGGGAAAACTAGACCTTATTGGGTTAAGACCCTCACGATGTTTTCCTTCACCGAAAAGCTAACGGTAAATAAATATTCCGTACATAAGTTCCGGAAAACTCATTGGTACGAGCCGGGATTCGAACCCACGACCGCCGCTTGCACACCGGCACATGCCTGAACCACTAGGCTACCGTTGCATTTTACAACATTAGAAGTATGTAAATAGAGAAGCAATAATCAATCATATTATTCATAAATTATTCGTACTTACGCTACATACTACTATATTCTGCGTGGGAATTGAACCTTCATGAATGAAGCGTTTTCCTTTCGGCGAAACCCAAAAATCTGTTTCAACAAAATGTTCCGAACAAATGGTGTTGCATCGTTGCGGAAACGAATCTTTTCTCCCAGTGGTATCAATCCATTTCTCCTTTGTTTTCGTGTCTTTAGGAAAACTATAATATTATTATAATTATTTTATTGTGTATGACATAATTTCAGATATTATATATTACTAACTTCCGCCTGCGTGGGCCCGGGATAAAAACTATCATATATTTTAATTTAGGCTATAACATATCTTCGTGCCAAATGGCATCCAAAGCGGTTGAGCCGTTTAAGCGTGATTGAGTAACAAACATCCAAACATCTACAACATCCAATAAACTTTCACATTTATAATATTCGTAAGATTCATAAACAAATATATTTTAATTTTGATTTATCGATAACTATTATCGACCTTAGCCACAGCATTTGAGTAGCGAACCTGCTAGATATTGTGTGCATTTGACGTTCCGAGTAGCTAAACAATACACAGAATTATGAACTTTATTGTTAGAGAAATAGAATTGATATTTCCGTGACTTCAGACGCAAATTTTGCGTGTGACTCCATGAAATAGGAAATTAAATATTTCTTTATACGTATCCTAAAATAATACTTACCGATGATAGGAAATACCTCCATGAGACAAGTTTTTTAATGTGCTGTTATGGAGCAACTTTTAATAGCGCAATACGGCATTTTACTAAAATAAACAAATATTCTCTCATGTCATACGCCGCGTGCGGTTGCTAGGTGACTGACTATAGTCTGTGCAAGAAGTATGCTAATTATTGCTCATGTTCGGCGACACGGGAACGCCCACTTACCATTTCCAATGGTTCTTTATTCCGTGAAAATAACCATCTCGTGGTAATATGGCTCATCAACTTATCATACAATCTACTATATGTATAATACCTAAAAGTAATATGGAATGCTCTCTAATTGTTGATTCTGCCGTGGCGTTGCTACGAGTTACCACAACCCTTTAGAGCACTGACACGCACTGATTTTACGCACCTAATACCTAGATGGACCGAACCCTCGTAATAGCCGCGTAACACACTACACGTTTCTAAATATAACCCGGAACTTATTCGAGATCTCAAGAAGACAATTAAGACGGGGTAAATCGCTCGGACTACGGGGTTCGGCGCTCGTACATATGTTGGGGTATTAGCTATTGTTTTGTATAATTTTATGGCGTAACGAGACATCGGAGAAGGCTCTCCCAAAGCAGCGTCCGCTCGCAACGGCTGTCCCAACAGAACCCCAGTACTGAAAAGTTTAAACTTTGCATCCTGTGTCTTTTTCTACAACAACCCGTCACACTTCAAAAAAACATGCTGAAATGGGTGCGTAACGATCGATATAAAAACTTTTGATATAACAACATTTGATATATTCTCATGTAATATAATTATCAACAGATATAATGAATGAAAACTAATCGGAAGGCGCGGCATGGGTAGGCTCCCCACAAGGTGGACTGATGACCTGGTAAAGGTTGCGGGAGTCCGCTCGATGCGGGTGGCGCAGGACCGGTTACTTTGGCACTCTTTGGGGGAGGCCTATGTCCAGCAGTGGACGTCTTTCGGCTGATATGATGAATATAACAACTATTTATGTAACATTCATAACGTATGTATCATACGTACCATACATGGGATATAACTTTGGGGAATATATAACTCAGTTGGTATAATTGTAAAATTAAACGAACTTACCTGAAGTGAAGTTCTATTTCAATTTTACGAATTTCACCATCATGGAATACTATGCAGCAGCATGGAATGTTGCGCTTGACTTCACAATTTATAAAGCACATCAAAAACTTGAACGCGTCCATTCCTCGTGATGTGTTTATGTCGCTCCTCTATATTCACTATCAGTTTAAAGCCAAAACACGAACAACCTTAAACAAAGCTTGGGCAAACACTTGTTTTTGGGGAAAGGGTGGGTTGTTCCATGATGGTGAAATTCGTAAAATTGAAATAGAACTTCACTTCAGGTAAGTTCGTTTAATTTTACAATTTTACTCTTTCACCATCATGGAATACTATGCAGATGTTTAAAGCCAAGGTTGTGAGTGTATGTAAAATAAACAGTTATATGTACAGGAATTTAAAAACATGTTTATTCAAATAGTAAAGGAAAAAACAATTCAAGGATAGACTGAAACAATAATCAACTTCGAATAATCATCTTATGAATTAACAAACATTTAGCAGTTCTCTAGAACAGCGTAGCTAAAGTTATTATCTTGTAACAATGGTCTATTATAATACTGGGCAAATACAGCTGAATTTGGTCCCCATCCGGCACATTTTCTTATGACCTCTATAGTTACACCTGCTCGAAAGGCTGCAGAAGTGGACGAGTGTCTAGTACTATGAGCAGAGTACACATTGGTATCCACCCCACCTTCATGTAGGGTACACTTTATCCATCGCCCTATGCTTTGGGATGAGGCTTTTTTATATGGTCTTTTATAAGTTAGGATAAGATTTGGTATGTTATTTCTTTCATCTTTAGTCGCATTGATATAAGATATAATAGTTCTTACTGGACAGATCTCAGGCTTAGCATTGTAATAAGGTAATCTTAAGACAGGTTGCTCAGTTCCAGGTCTTGAAGTCTTAATAATATCTGTTATGTGTATGGTTATGCCTACATTATTAAGGATTATATTATCTAACTTAATCAATGATAGAGTTTGTATTCTATGACCTGTCGTAAGCGCTAGTAGTGTTACTAGTTTACGAGTTAAATTCTCAATTCCTAGCGTTTCGTTGGGAAACCATTGTGAGAGCATACTTAGTATAATACTAGGGTCCCATGTAGTACTGTACTTGGGTGTCATAGGCTTAATCTTAAAAACCCCTTTAAAGAATCTTTTAAGGCTGTCGTCTGACCCTATTTTGGGATCTATTAGTAAGGACAATGCTGATCTGAAGCTGTTTAATGTTCCATAAGAAGCACCCAGAATAAAGCGATCTGTCAGGAAAGTCAAAATATTTGGAACTGAGCACAAGTAAGGATCTAGGTTATGCTTATTGCAGAAGGTCCACCATAATTTAAGTCCGGTATTATATTGTTTTAAAGTATTTGTCGATAAGGATGAGATCATTATATCAAGAGATGATTGCGGGACATTTCTTTTCTTTAGGCCTTCGCAGAGAGCAGTCCTGCAGCCAGGGTAAGCGTTTGGTGCATAGGATGAGGTTCCCTGAAATTTGACAATAATAATGTTTTATTTGGTTGAAATAATATTGGTTGTGTAACCAATAATGAGTTAAACAAGGGGAACCATGGTTGGCTGGTCCAATATGGGACAACTAAAATACCCGTAGCCTTGTCATTCCTTATTTTATGCAAGGCTTTCAGTACCAAGTTAAAAGGGGGGAATGCGTAAAAAAATAGTCCTGACCAGTTCATTGTAAAAGCATCAATTCCAAATGAATCTGGGTCTTTTTTCCAACTGATAAATTGTTCACATTTGTTGTTCAATCGTGAAGCAAATAGGTCAATATCTGGATCACCGAAAGTGTCAACTATTTTTTGGAATGCTTTGTGAGATAATTCCCATTCTATGTTTGATTTGCGTGATTCATAGTCAGCATATATATTTTCCTTAGTATTGATATAAGACGCGAAAATGAAAATATTTCTCTGTTCACACCACTGCCAAATGTCGCGCGTGATACTGTTTAAATGAGGGTATTGGACTCCTCCTAATCTGTTTATATATGTGAATGCCGCGGTGCCCCGTAGTTACATCACGGGAAGAGGGTTGCGACGTCTGGTGCCTGGCTTCAATAGCCTCGGACTAAGTGGGCTGACCTAGCGAGGTCGCTAGTCCGAACCGCGAAGTAGGTCGACGCGCCCACAAATTAGCATGTGTGGCCGTCGACTGTTTACTGCAGCAGCGGAGGCACGGTGCGAGCGTGACGGGAGCTCAGTTGTCGTCGCGCTCACACACAAGCGGGATCCACAGGCGGAAATAAAACTCCGATACTCTTGAGAAAGCTTGATGGCACGGCTGGTTGGTTGGAGCGAGATGGGTATATGTTGCTCTAGTGATAGTCGAGCTTGTTATGAGAACATTTTGCTTATACTCCACCTCATATATAAACCTTCCAACATTACCATAAAGTGAAACATCTTTATTTCAAATAAACAATCATTTCTTTACACAAATTCGTCTTAGGTTTCTTGCGTTTGCATTCCAGTACCGTCTTAATCTAGGTAAACCTAGGTCTTAAATTATGTTAATCTTGTACAGAATTACTTAGTGCATAATTGTTAATAGGCTAAATGAATACATTGCAAATAGTTTAGGCGAAATACCTATCTAAACACTGAACCTTTGTAGTTTTATATAAATTAATACTTTTGATTCCTTTGTTATATCTAACAGAGGTCGTAAGCACTATTCTCAGTTATTTCATTAGATTAATATCACACTGTAGATTATTGATGTAGTAAAGTTTACTGTATTAAGCTTAAGGCTTGTCTAATATTTATGAATTATGAGCATAGTGCAAGCGAAAACTACCATAATATGAGCTATGCAAAAGAAATGATTATAATACATGTTTCTAATTAGCTTGAAGAGCTTTACCTACCGTGGCATAGTGCCGCTTATGCAAATTTACTACAGAAAAAGGAGGCAAGTTATTAACTTTACTATCAAGCTTGTATGTAAACAACTCATGTATCTAGAATATAATTATGGTTACAAAATTAATGCAATTATATGCAGATTCTACTGAATATAAAGAAAAGCTTGCTAGAAGCTAGTGAAAGCTCTTACGGTTAAAACTTATGCTAAATCCTTAACTACGTTCGGCGCATTGCCGTTTTAAGCAGAATTAATTACGGATAAGCAAAGGTTGTTTTGTGATTCTACTGTCGAATGTAAATTAAGTAAATTTAGAAAATATGTAAACAACCTTGTATGAAAACTAAATGAACCCAGCTTTGGTTATGTGACTGAAAGCTTTGCAAAGCGCACTCTGAAAGCTTTGCAGCCACCGGCTTTTCAGGCGGCCAGGCCAAAGTCACAATCAATGAGGAATATTTGAATCATGAGGCACACCTACCAAAGGTGTGACCTCTATAAATGGTACAACTTGGTCTACCTATTTATGTTTGGAGCTTAAAGCTCTTAACGGAGGCTTTTACCTACACGTTATTGTCAAGTCCGGGTATATTTGGATGGTTAGTAAACTAAACCAATCCGCTCATATAAGATGTTAACTGTAGGAGAAAGTATCTTGACATAAGTCTGAAACCTATGAACCAAAGAGAGCTGTTAAGATGGTAAAATAAAGAGTCAAAGCTATGTATTTGTCTTACAGACGGCTGCCTTGAACAGTCTCCCCCTAATACGTAAGCACAAGAAATATGCTAACCAAGGTAGCTTAATCGAACAAATATGAGTATAAATTTGTCAATCCAAATTTCGTTCTCACCTTTACAATACATGCGTGTACATCAACTTTCAGGTACTACTGAAACGCGCGCTGCAGTCATATTTACGTATCGATTAAAAACGAAATAAAATATCGCGCGCCGCGCTTACTACTTATTTTTCGTATTGTAGGTGGATCGAAATACTCCCATTCAAATCTACCCACCATACATTTTATGATTAGAACGAGACACAAGATAACAAGCGCCTGCTCGCTCAGTGCTCTTTTTAAATGTAGGTGGATTGAAACAGTCCCATTCACATCTACCCACCACATGTTTTATAATTAAAACGAGATGCATAATATCGAGCGCCTGCTTGCTCAATACGCTTTTTTCTTATGTGGGCGGATCGAAATGTTTCCATTCACATTTACCCACTACATGTGTTTATAATAGTAGATGGGAATAAGACTACGAAATTTACTAAATAATGACTGTCTTGAACAATCTCCCCCCAGTACGCAAGTACAAAAACTAATCAAGACTAGTCGAATCTATCAGTACGAGTCTCGAGGTCGGGCGACGGATGAGTCCAGCTGATGTTCTTACCTCTGTGACACGTACCTTGCCATCAGGTCCAGGATAAACTTTCTCTATACGCCCGCGGGGCCAAATACCTCTAGGCAAAGTGTTGTCCGCTTGTTCTACACGCAGCATCAAAAACGACTCTACTTTTTCCTTTTTGGGGGTGAATAACATTAAAATGCGGGAGGTAAAAGGCGCGCGGTGAGTCCGTGATAGAGTCAACTCTTTCAGCGAAACCTTGTTCTATAAGATCATCCATCTGCCTATTATATTCAGCCTTAAGTTCCGGGTCTCTATCTAGTTTTTTCTCTAACGTGTATAAGCGTCGCAATGCGTGAGCTTTATTATCCGGTAGAGTCTCATCATCAGTTTTCCACAATAAACCTGCTTCAAACCTATCCTCGTTAGGTATACGCTTACACGTAGATTCTAGCAACTTAACAGCTCTATCTTCTGGATCGTTAATTTGTTTACGCGGCTCTATGCCCAATGACTCTATACTAAAGTGCTCGCGTATCAAAGCTAGAGCTGGATCTTGATTATCGCAAGTAGGTTTAATGTGATTAACCGCCCCTAACAATTTACGAGGAAGATCGTTAACTCCATGAAGCACCCAACCGAGGTGCGTCAGGGATGCACAGGGTAAAGCTCTACCTGCTTCACATACTTGCCTACTCACTATCAAATGCCATGAGTCTTGACCTATAAGTATAGTGGGTTGTGCTGACTCGTAACACAACTCATCTTCTAAATGCCGTAAATGAGCACATTTACGAACGACCGACCTATCTACAGCTTGCGACGCAAGGTTCAACTTATCTATCGTATGCGCGGTAAAATCATGAAACTCTCTACTAGAGGTACCTCTAATTCTAAGTTTTACTCGCGAAGAATCGTTGTCTATCACCTCGTGACCACCTACTCCTTCGAAGGAGAGGGTTTCCCGTTTACCGGGATGCGAAACTTGCAAAGCTATATCCTTCTGGATTAACGATAGCGTCGCGCCTTCGTCCATCAAAGCGTATGTAGAGATGGTACCTTTTGAACCCTTTAGCTCTACCGGAATTATTTTTAAATACGCTTGAGACTGGTTCGAGTAGTTAACCGAACTAACTTGCTCTTTAGTCGCTACGGTCTTTTCTTTACGCTCTAAGCTCTTTTTCCTGCCATGCAATAAAGCATGGTGGGATGCCTCGCATTCTCCCTTCCCACATGGGTTATATTTGCATTTATTGTATGAGGATTTATGCAAGTCACCTAAACACCGGAAACAGAGCTTATAGCGTTTTAAAACGTCCCATCTATCGTTAACGCTCAGCTTAATAAAGTCAGCACAACTTGCTACAGGATGATTGCCTGCGCAAACTGCACACTTACTTTTCTGACTGTTATTAGCAGAGACGTTATTCCTATTTTCCTGTGGTTTAAACTTCCTATCATTATTACGCCTAGACTTGAAGCCGCCTCGCGTTGTGCGCTTGTTTGCCGTTGCAACATAATGTTGCTCCGAATCGGCTTCACTATCAGAATCATTTGATATAGGTAGAGTTTTCCTATCCTGCCTATGTGACGCAGACGCGCGAGAGTCGTGACTTGATACGGAATTGTCATCGTAGAAATCACTAGCTCCCTCATCGTCGGACGACACCGAGCTCTCCCTATACCTATGCCGTGAATTAATGTTATTCACCCTACGTGAGCGCACACCCGACTTGATCTTGGATTGTTCGTACGCGAACATACAGTTAAAGTTCTCACTCAAGTCCTTCAAAAATCTTGACAATGATAAGAGTTCCGGCACATCATCAGCGTTGTTCTTGTACCTATACCACTCAAATCTAACTATATTATTCATTTTTTCTACTATACGGCTAACTAATTCAGGAGCGTATAGGTACTGTGGCTTATTCAGGGCTTTAATAGAGGCTACTACATTACACACACGATTGCTGAATTCAGAAATGTTCCGACTATCATCGCTCAATCGCGGCATCCGCTTGACATTCTGAATTTCAGACAAAATAATTACGTCTGGCTTGCCGAAAGCTCTATCTAAAGCGGCGATTACTTCGTAAGGATTACTGCATGTGTGTAACATAGACCTTACTGACTCACGTGCCTGTCCCTTGACTGCCTTCCGAAGGCGTCCCATATTAGCTATGTCGGAGAACGAACTCTCCGTATCTAAATAAACACGTTTAAATGCAATCCAATCCGAGGGATTGCCGTCAAAAAAGGGCAAGTCACCTATATATTTGCCCGAGGTGAATTGCTGTGGCATGGGTGAAACGTGGTTGTCAGTCCTATTCATACTGATGGCTTGCACTATAGCGTCGCGTAGAGCGCTAATTTCCCCAGCCGTATTGTTTGGGCTGTGGTTCCTATCTATACCCTTGGTTTCTTGGGGTCTATGCTGTGGTGGCCTACTGCTACCTGGCTGTCCCAGAGTGGGAGAGGCGTTAGCTACGTTTCTACCATGCGTGGCTTCGTTGGGCAAACAAAAAGGGTTGGGCGGCGGCGCTCTTATAACCGAATGTTGACTTTCAGCTAACAACAATTCGTACCTAGAAGCGGCATAAGCGACGGCTGCCCTGGCTTGCTCCAACTGCGACGCGCGGAGTTCCGACTCCGCACGTAGTCTAACTAACCTATTGTCTTCAGCTCTTACGGCGTCATAATCAGTGGCGTCAATGACCCTAGGTGGCGTTTGTGCCCGCTCACCTTCTACTGAACCGGTTCTCGAACCACTACGCGGATTTACAACTTGATCGACAACGCCCGCGTGAACTACGTTGCCTACATTCGCGCCTAAACTGTTGGCGTCTAAAATATTTGCGCCCAAAGGGTTGGCGTCTTGTAGGTTCGCGCCTAAACTATCGGCGTCTAAAATTTTACCGTTATTGGCTAGAACGGGGTTCTCATCCTCACCGCTGTCTGACTCCTGCCTACTCCTCGACCTCGTTACTCGACCCTCCCCCTTACCTGTCATCCTAACCTTACCCCCCTAACACTAACAGTCCCTACCTGCCTAGCACTAACAGGCCCTATCTGCTCGCTCGGCGTACTACCGTATTGATGCCGATTGAGAATGGGAACGTAGGGAGGAAGGAGGTGATAGGTACCGTCTGGCAGAGGACCACTGTGCGATGTAGGTGCTCGGGACGTGGTGGAACGCCACGCCCTTCAGCTTGCCAACCTGTGGCCAAACATCGCAAAGTATCAATACCAGCAAACGGCCGAGTTATAAAGACGCTCTGAAAAGAGCGCTGCAGTAACCACTCGGTATACCGCACTAAGACGTGTTATGAGCTCTGGTTGACACCGTTAGGCCAGAGCCACGCCACCTACCAGATTACAACGGGGATTGACATATACCCGGTTCTGATAGGATTTACTGATGCTCGATGACCACGACGACTTGACGCTTCGATTTCGAAGTCTTCCTCGCTGGTGTGTCTTCCTCGCTGGTACGCCTTTTCTTGCTTCTTTATCCCTGTTGAGGGCTTTTCGGTCTTGAGGCTTCGTTATCCCTTTTGAGGGCTTTTCGGTCTTGAGGCTTCTTTATTCGTTAACCCTGTTGAGGGCTCTTCGTGCTTGAGCCTTCGTTATCCCTATTGAGGGCTCTTCTTGTTTCTGCTTTCTTTCTTCATTAACCCTGTTGAGGGCTTTTCTTGCTTGAGAGTTCTTTGTTCTTATTTCCTGGCAGCTTCTTCGTACGGCGCAGATTGTTCGAAGTTCACTTTCTTTAAGGCCAATCCAACAGCTTGATTGTTAGAAAGGAATCTTCTTTAAGGCCAATCTGTTCGCGCTGAACTGCTTGCTTCAAATGGCAGCTTCTCGTACGATGCTTGAAGATTGTTAGAGGATGTCTTCTTTAAAAGGGCCAATCTAATGCTTGATTGATAGAAGAATCTTCTTTAAAGCCAAATCTTCTGCTTGAACTGCTTGCTTCGTCAGGGATCCGGCTCTCGAAGGACCATTGAACGCCGCGGTGCCCCGTAGTTACATCACGGGAAGAGGGTTGCGACGTCTGGTGCCTGGCTTCAATAGCCTCGGACTAAGTGGGCTGACCTAGCGAGGTCGCTAGTCCGAACCGCGAAGTAGGTCGACGCGCCCACAAATTAGCATGTGTGGCCGTCGACTGTTTACTGCAGCAGCGGAGGCACGGTGCGAGCGTGACGGGAGCTCAGTTGTCGTCGCGCTCACACACAAGCGGGATCCACAGGCGGAAATAAAACTCCGATACTCTTGAGAAAGCTTGATGGCACGGCTGGTTGGTTGGAGCGAGATGGGTATATGTTGCTCTAGTGATAGTCGAGCTTGTTATGAGAACATTTTGCTTATACTCCACCTCATATATAAACCTTCCAACATTACCATAAAGTGAAACATCTTTATTTCAAATAAACAATCATTTCTTTACACAAATTCGTCTTAGGTTTTTAGCGTTTGCATTCCAGTACCGTCTTAATCTAGGTAAACCTAGGTCTTAAATTATGTTAATCTTGTACAGAATTACTTAGTGCATAATTGTTAATAGGCTAAATGAATACATTGCAAATAGTTTAGGCGAAATACCTATCTAAACACTGAACCTTTGTAGTTTTATATAAATTAATACTTTTGATTCCTTTGTTATATCTAACAGAGGTCGTAAGCACTATTCTCAGTTATTTCATTAGATTAATATAACACTGTAGATTATTGATGTAGTAAAGTTTACTGTATTAAGCTTAAGGCTTGTCTAATATTTATGAATTATGAGCATAGTGCAAGCGAAAACTACCATAATATGAGCTATGCAAAGGAAATGATTATAATACATGTTTCTAATTAGCTTGAAGAGCTTTACCTACCGTGGCATAGTGCCGCTTATGCAAATTTACTACAGAAAAGGAGGCAAGTTATTAACTTTACTATCAAGCTTGTATGTAAACAACTCATGTATCTAGAATATAATTATGGTTACAAAATTAATGCAATTATATGCAGATTCTACTGAATATAAAGAAAAGCTTGCTAGAAGCTAGTGAAAGCTCTTACGGTTAAAACTTATGCTAAATCCTTAACTACGTTCGGCGCATTGCCGTTTTAAGCAGAATTAATTACGGATAAGCAAAGGTTGTTTTGTGATTCTACATGAATGTAAATTAAGTAAATTTAGAAAATATGGAAACAACCTTGTATGAAAACTAAATGAACCCAGCTTTGGTTATGTGACTGAAAGCTTTGCAAAGCGCACTCTGAAAGCTTTGCAGCCACCGGCTTTTCAGGCGGCCAGGCCAAAGTCACAATCAATGAGGAATATTTGAATCATGAGGCACACCTACCAAAGGTGTGACCTCTATAAATGGTACAACTTGGTCTACCTATTTATGTTTGGAGCTTAAAGCTCTTAACGGAGGCTTTTACCTACACGTTATTGTCAAGTCCGGGTATATTTGGATGGTTAGTAAACTAAACCAATCCGCTCATATAAGATGTTAACTGTAGGAGAAAGTATCTTGACATAAGTCTGAAACCTATGAACCAAAGAGAGCTGTTAAGATGGTAAAATAAAGAGTCAAAGCTATGTATTTGTCTTACAGACGGCTGCCTTGAACAGTCTCCCCCTAATACGTAAGCACAAGAAATATGCTAACCAAGGTAGCTTAATCGAACAAATATGAGTATAAATTTGTCAATCCAAATTTCGTTCTCACCTTTACAATACATGCGTGTACATCAACTTTCAGGTACTACTGAAACGCGCGCTGCAGTCATATTTACGTATCGATTAAAAACGAAATAAAATATCGCGCGCCGCGCTTACTACTTATTTTTCGTATTGTAGGTGGATCGAAATACTCCCATTCAAATCTACCCACCATACATTTTATGATTAGAACGAGACACAAGATAACAAGCGCCTGCTCGCTCAGTGCTCTTTTTAAATGTAGGTGGATTGAAACAGTCCCATTCACATCTACCCACCACATGTTTTATAATTAAAACGAGATGCATAATATCGAGCGCCTGCTTGCTCAATACGCTTTTTTCTTATGTGGGCGGATCGAAATGTTTCCATTCACATTTACCCACTACATGTGTTTATAATAGTAGATGGGAATAAGACTACGAAATTTACTAAATAATGACTGTCTTGAACAATATGATATGGCAGTGGTGCTATCAATTCTTATTAGAATCTCGCAATTTTGGTATTTATTTGCTAAGCATTTAAGCCCAAAATATGCAGCTTTTAATTCCAAGTAATTTATATGATATTTTTGTTCATCTAAAGTCCATGACCCCGACACCTTATTATCATTACTGACCCCCCCCCACCCGGAACGGGAGGCGTCTGTAAAAAGCTCTAGGGAGTAATTTTGCTGTCTAATAGGGTTACCGGGACTGTCTAGCTTGTGGAGCCACCAATCTATATCTGGTTGTATACTCTTTGAGATTTTCATTGAGGCATCATAATTTTCGTTATGTAAATTCAGAGCCAGGAATCTTTCCCTTTCTAGCAGTTTTGTGTATAGGATACCGTATTTCATTCCCGGGCATGCCGAATTTAGAAGACCTAGTAGCTGAGCAAATTCTCTTATTTTACATACTTTTTTACTTTTAAAGAGCAGTAGGGATTTTTTGAGAATATCAACCTTATTTGGTGGTAGGGACAGTGTCATATTGGTAGAATTTAGCAAGAATCCTAAATATTTACATTGTTTGCTAGGCTTAAGACAACTTTTTTCTTGGTTAATGGTGAATCCTAGGGATTCTAGAAGTTCACAAATAGTCTGCACATTTTTTTGGCAGGTAGCATAGCTGTCACTAATACATATGATGTCATCTAGATATATAGAGATTGTAATATTACGTTCTCTGAGGTATGATACTACTGGCTTTAGTATTTTAGTAAAGACATATGGGGCGGTACATAATCCATATGGGAGTACATTAAAGGAATATAGCTTTCCTTGAAAGGTGAATCTCAGAAACTTTCTATCCTCCTCAGATATTCTAACCGAGAAATATGCTTCTTTTAAATCGATTGTTGCCATATAACAATCCTGATTTATGAGTTTACATACAGTACGGATATCTTCCATTTTAAAGTGTTCTGTTTTAATAAATTTGTTAAGACTTTGTAAATTTAGGATGAATCTAAAGGTTCCATTTTGTTTCGGTGTGAGAAATATTGAGGAGAGATATTGATCATTTTGGGAATCGCATTCAGAGATTGCACCTATGTCTAGTAATTTCTGTATTTCCTTTTTCAAATTCTTTGTTTCATCTTTAGAATGTTTTCTGGATTCAATTTCACATCTCACAGGTATTGAGTCTGTGAATGGGATTTTATAACCTAAAATCCAAGAAAGTATAGTTTTGTCATTTGTTAAGCACTGCCAGTTATTATAAAAGTAGAAGATTCTACCTGTCTGTACCTCGCTAGTTAACGACGACGCGTTGGGCGTGGTTGGTGCTTGTAGTTCCAGTTCTTCTTGGTCTGGTTCTTCGGCCCGCCTCTGGGTCTGTTGTCCTGATGAGGTGATCGCTGAGACGGGCTTTTCCAGTTTAAATTCTTTGTTTGTGGTGTAAATTTTACAGGTGGTTTCTTAGGAATATTAATTTTTAGTTGAGAACTAGATCTCTCTACTGCTTTTGCTGTCTTAAGGCGTTCGCCTAGATTTTCTCCAAATAAATATGTACCAATCGGTACATCTATGACAGCCTGTTTCACACAATTTTGGAGTGAAGTCAGGATGAAATGTCTTCGTGTGAGTGCATCGTAATGGTTCATGTTGCATAAGACCTTTCCTGAATCATTGATGCTTTCAATTAATTTAATGCTATTAATATTGCCCTTCATAACCTCTGTTAGCATGGCTCCGAGACATGAGAGGACTTTACCTGTTAGATTCTGGCGATATTCAAACTTCTTGTCTCGCTTCAAAACATTTTCCGAGATTGCCGCTACAATCTCTGTGTTTAGTTTAGGGGCTGTGGCCATAGGGAAGTTACCTGGTGTTTGATACTTCTTAAGCAGTGTTGTCAGGGTCTCTTTCTTTATACCGTTAATAATCATATGTGTCCATCTGTCAGCAATCTCCTTTCGGATGTCCTTCCCTTTCTCCTCTTGCTCAATGCCTTCTTCCCCCAGTGCTAACAGGAACTCTTCGGGTAAAGCCTCTGTAATTTAGCATTAAAATAATTTTTAGATAAAAACTATAATGGCAATAATATTATGGAAATGTCTGTTTAGTGTATATCTCAAGATAGAGAATAATTTAGGTATTTCTATAATTCAAACCAGGGTCTCTGTCTGCCCTCTTGTGACAGCTCTATAAAATATGGACCATATTATGGTGAATTTTAGTGAACATGAACCGTTTGTGTGCTAAAGACACTATGCATCGGGGTCTCTGTCTGTCCTCTCGTGACAGCTCTATAAAAGTATGGACCATTATTGTTGTGAAATATTTAAAAACACACTTGTTCTGTTTGCCCTCGCGTGACAACTCTAAAAATGTTGGTGAACATCATAAAGACAGTATTACATAACCCACCTGATTCTAAATTGCTGCACTCAGGTTGTAATTCTGTGCCTGGCGATTCTAAATTGCTGCCACCAGGTTGGAGTTCTATGGCTGCGGGCTCTGACTCAGGTTCAGATGTAGCCTCTGCAGTCAATTGTTCAGCAGTAAGTTCAGAAGTAAGTGAACGATCCTGATGTTGTTGCTGGCAAGGAAGCGGTTGTGATGGAGTGACGCTCATGTCTGTCATCTTCGCCAATTTTCTCCTTTTCTTGGATATTCTAGCCTCCAGTTCTCTTATCTTCTCTTCCATTTCCACGCGATCTTCTTTTCTCTTCGTTTTTCCCATAGCTCGACGATTTATATGATCACTTTTCACTTCTAGATAACTTTTAGCCCGATTGGATCGAAAGAGTCGTTAGAAAGAAAATTTTCAAGTGTTTGAGAAAGAGCGCGGAAACACCGGTTAAATAAAAAATAAAGGTTTCATAGACAAGAATCTATCTTGTCCCGACACTTTTACGCGCGACTAAAACAGTCGAAAAGTAAATAAATAATATAACCTATAATATTAGGTACTGAAATACTTAAGCATCACACACATGTTCAACATATTAAAAACATCGAAGAAACATACCTGTTGGGTCGCTAGCATTATTATTTACTTAAACATCAACAAAACAAACCGGCTATCGAAGTTGACGTTGACAGCTATTCTTACCGATCTTGTAGTTTTCCAGCGTATGTATTATTTTAAACGCATTATGCACAAAATAGGATGTCTTGTATCCCATTTTCTTTGATAAATCCGCGATAAAATCTGGATTTTGAGACAAAAATAAAGGAACGACGTGAAGTCTTTTTGGCACAAAAAACCATAGTGAATATAGAGGAGCGACATAAACACATCACGAGGAATGGACGCGTTCAAGTTTTTGATGTGCTTTATAAATTGTGAAGTCAAGCGCAACATTCCATGCTGCTGCATAGTATTCCATGATGGTGAAAGAGTAAAATGTACTATTGGCATAATCTGGAATACTGACTACTATTATTTCTTACCTATTGTACTCCAAGGCAGGTTGGTGTAGGCATGACGACTTGACGACGAGTAACCACTGAGTCACAACAGTATAAAAGGGGTGACGTCGACACGCTGGCGGTTAGGTTAGGTTAAAATAACGTCTGTGTGAAAAAATATTATATCTTACAAAACATTTTACCAATAATACTTATATCCAGTATACATTATATCCATTTAACGTTATATCAAAAATGTATGATACTATTTGAACATTATACGCCATAAAATTATAATTATACTGATTGTTGTTACACCAAAGTTTATTAGGTATGTCCCTTGAGTGATTATATTCAATGAAATTATATTTAATGTTGTTATATCCAGTGAAAATATATCAAAAGTTGTTATACCAGTCATTACACACCCGCTGAAATCATGCACAGGCAGAACAGACCAAAAATAATGAATCTGTTGCACGGCAAAAATGTGTTTAACAAGTGTATAAAACGGTTGACCTGAAGAAATAAATTGACTACGGGGTAAACACAAGTTATCCACTTGGCTCCTGGACAAGTGCTTCTATAGCGTAAAAACCGTAAAAAGTTATGTAAATCAAAGGTGACATAGAATTTGTAATTTTGACATATTTAATAATTAGTTATTAATAAGGCCTGCAACACACTGGTGGCCTGCAGTAGCGGGCAATAGTAAATATGGCAGCCAATGACAAGTTTACCGTGGTCCGCCGCTGCCGCCGCGCCAGTGTGGTGTGGGCTCATTCATAGCTTTCGTGTCTAATAAAGCATTAAAGTTTGAAATCTTGTACGATTCTATTAAATACTCCAGGAAAAGCGGCCAAATGCGTGTCGCGCCACGCGCAGGGTAGGGTTCCGTAGTTGCCCGTCTGTCACAGAATGCGGACTTAAAAGGGGCTTTTGGGGTTTTTATTATAGCTTACCCTCGTAAATATGATTATTTTTATAACACACCAATGTATAGGGTCGTTTCGCCGGTTACGCGACCACGTTCGGTTAGCGACCACCTGAAGGACAAAGTTTTTTCTATTGAAGATAAGGTGCCGTGAAAAAGCAACTCTACCGTCCACGGTAAAAGGTTCAAATTCCAATGACAATGTATATGCTCCCGAAATTAGAAGAAAGTGCATTTCTTACCAGCTAACTAGTTATGTCTACTACTCGTTAACTAGTTATGTCTACTTAACTGTGATAGTTTTCCTTTTAAATTCATTATATATTACTGCCACGAATTTTTTCTCGTCCCCAGTAGTAGCCATTTAACCGGCAGGGGGCGGGGGGACACATGACTCGAACAAAAATTAGGGCTTTAAATCCCATTATCTCGTAAACGCATAACCAAGTTGAAAAATAGTCTTAGAAAACCCATAATATTTTTGAACAAGCTAGCCAACGATACTCCACTCTATAGGTTTAACGAGAAAAAAAAATACATCACCAATTTACATGTAGAGGAGGTACCCTAAAAAAAGATATTTTTCAGTATTTTATGCTACTGTTTTGTCGGCGTGATTGGTTTATATACCCACGCCGAATTGCAGTTTTCTAGTTTTAAGTGTTACTGAGCTAAGCCGAAGACGGACAGACAGACAGACGGACGGACATGGCGAAACTATTGTTGACTACGGAACCCTAAAAATACGGTTTTAAAAAACATTAATTTATAATAGTGTTTTTTTTTTGTTCAGTGATTTTAAAATGTTATTCCAAGATGATTCAAGAATCTGACAAATATTCCATCCGGAAGTAAGTATATAGATTTAAATGAAGCATGCATTGTCTTTTTTGTATGATCTTGAATATTATAGAGCAAATGTAAATGAACAAAAAGAAAGACAAATGAATAAATAAATAAATATTTGGGGGGACAATTTTACACAAATCGACCTAGTCCCAAACTAAGCAAAGCTTGTACTATGGGTACTAGACGACGATATATAAATAACATACCTACATGTCCTACATAGATAAATAAATAGTTAAATACATGGAAAACATGTATGACTCAGGAACTAATATTCATGCTTATCATACAAATAAATGCCCTTACCGGGATTCGATCCCGGGACCTCCGGCATCGTAGGCAGGGTCACTACCGACTAGGCTAGACAAACATATTTATTAATATTTTTTCTGACTAGCTGACTGACTGACTAGCTAGTTAATTTATTTCTTTTTTGATCTCAACATTTTTGTCTATTGTCACTGGGTAACTATTCAATTGAAAATATATATCCGTTACACGGAAAAAATAAGCTATTATAAATTATTTCCGAAATAGTCATTTTTTCCATACAAGTTGTCAGTTCATTGGCTGGACTACTAATATAATCCAAGGGGTCGGCCTCCAAGTACTACATAGCTTAACGAATGGAGTATCCTGAGCGTGCCCAGACCCCTGCTCCGAGCAAGACCTTCGTAACAATCGTGACGCAAGAAACTGGCTTTAAACATTGCCAGAAAGGCGATCAAAAAAAAAATAGGAATACGAGAAGATTATGATCTCCAAAAATACTAATCCGATTGCAAATCAATCCAGCAATCTTTCACCGATATTTCGAATTGCATATATTTTTTTTAATGATACCTTAAACCTATTTTGTTTTTTTCCGGTTTCTTACAATTACTGCCGTCGTATCCTGTTCTCTACTGAAAGTATCAAAATGTCCACGACACGACACTGTACAATCAATTTATGACAATGTGGTGAGCTGAGAGCATGTTAAGGGAGAAATAATGTGATCACATGATGTCTTATTGTCACCCGACGTGGTGTTTTTCCTTCCTGCAAGCGTATTAACATTTAATAAGGCGAGCAGCTGCGAGTTTGGTGAGACAAGAATGTGGTGAGTTGAGAAACTGGCGAGACGAGAATGTGGTAAGCTAAGAATGTGGTGAGACCAGAATATCGTAAGCTAAGAGTGTGGTGAGACAAGAATGTGGTAAGCTAAGAATGTGGTGAGTAGCGATGAAAATTACATTAAAGATACATATGTATCTTTCAAAGGCCCTGTATTTTTCAATAAAATACAGTATGTTTCCTTGCGGATCTTCGATTGTATCTTTCACAAGTTTAAGTTTTTTACGTATAAAATACATTGTATTTTTCGCATTATTATATTATATTATGAATAGTGACTCGGAATGTATTGGCTCTCATACAAACAGGTGACTTTTCATTCCGATCAGACTACCTATTTCGATATCAGTTAATTAAAGAGGCTGAAATTATCAATTATGACGAAATACTTATAAATTTGAATATAATCTATGCTCTATGTGACGTGATTTAATCAAGTCAATAGTAAATAAATAATAGTCGACCTTAAACATGTAAAATACACAGTTTAAAACAGGTATTATACGTGTATGGTTGTATTTGTCAGACAAACGTCAGTTTTGTCTTTTTCGAAAGTTACCTAGATGTTTAGTTTAGTTTAGTTTACTTTATTTTATCTCAGTATACAAATTTCACATAACACTACATTTGCTTATGCTACTCGTCATATAGTGATCGTTATAAATAGTCATAATAACTTAAAAATGTGGAATATTTAATAAACAATGTTCACCGTATATACAAAATATATAGCTGCATTTAAAATAATGTAATAATATTAATAGATGTTGCAAAGAATTAAAACCAACAATGTTGTACCTGGGTGCAGGTACCAATCATAACATGTCACAAGTTAATAATCGAAAATAAAAATGAAAATGTGGTACCCATGAAGTACCTATCAAGTATATAAATTTACAATGATGTCAAGTCAAAAACAAATAATAGCAATCAAAAATGAAAATAAATAAACAGGTAATAAATACAGACAAATCAAAATAATTAAAAAAAAAATTTTTTTTTCAAACCAGTTCTCAATTTATTTAACAATTTTGATGTACTCGTCTACCGAGTAAAATGACTTTTCCAACAAAAGGTTCTTCAATCTGCGTTTAAATGTCACCTCGCATGTTTCACTCTTTATGTCAGCGGGAAGGTGCTCGTAGTATGTCGGCCCGATAACCCGTGCGTTTTTGGCGTGAAGTGCCGTGCGACGCGATGTATTTTATAGGAAAGATTCAAAGTTTCGAAAGAAACAACATGAATCTTTCGCCATTTTCATCGCTAGTGGTGAGATGAGAATGTGGTAAGCTAAGAATGTGGTGAGACAAGAGTGTGGTGAGTTGAGAAACTGGTGAGACGAGAATGTGGTAAGCTAAGAATGTGGTGAAACGAGAATGTGGTAAGCTAAGAATGTGTGAGACGAGAATGTGGTAAGCTAAGAATGTGGTGAGATGAGAATGCACGAATGTGGTAAGCTGAGAATCTGGGGAGATGAGATTTTGAAAGTATAGAGCATCTGGACCATATATTATGGAACTTAAACATTGAAACAACGGCATCTCAGGAAAGATGCATATAAACTCCCGTTACCGTTCAGATTGCTTTATTGTCTTCAGCTAGAACTACCCACATTTCTCATTTTCAATTTTAGACTTGTGCTGCATTCGGAACGGATGCAAGACGTTGTTTGTATGGATTTGACGGTGGCCAACAATCATACGGTCTTCCTGATGGTAAGCGGAAACCGTAGCCTATAGCCGGTTGATTCCAGAGGGATCAAACGCGCGTTGCCGATCCTGTCTTGATTTATTGAACCTTTATTGAATTTGGGAGACAAATTTCATCAAACTCCCCGTGAATTCGAGGTTAGAAAATATCGAATGCATTATCAGGTTAACAACTGGTGATGAACATATAAGTAGGCTACGCGGGTATATGACATTGTGTCTCGTTCCCACTTATGTGTAATAGTCTACTCATGTGTGTGTAAGTGCATACATAACCTTACTCTACTCGTTTGTAACGAACGAACGAATTGAAAAGGCCATTGAATATAAATCTTGTAAAAAGAAAGCATATCTGTAGTACTCCCTTAGGCACTATATCTAGGTATTCACTGGCTCGATACCACACCAATGTCGGGCAGACGTCCACTTCCAACCGTGGCTAACACCTCACTGCCTACCCACATCCGTGTGCTCGAGACAGCGCTATAGCTGTCAAATATAGACAAACACTACATCCCTTCTTTAGTACAATTTATTTATTTTAATCAACCTCATCAATGACATATACAGTTAGATTATTTAATCACTTTGTTCACCCTCGATTGCATCATTGTTCTCATCTTCTAGAACTGCCCATTTGCCTTCAACTTTCTTTAGATGTAGAACATTCCGTCTAAGCATTTGGCCTGTTTCTTCGTTCCTGACAACTACGTCTCCACCTTCTGCTTGTTCCACAACATGAGGAGTAGGTTTAAAATTTGGAGTCAACTTATTTCCTTTTTCCATCTCCTTTATATAAACTTTGTCTCCTTCTACTAATTGACTATCTTGAGCACCCCTTCTTCTGTCTCCATATTCTTTTCCCTTCGCTTTTTGAACAGTGTCTCTGTCTCTAACCTCTGAGTCTTCTGTTCCATGGTTTAAATCTTTATATGAAGGAATTTTGTCTCTGTTTTGCCTGTTGTAAAAAAGTTCAGCGGGTGTTTTTCCGGTCACCGAATGTGGAGTGGAATTATACATCATGAGATATTCCCATACACTCTCTTTCGGATCCGTTCGCTCGATTTTACTTATCTTTAATCTTTTTAGCAGGTCTCTATTCTGCCTCTCAACTTCTCCATTCTGTTGAGGCCAGTAGGGAATCGAGTTAAGCAGTGTTATTTCGCACCTTCGGCAATATTCCTTGAATTCTGCGCTAACAAATTGAGGACCGTTATCCGCCGTGATCGTTTTGGGAAAACCTGTGCGGCTGAAAATTTCCTTTAATAGCGTTATAATTTGCGCGCTAGTAGTACTTTTGGTGAATTTTACCTCCTTGTAGCGGCTGTAGTAATCGACCAACACCAGCAAATAGTCGTTGTTTGGCAGCGGACGGATTTCAAAAATTATATTTCAATATAAAACTCAGGATCCTGCATTTTTCTCAGTATTCTGGCTATTTCTTTGACAGGATCCTGAGACCAGGTTTCTGAGAATTTCGGAATAATATTTAAAAATAACGTCTATTTATAACATTCAACCAAAATCAAGCAGCATTAAGCCTTCGTGTAAGCAATTTATACATCAAAATGCTACAATTACCACATGAATTTCGTAATTAAATATCTTACCAGGATTCTGTGAGCTCGACTGATTATGACGCGACTTCCTCCATCAAATGTGCCGGGCAGACTAAGCAACACACTGGGTGCAAAACGATAGGTGGTGTTCTTTGTCTCTTTCGTACCGGCAACGAACTCGGCTAAACGTAAAGGTCGCGCGGCTAATAGAATATTGAATATTCGTTTATTTAACATTGGGCAGGATCCTGATATAAAACTGTTGGGACAACTTCTGGACAAAGTTTTTATAATGTTTTTGTTACAATAAATTAGTAATATGTCACCCAGGTAACAATAATAATAGGATGTCATTTATATTGGTTTAACTTATGGGCTCAATGTAGTAGAAAATAAATAATATTGCACATTAGATTCAATTTTGCTCGTGGGACACTCCAGGATCCTGGGAATTTGACGCTTTGAGTATTTTTTTTCCTAAGATAATATATTAGTATCTAAATTATTTTTAGAGACTAGGTAGATATAGGTATGGTAAACAATATGTTATGAAAATAAACTTGGTTGTAACAATTTTTTCATGACATTTTAGCTGAGCTGTCGAAAATTCCTTACTTTGTAGAACTACCCATATATTTTTCGCTAAACCGAGTAATAGTCAACCAACTTACTCGTAAAATGCCAAATTCCTACAAATTCGGCGGACATAACCGCACTATTTACTTGGCGCGTGTCGATGTATCAACAGATGTACAGACAGGCAACTATGGAACCCTACAGTGGGCGTGGCCCGACACGCATTCGGCGGGTTTTTGAAGACGGTATTAAGTAAATTTTAAGTTCAGTTATAGTACCTAGATTCAGTCTAGGGTGACAATATTAAATTAGAGACCATTGAATTTATTTTATAGATGCAATAGAACACTTATTAGAAACAAATATGTGGAAATCAGTGGAAATGCTACAAATTTAATTGCTATAGAATAATCACTATGGTGAAGTAGCTTGAATTACACAATATACGGTCGCTTTAAAAGCATTTATTAGACGCTTAGTTATTCGCTGACCTACGATTAACTAAATTTGAAGGCAAAAAGGGCAATTTAAAGAAGCGGCATTAATTAAAACCCAATTTATATGACAGGGTTTGCGAACATATCTTTTATTGGTGGATTGGTTATTATAAAATAAAAGCGGTGCATTTTGTATTCGGGTAATCCTTTTTATTACAACTATTATCCACCAAACGTAGGTTTTGATGACATTTTTATGGACCATCCTCTAAGATTGTCGGATATCGTAACATTTTTTTAGGAAGCTGTAAGGTTGTCTCCTGGCTAACGGGACACAACAACAGCAAAAAATCTAGATCTATGCTGGACCCAGATAAAGTATGGACTAGTTTATTAGCATCGTTGAGTGAGCATAGAATTGTTGTTGAAACACTGTTTCTCCCATATTTTTTAACCGTCTGTTCGGTTATCAGTGTTAGGTACCTATATAACTATTATGTATGTTTATGGTTGACTTGATTGTGTATGTTGTTAGTTCTAATTTGGCCACTTACCTACCTACTTGTAATTAAGTTTTGCTATTTATCCGCTACCCAATGGGTTGACCGTCAGAGATCGCTCTTTAGCGATAAGACCGCCTGTTGTTAATCTCTACTTCTATGTTTGTATGAGCTGTGTTTGATTCATGTATTGTTAAAACAATACAAGAAAGCTCGTGACGGGCGTTCAAAGGATATGGTTTTAAATCCAATTTTTACTAGTAATTATCAATGCCATATACTGAGTTACTGAGGCTAACTCAATACGGCATACCAAAAATACACATATAGCAATTTAGGTATTAACTAATAAGTAGGTATTATGAGTGGTCGTGAAACTACGGGAAACAAACGATAGCGCCATCTAACTGACGCCCAGCGCCATCTCTCAGCGGCTGGTGGTAACGACTAGTGGGTCTGTGACCAGTACAATTCGTGAGACAGTTTCTTTTTTAATTAAAAACATGAAACTTTATCGACAACAAACTATATAATTATCGAACCTGCACGGCCATCATGAGACGGCCGCGACATACTCTCGATTTTTCTCGCAATATCCGTCTCTGTCTTATTAGAACACTTAGAACAAGAGGTATAGTCCGAGACAAATCGAGAGTATGTCCCGGCCGTCCCGTGATAGACGTGCTGCTCACAAAATTTCACAAGAATTGGTTAAGGAATAAGACCGTAAAGGAGAACAACCGGATAGCGGGACATCGGAATTTTTACCCAAGCTAAAACTGAGAACTTCGTTCGCTTCATTCGCTCGTTCAACAAGTTGGCTAGGATTTATTGTGTACTTCGTGAACAGTTGAATCGATGATTCAAGGCTGAAGTTGACATAGGAATGATGACTTTTCGTGCTTTTCGACTTCGTTTACTATAAAGTTCAAACCTCGATCAGTCCCGGAAAGCAAAATATTTCAGCCTTATAGTAAAAGTTTCTTAATTCGCAACTAAAAAAATATATCATTAATATTTGGGGAATACATTGAAGGCAATTTGTAAATATGCTAATGGGCTTCGCTTACAAATGTACAATGACGTCTAATTCGAAAACCGTTTCGAGGGATAGAGCCTAACAACAAGTATTTCTAATTGTGGTTCAAAAATACATTCATTGTAGCTATATTTTAACAAATGTTTGTTTGACCTTAGTTTGACCTTATAGACACTATGATTCAGATTCAGAATTTTATTCATAAAACACATTGTAGTTGGCATTGGTATTGGCATTGAAGTTAATATAACTTGTGTCAAAAAAGAAATAAAGTAGAAAGTCTACATCAGGGGTTCCCAAACTTTTTTTAGGCACGCCCCCCTGCTGCCTA
The DNA here is from genome assembly GCA_945867215.1 of Epinotia demarniana. NCBI lineage: Eukaryota > Metazoa > Arthropoda > Insecta > Lepidoptera > Tortricidae > Epinotia > Epinotia demarniana. The sequence continues at coordinate 14,157,386 of OX244283.1, forward strand.
AAATGAAGTTCCCACGCCCCCTTCGCTTCGATGCAAGGAAACGGAAGTGAATGGGTTAGCTAGCCAATCAGCGTTGCCGTTAGTGCCACGGCTTTTAGGAGTAGGAGTCTAGGGTCAGTTGAGTACCTAATCCCAAGGATCGGCAAGGCACTAGTTTTTGCGAAAGGATTTCCCGAGTCCCCGCGCCCCCCTTAAAATGTGGTCGGGCGCGCCCCCCACTTTGAAAACTTTGAAAACCCCTGCTCTACATTGTCTTTGACATGGGCCTCTCAGTCAACATGAACCTAGAATATCATGGACGGGCTGTACATGTTATCACAGTGAGGGATGGAAAAGCTCTTATGTAGCTTAATTAAGAACTCGTCTTAAAATGGCTGATGCCTTGCCATAAACAACCTACTAAATTTGGACGGGTAATGGTGTGTGTGTCACAATTTCATACTAAATCAGTTGTGGCAAACAAAAAAAAAGGGAATTATGACAAGGACAATGAAAATAACGTCTGGCAGCCTGCTTAAAGAAACCATACATGGTGCTAATTTCCATGTCGTGGTGCAGGCTGAGGTTAGATTGGTACCACGGGGCACCAGTCGCCCTACGGAGAAAACGACGCGATGACATAGGCACGTGAGCAAATGCTACACTTGCATATGTCATGATTGGACGAACACAAGTCTTGTAGAGTGTCGGCTTATTCCTAAGTGACATTTTACTAAACTTGTTGATCATCGGCCCTAGCCTTCCTAGTAAGAACAACGCGCGGTTGCGTACCCTACGGATGTGGCTACGGAAAGTCAGTCTCCTGTCGAGGGTCACTCCAAGACAGGGGAGGGGTCGGTCAAACATCTGGATCGGAGCCACCCGCCTTTCTGTACTATGTACTGTACCGAAATGCCGGGCGGGCGGGGGTATTCATACCGTGCGCCTGTGGAGTTTATTTCCCTAGTGAATGTGTATATCCTGAGCCAGCCACGACATCCCTTTATTAATCAAATCAATCTTATAATTAATTACAATTATCATTCTTAGGTGGTATCAATAAAGAATAAGTAACAACAATAAAGAATAGAAATAAAAGAAAATACAATAAAATTATGCGAATAGACTGATTGACTTATTATCTAATACATTATTAACCTATCTTATACCTAATCTAACTTATACAATAAGTTTACTCAAAATCTTGAGTAACACATATTATATTCAAATAATCATAAGAGTAAGTTAAATGATTCACACAGTACTGAGTTATCCCGTAAGCGTACTTTAGTGTCCGACCGAAGGTTTGGTTACGGTTTCAGCCATTTTCGGCCAAAAAATAATGTTTCGGCCGTAGTTTCGGTTTCGACCATATATCTGCAAACCTTTCGGTTTCAGGAAAAACATGTTTCGGTTGGACACTTAAGCGAACACATTTCCACCACTAAGGGGCTAGTCATGGATTACGTAAGAACAATTTTTGTGAGTGTCAGGATGGCGGGTGTAGGTAGGTACATCAACAAATGGAGCTGCGGTATACGTCAGCAGTAGGACTACTACTTTAAACGAGGTATCTTGCATCTCTTTTTGTAAATTTATGTATTTGTAACTACATTTTAATTAAAAAATGTTATTTTTATTAACAGAGTCATCATTCTTGTATATGGTCTGCCATAAGGACCCTTTTCTACTAAACTTTGAACCCAGTTTAAATATAGAAATACTCAACGTACACTAGTGAAGCCTAGCTACAAATACACGTTTATCTGTATATTTTACTATTTTGCTTACAACAAAAAAACGATAATTTTGAAGCATTTTACAAAAACGTCAATATCTCCGTAACTAGAAACTGCCATAAGGACCCTTTTGTCATGGACGGTCACATGTATATAACACTGGTTTATTTATTAAGTATGATTTATTTGTTGCTTTAAGCGGCTGCTTTTTAAGGCGGTTTAATAATATTTGCACTACACCCGTAGAAGTGGCTGGCAGTAACGGCAATAAAATTCTATGTGTTGCTGCCCTAGACGAGCAATGTGCTTGCACAATTCGCCTTTGCACTGGATGTAAGCTACACAAAATGCCACTTTTACGAAAGTATTTTTTTAAGACTAAGATCAAACTAAGGTAGTTAATCGATTCCAACAGCCACACGCACAATGACACGTCGTTGTTATTTTATTCGATTTGCTTTTATCTAAGCATTTGCCAAGTAAAATAGAAGACATTTATTAATTTATAATTTTAAAACGTTTCAAAATATTTTTCTATGACTCGGCAGTATGATGTAGGTACCTAAGTACAATATCACATGTCGAAAATTGAACATAAAAAGTTTATAATGTTAAGTGGCGGGAATGAGCCATTATTTTATTTTTTGCAAATATTTGTTATTTTCTCGCAATCGAAGCGAAAAGCGGTGTGTTATAACTCGGGCATAAATAAACGACGGGTATAAATACTTTTAGCCAAGATATATAATTTGTAGAGTGCGGCTAGTAAAGTTAGGCCGCGTGGAGTAGGAAACTTAGGGCTACTTTATACATAATAATAGCATGTATAGATTATAAAGGACAACCTTTCTGCCGTCAATCCAACTGTTTTTTTCAGAACCACCTTTCTGCCGTCAATTCAACTATGTTCTTTTCAGAACAACCTTTCTGCCGTCAATCAAACTGTTCTTTTCAGAACAACCTTTCTGCCGTCAATCAAACTGTTCTTTTCAGAACAACCTTTCTGCCGTCAATCAAACTGTTCTTTTCAGAACAACCTTTCTGCCGTCAATCAAACTGTTCTTTTCAGAACAACCTTTCTGCCGTCAATCAAACTGTTCTTTTCAGAACAACCTTTCTGCCGTCAATCAAACTGTTCTTTTCAGAACAACCTTCCTGCCGTCAATCAAACTGTTCTTTTCAGAACAACCTTTCTGCCGTCAATCAAACTGTTCTTTTCAGAACAACCCTTCTGCTGTCAATCCAAGTGTTCTTTTCAGAACAACCTTTCTGCTGTCAGTCCAATTGTTCTTTTTAGAACAACTTTCTGCTGTCAATCCAACTGTTCTTTTGAGAACAACCTTTCTGCTGTCAATCCAACTGTTCTTTTCAGAACAACCTTTCTGCTGTCAGTCCAATTGTTCTTTTTAGAACAACCTTTCTGCTGTCAATCCAACTGTTTCTTCAGAACAACCTTACTGCTGTCAACCCAACTGTTTTTTTTTTCAAAACAACTTTACTGCTGTCAATACATCTGTTCTTTTCAGAAAAAAAAATCTGCCGTTCATCTCATCGAAGCAGATGTCTCAATACAATTGTTCTTTTCAGAACAACCTTTCAGCTGTCAATCCAACTGTTGTTTCAGAACGATATATTTGCTGTAAATCTCATCCAAGCAGTTTACTAACACGAAGATGTCGGCGACCACAGGAGACACCGGAGACGGAAACACATGGAAGACTTTGAAGAGGAGGACCAGCTTAGAGAGCACTCACATTGGCCCGTCCGACCGATGATATTCAAAAGATACGTATATTATACTTTTACTATATAACCTTAAAAAAAATATGTTTTTGCTTCCTCAGACTTTCTTAAAAACTTTACTTACTTAAACTATAAACCGAAGCCGGATCCGGTCGTAGGGATGCCTCGGCGGAAAGTTTTTAGTAGTTCTCAGTAGGGCGAAGTGGTTAGTTAGTCGCCCTACTCTGTGTCCTGCCATGATTGCGAGACGCACGTCGCAGCCGCTCCAGTCGCTGTGGGTCTGTAGTAGATGTGCACGTGCAGCCGCAGAACTCACTCCACGGCCGTGGGTAAGTCTTCTTGCAATTCCTCACCTTATTGTCACTCACCGGCCCAGCCGACTAAATCGCCCAGCAGACACATGCCCCCAACAGGGCGACTCACCTCACCGACATCGCTCAGCCACACGCCGTATATTGCGGTCGCCCACCGTATGATCGGCGACCACACGTGCTGCACCGGCCGCCCCGCGGGCTACTTCGCCGGTCCTGTCGAAATCACCCAGAGAAACATCATCTATGCCACCACATCACAAAGCGCTCGATTCTCTGTGTAGAATACAATAGTAAAAACTTTATTTCGCAAATAAAGGTACGTTTCTCATCTTGGAATAAATTAGGTATCTTATCTCATCTTTGAGTTTTTATATTTACTCTTTGAAGTTATGTGGGACCTGAGCTCGTACCAATTATTTTTTCTGAACGTATGTACGGAGTGTCATTTGATATCTTACCGTTAGCTTTACGGTGAAGGAAAAACATCGTGAGCAAACCTGCATACATCCAGGAAGAAAACCACCAAACCAGTTAATAGGTGTATGTGAAGTCCCCAACCCGCACTGGGCCAGCGTGGGGACTACTGCCCGTTCCCTCTCATCCATCCAGAGGAGGCCTGTGCCCAGAGCAGTGGGACGTATATAGGCTGTTTTATTATTTTATTATTATTATTAACACCACAAACAACTGCATCAGTGTAATTTTGTACGGATTTGTACGAAAGCGTTTTTATAGATAATGGAACGGAACCCTTCGTACGCGAGTCCGACTCGCACTTGCGCGGTTTTTTTTCATTACCTTTTTTGACCCCTTGCTATTGTAGATCGGAGTTACCTTGACTATTAAATATGAGCTGGGATGGGATATATATCTGATAGGTACCTACTGAAAATTGTACACTATTTAGTTAAGAGCACAGAATAATATGTAATACGTTGTCACGAACTTTTTATTATACGGTCGGCTGACATTTGATAATAATCTTGACTGGTTTGGTTTTTTAGGGTTCAGTACACAAAGGGTAAAACGGGCCCGGACCCTATTACTAAGACTCCGCTGTCCGTTCGTCTGTCTGTCCGTCCGTCTGTCTGTCTGTCTTCTGTCCGTCTGTCTGTCTGTCTATCCGTTTGTCACCAGGCTGTATCTCATAAACCGATATAGTTAGACAGTTGAAATTTTCACAGATGATGTATTTCTGTTGCCTGTTATAGTAAAGTATATAAATTATAAATATTTAAGGGGGCTCCCATACACCAAACGTGATTTTTATGCCGTTTATATAGATGGTACGGAATCCTTCGTGCGCGAGTCCGACTCGCACTTGGACGGTTTTTTATATTAACTTGTCTCTTTAACTCGTTATAGCATGTGAGGGTCACTTCATCATCATCATCGTATCAGCCGAAAGAAGTCCGCTGCTGGCCATAGGCCTTCCCCAAAGAGTGCCAAATAAAAGCTCATATTATATCGTTCGAAAAATATTGTATTCGTGTAGGTAATGCGATCTCGCGATATTTCGAGATTACCCTGATCTCTGAAAACGAATATTGTTTCCTCTTATTATTATATTATTAGTAAGTATACTTACTTGGATCATCTATAGATTATCTTAGATATATCTCGAACCTTCGCGGGAATGGTTCCGATAACGGCTGGACGCGCGACACTAGCGCCAGCCGAGCCGCCTTCATGGTTGAAAAACAAGTGCAAAGTGGCTCACATTGACATATTCTTCACGAAAAAATCATTTCATCGCCCACGAGTCATGCTATTTGTAACCGCAGTCGCAAAGAGAGAGGAGTTATAATATAAGTTTGACGCGTCTGTGAGTCTGTCTGTGGCATCGTAGCTCCTAAACGAATGGACCGATTTTAACGCGGTTTTATTGTCCGAAAGTTGACGTGATCGAGATCGTTCTTAGCTGCGTTTTAACAAAATTGGTTCAGTTCGTTTTGAGATATTGAACTTTGAAATGAAAATGTCAGGGGTTTTTCAACTTTTATAAGTTGGTACATGTAAGGATATGTGTTTAGTAAATTAAAATAAATGTGTAATGTGGGCTATCGCGAGTGAATTTGCCGCTAGAAGCACAAGTGGCTGAAATGTCAAATGAAATCAGAATCCGAAATGTGTGCCTAATATAACAATACACTTTAACAGCTTTGCTTCAAAACCGAACTGGCTATCAGCAAAAAGAATATAACCACTGCGTGTTGGCCAGTGGCGCCAACAAGTGAGCACAAGGACGTCAGCTTTCATTAAGAGAAGACGACAGCAAGAGCGTGGCACCAATATATTTAGCAGATCCCGTGTTCGTATATGGAACACATTCATAGATTCACGCCTATATTCCCAAAAGGGCTAGGCAGCGCACATGAAACTTATGTTCCAGTGCCACTTTTAGCACAAATGTGGGTATAAAAGATCGACAACATGTTATGTAGTATATACAAATACAAATTATTTATTCTGCAAATAGGCCACAAGGGCACTTTAACAAGTCAAAATATATTGGCAGATACACCTACACGTTCTGAACGGAATAGCAAACGTTTTTATTTCTTTTATGATTAACTTACTTTCTGCCGTCAGTCAAAATGTTTTTTCAGAACAACCTTTCTGCTGTCAATCCAACTTTTCTTTTCAGAACAACCCTTCTGCAGTCAATCCAACTTTTCTTTTCAGAACAACCCTTCCGCAGTCAAACCCACTGCTCTTTTCAGAACAACCCTTCTGAACGCCGCGGTGCCCCGTAGTTACATCACGGGAAGAGGGTTGCGACGTCTGGTGCCTGGCTTCAATAGCCTCGGACTAAGTGGGCTGACCTAGCGAGGTCGCTAGTCCGAACCGCGAAGTAGGTCGACGCGCCCACAAATTAGCATGTGTGGCCGTCGACTGTTTACTGCAGCAGCGGAGGCACGGTGCGAGCGTGACGGGAGCTCAGTTGTCGTCGCGCTCACACACAAGCGGGATCCACAGGCGGAAATAAAACTCCGATACTCTTGAGAAAGCTTGATGGCACGGCTGGTTGGTTGGAGCGAGATGGGTATATGTTGCTCTAGTGATAGTCGAGCTTGTTATGAGAACATTTTGCTTTTTTTTTTTTTTTTTTTTTTTTTTTTTTTTTTTTTTTTTTTTTTTTTTTTTTTTTTTTTTTTTTTTTTTTTTTTTTTTTGAACCTGACTGTTGCTATAATAGGACGGACCCAATATAGCGGTCGAACTGCGTGGTTGGAGGGTGGCCTGGGGAAAATCCAGGGGAAGCCTCCGGCACGACCACGCGGGGAAGTTTGTACACTGGAATACTCTAAGAGTTTGCGCTCCAGTGAGATTGGTTGAACGGTATCAACCGAATCTGGGGTGTGAGTGGTATCGAACTACTGGGAGTTTTATCGCTGGTTCACTAAAACCTAGCCTAGCTGAGAAGAGTCCAGCAAGAAACTCAGCTAGGCCCGACTTGCGTCGGACTGACTCTACCCGGTATGCGGCGGTACCGGGACGAAAGCGGACTGTATGTGTCTGTGTTGTCTCGCGGTGGACGTCCCCGCCGGCGGGAACGCTGAAGTGTACGCGATGTGTTGGACGCCGAAAGCGCAGCGTTCCATCTTTCGATGGACGCTGTGATTTCGTCGTCCGGGTCCGTGAGTGTGTGCCTAGGACGCCGGACCGTGCGGCCCCTAATCAGTGAGCGCCGAGTAACGACAGAGGGGGGAGGGATGGGGACGTAGTCAGCAGCCTTCCTAACTAACGGATTCCTATGGTGGGGAGCGTTATCAAAATAACGTCTGGCAGCCTGCTTAAAGAAACCATACATGGTGCTAATCTCCATGTCGTGGTGCAGGCTGAGGTTCGATTGGTACCACGGGGCACCAGTCGCCCTTCGGAGAAAACGATTCTGAATGACCTGAAGCGGCTTGAGCGATGACATAGGCACGTGAGCGAATGCTACACTTGCATATGTCATGATTGGACGAACACAAGTCTTGTAGAGTGTCAGCTTATTCCTAAGTGACATTTTACTAAACTTGTTGATCATCGGCCCTAGCCTTCCTAGCACGAACAACGCGCGGTTGCGTACCCTACGGATGTGGCTACGGAAAGTCAGTCTCCTGTCGAGGGTCACTCCAAGATATTTGGCCTCGTTGACCCAGGGGATGGGTCGGTCAAACATCTGGATCGGAGCCACCCGCCTTTCTGTACTAATGCAGTCCGACGGATGAAAGACTATTGCAGTGCTTTTCTCCGGGTTGACTTCGATACGCCAAAGATTAAACCAACGACCTAGGTCGGAGATTGCCTCTTGGAGGTATCGCCGGATAGTAGCGTACTTACAATGAGTCGTAAAGAGCGCGGTGTCATCCGCAAACAACCCCAGTTGCACCTTAGGGTGCCTGGGAATGTCGTTTGTGAATAACGAGTAGAGAGTGGGAGAGAGCACGGAGCCTTGCGGGACTCCGGCCCGGATGGGGTGTGGGTCCGAATACGTTCCCTCCAGTCGGTATCGAAAGCTTCGGTCACTGAGAAAATCTCGTATTGTGAGTACGAGTCTGTCCGGCATTCCGAGCTGGTATAACTTGTACATTTTGCTTATACTCCACCTCATATATAAACCTTCCAACATTACCATAAAGTGAAACATCTTTATTTCAAATAAACAATCATTTCTTTACACAAATTCGTCTTAGGTTTTTAGCGTTTGCATTCCAGTACCGTCTTAATCTAGGTAAACCTAGGTCTTAAATTATGTTAATCTTGTACAGAATTACTTAGTGCATAATTGTTAATAGGCTAAATGAATACATTGCAAATAGTTTAGGCGAAATACCTATCTAAACACTGAACCTTTGTAGTTTTATATAAATTAATACTTTTGATTCCTTTGTTATATCTAACAGAGGTCGTAAGCACTATTCTCAGTTATTTCATTAGATTAATATAACACTGTAGATTATTGATGTAGTAAAGTTTACTGTATTAAGCTTAAGGCTTGTCTAATATTTATGAATTATGAGCATAGTGCAAGCGAAAACTACCATAATATGAGCTATGCAAAGGAAATGATTATAATACATGTTTCTAATTAGCTTGAAGAGCTTTACCTACCGTGGCATAGTGCCGCTTATGCAAATTTACTACAGAAAAGGAGGCAAGTTATTAACTTTACTATCAAGCTTGTATGTAAACAACTCATGTATCTAGAATATAATTATGGTTACAAAATTAATGCAATTATATGCAGATTCTACTGAATATAAAGAAAAGCTTGCTAGAAGCTAGTGAAAGCTCTTACGGTTAAAACTTATGCTAAATCCTTAACTACGTTCGGCGCATTGCCGTTTTAAGCAGAATTAATTACGGATAAGCAAAGGTTGTTTTGTGATTCTACATGAATGTAAATTAAGTAAATTTAGAAAATATGGAAACAACCTTGTATGAAAACTAAATGAACCCAGCTTTGGTTATGTGACTGAAAGCTTTGCAAAGCGCACTCTGAAAGCTTTGCAGCCACCGGCTTTTCAGGCGGCCAGGCCAAAGTCACAATCAATGAGGAATATTTGAATCATGAGGCACACCTACCAAAGGTGTGACCTCTATAAATGGTACAACTTGGTCTACCTATTTATGTTTGGAGCTTAAAGCTCTTATCGGAGGATTTAACCTACACGTTATTGTCAAGTCCGGGTATATTTGGATGGTTAGTAAACTAAACCAATCCGCTCATATAAGATGTTAACTGTAGGAGAAAGTATCTTGACATAAGTCTGAAACCTATGAACCAAAGAGAGCTGTTAAGATGGTAAAATAAAGAGTCAAAGCTATGTATTTGTCTTACAGACGGCTGCCTTGAACAGTCTCCCCTAATACGTAAGCACAAGAAATATGCTAACCAAGGTAGCTTAATCGAACAAATATGAGTATAAATTTGTCAATCCAAATTTCGTTCTCACCTTTACAATACATGCGTGTACATCAATTTTCAGGTACTACTGAAGCGCGCGCTGCAGTCATATTTACGTATCGATTAAAAACGAAATAAAATATCGCGCGCCGCGCTTACTACTTATTTTTCGTATTGTAGGTGGATCGAAATACTCCCATTCAAATCTACCCACCATACATTTTATGATTAGAACGAGACACAAGATAACAAGCGCCTGCTCGCTCAGTGCTCTTTTTAAATGTAGGTGGATTGAAACAGTCCCATTCACATCTACCCACCACATGTTTTATAATTAAAACGAGATGCATAATATCGAGCGCCTGCTTGCTCAATACGCTTTTTTCTTATGTGGGCGGATCGAAATGTTTCCATTCACATTTACCCACTACATGTGTTTATAATAGTAGATGGGAATAAGACTACGAAATTTACTAAATAATGACTGTCTTGAACAATCTCCCCCCAGTACGCAAGTACAAAAACTAATCAAGACTAGTCGAATCTATCAGTACGAGTCTCGAGGTCGGGCGACGGATGAGTCCAGCTGATGTTCTTACCTCTGTGACACGTACCTTGCCATCAGGTCCAGGATAAACTTTCTCTATACGCCCGCGGGGCCAAATACCTCTAGGCAAAGTGTTGTCCGCTATTAAAACAATATCGCCGGGTTTTAAGTTTGGCGAGTCGGAGGCCCGCTTGCGTGGTAACAAAGTTGGTTTATATTCTATGAGCCACTTCTTCCAGAATCTCTCAGCGAGCTGCTGAACTTCTTGCCAGCTATTTTTAAGAGATTTTTTATCGCTGAAACTACCGAAAGGCATCATGTCATTACCTAACGTACTCTTTACTTGCCTAGAGGCAAAAATTTCAACAGCCACCAACAAACGACTGAGAGCGCGCTGCAATCTGACGAAACGTGAAAAACGCTGCGGATCTGGCAGGTGAGCGAACCTATCCTTGGTGACATTGCCGGCGGTGGCAGTATTAACCGGTTTACGTTCTTCACCGGTGTTAGACGTAGCCTGTACTATCGTTTTAATTTTAGGCCACTTATCTGGAGACTCTAAAATAAACTGAGGGCCTCTAAACCACCGGTGGTTTATATCGAAATCTGATTTTATACCGCGTGTCGCAATGTCCGCAACATTTTCACTGGTCGGTACCCAGTGCCAATCGGATGGTCTCGTAAAAGTCTAATTCGGCTAAGCGATGTGCTACGAACGGTTTAAACGTCCTAGGATCCGAGTTTATCCAAGCGAGTACGGTTCGAGAATCAGTCCAGTAGTAGGACTGGCAGATTTCGTAGTCCGTTTCACGCCGGACCGCGTCTGCCAGTCTGCAAGCTAAGACGGTTGATTGTAATTCAAGTCTAGGTATCGAAATACACTTTAAAGGTGTTACCCTAGCTTTACTACTGACCAGATGTGATGTTTTATTGCCGTCAAAGTCGGTAACTACAATGTATATCGCAGTTGCAAAAGCTTTCTCGCTCGAATCGCAAAAGGCGTGCAGATAAGCTGGTCCTTTCGATCTAGGTATATGCCTAGGTATAGCAAGATCTTGTAATAAGTCCAGACTATCCAACCACTCGCGCCATGCTTTGTTTAGATGTTCGGGTATCGCTTCGTCCCACTGGCAAGACGCCCTCCACAAATCTTGAATTAGCATTTTGCCAAAAATCGTTACTGGTGTCGCCATGCCAGTCGGATCGAAAACGCTAAACACTGCGCTTGTGACCTGTCGTTTCGTAGGTACCCTAAGTCCCTTGACTACGTCTATAGGTGTATTGCGTAGATTCAAGTTGAAACCTAAGCTGTCATTTTGGTGGTTCCACAAAAGTCCTAAGGTACGCTCGTGGTCCGATTTTCCTAATATCGTGGTAGAGTCCTTAGACACATCCTTAACGTTGCACACAGCTCTAGGTTCATTAGATGCCCAGCCACATAGCGTGAACGAGGCCTTTCTGAACACCTTGTCCATGTCGCTAATGGTTTTCTGCGCCTGCTCTACCGTGTCAAATGCGCCCAAAAAATCGTCTACATAGAAGTTACGTTCCGTGAGTCTAGCTACTTCAGGATACGTATCGCGATATTCGTTTGCGTTTTTATTCTTAACATAAATAGCCGTAGCAGGACTCGACGCACTACCAAAAATCAAAGACGTCATTCTATAAGTCTGTGGAGGCGAGTCCCTGCTTTCCCCGCGCCATAAAAATCGTAAACTATCGCGATCCGCTTCTATGACTTTAACCTGAAGGAACATTTGCTTTATGTCCGAAATTACCGCTACACGGCCCTCACGAAATCTTATCAAAACTCCGAAAAGCGATTGAATTAAATCGGGACCAGGTAAAATCGCGTCATTTAGTGCTTTACCGCTTGTTCTACACGCAGCATCAAAAACGACTCTACTTTTTCCTTTTTGGGGGTGAATAACATTAAAATGCGGGAGGTAAAAGGCGCGCGGTGAGTCCGTGATAGAGTCAACTCTTTCAGCGAAACCTTGTTCTATAAGATCATCCATCTGCCTATTATATTCAGCCTTAAGTTCCGGGTCTCTATCTAGTTTTTTCTCTAACGTGTATAAGCGTCGCAATGCGTGAGCTTTATTATCCGGTAGAGTCTCATCATCAGTTTTCCACAATAAACCTGCTTCAAACCTATCCTCGTTAGGTATACGCTTACACGTAGATTCTAGCAACTTAACAGCTCTATCTTCTGGATCGTTAATTTGTTTACGCGGCTCTATGCCCAATGACTCTATACTAAAGTGCTCGCGTATCAAAGCTAGAGCTGGATCTTGATTATCGCAAGTAGGTTTAATGTGATTAACCGCCCCTAACAATTTACGAGGAAGATCGTTAACTCCATGAAGCACCCAACCGAGGTGCGTCAGGGATGCACAGGGTAAAGCTCTACCTGCTTCACATACTTGCCTACTCACTATCAAATGCCATGAGTCTTGACCTATAAGTATAGTGGGTTGTGCTGACTCGTAACACAACTCATCTTCTAAATGCCGTAAATGAGCACATTTACGAACGACCGACCTATCTACAGCTTGCGACGCAAGGTTCAACTTATCTATCGTATGCGCGGTAAAATCATGAAACTCTCTACTAGAGGTACCTCTAATTCTAAGTTTTACTCGCGAAGAATCGTTGTCTATCACCTCGTGACCACCTACTCCTTCGAAGGAGAGGGTTTCCCGTTTACCGGGATGCGAAACTTGCAAAGCTATATCCTTCTGGATTAACGATAGCGTCGCGCCTTCGTCCATCAAAGCGTATGTAGAGATGGTACCTTTTGAACCCTTTAGCTCTACCGGAATTATTTTTAAATACGCTTGAGACTGGTTCGAGTAGTTAACCGAACTAACTTGCTCTTTAGTCGCTACGGTCTTTTCTTTACGCTCTAAGCTCTTTCTCCTGCCATGCAATAAAGCATGGTGGGATGCCTCGCATTCACCCTTCCCACATGGGTTATATTTGCATTTATTGTATGAGGATTTATGCAAGTCACCTAAACACCGGAAACAGAGCTTATAGCGTTTTAAAACGTCCCATCTATCGTTAACGCTCAGCTTAATAAAGTCAGCACAACTTGCTACAGGATGATTGCCTGCGCAAACTGCACACTTACTTTTCTGACTGTTATTAGCAGAGACGTTATTCCTATTTTCCTGTGGTTTAAACTTCCTATCATTATTACGCCTAGACTTGAAGCCGCCTCGCGTTGTGCGCTTGTTTGCCGTTGCAACATAATGTTGCTCCGAATCGGCTTCACTATCAGAATCATTTGATATAGGTAGAGTTTTCCTATCCTGCCTATGTGACGCAGACGCGCGAGAGTCGTGACTTGATACGGAATTGTCATCGTAGAAATCACTAGCTCCCTCATCGTCGGACGACACCGAGCTCTCCCTATACCTATGCCGTGAATTAATGTTATTCACCCTACGTGAGCGCACACCCGACTTGATCTTGGATTGTTCGTACGCGAACATACAGTTAAAGTTCTCACTCAAGTCCTTCAAAAATCTTGACAATGATAAGAGTTCCGGCACATCATCAGCGTTGTTCTTGTACCTATACCACTCAAATCTAACTATATTATTCATTTTTTCTACTATACGGCTAACTAATTCAGGAGCGTATAGGTACTGTGGCTTATTCAGGGCTTTAATAGAGGCTACTACATTACATACACGATTGCTGAATTCAGAAATGTTCCGACTATCATCGCTCAATCGCGGCATCCGCTTGACATTCTGAATTTCAGACAAAATAATTACGTCTGGCTTGCCGAAAGCTCTATCTAAAGCGGCGATTACTTCGTAAGGATTACTGCATGTGTGTAACATAGACCTTACTGACTCACGTGCCTGTCCCTTGACTGCCTTCCGAAGGCGTCCCATATTAGCTATGTCGGAGAACGAACTCTCCGTATCTAAATAAACACGTTTAAATGCAATCCAATCCGAGGGATTGCCGTCAAAAAAGGGCAAGTCACCTATATATTTGCCCGAGGTGAATTGCTGTGGCATGGGTGAAACGTGGTTGTCAGTCCTATTCATACTGATGGCTTGCACTATAGCGTCGCGTAGAGCGCTAATTTCCCCAGCCGTATTGTTTGGGCTGTGGTTCCTATCTATACCCTTGGTTTCTTGGGGTCTATGCTGTGGTGGCCTACTGCTACCTGGCTGTCCCAGAGTGGGAGAGGCGTTAGCTACGTTTCTACCATGCGTGGCTTGGTTGGGCAAACAAAAAGGGTTGGGCGGCGGCGCTCTTATAACCGAATGTTGACTTTCAGCTAACAACAATTCGTACCTAGAAGCGGCATAAGCGACGGCTGCCCTGGCTTGCTCCAACTGCGACGCGCGGAGTTCCGACTCCGCACGTAGTCTAACTAACCTATTGTCTTCAGCTCTTACGGCGTCATAATCAGTGGCGTTAATGACCCTAGGTGGCGTTTGTGCCCGCTCACCTTCTACTGAACCGGTTCTCGAACCACTACGCGGATTTACAACTTGATCGACAACGCCCGCGTGAACTACGTTGCCTACATTCGCGCCTAAACTGTTGGCGTCTAAAATATTTGCGCCCAAAGGGTTGGCGTCTTGTAGGTTCGCGCCTAAACTATCGGCGTCTAAAATTTTACCGTTATTGGCTAGAACGGGGTTCTCATGCTCGCCTAAAGTCGGTTCACTCGCCCTAACCGGAATATCGCCTAACCTGCTAGATCCTGCCTGCGGCGAAACCGTAATAGTTGTCAGATCCGCAGTGTCGGTTCCATGGCTCCACGTATGGGTAGTCGTCGTGTCATAAGAAGACGCACCACTAGTACCTTTGGAACTTTCACCGCTGCCTGACTCCTGCTGATCCAGTCTACTCCTCGACCTCGTTACTCGACCCTCCCCCTTACCTGTCATCCTAACTTACCCCCCTAACACTAACAGTCCCTACCTGCCTAGCACTAACAGGCCCTATCTGCTCGCTCGGCGTACTACCGTATTGATGCCGATTGAGAATGGGAACGTAGGGAGGAAGGAGGTGATAGGTACCGTCTGGCAGAGGACCACTGTGCGATATAGGTGCTCGGGACGTGGTGGAACGCCACGCCCTTCAGCTTGCCAACCTGTGGCCAAACACCGCAAAGTATCAATACCAGCAAACGGCCGAGTTATAAAGACGCTCTGAAAAGAGCGCTGCAGTAACCACTCGGTATACCGCACTAAGACGTGTTATGAGCTCTGGTTGACACCGTTAGGCCAGAGCCACGCCACCTACCAGATTACAACGGGGATTGACATATACCCGGTTCTGATAGGATTTGCAGATGCTCGATGACCACGACGACTTGACGCTTCGATTTCGAAGTCTTCCTCGCTGGTGTGTCTTCCTCGCTGGTACGCCTTTTCTTGCTTCTTTATCCCTGTTGAGGGCTTTTCGGTCTTGAGGCTTCGTTATCCCTTTTGAGGGCTTTTCGGTCTTGAGGCTTCTTTATTCGTTAACCCTGTTGAGGGCTCTTCGTGCTTGAGCCTTCGTTATCCCTATTGAGGGCTCTTCTTGTTTCTGCTTTCTTTCTTCATTAACCCTGTTGAGGGCTTTTCTTGCTTGAGAGTTCTTTGTTCTTATTTCCTGGCAGCTTCTTCGTACGGCGCAGATTGTTCGAAGTTCACTTTCTTTAAGGCCAATCCAACAGCTTGATTGTTAGAAAGGAATCTTCTTTAAGGCCAATCTGTTCGCGCTGAACTGCTTGCTTCAAATGGCAGCTTCTCGTACGATGCTTGAAGATTGTTAGAGGATGTCTTCTTTAAAAGGGCCAATCTAATGCTTGATTGATAGAAGAATCTTCTTTAAAGCCAAATCTTCTGCTTGAACTGCTTGCTTCGTCAGGGATCCGGCTCTCGAAGGACCATTGAACGACGCGGTGCCCCGTAGTTACATCACGGGAAGAGGGTTGCGACGTCTGGTGCCTGGCTTCAATAGCCTCGGACTAAGTGGGCTGACCTAGCGAGGTCGCTAGTCCGAACCGCGAAGTAGGTCGACGCGCCCACAAATTAGCATGTGTGGCCGTCGACTGTTTACTGCAGCAGCGGAGGCACGGTGCGAGCGTGACGGGAGCTCAGTTGTCGTCGCGCTCACACACAAGCGGGATCCACAGGCGGAAATAAAACTCCGATACTCTTGAGAAAGCTTGATGGCACGGCTGGTTGGTTGGAGCGAGATGGGTATATGTTGCTCTAGTGATAGTCGAGCTTGTTATGAGAACATTTTGCTTATACTCCACCTCATATATAAACCTTCCAACATTACCATAAAGTGAAACATCTTTATTTCAAATAAACAATCATTTCTTTACACAAATTCGTCTTAGGTTTTTAGCGTTTGCATTCCAGTACCGTCTTAATCTAGGTAAACCTAGGTCTTAAATTATGTTAATCTTGTACAGAATTACTTAGTGCATAATTGTTAATAGGCTAAATGAATACATTGCAAATAGTTTAGGCGAAATACCTATCTAAACACTGAACCTTTGTAGTTTTATATAAATTAATACTTTTGATTCCTTTGTTATATCTAACAGAGGTCGTAAGCACTATTCTCAGTTATTTCATTAGATTAATATAACACTGTAGATTATTGATGTAGTAAAGTTTACTGTATTAAGCTTAAGGCTTGTCTAATATTTATGAATTATGAGCATAGTGCAAGCGAAAACTACCATAATATGAGCTATGCAAAGGAAATGATTATAATACATGTTTCTAATTAGCTTGAAGAGCTTTACCTACCGTGGCATAGTGCCGCTTATGCAAATTTACTACAGAAAAGGAGGCAAGTTATTAACTTTACTATCAAGCTTGTATGTAAACAACTCATGTATCTAGAATATAATTATGGTTACAAAATTAATGCAATTATATGCAGATTCTACTGAATATAAAGAAAAGCTTGCTAGAAGCTAGTGAAAGCTCTTACGGTTAAAACTTATGCTAAATCCTTAACTACGTTCGGCGCATTGCCGTTTTAAGCAGAATTAATTACGGATAAGCAAAGGTTGTTTTGTGATTCTACATGAATGTAAATTAAGTAAATTTAGAAAATATGGAAACAACCTTGTATGAAAACTAAATGAACCCAGCTTTGGTTATGTGACTGAAAGCTTTGCAAAGCGCACTCTGAAAGCTTTGCAGCCACCGGCTTTTCAGGCGGCCAGGCCAAAGTCACAATCAATGAGGAATATTTGAATCATGAGGCACACCTACCAAAGGTGTGACCTCTATATATGGTACAACTTGGTCTACCTATTTATGTTTGGAGCTTAAAGGAGCTTAAAAAGTCCGGGTATATTTGGATGGTTAGTAAACTAAACCAATCCGCTCATATAAGATGTTAACTGTAGGAGAAAGTATCTTGACATAAGTCTGAAACCTATGAACCAAAGAGAGCTGTTAAGATGGTAAAATAAAGAGTCAAAGCTATGTATTTGTCTTACAGACGGCTGCCTTGAACAGTCTCCCCTAATACGTAAGCACAAGAAATATGCTAACCAAGGTAGCTTAATCGAACAAATATGAGTATAAATTTGTCAATCCAAATTTCGTTCTCACCTTTACAATACATGCGTGTACATCAATTTTCAGGTACTACTGAAGCGCGCGCTGCAGTCATATTTACGTATCGATTAAAAACGAAATAAAATATCGCGCGCCGCGCTTACTACTTATTTTTCGTATTGTAGGTGGATCGAAATACTCCCATTCAAATCTACCCACCATACATTTTATGATTAGAACGAGACACAAGATAACAAGCGCCTGCTCGCTCAGTGCTCTTTTTAAATGTAGGTGGATTGAAACAGTCCCATTCACATCTACCCACCACATGTTTTATAATTAAAACGAGATGCATAATATCGAGCGCCTGCTTGCTCAATACGCTTTTTTCTTATGTGGGCGGATCGAAATGTTTCCATTCACATTTACCCACTACATGTGTTTATAATAGTAGATGGGAATAAGACTACGAAATTTACTAAATAATGACTGTCTTGAACACCTTCTGCTATCAATCCAACTGTTCTTTTCAGAACAACCTGTCTGCTGTCAATCCGACTGTTCTTTTCAGAACAACCCTTCTGCTGTCAATCCAACTGTTCTTTTCAGAACAAGCTTTCTGCTGTCAATCCAACTGTTCTTTTCAGAACAACCCTTCTGCTGTCAATCCAACTGTTCTTTTCAGAACAACCTTTCTGCTGTCAATCCAACTGTTTTTTCAGAACAACCTTACTGCTGTCAATACATCTGTTCGTTTCTGAACAACCTTTATGCTGTCAACCCAACTTTTTTTTTTTCAGAACAACTTCACTGCTGTCAATAAATACATCTGTTATTTTCATAATAACAGGAGACACCGGAGACGGAAACACATGGAAGACTTTTAAGAGAGAGGATCAGCAAACGGAGCACTCTCATTGGCCCCCGTCCGGCCGAAGACATTCAAAAGATACGTATACCTTAATGTGCTGTTTTAGCTCTTTTAGACCATCTTAACTCTATTCACATTTAAATAAAATATAATGTAGAGTTGGAAAATGAAATATTTAGTCTCTTTTTAGATGTACTTATTGTGAGACTTTTAAATTGACTGCAATATCACATTTAGTCGATCTTTTATACCCATATTTATGCTAAAAGTGGCACTGGAACATACGTTTCATGTGCTCTGCCTACCCCTTTTGGGAATAAAGGCGTGAATGTATGTATGTATGTATGTATTGTGAGAGGCATCCTCATAACACCTTGGCCCGAAATGATTTCAGAAAACCTACCCACACAGAGATGGGTATATAAATGACTTATAATATCGTCATCCCTGACTCATCAAACAAGTTCAAATAAAAAATAACATTCAAAATATTTGTTTCAGTGACACCTGGTTGCTGAGTTGTAAAATCGAACACATCATGAAGCGCACTCCAACATGTCTGCCGTCAATTTCTCCAAGCAGTTTACCAACACGAAGATATGGGATACCTCTAGAGACACCGGACGCGGACACGGAAAGACATGGAAGTCTTCGAAGAGGAGGACCAGCTTAGAGAGCACTCACATTGGCCCCGTCCGACCGATGATATGCAAAAGATACGTATATTATACATTTACTATATAACCTTAAAAAAAAATGGGTTTTTGCTTCCTCAGACTTTCTTAAAAAGTTTACTTACTTAAACTATAAAATCGAAGCCGGATCCGGTCGTAGGGATGCCTCGGCGGAAAGTTTTTAGTAGTTCTCAGTAGGGCGAAGTGGTTAGTTAGTCGCCCTACTCTCAGTGTCCTGCCATGCTGTGGCCCCAGCACTGACGGTCTGTAGGAGATGTGCACGTGACAGTGCGTCGGACTGCAGCCGCAGAACTCATTCCACGGCCGCCGGTAAGTCTTCTTGCAATTCCTCACCTTATTGTCACTCACCGGCCCAGCCGACTAAATCGCCCAGCAGACACATGCCCCCAACAGGGCGACTCACCTCACCGACATCGCTCAGCCACACGCCGTATATTGCGGTCGCCCACCGTATGATCGGCGACCACACGTGCTGCACCGGCCGCCCCGCGGGCTACTTCGCCGGTCCTGTCGAAATCACCCAGAGAAACATCATCTATGCCACCACATCACAAAGCGCTCGATTCTCTGTGTAGAATACAATAGTAAAAACTTTATTTCGCAAATAAAGGTACGTTTCTCATCTTGGAATAAATTAGGTATCTTATCTCATCTTTGAGTTTTTATATTTACTCTTTGAAGTTATGTGGGACCTTTAGTACAACGAGACAGACAATGGAGCGATCAAATCGAACCACAAAGACTTATACGCAGGAACCTGTAAATGACACCGTGGACAATAAGGTACAGTATATGACAAACCCCCTTTTTTCTAGGCAATATAAATATAAGAAAATAAAACCGGCCAAGTGCGTGTCGGGTCACGCGCAGTGTAGGGTTCCGTAGGCGCCTGTCTGTCTTTGTTACATCGACTCGCCCGCGTTAGGTAACTATCGCCAACTAAAGGTTGCGATTTCGTCGAGAAGATTCCAATTCTTTGAATGGATGACTTTGGCGCAATACAGCCAACTCGAATAATCTCAACGACATGTCATTCGTACTCATGATAGTATTTTCCCATAACTTGGCATGGTACGATACAACCTGTATTTACGACAAGCTACCGTAGCCTAGCGGTTCAGGCATGCGGCTCTCAGACTGCGGTCGTGGGTTCGAATCCCGGCTCGTACCAATTAGTTTTTCTGAACGTATGTACTGAGTGTCATTTTATATCTTACCGTTAGCTTTACGGTGAAGGAAAACCATCGTGAGGAAACCTGCATACATCCAGGAAGAAATTCATAGGTGTATGTGAAGTCCCCAACCCGCACTGGGCCAGCGTGGGGACTACTGCCCGTTCCCTCTCATCCATCCAGAGGAGGCCTGTGCCCAGAGCAGTGGGACGTATATAGGCTTTTTTATTTTTATTATAAACACCACAAACAACTGCATCAGTGTAATTTTGTACGGATTTGTACGAAAGCGTTTTTATAGATAATGGAACGGAACCCTTCGTACGCGAGTCCGACTCGCACTTGCGCGGTTTTATTTCATTACTTTTTTTGACCCCTTGCTATTGTAGATCGGAGTTACCTTGACTATTAAATATGAGCTGGGATGGGATATATATCTGATAGGTACTGAAAATTGTACACTATGTAGTTAAGAGCACAGAATAATATGTAATACGTTGTCACGAACTTTTTATTATACGGTCGGCTGACATTTGATAATAATCTTGACTGGTTTGGTTTTTTAGGGTTCAGTACACAAAGGGTAAAACGGGCCCGGACCCTATTACTAAGACACCGCTGTCCGTCCGTCTGTCTGTCCGTCCGTCTGTCTGTCTGTCAAGTCCGTCTGTCTGTCTGTCTATCCGTTTGTCACCAGGCTGTATCTCATAAACCGATATAGTTAGACAGTTGAAATTTTCACAGATGATGTATTTCTGTTGCCTGTTATAGTAAAGTATATATATTATAAATATTTAAGGGGGCTCCCATACACCAAACGTGATTTTTATGCCGTTTATATAGATGGTACCTACGGAATCCTTCGTGCGCGAGTCCGACTCGCACTTGGACTGTTTTTTATATTAACTTGTCTCTTTAACTCGTTATAGCATGTGAGGGTCACTTCATCATCATCATCATCATCATCGTATCAGCCGAAAGTAGTCCGCTGCTGGCCATAGGCCTTCCCCAAAGAGTGCCAAATGAAAACTCATATTATACCGTTCTAAAAATATTGTATTCGTGTAGGTAATGCGGTCTCGCGAGATTTCGAGATTACCCTGATCTCTGAAAACGAATATTGTTTCCTCTTATTATTATATTATTAGTAAGTATACTTACTTGGATAATCCATAGATTATCTTAGATACATCTCGAACCTTCGCGGGAATGGTTCCGATAACGGCTGGACGCGCGACACTAGCGCCAGCCGAGCCGCCTTCATGGCTGAAAAACAAGTGCAAAGTGGCTCACATTGACATATTCTTCACGAAAAAAACATTTCATCGCCCACGAGTCATGCTATTTGTAACCGCAGTCGCAAAGAGAGAGGAGTTATAATATAAGTTTGACGCGTCTGTGAGTCTGTCTGTGGCATCGTAGCTCCTAAACGAATGGACCGATTTTAACGCGGTTTTATTGTCCGAAAGTTGACGTGATCGAGATCGTTCTTAGCTGCGTTTTAACAAAATTGGTTCAGTTCGTTTTGAGATATTGAACTTTGAAATGAAAATGTCAGGGGTTTTTCAACTTTTATAAGTTGGTACATATAAGGATATGTGTTTAGTAAATTAAAATAAATGTGTAATGTGGGCTATCACGAGTGAATTTGCCGCTAGAAGCACAAGTGGCTGAAATGTCAAATGAAATCAGAATCCGAAATGTGTGCCTAATATAACAATACACTTTAACAGCTTTGCTTCAAAACCGAACTGGCTATCAGCAAAAAGAATATAACCACTGCGTGTTGGCCAGTGGCGCCAACAAGTGAGCACAAGGACGTCAGCTTTCATTAAGAGAAGACGACAGCAAGAGCGTGGCACCAATATATTTAGCAGATCCCGTGTTCGTATATGGAACACATTCATAGATTCACGCCTATATTCCCAAAAGGGCTAGGCAGCGCACATGAAACTTATGTTCCAGTGCCACTTTTAGCACAAATGTGGGTATAAAAGATCGACAACATGTTATGTAGTATATACAAATACAAATTATTTATTCTGCAAATAGGCCACAAGGGCACTTTAACAAGTCAAAATATATTGGCTGATACACCTACACGTTGTGAACGGAATAGCAAACGTTTTTATTTCTTTTATGATTAACTTACTTTCTGCTGTCAATCAAACTGTTCTTTTCAGAACAAACCTTCTGCAGTCAATCCAACTTTTCTTTTCAGAACAACCCTTCTGCAGTCAATCCAACTTTTCTTTTCAGAACAACCCTTCCGCAGTCAAACCCACTGCTCTTTTCAGAACAACCCTTCTGCTGTCAATCCAACTGTTCTTTTCAGAACAACCTGTCTGCTGTCAATCCGACTGTTCTTTTCAGAACAACCCTTCTGCTGTCAATCCAACTGTTCTTTTCAGAACAAGCTTTCTGCTGTCAATCCAACTGTTCTTTTCAGAACAACCTTTCTGCTGTCAATCCAACTGTTTTTTCAGAACAACCTTACTGCTGTCAATACATCTGTTCGTTTCTGAACAACCTTTATGCTGTCAACCCAATTTTTTTTTTCAGAACAACTTCACTGCTGTCAATAAATACATCTGTTATTTTCAGAATAACAGGAGACACCGGAGACGGAAACACATGGAAGACTTTTAAGAGAGAGGATCAGCAAACGGAGCACTCTCATTGGCCCCCGTCCGGCCGAAGACATTCAAAAGATACGTATACCTTAATGTGCTGTTTTAGCTCTTTTAGACCATCTTAACTCTATTCACATTTATATAAAATATAATGTAGAGTTGGAAAATGAAATATTTAGTCTCTTTTTAGATGTACTTATTGTGAGACTTTTAAATTGACTGCAATATCACATTTAGTCGACCTTTTATACCCACATTTATGCTAAAAGTGGCACTGGAACATACGTTTCATGTGCTCTGCCTACCCCTTTTGGGAATAAAGGCGTGAATGTATGTATGTATGTATGTATTGTGAGAGGAATCCTCATAACACCTTGGCCCGAAATAATTTCAGAAAACCTACCCACACAGAGATGGGTATATAAATGACTTATAATATCGTCATCCCTGACTCATCCAACAAGTTCAAATAAAAAATAACATTCAAAATATTTGTTTCAGTGAACCCAAAGAATAACACCTGGCTGCTGAGTTGTAAAATCGAACACATCATGAAGCGCACTACATGTCTGCCGTCAATTTCTCCAAGCAGTTTACCAACACGAAGATATGGGATACCTCTAGAGACACCGGACGCGGACACGGAAAGACATGGAAGTCTTCGAAGAGGAGGACCAGCTTAGAGAGCACTCACATTGGCCCCGTCCGACCGATGATATGCAAAAGATACGTATATTTTACTTTTACTATATAACCTTAAAAAAAAATGGGTTTTTGCTTCCTCAGACTTTCTTAAAAAGTTTACTTACTTAAACTATAAAATCGAAGCCGGATCCGGTCGTAGGGATGCCTCGGCGGAAAGTTTTTAGTAGTTCTCAGTAGGGCAAAGTTGTTAGTTAGTCGCCCTACTCTCAGTGTTCTGTCATGATTGCGAGACGCACGTCGCAGCCGCTCCCGTCGGTGTGGCCCCAGCACTGACGGTCTGTAGTAGATGTGCACGTGCAGCCGCAGAACTCACTCCACGGCCGTGGGTAAGTCTTCTTGCAATTCCTCACCTTATTGTCACTCACCGGCCCAGCCGACTTAATCGCTCAGCCACACGCCGTACATTGCGGTCGCCCACCGTATGATCGGCGACCACACGTGCTGCACCGGCCGCCCCGCGGGCTACTTCGCCGGTCCTGTCGAAATCACCCAGAGAAACATAATCTATGCCACCACATCACAAAGCGATCGATTCTCTGTGTAGAATACCATAGTAAAAACTTTATTTCGCAAATAAAGGTAAGTTTCTCATCTTGGAATAAATTAGGTATCTTATTTCATCTTTAAGTTTTTATATTTACTCTTTGAAGTTATGTGGGACCTTTAGTACAACGAGACAGACAATGCAGCGATCAAATCGATCCACAAAGACCTATCCGCAGGAACCTGTAAATGACACCGTGTACAATAAGGTAGAGTATATGACAAACCCCCTTTTTTCTAGGCAATATAAATATAAGAAAATAAAACCGGCCAAGTGCGTGTCGGGTCACGCGCAGTGTAGGGTTCCGTAGGCGCCTGTCTGTCTTTGTTACATCGACTCGCCCGCGTTAGGTAACTATCGCCAACTAAAGGTTGCGATTTCGTCGAGAAGATTCCAATTCTTTGAATGGATGACTTTGGCGCAATGCAGCCAACTCGAATAATCTCAACGACATGTCATTCGTACGGGTGTCTATCATTTTATCGAAACCCATTACGTCGATTCACATTTCGCCGAAAACTATTCCACGAATTTCATTTTGTTGTATTTCTTGTTCACATAATCATCAATTCATAGTTTTTTATTTCATCGAACAACTTTTCATCGTTAATCGTTTCGAATTTGTCTCAAATCGTAGCGTAACGATTCATCGAATTTACTTTTCATAGAATAGTCAGTTGTGTATAGTATTAATTTATCGAAACACGGTTCAATGTTGGTACGTTCCATATATTTTTGTTGCCACGATCATTATTTCATTTTTCTACCAAGTTGTTTTACCTATATGTCATTTCATCTAAGTATATAATACCTAATGGAAAAATGGGTCCACATTGACTCATATAGGTACGCTCCATATAAGTACTATGTAGACGGAATGGTTCCGATAACGGCTGGACGCGCGACACTAGCGCCAGCCGAGCCGCCTTCATGGCTGAAAAACAAGTGCAAAGTGGCTCACATTGACATATTCTTCACGAAAAAAACATTTCATCGCCCACGAGTCATGCTATTTGTAACCGCAGTCGCAAAGAGAGAGGAGTTATAATATAAGTTTGACGCGTCTGTGAGTCTGTCTGTGGCATCGTAGCTCCTAAACGAATGGACCGATTTTAACGCGGTTTTATTGTCCGAAAGTTGACGTGATCGAGATCGTTCTTAGCTGCGTTTTAACAAAATTGGTTCAGTTCGTTTTGAGATATTGAACTTTGAAATGAAAATGTCAGGGGTTTTTCAACTTTTATAAGTTGGTACATATATAAGGATATGTGTGTAGTAAATTAAAATAAATGTATAAATGTGGGCTATCGCGAGTGAATTCGCCGCTAGAAGCACAAGTTGCTGAAATGTCAAATGAAATCAGAATCCGAAATGTGTGCCTAATATAACAATACACTTTAACAGCTTTGCTTCAAAACCGAACTGGCTATCAGCAAAAAGAATATAACCACTACGTGTTGGCCAGTGGCGCCAACAAGTGAGCACAAGGACGTCAGCTTTCATTAAGAGAAGACGACAGCAAGAGCGTGGCACCAATATATTTAGCAGATCCCGTGTTCGTATATGGAACACATTCATAGATTCACGCCTATATTCCCAAAAGGGCTAGGCAGCGCACATGAAACTTATGTTCCAGTGCCACTTTTAGCACAATGTGGGTATAAAAGATCGACAACATGTAATACATACAAACACAAATTACTTATTCTGCAAATAGGCCACAAGGGCACTTTTACATGTTAAAATATATTGGCTGATACACCTGCACGTTGTTAACGGAATAGAAAACGTTTTTATTTCTTTCATGATTAATGATTATAAAAGCAAAAGATTTCTAGACCATAATATCGAAAACAGTCCAAACGTTTCTTTGGTTTATATAACATGTTAACTTAGGTTCACTCATCGCTATAGATTTTGTAAATAAATGAAAATGTTCATAGTAGGTATTTTTATTTTGTTAAAAATTACAATAGAATTAGGTTAAATATGCTTTTGGTCAAGAGTATATTATTGTCTTATGAGCTCATGCGGCACGTATTGTTGCAGAATATAATTGAGAAATGCGACCTGAAGAGAACAGCCGGACATACGAAATAATGTTCGTCGAAGTTGTAACGGAAAACTACGTTCGCTCCGCTCGCTAATGTACGTGATAAGATTCGGTCAAATCGTTTTATTTATATGATTAAGAAATAATAAATTTTCAATAATTACCTGGCAACGTATAAACGAGCTTTGATTTAATGTTACCCTTTATATTTTTCTCAACCCGCATTGCAGTCAGCGTAATACAATAGACAACAAAAATCAGTCGGCGTCATCTCTGCGAAGACCGCAGCCCGGGCTCGAGAGGAGCAGCTCTGTGCGACCGCCGGTCATGACAGATGTCATCGCATTGAAGTCCGAGAAAATAACAACAATGCAAGGTTTTTCCTAAAAGCTTTCCAATTTGTTCAGTAAATATAGTACATATGTGTATTTTTAATAATGTTAATCGAGTGCGCCGTCGCGAAGTGAAAGTTTCGTGTAGTGGTGTGCTGGTGTCTCCTGTTTTGTAATCTTTGACTTACTATCTATGTTATTGTATTGAGTTGTAAGTTTTGTTGTATATTTGCAGTGTTCTTTCTATATCCCTAGCCCATTGCGCAGACCTCGTCTACCGCCACCCTTATAAATCAGGCCAGCGGCAACGTCATCGGGTTTAAACAGTGTCCCCACTGGTCTCAACCCCGTTTCTTTAGACCATCTTTAGACTAAGCAGAGGCTTGAACAACTAATGCCAGCGTTCATAAAATGCAGACCCAAAGACCATTCCAACACGCACGTGTAGTTCCATTCCAACTAATTACTTAAACACGGTAAATAATCTGGTAGCTTGGCTAGGCTAATAAAACAGGCATTTATAAAAGGATCCCCAGAGGAACTCGCTTTTCCGTGGCCAATTGTCTAAAACATCTGCTATGTAAAATTGTTACTGAAATTTCACTTAAAAGTTGGACCCTGTCATTTTCTTTTGCGTATAGAATCCTTCACACAAGCAATGACAACAGCACGTCCCTTACTAAAAAAATCAAGTCTCCACCCAGCAAACCCATCCCGCTGTCAGCCACATAACAGTTTACTTAAACTATACAGAAAAAGTTCAGGAAAAAGTCATAGACTGCGATATTAAGGGGGCCGCCCAATTTCTCTTCTCCAGTGACGTTGTTGCACCCGACAGCCCAAACACCGACTCCGCTTTACGGTCCAAGCATCCACTTCCGGCAGCATCTCTCCGCCTTCCCGTTCCACCCGATCCTGATGTAGGTACCACACTTACTTGCATCTATAAAAGACGTGCTTGCTGGAGTGATCTCATTAAAGAACGGCTCCGCTGGTGGTCTTGACGGCCTCTCCACGCATCTTAAAGAGCTATTTGGACGTGCTACAGAAGATGGTTGGCTGGTTCACAACTTTTGGACGGCATCACTCGGCTCGTAAACCTTAGGCTGTCCGGCAAAGCTCGTAGTGACGTGTTGGAAATCTTATACGGAGCGAATCGCTGCGCCTTAAAAAAGACATACATACATACATACATACAATCACGCCTTTATCCCTAAAAGGGGTAGGCAGAGCACATGAAACTTATGTCCCAGTACCACTTTTAGCATAAATGTGGGTATGAAAGATCGACAAAATGTGATATCGCAGTGACAGGTTGATAGCCCATCGCCCGCAACACACTTCAACCCTGTTCCCTTAGTCGGCTCTTACGACACCCACAGGAAGAAAGGGGGAGGTGCTATTCTAGCCCGACACCACACGGGAAAACACACACACTTAAAAAAGACTTTACTCTTAAAGTCGGATCCAGGCTGCCAGAACTATAAGGTTTCGGCGACAAAGGTGGTCGCGAAGCTGCTGTACCCTAGCCAACACAGTTAACTGACCAACCGTGCACTTTATGAGCATTGTAATAGAGTCATTAATGGTCAGTTGACTGTGTTGGCGTTTGTACACGCAGCTCTGGCGTTTATTCATGACGACTCCTGTGAAGTGCTGCTAAAGGTGGATGTTAAAAATGCCTTCAACTCTCGGTTAGAGGCGCCCTACTGACAAAAGTTCAAGATTGCGGCATTAATACATAAATACTTATTATGTAAGTGCTACAAGCAACGTACGCACCTCCTCTTCAAAAATCATCGCCTATCATTGGCGGTTGGGGGATCCGCTTGTACCCAATATCTTCAGCCTCGCCATCCATCCAGTAATCTCAAGTCTAAACTGGAAATTTAATTTATGGCATCACGACGACGGCACTTTAGGGGGGGACGGGAAACCTGTTTTAGACGACCGACCTATTTAAGATGTAGAAGCGATGGATTTAGCGAAATAGATTTTGAAATAATTTCTCCAAGTGTGAATTGTTTATTAATAAATTGACAGACTGACTTGCATAGTATCTCTATCTTTAATATTTTAGCCGCTCACAACAAAATTATATTTCGAAGCTTCATTCTTCAGATATAACACACATGTAGTCCTTTAATCTACCAGGCAACATTTCGCAAGTTTAAAGTACGCAGTAAAAACCATAGCTCAAACAGTTTTATCCCCACCTTTACCCCTACCCTTCTTAGGGACCTCGGCTTGCCACCATTTCTCATTCTTTATTCTTGCGAGGCAACGAACGCACGAACTAATTCTATTAAAAAATAATTCAAAATATTTAATCATGCCTAAACGCAGTGCACAGGAAAAAATAGAGTATTATTCTGCTAATATACGGAAATTGCAACAAAAAACTATAAACGAGTTATGACAGTGCGGTGCTATCTGATTCATCAGGTTCCGAAGATAAATCAGGTAAGTGCAATTAGTTTCAATAAATAGTTCTACATTGTGGTGCCTCTAATAAATGCATTTAATACCGCACGGGCCGTGAGCCCACGCCTGGTAATTCTAAACCTGGGGGGCGACCGAGAGTCGTCACGAAGGTATCTCATGCTTGGGGGTTGTCCGTGAGTCAACACGATAGCAATTTCTAACAATATTAATCGCTAAGAAATGCATTTCATACCGCGCGGGCCGTGAGCCCACGCCTGGTAATTCTAAACCTGGGGGGCGACCGAGAGTCGTCACGAAGGTATCTCATGCTTGGGGGTTGTCCGTGAGTCAACACGATAGCAATTTCTAACAATATTAATCGCTAAGAAATGCATTTCATACCGCGCGGGCCGTGAGCCCACGCCTGGTAATTCTAAACCTGGGGGGCGACCGAGAGTCGTCACGAAGGTATCTCATGCTTGGGGGTTGACCGTGAGTCAACACGATAGCAATTTCTAACAATATTAATCGCAAGGCCATGCCTTGTAACTAAACCTGGGGGGCGACCGAGAGTCGTGACGAAAGTATCTCATGCTTGAAGGTTGACCGTGAGTCAACACGATAGCAATTTCTAACAATATTAATCGCTAATAAATGCATTTAATACCGCGCGGGCCGTGAGCCCACGTCTTGTAACTAAACCTGGGAGGCGACCGAGAGTCGTCACGAAGGTATCTCGTGCTTGGCGGTTGACCGTGAGTCAACACGATAGCAATTTCTACAACCATTAATCGAGATTAGTATATCCCGTGTTCGCGATGCGGGGCACTAGATACATATATGCATTAAAATTCCTGACGAGTGGTTTTACAATGCATTTCATATCTACCCTCAATTAGAAAAATCAAAATATTATATTTTAATTTATAAACCACGAACAAGTGTATGAGGCAGTGGAAACTTCACTCCCACGTTCAAATGAAGAAAATGCACCTCCCGTGGAGGCCTGTGATGACAAAACGACCCCTGTAATAGATGCCGAGTTACTAACCGCTCTAGGGGACGCCACTGATGATGTCCCAAAATATGGGGAGAAAATTCATCCCAATTTAGCGCAAACCTATATTACACAAAGGTATTGATAAAAAGAGTAAAGATAAACTCTTATAAGAGTACCTGTAAATTGCAAATTATTATGGGCGCCGTCCTTAAACGCCGTAATTTCGGCGGCAGTTACAGACATCCAAAGAGGCCGTGACAAGAAAATCGAATCATCTCAACAGCAATTGGGAGTCGGTATAGGTACTAACAATAAAAATCCTATCTAATTGAAGTCGGATTTTAGATAAAACTAGTCATTCCTGGACTAGACGAAGTATTCCTTAAGTCATACAATACGTTGAGAGAGATGATACTCTCTTTGGAAGCAAACTCTCAGAGAAAATTAAAGCTTCCAAATCTACTGAAAAGTAGGCCGACAGCGTCGACCATCATACGGCCGCGAGCAGCCTACAACAAGCCACTTGCGACGCCGCGGCAGTAACGCAGGTACATGCCGGTCGCCTTAAAGCTTTTTATAAGTGTTGGCTTAATGTAACGAATAATCGTACTTTATTTATTAGACTGTATACAGAATGGCTTTCCAATTCCTTTTTAGGACATGTTACGCAATCTGTCAAACCTGTAAATACTTTCACATGCCAAGAGCATGATGAAACGAGCTTAGCTGTACAGAACTTAATTAACCTAGGCATTCAGTGAAAGCATCACTGGATGCCAACAGACTAATGATCAGTTTCTATCAAAGATTTTCTGACTCCTAAATCGAATGGTGGCTATAGATTCATACTGAATCTGAAAGGGCTCAATAAATTTGTAACTAAGTCCCATTTTAAAATGGAAGACTAGAACTGCTTCTAAATTAATCCCTAAAAACGGGTTTATGGCTACCATTGACAAGATTCGAGCATAACAATGTTACTTACGAGTTTTGTTCCCTATTAGTCTATGGACTTTCCGTGGCGCCTAGAACCTTCACCAAAATTATGAAAGAAGTCGTAACTTACCTAAAAACAAGGCCTAACTTCTATTATATACCGGGGTGGCATTTTGTGTATTGGAAGGGACCTTAACGAATGTAAACATAATGGGAGGGAGACTCCGGTTTCTCGAGTGCCTACGATTTGTGGTAAACTATACCAAAAGCTCGATACAATCCCAAAATTACCAACAATGCTGTAAATTCTTAGGTTTTGTTTACAATTCAATTATCATGTCTATATCCCTTCTTATGCAGGGTATGCGCACTTTTTAAGAGTTCTTACCACTGCATGCCCGACAGCTAGATACAGCTGGTTGTACACGAAGTTGTTAGAAAGATATAAATTCCGAGCTATTCAGGAATACGATGTCTATGATCAAAAGTAAAACTTCCTCGCGAAATTTTACCTGACTTATTTTGGTGGACTAATAAAATATTATTTGTAACGTCTTGTCATTTTGGAATCACGAAATTCGATGCAGAAATATCTATAGATCCGTCCCGATCAGGATGAGGTACAGTCTGTGACGGAGTGTGTGCAAACGGAGCATGGGAAGAGCAAGAATTAGCATTCCATATTAATTACTTAGAGCTTGCTCGCTCTTAGGATTAAAATGTTTTGCGCGAAATAAATCAAACTGTGCTCTGTTGTTCCGCATCGACAACACTACCGCGATAAGCTATATTAATCGAATGGGAGACATCCAGTTTCCCCACTTAAATAGCTTACCTAGATCTATTTGGCAGTGGGTGAAGAACGAGACATATGGTTATTCGATTCGTACATTAACACTAAGAATAATGTAGAAGCAGACAGAGAATCCAGAAGGCTAAATCCTGATATTTAATGAAATTTAAGTATTGCAGCCTTTGAAAGAATAAGTAAACACTTTGGTGTGCCCGAAATTGACCTCTTTGCTTCTCGTACCGCTGCCAAATGTGAAATATATATTTCGTGGAAGCCAGACTCGGACGCTCTTACCGTCGTCGCATTCACTATTAGCTGGTATTTATAATAAATATTTTTAAGCGTTTCCACCACTCGCACTCGTACTAAAGTGTTTACATAAGATTATAAATGACAACGCCACAGGAATAGTAGTATTTCCCTAATGGCCATCCCAACCGTGGTTTCCGCTTTTGTTGAGATTAGTAAAAGTATCTAATCTCATGTTAGCGTCAATTTCAAACAACACTTTACAACAGTACAACGTGTGTTAAATACAAGTTGTGCTGGAAATTTAGCATAGATAATATAGATATTCAATTTCTATAAGGGCTTCATTTCTGCTGTTATTTTATTTCTAACGCACGAATTTAATAAAGGATCGTCGTATGGCTCATTAAATAATCATAGGTCAGCACCCTCGCTCCTACGGGGGAGTAGTATCAGCTCAGATGACCAAAGTAAAGGATTACCGAAAGGTGTTTACAAATTAAAGCCCGTAACTCCTAAATATAGCCATACCTGGGATCCTCAAGTGGTATTAAATCATATAACAACATGGTACCCTAATAGAGAAATTTCATTGGAAAAACTAACAAAGAATCTGGCGATTTTGTTAGCAATATGTCCTGCCCACAGGGTACAAACACTGTCACTTATTAAGTGGAATAATATTAAGTCATGCCCAAATTGTATTAAAGTAATTTTTGATGATATAGTTAAGACTTCAGGTGTAGGTCGTCTACAACCGATTTTGTGCCTTCCATATTTTGAAGATACCTAATAGAAATATTTGCCCGGTGACTGTTATAATGATGTTTTAGGACTGAAAAAGCTCACAACATATTTTGTTGACTTTCAAAAGTCCCCATAAAAATGCATCTGCTCAATCCATTAGCCGGGGTGCATTACGCGAGTGCTTGGCGAAAGCGGTAAAGACATGGCGGCGTTCAGCGCTCACAGCACGCGCCACGCCGCCACGTCAGCTGCACACCGGTCAGGCATTTCTTTAGATGCTATCCGGAAGGCAGCAGGCTGGTCGAGAACATCGAAAACTTTGGCTCGTTTCTACCATCGTCAATTAATCGACGAAGGTCATTGTGCCAGATCAATCTGCCTTTTGTATAGGTAGAATTATGTGAAGTTACAATTGTACTCTTTGATTAATAATTGGGAGTATCTAAGATTGTTGTCAAAACATAATTATTGCATTTCATGATTATGATGTTTTACAATTACAAAGGGCAGCAAAACTTTCAACTCTAAACATCTACATGTGTGTTATATCTGAAGAATGAAGCTTCGAAATATAATAGAAGATCAAACGAGCTTCGCAAGCGAAGTTCGATCGATATTATATGAGTAAGCTTCATTCGAAGATATAACTTCCCGCCCGCCCCTATACCCCTAGGAAAGTTTTGTCTCTAAAAAGAATGAGAAATGGTGGCAAGCCGAGGTCCCTAAGTAGGGTAGGGGTAAAGGTGGGGATAAAACTGTTTGAGCTATGGTTTTTACTGCGTACTTTAAACTTGCGAAATGTTGCCTGGTAGATTAAAGGACTACATGTGTGTTATATCTTCGAATGAAGCTTACTCATATAATATCGATCGAACTTCGCTTGCGAAGCTCGTTTGATCTTCTATTATAGATAAATCTTCCCTCAGACGCTCATCAACGAACATTTCACCATTCGCATAGGTTAATCAGTGCAAACATGGCATTAAGGTACTGTTACACATGCTCTTTAGTAGCACGAAAGCATGCTAGTTTCCAGCAAATAGCATGTGTAAATGTAAAGTTGCTAGTAAGTAGCATGATATTTGCACATTTAATAATTGAGCATGCGCAGACGAGCATGCTACTAAACAGCATGTGTAGCAGTACCTTTACACATGCTCTATAGTAGCACGAAAGCATGCTAGTTTCAGGCAAATAGCATGTGTAAATGTAAAGTTGCTAGTAAGTAGCATGATATTTGCACATTTAATAATTGAGCATGCGCAGACGAGCATGCTACTAAACAGCATGTGTAGCAGTACCTTTACACATGCTCTATAGTAGCACGAAAGCATGCTAGTTTCAAGCAAATAGCATGTGTAAATGTAAAGATGCTAGTAAGTAGCATGCTATTTGCATACAAAATAAGGACGCAGGAACTTGCCAGCAAAATATTTAGCCCAGCTGGCAACAATGCCCCGATTGCCTGTTCGAGCCAGGCCATTAGCGAGTCTTCTAGGCCTGCCCAGATGACTCGTTTCCGGTTTCCCCAAAATCTCAAAAGCAGTGGCTCTGGCAATTTAGTCAAAGACCTTATCACCTGCGCCTCCGCCGAACTCCTTTAAAGCCGGAGCTTCATCCACCACGGCAGAGCAACACAAGTGGCGCAAACATGCTGTCCTCGGTGAGGGCTAAAAGTACTGTTACACATACTCTTTAGTAGCACGAAAGCATGCTAGATTCGAGAAAATTGCATGTGTAAATGTAAAGTTGCTAGTAAGTAGCATGCTATTTGCATATATAATAATTGAGCATGCTCAAACAAGCATGCTACTAAACAGCATGTACCACCTTAATGCTTGCGCCCTTTGGAGCGGGAACTCTGGGGCCGTGGGGACCGGGCGCGAAGGTAGGGTAGGTAGGGTAGGGTATAATTAAGGGAATTTCAGAGCGGCTCATTCAAACATCCGGTGGCCAGAGGGCGCCAAAGGATTAGCCTAACAATTTAAAGAGGTAACGCTTTATTTTTTATGTTTAGTTTATAATATCGTTTTAATTTAGTGATATTTCATAACAAATATTATTATGTAAATAAATATTATTTTATTCTGTTTCTGAATATTTGTTGGAAATTTCAACTGTCACGGACCGTGACACACGGTTCATGTGATACATCCAGATGACAAGACGGACGGACGGACAGCGGAGCCTTAGTAATAGGGTCCTGTGTTTTACCCTTTGTGTACGCAACCCAAAAAACTTACACACCCAGTAGGTAGATACACTTAAGATATCATTTTCAAATAAAAATAACGTTCAAATACAGATACAAAAATACTTTATTCACTGTTAGTAAGTTAGGTACATGTCCAGTTTTTTACATAGATACGCATATTTTATACGTGGGTACATTAACCCTAAAACTCGCAAAGTATGTCAAAAATCTTGCGTTCTAGTCTCGTTTGCGCTGTATAAAGCGCAAAAAGCAGCTTTAGAAAAAAATGCAAAAAGCTAACCAAAAAATGTGTGCAATTTAGATCTTTATCAATTTTAGGGTTAAGTATACATAATTAAATGAATATCATTGTGTATTTATTAATAACTTTTTTTATTTTAGATATGTACATCGATATAGGTATGTTTACAATTCACTGAGTAGCGAGCTCGTATAACTCGTCATTTAATATACAGCTATCATAAGAAGTAGCCTCTTTGATTTCCGCGCTCAGTTTATTGAATATCCTTATACCGTGCACTGACTACCCACAATAAGTTGGAGGTTCGCGCCAATTGGGCCGGCACGAGTTTAGTATCACCGCTAGTCATCTTTGATCCGGACGACCGGAAGTCGCATATTAAACACGTCCTTGACCACCACGTAAACTGAGCATCTATGTACAGGCTCCGAACAGTTAAAAAGTGTTATGCAGTGATGTTTAGTTGGAGATAGTGAAAGCAGTCCAGCCAATCCTAACGGCTCTTTTCAGCAGTGCAAGCACCCTGTCCGTTTCAGCAGCAAGACGCCAGAGATGAATACTGTGAAAATTATGGAATTGATGTATACTCGAGATTATTGCAGTTGGCCGAGTTGCATCAAAGTAGTCCATTCAACAAGCAACTCTACCATCCTACCTAGAAGGTTCCAATCCTAATGGCAGTTTATAAAAAGTAATCTCAACCATAAGGGTAGTATGGTGCTGGAAGGCTGGAATATATCCCTGCATGAGGGAAGAGGCAAGACTAGAATACAACTGCAAGCTGTGCATGCAGAACGATGCTTTTGGCAGTCTACTGGTGAGTAAATACGTGCTTGTCCCATTTTAAACCAGCATTAAACTGGTCAGAGTATAGGAAAGGGGGGCAGGTTTTTGGACTTTAAAAAATTTTGATAGTTTTATTTTGATTTTTGTTTAATTTTCTTTTCCTGTCGTAAAAAAAGCGTAAAAAAAAGCATGTTGTACTCTTTAAACTTTTTCTCTCAGATCGTTATTACCGAGATATTTGGTTTCAAAGGTCAGTCATTTTAAACGGTGCTGGGACTGGGACTTAATAAATTTCGGTGTCGTGCAAATGATGTCAATATAACACCTCATTTTTATTAATGTATCCTATAAAATGTGCTCAGATAAGCATAAAATGTCAAATTAACTTTTCTCTGTGACCATCCGTTTTGGGGGTGCGATTAATTTTTTTCCACTCATTTATAAAAAAAATAACCACGAAGACGGCGGCGGGAGCTCTGCTCCCGCCACCATCTTCTAACCTATCCGCCATCCGATTCGGTTCCCGATACCGAATTGTTTCTAAGTACCAGAAGCGTTTAAATGACTTATTTAGGAGCCAATATCTCGATAATTATCAAATTTAGAGAAAAGTTGCCCACACAAAACATGCTTATTTGGCTCAGCTTTAGAATCGTTGTCATCGAGTTCATGGCTAATTTTTTTGATATAGAATCTACTCATTAATATATGATTCCTCACCAAGTGAACTCACTTGAAGTTGAAAAATCCATAGTATTTGAGAAAAAAATATTAAAGTTTCCATATAAATTTCCATTACTGTGTATTTCGAGATTTTGACTGACAATGACACTTGTGCGCGTTCCTTTTTACGTGTTGATATTGGTAATTGACTGACAATGTCACTTGTGCGCGTTCCTTTTTACGTGTGATTGGTAGATGTTCTTTAGGTAAGTTTTTAATCAATTACGGTTAATATTTAACGTTTTCGTCCCGACGCATATGACCAAAAACGCAAAAGGCTAATTCGACATACTCTAAGGCAGGTCCGTGTAGGTACGATGACGAGCGAAGCGAAGAGGAGTGTTAGGTGTACCGCGACCCTAGCGCGCGAGCCGAGCGAGTAAAGCGAGCATGCCGCGGCAGCGGCCGGCGAAGCGCCAGAACCGAAAATGTGTTTTTTCACCTAGGTGTACCTACACCGACCTATCTTAGGTATTACGCTTAATAAAGATTTGGTAATTCACGTATTTGGAAGAACAGGGTTAAAAATAAAAGTGACAAAATCTCGTCAAAATACACACGTAATGGAAATTCATATGGAAACTTCAATATTTTTTTTCTCAAAAACTATGGGTTTTCACAACTTGAAATTTGGTGAGGAATCATCTTTTAATGAGTAGAATCTATAAAAAAAATGAGCCATGAACTCGATGACAACGATTCTAAAGTCGTACCTACCTACCAGCGTCTTCTATACGATAGCAACATAAAAAATAGGTGTCATAGTGATACCGACCTCCATCAATTTTTTTTAAGTCCCGCGCGCCCTTTGCTATGTATACCCCAACCGGGAGGGTCCACTCGTTGCATTCG
This sequence comes from Epinotia demarniana, assembly GCA_945867215.1. Taxonomy (NCBI): domain Eukaryota; kingdom Metazoa; phylum Arthropoda; class Insecta; order Lepidoptera; family Tortricidae; genus Epinotia; species Epinotia demarniana. The sequence goes on from OX244283.1 coordinate 14,195,133, forward strand.
TACTTTTTAAATCTCTTGTATTAAGTATGTAACACAGTTTCGGACATGATTGCTTGTAGAACAACGCATTATGATCATTTTATTTCATTGAGATCAATTGGTTTCAAACTGAGCTGAAATTTGGTATACTTCTGAGGGTCTAGAACAGTCGACTAAAGTCGACTCTCCGTATAAACGTTGTTTGATACTGGAATAATATGTAACTTTTTATACGCAATCCATACAAAAGTGGTTCGGTTCTCATTTCAAACCGCCACGCTAGAATCATGAAACCTTACACAATGCGATCTGCCATGTCTGTCGGAAACTAGATTCTGTTATAAATTATAATAGAAATAGATATCATCATCTTCGTAGCGTAAGTTGTGCCCTAAAGGAGCCCGGGGGCAGCTTTGACACGTAGTTTTTTCAACCCAGAGGGTAAACTATACCTTATTGGGATTAGACCGGTTTCCTCACGTTCTTTTCCTTCACCGACAACTCATCATCATATCAGCGGAAAGATTTCCACTGCTGGAAGGCTCTTTGGGGGAGGCCTATGTACATAGTACATAGGCCTCCCCCAAAGAGTAACAACGACAACTACTTGTACCAAAAATAAAATTATTTAGGTACCATATTTTGTTATTGTTATAGGCGCTGCGGACTGCACGAGTCTAGTCGTCAATAGTCGACCCTTGACGGTGTGCATACTGATTTCCATCAAGCAGCTTATCGTCTTCGAAGTATTCAAGTACTTAACCTGTTACAGTAGCTACAGTAGCTGAGCCCCTTTCGTCAGAGCTTAGACATGTGATATTGGTATGTATTTTTATATTTCCTTTTTTGCTTAATTGGATTAAGTATATCTAATAACTGGTGAAAAACAGCCCTAGCCTCGCGTCTTGTATACTGCTCACTTCGACTTCGGCTGTGACGCGAAATGTGCCGCTGATTTTCGTCAATAATAACCTCGCCTGCGGCCGCCAACCTGAAAATATAACATAATCCTACTAATATTATAAATGCGAAAGTTTACATGTTTTAATGTTTAGATATTTGTTACTCAATCACGCTTAAACGGCTCAATCGATTTGGATGAAATTTTGCACGTAGATACTTTACAGCCTGGATTAAATTATAGGATAGCTTTTATCTCGCGTCCACGCAGACGAAGTCGCGGGCGGAAGCTAGTGATAAATATGAGTGTGCGTGGGGGAAGTCCAATAGCTTATTTAGTATACAATGTTGTACAGCCGTAATATTAATTAATACATGAAGAGCCTCCAGCATTTCCTTACAAACGTAATTTGTTTCTCATTTTGAAACGGCGTTTACCTAGTGGAATAACAAACTGGAACATGAAACTTTTCCACTTCTACTCGCTCTTAATTTTCTATATTTCTAGTTACAGACATTCGTTTCCCATCTAGATATGACGGACTCCATTGTTTATCCTATAAATTTCCATGTTATTCAACATGTCGTTTTAAAATGAGAATCAAACTTCGTTTGTATGGAGAGTAGAGCATCCAGCCAAACCCTAAGGCGATTGTTTCTTTATTATAAGGCTCGCTCAAAACAAGTTTCAGACATTATAAAACTTATAAATAAGGCACAATAAATAGATGTGGACTATAAGGCGCGCGGTTGTTTTATGCGTTAAACGCTGCGATTCCATAGATACCTGCGTTTACCGCATAGAAGGCATCCTCAAGGTATCTATGGAATAGTAGCGTTTAACGCATAAAACAACCCCGCGCCCTACTCTTCCTTACTTAAGTGTGCACGGAAGGATTTATAACATTAAGAACATATTAATAAGGTGCTAAGGAGGTAACAAAAATTCAAACACTTTGCTTGCTTTTTATGAGCGGAAGGTGCAATAAAGTCGAGACATAAACATACAAAGACAACAAAATAACTTCTGTGAGTTGTAAACGGTGAGCGGTTTTATTTGCATGCAACATTTTATTCTTATTTTTAAAAGTGGGTAAGCTTCATTTGAAAGTTGAACGATGGATTCTCGGCAACAGTTTCGGCGTACGGGTAGTAATGGGGTTATAGAAAGAGATGATATTTTTTGTAAATTTGGAAGTGAAATATTTTGGTTGAGGTATTACGATACTTGAAACTGGTAATGCAATTGAGAAGACAGAGGAGGTCGGGTCAGTGAATGTACGAGTGTATAATTTTGTATAGTGTCATTAGCTCACTGCATTTCCTGCGATCGGAGAGTGTCGGCATATTTAAGTGTTTACGCCTGCTCGCATATGACCACAGTTTGCGACCACACTGGAACCTGAAACTGAGGATGCTGAGGAATTATTGCCTTTGTACTTTTTCTAGTCTATCTATGTGAGTATTGCAGTATGGTGACCAATCACGTGTATAAGTATTTTAATGCATATATGTTTTTGAAGTCCTTAGTGGTCCAAAATATAAAGCCTTTCAGCTTAAGCCCTTAAGTGATCGCAGTGAGAATGTACAGGCAATTTGCCGTCGTAAAGAATATCTAGGTCGCGAATGAGGTGACGGAAGTGCTGTTAATTGTAAAGTTGTTCAGTGAATAATCGAAAATATGTGTTTGCTTACATTTACTAAAATGAATAATGATTTCTCTGCAAAAGGTGACAGTCCTCGGCATTGCTGACTGTTACATCTTGAAGTGATCTGCATATGAAAGACAACAGAAGTTCAATCAAGTCCTAGAAAACTACGAAGAGGAGGGGCCCAAATGGCAGCCTTGTGGTACAACAGATGTGATTGTAATTGGCGCGGAGCATGACCCTTGATGCTGACAAGTTGGATCCTTTTATCAAGGTAAGAACATCCATCACAACAAGTAACCGTGAATTCCATAACCTACCAATTTCAGGGCGGGAAAGGTACCGCATTTGATGGATTTATTGATGACTAGCTTCTGCCCGCGACTCCGTCCGCGTGGAACTCGTTTATATCGCAGCTCCATACAAACTTTCACCCCCTTAGGGGATGATTTCGGGGATACCTGGATTTACACATGACCGGAGTGTGACGGGTATCAGTAAAGTCACGGGCAAACGCTAGTTTCACATAGATTTTTCCTTATTATACCTTTTATTAACCGACGAAAAAAACGGTGGAGGTTCTCAAGTCGACGCGTATATATATATATATACTTATACGCGATGAACTTTTTAGAGAGTAGTCCGATTTTGATAATTCTTTTTTTAGTAGAAAGGGTATACCTCGAAGTTGGGCTCACATAAATTTTAAATAAAAATTCCAACCCTAAGGGTAGGAAAACAGGGGATGATTGATTGTTCACTTACTAATGGAACTGTATGACCACATATGCAGAGAGTAATCACAAATATTACATGTAAGTAACTAGTAATTTCGTTAGTAATTAACTAAAGTAAGCCACAGAAAATTTAAAACTAAAAACTTTTTAACAATAAAGTTAAACCGCCGAAAAAAACTGAAAAGCAAAAAATAATAAACCTTTCTTATTTAGTTTAATAATAAAGTTCTTAAATGAATCTAAGTGTACCTAATTTTGAGTCGGCGCCAACTCAAAATTACTTATACTTAGATAAGTTTAAGAACTTAGTTATTAAGGTTATGTAATAAAAGGGTTTCATATTTATATGATTGCTTGGCGCCGACTCAAAATTACTTAGGTACACTTAGATTCATTCAAGAACTTAATTATTAAACTAAACTTATTGTATATCTATATATGTATTGGCATGTTTTTATTTGTCTAGAATTAATACTAATTAGGATTTGCTTTCGTTTTCTCTGTTTTTGTACACGGTATAAGTTTGCCTATCTCGTTCTACCTACCTTCCTCTCAATTGCTCAAAGGTTAGCTGGAAGAGATCCCTTATAGGGATAAGTTCGCCTTTGTACTTTGATCTATTGTGTGACATGTATATTCCTTAACCTGTTATTGTGTACAATAAAGTGCTTACATACATACATAAATAAGAAAGGTTTATTATTTTTTGCTCATTAATCACATCTGATTCCAGCAGCTTTGTACCATTATTTATTTCCGTGTCTACGTTGCTATGGGTGTTTTTTTGTTATTAATTTGACTTGACAAATGTACTTTTACTGGTTTTCCTTATTAAGGCGTGGGCGGTCCTCTACAACTGTTAGTTTCCTGTGACGCCGCCCCGCAGTACCCGCGTCCCGCCAGTCGCCGCGGAAGCGACCAGGCACGCCTCTCCGCCGCCATCTCTGCAATTGAAGAATAAATAAGGTGAGCCAAATGTAATCTAAGGCCAGCCCTGAACGATCAATTCAATTGCACAAAATGACGATGATGTTTAGGGTTACTATTGAAGGTTGCGCAATGATTGAACAAAACAAAAGTTTCAGCAAGTTTAATATTTATTGCACCGTCTGGGAACAGAATTGCACAATATTTTAATAGGCAGCGGCAGACGTATCAAACCTACGTGTGTACATTCTGATTGTAACGATCACCGCTTACGATTACAGACGGTTTGGTGCAGTGCATAGGGCATACTATCCGTGATCCCGTCATCACGAAATTCCGGGACCACGGGCCAATTTTACGATATTACTATACCGGTATTTTAAAGGACCAATATCGAAATATCAGGATCACGGAATTGGTTTTTCTAAGTTGATTTCTAAGGAAATAAACTATACGCGAAGATTATTTTATCAGGATCTCTTTATTTATTGTTGTTACCTATAGATCGCCTGATTTGAGTAAGTATGTATATTAAATAACACGTTGGACCCGACGGGCAACACGGGCATAGTACAAAGCTCGGGGGCGGGGAGAATACTCGGGATTTTCCGTCAGATAATCGGGTCGCCGCAGGTAAACGGTTTGCAGTCATGGAGGACTCGGATTGGTCCATATCGTTATCTATTGTTTTTGCATAGAGAGTATTAGGACAAAACTTCATGCATCAGTTGCTAAATAGCCACGATCACGGAAAGTAAGTACTCGTAGTACGTAGTCGAAAATGTAAATAAGATCCTACGCGAGTTGGTTGGTGTTGGTGCTAACTTTTTCTACTTATGTGACATAAGTATGATGTGTCTTTTGGTGAATGTGTATGTGACCGACAACGGGGAAAAATGTAAGTACTTACATATTTTTTGTTTTGTGTTCTGTTCTTGTTTGTATTGAGTATGTCACGAATAAATGGTTTCTATTCTATTTCTTTATATATTAGCTTATCCGTCTAATAAAATTAATGTCAGTTGAAGTCAGTGGTCGGTCACTGGGTCATATATATTAATGACATAAAACCTAATGGTTTAAATAAGTAAATACTATTACCAGTGATCGGAATAGGCAGAGTATAAATACCTAAACTTAGTAGAACAAAGTCTTGAAGTGGAGACTTCCTTGCGATAACATTTTTCCGGGACTTCCCGGATTAAAAATTATAGTAATATAAAAGTAACTCCCATAATTTAATCCCGGATGTATCTATAATTCAGTAGTAACAGCAACACTACCTACATTTTTTTTACTTTACATGAAAATCACCATTACGTTTATTTTATTATATTTTTAAAACTGATCTGTCTCTTTTACCCTCGTTCACATTTTGTCTTTAACCCATTGAACGCCAAAAAAACCATAAATCGGTCGTGTGCCGTCGTGCCTACCACGCCAACAACCTTTAAAGTGGTTATAGCGGACACTGTCAAAACAATTTTCTTACTGTCAGATAAGTTACATATTCGCAATTTAGCTTTCAAGATGCTGGTGTGTACGTCACATTTTGACACGAAAGTAAAAGCGGTCAAAGGATGTGGTTCCTATTGTTATAGTGTAAAAGAGAAAGCAGAGTAGACGTTATCACTTGTTGCTGCTACCTGCTACCCTTTTTATGCATTAATAATTTGTCGAGTACAGACGTGTCTATATTATGATATTTGGCGTTGGCTTGTTTCCTGGAATTTCATCTGCTATATCTACCTGATTACCTGGCCTGAACTCGGACACTGACTTTGCTTTGATTGGATTTGACGATAACTGGATATTGAAAACACCACGAAATACTGCAAGAGTACCAAGTTTCAAGGTAAGATGGTGTATTATTTTTCAATTATAATCAAAAGAGTTAGAAAATTAAAGACTCAAATTTACGGTCTTGAACCTTGATAATGGGGTCACTTAGCCAATGTTATGTTACGGATATAAAACTATGATTAGTGTAGTGTACGTAAACCAACACGTGTAAACTTGCAAAGGGATACCAAATAATTTGTGAAAAAAGAAATTCGTTTATAATATTGGTTGTTTTATTTTGTGCCTATTGATTCTATTGAACACGAAATACATTGTTTTTTATCCCATTTATAACCATATTAGTTACTTAGTAAGTTCCCGGGACTTTAGTCACGCAAAAAATATAGTATATATAGTCTCGCCATAAAATACAAGGCCCCTTGAGCGTTAGATAGTTTACACTGTATTGTGACGAATAAGATAATATGTAAAATCTTTATGCCTTGAAAAAATCCACGATCGAAACGGACGGTGCCACACCGCGGGATTGGAAACCTTGTTAAGGACATGATTCATATTCATAAGCCCGGATCTTGTGTGAAAAAGTAATTCTAATGAGTATTGTTTATCAATAAATAGACAATTAACATTGAAAATACGGATGTTTTGCATTATTTGTTATTAAATAAATAAATAAAATAAATATTTGGGGACAATCTTACACAAATCGATATATAGTCCCAAACTAAGCAAAGCTTGTACTATGGGTACTAGGCGACGATAAAAATACTTATATAGATAAATAAATACTTAAATACATAGAAAACATCCATGACTCAGGAACAAATATTCTTGCTCATCACACAAATAAATGCCCTTACCGGGATTCGAACCCAGGACCTCTTGCTTCGTAGGCAGGGTCACTACCAACTAGGCTTAAGCGGTCGTCACGAACATTGATACACTTTAAACGAGTTTACAATTGTGGTTTAATTTGAATGTTATTGATTTTTGTGAAAATTTTATTCTTAATAAAGACTGTCGCCATTTAAAACAAATAATAATTATTGGGAATTCAGTACTTAACCGACATAACCCCATTGAGTTTGGGTTCGCTAGACTCTAGTTCTCAATGAGTAATCAATGATGTTATACAGAAAAGTGAAGTCGGCAATAAAAGCATGTACCAAAAAATATTTTTTTGACAGAAACTTATTGTCTCTTACAGTTTCGGACGTACAGACGAGTTGCTCAGTAGCTATACAGATAACCTTTTAAAAATATCTACACAACACGTGCGTCTTATGTAAGTAACAATAAAGACTGTGTGTATAGGTATATTAGCTAGTGCCCGCGACTCCGTCCGCGTGAAACTCGTTTATATCGCAGCTCCATACAAACTTTCACTCCCATTTCTTCCCCTTAGGGGATGATTTGTGGAATAAAAAACTACCCTATGTCCTTCCCCGGGCGGGACCTAAACTATCTCTATACCAAATTTCATCTACATCGGTGTGGTGTCATATTTTACACTCATTATGCGGGACAGTTCAATTTTCAAAATATAAGTCCCGTAATGTTCGGAACTATTCGGAAGACTTCGATAATTTTCGGCGGCGCGCGACGCACGGGCAGAGGGCCTACCGCCAACGGCATTCGAAGTAATCGAAGTTTTCCCTGTCTTCGAATGCATTTCGCGGTACTCGTAAAAATACACTGTCTAGTTTGCACGTTTGTGTGTGTGAGCGTGAGTTATGTCATTGTGTGCACGTGTTAAATAGGAACGCACATTTAGCTGTGCCCGTGTGCAGGCACAGCGCACACATATATAAACGTTTAAATTTATACATGAGTAGTTCGTGTTTTTCCCGCATGGCGCTAGTGCAGCGCAATGTGAAATATCAAATTGGCGTAGTCGACTAGTTACACTAATGACCCGCAAGATGGAGCTATTTTATGACTTTATAATTATGGATTGTGAATTATATTCATTGGTAGTAAAGTAAATAAAAATGTCTTTATGGAGTGCACGCCCCGGTCTGAAGTGGTGAAAATTTGTATGGAGCTACGATATAAACGTGTTCCATGCGGACGGAGTCGCAAGCAGAAGCTAGAAGGGTGGTATATAACCCAAAGCGAGTCCTGACCTCGGACACGAGTTGGCGTCACTAGCCCTGTTCTGTACTGTTCTTACTACTAGGTTATATGGTATAGTCGAATCGTGCGCGATCTTGAAGCGCGGCTTAACTCTTAACAGCCTGGCCACGACATTGCGCAAAGGCGGCAGCGGCAGCGGTTTTTCAAATTAATTGCGGGTGCCCATCCATAGTGCGTTGCGCTCCACGGCCGCGCAATTAACAGATATAACAAAACGCTTGCCGCGTCGCTATTCGCGCAATGTCGTGGCCGGGCTGTAGTCGTGCCGGCGGGCAGCGGGGCGGCGAGCGACAATTCATACATTCGAGCGACTTCCACGTATGGGCCCATGCTCATCGCTCCGCTGCCCGCTGGCGTCTATACTGCGCCCTAATGGAATGCAGTTAAGGCAAGCGTCTTGCTTCTTCGATTTTCTGCCAATTTCTCAATGCATGCGATGTCCTTCTATACACGTTCTCGCCTCTGCTCGGCCGCCAACCTGAAAACACAATGCACTAATAAATATCATATAAATCAAAGTATCTATTCTTTTAGTGGCGTGTGACATAATGTAAAATGAAAAAATGAAAATGAAAAAGTTTATTTAGGTTATTAATACATTTTAACAGTAGTAGGTTGGAGCCTCCTATAAAGCAAGTAATTTTGCTTGTGTCAGGAGACACCGCTCTTCCAACAGTAAGAAGTGGTAAATAAACCATAACAAACTAATTATGAGAAATGGAGCAGTTACATTATAAAAGTAAGTACAGATTTAACTTAACATAATTTTATTTATTTTAGTTGTATAACATTATTAATAATATAGGTATATAAGTGTGTTGAACGTATCATAATTACGTCTTATATTATATTATAAGTGTAATGCGTGTGTCTGTATGTGTGCGTGCGTGTGTGTGTGTGTTTGTGTGTGCGTGCGTGCGTGCGTGCGTGTGTGTGTGTGTGTGTGTGTGTGTGTGTGTGTGTGTGTGTGTGTGTGTGTGTGTGTGTGTGTGTGTGTGTGTGTGTGTGTGTGTGTGTGTGTGTGTGTGTGTGTGTGTGTGTGTGTGTGTGTGTGTGTGTGTGTGTGTTGTTTGTGTGTGTGTGTGTGTGTGTGTGTGTGTGTGTGTTGTGTGTGGTGTGTGTGTGTGTTGTGTGTGTATGTGTATTTTGTTTTTGTGCCTGCGTAGGTATTTTCTAAACAAAGTTAGGTAACTAAGATTATGATTTATAAGATAAGAGTGCTTCTGTTTCTTCATACGTTAGATTTTTTATCCACTCAACTAGGGTAATTCTACAACGGTAAGTTTGAAGCGGATAGATACTGATCGCCTTGTTAATGCGGTTATACAGTCGAGCTGATTGAATTGCAAATTGTTTACTAGCATAAGTCGACTTACAATCAGGAACAGAGGCGACATTGTGCTTTCTTCTACGAGTTTGCGTGCTAGGGTCATACTTAAGGTTTGTATGCAGTCTAATAATAGAATTTACAATATATAGTATCCTCATGGACAATAGATCACATCCCTTATAAAGCTCAGTGGTGGGATACATGAACGGTTTAGAGAATGTAACTTTAAGTAAGCATCTTTGGGCTCTCTCTACCTCCAAGAACTTTGTTTTGCTGGCGCCACCCCAGCCGGATATGCAGTAGGACATGATCGATTGTGCTAGAGCAGAGTACAGTTGCTTTAGTAGTTTAATGGAGGCCACTTGCCTTAGCATTCTAAAGATCCAAATTAGCTTTCTAATGCGCCCATTTAGATGTTCCACATGAGCATACCACGAGAGTTTCTGATCTAAAATGATGCCTAGGTATTTAGGTGTAGGTACTTTGTCAATAGTTGTGCAATCACAATTTGCAGAGTCAGCTTGGTTACAGGTGTGTAATTGCAACTTGAGATTTTGCGAGGGCTGTGTATTTTCATACTTTGAGAAGCACATGTGGTTAGTTTTTGTGGTATTTAATGTGAGCAGGTTGCGTTTTAGCCAGCCGGATATTAAATTAAGTCCTTTTTCTGCCTTAGCGTAGGCTCTCTCCCAAGTACTGTCATTAAAGACTATTGCAGTGTCGTCAGCGTAGGAAAATACACAGCCGTCGCGTCCAGTAAAGTTGGCCAGGTCATTTATGTAGACTAAGAAGAGGGTAGGTCCTAGGACGCTCCCCTGAGGGACACCAAACTCCACCTGCTGCTCATGACTAATAAAATTGCCAATTTTTACTTTTTGAGTACGGTCATGTAGGTATTCTGCAAACAGTTTAAGTGGATTCCCTCTTATTCCCAAGTGTTCAAGCTTGCTCATTAGCATGGGGAGAGAAACGGTGTCAAAGGCCTTCCGCAGATCCAAGAAGATTGCTAGGCATTTTTGCCCTCCATCTACTTGCTGTGTAATTTCGGTGGTGAGAGCGAGCACAGCATCCTCTGTGGATCTGCCCTGCCTGAACCCATATTGTGTTTTTGAAAGGATGTTGTATTTGTTAAGGAAGTGTAATAGCCGTTGATTTATTAGTTTTTCTATTATATTTGAAATTGCAGGTAGTACTAATATGGGACGGTAGTTATTGACATCATCTCTCTCCCCCGCCTTGTACACCGGGGTAACAATTGCTTGCTTAAGTTCGGACGGGAAAACTCCCTTAGCAAAGCATAGATTAGCCAGTCTGGTTATGATAGGGACAACCACATTTCTAGCAATCTTCAAAAAAGTTGTAGGAATGTTATCCCAACCGGGTGCGCTGTCACTTTTGAGGCTCATCAGAAGGCAGTCTACTTCTTCAGGGTACGTGTCCAGGAGTACAAAAGAGGAGGGGATACTTGGTAATTGGTTGAACATGTTGGAGCATGGGTTACAGAGGGGGTCAGGAGAAATGGCTTCAGCCAGATTCTTGCCTACAGTTGCAAAATAAGTGTTTACATAATTTATGGCATTTATGGGATTTGAGTTAGTGTTTAGTAATTCTGTGCCTTGTTTTTCTTTTGGTTTGTAATTAGTGATTTTTTTGATTGTCTTCCACAAAACTTTAGGATTTTTAGTTGATTTAGCAAGCAGATCTCTCTCATATTTTCTTTTCAGTTTTTTGATGAGATTGTTACAGAAATTACGGTATCTCTTGTAGGTGACTTTAAGGATCTCATTTTCAGGGTCAGAACGAGTTTTGAGTCCCATTTGATTTCTATTCCTGATGCATTTGAGAATTCCTGGGGTAATCCATGGTTTAATAATCTTTTTGTTTTTGGGTAAATTCTTAACAATTTTGCTCTCATCCAGTGATTTTACAAGGCATTCTATGAGCTTTTGTATGATAAAGTGGGGATCGTCACTAAATAATAGTGGATTTAAGTTAAACTCAAGTAGGTTTCGGAGGGCCTGGGAGTAATCACAGGTTTTAGTTGTAATCGGGATGCTTTGTTTCACAGTTTTATAGAGGGCTAAGAAGATGGTTAAATGGTCAGTGATGGTCGTGTTTATTACTGCTGAGCAAGCTGTGATTTGATTTAAATTAATTTTTACCATAAAATGGTCTAAACAGCTGTTTTCTCTCGTAGGAAAAGTGTGACCTGGGAGAAAGCCATGGGTGGACAGCATATTTAGGTAATTATTTCTGTTAGCTCGTTCTTGCGGCGATTCTTTTGTGCGTGCGATGAGATTTATATTTATGTCTCCTGTAATTACTATGGTATTAAACGTTTTTATGGTTTCTAGGTGTGCACAGAGGGAATCTATAAAGTTAGAAGCATTAGTATTGGATGGGGAACGATATATACCTATTATAATAGCGTTGTCTAATTTTATTTGTATAATGTGATCCAATAACTTATGAAAAATTAAAAAATCGGCTCCCAGTATTGGCTGTTTAACATTAGCAATGACAAATTCCCATCGAAATGGCCTACGTAACTTAAAGTCTAGTAGCATCGATTTCACACCATAAGTTTTAATTTCTGTACCGTTTGCCGCGAAAAGTTTGAAGTCAGAGCACTCACCCGTACAATGTTTTTTGGTTGCTGGTAACACTGAAATATTTGCACCTGTGTCCACCAAGAAACGTAGTCCACTATTTAAGTCTGTCACTCGTAAACGACGGCCAGAAGTGATAGCACAGATTTCCGCCGAGTCCTGTGCCACCTTCTCTAGTTTTCGACTTATTGTCCCAAGCACACGGTTGCACGCACTTATTCGCTTTCTGAGCGAACCTATAATGGTAAAAACGGTATTCTGCCTTTTCGCAGAATTTCCTTTGGTCAAACATCACTTGCCAACCAACATTTCGAAAATGATTCACTTTGACAACTAACCATTACCAACTTTTTGTATGACAACCTGACACTTGGTCGAATTTTTATAAAGCAGAATATCACAATGACTAAAAATGTTTGGAAAACTTATCACTTGCCAAATATTTCACTAGGCCAAACAACTATTGAACGAACAACGTTTCGTCAGTGCAATAGTTACGTTTTAACATATAAGCCAACTTAAAAGTTACGATGAATTATCAATAGATCAATGAATCGTCACTTGCGTATCTTTTGGCGAAATCCATCTGTTGAACTTGCCTGAAACAAAGAACAGTTTCGTGATAAGTATAGCAACAGAAATAATAACTGTGACAGAGTCCAGATAGGTGCGACGACGAGCGAAGCGAGGAGGAGCGTGTTAGGTTAACCGCGATCTTACAGCGCACGAAGCCGAGCGAGCGAAGCGAGCGTGCCGCGGCAGCGGCCGGCGAGTGCCAAAATCGCCTTATTGAATATTCAAAATAATTAATGAACTTATCGCTAATAAGTCAGTTTATTCTTACTCACCCACAAAGTTATTAAAACAAGTGAGCAGTTGCGCTTACCCACATTGTAAATTATATTACATAGTAACTGTACGAACTAGGGTTCGTACAGTTACTGCATGAAACATTTGGGAAACGTTATACAACGAAATGACTATTCAGCCGACTAAAACATTCTGTTAAACGATTTTTGGCATTTTGAAAGTTTACTTTATAATCATCAGACCAAACGTACAGTTGGCAACTGTGAGGTTGGGAAACGAAACGAAATCTTATGACGAGTTGGCAAGTGATTATTTGGCGAAATAATATTCTGCGGAACGTTGGTTGGGAACTAATAATTGGCCAAACAATTTTCTGCGAAAAATAAGAGAACCCTATATAACGTCCCACTGCTGGGCACAGGCCTCCTCTCATGTATGAGAGGGAATGTGTAGTAACATTAAAACTGATATAATATAATGGCTACCATCTTATCTAAGTTATGAATAAGTTGATTTTAATTGTTAGTTCTTTCTTGCCTGAATCACAGGGTATCCTAGCTCAGGCACGTGCTATTCGCCTCTAATTGTAAGCTTTTAGTCTATAGTAAAACTGATGTACTTATGTTTTATCAATAAATTATGTTTTATGTTTTTTATGTTTTAAGGCACAAGGTTGAAATTGTAATAGCATAACACTTTCGATAATCACACTTGGACATTGTAAAAAGCAAAAACCTGCTGGTGTTTACAGCGACGCCGGCCCCATTTCCCGCGTCCCGCCATTCGACGCCGCCGCCATCCCTGCAATCGAAGAATACCGTCCGGTACAGTTGGAGCGGTGCCACGGTACACTCGGCGACTCTGCAGCACTACAAGCGCGTCACAGTAAGTAGATGTCAGGAGATTTTGACAGCTGATCTATAGCTTGTGTGGCGCAATGGATTTGTCATGTTTCAATAGATGCGAAGACAATCCGCTCAGGGCCAGTGTGGGGACCGGACTACTTTCCGTTCCCTCTGTTGGATTATTGAATCTGTAATGCAAACATCAATGTAGTACATTGAGGTATCTAACCTTAGTTGTATTCAACCTTAAACTTAGCCTCCTTAGATAGCTTCTTCAGAGCTGTTTACTGTGTGACAGGTGCCAGGCGTGATAGCTTCCTAGTGCTTATATAAGGCCTCTCACAGACTGGCGCGACCTGGCCGCGGCGGACAATAGTAAACTTCTCCGCCGCTGTCAAATTTTCTATTGTCCGCCACCGCAGGCAGCGCCAGTGTGTTGCAGGCCTAAAACGTTTAATAACACTGTGAATAGGTCGATGATGAAGATGATAAAGTTGATGATCTCAAGATATATAAAGGTCACAGCTCATTAGAGCGGCGCCCCACCCGCACCGCCTCGCCTCGTAAATGTACTAACTACGGAGTTGATGCAGTGAGCGCATGCCCGTACAAATACAAATCCATATAAAGAATACTAACCGCTCGAGGCGAGGCGGTGCGGGTAGGGCGCCGGATGGCTGTAATGAGCTATGACCTTAAAGTTTGATAACAGTTTTGTAATGTAAAAATACACTGCTCTTCCAGCGGCGCCTCCGCAGTACCCAGCTCCGCTAGTGAGGCACCGACCCGCTCGGGCCGGCTTCTCCGTCTGCAATTGAAGAATAGCGTGAGTCAATGGAAGCCTCGCACTCCCGATTAAGTGTGAGTATCCCCAGAGCTGTGCGAGGAGCGGAGCGATGTGCTGGGATAAAAATCATTAACACATTGGTTGCCGTTGACGCAATAATCGCCTACTAACTGTATGGCAACTAGCAACGAATGGGTTAGCAGTGGATTTTTTCCTCGCACACCGCTCCACTCCTCGTCCAGCTCTGATCACTCACTCACCCTAATGCTTTCGCTCTCGTCATAATGACAATCTAGGTATCTGGTATCAATAAATACACCATAGAACTACCTTCTGGCCGCTTCGTCCGCATGGAACTCGTTTATATTGTAACCCTATACAAACTTGCAACCCTCAGGTAACAAACAGGCAAACATAAAGACATACATATAATACTAGCTTCTGCCCGCGACTGCTCCATACATACTTTCACCCCCCATTTAACCTCTTAGGGGATGGTTTCCGGGACTCAAACTATCTCTGTACCAAATTTCATCTAAATCGGTTCAGCCGTTTAAGCTTCAAGAGGTAACAGACAGACACAGGATTATATAAAGGTTATAGATAATATTATTATGGATTGATTAGGAGAGGAAGGGTACACCGGAATGTCATCTTGTTCATATTTGGAGCAGCGCAATTGGGGAAGTACCTCCCCCTTACGCAAGGCCGAAGCCATAATAGCGCCACTACTTGCACTGTGTGTGGTGTTGTTCCTGGTGGCGAGTGAGGTCCTCCGAGCTCCCGGGGATGTGGTATCAAGACAACAAATCCTAAAATCAATAAAGGGTCGAAAATACGATTGTGATTGTTCTAGAATCGCAAGCGTCCATAGGCCTTACGTCTTACCAGCAGGCTGACCGTATGCTTGTTTGCCCCTCTTAGTATTCAAAATAATATGGACCTTCTGGGTGGACATAGACTGTATTTTAGTCAAGTCAAATCTTTCAATGCTATAAAAATGGACAAGTCAAACAAGATCAAATAAGTTCCTGTCAAATATTTCATTTTTGGTACAAGCTTTTATTGCCGACTGTACTTTTCTGTATACCGTCATCAACTACTCATTGAGACGATTCTAACGAACCCAAACTCAACGGGGTTGCGTTAGTTAAGTACTGAATTCCCATGGCCACCTTCTGTCTCCATCATCAGATCAGCTCGATGGTACCATAATATTGAATTGTCATCCAAACTATACTTATACCCAAAATTTCAGCTCAATCGGTCACCGGGAAGTGGGTCAAATTTAACTCGCAAGATTTGTCCCATACTAACATAATACATACAGGGCAAGTTAAATAAGAGCTTAATAATAGAATAAGAATAACAAAAACATTCATTACACTAAATGCATATAAATAAGAAAAATATATATATTCAAATTAAAATGCCCCTATACTAATTTCCTACAATTGCAAAAGTGTTTTACTCTCTGTACTCATAGCTCAAGTTCATAAGAAGGAGCCGCCTTGACTTCCGGCCTCGTAAATGTTTCCACCGACTACCCACAATGAGTTTATCTTGCCGTTTTTCCCGCGTAATACACAAGCGGATCTTCCGACTCGGCGACTTCTGTCTCGCTCACACTGTGCAAGGAAATAGGAGGGTAGATTTCCTTCGACTCGCGTCGCGTCGGAGCGGCAGTTGTGCTAGACCCGCTGGTACGGTTGGGATTATTTAACGTAACCGATCTTTATATTTCAAATTCATCGAAGTATCTCAAGTATACATAGTAATGGCTATAAAAGAACGTGTTCCATTTGGTTTACCGTACGTTCTGACAAGTATACAACAATTAGAAAGTGCACGGCAGCTAATGACCAGTTTAGTTAGTTGATTAGTGATTCATATTGTGAAGGTTCTGGATATGAGAATAACGGCAGTAAGGTTGTTCTGAAAGAACAGTGTGATTGACGGCAGAAAGTTTGTTCTGAGAAGAACAGTGTGATTGACGGCAGAAAGTGTGTTCTGAGAAGAACAGTGTGATTGACGGCAGAAAGTTTGTTCTGAGAAGAACAGTGTGATTGACAGCACAACATTTGTTCTGTGATTGACATCTGCTTGGACGAGTTTGCCGGCGGCTTGCCCTGGAGACAGTTGGTGAATGATCTGTTTCTTCATGGTAATATATTTTTTTAAACTTAATGGTCATACGCTGTTGTGCACTTTCTTATCGTTGTACAGTGTATTTTATTTCTATATATTTATTTATCGCTGCTAATTAGACGAGTTCGAGAGTAAAGAACGTCTCCTTGTATTAAAAAAAAACTTACTTGATATTCATGTGATATAAAACAGTTAGATTTGTTTCTACTGACGCCGCGTGCGCAGCCGGGTCTCCGCCAGCGCCGCCCCCGCTCTCCGCTGCTCGGCTACATCTGCAACTGGACAATAAGGTATCTTAACATATTTACATCAGTGAATCATACCAATAATAGCGACCTACTGTAATGGTAAATATCCATCCACCAAAGATTGAAGGTAAGAAACTGCTTTAGTTCTCCGAGTGCTTTCTGCTGCGCTACGCGTTACGGTTGCACATGTAGCGTAGCTTGGCAACGAATAAGTTATGTTGCTACGGCGCGCTAGCGGCACGAGCGTAGCGTATCTGTGGGTAAGTCCAGCAGTGCGTTTTTTTATTATTTTAGTGTTTTGATATATGATACCTAACTGAAGCTTGCTTGAGGTGTCAAATATATTCAAATTGACATATATGAACACAGCTTCATGCAGTTCTCCGAGCGATGTCTGCTGCAAAGGGGAGAAATGCTGCTCCGCGTTACGGTTAAGGTGCTACGGACTACAGCGCAGCGCTTCGAGCGTAGCTTAGTAGTGAATAGTTGACTCGTTGACTGCTAAGCTACGCTCGAACCGCTACGCTGTAGTCCGTAGCAGCTGTCTCTGAAACATGTGACTCGTGATTAGCGCTGAATGGGTTGAGATGTGCGAAGATATTTTAATATTAAATATATTAGTTATATATTATGTGTCCAACTTGCAAGGTGTCAAGTGCATATGTTTGGTGAATTAATATTCGCCCTTAAGCGTCCATAGGCCAAGGTAACCGCTCATGATCAAGCAGGCCATATAGGTACTAGTTTATCATCGACGTGGTATTGAAAAAAATCAAGACAGTTCATTTGACCTTAGGAATGAAATAGTACCTAGGGGCGGACCTTAGAACCATGTTGCTGTAACGTCATGTCTAAACTGCCATACGTGGTTGACAAACGTGTGAAAGCGACAAGGTATCAATGCGTAAAGCTACTTATAAATTCGACTGTACCTATTGTTGCCAGTGACGCAGCACCCGCCTTCAGCCAGCGAGCTACCATTACGACCGTGCCGGCTGCTCGGCTGCTCTGCAATTGAAGAATTTGGTAAGGTGAGGTTTCTATATATCCATATTATAAATGCTAAAGAGTGTTGTGTTATTGGGAGCCCGCGAAACAACGGTATTGGAATCTGCAATTGGACTTGCGACATTAATTTCGCCCCGTGTGCGGTCGAAAATATAAACCTTTCACTGCCAACGACTTGCCAGCGCCACCCTCGTAGCCGTAACATTGGAAAATCTACGAGCGTCCGCCCTTCTAGCGGGTACCTGTTTCTGGAAGTGTTATAAAACAATACCTACTGTTGATTCCAGGGTCGGCCGCAGTACCACACGTCTCCCACGAGTGCCGCGCGCGAGCTGCCACCTCCACTGCCATCTCTGCAATTGAAAAATAAGGTAAGTCAAATTTAAGCTAAATCAAAGGTGTAAGGCACGTAGAGGTAGGTAGGTTCGTAGGTACGTACATAAGTATATAGTACTAAGGGTAGAATCATTACAGCCTTGAAAAGTATGAATTCCGTTACGTAGTCCGCACGAAATATAGAACATATTTTTATCGCAAAGAACTCAGGAGGATAATTCAATAGTAATACAAATACCTACGGTTGACGATTTGTTGATGTCGTCTGAGTACGTAGTGTGTATCCAGAATTTACCCATTAAAAGCATACTAACTCGCAAGCTCACTCACTCACTCACTAAACTACAGTCATAATAAAATGAAAACTTTACACATCGTACATATGCCTAATAGTTGTACCTATTTACCTACTGATTTATTCACGCGAACTTTACGAACGTGAAATACGATTTGATGTTAATTTAACTATTTGTTTACACTTTCACACTTTTATTTTCACTTTCCTATGCACAATTTACACTCGGTATTTACCTATACTAAGCCCTTAATGGAAAAAATCCACTTCAAAAAAGCCACTTCGAAAGGTTAACGAACTATTGCGTCATACAATAACAAATGTACCTAATGGTAACATTGGGTATGTATTTGACTTGTGTTTATGGATTTACGTGAGAAATTTAGAAAAGAATGCGAGAAACGATATTCGTATAGATAACATTACTAAATATAAATGGTCAACTACCAACGGACATTTTTAAACCTGGTTATTTACTTATAAATTGAATTAATACTTTTTCGTGACGTAATATTTTACGTCATTTTCGATACTAATTTAAAGACCAATAGCTGCTTAATAAGAAAGAAGAGCTGCTTAATAAACGAAGAGAAAGGTACAAAAAGCTAGAAACTAAATTGAATTTGAGAAATCTCATCATCTATTATTAGATATACGTAAATAATTAGACCGAATATTCAATAGAATGTCCCCTCGTCCTTACAAATCGTACACAATTGGCATGACTAAGGCATGACACAAGTTTTCAATTGCTTATTATGCATTTGGATTTCTGCCTCACTTTAACACTCTTTAATATAATTATTTATATATATATGCTTATAATTATAACGCCGATGTTATTTGGTTGTAGTTTAGGAAGAAATTCAAAGGCATTAAAACGTCTGCGAGTAATCAACCTAATTAAATAAACTTGTACATGCCATTACCCTTTGTGTACCTTATATCACAAGATAAGGGTCGTAGTTAACCGAAATAACCGTTCACTGTTCTACATATTTGATTCACATACCCATAATTTGATGAACATTACTTATGTCACTTCACTAATAACAATACTGAATAATTAAATCACCGTATTCCAACATAGTAACTACTCAAAATGATCCCTGAAGGAACAAAACTATGAATGTCTGCAAGATATCTTAGCACTAGTTTAGAGCACTCTTTCTTCCCGCGGCCAAACACGGACTGCTGGATCAACTGCAGCCTTCAAAAATCAGTGCCTCTGCGCCGGTGCGCCGTCTCTCTCTCTCCGTGTGGGAGTGAGCGAGAACGAGCATACCGCCCACGCATGCGCGGGGGCGTGGCTAGCCGTATGTATAAATACAGGTGCCCTGAAAACCCCTTTATTAATCTCGGAGTCGGAGTCGGGAGTCGGGCAGTCGGGCGGAGTGTGAATGGTGGTGGTGGTGGCTTCTCTGGGATCATGATAATATGTCGTCGTCGTCGTCGTCGCAGTCATCTCATCATAATAATAATAATAATGCACTGAAGAAGAAGAAGAAGAAGAAGAAGAGGAAGAAAAGAGAAAAGAAGCGGCAAGGCAGGCAGGCGTATTATACCTAATAATATATGCTATGCTGCGGCGTGTTATGATTTAGGTGGTTTCGCTTAATTTTTAAATTGAGTGAAACGTGCATGTTAGGTACCTACAGACGTACGTACAGACAGACAGACAGACAGACAGACGGTCAATCAAATTGAATCGTGTAATACTAATATATAATATAAACTGGTACCTACATAGATAATAGGTTCTTTACTTGGTTGGTTGGATAAGTAAGTATAATAATAATGATGATGATGATGAACGTGGCATGTGTCAGTGAATAATCTTTCGTAATCTAACCCAGCCTAGCCTAACATATATATATATATATATATTCATTTTCCTTGAATGAATTGTGTCAAAGGATGGAGAAGTATCGTCGTTCGGTTGGGTATCTTGTTTCGTATTTATGGTACCTATTTAATTATAATAATTGATTGATCGATTGATTGACTGACTGTATGTATGTCTGTGCCGTAAAGAAACCATACAAATGAATTGTATTATCGAACTATATGCGGCCCTGAAAAGGGCCTTTTTGATTGTTTGTTCGCGCGACCGCATCACACCAGACACCGGCCGGCCGACCGACCGGGGCCAGCCAGGTCGACCGTCGTAGTCGTCTAGACTTACTATCTAATACATAGACAGAAAGACTAGAGCGAGATACGAAGTGATGTCCGATGTGAGCAGTACGCGCGCGCGGTACTGCCGCGCTTAGCCGCCGAAACCGTAGAGAGTACGGCCCTGGCGCTTCAGAGCGTACACGACGTCCATGGCGGTGACGGTCTTCCTCTTGGCGTGCTCGGTGTAGGTGACGGCGTCGCGGATCACGTTCTCTAGGAAGACCTTCAGCACGCCGCGGGTCTCTTCGTAGATCAGACCGGAGATACGCTTCACACCGCCTCTGCGGGCGAGACGACGGATGGCCGGCTTGGTGATGCCCTGGATGTTGTCACGGAGTACCTTCCTGTGACGCTTGGCTCCTCCTTTCCCGAGTCCCTTTCCTCCCTTTCCGCGTCCCGTCATTGTGGTTGATCACTTGTTTTTTAGTTCACGAAACAAACAGAATCGACACGGCTAACAGCGCGCGTCGACGACGAGTTGTAGTTGAATAATGGAGATAGCCAACCGCGGAACGCGCCTTTTATTCATTTTGCCCCCGTGCGGGGAGACGGGGGGCGGGGAAATATCGAAATACAGCGCGCGCGCGCGCGCGCGTTACTATAATTTGGAAATTGTTCATTTGTATACCATCTCCCAATATATATTTAACTACTAAATTAATTCAGTAATAGTATTATATCGAACTAAACAGTGAAAAAGCACTCGGTGCTTCAGACAATACCTACAGAGCTAGCTCCAGCTCGCTCGCTCGCTCGCTCGCTCACAACCCAATTTTATACTATTAAGTATTATGATGTATCTCCACAGTGTGTATATACTTATGTATTTTAGTTATATATATATATATATAACTTAAAAGGAAGCATTACCTATAATGGTATACTGTGGTAGTACATAGATTCGCCAATATCGTTCGTTTTATTTATCTACCCTACACTAAGTGTTCGCGTAAGCTGCCGATCGGTCGTTTTGCATTGTAAGTAGGTACATACAGTAACATAATAGCATTTATGTTACCACAGTTAGGTTATTTAGTCAGGCATGGTTGGTAGTTATCATTATAATCATATTAGTACTGATTTCTGTATGCATAATCGTTACTTTTGTTTGATTTTATCGATCGACGTAAGCATTGTTCAAAGAAACCTTTTAAAATTATCGAATCATATGTGGCCCTGAAAAGGGCCTTTTGTTTTGACTGGAACGCGTCACGGTATGCGCACGTCGGACACAAACAAACACGCCGACGACGCGAGTTGTGTCAGCGCTCCTAGTCAGTCGGTTTGAGAGCTTAGGCGCGCTCACCGCGGATCCTGCGAGCGAGCTGGATGTCCTTGGGCATGATGGTCACGCGCTTGGCGTGGATCGCGCACAGGTTGGTGTCCTCGAAGAGACCCACCAGATAAGCCTCGCTGGCCTCCTGGAGAGCCATGACGGCCGAGCTCTGGAAGCGCAGGTCGGTCTTGAAGTCCTGGGCGATCTCACGGACCAAACGCTGGAAGGGCAGCTTGCGGATAAGCAGCTCGGTGCTCTTCTGGTAGCGACGGATCTCACGGAGGGCGACGGTGCCGGGCCTGTAGCGATGCGGCTTCTTGACTCCGCCGGTGGCGGGCGCGCTCTTGCGGGCCGCCTTGGTGGCGAGCTGCTTGCGGGGAGCCTTCCCACCGGTGGATTTACGAGCGGTCTGCTTGGTACGGGCCATTATAAAATGAACTTACACGCGTTCGTTAACGAGTCACGAGCGAGAATAAAAACCGCGCTGCCCCGGCGCGCCTATTTATGCCCGCAGAGAGGGAGGGATAGAGTGTCGTTGTGACCGAGACAGCTATAGGTGACGCCCCCCCCCCCCCCCCCCCCCCCCCCCCCCTCTCCCGCTCCCGCTCCCCGCAGCACTGCAACACTCGAAAATCCGAATCGGAGCCCGCGAAAAACAACGAAACAAGATTCCGTATAATTTTAATACTTTTATATAGGTACTTATATTTAGGTTAGGTTATGCTATCTCGAAAATCCCGTAATTCATTGAATGAGTTTACTAGGTTAGGTTAGGTAGCTATTAGAGAGCTAACCTCACCAAACCTAACTTTGTCAGATTAAGGTTTGGGTTAGGTTACGTTAGGTTAGTATAGCCAGAGTTAGGTTTGGTGGGGTTAGGTTAGTAAGAGTTAGGTTTGGTGAGTTTAGGTTAGCCAGAGTTAGGTTTGGTGGGGTTAGGTTAGCACGAGTTAGGTTTGGTGAAGTTAGGTTAGGTTAGCCAGAGTTAGGTTTGGTGAGGTTAGGTTAGGTTAGGTTAGGTTAGGTTAGTTTACTAGGTTAGGTTAGGTAGCTATTAGAGAGCTAACCTCACCAAACCTAACTTTGTCAGATTAAGGTTTGGGTTAGGTTACGTTAGGTTAGTATAGCCAGAGTTAGGTTTGGTGGGGTTAGGTTAGTAAGAGTTAGGTTTGGTGAGTTTAGGTTAGGTTAGGTTAGCACGAGTTAGGTTTGGTGAAGTTAGGTTAGGTTAGCCAGAGTTAGGTTTGGTGAGGTTAGGTTAGGTTAGGTTAGGTTAGCAAGAGTTATGTTAGGTAGCTAATGTATCTCTGACAACGTTAGGTTAGGTTAGCCATAGCTAACCTAACTAACTCTGGTAAGGTCACGTTTTCAAAGGTCCAAGGTACCAATGTGTGTATAAATAGATAACGATACAAATATTGGTAGTGTACAATAATGGTACGATTGATTGACGCCGTGTGCACGGCTAGAAACGTATTATATATTCAGAACGTATTTGTGGCCCTGAAAAGGGCCTTTTTGGGATGAGTACATTGTACCAGTCCGGCCAGCGATCGTGTGTAAGTAAACGTATGCATGTAATAAATACAATACACACATTATACTATACAACGACGCTTACTTGGAGCTGGTGTACTTGGTGACGGCCTTGGTGCCTTCGCTGACGGCGTGCTTGGCGAGCTCGCCGGGCAGCAGAAGCCTCACGGACGTCTGCACCTCCCTGCTGGTGATGGTGGATCTCTTGTTGTAGTGGGCGAGGCGGGAGGCTTCGGCGGCGATGCGCTCGAAGATGTCGTTCACGAACGAGTTCATGATCGACATGGCCTTACTCGAGATACCGGTGTCGGGATGCACCTGCTTGAGCACCTTGTAGATGTAGATGGCGTAGCTCTCCTTCCTCTTGTGCTTCTTCTTCTTCTTGTCCGACTTGGAGATGTTCTTCTGGGCCTTGCCCGATTTCTTAGCGGCCTTACCGCTAGTCTTGGGCGGCATGGTTCTAGTGTAGTAGTATCAAGAACAAACTGTAATACTTTCAGACGAGTCGCACTGTTGCCAGTACGAGAGTCGAATGCGGAGTGATACAATTTTCCGGAATTTGCCCTTTTTGTTAATGTCGCGGCCGGCAACAGGGGGTATCGCGACCGAGCGTGGAGACGCTCTCGTCGACCAATAGCGCGCGGCTTACGCGGTCATGGGACCTACCTAATCCCCGCGGGGTGGGGGGAATGGCATGGCATATTGTTATTATTGTTGTATATCATCATTATTTACAATATTATCTATTATTACTTGAATATATTGTATTTAGATTTATTTTGATCGTATATGGGTTATAGCACTCACTCACTCACTCACTCACTCGCTCGCTCGCTCAATTATCTAATAAATAAATAAATAAATCGATAGATGTACCTATGTCAATTTCCAATCAACGTGTATATAATATTGTTGTTAGGTTATTAATAAAATGTAGTTTTGTCTTTGTCACAAACAGTGAGTGAGTGAGTGAGTGAGTGAGTGGTGTCGAGCGAGACCCTCTATGGCAGCATAATAATGAAAACTTTGTACCGCTGTGCCTACTGTATGTGTAGTAATTAACTAACTAATCGTGTAATCGACAAAATACCTTCGTGCTATATTATTTTGATACTTAAGCGGCACATAGGTAGCAAGCAAGCTACGAACGCAACTACTACATCTATCTATCTATCTATCTATCTATCTATACCTGACAACGAATTAATGTAATCAAAATAGGCAGTTTAATTCAGTTTACTATCATATATATATACCCCGATGTGTTTGTTTGTTTATTCGATTGATTGACGTCATGTATTAACATGAAACGTATAAAGTTATTCAGAATCATTTTGTGGCCCTGAAAAGGGCCTTTTGCTTAACGGTGAAGTCCCAGCAGCGGCGGACGCACGGTGCAAGTGTCAACGCGTTACACACAGGAGACACACGCACAACGACGACCACCAAGAATGCAAGGGAACAACATACCGTCAGAGAGGATGGAGGAGTACGGATTAAGCGCGCACACGTAGTACGTAGAGCTTAAGCCTTCTTCTCAGTCTTCTTGGGCAGGAGCACGGCCTGGATGTTGGGCAGCACACCACCCTGGGCGATGGTCACACCGGAGAGGAGCTTGTTCAA
Source organism: Epinotia demarniana (assembly GCA_945867215.1). Lineage (NCBI taxonomy): Eukaryota > Metazoa > Arthropoda > Insecta > Lepidoptera > Tortricidae > Epinotia > Epinotia demarniana. The sequence continues at coordinate 14,220,293 of OX244283.1, forward strand.
CTCTTCGTCGTTGCGGATGGCCAGCTGGAGATGACGCGGGATGATCCTGGTCTTCTTGTTGTCGCGGGCGGCGTTGCCGGCCAACTCGAGCACCTCAGCGGCGAGGTATTCCATCACGGCGGCGAGGTACACCGGGGCGCCGGCACCGACGCGCTCGGCGTAGTTGCCCTTGCGGAGCAGCCTGTGGATACGGCCGACGGGGAACTGGAGTCCGGCACGGTTCGAACGGGACTTTGCCTTCCCCTTGACCTTGCCACCTTTGCCGCGACCAGACATGTCGATTGATTGAAAGTTAAAACTTCTTTACAGCGAAATAGACGTGTGCACAGTGTACACGCTCGTTGCAATATAAAATCAAACTTACAAAACGGCCCTATTTATTCGTTCACAGAGCACGTGCGTAGTGGGGATAACGGACCGAGCCGCCGAACGCCGCCGATAAGACCACGCCCAAACAACCGAGCCTACGAGCCGCCAAATAACTGACTGAAGTTAACGTCGTCGGAAAATAAAATATGCACCCACGTGAGTAATCATAAAATGTGTAAGTAGTACAGTACAGGTAGTGGACAAGTTAATCGATCAAGTAGGTAGGTAGGTAGTTATGGTACGCATTTTTTAACATTCAAACTCCTTTCCGCATATCTACCCGCAATATGGCCTGTATGGCAAATTAAAAAAAGTAACAATATCACAATGACAGTTCTAAATGTGTCGTTCGCTCGCAAAGAATAATCAATTGCTTTCACGATTTTAACTAATTATTCGATAAATTATAACTTGTTTGTGCACTCAAGATGAATAGTAACCAGTGTCAGTGTGTTAAGTTAAGTAGTGGCGGCCGCGGCCGCCCGAAAAGACTAGCGAGGTATTTATTACGTAGATAGAATACATTATATGTATGCCCATTCGATTCTGTACCTTATGCGCGTAAACAACAAACGTTTTTCTGTGTCCGCTAGATAACTTGACGGGCGAGCGATTATGAATTAATGATTTTTTAAGGCGCATAAAAAAAAACAACCACCAGAAGACTAAGGCGGGAGCTCCGCTTCGCTTCGCTCCCGCCTTAGTCTTCTTAACCTAACAACATTAGAGTCGGTTTTGCCCTAGAAGGTTATTCTTTATACTTTTTGTCATAACAATTCATTACCTACTGCCTAGTACGTATGTATGTATGTATGTATTTATTTATTTATTGTATTGTATTGGGCTTGATCGATTGACTTGTCCGTGGTCACAGGAAACTGTGTCCGGTAAGATCATGAATCATATGTTAGCCCTGAAAAGGGCTTTTTGATGTGCTTGTAACGCGCACAGGCGTATAAGTGGCGTGGCGAGAACGCGACATCGCCGGCGTGTGCTGCATGTAGCAAGTGCAGTGCGCGCGAGTAGCAAGTGCAACACCCACAACATCGGACGCACGATCGAACGAACAACAAACAACAACGACGACGCTCGACGACGGCATTCCCACCGACCACGTCCGGCGGCGGCGGCGGCGCACTCTTACTTCTTAGCGGCGGCCTTCTTCGCAGCGGGCTTCGACTTGGGCGCGGCGGCGGCCTTTTTCGGCTTGGGCGCTTTCGGCTTTTTAGTCGGGGGCTTCGCGGTCTTCTTGGCCTTGGGAGCGGCGGCGCTCTTACCCTTGGCCGGGGTGGAAGGCTTCTTGGCGGCGGGCTTCTTCTTAGCCGCGGCGGCTTTCTTGTCCCTGGCGGCGGCCCTAGGCTTGGCGGGCGACGCGGCGGCGGCCGATGCCTTCTTCGCCTTGGCGGTTTTCGCAGCGGCGGGTTTCTTGGCGGCGGCTGAAGATTTTGCGCTCGACTTTGCCGCGGCCGGTTTCTTGGCCGCCGCCGACGACTTGGACTCCAGCTTGAACGACCCGGAGGCACCCTTGCCCTTGGTCTGTATGAGGGCGCCGGATTCGACGGCGCTCTTCAGGTACTTCCTGATGAACGGGGCGAGTTTCTCGGCGTCGACCTTGTACTGGGCCGCGATGTATTTCTTGATGGCCTGTAGAGACGAACCGCTGCGCTCCTTCAACTCCTTAATGGCGCTGTTCACCATTTCAGAAGTCTTCGGGTGGGTCGGCTTCGCTTTCGGCTTCTTGGCGCCCGCCGATGCGGACGCCTTCGGCTTCTTCGCGGGCGTCGCCGGGGCGGGTGCGTCGGCAGCAACTGCGGTGTCGGCCATTGTGAGTATCGTTTAAAATACGCACAAACTGGTAATTAAATAATTATATTTTATAAAACGCGCACACAAACGAACGACGGACGCGAATAGGTAGGGCAGAGTGAGAGGACCTTACGGTGGCGCTGCGCTAACACGAATGAATACACCAAACCAGAGGGAGCCACTATTTATATAAAATGCGGCTTAACCGTAACGCAAACCCTGATGTCGCGAGACGTTTTCTCGTAATAACACTTCCAAGTTTTCACTTGGAAGTGTTATTTAAAACTAGTTTATTACGTTATTTTCATATTACGCGACATATAAAAAGACAAATGTACAATCTTTATGAAATTGTCCATTAGAAAATGTATACATATCACGTGACGGAAGGCGGATAATCGAGTGAGCGACGTTTATTTTCGGTATTATAGAGAGCTCGCACCTCGGGTCAGTTTAAAATGTGATTTTTCTAATGAAAAATCAAATGTAACGTTGTTATATATCTTCCCGTTGAAAGGGAAGATCCCGTAGGTGGAAATAACACATAAACATCAGTTGTGGGTTATTGTTATAGTGTTATTTTGAAGCGTTATCTCCAACGTCGTAAAACAGCCTGAGTGCAAGTTTGACTACCTACGTGCGATGGTTGGTGGCTGGTGCCGACTTGATAATCTAATATATATATTAGTTATTAGTATATATATATGTATATACATAGCAATAATATTAATTGAATAATATTAGCTAAAACAAGCTTTGAGAGCGGCGCGCTAGAGACACCGTACTGTACCGTAGTGTATTGAAGTGTAGTTAACTGAGGGAGTCGGGCAGTCGGGCGGAGTGTGAATGGTGGTGGTGGTGGCTTCTCTGGGATCATGATAATATGTCGTCGTCGTCGTCGTCGCAGTCATCTCATCATAATAATAATAATAATGCACTGAAGAAGAAGAAGAAGAAGAAGAAGAGGAAGAAAAGAGAAAAGAAGCGGCAAGGCAGGCAGGCGTATTATACCTAATAATATATGCTATGCTGCGGCGTGTTATGATTTAGGTGGTTTCGCTTAATTTTTAAATTGAGTGAAACGTGCATGTTAGGTACCTACAGACGTACGTACAGACAGACAGACAGACAGACAGACGGTCAATCAAATTGAATCGTGTAATACTAATATATAATATAAACTGGTACCTACATAGATAATAGGTTCTTTACTTGGTTGGTTGGATAAGTAAGTATAATAATAATGATGATGATGATGAACGTGGCATGTGTCAGTGAATAATCTTTCGTAATCTAACCCAGCCTAGCCTAACATATATATATATATATATATTCATTTTCCTTGAATGAATTGTGTCAAAGGATGGAGAAGTATCGTCGTTCGGTTGGGTATCTTGTTTCGTATTTATGGTACCTATTTAATTATAATAATTGATTGATCGATTGATTGACTGACTGTATGTATGTCTGTGCCGTAAAGAAACCATACAAATGAATTGTATTATCGAACTATATGCGGCCCTGAAAAGGGCCTTTTTGATTGTTTGTTCGCGCGACCGCATCACACCAGACACCGGCCGGCCGACCGACCGGGGCCAGCCAGGTCGACCGTCGTAGTCGTCTAGACTTACTATCTAATACATAGACAGAAAGACTAGAGCGAGATACGAAGTGATGTCCGATGTGAGCAGTACGCGCGCGCGGTACTGCCGCGCTTAGCCGCCGAAACCGTAGAGAGTACGGCCCTGGCGCTTCAGAGCGTACACGACGTCCATGGCGGTGACGGTCTTCCTCTTGGCGTGCTCGGTGTAGGTGACGGCGTCGCGGATCACGTTCTCTAGGAAGACCTTCAGCACGCCGCGGGTCTCTTCGTAGATCAGACCGGAGATACGCTTCACACCGCCTCTGCGGGCGAGACGACGGATGGCCGGCTTGGTGATGCCCTGGATGTTGTCACGGAGTACCTTCCTGTGACGCTTGGCTCCTCCTTTCCCGAGTCCCTTTCCTCCCTTTCCGCGTCCCGTCATTGTGGTTGATCACTTGTTTTTTAGTTCACGAAACAAACAGAATCGACACGGCTAACAGCGCGCGTCGACGACGAGTTGTAGTTGAATAATGGAGATAGCCAACCGCGGAACGCGCCTTTTATTCATTTTGCCCCCGTGCGGGGAGACGGGGGGCGGGGAAATATCGAAATACAGCGCGCGCGCGCGCGCGCGTTACTATAATTTGGAAATTGTTCATTTGTATACCATCTCCCAATATATATTTAACTACTAAATTAATTCAGTAATAGTATTATATCGAACTAAACAGTGAAAAAGCACTCGGTGCTTCAGACAATACCTACAGAGCTAGCTCCAGCTCGCTCGCTCGCTCGCTCGCTCACAACCCAATTTTATACTATTAAGTATTATGATGTATCTCCACAGTGTGTATATACTTATGTATTTTAGTTATATATATATATATATAACTTAAAAGGAAGCATTACCTATAATGGTATACTGTGGTAGTACATAGATTCGCCAATATCGTTCGTTTTATTTATCTACCCTACACTAAGTGTTCGCGTAAGCTGCCGATCGGTCGTTTTGCATTGTAAGTAGGTACATACAGTAACATAATAGCATTTATGTTACCACAGTTAGGTTATTTAGTCAGGCATGGTTGGTAGTTATCATTATAATCATATTAGTACTGATTTCTGTATGCATAATCGTTACTTTTGTTTGATTTTATCGATCGACGTAAGCATTGTTCAAAGAAACCTTTTAAAATTATCGAATCATATGTGGCCCTGAAAAGGGCCTTTTGTTTTGACTGGAACGCGTCACGGTATGCGCACGTCGGACACAAACAAACACGCCGACGACGCGAGTTGTGTCAGCGCTCCTAGTCAGTCGGTTTGAGAGCTTAGGCGCGCTCACCGCGGATCCTGCGAGCGAGCTGGATGTCCTTGGGCATGATGGTCACGCGCTTGGCGTGGATCGCGCACAGGTTGGTGTCCTCGAAGAGACCCACCAGATAAGCCTCGCTGGCCTCCTGGAGAGCCATGACGGCCGAGCTCTGGAAGCGCAGGTCGGTCTTGAAGTCCTGGGCGATCTCACGGACCAAACGCTGGAAGGGCAGCTTGCGGATAAGCAGCTCGGTGCTCTTCTGGTAGCGACGGATCTCACGGAGGGCGACGGTGCCGGGCCTGTAGCGATGCGGCTTCTTGACTCCGCCGGTGGCGGGCGCGCTCTTGCGGGCCGCCTTGGTGGCGAGCTGCTTGCGGGGAGCCTTCCCACCGGTGGATTTACGAGCGGTCTGCTTGGTACGGGCCATTATAAAATGAACTTACACGCGTTCGTTAACGAGTCACGAGCGAGAATAAAAACCGCGCTGCCCCGGCGCGCCTATTTATGCCCGCAGAGAGGGAGGGATAGAGTGTCGTTGTGACCGAGACAGCTATAGGTGACGCCCCCCCCCCCCCCCCCCCCCCCCCCCCCCTCTCCCGCTCCCGCTCCCCGCAGCACTGCAACACTCGAAAATCCGAATCGGAGCCCGCGAAAAACAACGAAACAAGATTCCGTATAATTTTAATACTTTTATATAGGTACTTATATTTAGGTTAGGTTATGCTATCTCGAAAATCCCGTAATTCATTGAATGAGTTTACTAGGTTAGGTTAGGTAGCTATTAGAGAGCTAACCTCACCAAACCTAACTTTGTCAGATTAAGGTTTGGGTTAGGTTACGTTAGGTTAGTATAGCCAGAGTTAGGTTTGGTGGGGTTAGGTTAGTAAGAGTTAGGTTTGGTGAGTTTAGGTTAGCCAGAGTTAGGTTTGGTGGGGTTAGGTTAGCACGAGTTAGGTTTGGTGAAGTTAGGTTAGGTTAGCCAGAGTTAGGTTTGGTGAGGTTAGGTTAGGTTAGGTTAGGTTAGGTTAGTTTACTAGGTTAGGTTAGGTAGCTATTAGAGAGCTAACCTCACCAAACCTAACTTTGTCAGATTAAGGTTTGGGTTAGGTTACGTTAGGTTAGTATAGCCAGAGTTAGGTTTGGTGGGGTTAGGTTAGTAAGAGTTAGGTTTGGTGAGTTTAGGTTAGGTTAGGTTAGCACGAGTTAGGTTTGGTGAAGTTAGGTTAGGTTAGCCAGAGTTAGGTTTGGTGAGGTTAGGTTAGGTTAGGTTAGGTTAGCAAGAGTTATGTTAGGTAGCTAATGTATCTCTGACAACGTTAGGTTAGGTTAGCCATAGCTAACCTAACTAACTCTGGTAAGGTCACGTTTTCAAAGGTCCAAGGTACCAATGTGTGTATAAATAGATAACGATACAAATATTGGTAGTGTACAATAATGGTACGATTGATTGACGCCGTGTGCACGGCTAGAAACGTATTATATATTCAGAACGTATTTGTGGCCCTGAAAAGGGCCTTTTTGGGATGAGTACATTGTACCAGTCCGGCCAGCGATCGTGTGTAAGTAAACGTATGCATGTAATAAATACAATACACACATTATACTATACAACGACGCTTACTTGGAGCTGGTGTACTTGGTGACGGCCTTGGTGCCTTCGCTGACGGCGTGCTTGGCGAGCTCGCCGGGCAGCAGAAGCCTCACGGACGTCTGCACCTCCCTGCTGGTGATGGTGGATCTCTTGTTGTAGTGGGCGAGGCGGGAGGCTTCGGCGGCGATGCGCTCGAAGATGTCGTTCACGAACGAGTTCATGATCGACATGGCCTTACTCGAGATACCGGTGTCGGGATGCACCTGCTTGAGCACCTTGTAGATGTAGATGGCGTAGCTCTCCTTCCTCTTGTGCTTCTTCTTCTTCTTGTCCGACTTGGAGATGTTCTTCTGGGCCTTGCCCGATTTCTTAGCGGCCTTACCGCTAGTCTTGGGCGGCATGGTTCTAGTGTAGTAGTATCAAGAACAAACTGTAATACTTTCAGACGAGTCGCACTGTTGCCAGTACGAGAGTCGAATGCGGAGTGATACAATTTTCCGGAATTTGCCCTTTTTGTTAATGTCGCGGCCGGCAACAGGGGGTATCGCGACCGAGCGTGGAGACGCTCTCGTCGACCAATAGCGCGCGGCTTACGCGGTCATGGGACCTACCTAATCCCCGCGGGGTGGGGGGAATGGCATGGCATATTGTTATTATTGTTGTATATCATCATTATTTACAATATTATCTATTATTACTTGAATATATTGTATTTAGATTTATTTTGATCGTATATGGGTTATAGCACTCACTCACTCACTCACTCACTCGCTCGCTCGCTCAATTATCTAATAAATAAATAAATAAATCGATAGATGTACCTATGTCAATTTCCAATCAACGTGTATATAATATTGTTGTTAGGTTATTAATAAAATGTAGTTTTGTCTTTGTCACAAACAGTGAGTGAGTGAGTGAGTGAGTGAGTGGTGTCGAGCGAGACCCTCTATGGCAGCATAATAATGAAAACTTTGTACCGCTGTGCCTACTGTATGTGTAGTAATTAACTAACTAATCGTGTAATCGACAAAATACCTTCGTGCTATATTATTTTGATACTTAAGCGGCACATAGGTAGCAAGCAAGCTACGAACGCAACTACTACATCTATCTATCTATCTATCTATCTATCTATACCTGACAACGAATTAATGTAATCAAAATAGGCAGTTTAATTCAGTTTACTATCATAT